>CM060941.1:790161743-792661743 GCA_030765085.1 Allium cepa | reverse complement strand
AGTGGCTGCAAGCGTGGATTCTTCGAGATCATGTTCTTCATCTCTCGGTTTTATATCTTTATAGAACCGACTGTGGTGTTGTTACTTGATATTGGCCTTATTTTGTAAGCTGAAAAATGCTTAAGTGGATTTCCCCAAGTAGTGGCATCGGTTTCGATCCCTTGTATTGTTGGGACTTAAGCAATTTTTGGTTAGACATGAACATACTATAACATATGAACTTGAAATCAAACAATGGGATATGCCATATATGACTTGCATACTTGAACTAGTATATGGCCTTAAATCGGAAGTTTACCACTTTAGACTTGAATAGATTAGCATATTTCTACTTGTATGGATTATAATACTTTCCCTGAATGAACTTGAATATGAACGTCAGATTCTTATACGTCGATAGCTGATTTCTGAATATGAACGTAACTGTTTCGAGTAACATCAAAGTGAAATCTGGTTGGAAAGGTCAGCGATGAAGGTCACTTTAGTCAAACTCCTTAGTTTCTCCATAACTACCATATAGTATTGAACTGTATTGCACTACACAAAACCACATTAAACTGTACTTAGCACGAAGGACGAATGAAATCGGTTTGCAAAGTCGCATAGGCGATGGGATCAGTGACAGCCCCTTTCCTAGGCAATTCCTGTAACTTCCACACTTTGGTGGTGTATGTAGGCACAAAGAACGACGGTTGGATTTGATGTCGATCCCTATGTTTGAGCATTTCTCTAATGCATAGTCAATGGCATGATAATCAGTTAGGACGACATGTTAGGACGGTTGCTCCGGTTGAACTTTCGGATCTCATCATGAGCTGATGAGTCCGATAATGATGGGTTCTAGATGCTTTGAGTGATTATCTACAATGGTTGAAGAGCAGGCTTAGAAGCACGTCGAACCAAATGTCGAGTAGGGTTCAGCCAGTGTTATGCGTAGCTACATAGCTGATTCTTACTTTGAGTTTGATTTCACTTGTGTATTTCCATTCAATGTATTCGCGATCTATTTCTCCTCGTTGAGGTTGGAATGATAGTTAGTCACCCATGAGCCTAGGCATTGATCCGATGATTCTGTCTATATGCATCCTTTCGGTCATAGCCTCGAGTCGTTGCAAACACTAGGTTTGTGTCATAGTATTGAGCTATTGCAGTTGATCTTTGGATGATCACACTTCTAACCCCAGTCTCGGGTTGATAAATGTACTGCATGGACAGTCGAGTCTCATCCTGGTCGTGTTTATATTCCCACCTAAGCTTCGAAAATGTAGAGTTGATTGATGAATGGTCAGTTCACATTCATCTTGATCCTGGCTCATGCCCTCCAAGTAAGGGGTAAACATTGATAAGAGGATGGGCATGTTACATTTGTTTTAGCTTTACACTCTCTCCTGTCAATTTGTGGGATTGAGTTAGTTGATGGAAGGTGAGTCGTGCTATTCTGAATTGTATTCTAGCTTTTCCTTCCTGAGGAAAGACTTCAACGCCCCATAAGATTTCAGGTATGAGGTAAGTACTAGACAATCAATCACGTCCACCTTTGATACAGATGTCGTCATACTTTAGGCAAGGGCCAAAAAAGTGATGATTAAGTCACATCCAATCTACGATTGATGATCCCCATGTTGAACAAAGGGCAAGGATCAGTTTGTGGACGGTCAAGTCACGTCAATTTTGATTTATGTTCTCCTATCGGACCAAGGGATAGAATTTTCTCATGAGCGGTCGAGTCATGCTCATTTGGATTTAGACTCCTCTTGATGGATCAAAGAAGGGAGATGGAGAATGATGGTCAAGTCATACTCGTTCATGGTTTATTCTCCAATCCACACTCTGGTGACAGGAGTTATTCGATGGACGTTCGGGTCACATCCATTTGTGGTTGGTGCAGATCGATATTTTCCCTCGATTTGACGGTAGATATAGTCGGCTACCCATAACTTCGGATGTCGTTCTGATTGTTTTTGTATTACGGCCTCCCTATAGTCATTGATTTTAGTCGTAAATAATCACTAAGCCAAATTATTAATGAGCTGTCGTATTCAGCTTATAGCAATTTATACTCTTGCGTCCAATTTTGGGTTAGTGCAGTTAGTTCGTGGAAAGTCAAATTCCATCCGTAGTGAGCTTATACTCCTCCCGTCAAATTTAGGTCAAAGTTTATGGAATAATAAGTGGTTGAACTGCACTCTCTATTTGTTTATACTCATATCCACACTCTAGTGATAAGAGTTTGTTGACGGATGGTCGAACCACACCCAATTTGTGTTTATACTCTTGTCTGCACTTTGGGGACTTAGATTTATTCTTGAAAATGTCAAATCAAATTTTCCTTAGTCATTTCTTCTGCTCCCAAGTCAGAGGTGGATACCAAACAGTGGTCGATTATATCACGTTCATTCTTACTTGGAGTTCTTCGCGTAGAATCGTGGGAAGGAGCTGATTAACGGATGGTCAAGTCACATCTATTCTATGTTTTATACTCAGCCTGTCAGTTTACAGGGGAGAGTAAATGGATAAATGTTCGAACCATGTCCATTTTCTATCCAATTTCTACCTATACTCTTATCCATGCTTCAGGTACCAGAGTTTTTTGATGGGCGATCAGTCGTAGCCATTGTGTTCATACCGCAATCCGCACTGGGGGACCAGAGTTATTTGATGGGTGGTCAGTCACACCCGTTTGATGTTTATACTCCAGTATGCGCTTTGGGGACTAGAGTTGGTCGATGGACGGTGGAACCACGTCTATCTTTTGAAGTTTATACTTCGTTCCATGCTCCAAGGACCAGAGTTTTATATTGGGTGGTTAGTCACAAATTTTTTTGATTTACACTCCACTTGTTAGGTCAAGGTAAGAGTCATCAAACGAATAGCCGAGTCATGTTCGTTCGTGGGAAGGAATTCTATGCCTAGTGTCGGGGACAAAAGTTGGCAAGTGGACAGTTGATTCACGTCAACATGGTGATTAAACAATGGATGGTCAGACCACATCCATGGTCCACACTTGGGTTGGACAGTTAGGCCTCGTCCAATTTGCTTCATACTTCTCCCAGCAAGTCAAGGGAGAAAGTTGTTCGATGGATGGTCAAGTCACATACACCTCATTTTGCAGTCGATTCCTTGTGTATAGGGTGGTGGTTGATGAGTAGACGGTCAATCATGCTTACTTTAAGATGAGCTCCCAGACTGCCTCCTACGTCCAAGGCAGTAGTTAATGTATCGACAGTCAAATCACGTCCACCTTAGTTAGAACTCGATCTTGCTAAGCTTCGGGAGAGGCATAAGTATTTTGACGAACTTCAAGTATGAAATGAGGAGTGGATGGTCGGGTTGCATCCACTATAAGTGTTTCTCCAATCTTCGAGTCAATCACAAAGAGTGAAGAGTGGATGGTCATTTGTGTCCACTTTGTATTGGATTTTGGACCTTGTCGGGCACTGAGTAAGGCATAAATGTTCTATCAATATTTAAGCAAAAAGTAGGAAGTGGATGGTTGAATTACACCTACTTTCCGTTTTGAGTCCTTGCCCCTAAGTCAGGGGCATATGGTAGCTGATGAGCTGTTAAATCACAATCGATGATCCTCCAAAGGTTCGATCACGGTCTGTGGTGGTTGGTTGGCCCCTAACTCTAAATATTTGGTCACCTACATCATGTGGAAGTAGTTTAGTTCAAGTTGGTCGTACTTCACAACATAATTGAAATTAAAATAAATCTTATTGATAAGTGAAGCAATGTTAGATGCTCGCTATTCCACTTCAACCCAACCCTTCTCAGTTGAAAGTCTACCGTAGGTGGTCCAATTAATAATCAGAGTTCTTTATTGATAGGGGTCAGATGCTCCATGTTCGCCACTCTATGAGCTTGTACATTTTGTTGGAACTTTCCTTTCTAGATCGGCTTTCCGATCACATCTCCGAGATGTCTGCAATCACTGTTGTTATGACCGTGTGTATCTTGAAGTACACAACATTTCCCTGTTCTCCTTTAGGTTTCGGTGGACTCTCTCGAGGCTGCTTTCCAATATTGCTCCAAGTTGTGAGTCTCTGAGTAGATGTTTTCGACTGAATCATTAAAAGAAGTATATGAATCGAATTTTAGGATTCTGGGTCATCTTCTAGAATCTGATCCTCATCTAAGACCTCAATGCTGCCCTTGCTTTGAATTCCTTCAACTAATGGGCCTGCATTGTTCATTCTCCTAGTTTGCTCTACCTCCTCCTTGCTTAGGTTCTGCTTCACTTTGTAACAGAAATGATACAAGTTCGTATGAGGCTCTCCAGCTTACCAGTCGCCAAAGTATGCCGTGGGGTCATTACCCGTATCAATGCATCAATATGATATTCTTACCGGGATTGCTCACTTTAGTGATGATGACATTGAACCTCTATAAGAAGTCTTCAAACGGCTCTCCTGGTGCTTGGAATAAAAATTGGATAATGACATCACATCCTTGGAGTGAGTCGCATGCATCCTGAATTGCTCGACAAACTTTTGGTCCGGTTGATCGAATGAGGAGATGGACCTGGGTGGTAACCGCGTAAACCGCATGATCATTATTCCTTCAAGGAATATGGGAAAACATCTGCATTCGATGACATTTGTTGCTATGGTGGAATCAATGTGCTACTCCTATTTCACGAGATGTTGTCAAAGGTCTATATTCACAGAATACGCTGGCATGGTCGGCACATTGAATATCCTCAGATATTCTGCATGTTGACCGGCTTTGATTAATAGGTGTCGACCATGGGAGATGCTCCAATCGTCATTAGTCCTGTCGGTTTTCTGGTTACGGCTGCTTGTAATGCTTTTGAATGTTGTATGCATGATTGTCCAACGTTTGATGGTTGAGAACACTAATCGAATGGAAAATCCGTTAGGATAGGGTATTGGATTGGTGATGATCCCCAAACTTTGACCTAACTGAGGTGCGGCCCATACAAGGTAGTAAGGAAGGCCTCTTGAAGTTGCTCACTAAGTTTCAAGTCATTTGGAGTATGTATGCCTAAGTTATGACTAAAACAAGATGGACCGGTATTGATGGATTGATGATAATTTAAGTGGAGTCCGACCTGTGAAAATTTGCTATTTGCTTGGAGTCGGCCTCTGGTTTGCTTGGAGTTGCTGAATTTGAAGTGCTGGATTGGTGACAAACGGTGCTTAGAGTCATATTGGTATTTTCTTGAAGAAGATCTTGATTTTACCTGAGTTTGACCTTGAGCCAGCCATGAAAGGAGTTTTTCGACAAACATTTCGACGATTTTTGATGGTTTTAGATGACTACCACTGATGACTCGATGATGGAGGTTCCATAATGGTAAGTGATGACTTTGATGAAGGATAGCTATACTTTAAGATGACATAATAAGCGGCGTAGGAAAGGCGTCACACAAGTCGTCATACCATAGTTGCCAAATCAGATGTTAGGAAGTTGGTCAGCTGAGAGCAGTCGTAATCTATCTTGAAAGCTTTATCCGGTAACCGATCCTAGTAAACGTCGCATTACCTTGGTTCTTCAGCCTTCGAGAGTACCATTTTAGTAGTAGTTCCTTGTCCATTACTTGGCTTCAATTCAGCAGCTACCACTTGATCCCATATGCCCTGATCAGTCACAGGGCATAAGGGAAGTGGATAGGATGCACCGTCTTTAAGTTGAGTTCCATCTTTAGAGTCTTTGTTTTGAATGAACTGATCCCTTTATTCACATTTTATTTAGTCACCAATCCCCTACTTCATATCTAATCAAAAAGTTTCACCGATGTTTCCTTACTCTTTCACCGATCACTTCTATTTGCACTGTTTATCACTGATCCCGTCTTACTATCATTTGCCTGGACATATGATCAGTTGTGTATGCATAAAGGGATTGGCTGTTGAATGGGCATAGAGATCGGTTGTGTAGGCATGGAGGGTTCGGCTGTTTAATAGACGTAGGGATCGGTTGTGTAGGCATGAAGGGATCGATTGTCGAATGGATGTAGGGATCAAAGAAAATGTTGCAGTTGATGCGTGAAAGGATTGGTCGTTCATGAAGCATGGAGGGATCGACCGTGATGGAGTATGGAGGGATCGGTCATTTTTCATTCGTGACATGGGGATCGATCATTTTTTATTCATGGCATATGGATAGGTCATTTTTCATTCATGACATAGGGATCGGTCATTTTTCATTCGTGACATAAGGATCGATCATTTTCATTCATGACATAGGGATCGGTCATTTTTCGTTCATGACATAAGGATTGGTGGTGGAGTGTTTGTGAGCGATTGGTCAAGTTGGCTTTGAGAGCAGGATCGGCTATGTTGAGATAAAGAGATCGGCTATAGGGACTTAGCCGATTTTATGCCTTTGAATCGAGCTTGAACACTTGAGCAAACTAGTCCATATAATGTATAAAAAATCAAAACCAATCCCGTCTAAATGAACTTGAATGTGCGATTATAACAGACAACAGGACATGCTTATCCAACTTTGAATTTGAAATTAAACGGTTAAATTTCTGGGACTTGAATATGAACTTGAATTTGTTTATGCAATTCTTCATAGGTCTCTTAGAGCGCGATCTGCAGTCTCTCCATATCAGAGTTAGTGATTACTCCAGAGGAAGCTTGTACGTCCGTGGCTCCCTGCTGCACTCCACCTTCTAGAAGAGCGGTTTTCGAGTTCACTGCTACTTCATTAGAAGGTCGTGAGGAGGTAGCAACGGCTTCTCCTTCCTAAGAGGCATTGTAGGTAGTTTTCTTATAGATCTCTTTCAAATCTAAGTAGAATAGAAAACTTGTTGGTAGAAAGCTGGATCGATCTCGCGAATATGTGAATCCACAAGTAGATGATGATATCCAATAAAGCTAAGAATTCATTTCTCAATGAAAGCACAAAACATTTGCACCAACATTTGGAACAAACACCCAATAGAGATTTTGTAGAGGAATAAGTGAAGAATATTAAATGTAAAGAGGGAAAATATGGTAATAAAGCAATAATAATTAAGCAAATAACAGAGATAATTTATAGCGGTGACGTTGTTTGCCTACATCCACTTTGAAGATATAGCTTTATTAATCACTTTGTAAACCGAGTACAATAGAGATTGCTTGAAAATCCTTAGTTACAAAAGAGTACAAAGCAACAAGCAGCACAGAGATCCGAAAAATGGACAAACAAGTTTGTATTTATAGAGGACGATGGTGAAATATCTACTTGAAATTCCGCAAAAGGCTCTCCAGATCCATAGGGGCCCACATGAGGGATCGAATGGCCCAAATCCCAAGAAAAGGGGATCAATGTCGGTCCCTTTGATTGATGATTTTTGGGTGTGCGACCCCTATGCGAGTTTCTCCATGTTGTATAATGCGTAGCCTCCAAGTTTCATGTCGATTGAATTAGTAGAACTTGAGTTGTTGATCAAACTTTGTTACAACATGTGATGTTGTCTCATTAAAGCAGATCCCTCTTACTTGTTCCTTTTGGGGTGCAATCCCTAGGGTGGGTCTCCTCTTCTTATTTCCAAAGTTTCTCTTTAATCTGCCTTGTGGTTGTTAAGTCATGGAGCGATCATCAATGAGTTGTGTGCATCCTATTTAATCCGATCCGTTTATTCTGATCCCTTTTATATGATCGCTTTTATACAATCCCTTTTATACGATATCTTTTACACGATCCCTTTTATATGATCTCTTTTTATATGATCCCTTTTATATAATCCCTTTCTTAGGTGAAGTAATTTGCCCATAACTTGAGCATATAAACTCCAAACGACTTAAGATCTAAAATGTAGCCTCATGGGGCCTTCCTTATCACTCTATATCGATCTCATTCAATTTGGGACAAAAATTAAGGATCGGTAATCCACTAGGGGAAGGGATAGTCACTAATCCCTTGTATGGGGAGGTACTAATCCGTACAAAGAATATTCTGGAGAGTCTATCTATAGGTTTCGATTGATCATCGCTTCATATCATTGTCTGCACTTGATTTATGGACCTCATAATCATCGCTCTGGGATACTAGCATTGATGACAATCGAGTCTAACTTGTCCTATAAGTTCAGATATAGCCGAATCAACATGCTGGATAGAAACACACGAGCCATCATCACTCGATTAGATCACAAATCTCCACATGGATTCTCACATCTCGAACAAATCTCGAAACTACACATGGATTTTTGCATCTTGAACAGTAAATCCACTTCCAAAAGATACACTACAATAGTAAAATGATTTTTCGACCTCAAAATGGCATCAGAAAACGTGTTTCGAATGCCCTCTTTAGCGTCGAAAAAACTATCATGGAAAAATTACTTTCTATGTTTTTCTGACGCCATGTGTTACGTGTTTTCCAACGTCTTCCCAACGCCATTTTTACGATGCCTTTCTGATGCCGTTTTTAGGTGTTTTTGTAACGACCCAGAATTTCTGTCATTTGAAATTCAGATATTTAATTGATTTTAAATATCAACAAGTAAAAATTTGTAAGTCGAATAATTTATTTTTCGAATATTTAAATTTAGTTAGATAATTAGATCGATAAATTAATGTTTGAAATTGCGTAAATAATCGAAAATTGGATTTAATGTGATTAAAAATGATTTATAAAGTTATATTAAACATATTGGAGTTAGAACAATGTTTGTGAACTTCTAAAATTGAATTTAAAGTTAATTTGTGAAAATTGAATATTTTAATATTTAATTGACGAGTTAAAATAGCCATTTTTCAAACAGTCTCAGATTTCACGAAACTAATTTCATCGGATCCGTAATGTCAAATTATTGTAAGGTTTCAAATTTCGTGTCAATCGGATTTACGGTTTGTCCGGGGCAAGCCAAAACGCATAGAAATTGGTTTAGTCGATTTAATTTCAATTTGATCGTTTATTGCCATAACTCGCACAGATGATCGAATTGGCTCTCGAAACCTATTCCATTGTGTTAGGAGCGTGGGGGTAAACCCTAGAAACGTCAGTCACCGCGCGAGATTTGGAGTTCGAAAATTGGAGATGAATATTGTTCGTCGGTTTCCTATAAAAGGACCCATCCTCTTCAAAATTGCATACCCTAACCAGATCAAAACCCTAGCCGCCAGTGTAGTAACCAATGGCCGAAAATTCACTTCTTTTTGCTCCAATTATCTTCCAATCCACTCACCATTTCAAGAAACTTTCAACATGAAAAGTGTAGAGCATTGAGAGATCTACAGATCCAACGGCTATGATCAAGTATTTCGCGATAGATCAACTAAAAACTGCTCGAGAACGACCGACGTACGTGCACGAAAAACGAGGCGTAGAGGGGTCCGAGTTCAACCAAACTCTGGCCGATGGTAGCTCTAGGCGAGGGCTTCGAAGTGGCATCGCCTGATCGTCTTCAAAGTGCTCGTTGTGGTCGCGTGTATTAGGGTTTGCACGGCTTGGTTGGGTTCACGGTTGCGTGCAAAACCTGAAAGAAGAACATCTCGCGTGTGGCCAGATCTATAATTAAAAAATGCACGGCCGAGATGATTTCTGGGTTTGGAAACTTAATAATTTGTAAATTATTATAATTAAATTTGTATAAACTTTTAAAAATCATAACTTGTTCATACGAGGTCGAAAACGCACGAAACAAATTGCGATGGGTCCGTATGGACAAGCACTACGCAATGAAGCTACTTTAGAGTCGTTTGGAGCTAGTGATAAATTTGGGTAAAATTAAACGCGTGTTTAATTTTATTCGAAATAAAGCGCTAAAACTGTTATCGGAAACTCAGGGTGAGAAATTCTCACTCAATCGAATTATTTCAATTTAAATTTTAAATAGTTAGATTTAAAATTGCTTGATTGTGTGATTGGATGATAGTTATTATCTGTTGCATTGAAATAGACCATATACGCCGTATATTAAGCGGATGTTATTTACTAAAAATATATACCGCGATAATTTCAACTTGTATGCAGTTGGTATTATATATGTACTTTGAGTTGATTTTCCCGCATTATATAGCGGATGAGACCCTATTGCGCCGCATAATAGAGGATAATATTTTACAAATCCCATATACCGCGATATTTCGTCTCGAAGCGGAATTGGTATTGTGCTAACATTTTGGATGCAGGGAAACAGGTTGGAGGGATCCAACTGGAATCCTCAAACAATTGAATTTGTTTCAATGTTGTGTGTTGATTTATTTATTGATCTATTTATAATCTGCGTGATTATCTTTGTGATTGAAATCGTTAAAGGCTAAATTTTAGCCGAATATATTTTTGGTATCGTTAGATGCCGAAAATAAATAAAATTGGATTTCTGAAAATTTAAGTTGAAAATTCATAATAAAATTTAATTTTGAAATTGGTTCATTTTAAATAAATAAACGTTGTAATTTTTATGTTATAAAAATTATGATATTTGTGAAATATAACCGAAATGTGATTTTTGAAATAAGTAGTTGATTAATTTATAAAATGGTTTAAATTGGGATTTTTGAATTATTATAAATGATTTATATAAAAGATTTATAAAATTGATATTTATAAATTAAAATATTGGAATTATAAAACGAGTTTTTATAAGTGTTAAAATGAAGTATAAATGGATTTCATAAGTGGATGAAATCTATAGATTTATAAATTTTTAAGTTATAAAATGAATAGATTTTTGTAAAATAAAAGATTTATAAGTACTTAACCTATAAATTGGATTTTGGCGTGTAAATGAGATATGGATAGAATTTGTTAATAAAGTAATTTTATAAGTGAATTTGTTATAAAATATAAATGGAATTTATAAACGTTTTCTTATAAATCCGAAATCGAATTATTTTAATAAGCTTAATTATTATAGCTTATTAAAGGAAATATATCCACGATTTTGGACAGTGAATAATCCTTTAAATTAAATATGTAGAAATTGAATTTGGTTAACGAAGTATATTCACGATTTTGGATGGTGAATAATACATTAAAGAAATATTTTGAGAAAATGATATTTTAAATAGAATTAAAATGATTCAAAAATGTTTTAAAATGTATTAAGTATCGAAACCATAGATTTCAACATTTATTGTTGAAATAGACGTTTTCGAGAAATAAAAGGAAATGGTGGATTATAACACTGTTGTTATAGTAAATGATTTCCGAAAGGAAAAGTTTTGTATAGTATTGGGATTTATATATCTATCTTAATTTCGAATCCCTATACTTGAGATTTTGGGTTGTCATAACGATGTTTTACGCAACATTCGTTTTGACCCAAATAAATGTGTTTAAGAGAAGTTTTCCTTAAAGAATAAAATATACACTTAATTGTGACTTAAGCATATTGAATATTTTCCAAATGTTGGAAATAAATGGATTTGTGAATTACTTATTATTAAATAAGTATGTAAATGTTTTCCAATATGAAGTGAATATTTTGAGATTATATCTTTTAAAGATAAATTGAAAGTGAATAATTGAAATCGATTTGAAAAATCGTATAAAAAGTGAATATTTGGAAATGCAGATTCACAATGGAAATTTATAGGGGAAATTCGTTTTAAAAATAAAAATTGATTTATTTTTGAAATGTGGAAATAAATTTATGGATTTGGGACGTAAATTTAATAAATCGGTAAGGATTTATTTGATTGGTTTAAATAAACCATTTTGAAATGAAAGTTGTAAGGGTGTAAATTGATTTGAAATAGGTTTTCAAATGGTTGAAGTGTGGAAATTATATCTTGTAAAGATATTTGTGAAAATAAATAATTTGGGAAATTATTTGAAATCGGGTGACGTTGTGAATATTAATTGATAGTTAAATAACCGACTATCAATATTGACCCTTAAATGGCTATTTGTTGTGAATTGGTTGAAATTGAATGCTACACTTATTTTGAATTATTGCGCTCATTATTCGGACTACCCATTCCGAATAGTGATACGACGTAATGGATAACATTGAAGACCGGTAGTGAAGACCGGGTATTTGTGAAAACGATAGGATGACCTATCGATTGTCTCTGCACCGTTAGCTATGGTATGGAGATTTCCTTTGTGATGGAAAATTCGATCGTGATTGTGAATACCCGGATTGCAAGGGATTCTTTTGAAGTGCCTTCGGTTCTGTTCGAACCCGGAACAGACTTGTATGGTTACGTGTCTGACATTACATTTTGAGATATAAAGCAGATTTCTTTCAAATACGTATCTGTTGGTGGCGGAGAATTTATCCTCTCAGCTTAACACCCTTCTCTGAGACGTACGAGCTCAGAGGTTTTGTAGTTGAAGGTTATCAGTGATATATTCCCAATTTGGTAATGTGGCATGCTGAGTGTTGCTGTGTGATAATGATTTATTAATCATTTGTTGATCAAAACGTGGCTTTGTGAAAAAGCGTAGCTTTGTGGACGAGACTTCGTCAGACCTCACACCCCGGAAATGGTCGAAACAGGAATATGCGGCAAGGTTATGAGGGTCGCGCTCTATAGGGTATGTCATTTCCTTCTGGAAAAGGGTGGTGTCAGGTATGGAGCCTTGATGCTTAAACTATGTGGTTGCTACAATCTCATTTTTCTGTGTGGTTGTTGCTTGGTGATAGAGGGCCCTCGGATAAAGGTCTCAAAGGACCGGGGGATGGCATACTCGAGTAGTAGTTACCTAGTTACAAAGGTAACCCGGCCTTGTGTTGGAAGAGATCCGGTTAGGTTCTCGGGACGTCCCGCCAGAGGCGATCCCATGTGGCAGTAGGAAGTTCCTTAGCCTGACCATTTGTTGGAAAATCCAATAAACAATACGAGCCTTGTACGGTTTTAGTTGTATAACCTGCCATGAAATGTGGCGGTAACCTGCTATTGAACATGTAGCTATAGTAGGCATACGATAATGGTCGTATGTTGGCTAAGATTTATATTCTATTTTCGAAATGCTTTCATCACTATGCACTAATAATAATATCAAAAATGATTTGTTTTACGTATTAAGCATCTTTGACTATCATAAGGAGAAATCTACTCCAATTCTGCGTTTGCATTGTGTGTGTGCGGGGAGGCGTTATGGTAGTTTCATTTTCCAAAAGCATTGCAGATATTTTTCCACTTCCATTGTTGTTGTTGTTTTAAACATAAATAACTGTTTTGAGTTCTCACACCAATCCCATGACTGACCTGGAGTTTATTGTTCTCTCCCTAAACTCTGGGTGCCCAAAATTTTCCACACGGGCAGTCTAGAAACAGGTTATCGGGTCATTCTGGATTCAAAAGTGCTTTAGAGCTCAAGTGGCGAGCTGGATGGCGAGACGTATTACTTGTATATGATATTATCTTTTCGCTGTAAATTCACTTGTAAGGACATGTTTTTATAACTGTCCATTGTCCAGTTGTGATGTATATTGCTGTTGTACACTTTGATGATAATGTAATGTAATAACTGGTATAGTTCTTTGATTTAAAGATTATTCATTTATCTATTATATGTTGTTCCGCTGCGATATGTGAGATTTCGATATTGTTTCTGTTCTGTTTTCTTACTTCTTCTACCTCTTTTCTTTAACCCTAAGGGTTCGGTTTTCCGGCATTCGATTGTTCGGCAGTTGATACATATTAATGTCGATTTTCGAGCGTCGAAAAGTCGCGTCTTTACAATATGGTATCAGAGCATTTGGTTAAGTGATAACCTTGGCTCTGTTGGGGATTACTCATTAGAGATAGAGTCAGCAGTACTCTAGAATGAGTTGAGTGTAATAATAGATATGAACGCGTATTTGTTAGTGAATATGAAATTGTTTTGTATTGTGTTGACTTATCAGTTGATTGTTTATGGATTCTGGTCGATGCAGTCTAGCTAACTGTTGTCGATAGGGGTTTCTAAACTCTTAAACGAGATAAACCGACATAGTATCATTTTAGATTGGGTAAATGAAATAATTTTACCTCGATTATATTTATATATAAAGGAATAATTTTTCAGAATTATCAAAGTGTATGTAAAATTGAATTGTTTGATTGTTGAAAATATAGAAATATATGTAAGTGAATTAAAGTTGTTCAAATAATTTGAATATAAACAACAATTGTGAAAGAATAAATTATATAAGAGCAACAATTGTATAAGTATAGAATTTTAATTGAAATGGTTTACAATTGTGGAATGATCTTATATAAGTAAAGAGAAAATGGTGAAATTCTATAAGAAAGGATTTATAAATGAGATTTATAAATAAAAGGAAATTTTGAAAGAATTTAAAGCATTGGATTCACTACTGTTGCTGGGGAATAATAAGGGTGATGACTGCAGCATCATCAATATCATTTTCGAGTTTCTGTGTGATGGATTTGCTACTATAGTAAATTGAAAATTTAAGTTTTGTTGTGATAAACAAATTTGAGATAAAAATTCAAGTTGTCATTGTTGGATATAAGTGAAATAAGTTTTGAACTTATAATATGAGATAATAAAGATTTAACTTTGGTAAAGTTGAAATGAAATTTGAGTTAGCATAATAAAATATATGATGTGAAATTTAACTAAAGAAAGTTAAATAAATTAAATCAGATTTGGAAGTTGAATAATAAGTTGTATAACTTATTAAATGTGAAGATGTAAGTAAAACCAATTATTAAAATGGCTAAACAACTTTGTTAAGCAAAACGAGATATGAATCTGGATAAGTGATGAAATTGACTTTGGTAAAAATTAAATAGAATTTACTTTGGAGTTGGAATTTGAATTAGATTTTAACTGGATTAGATATGTTGTTGAAATTGGAAATTGAATAATTGAATGGAAGTCAATTTAATATTAAACCAAATTGAATACAAACGTAGTGAAGTAAATTAAATTTGGTTGTATTGGATATACATTAGTTGTTAGATTATTATTAATTTATTGAATAGAAGTTCATATGCAACTGAATGAATAAAATTGAAAGCTAAAGCAATTGAATTCAAACTGGAAGTTAAGTAAATATAAATTGAATGGAAATTGATTTGAATTGAAAGTGAACCAATGTGAATGTAAATTAGTGAATTTAAACTAATTAAAAATGAATAATTGAATGTCGTTGAATATACATTGGTTGTTATTTGATTATAAATTGGTTGTATATAAATTCATTAAGTGTTGATGAAATTGAATTAGTGAAATTGAAAGCTAAAGTAATTGAATTTCTAAATAAAACTAATTTAAAATAGTGATATGAATCAATTGTGGAGGAAAGATAATGGATAAATTCAACATTCAAAAGGTAAATTGAATCCAAATAGAATTGAAAGTGTAAATTGAATTCGAATGAAATTGATAATGCAATCTAGAATGAAAATGGATATATAACTTCAATAGTAAAGTAAAAAATGGTATAAGAAGTATATATTGAAAATTTTGTAAAGGAATGTGCAAAATAAATTTGAAAGTTGTAATTGGATATTATGGCTAGCAGGATATACAGCTGCATTAAAGGAAATGGAAATGGGATTTTGATTTTGAAGATAAAAAATTGAATTGCTCTACAAAAAGGTATGTATTTGAATTTCAGTATGAAATTTAATGATCTTCTTGTCTAGTCGCTTGGCTTTTCGTTTTCTTTTTGAAATTGGGGGCCCGTTGTGGTATTTTGTAGTCGTACCGATCTAGCCGCGCAAAGGAGGTTATGGCGAAGTTTTTGAAATTTTAAGGCGTTAGAAAATTTTCGGAATTTTTTTGTGAAAACTAAGTTTTGATTTGAAGTTAAAGGTTAAACGATACAGTTGATTTTGAAAAGATAACTATATATGGATTTGAAAACTTAGTAAATATTTCATAAGAAGTTTAACTATTGAATTTTTGGAAAATTTAAACACTTAAGAGATTTGTAAATCAAATTTGAACAGTTTGTTTTGAAAAGTTAATGAATTCTGTAACTCTTTCTTACTTGGTAATTTCGAAGACGAAATTCTTTTAAGGGGGGCAGTTTGTAACGACCCAGCTGCCATTCGAAATTCAGATATTTAATTTATTTTAAATATCAACAAGTAAAAATTTGTAAGTCGAATAATTTATTTTTCGAATATTTAGATTTAATTGGATAATGAAATTGATAAATTAATATTTGAAATTGCGTAAATAATTGAAAATTGGGTTTAATGTGATTAAAAATGATTTATAAAGTTATATTGAATCATATTGGAGTTAGAAAAATGTTTGTGAACTTTTAAAATTGAATTAAAAGTTAATTTGTGAAAATTGAATATTGACGAGTTAAAATAGCCATTTTTCAAACAGTCCCGGATTTCGACGAAACCAGTTTCACCGGATCCGTAATGTTAAATTATTGTAAGGTTTCAAATTTCGTGTCAATCGGATTTACGATTTGTCCGGGGCAAGCCAAAACGCATAGAAATTGGTTTAATCGATTTAATTTAAATTTGATCGTTTATTGCCGTAACTCGCATAGATGACCGAATTGGCTCCCGAAACCTATTCCATTGTGTCTGGAACGCGGGATAAATCCTATAAACGCCAGTCACCACATGAGATTTGGAGTTCGAAAAATTAGAGATGAATAGTGTTCGTCGGTTTTCTATAAAAAGGACCCATCCTCTTCACAATTGCATACCCTAACCAGAACAAAACCCTAGCCGCCGGTGTAGTAACCAATGGCCGAAAATTCACTTCTTTTTCCTCCAATTATCTTCCAATCCACTCACCATTTCAAGAAACTTTCAACATGAAAAGTGTAGAGCATTGAGAGATCTACAGATCCAACGGCTATGATCAAGTATTTCACGATAGATCAACAGCAAACTGCTCAAGAACGGATGGCGTTCGTGCACGAAAAACGAGGCGTAGAGGCGGCCGAGTTCAACCAAACTCTGGCCGATGGTAGCTATAGGCGAGGGCTTCGAAGTGGCATCGCCTGATCGTCTTCAAAGTGCTCGTTGTGCTCGCGTGTATTAGGGTTTGCACGGCTTGGTTGGGTTCACGGTTGCATGCAGAACCTAGAAGAAGAACATCTCGCGTGCGGCCAGATCTATAATTCAAAAAATGCACGGCCGAGATGATTTCTGGGTTTGGAAATTTAATAATTTTGTAAATTATTATAATTAAATTTGTATAAACTTCTAAAAATCATAACTTGTTCATACGAGGTCGAAAATGCACGAAACAAATTGCGACGGGTCCGTATGGACGAGCACTACGCAACAGAGCTTGTTTGGAGTCATTTGGAGCTAGTGATAATCTCGGGTAAAATTAAACACGTGTTTAATTTTATTCGAAATAAAGCGCTAAAACTGTTATCGGAAACTCAAGATGAGAACTTCGCACTCAATCGAATTGTTTCGATTTAAATTTTAAATACTTAGATTTAAAATTGCTTGATTGGGTAATAGTTATTATCTGTTGTATTGAATAAGACTTCATACGCTGTATATTAACCGGATGTTATTTATTAAAAACATGTACCGCGATAATTCCAACTCGTATGGAATTGGTATTATATATGTACTTGGAGTTGATTTTCCTGCATTATATAGCGGATGAGACCCTATTGCACCACATAATAGAGGATAGTATTTTACAAATCCCACATACTGCGATATTTCGTCTCGAAGCGGAATTGGTATTGTGTTAACATCTTTGGATGCAGGGAAACAGGTTGGAGGGATCCAACTGGATTCCTCAAACAATTGAATTTGTTTCAATGTTGTGTGTTGATCTATTTATTGATTTATTTATAATCTGCGTGATTATCTTTGTGATTGAAATCGTTAAAGGCTAAATTTTAACCGAATATATTTTTGGTATCGTTAGATGCCGAAAATAAATAAAATTGGATTTCTGAAAATTTAAGTTGAGAATTCATAATAAAATTTAATTTTGAAATTGATTCATTTTAAATAAATAAACGTTCTAATTTTTATGTTATAAAAATTATGATTTTTGTGAAATATAACCGAAATGTGATTTTTGAAATAAGTAGTTGATTAATTTATAAAATGGTTTAAATTGGGATTTTTGAATTATTATAAATGATTTATATAAAAGATTTATAAAATTGATATTTATAAATTAAAATATTGGAATTATAAAACGAGTTTTTATAAGTGTGAAAATGAAGTATAAATTCATAAGTGGATGAAATCTATAGATTTATAAATTGTGAAGTTATAAAATGAATAGATTTTTGTAAAATAAAAGATCTATAAGTAATTAACTTATAAATTGGATTTTGGCGTGTAAATGGGATATGGATAGAATTTGTTAATAAAGTAATTTTATAAGTGAAGTTGTTATGAAATATAAATGGAATTCATAAAGTTGTCTTATAAATCCGAAATCGACTTATTTTAATAAATTTAATTATTATAGCTTATTAAAGGAAATATATCCACGATTTTGGACAGTGAATAATCCTTTGAATTAAATATGTAGAAATTGAATTTGGTTAACGAAGTATATTCACGATTTTGGACGGTGAATAATATGTTAAAGAAATATTTTGGGAAAGTGATATTTTAAATAGAATTAAAACGATTCAAAAATGTTTTAAAATGTATTAAGTATCGAAACCATAGATTTCAACATTTATTGTTGAAATAGACGTTTTCGAGAAATAAAAGGAAATGGTGGACTATAACGCTGTTGTTATAGTAAATGATTTCCGAAAGGAAAAGTTTTGTATAGTATTGAGATTTATATATCTATCTTAATTTCGAATCTCTATATTAGTGACTTTGGGTTGTCGTAACGTTGTTTTTCGCAACATTCGTTTTGACCCAAATAAATGTGTTTAAGAGAAGTTTTCCTTAAAGAATAAAATATATACTTAATTGTGACTTAAGCATATTGAATATTTTCCAAATGTTGGAAATAAATGGATTTGTGAATTACTTATTATTAAATAAGTATGCAAATGTTTTCCAATATGAAGTGAACGTTTTAAGATTATATCTTTTAAAGATAAATTGAAAGTGAATAATTGAAATCGATTTGAAAAATCGTATAAAAAGTGAATATTTGGAAATGTAGATTCACAATGGAAATTTATAAGGGAAATTCGTTTTAAAAATAAATATTGATTTATTTTTAAAGTGTGGAAATAAATTTACGGATTTGGGACGTAAATTTAATAAATTGGTAAGGATTTATTTGATTGGTTTAAATGAACCATTTTGAAATGAAAGTTGTAAGGGTGTAAATTGGTTTTCAAATGGTTGAAGTGTGGAAATTATATCTTGTAAAGATATTTTTGAAAATAAATAATTTGGGAAATTATTTGAAATCGGGTGACGTTGTGAACATTGATTGATAGTTAAATAACCGACTATCAATATTGACCCTTAAATGGCTATTTGTTGTGAATTGGTTGAAATCGAATGCTACACTTATTTTTAAATTATTGCGCTCGTTATTCGGACTACCCATTCCTAATAGTGATACGACATAATGGATAGCATTGAAGACCGGTGGTGAAGACCGGGTATTTGTGAAAATGATAGGATGACTTATCGATTGTCTCTGCACCGTTAGCTACGGTATGGAGATTTCCTTTGTGATGTGAAATTCAATCGGGATTGTGAATACCCGGATTGCAAGGGATTCTTTTGAAATGCCTTCGGTTCTGTTCGAACCTGGAACAGACTTGTATGGTTATGTGTCTGACATTACATTTTGAGATATAAAGCAGATTTTTTCAAATAAATCTCTGTTGGTGGCGGAGAATTTATTCTCTTAGCTTAACACCCTTCTCTGAGACGTACGAGCTCAGAGGTTTTGTAGTTGAAGGTTATCAGCGATATATTCCCAATTTGGTAATGTGGCATGCTGAGTGTTGTTGTGTGATGATTATTTATTGATTATTTGTTGATCAAAGCGTGGCTTTGTGAAAAAGCGTAGCTTTGTGGACGAGACTTCTTCAGAACTCACACCCCGAAAATGGTCGAAACAGAAATATGCGGCAAGGTTATGACGGTCGGGTCCTTTAGGGTATGTCATTTCCTTCTGGAAAAGGGTGGTGTCAGGTATGGAGCCCTGATGCTTAACCTATGTGGTTGCTCCAATCTCATTTTTTCTGTGTGGTTTTAGCTTGGTGATAGAGGGCCCTCGGATAAAGGTCCCAAAGGACCGGGGGGTGGCATACTCGAGTAGTAGTTGCCTAGTTACAAAGGTAACCCGGCCTTGTGTTGGCAGAGATCCAGTTAGGTTCTCGGGACGTCCCGCCAGAGGCGATCCCATGTTGCAGTAGGAAGTTCCTTAGCATGACCATTTGTTGGAAAATCCAAAGAAACAATACGAGCCTTGTACGGTTTTAGTTGTATAACCAGCCATGGAATGTTACGGTAACCTGCTATTGAACATGGTAGCTATAGTAGGCATACGATAATGGTCGTATGTTGGTTAAGATTTATATTCTATTTTCGAGATGCTTTCATCACGATGCACTAATAATAATATCAAAAATGATTTGTTTTGCGTATTAAGCATCTTTGACTATCATAAGGAGAAATCTCCTCCGATTCTGCGTTTGCATTGTGTGTGTGCGGGGAGGCCTTATGGTAGTTTTATTCTCCAAAAGCATTGCGGATATTTTTCCACTTCCATTGTTGTTGTTTTAAAGATAAATAACTGTTTTGAGTTCTCACACCAGTCCCATGACTGACCTGGAGTTTATTGTTCTCTTCCTAAACTCTGGGTGCCCAAAATTTTCCACACGGGCAGTCTAGAAACAGGTTATCAGGTCATTCTAGATTCAGAAGTGCTTTGGAGCTCAAGTGGCGAGCTGGATGGCGAGATGTATTACTTGCATATGATATTATCTTTCCGCTGTAAATCACTTGTAAGGACATGTTTGTATAACTGTCCATTGTCCAGTTGTGATGTATATTGTTGTTGTACACTCTGATGATAATGTAATGTAATAAATGATATAGTTCTTTGATTTAAAGATTATTCATTTATCTATTATATGTTGTTCCGCTGCGATATGTGAGATTTCGATATTGTTTCTATTCTGTTTTCTTACTTCTTCTATCTTTTTCTTCTACCTCTTTTCTTAAACCTTAAGGGTTCGGTTTTTCGGCATTCGGTTGTTCGGCTTAATACAGTGGACGTATTAATGTCGACTTTCGTGAGTCGAAGAACCGGGTCTTTACAGTTTTCCAATTCCTTTCTGACGTCACGCATTAGGTGTTTTTGACACTTTTTCGATGTCTTTTTCGAAGCCTTTCTGACGCCACACTATAAGTGTTTGCGGAGACTACACCCCTACTATCTACGACCCAACAATGCAATATCGATAATTTCTTGATGAATTGCTGGGTGAAAACACATAATTTTGCTCCGCATTCATCAAGATAATATTGCCCCATTTTCATCTTGTGCCTACAGTAAAAAACACCCTAGATCTATTGTTTCCCATTCAACAAAACTGTAGATCTCATCAACCTTCAAAATTCGAATCAATCCAAATTCGGGCATATCTTGCTTGGTTTGGGTTGTTTGGTGGATCGGTGTTCGCCAGTTTGCCAAAGTTAGAGATATGCATGGTAATGGTTCCCTTTGATTAAGAAATAAGTTTTTGGATCTTGTATGCTTTATAAATGATGACTGCTTCCACCACTGATGATGCACTATTAATGTTTGGTTTATTGTTTTGAGCTGATTATATATGAAAAATTGGTCGATTTATTCCAAGCAAATTTAGTTTCTTTTCAATTTTCCCAATACAGTAAAGAAAAAATAGTAGAATGATAAGATGGGCGCCAAGAGGAAGTGTATCTGATTCTTGCAATCTAGCAACCCAATCGTTGCTTCGGTGTGTTTAAACTTGCAATTATAATTTATGTTGTGAAAATAACAATCTGACCATTTAACTCCAAATCAGATAGTCAATTCAGGTTTTCCCTTGATATTTTTTATATCCATTAAGAAATGATCGACAACAGTGATTAGCCATTCATATAAAAACTGAGAAAATATGCATATGATATGAATGTATAACTTACTTCCTCAATTAGAAATTATAGAAATATAATTTATAGATGAGCGTTTAGTTTAATTACTGTACACAACTTCTAACTAGCAAATGAAAAAGAAATATAATCGGGATATTCTTTTTTTCCTATCTCGTGTAAAAGATAATAAGATGTATAGCAAGATTAATGGAATTTGATTAAATATTTAATCAATGCTCAACATATTCATAAAGTTATGATAAGTTAGTAATGCCCTGACTCTATAGCATTAAACCTCCCATATCATGAATTTATAAGGTACATAACTTCATGTTGTGTTTTCTTCCTCTTCTGGATTTTCATTGATAATAATGTTAAACCTTGTAATATACTTATAATTAGCTAATATGTACCAAAAAATTCTTAACACAGAAATCATTGAATTAATTGTGTATAAATTGTGGGGTCATAGATACAAGGGAGTGATTTGTATAAATTGAATCAACGAACATAAAGGAAATGATAGTTTGAACATGGAACTTAGGGATGCAATTAACTTTGCATCTTTGTTGAATGCAATACACCTTTTTTTATTGTGTGATTTGTATTCCAGTAACAACACATCAAGAATTATCAATATATTATATTAAATCAGTGTTTTATGTACGCTCTTTATACGTAGACCTCAGAAAATATTGCGATTTATCAATTTCGATAGGTAATATCTTGATGAATGCGGGGCAAAATTATGTGTTTTCACCCAGCAATGCAATGCTGAATGAGTAGGATGCATCTGCGGTTACATATAAAACGATAAAACGTATATCCTACTATGTTTAGAATCCAGTAGTGTATGTGCTGACATTGTCGTCCATTTTTCTTCTAATCAAGCTGTGACGCCCCACCTCTATACCCACGCTAGCCAAGGACACTACGGGGTAATGCCGTCAACTAGCACGGAGAATAAGGCTGTTGAGGAGCGACCATCCGCGTAATTGCTTTGTGCGAGCATCGATATGTCAGATAGTACAACATGGAAATCCGACATACCGATACAAACTCAAAGCTACTACACAGTGGCTATATGTATTCTTCGAAAACAAACATAGAAATAAACATAACACAAATCAGTCACAGACATCCATATCACAAAGGCGGAAATAGATATGAATATATAACACATGAAAGTGTACACCAGAGTAGTGGTCGAACAAGATCCACAATGTCACGAAAGAATAGCTACAAGTGCTAGACAAAAGAATATGGATACATCAATGAGTTTATACCTTAAGTGTACACAACAAAAACTACTAATCTAAGTAGTTAGCCAAAAGTCAGGGTGATAATCCCAGATGTGAAGTCAAGCAGAAGCACCTGTAACATCTCGGACTGACCCGAGTATTATTTAATAAGAAAATAATAAACGGATCAGTCTAGCTATAAATATCAGATAAAATAATATAGAATAAAAGATATGACTTAAATATATAATAACCATAAAGCCATACTGTGATAAGTATGCAATTGAAAAATCAACTAGGGATTAATCAATATCATGAGAATCTTCTCAAAGATCAAAAGGAATGTCATACTCCTTATTTTCCAAATCTCCAAAACCATAAATATTGACAATAATAACAATGCCAATCGCAAAAGTTAATGATACACAAATTCACTAATGCACAAATATTGATAAAACTTATCAATGTAAATCACGAAAATTGGTGAAAACACAAATTCCAGAAATCATCAATGGAAATCCAAAAATCACAAAAAGAGGGAGGCCTATCACAAAACGGGAGCATGAAAGCTCACCAACACGTGTATCACAAAATGGAATGCTATTCCATGATAGCTAACCATTAATTTCGATCCGAAGCTCCACAAAACGGCCCGAAGACCATGGGACGCTACCCCACCAATCTGAGCCGAAGCTCCACAAAAACAGGGTTTAGTCCCCCTCGTAGACAAAGAGACATCGCACATTCGCTAGTCTAAATCACAAAAATGATCATCAACGATCATCGAGAAGTGTCAATTACAGTAAGCTAGTAAATATAAAAGCTTAGCTACATGTCCCATAACCACTATCTTAACTCAAATATTTACGAACAAATTGTAGATTTCCATTAGAAAATTGTCAGAAGAGATTCAGTCGAACAAGTCCAAGAATTAACCGGCGAAGTAAACGCAATCATTTCATACCACTTGTTTTACTAAGTCGTTTAATTAGACTTCTCATACGAGTGAGGTAAAGGTTTGTATATACTAATAGATTGGAAAACGGTTTTAAGAAAAGAGCTTTGTAATAAAATAGTGTTGAGTTTTGATATTTACTACTAGTATTGAAACCTTTATATTTTTAAAGTGACAAATCACAAAAATGATTGTAAAAACAATCAGTCACAAAAATTCACATTCGAAGACGTGAATAAAATCCAAAGAAATCAATTCCAAAGCCATCCAAGTGTAAATATGCCTGCGACATAACATAGTTCAACACGGGAAATTTGCGCGGCCTAAAAGGACGCGGCCTAAGGGGGTGAACGACCTAACACGGTCGAGCTAAGTAGTGGTGCGACTTACCAGGGGCGAGCGACCTATCATGGCCGATCTAAGCATTGGAGCGACCTAACGACGTGAGCGACCTAATGTGGTGGTAAGGCCGAGCGACCTAACAGGGTGAGCGACCTAGTGCCGAGCGACTTAAGGTAGTACGAGCCTGTGCCAAGCGACCTAAAGGTGCAAGAAGGCCGAGCGATATAGCCGTGCGACTTAAAGGGTTGCATGACCTAGTGATAAATAGGCCTAACGACCTAAGGTGTGCGACCAAAATGGTTGCACAGGCCGAGCGACCTGAAGTGGAACAACATAACTGGAATGAGCTAGCATGGACGAACGACCTAAATGGTGACACGGGCCGAGCGACCTAAGGCAAAGCAACCTAGTTATTGCCGAACGACCTATATGCAGGCCGAGGATCTCAAGTGTGCAGGCCGAGCGACCTAAGCTCCAGAAATGCCAAAACTCGCTCAATTTGCAACCGATCGAGCACGGACGCTAGGAGATTATGCAAATAGGCTACCCGGTCGTATTGGCTCCTCGATGCATCACCAAAATCGTGTTCAAACATCAAAGATTGGATTTTTAAAAGATTTGAACCCAAAACACTAAAAATTGGGATTTTCACCAATTCAATCCAAACCAAAAGTAAATACACATGAATAAGTGTCAGGAATTCATACCCAACAATCTAAGATAGTTATAGACAAAAATGTGAGATAAAAGTCTCACCTTTTCACAAAATCAATGAAAGAGAAGCTTGAAAGCAAAGGAGAATCAACCCAAGAAGCTTGAATCAATGTCTTCTCTTTGAATTTGGAGTTTGATGTTGGATTTGCAAGTGAACTAGGGCTTGGATTTTTAATTTCCCATTCCTTCCACCATTTTTGATGAAGCTTGAGTGTTAGGAAATGAAAGCAAAATTATGAAGGGAAGGGCGGTTTGAGTTAGAGTTATAAGTTTAGACTAATGGGCTAAACCAAACCTAAAGCCCAAAGTGAAAAATTAGCAAAATTCCACCAACTCCAAACATATCAAAGTTTATACTTAAAAAGATTGCAAACGACATTTGAACTCAATGGAAATGGTTCTAAGTCCTAATTCGACCGTATGCAAAAAGTAACTTTTCAGACTAAAATCCGACTTACGATAAAATATTAAAATAAAACATTTGAATATTCTATCGTAAAATATGCGGGTTGTTACAGACTCCCCTCCTTAAAGAAATTGCGTCCTCGCAATATTTAAGAAGAAAATATAAGGTAACACCAGGAAAGCATATCAACACAGAAGAAATTTGAAATAAGAAATTCACCTCATGGAGCACGGGAAAGTAAGTCATGATGTGTTCGCTCGATGAACTCTCTAGATTCTCAAGAGCAATCCTTAAGATTTGAGGACCATTGGACTTTAACAAGCGGAACATCTTTATTGTCTAGAAGCATAAGCAATAACACGTTCTCTTTGCATAAGAACGACACCCAAATCAACGCGACCAGCATCGGTATAAATAACAAAATCTTGATTCCCCTCGGGAATAACAAGAATAGGAGCACCGGAAAGGAGTTCTTTTAATTTCCAAAAGGAAGCTTCACATTTGTCCGACCAAATGTATTTAACACCTTTCTTTGTTAAGCTAGTAAGAGGCACGGAAATTTTGGAAAAGTCTTTTATAAAACGACGGCAATAACCTGCCAATCCAAGAAAACTACGGATTTCCATCACACTCTTCGGTCTCTTCCAATTTTGAATCGCTTCAATCTTCGAAGGATCCACGGAAATTCCGGATTCGGAAATAATATGACCGAGAAACTTCACACGAGATTGCCAAAAGTGACATTTAGAAAATTTTGCTTTTAATTGATTGCTCCTAAGAGTTTCCAACACAATCCGAAGATGTTTTTCATGCTCCTCCTCGGTTGATTAAAATAATATGATATGTACAAATTAGATTGGAAAAGAAAATAAAGAGGGTATAAAGAAAAAGGCATCGGAAAATACCGACATCATTTCGATGCCTTTTATTTGGTGGGCCAAAACAATAAAAGCATGTAACGACATCGGTAATTACCGACGCCATTATTATTATGATCGCATATTTAATTGGTGTCAAAATGGCGTCAGAATTTATCAATGCTATTCTGACGCCATTTTTCATTTTTATGACTTCCGTCGCCTTTTCGATGCCCACCTTTTGGGGGTGGAAATTTTCGTTGTTATTTTGCACATTTGCTAGTAGTGATAGAACATGTATTTTAGAAATCCTATCTAAAGTTTCTGGGCTGGTTTTATCATGATTTTGTAACAACTTTGAGGCTAGTTTTTGACACTTAATGATCGATTCTTGATCCAATTTTTGTAAAGTAGTTAGTGTAATTAGGGTACTTAAAAACCAAGAAGAGAAACCTTTGAGGATATCTTTTAATTATTTTACAAAAATACCTGAAAAGGGTTATTTTTCTAAAGTGCTCATATAGCGACCTTTTCGCTATAACTTTTGCCACTTCGTTTAACTAGTTATTAAATGATTTAAACTTTAAAAAACTTACAGTAAGAACAAAATATAATTTACTTATTAAAGTAGTGAACCATTAAGGAAGTCTCTACAAAAATAATCGTTAATTTTCAAAAAGGTATTTAAAAATGTCGATATAATGACTATTTCGCTACTAACTTTAACAACTTTGTTTGACTACTTTTAAACATTTATAAAACTTGCTATTTTTATATTAGTAGGTACTTATATTTCACTTATTAAAACCATAAAAAGAAACCCCTAAAGATGTTTTTAAAAGTTGAGTTAAAAATCACCAAACACAAAGCGATTTCAAAAGGCATCCATAACGACATTTTCCCTTCAACTATTCATAACTTTGTTATATTATTTCCATAACTTTCCAAACTAATTCTATAACACCCCACGATTTTATGACAATTAATTAAAAAAAATTAATAAATAAATAAATATGCTGAAAAATAGAATTCTTCCAACTTTAGAATTTTGCTAAACTTATACCATTAGGTTCGTGGCGATTTTCTTATCAACTTTCATATATAAAGTTTTCTCACCGGAGTTCAAACAAAAAAGTTATTAGCATTTAAAGTTTTTGGATAAAAAATAATTATATATTTAATTATGGTAAAAAGGTTAATTGATACTAATTACTAACATTAATGGAGAAATGTTAACGTTAAAGCAAATCGTTTTTGTGTGTGTATAAAATGGAATTGAATTATCTCAGTTGAAATATGATGGAAATAAATTAACACAAACTGAATAAAATTAAAAAAATCCACACGCTTATTAATTAACACCGAAAATACGTCATAAGTAGGCCCCTGATCCAACCTATTGACCCAATATTTCTTCACAAGTATGGAAAACCCGACCGAACCTTGGAATATGATCTTGCCGAGAATAAGGCTGTTGAGGAGCGACCATCCGCGTAATTGCTTTGTGCGAGCATCGATATGTCAGATAGTACAACATGGAAATCCGACATACCGATACAAACTCAAATCTACTACACAGTGGCTATATGTATTCTTCGGAAACAAACATAGAAATAAACATAACACAAATCACAGACATCTATATCACAAAGGCGGAAATAGATATGAATATATAACACATGAAAGTGTACACCAGAGCAGTGGTCGAACAAGATCCACAATGTCACAAAAGAATAGCTACAAGTGCTAGACAAAAGAATATGGATACATCAAAGAGTCTATACCTTAAGTGTACACAACAAAAACTGCTAATCTAAGCAGTTAGCCAAAAGTCAGGGTGATAATCCCAGATGTGAAGTCAAGCAGAAGCACCTGTAACATCTCGGACTGACCCGAGTATTATTTAATAAGAAAATAATAAACGGATCAGTCTAGCTATAAATATCAGATAAAATGATATAGAATAAGAGATATGACTTAAATATATAATAACCATAAAGCCATACTGTGATAAGTATGCAATTGAAAAATCAACTAGGGATTAATCAATATCACGAGAATCTTCTCAAAGATCAAAAGGAATGTCATACTCCTTATTTTCCAAATCTCCAAAACCATAAATATTGACAATAATATCAATGCCAATCGCAAAAGTTAATGAAACACAAATTCACCAATGCACAAATATTGATAAAACTTATCAATGTAAATCACGAAAATTGGTGAAAACACAAATTCTAGAAATCATCAATGGAAATCCAGAAATCACAAAAAGGGGGAGGCCTATCACAAAACGGGAGCATGAAAGCTCACCAACACGTGTATCACAAAATGGAACGCTATTTCATGGTAGCTAACCATTAATTTCGATCCGAAGCTCCACAAAACGGCCCGAAGACCATGGGTCGCTACCCCACCAATCTGAGCCGAAGCTCCACAGAAACAGGGTTTAGTCTCCCTCGTAGACAAAGAGACATCGCACATTCGCTAGTCTAAATCACAAAAATGATCATCAACGACCATCGAGAAGTGTCAATTACAGTAAGCTAGTAAATATAAAAGCTTAGCTACATGTCCCATAACCACTAGTTTAACTCAAATATTTACGAACAAATTGTAGATTTCCATTAGAAAATTGTCACAAGAGATTCAGTCGAACAAGTCCAAGAATTAACCGGCGAAGTAAACGCAATCATTTCATACCACTTGTTTTACTAAGTCGTTTAATTAGATTTCTCATACGAGTGAGGTAAATGTTTGTATATATTAATAGATTGGAAAACGGTTTTAAGAAAAGAGCTTTGTAATAAAATACTGTTGAAATCGCTTTGATGAAAGAGTTTTGATATTTACTACTAGTATTGAAACCTTTATGTTTTTAAAGTGACAAATCACAAAAATGATTGTAGAAACAATCAGTCACAAAAATTCACATTCGAAGACGTGAATAAAATCCAAAGAAATCAATTCCAAAGCCATCCAAGTGTAAATACGTCTGCGACATAACATAGTTCAACACAGGAAATTGGCGCGGCCTAAAAGGGCGCGGCCTAAGAGGGTGAACGACCTAACACGGTCGAGCTAAGTAGTGGTGCGACTTACCAGGGGCGAGCGACCTATCATGGCCGATCTAAGCATTGGAGCGACCTAACGAGGTGAGCGACCTAATGTGGTGGTAAGGCCGAGCGACCTAACAGGGTGAGCGACCTAGTGCCGAGCGACTTAAGGTGGTACGAGCCTGTGCCAAGCGACCTAAAGGTGCAGGAAGGCCAAGCGATATAGCCGTGCGACTTAAAGGGTTGCGCGACCTAGTGATAAATAGGCCTAACGACCTAAGGTGTGCGACCAAAATGGTTGCACAGGCCGAGCGACCTAAAGTGGAACGACTTAACTGGAATGAGCTAGCATGGCCGAACGACCTAAATGGTGACACGGGCCGAGCGACCTAAGGCAAAGCGACCTAGTTATTGCCGAACGACCTAAGGGTGAACGAGCTATATGCAGGCCGAGGATCTCAAGTGTGCAGGCCGAGCGACCTAAGCTCCAGAAATGCCAAAACTCGCTCAATTTGCAACCGGTCGAGCACGGACACTAGAGGATTATGCACATAGGCTACCCGGTCGTATTGGCTCCTCGATGCATCACCAAAATCGTGTTCAAACATCAAAGATTGAATGTTTAAAAGATTTGAACCCAAAACACTAAAAATTGAGATTTTCACCAATTCAATCCAAACCAAAAGTAAATACACATGAGTAAGTGTCAGGAATTTATACCCAACAATCTAAGATAATTATAGACAAAAATGTGAGATAAAAATCTCACCTTTTCACAAAATCAATGAAAGAGAATCTTGAGAGCAAAGGAGAATCAACCCAAGAAGCTTGAATCAATGTCTTCTCTTTGAATTTGGAGTTTGATGTTGGATTTGCAAGTGAACTAGGGCTTGGAGTTTTAATTTCTCATTCCTTCCACCATTTTTGATGAAGCTTGAGTGTTTGGAAATGAAAGCAAAGTTATGAAGGGAAGGGGGGTTGAGTTAGAGTTATAAGTTTAGACTAATGGGCTAAACCAAACCTAAAGCCCAAAGTGAAAAATTAGCAAAATTCCACCAACTCCAAACATATCAAAGTTTATACTTAAAATGATTGCAAACGGCATTTTGAACTCAATGGAAGTGGTTCTGAGTCCTAATTCGACCGTATGCAAAAAGTAACTTTTCGGACTAAAATCCGGCTAACGATAAAATATTAAAATAAAATATTTGAATATTCTATCGTAAAATATGCGGCTTGTTACAGACTCCCCTCCTTAAAGAAATTGCGTCCTTGCAATATTTAAGAAGAAAATATAAGGTAACAACCAGGAAAGCATATCAACACAGAAGAAATTTGAAATAATAAATTCACCTCATGGAGCACGGGAAAGTAAGTCCGGATGTGTTCGCTCGATGAACTCTCTAGATTCCCAAGAGCAATCCTTAAGATTTGAGGACCATTGGACTTTAACAAGCGGAACATCTTTATTTCGAAGGCGCTTGACCTCCGAAGCAATAATACGAATAGGATGTTGCTCATAAGTTAAATTAGGTGAAACTTCAATTTTTTCCACAACACCGGGCACAAAATAGAATCGGAATCTCGAAGGCATTTCCGTAATTGAGAAACGTGAAACACGTCATGAGTAGCAGAAAATTGAGCCGGTAATAAAAGGCGATAAGCCACGGAACCAATACGTTCGGTGATGGGGAATGGATCAATATATCGAGGTGCTAATTTTCCCGATCGACTGAAACGTACGACACCCTTCATAGGTGAAACACGAATAAACACAAGATCTCCCACAGAAAATTCTAATTTCCTTCTTCGGTTATCGGCATAGGATTTTGTCTACTCTGGGCTTCTTTCATCCTATGACGAATAAGGTCAATCTTCTCTGTGGAATCACGAACAAAATCTGGACCTAAAACCAGCTTCTCACCGGCCTCAAGCCAACAAGAAGGAGATCGGCATGGCCTTCCATAGAGTGCCTCAAAAGGTGCCATACCAATACTCAATTGGAAGCTATTATTATAGGAAAACTCAACAAGAGAAATATGATCTTCCCAACTTCCACCAAAATCAAGAACACATGCACGAAGAAGATCTTCAAGAGTTTGATTCACACGCTCAGTTTGTCCATCGGACTGGGGATGATAAGCGGTGCTAAATTAAGCTTCGTTCCCAAAGCTTTGTGAAGACTCTTCCAAAATCCACTAGTAAACAATGGATCACGATCACTAACAATAGAAGTAAGGACTCCATGGAATTTAACAACTTCTTTGATAAAAAGTTTTGCCAAGAGAGGAACGGTTCGATTGGACCGAACGGGAATAAAATGGAAGGATTTAGTAAGTCTATCAACTATCACCCATAAGCTGTCATGACCCGAACGAGAACGGGGAAGACCGTCTATAAAATCCATGGAAATTTGATCCCACTTCCAAATTGGAATTTCTAAAGGTTGCAATAACACACGAGGCCTTCGATGTTCGGTCTTAATGAGTTGGAAAGTCATGCAACACCTAACAAAGTTAGCAACATCAGATTTCATTCCCTCCCAATAATAAAGTCGCTTCATATCCGCGTATATTTTACTACTACCGGGATGAATGGTAAATTTAGAACGATGAGAATCTTCTAAAATGTCTTTACGAAGATTACTAATATTTGACACGATAAGTCTACCAAATTTTCGAATACCGCCATGAGAATCAATATCAAAGTCTTTCAAACTTTCAATATCAAATTTATCCCTAAAATTTTGGCCAAGAAGAGCCAATTCGAAATCTAGCTTTTGAGCTTCAAGAATGCGGTCTAAAAGAGAAGGATGACCCTTAAGACTACATAAAGCAAGAGATGAACACAAATCGGAAATGCGATCTCGAATCTCACAAGTAGATAAAATCTCGAGATCATTCCATTCGGATATCATCATAGAAACAATCGCTTGTTGCTTACGACTAAGTTCATCGGCAACACGATTTCCCTTTCCGGGAGAATAAAGAATGTCAAGATCATAAGCTGCAAGAAATTCGAGCCAACGTTGTTGACGAAAATTAAGTTCCTTTTGAGAAAATAGATACTTCAAAGATTTATGATCGGTATAGAGAACTAATTTATCTCTCAAAAGATAATGACGCCAAATACGAAGGGCGAATACAATAGCTGCGAGTTCTAAATCATGAGTGGCATATCTAAACTCGGCTAGCTTCAATTGTCTAGAAGCATAAGTAATAACACGTTCTCTTTGCATAAGAACGGCACCCAAACCAACGCGACTAGCATCGGTATAAATAACAAAATCTCGATTCCCCTCGAGAATAACAAGAATAGGAGCACCGGAAAGGAGTTCTTTTAATTTCCGAAAGGAAGCTTCACATTTGTCCGACCAAATGTATTTAACACCTTTCTTTGTTAAGCTAGTAAGAGGCACGGAAATTTTAGAAAATTCTTTTATAAAACGACGGTAATAACCTGCCAATCCAAGAAAACTACGGATTTCCATCACATTCTTCGGTCTCTTCCAATTTTGAATCGCTTCAATCTTCGAAGGATCCACGAAAATTCCGGATTCGGAAATAATATGACCGAGAAACTTCACACGAGATTGCCAAAAGTGACATTTAGAAAATTTTGCTTTTAATTAATTGCTCCTAAGAGTTTCCAACACAATCCGAAGATGTTTTTCATGCTCCTCCACGGTTTTAGAATACACAAGAATATCATCAATAAAGATGAGAACAAACCGATCGAGAAAGTCTTTGAAAACTCGATTCATAAGGTCAACGAAATAAGCCGGAGCATTCGTTAAACCAAATGGCATAACAAGCCATTCATACGATCCATAACGAGTACGGAAAGATGTCAAAGGAATGCTATCCTCTGCAATACGAAGCTGATGAAAACCGGTAGCTAAGTCTAATTGTGAAAAGACTCTAGCACCACTAAGTTGATCGAATAGATCATCAATCCGAGGTAAAGGATATTTATTCTTGATAGTAAGATCATTAAGCTTACGGTAGTCAATGCAAAGCCTAAGTGTACCATCGGATTTCTTCACAAAAATAGCCGAAGCTCCCAAACGCGAGGAACTAGAGTGAATAAATTGCTTCATCTCCAATTCGGATAATTGTTTGCGCATCTCCCCATTTTCCTTATTGGACATACGATAAGGAGGACGAGTGATAGGTTGAGCTCCAAGGATGAGATTAATTCTGAACTCAATTGCTCGCTTAGGTGGTAATCCTAAAACGGGCTCAAATATGTCGGAAAATTCACGAACAATGTGAATAAGAGAAATAATATCTTCCTCATCATCATTATCGTCGTCGTGAGGATTTAAAGAATATAAGGACGCAACTAAGCTGGAGTCCGAATCTTTAAGGTCAATAGAAATCAGCTTAACAGATTGAGGATGTCGAAGATAAATAGTCCGCTCAGGACATAGGATTTGGGCTTTATAACGGTTAAGCCAATCCATTCCCAAAATCATTCCAAAGCCTAAGTAGCGCATAACATGCAAATCGGCTCGGGAAGAAAAATCACACAAAATAATCTCGACATCTTTACACAATAAACTGATTGTTGCGGATCCACCAACCGGATTCGCAATTCTCAAAGAAGTCATTAAACACAAAACATCCAAAGAAAAGGTTTCAACAAGTTCTTTTGAAATAAAAGAGTGGGACGCACCCGTATCAAAAAGAACTCGAATAGGATGATCATGAAATAAAATAATGCCATCGAGGATAGAATGAGAAATACCTTTACCACGAGATGTGTTGCCAGGGGTTTGAGCAACATTAAGCTTTCCCTCCTTCCTATTTTGAAGTTTGGGACAAGAAGATAAATAATGATCCGGGCTTTTGCAATAGCGGCAAGTACGAAGCTTTGAACACTTGTTCGCATAATGGTCCTTAGAACCACAGTTGTAGCATTGCCCATTACTTGAGGTAGAAGTTTTAGTTGCCGGAGAGGCATGCTTCCCTTTCTTATTGTTGGGTAAGGACCTTTGAATTTATTAGGTCTTTTCTTGTTGTTGAAGTTTGGTTTGGCACTCATAACTTCAATATCTCTTTCTTTATCTGCCTCTTCAAGTCGAAGAGCGATATCAACAAGCTGATCAAAAGAAATTTCTAATTTTAGAAGTAATGGCTTCTTGAGATTTTTATTCAAGCCATAGACAAATCTCTGATTCTTCTTCAACGGGGTGTTTATGTACTCAACCTCATATTTAGAAAGCGACTCGAAGGATGCGACATAATCGGTCACAGAAGATTCATCTTGAACAAGGTCTATAAAACGGCGAGCCAAAGTCACCTTCTCAACTTCTAACACAAATTTTAATTCGAAGCGTTCTTGGAATTTCTCCCAAGTAAGATCCGCTTCTACTATTTCAGAAATAAGAAGCTCATACCAATCTAATGCTCTTTCTTGGAGCATACTAGAAGCCAACTGAACACGGTGAAGATCAATAATATTCATGCGAGAAAAGATTCGATCGCACGTTCTCAGCCAAGCCTGGACTTCAATAATAGTTTCAGAACCTTTGAATGGCTTTCCACCCAAATTGGTATAATCGCTGCACAAACGTGCAAATCCAAACCTAGGGTGAGCAGGCTCCGGATTAGATCCGGCTGCTTGAGCATTCCTTACGAGATCAAGGAGCTGCTGGGCAGACTTAAATACTCCATCTTAGGGAGTAGCACGAGATTGACTGGCGCTGGGACGGCCGGGTCTAACCATTTCTTTTCCTTTAGAAAGAAAGAAAGAAGAAGGATAAGGTTATTCACCAAATGAATATCAAGCAATCTTGATAGATAAACAAGGAAGCATAAAGAAAAAAAGAATGAATCGGTACGAAGACTCGAATTAAATCCTAAAGCACGACTCCTAAGATGAACTTATGACGATGATCCTTGTTAGATTATTCTACATTGTTCCGAAGTTTCGCTCTGATACCAAGCTGTGACGCCCCACCTCTATACCCACGCTAGCCAAGGACACTACGGGGTAATGTCGTCAACTAGCGCGGAGAATAAGGCTGTTGAGGAGCGACCATCCACGTAATTGCTTTGTGCGAGCATCGATATGTCAGATAGTACAACGTGGAAATCCGACATACCGATACAAACTCAAAGATACTATACAGTGGCTATATGTATTCTTCGGAAACAAATATAGAAATAAACATAACACAAATCAGTCACAGACATCCATATCACAAAGGCGGAAATAGATATGAATATATAACACATGAAAGTGTACACCAGAGTAGTGGTCGAACAAGATCCACAATGTCACAAAAGAATAGCTACAAGTGCTAGACAAAAGAATATGAATACATCAATGAGTCTATATCTCAAGTGTACACAACAAAAACTACTAATTTAAGTAGTTAGCCAAAAGTTGGGGTGATAATTCCAGATGTGAAGTCAAGCAGAAGCACCTGTAACATCTCGGACTAACCCGAGTATCATTTATTAAGAAAATAATAAACGGATCAGTCTAGCTATAAATATCAGATAAAATGATATAGAATAAGAGATATGACTTAAATATATAATAACCATAAAGCCATACTGTGATAAGTATGCAATTGAAAAATCATCTAAGGATTAATCAATATCACGAGAATCTTCTCAAAGATCAAAAGGAATGTCATACTCCTTATCTTCCAAATCTCCAAAACCATAAATATTGACAATAATATCAATGCCAATCACAAATGTTAATGACACATAAATTAACCAATGCACAAATATTGATAAAACTTATCAATGTAAATCACGAAAATTGGTGAAAACACAAATTCCAGAAATCATTAATGGAAATCCAGAAATCACAAAAAGGGGGAGGCCTATCACAAAATGGGAGCATGAAAGCTCACCAACACGTGTATCACAAAATGGAACGCTATTCCATGGTAGCAAACCATTAATTTCGAGCCGAAGCTCCACAAAACGGCCCGAAGACCATGGGTCGCTACCCCACGAATCTGAGCCGAAGCTCCACAGAAACGGGGTTTAGTCTCCCTCATAGACAAAGAGACATCGCACATTCGCTAGTCTAAATCACAAAAATGATCATCAACGATCATCAAGAAGTGTCAATTACAGTAAGCTAGTAAATATAAAAGCTTAGCTACATGTCCCATAACCACTAGCTTAACTCAAATATTTTCGAACAAATTGTAGATTTTCATTAAAAAATTGTCACAAGAGATTCCGTCGAACAAGTCCAAGAATTAACCGGCGAAGTAAACGCAAGCGTTTCATACCACTTCTTTTACTAAGTCGTTTAATTAGATTTCTCATACGAGTGAGGTAAGGTTTGTATATACTAATAAATTGGAAAACGGTTTTAAGAAAAGAGCTTTGTAATAAAATAGTGTTGAAATCGCTTTGATGAAAGAGTTTTGATATTTACTACTAGTATTGAAACCTTTATGTTTTTAAAGTGACAAATCACAAAAATGATTGTAGAAACAATCAGTCACAAAAATTCACATTCGAAAACGTGAATAAAATCCAAAGAAATCAATTCCAAAGTCATCCAAGTGTAAATACGCTTGCGACATAACATAGTTCAACACAAGAAATTGGCGCGACCTAACAGGGCGCGGCCTAAGGGGGTGAACGACCTAACACGGTCGAGCTAAGTAGTGGTGCGACTTACCAGGGGCGAGCGACCTATCATGGCCGATCTAAGCATTGGAGCGACCTAACGAGGTGAGCGACCTAATGTGGTGGTAAGGTCGAGCGACCTAACAGGGTGAGCGACCTAGTGCCGAGCGACTTAAGGTGGTACGAGTCTGTGCGAAGCGACCTAAAGGTGCAGGAAGGCCGAGCGATATAGCCGTGCGACTTAAAGGGTTGCGCGAGCTAGGTGATAAATAGGCCTAGCGACCTAAGGTGTGCGACCAAAATGGTTGCACAAGCCGAGCGACCTAAAGTGGAACGACTTAACTGGAATGAGCTAGCATGACCGAATGACCTAAATGGTGACACGGGCCGAGTGACCTAAGGCAAAGCGACCTAGTTATTGTCGAACGACCTAAGGGTGAACGAGCTATATGCAGGCCGAGGAGCTCAAGTGTGCAGGCCGAGCGACCTAAGCTCCAGAAATGCCAAAACTCACTCAAATTGCAACCGATCGAGCACGAACGATGGGGGATTATGCCCATAGGCTACCCGGTCGTATTGGCTCCTCGATGCATCACCAAAATCGTGTTCAAATATCAAAGATTGGATTTTTAAAAGATTTGAACCCAAAACACTAAAAATTGGGATTTTCACCAATTCAATCCAAACCAAAAATACACATGAATAAGTGTCAGGAATTCATACCCAACAATCTAAGATAGTTATAGACAAAGATGTGAGATAAAAATCTCACCTTTTCACAAAATCAATGAAAGAGAAGCTTGAAAGAAAAGGAGCATCAACCCAAGAAGCTTGAACCAATGTCTTCTCTGTGAATTTGGAGTTTGATGTTGGATTTGAAAGTGAACTAGGGCTTGGAGTTTTAATTTCTCATTCCTTCCTCCATTTTTGATGAAGCTTGAGTGTTAGGAAATGAAAGCTAAGTTATGAAGGGAAGGGTGGTTGAGTTAGAGTTATAAGTTTAGACTAATGGGCTAAACCAAACCTAAAGCCCAAAGTGAAAAATTAGCAAAATTCTACCAACTCCAAACATATCAAAGTTTATACTTAAAAAGATTGCAAACGACATTTTGAACTCAATGGAAGTGGTTCCGAATCCTAATTCGACCGTATGCAAAAAGTAACTATTCGGACTAAAATCCGACTAACGATAAAATATTAAAATAAAATATTTAAATATTCAATCGTAAAATATGCGGGTTGTTACACAAGTGCTAAATGATGTGTGCTTTTTTATTCTTATTTATAAGCACCAAAGAATTTACTGAAAACATGAAGTTTCCAAGAAGAGTGCATACAGTCGCTGGTTCGCTTGCTTTTAGTACATTTCTTAGTGTAGCCATCACAATTCTTTTTCTAAAGTGTTGCTACCCTTTCACTTATTCTTTTAAAGAGGCTCTATAAAAACACTAAACTTGACAGCCTGTAACATTCAGTCAAGCGCATAATTGATCAGGCATATTAAAAGACAGAGCCTATATCATTGTTTAAATAAACGACTAACAAAATTTTAGGCTACTGCAAAATTATTGAAACAAATAATATAAGCTTAAAACTCTTTTCTGATATTGTTAGCTAGCATATAAAGCATTCAAAGAATGTTCACCCCAATATATGTTTTTTATTCCTTCTCCTTTACCTTCTTTTGCACATACTTTTAAACCTTTCTTCTTCTTTCAAATTTAGGTTGAGAAAAAATTTGGATTTATGTAACGAAAAAGAGATGAGGTTGTGTATTAACTCAATGATCTCACCTTAGTCGACTCATCTCTACAGGTATTTGTTATTAATATTTCTTTTACATTTATTATGTAAAGGTTAAAAATAAATAATAACATTTTAAAGCTTAAATTGTTGCAGTTGGAAAAGCATGGCTTTGATGCCTCTTTTACCAAGTATTATGCTAGCCTCCTTCAGAATGCATGGTCTTAATCTGGAGACAAAATCGGCAATACATTTTATGACAAAAACTACACTGTTGTACTTTGTTTCCTAATAAAAAGAGTTAAATGGAATACATTAATTTTGTTCATGTGCAGGCAAAAGATCATTGTTGTCTAAGAAGCTTTACTTATGAAAATACCGCATCAGAGAATTCAACATGTCATGAGACACAACATCATGGACATCACACATTACAGAATTTTAAAACCCAAATTGAAATGTTAAGTGCTTGTTTGATTTTATTTTGTTTAGCTATGATAATGTATACAATGGGACTGTGAAAGTGATAAGCAAGAATGTCTTGTAATAACGGTGTGTCTGCTTTAGTACTCTATTTCATAAACAAAAACCGCTTGTCGATTTCATATTATTTGGTACGTACTAAAAACTGTCTACTGCTTTACTTAGTCTGTCTACTTATTGGTGGAAGTAGGTAAACTAATGCTTCATTGGGGAAAGAGTGGGTGAAAGGTATTTAGCAAATAGATTAATATTACATATACTTAATTATGAGTTTGGTTTATTATTATAGAATTTATACATGGGAATGATTCACATGTATCAAGTAACAGTTTCATTACATGTACACTAACAACTGACATGGATATAATTGCTTTCATATAAGTTACCGGTTTCGCATATATCCCATAGTCTCACGGTTTCATTTTGATATTCCACATATATCAAATAATGGTTCGATTTTGAGTTTCTTATTTTCATGCACTTAGATATCTTCTTACTCATATGCATAGGAAACATATCTTGTTGTTCATAAGTTGCTGATGTGCAATATGCATATTAAAAAACATATCAGTTCAATGCGTATATTGCTTAATTAGTTTGAAGGAATTATATGCAAATTATGAAACATGGTAAACTAGGAAGTCGGTTCATCATTTATACTACTAAGGTCGGAGCGGAACATATATGAAAGCACAGCTATGTTTTTAACTACATGTATACTTGTATAGGCTATACTTTATAGGTTTAATTTATCATGTTTTGAGTTTTAACATACTAGAAGTATTACCCAGCTTCTTACTGTAATAGCGTGGAAAACTAGAGATTTGGAGTGGCCTGCTGAACTCCTGTTAACTCGGTTTATCATGTTTGGATTTGGAGATGCACATATATCCGATGAGTGATGAAGTGTGTTGCATGTTTATGTTATTGTGGTTCTTGTTGTAGCAGCATGCATTGTATGTTTATGTTACATATTTTGGACATTTAAACTTTGAATCACTTTCTTTGTAACTGATTGGCTGTTGTACTTACTGGACAAATGCACTTTGAAATTTCTACTTGATAATTTGCATTGTATTTCTGTTGTATTTGTAATAGTCTATGTACATTGAATCATTGATATTATGTCTATACAGTTTTAAAATTGAGTTGCATTAAATACTTTATATAGTAACGGTTAACTGATAAAATTTGATCGGTTAACCGTTCCAACACAGGGGTTAACCGATTCAGTACAACGGTTAATTGCAGTTAATATTAACCGGTTCCGTGGTATTGGCCAAACAATATGAATTATGGTTAATCGAAAATATTAACCGATCGAGTCGGTTAACCGACCGTGCTCATCCCTAGTAGATAGCTTCAAAATTTACGTAATACTTCTGAGTAATCAATTGCAGTCTTCCACATAGGTTACTTCTCAATAGAAATGGTGAGCCAACACTGTTCTCTATCATCTACGTGTTATAATGTAAATTGGTTAACATTATGTTAATTGGGATTCTAAAGATTAAGATCCCTATGAAGTTCAAAGCTTCACATAAACGCATACACAGACTTTAACTAAAACTAAAAGCATTATTCAATAAACATACATAAGAATGTCTCTCTGCAACAACGCAAACCATCAAATAAACCTAGCCACACCACCAGATAAGTTAATATTTACTTATATATAAACCATCATCGTGAAAGAAAAAAATGAAAATATTCATCCATTTCAATCTGGAACAGATGACGTGCAAACAAAATACAAATCTGATAAAAATATATATACCTAAAGAATCAGAGCAGAAGAGAAGTGCGGTCTGGAACTGACGTGGTCTTTCTCAATCCGCGATGACAATGAAGGCTGGTGTTTACGGAGCAGAAGAGTGGCACGTTGACTGGTGGAGGAGCTGTAGAGTTGGTTCGCCGTCGTTGATTGAAGACGTAGAGAGGTGGATAGTTAAAGCCAGAAATGCGGAGATGCGAGTGAAGGTGGAGATGTGGGTGGAGGTGGATCTAAGATTTTTATTTTTGGGTATTTAGGGATTTTGGTTTTGGGGATGTATCTTGCATGCAATGAAAGCGTGGAAAAGATGTTGAGAAGAGGTGTCTTTGTGGGTTTCGGTTGGCGTTGGAATGACATCAGGAAATATCGATGACATTCTCACACATTATTTTATATGGCAATATTTTTTGAAATCTGTAGAAAACATATTTAGTTATTTTAAAATGATTGAATATAAAATAAATAATTTTATATCCTTAAAAGTGTTAGAATATATGTAAAATTTTCGTTTACAACTAGTTGTTTCGAATAGAATTAGATGCCATTTTATGTAAAAGGATTGGTTTGAACCAACATATCCATGTATATTTTTTAATCCGACCATTGAGAATCGACATCACTGTCCAGGATGCTTAATTATAAAGTTTCATGGCGTTGCGAGTTAGTTTAATCTATGATCATGTAAGTTAATCGATTATTTTCTGTAATCAACTTACAACTTGGAATATTTTACATCTGATAAGATGAATGTTCAAACTAATTCATAATTGCACAAAATCGTATATTTAAGCTTCTCATATGGTATTAACGAATGTGTATGGTGGGATTTCATAAATATGGAATGTAAGTAGGAATTTCAATTAGAATTGAGTCATTTAAAATAGAACTCTAAGTAACTTGTATGGAAAATGACTAGTTTGAATCAACATACCCATCGATGTCACGAATTTTTAAAATCCGACCATTGAGAATCGGCGTTGTTGTCCTGGATGCTTAAGTGTAAATTCATTGCGTTCCATGCGTATCATGTTATTTTATCGACTATTTTCAATAATAAATTTACACCCACGATTTTTTACATACGATAAGATGGATGGTCAAACCATTCAAAGTTACACGAAATCGTATGTTTAAACTTCTCATATGGTACTAACGAATATGTGTGGTCTTATTTTGTGGATAAAAGTAACCAGATAGTAATATTTAAATTAAAAAATTAAATTATAATTACACACACATATAATTTTGAAATAACCGAAATATATGTTACTTGAAAATTATTGATTAAAATAATATGATATGTACAAATTAGATTGGAAAAGGAAATAAAGAGAGTATAAAGAAAAAGGCATTGGAAAATACCGACATCATTTCGATGCCTTTTATTTGGTGGACCAAAACAATAAAAGCATGTAACGGCATCGGTAATTACCGACGCCATTATTATTATGATCGCATATTTAATTGGTGTCAAAATGGCGTAAGAATTTATCAATGCTATTCTGACGCCATTTTTCATTTTTCTGACTTCCGTCGCCTTTTCGATGCCCACCTTTTGGGGGTGGAAATTTTCGTTGTTATTTTGCACATTTGCTAATAGTGATAGAACATGTATTTTAGAAATCCTATCTAAAGTTTCTGGGCTGGTTTTATCATGATTTTGTAACAACTTTGAGGCTAGTTTTTGACACTTAATGATCGATTTTTGATCCAATTTTTGTAAAGTAGTTAGTGTAATTAGGGTACTTAAAAACCAAGAAGAGAAACCTTTGAGGATATCTTTTAATAATTTTACAAAAATACCCGAAAAGGATTATTTTTCTAAAGTGCTCATATAGCGACCTTTTCGCTATAACTTTTGCCACTTCGTTTAACTAGTTATTAAATGATTTAAACTTTAAAAAACTTACAGTAAGAACAAAATATAATTTACTTATTAAAGCAGTGAACCATTAAGGAAGTCTCTACAAAAATAATCGTTAATTTTCAAAAAGGTATTTAAAAATGTCGATATAACGACTATTTCGCTACTAACTTTAGCAACTTTGTTTGACTACTTTTAAACATTTATAAAACTTGCTATTTTTATATTAGTAGGTACTTATATTTCACTTATTAAAACCATAAAAAGAAACACCTAAAGGTATTTTTAAAAGTTGAGTTAAAAATCACCAAACACAAAGCGATTTCAAAAGGCATCCATAATGACATTTTCCCTTCAACTATTCATAACTTTGTTATATTATTTCCATAACTTTCCAAACTAATTCTATAACACCCCACGATTTTATGACAATTAATTAAAACAAATAAATAAATAAATATGCTGAAAAATAGAATTCTTCCAACTTTAGAATTTTGCTAAACTTATACCATTAGGTTCGTGGCGATTTTCTTATCAATTTTCATATATAAAGTTTTCTGACTGGAGTTCAAACAAAAAAGTTATTGGCATTTAAAGTTTTTGAATAAAAGATAATTATATATTTAATTATGGTAAAAAGGTTAATTGATGCTAATTACTAACATTAATGGAGAAATGTTAACGTTAAATCAAATCGTTTTTGTGTGTGTATAAAATGGAATTGAATTATCTCAGTTGAAATATGATGGAAATAAATTAACACAAACTGAATAAAATTAAAAAAATCCACACGCTTATTAATTAACACCGAAAATACGTCATAAGTCGGCCCCTGATCCAACCTATTGACGCAATTTTTCTTCACAAGTATGGAAAACCCGGCCGAACCTTGGAATATGATCTTGCCGATGAGGATATCGTCGCGCCGACGCTAGGCTTACTTTTTGAACGAGTCAACCCCAGAGGGAAGGCTCACCATTGGTGAGATGCAAACCTATTTGAGCCACAAGGTTAGTTGCAGGCCGACCACCCCCGGGCGAAGGCGGTCGGATGGGCCCTTTGCTGCTGGCTGCTTAAGGGGTATGCGAGTTAGGATGGACAGGAGCGGACGGAGGCGCTTGCCCATGGTAGGGAGTATAGATGGCTGGAGCGGACAGGGAGACTTCCCTATGGCGGGAGTCGGCAGAGCATGATCCTAGGGAAAGCTAAGTATAGAAAGTAAATACACATCGATATATAGTGGTTCTCTCCTATGCGGCCTACGATCACTGTGATGTTCATTTACTACATCGACCTCTCGGAGCGTTACAAGAGAATAATAATGCAGACTAGACTAAATATCACAAGAGTATAATGTCCTAGTCTAAGGGTCTTGCAAGGCGGAGACCCCAGGGAAGGCCACTGGGAGGGCTATCCCTCGAGGAGGAGTCTCAGAGGCGAGAGAGCTCTTAAAAGGGGGTTGCTTGCGGTGGTTAGAAGATAAGCGCTAGATGCGGGTGTGCTCGCCAGAGTGATGAGCTTGCTATTGGAGATGGTGATGGTGGTAGAGCTTGGTGGGTAGAGCACGGTGGAATGAATAGTAAAGCTTGATGGAGGCCTTATCTAACGGAAGTCGGGCGAAGCGCCATTAGGGAGGTTTTGGAGGAGGAGAAAGTTAGTTGGGGAATTTTTCCTCTCTATGTTGTTTTGCTTATTTTTTTTGGTCATGCTTTTCCGCCCTTTTCCATATGGTATGGGATCGTGTATATATAGGGGATGAGGGATCTGAATGGATGGTCGAGATTGTAGGATAACAGTCTAGGAAAGTCTCTAGGCCTGGATTGAAGGGGACGTAGCATAGAAGGCTGCTAAAAAGCAAGTTCGAGCCTACGGCTCATATTGCTTACCATATGGAAAGAAAGGTCTATGGCATACCTAGGAAAGGAGGCAGGCTTTAGTATGTAGGGGTGCAGGCGTTCTGATTGGTTATTGAAAAGACGAAGGAGAGGAAAGGGTTGTACGTATTGTACTGTTGGTAGAGTCTCCGATGGCATGTACTTCAGAGCAATTGGATTGAAAATGGTTAGGGTACTTCAGGATAAGCTATTTCGGGTTATGCGGAGTGGTCCTAGGTGGTGGGTTTAGGATTGCTAAGGATATAAGGCAGTTAGTCCACCGCAGTCGAGGGGATCCCAGTGTAGGAGCAGTTGGACCGCACGAGATAGCTAGTCCGGTGTTAGCTCTGAACGACCCAGGCGTCTGGTGGGGGACAAAAATGTAGGGTCTAGTGTCAGTTGTGTGAAGAGCGAAGTCGACAAATGGTCACGTGATAGCGAAGCTACTTCTAATACTAGGAAGGTGCCGAGGGCCGACCTGGGTCTTAGAGGGGGGAAGGCCACTAAGAAATGGCGTTGCATGGAAGATGTGGTACTTGGCGCACGAATTGGGATGAAGGGCCGGAACAGGCGGGTTCCAAAGAGGCCAGGGGCGGCTCTGGCTACTAGGGAAAAGGATGCTAAAGAAGCTCAAGTGTAACGACCCGTAATTTTCGATAGTTAAAAATAGTTAATTTAATAAGATTTTGTTATTTAATAATTGGAAGAAATAAAAATTTGTAATTTAATATTGAAATAATAACTAAAATGAAATGTAACGATGTAATTTATTTGATCATTAACAAATTGAATGAAATTCCAATAAATGAAAATAATGACTTAATGGTTATACTTGGTTATAAATTGGATATAAGGAAAAAATGTAAATATTGCATAAATTAATGGAATAGTATATATAAATGGTAATTGAATAAAATCAATGTTATGAAAGTGATTGTAATATTTGATTATAAATAATAAACCCACGCAAGTGTGATTAAAAGTTAATGGTAACAATTATTATATGTTGCCTATTTATTTAGTCTGTTGAATAAATTGGAAATTTATTAAAATTAAATAAAATTAAATATAATATTAATGTGAGTTAAGACAATACCTGTAAATTGTGAATGTAATAAGAGGAATAGAAGTGAAATTAAATTCATAAGGTAAAAATTGATTAAATATAAAGACTGGAATCAAATTTAATCAATTTTTGGAATTTAAATTATAATAATTGGATTTATTGCAATTAAATATAATTAAGTATTACGTTAAGTGTAATTAAGGTGAATTGGGAAATATTAGTGTAATAAGATATAAACCATATTAATCATATCCATAAGATGATAATTGCTTGATAACAAGACTGGGAGTCAAAGAAATGGATTATTGGAAATTTTATTTATAATCTCTGAATTTACTGAAATTGAAATCAAACATTGTAATTGGTAAATTAATCAACTTTAAATTGATATCTAAACTTGTTTAAATCATTGTGAATGTTAAAGAAATCAAAAATGGTAAAATTTGTTAATCATAGAGTTGAAATTAAAATTGAAATTTGATTTACTTAATTTAATATTACTTTATTTAATTAACGTGAAAATGGCTATTTTGGCCATGGACTCGGATTTCGATGAAACTAATTTTATTGGATCCATAATAGTAAATTATTGTAGGATTTCAAGTTTCGTATCGATCGGACCTTTCGTTTGATCGCATGGGCTTGAAATGCATAGAGATTAATTCAATTGAAAATCAATTTGAAATAAGCTGATTTTAACATAACTTCTTTATACGATTGAATTAGGACTTGAAACTGTTCCATTGAGTTTAAAAATATTTAAAACATCTATTTTGATATATGGGATGACCCATTTTCGTTCTAGAGGCTGAACAGCTTTTCGGGTCATTTATCACTCAACGTGTAAATCAAATCTTATCCGTTCTTTCCTATTTCTCGGCTGCCTATAAATAGCCCGTTATAAAGCCTAGCTTCTTATTTTCATTATATTGTACGTACAACTTCATATGTCCACTTTTCCTTCACAATGGCAGACAAACAAATTTCCAATTCAATTTCAAATAAAAAAATCAAATCAAAAACTAAAACTCCTCAAAACCTATCGTATTATATATCGATTTGAAGCTCTCGACGAGGACAAGTCAAATTTATAGTTTTTTTCCCATCTGGGTTGCTGTGTGGTCGGAATTGGTTGATTTAATCTAGGTCGTTCATTGGTGGTTGATGATCTTCGACGGATCGTCGATTGGAGGATACAGTTTCATATAGAGGACCGAGTGGAGTTTCATCGGTATAGATGGTTCGTCGATTCAATGGTGGGATCAGGGTGATAAGTTGAATTAGGGTTCCCATTTTGCTCGCCAGCGCGGCGATTTCGACGACCGGGGGTGGGTCGCTGCTTGGCTGTAGGGTCGCGAGGTGATGGGGAGTTTGTGGGTTGATTGGCGTGCGCACAGGCGGCCGATGGCGACGTTGGTGGCAGCGGCTCTTCGAGTGCATGCGTGGGTTTGAGTTACGGTCGGGTTAGGGTTCGCGGAAGAGAAAGAGGAGGTAACGTGTAAATTTTTCTGGTTTTATTTATTTAATTTAAATTTTAATCGTATAATCTTCTAATGCATGTAACTTTTGCGTACAAGGTCTGATTTACGTGCAGTTATTTTTGCCGGGATCGTATCGAAATTTCGGACATTTTGACGGTCATTTCGATGAATTTTGAGACTGTTTGAATTTGGGCCCTAAAGTGAATTTTTGTTTGATATAAAAATTAAAGGTGAGTGTTTTGTCTCATCACAACTTCTAAAATTTCTTATGTTAGTTTAATTAAATTTATGATGTGATTAGGAATTTATTCATGGCTGTTTGATATTTTTAAATTGCTATTCCTGTTAATTTGAATTTATTTGAATTAAATTGTCATTTAATTTATTATTGAATTTAATTTGCTAGTTAATTTCCTGCATATAATAACCTGTTAACTGTTGATATTTATTGGATGAATTGGATGATGATTGTGATGGATGTTTGAATTTATTTCTGGATGATTTGATGCTATATCGGATTTATGAAATGCTATCACTCTACGAGTTCTCATAGTTATTATTAGGGAAATCATTATGCGTTGAAATGATATATACTCGAACGAACTATAGATTAGGAAAAATCATTATGGGTTGAAATAATAGACTCGAGCGATTTAATTGATTTTATTATTTAATTCGGGATTGCTGTTTGAAATGATATATAACTGTAAAATTTTAAATTGCAAATTGAAATGATAAATATCCGTATTACCGACCTAGGGTAGAGAATTATATACGGACATCGGACTGGTTAAATTAAATGAATTTAAAATTCTTAATTTTGAATTTAATTAAATGATGTTTTGAAACAGAAATTGATTTTTATTAATTGAATTATTATTGAAAAATCAAGTTTTATATTGAAATGTGAATTGGTTTAAAGAAATTGCTTTAAGAAATTAAATTAAAATTTTAAAGTCAAATTTGAGAGGCATGTTGTCAAAATGAGTTATTTAAGTTGTTTGAAATATAACTTTGTAATGTATTGAAATTGAAATTATTTAAATTGATATTCCGAACATGATTTGAAATCGATATAAAAGTAATATTTTATTGAGAATGTGAATGGAGACTTGAATTGAATTTTATCGATTTAGAAATTTAAATGGTTCTATTGTATTGAAATGAAATAAATAGTAAATTGATATTAATTTCAAAATTTATATTTTAATATAGACTGTTTTAAAACATATTATTTTAAAGACTTTAATTATTAAGGTTTTCAAACTATTAAACTATTTTAACCTATATTAACTATATTAAATCATTTTAACCTATTTTTAAACCATTAAATTTATTTTAGACTAATTAACCCATTTTAACGTATTTTAAACCTAATAAATCTATTTTAAAACCTGACTAATCTATTTTAATTTTATTTAACCTATTTCAAATTTATTTAACCATCTTAAATCGATTAAACAATTTTCAATCTATAATTTAACTATTATAGAGTATTTAACTATTTATAACTATTTTAACTATTCATAACTATTTAAGCTATTTTCTAACATTTCAGACTAAGTAAAGTGGAAGTGGTTATATCCAATTCATTGGTTTAAAAGAGAATACAGTTAAATGATGTTATAACCTAAGTTGGGATTTAAATGTTGTATTTAATTGAATATGATTATTTTGATGTAAGGATTTAACCTATTTTGAAAATATGATTTTTGAAAGTGTATTGATCCCGGTTTTAAGTCGAATTTAAATTGGTAATTAAAATACATTTTTGGATTTAATTGTGAATTTAGTTGTGAACTAATTTGAAAATGTGGAAATATATATATATATATATATATATAATTTTAAAATAAAGAATTTGATTTGGAAATCTAATATTTTATAAATGGATTATAATTTGGAATTTGAATTTGAAATTCAAATACAGATATGTTGAAAATTAATATTTGGAAAATATTTATAGATTGTGAGTGAATAAAATATATATTTATAAAAAAATATTGTTTGTTTATTCATTTATAAAATATAAATTGATTGTATATTAATTTTTGAATCTGAAATTTAAAAATAAATATATTTAAATAATATATTGGATTTGGAAACTCTAAAAATTTAATGCTAATAGTAAAATTTGTTTTGTATTTATAATATGATGATTGGAAAATTTTATTTTGAACTTGATTTACAAAAGCTGTTTACAAAGTTAAATTCAAATATATACACATTATACACTTATTTATTAATGTTTAATTTATTTTAGATTATATTTGAGATTAATATAACAATTTTCAAGAAGCTATTTAAGGAGTTAAATTCAAATATATATGAATTTATATATTAGTGTTTAATTAATTATTAAAATATATTCTTTAAAGTTATAAACATATACAAATAATATAAGAAGAAATACAAATGGAAAATTACATGAAAATATATTTAAAACATTAAGATATAAATAAATTTACCAAAGGGTTTGAACATAAATTTTAAGTTTTTAACATTTATTAAACACATGTATTGACAAGTGGAAGATAATTAAAAATGCATCAAAACATTTGTAAACCATGTAATAAGAAAATTTAACAAGTGTTAGTTGGTGATATAAGTGTTAAACTTGATTTATTATCTTCTTTCAAAATAAAATAAAAAAATATAAGAAAAACCAGGCTGCTCACTTTATTTCAAAGTTTAAACTTTTTAAAAGAAACAACGATCAAAAACCTAGTCAAAAGCATGCAAGTTCAAACCAGAAATCAAATAAAGTCATATTCCAGTCTTCAAAATCAAAAGAAGTTCAAAACTTGGTAATAAAATTACAATCAAACGATCTTCATCTTGGAAGCTTTAAGCCTGAAACAATGCAAAGCAAACGAGCTTTAGTTTTCAGATCAGGCAACTCAATCAGATCATTAAAAACACTTTCAGGTCAAAGACAATAACTGTTTCCAGTTTTTCAAATGAAAAGCTTCTCTTCTTTCAATCCATCCAAGTGAGAAAATCACGTAAGCCTGATTATATCTTGATAATCTTTAAAGTACAATATGAGATGAGTTTGAATGTTGAATGCATATGGGAATATCTGTGAAATATCTGTGCATATGATATATACACTTCTCTATTCTTGTTTTTAGGCTCCAATTTCATTAAAAAAAATATCTACCTACATAATCATATTCTAGCTATGATTCCTAATAAGGAAATAATTGTAACAATGTTAAATAAATTTTGAAAATGGCTACAAGTATTTAAACTTAGCAATTAATTCAGAAATAGGAAATTATAGTGGGAAATTAATTTGGGTCAAAAATCAACAATTTTAATTCTGTCTTGATTATCTTATTTGATTCGTGTTAGTGAATGGTGAATTTTAAAGGTAATATCATGATTTTTAGTTTGGTATATGTTGAGATTTGCTGAGTTGACCAGATTTGGGCATTTTTGTGTTTGCCGATGATTGGCTGCGAGATTTTCATTGGCATTTGGTCTGGAGATGGCCGTAGTGTAGTTGATCTCAGGAAAAATGATTTAAGATTTTTCCGATGATCGAAGTTATTTGGCAAAGCCAAACTAGGGTTTGAAGTCCAGATTAGGACGACGAGGTTAATCAGGTTCATGCGTCGTCGATAGATCGTCGAAGGCGATCGCATGTATTGGGATCAGAGCATGCGATGTAAGGAATTTGCGGTGAGGACGACGGGATTCATCAAGGTCGGGATCGACGATGAAGGGTAGTTTTCTGATCGACGTTGTTTCAGGTTTGGTCGATTTTGGTTTCGATTTGATTCGTTGACGAAATCATCATCCCGGGTGGATATATGGGTAGGCGAGGTCGGCATTGGTCTGTCGATGGTTGGGAAGTTGGCCAAGGATGGTCGGAATGTTGTGAACCGTGCACACGTGTACGTGGGTTCTGATATGGTTGAAGGCTTCGGGGAAGAGCGAGATTTTCTTGAGTCATTTGCGTGTAGGGCTCAGAGTAGTAAGGATGCGTGTGTGTTTCGCGTTAGGCTCGGGAGAGTGATCGAGATTTTATTCTTCTGGCTTGGGTTTGTTTATTTGTTGTAGCCTGGTCTTGAAATTTTGAAGGGAATCATGGACAGGTTTTTAAAATTAGCAATTAAAGTAACTCATGTTTTCAAAATGTATTAACTAAGGTTTTAGCAAAAGTAAATGATAAACAAAGTTTAAAGTCAAATGGAAATAAATAAATTTTCAAAGATAAGTATTTGACAAGTTTTTAAGTTATAAAAAATGATTAATTTTAAGCAATTTATTTAATTAAGTTTTCAAAACGGATAAGTTTTTCAAAAGATTTTTGAATCAAGTTCCAATAATTTTTTTTGAAATAAAGTTAATGATGTACTTAATTCCTTAACGCTTTTCAAGTGGAATCTTTAAATGTGTTTAAGATATAATTAAGGTAAATGAATAAAACCTTACTTAATAAAAAGGGTTTCAAATGGTTTTGTATGATAATAAAAAATTGATTTCAAGCATTTAAATTAATAAGATTTAAGTGAGTACTTAATTAAGATAAAGAATTATCTGTAATTAATTGGGGTGGAGGTTAATTAGGGACAATTAATTATTGAATTAATTGGAAGTTAATAAATTATTGTAGTTGATTAAGGGGTTAATTAATCCAAGTAATTAAAGGCCAATTAATTAAAGAATAATTAAATTAACTAATGAAAGTAATTAAAGGGATTAATTACTCAATATAATTAATTAAATGAATGAGATTAACTTAAGTTAATTAACTAGTTTAATTAATTAAATATAATCACTTGATTATTGATTAAGTAAAATTTACTTGATGAAGTATAATTGCTTAGTGTAAGTAATTAATTGATAATTACTGGGTGTAACTAATTAAAGGGGAATTGCTTAATGGAAAGCAATTGAAGAATAATTTCTTAGTGGAAGTAATTAAGGATTAATTACTTTATGTAATTAATTCAGAATTAAGTAATATAATTAATTAATGAGTTAATTAATTAAGGTAAGTAATTACAGGATGATTAATTACTGTTTGTAATTAGTAAAGGTTAATTAATAAATGATTAAAGGTTAATTAATAAATAATTAAAGATTGATTAATAATTAAGGTTTGTAACTAATTAATATTAATTAAACAGGAAGAGTAATTTAGTCATAAGTAATTACCTGATTTTAATTAATCAGATGATTAATTAATCTGACTTATGGATATTTGAATTGCATGCAATGCTTTGAATTGTTTGATATCCCTGGTGTATGATGCTTTGTGATATGAATTATTTTGATTTGAGCTGTGATGAATGTAGTTTATTTGTCTGTCATAAATTTATTTATATGTGAATCTGTGAATGAAGATAAGCGTTATAAGATTAGACCGCTTATCAATATTTCTGTATTTAGATTATGATGATTGATGATGTTGCACTATTGTGTAAAACCCCTGGACTACACTATACACAACCAAATATGGATTTCACGAGGAAATCGGTTAAGTCACAAATATTTTGAAATTTAAATATTATTTTGTTTAAAAGTTGAAGTTTGAATCCAAATAGTTTTGAAATGGAATTGAATTGAATATGAAAAACCTTTGAAAGGAAAGTTTTGAATTGAAATTTAGTTTTGAATAAACTATATCTTGTTAAATATTATTTGAAATTATTTTGGAAATCATGGTTTGAAAGGTTTATACAATATATATATATATATATATATATATATCTTTATTTAAAAATATTTTAATAAATTGTTTGGAAATTTGAATTTAGTTCAAATTTGAACTTGCCAATGATACGGCAGTTCGTCGATTTTCAAGGTTATACTTTTTAAAGGCTATAACTTGTGTGTATATGATTGATTTTTTTCTGAAAGTAAAAGTATTTGTTTTCAAATAATAATAGCTTTCGTATAAAAGAAAGAATTCCCAGTTTTGTCGAAATGATTTTCGAGTTATGAATAAATCAAATTTGAAAAGGAAATAGTTTCGAAAGCTATCTTTGTTAAAGATTTGGTAAATATTGTTGTTGAACTGAAATGGATCTTTTACTTAAAAGATTAAAGCTATGAATGAATCTTGGTTAAAGGTTGGTGAACTTTTATATAAAGGATTTGGAATTGTAAATAGTTTTGGAAACTATGAATGAGTCTTTATGAAAGATTGGTGAACTTTGTGAAGTAAATCTTTTTGTTTAAAGATTGGAAAATGGTAATTTGTTTAAACCATTTGAAAGAAAGGTTTGGGTAATAAGTTATGACTTAACTAAGATCTCACTATATCCATATACTTTTTAAATTAAGCGCTCATTATCGGTTTAGCCGGGAGAGGACTTTTTGTCATATAACCCATTCCGAATAATGATATGACGAAATGGATAGCATTTGAAGACCGATGGTGAAGACTGAGTATTTTCGAGAACGAAAGGATTACCCGTCGAATGACTCTTCACTAAGTAGCTATGGTATAGAGATCTCCATATGTGATGGGGAGTCCGATCGGGATTGTGAATATCCGGATTGCAAGGGCTTCTTTTTTAAGTGCCTTCGGTTCTGTTCGAACCCGGGACAGACTTGTATGGATGTCTGTTTGACGTTACACTTTGAAATGTAAAGCTGGTTTCTATCAAATGCATTTCTGTTTGGTGGTGGAGAATTTATACTCTTAGCTTAATACCCTTCCTGAGATGTACGAGCTCAGAGGTTATGTAGTTGATGGTTACTACTGATACATTCCTAATTTGGTAATGTGGCATACGAAGTGCTGCTGATCATTTGTTGATCGAAGCATGGCTTTTGTGAAAAGCGTAACTTTATGGGCGTGACCTCATCGGACCTCACAACCCGGAATGGTCGAAACAGGAAAGATGCAGCAAGGTTATTTGGGGGTAGCACCCCCTAAGGATATGTCCTTTCCTTCTGGATAGAGGTGGTATCATGGTATGGAGCCCAGATATTTAACCTATGTGGTTACTGCAAATACATTGCTTTGTGGTTGTTGGTGTCGAGCGCACGGATAAAGGTTGGTTAATACTCATGTAGTAGTTAGCTAGTTACAGAGGTAACCGGCCTTGTGTTGGCAAAGAGCTGGTTAAGTTCTCGGGGCGTCCCTCCATAGGCATACCCATGTGGCCCGGAAAGTTTCTTAGCCTGACCGTTTGTTGGAAATCCAATCACTAATACAAACCCAGTACGATTTCAATTGTATAACCTGTCATTCTTAAATGGTAGCTATAGTAGGCATAATATAATGGTACCTATGCTGGCTAAGATTAATATTGTACTTTTGAAATTTTTTCCACTATGCACTAATAATAATATCAAAAAGGATTTTTTCATATCAAGCATGTTTGACTATCATAAGGAGAAATCTCCCCCAAGTGTGCAATTGCATTGTGTGTATGCGCCGGGAGGCTTTATGATAGTTTCATTTTCCAAAAGGCATTGCGGATTTCTTTTTTATTTTTATTTGTTGCTTTTGTCAAAGATAAACTTTTTTTTGCTCACACCTGTCCCATAACTGACCTAGAGTTTATTGTTCCCTTTCTAAACTCTGCATGCCCACAATTTTCTACACGAGTAGTCTAGAGTTAGATTTTTCAAATAGTCAGATAGTAGATGTAGATTCGATAATTTTGAAGTATCTGGATCGGAGATCGCATTCTCCAGACGTCTGAAACCTGTTTCTCAAGTATTTCCTGAACCTAGGCTATTGATGGCCAAAGCAAATCGAAAGCGATTGGATGAGCGATGATTACGGGGGCTTACGTCAAGCGACTACCCAACCTTAACGACTCACCCAAACACTCCGAACCACAAAACATCAACCATATAAGGAATTTATGATTTTTGAAGCCAAATATATGAATTCCTTATATGGTTGATGTTTTGTGGTTCGGGGTGTTTGGGTGAGTCGTTAAGGTTGGGTAGTCGTTTGACGTAAGCCCCCGTAATCATCGCTCATCCGATCGCTTTCGATTTGCTTTGGCCATCAATGGCCTAGGTTCAGGAAATACCTGAGAAACAGGTTTCAAAGCTTGAGATGAAAAGATATTCTCACCGTTTCTAAGCAAAGATAGAGTCACTTCAACATTTGGACTGACCTTGCTTAAGTCCAACTTGATGATGGTTCGAGCTTTTGGTTTGAAAGCTGTTTGCCAAAGGGATTTGGAGCATTAAAGACGGAGTTGCAGTTTGGATTCTGTCTTTCTTTCTATCCTTCTCCCTTTTGAAGGCATATGTTGATGTTCCTCTTTTGGAATTATTTCTTTCCGTTGTTGTAAATTGTCTCTGATTGTTGTAAACATATTGTATCAACTGTTATATATCAATGATATATTCATTTTCTTCCGCTGTGTTGTTGTACTTAATGTGTTATAAGCTCCGACGAACCAGATTCGACGTTTGAATCTGCGGCATTCAAATATGGGTGAAGTATTTGATAGGGTAGTAGTACCCTAGAATGAGTCGATGTGTGACGATAAGATTTTTCGCGTTCGAAAATCGACATCCATACTTTACATCGTACTCGAATGCCGCAGATTCGACCGCTCAAATCCGAGACGTCGGAGCTTATAACACAATTAAGTAAACAACACAACTGAAGAAAAAGAATAATGCATTGATATACAGCATTGATACAATATCTGGTACAACAGATGATAAAATAGATATCAATATACATCAGAGATATGATACAATAAAATAGCAGCAGAAAGAAAATAGGTAACACTAGCAGTGGAACAAATAACTCTAATAGAGTCTTCAAGAAAGAACTCCTGCAGCAGCTCGAACCAACATCAGGATTCACTAAGACAAGCAAGTCTCGTCCATAACCAAAGATTGAACTAGCTCTAGAAAAACTACTAAACCTGACTATCTGAAAAACCCAACTCTAGACTGCCCGTGTGAAAAAATTTGAGCACCCAGAGTTTAGGAAAGAAACAATAAACTCCAGTTCAGTCGTGGGACTGGTATGAGTAACAAAAATAGTTTATCTTTTAAAAACAAACCAAGAAATATTTTAAAATAGATCCGCAATGCTTTTTAGAAAAAAAGTAACTACCATAAGACCTCCCGCCACACACACAATGCAAACGCGGAATTGGAGGAGATTTCTTCTTATGATAGTCAAACATGCTTGATACGCGAATTTCATTGATATTATTATTATAAGTGCAAAGTGCAGAAAACATTTCGAAAGTAGAATATTAATCTTAGCCAGCATAGACATTCCAAACTATGCCTACTATAGCTACCATCTAAACAGTGGGGCGCCACCATAGGTAGATGGCAGATAATACAATCAATACCGTACAGGGCGCGTATTGTTTTGTTTGGATTTCCAACAAATGGTCAGGCTAAGAAACTTCCTATTGCCACACGGGGACGCCTCTGGCGGGACGCCCCGAGAACTCACCCAGCACTCTGTCAAACAAGGCTGGCTACCCTCTTCCTGGGGAATAAAAAAAATCTCAGATATGCCACCCCCAGTCCTTTGGGACCTTTATACGAGGTGCATCAATCCAACAACATCACAAAGTAATAAATATACTACAGTGTCTACATGAGTAAGTATCTGGGCTCCATACCATTATACTACCCTTTTCCAGAAAGAATGGCCATACCCTAAGGGAGCTACCCCTGAAACCTTGCCGCATCTTTCCTGTTTCGACCATTACCGGTTTGTGAGGTTCAACGAAGTCTCGTCCACAAAGCTACGCTTTTCACAAAAGTCACGCTTTGATCAACAAATGATCAGCAGCACTCAACATGCCACATTACCAAGTTGGGAATATATCGATGATAACCTTCAACTACATAACCTCTGAGCTTGTACGTCTTAGAGAAGGGTGTTAAGCTAAGAGAATACATTCTCCGCCACCAACAAAGATGTTTTTGAAAGAAATCTGCTTTATATCTCAAATGTAATGTCAGACATACCGTCCATACAAGTCTGTTCTGGGTTCGAACAGAACCGAAGGCACTTCCAAAGAAGTCCTTGCAATCCGGGTATTCACAATCCCGATCGGACTTCCCATCACTTAGGGAATCTCTATACCGCAGCTACTCGGTGCAGAGACAATCGATAGGTCATCCTATCGTTCTCGCAAATACCCGGTCTTCACCATCGGTCTTCAAATGCTATCCATAACGTCAAATCACATATTCGAAATGGGCTATATGACATAAAGGTCCTCTCCCTGCGAAAGCGAATAGTGAGCGCAACATTTAAAACATATGGATATGGGATTTAAATTAAGTCACAACTTAATAATTCAAAACTTTCTTTCAAATGGTTTAAACAAATTACCATTTTCAAATCTTTAAACAAAAAGATTCATTTTACTAAGTTCACTCTTCTTCACAAAGATCCATTTACGGATTTCAAAACAATTTCCATTTCAATTGGATTAACTCGTTTAAAATCTTTAAATTAAAGATTTAACTTATACTTTCAAACCGTTTCATTAACTTGGAAAATCATTTTCATTTTTTACTTGAAATCCCTTTTAACACAATTTGGAAGTTCACTTCTTGTATGAAAGCTTTTATTATTTGAAAACGAACAGCTTTTGTTTTAGAAAAATCCGATTATATTTGCACGAGTTAAAGCCTTTGAATTTAAATTTAAATATCCAAATAAATACCTTTAAAATAGTTTAACCCATATAAACTCATTTACAAGTTGAAAAGCCTTTCCAAACCCTAGTTTCCAAATCATAGAATTCAATTTCAAATATTGAATTTAAATCAAAATATTTAAATTCCAAAACTAAATCAAGTTATTCAAAATATATTTCATCTTTCAAATTCTATTTCAAAAGCTTTTCACTTTAAACCCTATCCATTTCCAAAACATTTGAATTCAAATTGTCTATTTAAAAATTATTTCAAAAATCTATGACTTAATCGATTTCCTCGTGAAATCCATATTGGTGTGTGTATAAGTGTGGTCCAGGGGTTTAACACAATAGTGCAACATCATTCAATCATCATAGATTAAAACACAGAAAAATAGTTGATAAGCGATATAAATTATAACGCTTATCACCCATTCACAAATTCACAGATAATATGCAGATGTATCATCAATAAACGAATAAAATACTCAATTCAACCCACAGAACAAAATATCACAGGTCGGTTAGGACAATCAATTCAAGGCATCTCATACAATACAATCATTCATAAGTAAGGTCAAGCATTCAATAATCATTTATAAGCAGGATTTATTTAATTGTTTAATCCTAATTTATTCAATTTATTAATTACTTATGAGTAAATTATCCAATCTTGATTTATTAATTATAAATCATTTGATATACATTAATTTATCAAACACTTTAATCAATTATTCTCAATTAATCAAATTAATTAAACCAATTTCATAATTAGTTGACCCCTTAGTTAATTATTTTAAGAAATTAAACATTCAATTACTTATCACAAAGTAATTATCTCATAACAATTAATCATAAATTACTAATTTATCTTTATCATTGAATTAATTAAAATATCCAAATTTAATGAATCCCTTAATTACTTTCATTAAGTAATTGTATTTAAACAATTTATAATTGATTATCTAAATTAATTAATCCAATTAATTATTAAAATTAATCACTTTATATAATACTTAATAGTCCTTAGTTAATTGTCTTAATTAACTAATAACATTTCTTAACCACTTTTAATTAATCTCTAATTATAAATTAATACAGATCATTAATTTATAAATTAAATAAATTATTCCATAATTATCTTATTAGTTAAATCACTTAAAACCTTAATTATCCTTAATATAATGTCATTTCCTTTACTTATGATTTAATTAACATTTAAGTGTATTTTAACATTACACTTTAAAATTAGATTTAAATTGCATTTTTGATTTAAGATTCAAAATGATTATTCTTTTAAACATAAATCCAATTTAAAGTTCAATTTATAATGCTTAAAAATAAATGTAAATAACATTGATTACTTATATAAGAAAAAGCTTTTAAACTAAGCTACTTAATTTTTTTTATTTACAAATTAAGCTTTCAAAATACATTAGTATTTTTTACTCGCAAATTCAAGTTAAAACAATCATTTAACTTTCCATTTAAAATTAAACTTTTAAATAAAAGAATTTTATCAAAATCAAATTTAAACATTTGTTTTGAAACAAATTAATTTTAAAAGCTATTTAATTTAAACTTGTTTTCAAAACATTCAGATTCAAGAACTGATTAAAATTTCCAGATTTGGATTCAAAGTAAACTTGAATCCATTAGTTTAAACATTTGATTTTAAACTTTGTTTTAAAGCCTTGATTTTAAATCTAGATTTAGAATCCAAATTTTTATTTTAAAATTTAAAGATTCAAAAGTTTATTTGAATCTAAGCTTCAAACTGGATTTAAACTTTATCTAACTCTAGCTCACAAATTTAAATTTATTTAAATTTTTTTAAATTCAAGTTACAGTCAGGTTTACAAAACCTGTAACCAGACTAAACTGACCCGAGGAAAACAACTTGCTTCGAGACCAACCCTCCCCTACTTCGAGTCTCACTGGACGTTTACTCGAGAAAACTCGCTGCCATCAAAACCCACTGACGTGTACATGACCCACTGTGTACGTGCACTCACCCACGGTGATGCTCCGGCACCAGAGTTGATCAACAACAAGTCCACGGTCGGTCCCTCCTTCGATCGCAACAGCCGTACGCCCAAAACGATTGCGAGAATGAAAATCGACATACTCGAATTCGAAAACGAAACCTGGAACAGAAAAGAACAACCATCACCAAAACCTGTCATTGCCTCAAACTCGCCGCCTCGGCCACCAGAAAATCCCAAACTTCGGCCATCCACTTGTCGACATCCCCTCTACCATCCTCCAGAAGCAAGTTGAACTCGATCGCGCGTCGACGATGAGCGAGTCGAATTTCTCAGCCATGCCAAAATTAGGTTAAAAAAATTCAAAGCTCCACCGCTGCCACCTCAATGATCGAGAGTGCTTCCTACCATTTTTCCCTAACACTACGTTCACTCCTTCATCAACCCAGAGAACCCCGTGCACTCCGATCGACTTGATCACCAGAAAATGAGCAAACGCTCTTTTCATTTCAACATGAAATTTCACAAAAACTACTCACTTAAAAATCTTAATTTTGTTATCGAAATTCATAAATTTCCAGCACGAATCATGCCATACAACTGAAACTTGAAATCTCGATGTTTGGATTTCTGATATAAAAATGGTCTTACTGGAAATCTCCCTTTTTACAATAATTATTCGATATTTTTGTTTGGAAATATTTTTAAAAATAAGTTTATACCCATACCCTTATTTAATCTTCGAGGATCTTGTCTTAATATTGCTCATTATAAAGAGCAGTTCAAATATTTGTTTTAATGTCCTTAACCATGTACTTAAATAGAGAGAAGAATATATCTGTTTACAGATATATACACACAACAATTTATCTAGCTATATATATAGATAGATATACAGATATATTTATACAGAGACAAGTAAAACTCACCGCATGCACAGGCATCAGTCACACATATCAATATATATGAACAAACCCAGATACCAAAGGATAATTTACAGTGATTTTCTAGAGGAAATGAACAGAGTTGTTTCCATCTTGAAACAGACTTGAATTTCCAGTTGAAACTTTCTAGTTTGATTCTCTGGTTGCATGGATTTGTTTGATGTTTTCAATGGAATGTTGTTTGAGTTTTCAAGCTGTTGTTTACTTCAATTTAACATAGCTATGAATGAACGAACTGAATTGAGAGCTTGATGTAAAAGAGAGAAGAGTACTGGTGATTATATTATTGTACAATGCCAGAGATATTTTCCTTTGCATATTTGACTTTCTTCTTTACTTTGGTGGCTGATAGTTACATATGTTATGTACTAAGGTATCTTGCATTAAATGCATGTGTTTTGTTTTATTTTATTTTATTAATTTTGCAGGTGTACATGTTTAAAGTTGTTGTATAAATATTTTCTTTTATACTTTGTTTATGCTCTTACTTCTTGCCCTGCATTGTTTGTTTCAGCTGATATGATCTTGCTTTTGTGTGCTAAGGACATGGCATTAATTTCTATTTGTCTTGTTTTACAAGTTAATAGGTATTTAGATATCTTTGTTGTCTTATACTTTCTTTGCTAGATATTTATATATACTCATCTATACTTGTTTGTACATAATTTATGGCTGTCTTATTCCTTTTTATTGACTTGTTAACATGATGATGTATTTTTGTATTATTTGTTATTGTGTTATTTCATCATGTCTACATACTTGTCTTTTATTTGTTTGATTTATTTCTTTTACTTGCCTGCATGCTACTTCACAGCTACATATTTTACTTGCCTTAATTATCTTTCTTTTATTTTAAAACTTAAACTATCAAATATTAAATTTACTTATTATTATTTTCGTACTTATCTTATCTTTTATAAATATGTTTCTATTTCCAATTTAAATATTTATTTTAACTTTAATACTTATTGTCTTGTATGACTACATATTTATTTATTTTTATTATTTTGTAAATCCCAATTCAAATTTAATTTAAATACATTTTTCCAGTAATTCATATTTTATATAACTATAAACTTATTTGAGATTTTTTATTTTTATTTAAATCTAGAGAAACTCAAATCAATTAAATTCACAATTTATTAATCAAAAATAAATTTAATTGTCAATTTGAAAATTAATCAAAATCCGGGATCGTTGTAGATTCCCCTCCTTAAGAAATTTCTTCCCCGAAATTTGCCGGTGCGAAGCAATCAAAATGAATTTAGAAACGAATCAAAGGAGATTGATAGAGAAAATTTGTTTCCACTATCGTAGGGTATTGACCATTTATAGTCGTACTCCTCTGTCCCCTATCTCGTCCTCTTCTTGCACTCATACTCACTATCGGTGGATAGCAAGAGAATTTTCTGAGGCATTCGAACGGATATCTTAGGGATACACTCATTCTAGGGTATACTTTACCCTATCTCTAACGAGTTACTTAATGTGTTATCTCTGAGCAAAAGTTTAACCTTAGCTCTGAAACCAAATGTGACGATAAGATTTTTCGCGTTCGAAAATCGACACCATACTTTACATCGTACTTGAATGCCGCAGATTCGACCGTTCAAATCCGAGTCGCCGGAGCTTATAACACAATTAACTAAACAACACAACGGAAGAAAAAGAATAATACATTGATATACAGCATTGATACAATATATGATAATAACAGATGATACAATAGATATCAATATACATCAGTGATATGATACAATAAGATAGCAGCGGAAAGAAAATAGATAACACCAGCAGTGGAATAAATAACTCTAATAGTCTTTAAGAAAGAACTCCAGCAGCAGCTCGAACCAACATCACGACTCACTAAGACAAGCAAGTCTCGTCCACAACCAAAGATTGAACTAGCTCTAGAAAAACTACTAAACCTGACTATCTGAAAAACCCAACTCTAGATTGCCCGTGTGAAAAATTTTGAGCACCCAGAGTTTAGGAAAGAAACAATAAACTCCAGGTCAGTCGTGGGACTGGTATGAGTAACAAAAATAGTTTATCTTTTAAAAACAAACCAAGAAATATTTTAAAATAGATCCACAATGCTTTTTAGAAAAAAGTAATTACCATAAGACCTCCCACCATACACATAATGCAAACGCGGAATTGGAGGAGATTTCTTCTTATGATAGTCAAACATGCTTGATACGCGAATTTATTTAATATTATTATTATAAGTGCAAAGTGCAGAAAACATTTCGAAAGTAGAATATTAATCTTAGCCAGCATAGACATTCCGAACTATGCCTACTATAGCTACCATCTAAACAGTGGGGCGCCACCATAAGTAGATGGCACGTAATACAACTAATACCGTACAAGGCGCGTATTGTTTTGTTTGGATTTCCAACAAATGGTCAGGCTAAGGAACTTCCTATTGCCACATGGGAACGCCTCTGGCGGGACGCCCCGAGAACTCACCCAGCTCTCTGCCAAACAAGGCCGGCTATCCCCTTCCCGGGGAATAAAAAAAACCTCAGATTTGCCACCCCCGGTCCTTTGGGACCTTTATACGAGGTTCCTCAATCCAACAACATCACAAAGTAATAAATATACCACAATGTCTACATGAGTAAGTATCTGGGCTCCATACCATGATACTACCCTTTTCCAGAAAGAATGGTCATACCCTAGGGGAGCTACCCCTGAAACCTTGCCGCATCTTTCCTGTTTCGACCATTACCAGTTTGTGAGGTTCGGCGAAGTCTCGTCCACAAAGCTACGCTTTTCACAAAAGCCACGCTTTGATCAACAAATGATCGACAGCACTCAGCATCCACATTACCAAGTTGGGAATATATCGCTGATAACCTTCAACTACATAGCCTCTGAGCTTGTACGTCTCAGAAAAGGGTGTTAAGCTAGGAGAATACATTCTCCGCCACCAACGGAAATGTATTTGAAAGAAATCTGCTTTATATCTCAAATGTATTGTCAGACATACCATCCATACAAGTCTGTTCTGGGTTCGAACAGAACCGAAGGCACTTCCAAAGAAGTCCTTGCAATCCGGGTATTCACAATCCCGATCGAACTTCCCATCACTTAGGGAAACTCTATACCGTAGCTACTCGGTGCAGAGACAATCGATAGGTCATCCTATCGTTCTCGCAAATACCCGGTCTTCACCACCAGTCTTCAAATGCTATCCATAACGTCGAATCACATATTCAGAATGGGCTATATGACATAAAGGTCCTCTCCCGGCTAAACCGAATAGTGAGCACAATATTTAAAACATATGGATATGGGATTTAAATTAAGTCACAACTTAATAATTCAAAACTTTCTTTCAAATGGTTTAAACAAATTACCATTTTCAAATCTTTAAACAAAAAGATTCATTTTACTAAGTTCACCCTTCTTCACAAAGATCCATTTACGGATTTCAAAACAATTTCCATTTCAATTGGATTAACTCGTCTAAAATCTTTAAATTAAAGATTTAACTTATAGCTTTCAAACCGTTTCCATAACTTGGAAAATCATTTTCATTTTTTACTTGAAATCCCTTATAACACAATTTGGAAGTTCACTTCTTGTATGAAAGCTTTTATTATTTGAAAACAAACAGCTTTTTTTTAGAAAAATCTGATTATATTCGCACGAGTTAAAGCCTTTGAATTTAAATTCCCAAATCAATACCTTTAAAATAGTTTAACCCATATAAACTCATTTATAAGTTGAATAGCCTTTCCAAATCATAGAATTCAATTTCAAATATTGAATTTAAATCAAAATATTTAAATTCGAAAACTAAATCAAGTTATTCAAAATATATTTCATCTTTGAAATTCTATTTCAAAAGCTTTTCACTTTAAACCCAATCCATTTCCAAAACATTTGAATTCAAATTGTCTATTTAAAAATTATTTCAAAAATCTGTGACTTAATCGATTTGCTCGTGAAATCCATCTTGGTGTGTGTATAAGTGTGGTCCAGGGGTTTAACACAATAGTGCAACATCATTTAATCATCATAGATTAAAACACAGAAAAATAGTTGATAAGCGATATAAATTATAACGCTTATCATCCATTCACAAATTCACAGATAATATGCAGATGTATCATCAATAAATGAATAAAATACTCAATTCAACCCCCAGAACAAAATATCACAGATCAGTTAGGACAATCAATTCAAGGCATCTCATACAATACAATCATTCATAAGTAAGGTCAAGCATTCAATAATCATTTATAAGCAGGATTTATTTAATTGTTTAATCCTAATTTATTCAATTTATTAATTACTTATGAGTAAATTATCCAATCTTGATTTATTAATTATAAATCATTTGATATACATTAATTTATCAAACACTTTAATCAATTATTCTCAATTAATCATATTAATTAAACCGATTTCATAATTAATTGACCCCTTAGTTAATTATTTTAAGAAATTAAACCTTCAATTACTTATCACAAAGTAATCATCTCATAACAATTAATCATAAATTACTAATTTATCTTTATCATTGAATTAACTAAAATATCCAAATTTAATTAATTCCTTAATTACTTTCATTAAGTAATTGTATTTAAACAATTTATAATTGATTATCTAAATTAATTAATCCAATTAATTATTAAAATTAATCACTTTAATTAATACTTAATAATCCTTAGTTAATTATCTTCATTAACTAATAACATTTCTTAATCACTTTTAATTAATCTCTAATTATAAATTAATCTAGATCATTAATTTATAAATTAAATAAATTATTCCATAATTATCTTATTACTTAAATCACTTAAAACCTTAATTATCCTTAATATAATGTCATTTCCTTTACTTATTATTTAATTAACATTTAAGTGTATTTTAACATTACACTTTAAAATTAGATTTAAATTGCATTTTTGATTTAAGATTCAAAATGATTATTCTTTTAAACATAAATTCAATTTAAAGTTCAATTTATAATCCTTAAAAATAAATGTAAATAACATTGATTACTAATATAAGAAAAAGCTTTTAAACTAAACTACTTAATTTTTTTTATTTAAAAATTAAGCTTTCAAAATACATTAGTATTTTTAACTTGCAAATACAAGTTAAAACAATCATTAAACTTTCCATTGAAAATTAAACTTTTAAATAAAAGAATTTTATCAAAATCAAATTTAAACATTTGTTTTAAAACAAATTACTTTTTAAAGCTATTTAATTTAAACTTGTTTTCAAAACATTCAGATTCAAGAACTGATTTAAATTTCCAGATTTGGATTCAAAGTAAACTTGAATCCATTAGTTTAAACATTTGATTTTAAACTTTGTTTTAAAACCTTGATTTTAAATCTTGATTTAGAATCCAAATTTTTATTTTAAAATTTGAATTCAAAAGTTTATTTCAAACTGGATTTAAACTTTATCTAACTCTAGCTCACAAATTTAAATTTATTTATATTTGTTTAAATTCAAGTTATAGTCAGGTTTACAAAAACCTGTAACCAGACTAAACTAACCGAGGCAAACAACTTGCTTCGAGACCAACCCTCCCCTACTTCAAGTCTCACTCGACGTTTACTCGAGAAAACTCACTGCCACAAAACCCACTGATGTGTACACGACCCAGCGTTTACGTGCACTCACCCACGGCGATGCTCAGGCACCAGAGTCGATCACCAACAAGTCCACGGTCAGTCCCCCCTTCGATCGCAACAGCCGTACGCCCAAAATGATCGCGAGAACGAAAATCGACATACTCGAATTCGAAAACGAAACCTGGAACAGAAAAGAACAACCATCACCAAAACCTGTCATCGCCTCAAACTCGCCGCCTCGGCCACCAGAAAATCCCAAACTTCGGCCATCCACTTGTCGACATCCCCTCTACCTTCCTTCAGAAGCACCTTGAACTCGGTCGCACGTCTACGATGAGCGAGTCGAATTTCTCAGCCACGCCAAAATTAGGTTAAAAAAATTCAAAGCTCCGCCGCTGCCACCCCAATGATCTAGAGTACTTCCCACCATTTTTCCCTGACACTACGTTCACTCCTTCATCACCACAGAGAACCTCGCGCACTCCGATTGACTTGATCATTAGAAAATGAGCAAACGATCTTTTCAGTTCAACATGAAATTTCACAAAAAAGTACTCACTTAAAAATCTTAATTTTGTTATCGAAATTCATAAATTTCCAGCACGAATCATGCCATACAACTGAAACTTGAAATCTCGATGTTTGGATTTCTGATATAAAAATGGTCTTACTGGAAATCTCCTTTTTTACAATAATTATTTGATATTTTTGTTTGGAAATATTTTTAAAAATAAGTTTACACCTATACCCTTATTTAATCTTCAACGGTCTTATCTTAATATTGCTCATTATAAAGAGCAGTTCAAATATTTGTTTTAATGGCCTTAACCCTGTACTTAAACAGAGAGAAGAATATATCTGTTTATAGATATATACACACAACAATTTATTTAACTATATATATATAGATAGATGTACAGATATATTTGTACAAAGACAAATAAAACTCACCGCATGCACAGGCATTAGTCACATATATCAATATATATGAACAAACCCAGATACCATAGGATAATTTACTCACAGTGATTTTCCAGAGGAAATGAACAGAGCTGTTTCCATCTTGAAACAGACTTGAATTTCCAGTTGAAACTTTCTAGTTTGATTCTCTGGTTGCATGGATTTGTTTGATGTTTTCAATGGAATGTTGTTTGAGTTTTCAAGCTGTTGTTTACTTCAATTTAACATAGCTATGAATGAACGAACTGAATTGAGAGCTTGATATAAAAAAGAGAAGAGTACCGGTGATTATATTATTGTACAATGCCAGAGATATTTTCCTTTGCATATTTGACTTTCTTCTTTACTTTGGTGGCTGATAGTTACATATGTTATGTACTCAAGTATCTTGCATTAAATGCACGTGTCTTGTTTTATTTTATTTTATTTATTTTACAGGTGTACATGTTTAAAGTTGTTTTATAAATATTTTCTTTTATACTTTGTTTATGCTATTACTTCTTGCCCTGCATTGTTTGTTTCAGCTGATATGATCTTGCTTTTGTGTGCTAAGGACATGGCATTAATTTCTATTTGTCTTATTTTACAAGTTAATAGGTATTTAGATATCTTTGTTGTCTTATACTTTCTTTGCTAGATATTTATATATACTCATCTATACTTGCTTGTACATAATTTATGGCTTTCTTGTTCCTTTGTATCGACTTGTTAACATGATGATGTATTTTCCTATTATTTATTATTGTGTTATTTCATCATGTCTACATACTTGTCTTTTATTTGTTTGATTTATTTCTTTTATTTGAGTGCATGCTACTTCACAGCTACATATTTTACTTGCCTTAATTATCTTTCTTTTATTTTAAAACTTAAACTATCAAATTTTAAATTTACTTATTATTATTTTCATACTCATCTTATCTTTTATAAATATGTTTCTATTTCCAATTTAAGTATTTATTTTAACTTTTATACTTATTGTCTTGTATGACTACATATTTCTTTTATTATTTTGTAAATCCCAATTCAAATTTAATTTAAATACATTTTTCCAGTAATTTATATTTCATATAACTACAAACTTATTTGAGATATTTATATTTTTATTTAAATCTAGAGAAACTCAAATCAATTAAATTCACAATTTTTTAATCGAAAATAAATTTAATTGTCAATTTAAAAATTAATCAAAATCCGGGATCATTACATGCTGTGTGTATATATATGAGAGAGCATATTTGTTAGTGTTATAAAAGGTTTTTATATTGTGTGAATTTGTCCAGTTTTGTATTTATAAATTCTGGTTGGTGCATAGGATGTTATGGCATCAATAGGGATTTCTACACACTTAATAGGACAGAGCGACACGGTATTGTTTTGACTGTAGGTGAATGAAATAATTTTTCCTATTATATATTTTGTATATGAAACAGATAAACTTATAAATAGTATAGTTGGTTGTTATATATTTGTTTGTTAGGTACTAAAATTTTATAAATATTGGTTGAAGATAAGACTTACAAATAAAATAAATATAAATTGGAAATCTTAGAACTTAAGTTTCGGGATTTTAGAAATTTCTTTCAAAGGATTTTAAAATATAATATTAGTATTATTTGGAAGTATTCTCTGACATAAATATTTCAATATAATTCGAAAGAAATGTTTAAAAAGGAATTTCAAAAAAGAATCAAGATCTACACTCCCCTCTCTGTCGTTGGAAAATAATTACGGTGATGAGTGCACGCATCATCGACGTTCATTTTCGAGTTTCAAAGTGGAAAAACTGTTGTAGTAGTTAACTACACCTTATTGATAAATAAATCTTAATTTTAATTTTTTTATATGATTTGAGATTTATATAAAAAACATGGTTATATATATATATATATATATATATATATATATATATATATTGTCTTAAATGATTTGAAATGGAATCCGACATTTAGTTCTTAAATTTCTATAAATTAGAAATTTTAATTAGTGAAATGAAGTGAAATTTTACCACTTAATAATTGAAACTTCTAAAATGAAAATAAGAAATTAAATGCTAAGTTATAAATGAAATATACATTGAAATTTGTAACCTGTAAATAAAAAGGATATGAAAGTAAGAAAATGTAACTATTGAACATTTTGTTAATTAAAATAAATATGATAACTTAGGTAATATTTTGTTTGCATTCTTAAAAACATACACACACACACACACACACACATAACTTACCAAAATATTAAAAGTAGAAATATTTAATAAGAAAAATGTAATGGAATAATATACGAGTAAAACTTAAATAATAAAATTGTTCAATGAAATTCTTTTATAAATAAGAACTTTGATATTATGGTTGTTATAAGCTTAAGTTATAACTGAAATGCTAAAAAATAAAATGGAATACAAAATGAGTATTATAAATAAGTGATTATAAACTTAAATAAATGTTTGAAGTTATTTATAATTTAAATAAATAGAAAAGTGAGTACTGTAAGTAAATGATGATAAATTTAAGGTAATGTTTGAGGCTACTAACAATTGAAGTAAATAATAAAATGAATATTATACTAAATTAAATGATTATAACTTCAGAAATTGTTGAAATGATTTAGAAAATGCATTTTTATATTCAATGACATTACATAAGAAAGAATGAATATTAATTTAAAAGCTTGAAACTTGAGAATGAATTTATGCACTAATGAATATTAATGTCTAATGGAAATCAAGTATATAATTTAATAAATGTGAACTAAACCGCAATAAAATGTATGTAACACTTGAATAATGAATGCATTGGTTATTATAAACAATTGAATGGAAATAGCTTATGTAAGAAATGAAAGAAATTTTCATTATATGAATAAATGAAGAAAATGAATTTTTTTATGTAATGAATGAAAATGAATAAAAATAAGCACTGAATGAACGAATGTAAATTATTTACAAAGAAACTTATATAGTACTTTAAGAATTGATTTACATATGTATAAATAATTGTAACTAAGTAACATATGTAAGAACTATAAATAACACATGAAAGTAAATGAATGTGAATGAATGAAATAGTCATTATATGAATGAACCTGAAGAAAGGTAAAAATATGAAATGAAATTAATAAGAATGAACCCGATTAATGCTCGAAGTCATGGTTTGTTTTGGTTTATGGGTTGTTTGGGATGGTAATTGAAATCGTTTGGATGTATGAATAATCTGTTAAGTTTATCTAAGACTGATGAGTAGAAGGTGTACTTAGTAGTTTATTTGTCATTCTATGCGATTAAAAAAGTCTAAACCCGAAAAAACCATTCGCTTTACTCGATATGGATGAATGGTTGATTACTTTGACACCTTGCGATGATTGTATGCTTGTTTGCAAGTGATTTGTTATATTATATTGTTTTGTTGGTTATAAAATGAAACAACTTAAACATTTTTCTTTTATATAATTATTAACATCTTTGGATTATATAAGTGAAATACAGGGATGGAAGCAATAGCTACTGCTTTTGGTTCCATAAAATAAGGTTAATTGCCTATCAAATAGGTACTTTCTCGAACTACGGTTTTCTAGCGATATTATATTGTTTTTCCCATTGTTGGGAGACATTATTTTGAAAATTATGATATATATATTGTTTTTATTGATATTATTATTTCTTCCAGACCTTTCCGTGCAAAGGAGACTCTGTCGAAATTTTTCGTGAATTTTGGACTTAGAAATTTTTTTGAAATGTTTTCCAAACTTTTGTTAACTTGAATATAAAAAGGATTTAACTTTTTATAAATTGATATATTTTATTTAAATTATTTAATTTTGTAAATTACTTGTTTATAAATTTAATATTTTGAATAAGGTATATGGATTACTTAATTTCTTCCGTATCCCTTCTTTTTCCTTTTCGAGGACGAAAAGTTTTGAGTGGGAGAGAGTGTAACGACCCGTAATTTTCAATAATCAAAAATAGTTAATTTAATAAGATTTTGTTATCTAATAATTGGAAGAAATAAAAATTTGTAATTTAATATTGAAATAATAACTAAAATGAAATGTAACGATGTTTATTTAATCATTAACTAATTGAATGAAATTCCAATAAAAGGAAATAATGACTTAAAGGTTATACTTGGTTGTAAATTAGATATAAGGAAAACAAATGTAAATGTTGCATAAATTAATGGAATAGTGTATAATAAATGGCAATTGAATAAAATCAATGTTATGTAAGTAATTGTAATATTTGATTGTAAATAATAAACCCATACAAGTGTGATTAAAAATTAATGGAAACAATTATTATATGTTACCTATTTATTTAGTCTGTTAAATAAATTGAAAATTTATTAAAATTAAATAAAATAAAATATTACATTAATGTGAGTTAAGACAATAACTATAAATTGTGAATGTAACAAGAGGAATAGAAGTGAAATTTTATTCACAAGATAATAATTGATTAAATATAAAGACGGGAATCAAATTTAATCAATTTTTGAAATTTAAACTATAAAAGTTGAATTTATTGCAATTAAATGTAATTAAGTATTACGGTAAGTGAATAAGATGAACTGGAAAATATTAGTGTAATAAGATATAAATCATATTAATCAAATCCATAAGATGATAATTGCTTGAATAAAAAGATTGGAAGTCAAACAAATGGATTATTGGAAATTTTATTTATAATTTCTGAATTAACTGAAATTGAAATCAAACAATGTAATTGGTAAATTAATCAATTTAAATCGATATCTAAACTTGTTTAAATCATTGTGTATGTGAAAGGAATCAAAAATGGTAAAATTTGTTAAACATAGAATTGAAACTAAAATTTTGATTCAATTAATTTAATATTAATTTATTTAATTAACATGAAAATAGCCATTTTGGCCACAGACTCGGATTTCGATGAACCCAGTTTCATCGGATCTGTAACAGTGAATTATTTTAGGATTTCAAGTTTCGTATCGATTGGACCTGCCGTTTGATCGTACGGGCTTGAAACGCATAGAAATTAATTCAATTGAAAATCAATTAGAAATAAGCTGATTTTAGCATAACATATTCATACGATGGAATTAGGACTTGAAACATGTTCCATTGATTTTAAAAATATTGAAAACATCTATTTTGATATATGGGATTACTCATTTTCATTCCGGAGAGAGAAATGGCTTTTTGGGTCATTTATCGATCAACATGTAAATCAAATCTTATCCATTCTTTCCTATTTCTGATCTTCCTATATATAGCCCGTTATAAACCCTAGATCCCTTTTATTTTCATTAGATTGTATGTACAATATCATATGTCCACTTCTCCTTCTCAGTGGCAGACAACAAATTCCCAATTCAATTTCAAATAATAAAAATCAAATCAAAAATTAAAACTCCTCAAAACCTATTGAATTATATATCAATTTGAAGCTCTCCACAAGCGCAAGCCAAATTTGTAGTTTTTTTTCCATCTGGGTTGCTGTGTGGCTAGAACCGGGTGATTTAATCTCGGTCGTTCATTGGTGGTTGATGATCTTCGATGGATCGTCGATTGGAGGATACAGTTTCGTAGAGTGGACTGAGTGGAGATGTTGGTGGTTCGTCGATTCAAGAGTTAGATTGGGGTGATAAATTGAATTAGGTTTCCCATTTTGCTCAGCGGCGTGGCAATTTCGGCAACCGGGGGTGGGTCGCGGCTTAGCTGTGGGGTCGTGAGGTGATGGGGAATTCGTGGGGTGATTGGCATGCGTGTAGGTGGTAGGTGGCGACGTTGGTGGCGGCAGCTCTTCGAGTGCGTGGGTTCGAGTTGCAATCGGGTTAGGGTTAGGGAAGAGAAAGAGGAGGTGACGTGGAAATTTTTCTGGTTTTATTTTATTTTATTTTAATTTTAATCGTATAATCTTCTAATGTGTGTAACTTTTGCATATGAAGGCTGTTTCACGTATGGTTTATTTTGCCAGGATCGTATCGAAATTTCGGACATATTAACACTGGTTTGAACGAATTCTGAGACTATTTGAATTTGGGCCCTAAAGTGGATTCTTATTCGATTTAAAAATTGAAGGTGAGGGTTTTGACCCACTCACAACATCTAAAATTTCTTATGTTAGTTAAATTAAATTAATGACGTGATTAGGAATTTATTCATGGATGTTTGGTATTTTTAAATTGCTTTTCCTTTTAATTTGAACTTATATGAAATAAATTGTCATTTAATTTATTATTGAATTTAATTTGCCAGTTAATTTCATGTATATAATAATATGTTAATTGTTGATACTTATTGAATGAATTGGATGATGATTGTGATGGATGTTTGAATTTATTATGGATGATTTGATGCTATATCGGATTTATGAAATGCTATCACTCTACAAGTTCCCATAGTTATTATTAGGAAAAATCTTTATGGGTTGAAATGATATATACCAGAACGAACTGTAGATTAGGAAAAATCGTGATGCGTTGAAATGATAAACTTGAGTGATTTTATTATCTAATTCGGGATTGCGGTTTGAAATGATATATAACCGTAAAATTTTAAATTGCGGATTGAAATGATAAATATCTGTATCACTTGACCCTAGGGTAGAGAATGAGATATGGACACCAGACTGGTTAAATTAAATGAATTTAAAATTCTTAATTTTTGAATTTAATTAAATGATATTTCGAAATAAAATTTGATTTATATAAATCGAATTATTATTGAAAAATCAAGTTTTATGTTGAAATCTGAATTAGTTTAAAGGAATTGCTTTAGGAAATTAAATTGAAAATTTAAAGTCGAATTTAAAAGATAAGTAAAATTTGTCAAAATTGAGTTATTTGAGTTGTATGAAATATAACTTTAAAATGTATTGAAATTGATATTCCGAACATGATTTTAAATCGGTATAAACGTAATATTTTATTGAGAATGTGAATGGAGACTTGAATTGAATTTTGTCAATTTAGAAATTTAAATGGTTCTATTGTGTTAAAATGAAATAAATAGAAAATTGATATTAATTTTAAATTTTATATTTTAATATAAACTGTTTTCAAACATATTATTTTAAAGACATTAATTATTAAGGTTTTCAAACTATTAAACTATTTTAACCTATATTAACTATATTAAATCATTTTAACCTATTTTTAAACCATTAAAATTATTTTAAACTAATTAACCATTTTAACTTATTTTTAACCTATTTAATCTATTTTAAAGCTAATTAATCTATTTTAATTTTATTTAACCTATTTCAAGTTTATTTAACTGTCTTAAATCAATTAAGTGGTATTTTTAATCTATAATTTTACTTTTCTAGAGTATTTTAACTATTTATAACTATTTTAACCATTCATAACTATTTTCTAAAATTTCAGACTAAGTAAAGTGGAAGTGGTTATATCCAATTCATTGGTTTAAAAGAGAATACAATTAAATGATGTTATATCCTAAGTTGGATTTAAATGTTTTATTTAATTGAATATGATGATTGGAAGTAAGGATTTAACCTATTTTAGAAACATGATTTTTGAAAGAAATTATGATTTTGGGGAAATGTTATGATTTCAAAGGTGAAGATGATTTCAAAGTAAATATAAATTCGAAAGTGATATGGTTTAAATTGAATATGATATTTTGATATCAATTATGAATGATTTTGAATTTTAAAAGAACCATCCGGTGTGTAATAAGCGAATGGTTGTTAAAGTGGCCGGGATTGGATATTGTCATACTCTCTGTCAATACCGAAAACCACATTAACAACTGTGTACATGGTGGAGGTTCCAGAAATAAAGTAGGATGGTTTGGTGAACGATTTCTGTATGAGGTACGATGTGACCTTGACTCCCATGAGACAGCATAGATGTGACTAAAACATAAGCCATGCCGGGCCAAATGAGGTTGCACCTCTGATCGGGCACATTTCTTCAATACCATTCTATTACTTTATGATTGATTTAGTGGCCACCCTTGATTTTTGATTATGGGAGTGTGTCCCAGGTGGGAGGTAGTAGCGGCTATGCATTACTACCAGTCCGGATCCGCAATTGGTATATCTATCCTAGCATTGCCTCGAGTGTCGTGTTCACATGCCCTAGCGCGCCTTCTACGAGTTTGTTTTGTACCATACCAATGGAGTGTCCTCTGGGTAAACCTCCAGTTTGCGGAGGAGCTTACGGTACTGTATAGACTATAAGAATATATAAAATCTATTAAGGGTGATATGGTAACGCTTTAACGCATTTTTAATACTTTTACTTTACTGTAGACATATTATTAGCGTATTGTACTACACAGTAGATAGTTTAATAGATCCTTACGAGAAGCGAATCCCGAACACCTTTTAAGTCATTGCACTCATGTTAGACATTGGATAGGAGATTCAAACCCCGTAAACATCTCTGACGCCGTCACACGCATATTTTACCGTTGATTTAACTTACGTAAGATCTTTTAGTTCTAACTCGAATGTTTTGTCTTTTCAAATCGCTCGGGTCAGCCTGAGCATTTTAGGGTTGAAGACCTTATTCTAAAGGATGAAGACGAAGATTTGTGCTAGTATTATGTATTATATTCCGCCGCATCATGTTGTTCCACTACATCTATTTATTTCTTTATACCTGTTTTGTAACTCTGATGTTGTGTTGTAAAGAATAGTCAAATGTATTTATAAAACAACTTCATGAACTATTATTTGATTATTAGATTTTATTATTCTGCCATGAGATTCTATATTTGTTTTTTTCGTCTCTTTTTCTTATTTACCCCATAACAATCTGCCCTTTTGGTTTGCGTTTGATGCGCGTGTCTGCTTAAAACGTCTAAAAAGGCAGGTCGTTGCATCAAGGTATAACCTAGGATGCTTATTCTTCTAGGAGAGATTGGCTGACCGGCTTCAGAGGATCGTCAGAATGTTGGAAGCACTCGGTGCCTTCTGGAGAAGGTGTGGTAGGAGACCGTGCTAAATCAGGCATATATGATGTGGGGCCCATCGTTCTTTTAGGATACGAGGGAAGTGATGGTTGAATGTTGAGCTTCAATCTGTGGTGTAATCGGATGTGGAGTAGGCGCGATTGGCTGTTGAGGACGACCGACCGATAGCCCGCTGATGGGGGTAACCATCTATCTGAGCGAGGATCCGAAGGACGAACTAACTTTGGAAGCTTTTCCAAAAAGTTTTTTTACCCAAAATTTTGGATAACACACCATGGTTGACCAATAGCGATTGACCCTTGGCAAGGGGTGGTCAACCCATGTTTTGCAAAAGTCGATAGTAGATTGTATCTGAATAGCATAGATTTAATAAATCTTTATTAACGGATAGGATTCATTCTAGAGCCTATGAATACAGGCCTAATTTCTCACTTCTGTTCTCATATTTTATGGGTCGGAGCTCTATCGTTCTCTTTTCTCTAAAATTTCTAGAATTCTAAATGCAGTAAAACGATTCTATTATATATACAAGGAAAAGCGGAGAATAAGATAAGAGAAAAATAGGATCGATTCAGAACACAGAAACAAAGGTAAATCGTGAAACTTAAACTCAAATCTAAATTTAAATCAATCCCTTTCCAAACCTATAATTCTAGCAAGTGTATACCCTTTATATATTTTGGATTTAAAGTAAGAGGATGTCAAATATAATGGGAAGATCTAGATTTGGAAATTGAGAAGCTAAAGCAAGGTGATTGAGAAATTGCATATTTTGTAATGATATTGGATTTATATCGTTGTAGACCTATTACAAATTTTCCTAGATATAAATCTGAATTGGATATTTAGTTCTATACGCGTAAAGAATTGATATAAATCATGAATTGGATATTTAATTGTATACGCGTATGATTATGGAAAATAAGCTTATATGTCATGGAAAACTCTAAAATCAATTGAATTTTAAATGTTTAGATTTGGAAAGTTACGGGTATAAATAGTCCCCATATTTATAAATAACTTGTTGATGAAATCATATTGGGATCTCAAATTTGTTTAGTTTATATAGATTGTTGAACATAACTAAGAATTGATTATAAATTAAATTGGGGTTAGAAAATATTTTAATTTATTGAATGAGTTATGCAACAATGTGAATTTCTATAATTTGTTTAAAAATACAAATAAAAGTGTATTGGTTAAAATACCAAGGAATGTAAATGAAAAGGAAAAGATGCACAAAATAAGGGAATCATCATATTTTGTACAATCTATTCCAGTAGAATAATAAAAGATAATTCCTTATTATTTCACATATAACATGAGTCCTCTTTTAAGTAAATTATATATAATTATAGTGTTGACAATTTCCTTGGGAAAAGAAGTAATTTCACTGTATTAAATATAAAAATCCTTAAGTATCTAAAGTAATGTAAGTAGGAATAATAATAACAATTTAAATGGAAAATCCAAAGTATGTAATTTAAGATAATGTAGAGAACAAACTGTAAACGAAGAAGATACAACTAAACAAATAGGGAAGTAATAAGCCTAAAAGGGACATAATAAGTCTGAATATGCAATTAATATAGAGACATTAACTAAAAGGGAAACAGGAGATTTCATCCAATAATGTTAAACGAAAGGGAAATAATAAATGAAACTTAAGACAATAAATTAGAAATGGATAATAAATGATAGTAAATGACAAGAACTAATTAAAAGTAAGTCATGTAAGAGTTATTGAACGTTAATGATTAAAATTAAAGAAAAGTAATAATTAAATGAATGTATATTTAAATATACGTTATGACCGACGTGAAATATATATATATATGTATGTATGTATGTATGTATGTATGTATATGTATATGTATAATATATGTGTGTGTGTATGTATGTATGCATGTAAAAAAACTTAGTAAATAAGAATGAGATGGTCATTAGAATGAGTTAGGATGCGAGGTCAGTAGTGTTACATAGTAGAAGTCTACCCTACGCAAAGGGCTACCGGCAGTTGTGTATACATAGTACCGATTGAGACATTTCCAACTGTAGGACCCATGGAGAGTATATGCTTATGTATAGATAAAGAAGTACCCCAATAAAAAGTGGAGTCTGCTTCAAAAATAGGAAAGAGGGGTATTACCTTGCATGCAATAGGCAATCTAAATTGGATGGTGAGCGAAGATCGATGATATGGCAATATGAGGACATACCATATTAAAGAGTAGAGGCCGCACATAGGTTGAGAACGTCATCAATCCTTGGCCGTCAATGAGAAAGATAGGGTTAACACCTAACGAGCTACACTCCCTACTAGTGTATGATTTATATAGGTTATGCATCGCCACACATTTGTTTGCTAGTTTGTTTGTTAGGAGGCAATGCTAGTTAACCCATTTAGAGAAGTCTTTCAATTGCATGGGATAGTTCATGGAGCTGAGTCCACAGCTGGTGGCGCTGAGTCATTCATACTTATTGTTCATAGAGGTGAATCTACAAACCAGGAAGCATATAAGTCGAAAATCTCCAAAAATGCAAGTTAACATATGGCTAATTATTGAGAAGTCGTATTAGGCACTACAAGGCGCACGATGAGGCGTAAACAACCATTGAGAGGTGGACGCGAGTGCATATGATGAGATACACTGACGAGTTTACATTTCGAATTCCCCTCCCCAATGCACAATTATATGGGTAATCGTGATACGAGATGTTGTTCTATACGGACATGTTATTATGTTGATGATGGATCAATACATGGTGCTAGATTATGGATACTAGCAGGAGAAGTATCTTGGTCCAAAAAGAGACTGTGGTACTTATATATTTGTATATATACACACGTATGTATTATAGTCTACTGTGGGTAGATGTGACGTATTGTGCACATACTTGGATTCAAGAAGACTAATTAAAAATAAAAGACACAACATGTGATAGAAGACAGTTAGCATAAACTAGTGTTATGTACAAAGTGTATAATTTATCGGTCACCAAAATATTGTTCTGATCCGGTCCTCACTACAACCTATATGATTGCGTAGACGGACAGATTCCTTTAGCATGCTCGACACTAGTAAGGTTACCAGACATTTGAAGTGTAAATCCTGACGGTAACAATGTGTAACACCCCTAAATTTTTCTAAAAACATTATTCAAGAGATTTAATTAGATAAATTAAATATAATAATGTAAACGTAAGTGATAAGGGGATTGAGATTTTAAATAATTAATTAAGGTCGTGCCTAATGAACTAACAAATGGGCTTAAGAATGGGTTTTGTTTAATTAAGTCACATAAGGGTATATTAGAAATTGCCTCCCCTAGCTTCCCCCCTTATATATGTTTAGTTCCCACCTTCTTATTTCCCATTCACATCATTTTAAAACGCAAACAAAATTACAGAGAACGGCCTACCATTAAGGGGAAGGAGAAATTTAAATTAAAGCTAGAGATTCAAGCTTAGGGGTAATCAGTCTCAATCCAATCTCCTTATCAAGAGCAAGGTGAATAATGATACCATCTTTATTTTGGTTTTAAATCTTATATTCTTTGATTTAAAGGATAAATTCATTTTTATGATATACTGGATGACGATATGTTGAATTCAAGATTTATTTGATTTAAACAATGTTGTTTAAAATGGGTCTTATATGGTTTTAGATCAAAATCGATATTAAATGATGTTTGAAAGCCATGGGATAATTTTATATTATGAGGAACATGATTTTGGAGTTGGGTTTCAATTTCGATAATTGTCCAAACTATGAAAAGATTAATATGAATTTGCAAAAGAAAATATGGTTATTTGGATTTATAATTTATTTTGGAAAATATATTAAGAATTTAGGTCTGGAATTTTGATATGTTAGATAACATGATTCAAGTGAATTTCTAGAATTTTTGAGGATTTTTCCAAAGCGATTTTCTATGCAAAATAAATTGTTTTAGAAGAGGGACTTCTTTGCAAAAATTGGAAGGGCTAGTTTAACTCACTTAACCATGGTTCAGAACTGGATTAGCGGCAATTATTTTCGGAAAATAATTTGGGAAGTTAAGGCAACCAATCTGGGGTTGACATGTAGCGGGTTAGTTAGAGAAAAGTTTACTTATTTAAGAACTAAACCTGGTTTGTTCAAAAAATAGGTTTTTCCTATTTTGGAAAACACCTTTCGACACATTAGCTTCCGCATCCATCCTTGTAGAAAACATCTATGCCGAAACCAATACACAAGGTATCACTATGATGGTACGTAATGGATTAGAGATGGACAGAAGGTATGGTGTCGAAAACATAGCTTTCGAAGGGATGAAACCTTGCTTTATTTTTAAAAAGGAAAGCAAGTGCCAATGTTTTGTTTAAACCTACGATAGGGTCGAAGCAGAAAGTTTCGAAAGAGGTTTAAAAGGTGTCGAAAGAGGTTGCCATTAAATTAAGGTTGCTTTCGATTGGGTTCCTTACTTATAAAAGAATGTTTTAAATGAAGGGGCTTCGATATGGTCAATACCCTACTGCCGTTTTATAGCCTTACGATGGTGTTGAAGATTTCCATGCCGTTAGATGGTACTTTATAAAGTTGTACCCACTTCCTAAACTCTTGAAAGGGTTTGGGTTTTGAAGGTGATGCTTTCGAAAGGGATTTTGACTCCTACCTTCCAATATTTTACCCAAATGTTTTATGCTTTCGAAAGGGATGGTGCCAATGCCATCAAGTTTCCCCAATATTTTTATATGATAAAAGATGGTTCTGAAACAGATGCTTTCGACTATATTTACGTTGATCGAAATAATGTTTTAAGTATAAATTTAATGTTTTCGAAAGGGGTACTTTCAATGGTTTTGGAAGGGTTACTTCCATAAGTGTCGAAAGGGATACTTTCAACTAGTTTTGAAGCTAAAGCTTCTAAAGTTAAATGCTAATACTTTAGTATATTCAAAGGGTTTCGAAAGTAGAATTTAAAGTATTATAAGGCAAAAGTCTAATGTTTTTAAGAGCTTTTGAAGGAGGTAATCCTATGAAGTCGAAAGCTAGGTTTTGAAGGTATCGAAAGGTTTTATGACCCAAACTCTATTTTTAAGGAAAAAGTCATAGTAATATTAAAGGAGTTTTTATAACGGTTTTAAGAAGAACATATCTTTGATAAAGAAATATATTACGGGAATTGACGATGTTTTATTTTGAACCCACAGGGGTGGTATTGGTATGTTTTGTATTGCTTCTATAATATGAATATATTTACTTTATAATGGACCAATAACTACATTTTGGGGTTAAAAAGTAGGAGAACCAGTTGGTTATCCTAATAGTGAATATAAATTAAGCAAACGCCTGATGATTAGAATTGCATCTAAGAGGTCAGGAAGACCAAAATATAGGATGTTAAAATATAATGAAAAGATATTGGCAGGGACCAATAGGTTCGTAGTAATTTCATAAAAACTATATGATATTGGCAGGGGCCAATAAGTTCATAGTTATCCCATGAAAACTATGTATAAGAGAAGATGTCAGATAAACAAGTTCATAGTTAGCCCATGAAAACTCTGTGAAAAGGAAGATTTCAGATAGACAGGTTCATAGTAAGCCCATGAAAACTACGATTGGATACTGGCAGGGGTAGTTGGTTTGTTGTTAGCCCATGAAAAATATATCCAGATGAAATACTAACAGATGTCAATAGGTTTTTAGTAAAGCGATGAAAACTAGGGTAAAAAGAAAGGATATTAGAGTCACCAATAGGTTTCTAGTCAACCCATAAAAACTAGGATAAGAATAATATTGGAGTTACCAATAGGTTCATAGTGATCCCACGAAAACTATGTAATTGGAAAGGGAGTCCTCAGATGTATAACTAGTTATTAGTCAACCCACAAAAACTAATAGGTTAATAGTAATCCTAGAAACTATAACTGAGACAAATAGTCTAAAACTGAAAGGGGATGGGTAATCCAGAATTTATTCAATTGTTTTACATATCATCATATATACTATTTTGAATTGTGTTAACCATTGTGGATGCAGGAGCACAATATATGGTTTTGTAAATATTTTTAGATACTAGGGTGGTAAACCCGTTCTGCTAAGCGGCATGGTCTCATTAGATATCTAAATGATTGAGATGGTAGAATATTATTCATACTAGGCTCTATGTTTTACTCAAAGTTTATGTTTTCCCCTTAATCTCTCGGGTACTCAATTGATTTTGAGTAGTTTGAGAGTTGAGGTTTTTAGGCACCGCTTAAGACGAATAAGCTTTCAGTGACGTGCAGGAGGCATGATAGCTATTTTGAGTTCTCTTTCCTTTTGATTCCACTATGTTGATTGCGATGGCAAAGTTGTTATATTGCCTGTATATACTCTGGTCATCCAAAGGGGCATCTTCATATGTCGCTCTTGGGCGTATGTTGCAATAAGTATATATTCTCTAAATGCGGTTTACGAATATTGGGATTATGTAATAAATTGGTATTGATTAGATATGGAATGTGATTTTGTTTGATGTTTAAAATTTTCCATATTCATGTGTTTCTACGTATCAATGAATCTAACACCGCCGTATTTGGTCGTCGAGGATTAAAAACTATGGATGACTACAGCATCCATAGCCTTTAGTTTTGGCCTCCAAGTAAGGGGATGCTACAAGTTGGTATCAGAGCATAGGTTTATGAAACTTTAAAAGAAAGTTAAACCTAAATGATTTTAAAACATAACCCAACGAATTAGAAAATATGATAGGGGTTGGGTTAACGCTATAGTAATGTTCTTGTATTTGACACATATATTTATATATATATATATAAGTATGTGTTCCCCTCTATCTTAGACCGTTCTTATGTATCTTACTACAGCTCGTAGGCATATTTATAAGAAAGAAGATATGGAAATAGAAAATGAAATAAAAAATCTAGATAGAGGAAGCACCACAACCAACGGAAATGCTCAACCTAATACCAGAAGGAACCAAGGTCGATATGCTAATGCTAATCCAAATTCTGAAGCCAATGTAGGCGCTGCAAATCAGCCAGTAGATACGGGGATGGTATATCAGTTGTTGGCCACTCTTCTGCAAGCTGGAGTTATAGGTAATGTTGGAGGAGCTAATCCTGGAGCTTTAATCGGGAATAAATATGCTAAGCTAAGCAAAGACTACACCAGTCTAGGTGGTAAGCCATTTGTTGGAATAGAGGATGCTATTTAAGTAAAGAATTGGCTGCTGAGTTGCGAAAGGATCTTGATTGATCTAGGCTCGGATGATGGGAAAAAGAGAAGGCTAGCCTCTAGACAGTTGCAAGGGTTAGCGCTTCATTATTGGAACAGTGTAACAGGCGGGGTATCAGAGGAAAAGCTGACATGGGCTGATTTCAGAAGAAGGTTTGAGCAGAGGTTTCTGTCTGAAGTTGCTAAGTTTGCATTGATGAGAAAGTTTATTGATTTGGTTCAGGAAGGGAAGTCAGTGGTCAAGTATGCTGCTAAGTTTGATGAGATGATTAGATATGGATATGCTTTGGTAGACATTGATGTTAGAACGAATGAAAGGATCATTCGAGGATTAAGATCGGAGCTTGCCAGAATGACTATGACCTATATTCGAGGTCCTTCTAATGTGGTGGTGGAGATGGTTATTTGTCATGAGGGAATGCTTGCTATTTCAACTAGAGAGAAGTTGAATCCCAGGGTCATCCGGGAAAGAAGAGGAAATTCTTTAAGAAGAAGTGAGTCAAGAAAGGGGATGCTGCCAAGAGGGTAACGACTGATTTGGTGTGTTATAAATGTGACAGGAAGGGTCATTATGCGAATGAGTGTCGACCAGGCAAGGGAAAGAAAGCTGTAGAAAAGAAGAATGTAAAATGCTTCAACTGTGATCAAGTGGGGCATTACAAGAACCAGTGTCCAGAGCCAGCTAGGTCAGACAAGGGAAAGGTTTTTGTTGTTGGATCATCATCTAAGCCCACCGCAGCTGATAAAGGGAAAATTATGATGGAAGATATGTTTTTGATTCAGAGTACACAGGCTAGGATACTTTTTGATATCGTGGATCACATTCATTTATATCCCAGTGTTTGGTAAATAGGTTATGCTTAAAGACCATATACCTTGTTACTTCCTTAAGGGTTACGAATCCAATAGAAGGGTATACAACTATGGGGATAAGATGTGATCAGTTAGAACTAGATTTGTTATGTCATAAGTTTGCATGCAGTTTATATGTGTACGTTTTCGTAGATTTCAGAATCATTTTGGGTATCGATTTTTTAGAAGGTATGAGGCCAGGATATTCTGCCAGGATGGGGAGATATCTTTGAGACACCCAGATAGTCATACCCGAATTATATTCTCAGTAAAGAATTTTGACCAGAGTTTTTGTGCTTTCTTATGTGCGATGGAAGTGCGTGAAGAGTTAAGTCGAGTTTGGATTTCAAGAGAGTTTGCAGATGTATTTGAGCTAGTCATAGAACTACCATCGAAATGAGTTGTTGAATTCCAAATAGATCTTGTACCAGGAGTTGAACCTATGAGTAGATCACCTAGTAGGATGACACCGACAGAGATGAAGGAACTAAAGGTGCAGCTAGTGGATCTATAAGGAAGGAATTTTATTAGACCAAGCAGTTTGCCTTGGCGAGCTGCCGTGGTATTGTGAATAAACCAGATGGGCCATTGAGGATGTATATCGACTATCGTAAGATGAATAAGAGGACAATAAAGAATAAGTATCATTTTCCAAGAATTGATGACCTGCTTGATCAGTTGAGTGGAGCCAAAGTGTTTTCCCAGTTGGATTTGACGATGGGGTTCCATTAGTTGAGAGAGGCGGAGGGTAATATTCCTTTGACTGCATTTTGAACTAGATATGGTTCGTATGAGTGGTAAGTGATGCCATTATGGTTGACAAATGCACCTGCATTCTTTGCGGATTTGATGAATCGAGTCTTCCAAGAGTATTTGGATAGATTCAAGTTGGTGTTTGTAGATGACATTTTGGTATAATCTAAGGGTGAGAGAGGGAGAGAGAGCAAGAAGATCATCTTAGAGTTGTGCAAGAAACGCTAAAACAAAATCAACTAAATGTGAAGTTTTTCAAGTTTCATTTTTGGAAGAAAGAGGTTAAGTTTCTTGGTCATATGGTTTAAGAGAAGGGATTGTCAGTCGATCCATATAAGATCAAAGCTATAAACAATTGGAAGAGACCAGAGACGGTGCCCGAGATTACAAGTTTTCTTGGACTTGCTGGCTATTACCGAAGATTTATCAAGGATTTCTCGTGGATAGCGACGCCTTTGACTAAGCTTACTAGGAAGGAAGTGAAGTTTGTTTGGTCTGATAAATGTGAGGAAGCATTCCTTAAGTTAAAGAATCTATTGACTAATGCTCTAGTATTCGTAGTTCCAGATCGAAACCAAGGGTTGGTGGTACACAGATGTGTGTGGGACAGGATTGGGAGCAGTATTGATGCCGAAGGGAAAATTTAATGCTTATGCATCTAGGCAGCTTAGACTACACGAAGTAAGATATCCTACTCACGATTTGGAGTTGGCGACGGTGATTTGCCTTGAATATTTGGAGGCATTGTCTCTTGGAGGAGAGATTTGAGTTGTATACCGATCATAAGTCTTTAAGGTACTTATTCTCTCAAAAAGAGTTGAATATGCAACAACAGAGGTGGTTGGAATTTTTGGCTGCTTATGATTTTGGTATAGAGTATACCCCAGGAAAGGGAAATAAAGTAGCATATGCTCTCAGCAGAAGATATCAAAATGTTGTGTTGGCTATGTTGGCAGAATGGAAAGATCTAGAAACTATGGCCAGTTTTGGTGTGCAGTTAAGATCGACTGCTATTTCTAGTCAGAGTACCGCCATGATGTCCTGTTTAGATTTCAACGAGTGTTGATCGAGAGAGAATTGCTTCTAAGCAAAGGGAGATCCATTATTAATTGGGAGGATCAGAAGGCTTGAGGTTGGAGTCGAGGTCGAGGATTTAAAAGATTTTTGTCTTGACTATAGTGGATGGTTGAGAAAGAAGGAACGGTTATGTGTTCCAGATGTGGATAACTTAAGAAGAGAAGTTCTTGAGTAATTTGATTGATCCGAGTTTACAATTCATCTTGAAGGGACCAAGATGTATCAAGATATGAAGACGAGCTTTTACTGGGAAGGCATGAAGAGGGATGTTGGCATGTGGGTTAGACAGTGTGTAAACTGTCAACAAGTGAAAGTCGAACATCAGAAGCCAAATGGGTTACTTCAGCCTCTAGATATTCCAATGTGGAAATGGGACTAGATATCCATGGATTTTATTGATGGGTTGCCAGGATCAAGGAGAGGAATGAAAATATACGGGTAATTGTGGACAGGTAGACTAAGAGTGCCCATTTCATTCCGATGAAGTCGACCTGGACGGCACAAATTTTGGCGAAGTTATTCATGAAGAACATGGTTAGATTTCATGGAGTTCCTAGTAGCATAGTCAATGACATAGATGCTTTATTCACGTGTGAATTCTAGAAGAGTCTACAATACATGCTAGGCAGTAAGCTCAAGATGAGTACCGCATATCACCCATAGATGGATGGGCAGACAGAGAGGGTCAATAAGGAGCTTGAGGACTTGTTGAGAGCTTGTGTGTTGGAATTTGGAAGATCTTAAGAGGATCACCTTCATTTGATTGAGTTTTCCTTTAATAATATTTACCATACTAGTATAGGAATGGCGCCTTTTGAAGCTTTGTATGGAAGGCCATGCAAATCCCATGCATGTTGGTTGGAGATTGGAGACAGATTGTTCTTAGGTCTAGATTTGGTAAGGGAGGCGTCAGAGAAGGTTGTGTTAACCTAGGAACGGATGAATGAAGCTCAATCCAGACAGAAGAGTTACGCAGATAAGAGGCATAAAGACTTGGAGTTCTTAGTGAGAGACGAGGTTTTCATTAAGGTATCACCTGTGAAGTGTCAGGTACGGTTTGGAAAGGCAAGGAAGTTTTCCTTGAGATATGTTGGTCCATTCTAGATTATAGAGAGGATTGGAAAGCTCGCGTACATAGTTGAGTTATCGAGCAATATGGAAGGTGTCTACAATGTGTTTCATGTGTCTCATCTTTGCAAGTATGTCCATGATCCAGAAGCCACCATTCCTTAAACAGAGTTAAAGGACTTGGTAGTAGAGCCTGATTTGACTTCTATTAGACAACTAGTTTGGGTTGTTGCAAGAGATGAGAAAAGATTGAGGAACAATACTATCAAGTTGGTGAAAGTTTAGTGGAGCGACAATGAGAAGGATTATACTTGAAAGACAAAGGATAGGATGGAGATATTTTTCCTGATCTACTTTGAGGGTATGTCTATAGTAGATTTATATAGATATATCCTAGTCAGGTAGGCAAGCATGGTTGTTAGGAGTCACTATAGATGATTGCTATGTTTGATATTTACTCCTTACTGAATTTCAAGGACAAAATTCTTCAAGGAGGGGAGCCTTTAATACCCGTAATTTTTTTGATAGCATTACTTAGGAGATTTAATTAGATAGATTAAAAATAATATGTAAACATAAGTGCTAAGGGGATTTAGATTTGAAATAATTAATTAAGGTCGTGCCTAATGAACTAAAAAGTGGGCTTAGGAATGGGTTTTGGTTAATTAAATCACATAAGGGTATATTGGGAATTGTCGCCTTTAGCTTCCACCTTTCGTTCCCACCTTCTTACTTCACATTCACGTCATTTTAAAATGCAAACAAAATTAAAGAGAACGGTCAGCCATTAAGAGGAAGGAAAAATTCAAACTAAAGCTAGAGATTCAAGCTTAGGAAAATCAATCTCAATCCAATCTCCTTATCCAGAGCAAGGTGAATAATAATTCCATCTCTATTTTGGTTTTATATCATATATTTTAGGATTTAGGGGATAAATTCATTTTTATGATATAATGGATGATGATATGCTAGATTCATGATTTATTTGATTTAAACAATGTTGTACGGTTTTAGATCAAAACAGAGATTAAATGATGTTTAAACGCCATGAGATAATTTTATGTTATGAGAAAAATGATTTTGGAGTTGGGTTTTAATTTTACGAATTTTCCAAGCTATGGAAAGATTATTATGTATTTTCAAAAGAAAATATGGTTTTTTGGATTTATAATTTATTTTGGAAAATATATTAAGAATTTAGGTATGGAATTTTGATATGTTAGATAACATGATTCAAGTGAATTTCTGGAATTTTGGGGATTTTTTCAAAGTGATTTGCTATTCAAGTTAAATTGTTTTTGAAGAGGGACTTCTTTGAAAAAATGGAAGGGCTAATTTGATTAACTTAACTATGGTTTAGATCTAGATTAGCGGCAGTTATTTCTAAAAAAGAATTTGAAAAGTTAAGGCAACCAATCTGGGGTTGACACATGGCGGGTTAGTTAGAGAAAACTTTACTTATTTAAGAGCTAAACCTAGTTTGTTCAGAAATTAGGTTCCGCCTGTTTTGGAAAACACCTTTTGACAAAGTAGCTTCCGCATCCATCCTTGTCAAAACCAACTATGTCAAAACAAATACACAAGGTATCACTATGATGGTACGTAGTGTATTGGAGATAGGTGGAAGGTAAAGTGTCGAAAACATAGCTTTCGAAGGGGATGAAACCTTGCTATGTTTTTAAAAAGGAAAGCGCCTGACAATGTTTTGTTTAAGCCTTCAATGGGGTCAAAGTAGAAAGTTTAGAAAGTGGTTTTAAAAGGGTTTCAAAAAAGGTTGCCATTAACTTAAGATTTCTTTCGGCTGGGTTCCTCACTTATAAAAGAATGTTTTAATAGGAGGAGTTTCGACCTAGTCAATACCCTGCTGCCGTTTTATAGCCTTTCGATGGTGTTGAAGCTATCAATGTTGTCGGAAGGTACTTTTTTTTAATAAAGTTAGGGCCACTTCCTAAAGCTTTCGAAAGGGGTTAGGAATTCTGAAGGTGAAGGTTTTGAATGGGGTTTCGTCTCCAACCTTCCAATGTTTCACCTAGATGTTTTATGCTTTCGAAAGAGATGGTGCCGATGCCATCAAGTTTTCCCTAGTATTTTTATACGATAAAAGATGGTTTTGAAATAGATGCTTTCAACTATATTCACTTTGACCCAAATAATGTTTTAAGTATAAACCTAATGTTTTTGAAAGGGGTACTTTCAATGGTTTCGGAAGGGTTACTTCCATAAGTGTCGAAAGTGGTACTTTCAACTGTTTTTGAAGCTAAAGCTTCTAAAGTTAAATGCAAAAACTTTAATACATTCGAAAGATTTCGAAAGGTAGAATTTAAAGTATTATAAGGCAGAAGTCTAATTTTTTAAGAGCTTCTGAAGGAGTTTATCCTATGAAGTCGAAAGCAAGGTTTTGAAGGTATCAAAAGGTCTTATGACCCAAACTCTATTTTTAAAGGAAAAATCAATGGAAATATTATACGAGTTTTTATAATGGTTTTAAGAAGAAGCTATCTTTGATAAAGAAATAGATTAAGGGGATTAACCATGTTTTATTTTAAACCCACAGGGGCGGTATTACAATGTTTTGTATTGCTTCTTCTAATATGAATATACTCACTTTATAATGGACCCATAATTGCATTTTGGGGTTAAAGGGTAGGAGAACAATTTAGGTTGATCCAATAGTGAATATAAATTGAGCAAACACCTAAATGAGTAGAACTGCATCCAAGAGGTCAGGAAGACCAGAATATAAGATGCTAAAATATAAAGGAAAGATATTGGTAGGGGCCAGTAGGTTCATAGTAAGCCCATGAAAATTGTATGATATTGGCAGGGGCTAATAGATTCATAGTTTGCCCATGAAAACTATGTAAAGGAGAAGATGTCAAATAGACAGGTTCATAGTGATCCCATGAAAACACTGTGAAATGGAAGATGTCAGATAGATAGGTTCATAGTAAGCTCATGAAGAATATGGTTGGATACTGGTAGGGACAGTAGGTTTGTAGTTAGCAAATGAAATATTGACAGATATCAATAGGCTCCTAGTCAACCCATGAAAACTATGGTAAACATAAAGGATATTGGAGTCACCAATAGGTTCCTAGTCAACCCATAAAAACTAGGATAAGAGTAATATTGGAGTTACCAATAGGTTCATAGTGATCCCTTGAAAACTATGTAATTTGACAAGGAGTCCTTAATTGTTTAACCGGTTATTAGTCAGCCCATAAAAACTAATAGGTTAATTGTAATCCTAGAAACTATAACCGAGACAGATAGTCTAAAATTGAATGGGGATGGATAATCCATAATTTATTAATTATTTTTCATATCATCATATATACTGTTTTGAATTGTTTTAACCATTGTGGATGCAGAAGCACAGTACATGGTTTTGTAAAGATTTTGAGATACTAGTGAGGGGAAACCCATTCCGCTAAGCGGCATGATCTTATTAGATATCTAAATGATTTAGATGGTAGAATATTATTCATAACAAGCTTTGCGTCTGACTCGAAGTTTATGTTTTCCCCTTAAACTCTCGGGTACTCGATTGATTTTGAATTGTTTGAGAGTTGAGGTTTTCATGTTCCACTTAAGATGAATAAGTTTTCAAAGACGTGCAGGAGGCATGATAGCTATTTAGAGTTCTCTTTCCTTTTGATTCTGCTTTGTTGATTGTGATGGAAAAGTTGTTATATTGCCTGCATATACTCTAAGCATCCAAGGGGACATCTCCATATGTCGCTCTTGGGCGTATGTTGTAATAAATATATTTTCCCTAAACGTGGTTTACAAATACTGGGATTATGTAATAAATTGTTTATGATTTAGTATGGAATATAATTTTTTTAAAAGTTTAAAATTTTCCATATTTATGTGTTTCTATGTATCAATGAATCTAACACCGCCGTATTTGATCATCGAGGATTAATAATTATGAGGACTGTAGAATCCATAGCCGTTAGTTTTGGCCCTCTTAGTAGGGGGATGTTACATTGTATGACTTATTATATTTTATTGTTTCACTTTATATTGTGTTGAAAACGATATATATATATATATATAGTGAAATTGAAAAGTTTTCGTAAATAGGTTTTACAAAAGGAAATTGTTAAAAAAAGAGAAAAAATATTTGTTTAAATTTAAAATTTCAGTAAAAGAAATTTTCTAAAAGCTATTTCTTTTGAAAGAAAAAAAATGGTAGAATAATATAGCTCGTGGGTTTTTCTGTATTGGAAATTTTAAGTTGCAAAAACATTTTTTAGGGGTGGACAATCGGAAGTGGTAAAGTTTGAAATGATGTAAATATTATGAGAAAGAAAATTTAAAACCTGAAAACAAAGCAGTATTCGAACGCACTGTAATAATCCGATAGGAATGACAGTTAATTGAGAGGAAAACTACATAAATGTAAGCAATTTAAATTAGGGCAATTTAGTTGAAGTTAGTTAAATAGTAGTAAAATTTCAAAATATAATTAGAGCTAAGTTTAGAAACTATAATAAGATGATGTTCATAATTAGAAACAATAGTTGGAATTTATATAAAATAATATTAGTAATTAGAATTAATTTTAGGAGATTATATTTAAAATAATGTTAGTAATCCAGGTAGAAGCAATAGAGGAAATTAAAGGCAAAACAAAGAAAATAGTTATTCCCCATTGTTGTATGCATTTTTTGCAAGTATCTTTTAAAAGTCCCATTTATATGATATTAGAGACTCGGTCAAGGATCAGAAGTGGAGATAATATAAGTAAAAAGAAAATATAGAGTGAGAGTTGTTCTTATCTACTCTAGTTTTTATTGTTTAAAATCATTAAAGATGTTTTAATAGTGCTATAAGTGCATTTTTGGAAAGAAATGGTTTTGTCTAACAAATGAGTTTTAAAAAGGACAACTTAATAAGTACTCTGGATTAAAAAAAATCCTAATTTTTAGGAGGAAAAAGTTAAAAAAGCCTTTAAAAGAAAAGATTGATTTAAGGAAAAAGGAAAGAAACTTTTTAAAATTAAATCTGTAAATATTTTCTTTTAGATTAGTGAATAAGGTAAATACAAGAATCCTAAATTATATTTTAAATGTTAAGACACTAAGTATATTTGAATTCAATAAAGTTTTCTAAATTGTACTTTTAAAGACATATTTCGGGATCAATAATTTCAAAATTTTTGAAGATTTTAATTTTGAATGAAATGAGGCGAATCCCAAACCAAAATTTTAAATATGAAGTAGATATGAATGACAGCTTAGGTAAGATAAGGCAAAAGAAAAGGCTATAAAGAAGATACTGATGACTACTCATAGAGTAGCAATAAGGGATCCCCGTAGAATGTAAAGAATATTGGTGAGAGCTTAAGAATATTTTGTTAGAAACGTGTGCAAGCCATAAGTAGAATCTGAATGACAAATGGTACTAAAGTACACTTCTGTGAGTTCTAGCATATGCTTGTATGAAAAGTCAAAGATAAAAGAATTAAAAACTAAAATTTGGGAGTACCATCATGGGATTTGGATTAAAAGAAGAAGGTAACAGAGGGTTATAAGATGGCAAACACAGATGGAGGATATTAGCAAATTCAAAGTTAAGGAAGGCAAGATAGGGATGGAAAAGTTATCCTGGCGAGCCAATTGTTAATGAGTTATTCAAAATGTGCATGGTTTGTATTTTCTATCCACTATAGAGTAGGGATGCACAGTTTATTTCATAATTGGATATGGTAATGGCAACAATAATAAACGTCATCATCAAAAGCCATAAGAAAAGTTAAGATATATGGGTTGCATAAGGATGACACATCAGAAAGGTCCAATCAATTTAAGTAAGAAGTGATTGGGCTATACATTGTTAATGTCAGTAGATGTCGAAGGGTAAGCATTAATTGTCTATATGGGTATAAAACCGCGTACGATATTATAAGAAATGTTTCTTTTTCTGTGTTTTCAATGTGGATCGTAACATTATGGATAAACAATAAGACAAGGAAATTTCAAGAAAGACATTTAACTAATGAAAAAAGAAAATAGTAGAGACGAGAAGTTAAGAATAAATTAAGAAAATTTATTAACTTACTGCTAAGATAATAATGAAATAAAATTGTAAGTCCTGAAAAAAACTCAGGAAATACACTTCAGTGAGCATAGGATAGGGAAAGAATGTTGCGGAGCCACAGGTAATTGTCCCTGTATCTTAAAAGCAGAAATTTGTAATTGAACTTATGTGCAGGTTGCTATTATAAATAAAATAAAAGCTTTGGAACTTAAAATTTACTGCAAAACTAGATGAAGCCCATTATGGACGTTAGACTATTGACTAAACCCTATTTGCATGTAATGTGGCAAAATTTGTTTTGAAAAATACAAATATATGTATACTTTTGATAATTTTTGTTCAAAATTTTCGGTTTTGAAAAATAAAGTTTCTTTGTAAAAATCTTCTGAACATTTTATGATGAAAAATTTTAAAGTCCAAAATTTTACCGATATTTCAATAAGGTAATATTAAATATTTTTGAGCGGAAAAAGAAGAGATTTACAAACTTTCGAAATGCCATATACTTGACTTAGGGGAATAGTCGACGATGTTATTAGCATGGGTTTTACTGTACAGCGGAAGTGGTAGTAAAATAAAATATATTTAGTGACAAAGAAGCTGTTTTTGTCAAAAATGCGGATTACGAATCTTAAGGCTAGAATTAACACTAGAGGGAGGGGGTGAATAGTGTTTTAAGGAATTACTAAATCTTTTTGAGTTTATGTTAATTTGAACACAAACATATGCAATATTCAGACACATATATGATCACAGAACCAAACATAGATGCAGAAATAAAGTAAAAGTAATAAAGAAAAGATCACACTGAATTTTATACTAGTTTGGAGTTACCCTGCATCCAGTCTCGCACACAAGTACGGATTTCCTTTCAAAAACAATTGTTACAATTACAACCCTCGATTTCAAGGCCATGAGGTACACCACTCCATATTCACAATCCTCTGGGTAGAGATACTTGATTTTACGGGCAACAAGTTCACCCAATTGATTTCACAAGCTACAATCACACCTTTTCTTGCTTGATTGATTTCACAGGCTACAATCACACCTTTTCTCGCTCAATTTGTTACAAAGAAACCTATAACTCTGAGTAGCACTGGGATCTTGTTGAGATAGGGATAGAGAATCAAACCAGAGATGATCTGGTTAGATTTAATGGTGATTTTGGTAAAGTAATGGTAAAAATATATATAAAGAAATGTGGAAGAAGAAGAAGAGGAGTGAAATCAGAGAAAAATATGGACATAAATTCGTTTAAAACTGCCCCTATTTATATTAGAACAACAACCATGTCCATTCGTGAAAGGATATGATGAATAGACACTTTTTTTGAAATTCAATTTTTTGAAATCAACTGCCACCTTGTCGACAAGGGGTCCTAGGGGTTGTCGACAAGCCTATGGTATTTTTAGTGATTTGGTTTTCTTTGAAAATAACTTCTATCTTGTATTAAAACTATTTTTAAACTTTATAAATATGCTTAAGTATAGTTAAAATACATAAATAAGTATAGAGAATAATATTTTGATATATAAAATTTTACTATAATTTTATATTTAAATCTAAGTATAAATATTAAAAGTTAAATATATAATTTTTAAAAGATAGTTTAAAACCAAGGATAATTTGAATTTGAAGATAAAGATTATTTTGAGGCTAAAAATATTTTAAAACTAGGATAGATGTTTTTGATTCTTTTAAAAGGAAGGTTTTGAAATCATTTTGAAAACAAGATATACTTTTGTAAAAAATCATTGGAATAAAAGTGGATACAAAACAATGTTCCACTAGATTTTTCGTAGGTTCCATCCTACTTAGGGTTCCATCCCTTTAGCAGGCTCGAAGTGGATTCCATTCCACAAATAAATTGGATTTTAAGATGCCAGTTCTTTTCTAGGAGTTTTAACAAAATTCCGAACTAAATTATAATCTTGAATTCTTGAACTCTTGATAATCTTGATACTCACGCGCCTTCAATCTTGATATCTTGAATCTTTATACTGTACAGTCTTCATTCGTGGTACATGCATGGTAAATCCTGCATATACATATATATAAGCTATAATGTTAGTATTTATATTTTATAATCTTATTCTAAGGTTGTTGTCAGCAAAAACATCTACTCAAGGGCTAACAATCTCTCCTTTTTTGATGATGACAACCTTTGTTTATAAAATATTACTTCTATCCTAATAACTCCCCCTTAATCTATGCCTAATTATCCTATTTTATACTTCTCCCCAATTATCATCAACAAAAACTAACTCCAAACTATATACTCCCTCTAAATCTAATACTATATGACATGTGATTATAATGATAGTCTTATCATAAATAATCATCACTTAATTCTAAAACTAAAACTTAGTCCTTAATTAATAACTATCCTAACTAAGAATCCACATATGATAATATTTATAATAGTGATAATGTGAGAGATCAAATATAAGAACACAAATTATTTATTAATTATATATTGTTTTATTTACATTTGCATAGAGGACGAAAGTAAGATCGTACAACAAAAGGAAGGAGAGAAAACAAACTAATGTTTGTCATTGAAAATGGGAGATCTATGAACCGACAATTTGGGTAGTGAAAACAGAAATTTCCACGTTGTTCGACTAGATTTCCATCCTGTTAAAGCATACTTCGCCAACGCAAACGACTTTGTCATCATCTTCAGCGTGCTCTTCTTCCATGAAGGCTTCTTCTTCTGCTTCCTCGCTATCCTCTTGCACTTGATCATCTGAAGATTCGTCATCAATCAAGATTGGATTAGCGTGATTGTCCATTAGAAAATTTTGCAAATTTCTAAGGATTTTGCCTTGCCGCTCTTGTTCTTTGGTCATTCTATGTTGCACTACTTGAATTTCAGTCATTAGTTGCAGTGCATCCTTCAAGGAATCCTCTATTTTCATCACTCGTGCAAGCATAGTTCGTTTAAATGGTCCAGTAGAAGGAGGAGGGAATGAAAAGGTTGAATTTTTGTTTGATTTGGAAGAGGAGGCCAATGTTTTATTATTTTCAGAAGCTAGAACAGAGAGAGGACATAAAGAATGGACAAAATTTTGAAATAAGAAGACTGTATAACCACTTATTTGAATTTCGGTGGGAAAATTTTAAAACTAAAAAAAATCGTTACATGTCGACAGGGGTAAGAGGGGGTTGTCGACATGATACTTGATATTTTTGCTATTTGATTTATTTTAATTTAATTTTTAATTATACTTTGTTATTTATATTCTCTATTTCAGTTATTGAACAAATACCTAATTCTCTTCTTAATTTAGTAAATATAGATTCATTTAAGGGTTTTGTTAAGATATCAGCAATTTGGTTCTCGGAATTGATATAATCGAGAGTAATTACTTCCTTATATTATCTCTGAGAAAGTGATGTCTGATATCAATATGTTTAGTTCGAGCATGATGAGTAGTATTTTTGGATAAATTTATTGCACTAGTATTGTCACAATAAATTGGTGATTTTGAGATATTTAAACCGAAATCTTTTAAAGTTTGTTGCATATATATTATTTGAGAACAAGCCAAAGCAGTAGAAATATACTCTGCTTCAGTTGTTGATAAAGAAACCGTGTTTTGCTTTTTACTAAACCAGGAAATCAGAGAATGCCCCAAAATGACAAGTTCCACTTGTACTTTTTCGATCTGATTTACAGTCAGCATAACCAGCATCACAGTAAGATATTAATTCAAAAGAATCATTTTTAGGATAAAATAAGCCATAATAAAAGGTGTCTTTAACGTATTTTATGATACGTTTTACAGCTTTTAAGTGGCTTTCTTTAGGTTGGGATTGATATCTTGCACAGAGACAAATACTATGTATGATATCAGGTCTACTAGCAGTGATATAGAGTAGTGACCCAATCATTCCTCTATATAATTTTTAATCTACATCTTTCGAGAGATCTGCTTTACTTAGGTACTCATTGGTTGCCATGGGAGTGGGTTTTCCACTTGCAGTAGTCAAATCAAATTTACTAACTAGGTCTTTAGCTCATTTTTCTTAACTAATATAGATACCATTATCCAATTGTTTTATTTGTAATCCTAGAAAGTAGTTTAATTCACTCATATGACTCACCTCAAACTCTTTTGTCATTATTTTAGAAAATTCTTTATTCATTTCAAAATTAGTTGATTCGAAAATGATATCATCTACGTAAACATGTACTAGTCGAATATCATTTTTATTTATTTTAATAAAAGAGTATTATCCACTTTACCAATTTCAAAGTTTGATTGTAATAAATAAGAGTTAGTCTATCATACCAGGCTCTAGGAGCTTAAACATGATTTGGTAATTTTTCTTCAAAAAGTGGTGGTTGTTCAACATATACTTCCTCTTTTACAAATCCATTTAAAAAGGCACTTTTAACATCCATTTGATATAATTTGAAATTACTATGATTTGCGAAAGCAATTAGAATCCTAATGGCTTCTAATCTTGCTACGGAAGCAACGGTTTCATCAAAATCTATCCCTTCTTCTTGACAATAACCTTGAGCGACCAACCGGGTTTATTTCTAACAACCTCTCCTTGTTCATTCATTTTATTTTTATAAACTCATTTAGTTCCAATTATATTTTCAGGCCTAGAAACAAGTTCTCAAACATCATTTCTAATGAATTGATTTAGTTATTTTTGCATAGCCAAAATCCATGAATCATCAGTTGATGTTTCTTTTGGATTTTTGGGTTCAATAGTTGATATAAAGGCTATATTGCTCATTTTACTTAGTTGATTTCTAGTTGTAACAACAGATTGCATATCTCCTAGTATATTTTCTATAGGATGATATTTTAAAAGTTTACTCTTTTTATTAGGATGATTAATTTCATTATTAGTTTCAGCTGACTCTTGATTTTGAGTGATTAAATCCTCTTCATCATTTGTATCTTCAAAATTTTTGAGATTTTCATCGAATGAAACATGCATTGTTTCTTCGATGGTGTTGGTTCTTAAACTAAACATTCTGTACGTTTTACTTCTATTGAATATCCAATAAGGATACCTTTGTCAGATTTAGGATCAAAGTTATCTAAGTTATCTTTTGCATTTTAAATAAAACGTTTACTTCCAAAAATTCTAAAATAAGATACCTTAAGTTTCTTTGACTGAAGAAGTTTATAAGATTTCTTATCACTTAAAGGTCTAATTAGAATTCTATTTAAAATATAACAGACGGTAGCAACTGCTTCTGTCTAAAAATACTTTGGTAATTTACTATCTGAAAGAATAGTTCTCACACACTCTTGAATCGTCCTATTTTTCCGTTCTACTACTCCATTTTGTCATGGAGTTCTTGAAAATGAAAAATTGTGAGTTATTCCCTTTTTATTGCAGAATTCATCAAACTTTTCATTTTCAAATTCTCCACCGTGTTCACTACGGATGGTTATAATTTTTAGAGAAAGTTGATTTTGAATCCTTTTTGTAAAGTTCTTAAAACATTCAAAAGTAAACCTTTTATGTTTCAAAAATATTGTCCATGTAAATCTAGAATAATCATCTACAATTACAAAAACATATTTACTACGGTTTATTGATAGAATTTGAGATGGACCAAATAAATCAAGATGAAGTAATTCAAGAGGTTTTGAGGTTGAAATCATATCTTTTAATTTAAAGGAACTATTTTAAGTTTTCCTAATTGACATGCATCACATAAACTATCTACTTTAAAATTCATTTTAGGGAGACCTCTTGCTAGATCATGTTTTGACAGTTTAGATAAGAGTTTGAAATTCAAATGCCCAAATTGTTATGCAAATTCCAAGGGTCACTTGTATTTGCCAAAAGACACAGGTTATCATTTCAAACTTTCATACTAAGAATATAAATATTCTTTTTCCTAATTCCCTCAAATATTATGGATGAATTATTATCTTCAATGTGACATTTATCTTTTTCAAATTTAATTTTATATCCTTTATCGCAAAGTTGACTAATACTTAGCGGATTATGTTTTAGATTCTTAACTAGCAAAACATTAGTAATAGTAGGAGTTTCAGAGTTACCGACTTTGCCGATGTCAATCACATATTCTTTTGAGTTGTCTCCAAAGTTAACTAGTCTTCCGTCTTTGTATATTATATCACTCAACATATCTGGATTACCAGTCATGTGTCTAGAGCATCCACTATTGAGTATCCATTTTTTTTATATGCACAATTTTTCCATTATGAATTGATTTCTCAACACCCATAAAGCATGTTTCCTGCACATCATACAATTTTGGCAGAGAACTTGAACTTGAATATTGATTATATGCAGACTCAAGAGACAATGATGATCTGAATATTTCTAAACTAGTATTAACAAGTTTTTTAAACATAGTCATTTTAAAAGCTTTTTCAAAAATCATATTATGAAATTTTGAAAACCTTACTCTGATACCAAATGTGAGAAATGCGGATTACGGATCTTAAGGTAGAATTAACACTAGAGTGGGGGAGGGGTGAATAGTATTTTAAGGAATTACTAAATCTTTTTGAGTTTATGTTAATTTGAACAAAAATGTATGCAATATTCAAACATCGATATGATCATAGAACCAAACACGGATGCAGAAATAAAGTAAAAGAAATAAAGGAAAGAGCACATCGGATTTATACTGGTTCGGAGTTACCCTACATCCAGTCCCGCACACAAGTAAGAATTTCCTTTCAAAAGCAATTGTTATAATTATAACCCTCGATTTCAAGGCCATGAGGTGCACCACTCTAGATTCACAATCCTTTGGGTAGAGATACTTGATTTTACGGGCAACAAGTTTACCCAATTGATTTCACAGGATACAATCACACCTTTTCTCGCTCAATTTATTACAAAGAAGCCTATAACTTTGAATAGCACTGAGATCTTGTTGAGATAGTGATAGAGAATCAAACCAGAGATGATCTAGTTAGATTCAATGTTGATTTCGGCAGAGTAATGGCGAAAATATATATAAAGAAATGTGGAAGAAGAAGAGGAGTGAAATCAGAGAAAAATGTAAATATAAATTCGTTTAAAACTACCCCTATTTATAGTAGAACAACATCCATGTCCATTCGCAAAAGAATATAAGGAACAGACACTTCTTTTGAAATTCAAAATTTTGAAATCAACTGCCACCTTGTCGACAAGGGGTCCTAGGGGTTGTCGACAAGCCTATTGTATTTTTGGTGATTCTTTTTTCTTTGAAAATAACTTCTATCTTGTATTAAAAATATTTTTAAACTTTATAAATATACTTAACTATAGTTAAAATATATAAATAAGTATAGAGAACAATATTTTGATATTTAAAATTTTACTATAATTTTATATTTAAATCTAAGTATAAATATTAAAAGTTATATATATTATTTTTAAAAGATAGTTTAAAACCAAGGATAATTTGAATTTGAAGATAAAGATTATTTTGAGGCTAAAAGTATTTTAAAACCAGTATAGATGTTTTTGATTCTTTTAAAAGGAATGTTTTGAATTCATTTTGAAACAAGATATACTTTTGTAAAAAATCATTTGAATAAAAGTTAGTGGATGCAAAACAATGTTCCACTAGATTTTTCGTAGGTTCCATCCTACTTAGGGTTCCACCCCTTTAACAGGCTTGAAGTGGATTCCATTCCATGAATAAATTAGATTTTAAGATGCCGGTGCTTTTCTAGGAGTTTTAAGAAATCTCTAACTTAATTACAATCTTGAAATCTTGAACTCTTGATAATCTTGATACTCATGATTCTTCAATTTTAATATCTTGAATCTCTATACTGTATAGTCTTCATTCTTGGTACCTGCATGGTTAAATCCTGCATTTACATATACATCCAAACTATAATGTTAGTATTTATATTTTATAATCTTATTCTACGGTTGTTGTCATCAAAACCATCTTCTCAGGGACTAACAGGTTTAGCTATGAAATCTTCTCCTTATACCTTGTCAATAGGCAAACAAAAAGTTTTTTTTTTGAAATAATTCCTATTTTATAACATTAAGAAAAAAAATTAACCATGCAAATTGCATTTGGAAAAGTTGAAAAACAATCGGGGGCAAAGAGAAGGTTCCAAAGTATAGTGGGAAGTTGGGTACTCAAGAGAAAAAGGATGGAAATATAGAATTTTCCATCTAAATCCTTTACCCGGCAAAAAGAAAGGTTTAAAAATAAGATTTTTCTAAGATGTTAGCAACGATGTGCTAGGATTTTGGGTATATTGGTCGCAAAATTTATTGAACTATACTTTTATTCGTAGAAGCGAGAAAATTTGGATGTAAAAACAAGATTTAGGTTTTCAAAAGTTCAATGCATATAGAACTGCGGGTATATTTAGGATGTTTGCACCATATTTTCGAAATTGATTTAAAAGAATGCATTCTAGAATTCTAAAAGTAGTAAAATTATCATATATATATAAGTCGACAAAAGCAGAGAACAAGAGAAGAGAAGAATATGATTGATTCAAAATACATAATCAAGGGTAAATCATGAATCTTAAACTCAAATCTAAATTTAATTGATTCCTTTATACAAATTTGTAATTCTTATAGGTGTATACCCTTTTTATATTATGGATTTATAGTAAGAGGGAGTCAAATAAAAAGGAAATGAATCAAGATCTGGAGAATTGAAAACTAAAGCACGGTAAGCGAGAAATTACATATTTTTGCAATAATGTTGGATTTATATTGTTATATATCTATTTCATTTATGCCTAGATATAAATCATCAATTGGATATTTACTTGTATACACGTAACAATTATGAAAAATACGCCTATATGTTATGGAAAACCCTAAATTTGATAGATATTGTATTTGTTTGGATTTGGACAGTTAGTGGTATAAATAGTTCCTAGATTTATAAATAACTTGCTAATGAAATCGTATTAGAATGAATTATGTCACAATTTGAATTTTTATAAATTGTCCAAAAATGCAAATAAAAGTGTATTTATTGAAATAATAAGGAATGTAAACATAAAGGAAAACAATGTACAGAATAAGAGAATTGCCGTATTTTGTACTGTCTATTCCAGTAGAAAAATAAAAGAAAATTCCTTGTTATTTCACTCATAACAGAAGTGTTGAATATGCGCTTATATGTTTTTGTTTGATGATAATAAACATATATATTCATTTAAATGTATTTGGTAATGTACTATTTTGTTTTTTCATAGATCAAATAAATATTTGTTGAATAAAATAAATTACACAGAATTTGAATTTGAATTCAAACAGAACAAGTTACACGGATTTTGAATTCAAACAGAAATTTTATTCAAACAAATATTTATTACAATCTTGAATAGTACAAATTCATGCTCTCACTATACACATACATTTTTTGATTACATCACGGTTACATCATAAATATTTTTACATTGATAACCTCACTACATATCACTCACACTCGTATTTTGTCTTCAACTGCATTCCAATTTGAATCCAGCATCTGAGAAATCTGCAAAAATATTCACTAATGCAGTAAAATTGAAAAAGAAATATTTTTGCAATATAAAATGAAACACGATTTTTGAAAATATGGTTTGCCTCAGTTATTTGGGTTGTTCGTCATCATTCACACTTGAATTCATCACAAAGTCGTGCACATAGATATTACAGGGACAGGTAATCATAAGTGGCTGCAATACACACGTGTACATTCATACACGTGTGCACAGCCTCGCCAACTCATGTGCGCAGCCAAAAAGAGCAAGTGTGCTAGTACAAAGAAGACAGTGGCAACATCAAAATAAAAAAAATCAGCTGCAACATGAAGAGAGTCATATGTGCAAAGGTCAGACCAAACATGAAGGCTACATGAAGTATGCAAGTTCAACCTCTTCATTAAACAACTCAAGACCAAGCTGCAAACATTCAAAAGTGCCAACAAAGAATGCAAGCTCGACCAACATAATGAATACTGCAACTACACAGACCAAACATCAACAAGCAGTGCAGACCAAAGAAATGCCACCAAGAACATATGAACAGAGTACATGCATGAAGCATGAAACCACAAGTTACAAACATCAAGTCAGGCATGAAGAGAACACAGTGAAGAGACCAAGTACACGACTAAACTAACAAATGCAACTCGACAAACTGCACAAGTGACCACAAAGACAACAGCCAGTGCAAACCAAGTTCATATGCAAAGTGCAGACACAAGGGCAGTGGACAGTACAGGTAAACTGGCAACAAACATGAAATGAATCGAATCAGTAAGGCAATGCACAAGAATGATACAGGTGGTCAGTGAAACAAGTACAACACTGTACAAACTCAAGCAAATGCAACATACACCAATGAATCATCAAAGAGTGCAACAGATGGAGCAACAGGAAAGTACAGCAAGCTACAAGTTATATGAAATCAAAGTGACCAAAGTCAAAGCATCAGAGGGAATCATCGATATCCAAACTGCAGATACAAAGCTAAATGTATCAAAGCCGTATTTTTAACAAGTCAACAGAAAAAGGAACGAAAACCGTGGTCATCATGAAATTAATTCAAAAGCCGCGTCAACCAAGGAATGTAAAAAATACGAAAGTGACAAAGTCAGAATAAATCCCAAGCATCAAAGCAAAATCGAGCGACCAAAGCACAGTGAAGACGAATTCAAACAAAATTTATACGAACGCAAAAATAGGGTTTTGAATCCTATATAAAATGCTCCAATCATCATCGGCATAATGACAAGAGTTCGAATACAAGTATCAGAGAGAAAAAAATTGTTACCGAAGCAATAATCGAACTCACCGAAGCAACCGAAGAAAGCAACATGAAATCGATCAAGCCAGGTTAAATCACGCACAATCAACAACGATCGAAGTAGTATCGGAGCTTCGCAAAAGCCCTAATCTGGAACAGAGAGTTTAAGGACGAGAGCCCCAATTTTAAAGAAACGAGAAGAACAAACGGCCGCCATTATCAAGAGAGAAAGAAAAAGGAACGGGCCGAAGTGTTAAAGAAAAAAAAGGGGAATTAAAAATACTATTTTTCTTTTGGGCCGGTCACTGATTTAAGGGGGGTTTGGTTTATTAATTAATTAGGGTTTTTTGAATTGTTTTTTGTTTTGTTTAAATTATTGTCTTTTATATTTTCATTTGAAAATTGTGAATCAAATTTGGGTAAATCACCACCTAGGTTTTAGGTTGTGTCTGATTGTCTATTTAGAGTTAGTTCAGTAAGCAGGGGTTGCGAGTTTGCAAAACTCTATAGGAGGTAGCAGGGTTTGCAAGTTTGTTAGAGTGTTTGTAAGCGTGATACTGTTCAATTCTAATAGAAATCTGGGAATGCAGCAGTAGGCAGGGGTTGCCGAAGCTGGGTAAATTTTGTGTGTGATTTACTTTTCAGTATATTTATTTCTGCAGTTTATTTTTGTGTTTAAATCGAGAAAATTTGCTATAACCCTATTCACCCCCCCTCTACTGTTAATCTAGATCCTACAAGTGGTATCAGATCCCGGTATTTTGTTTTTAACTCTAGAGTCATGAATTCACCGAATAATGCTTTTTCTAAGGGGCAATCTATTGCTAGGCCACCCATGTTTAATGGGAACGATTATGCTTATTGGAAAGTTAGAATGGGTATCGATCTTAGTTCTATTGATTATGATGTTTGGGATATTATTGAAACTGGCTATAAACCTCCCACTATAATCGTTGGTGATACTGAGATTCCTAAACCTAATGATAGGTGGGATGCTAACGATAAGAGATTGAAAATGACAAATGCTAAAGCCATGAATGCTTTGATATGTGCTCTTGATAAAAATGAATTTAATAGAATTTCTCATTGTACAACAGCACAGGAAATTTGGCACACTTTGGAGGTGACACACGAAGGAACTTCTCAAGTCAAGGAGTCTCGTCTAGCTCTATTCAGCAATGAATACAAAAACTTTGTGATGGACAAAGGCGAAAGCATAAAGGATATGTTTGGACGCTTTTCAACCTTGGTATACAACGCTAGAGCGCTTGGGAAGGTATTCACTGAGGTAGAGCTTGTGAGGAAGATACTACGAGTCCTACCGATGAACTTTGAGGCAAAAGTCACGGCAATACAAGAATCGAAAGATCTGAGTAAGCTAAGCATGGAGGAGTTGATTGGCAACTTGATGACATATGAGCTTGAGCTAAAAGCAAAGGAAGAACGCAACAACTCCGAACCAAAGAAGAAGACGATTGCCTTAAAGAGCAAAGAAGAAAGCGATGAAGAAGAAGAAGATCCAATTGAAGAGCTTGTAATGGCTGTCAATAATCTTAAAAAATGGTCAAGATTCAAGTCACGAAAGAAGAAAATAAGTGGTAATAGGTCAAAGAATTCTGACGATTCCGATAAATAATTAACATGCTATAACTGCAAGAAGCCTGGCCAATTCAAACAAAAATGTCCACTTCTCAAAAACAACAAAGGAAAGAAAAAGAAAAAGAAGGCATTTGCAGCAACTTGGGATGATGAAGAAGGAGAGGAAGTTTCGAATAATAGCTCAGAGGACGCTAACTTGTGTCTTATGTCAAAATCGGATTCAGAAGCAAGCTCAGAGGAATCTAGTGAGGTAAGGACTATTCTTATAAAGAACTTGTTTCAATGTGTTGTGATCTTACTTAAACGATTGATACTCTTGAATCTAAAATTGAAAAACTAAAATATGGTAGGAGAGAACTTGTCCATGAAAATTCTAGGTTAGAAACTGAACTTGAAAATATTAAAAACCTAGACTGTAAAAAATGTAAAACTTTAGATTCAGAATTATCAAGACTTAGGAATAGCTTTGTAAATCTTGAAAAAGAAAATTTAAGTCTTAAGGAAAACCTTGACACTAGGAAAAAGGATTTTATAAATAGATGCACCTCACTTGCAACTGAAAACACAACACTAAAAACCAAAGTCCAAAATCTTGAGAAATCTCTGAATAACTTTTCAAGAGGAGAAAAATCATTCAACATGTTATTAAGAAATCAAATTTTTGCTAACAACGGAAAAGGACTAGGTTTTGGGAAAACACAAGTTGATGATAATGCAAAATATAAGAATGTCTTTGGTAGATGTGAAATATTTAGACGTCGTGCTGAAAATTGTAGTCATAGGAACAAGAACACAAAATTTATACAAGTTTGGGTTCCTAAGAATTCTACAAACAAATTTCATGTCTATTGGAATAAAAATAAAAGGACTAAACAAGTATGGGTTCCAAAGGGATTGTTTATTCACAATGCTTCTATCACTAATATCATTGGACCTAAGAGTTTCTCTAGGTCATTGTTTGCACAAAAAATGGACAAACACCTCCAAGTCGTATTATTTAGTTGATTATATGTGATTTTCAATGGTTTAGAAGAGTTATGTAAATATGATAAAAGTAGGGGCTGAAATGTAAAAGACACGCAGATTTATAGTGGTTCGGCCGGAATGTGCCTACGTCCACTTTATATGTTATTATCTTCTTTCTTTCGGATTACAAGTACAATGCTTCGTATACAAGTATATGAAAGTAGTTTGAAAGTTCCTTCCTTGCTTGAGCTCTCAAACCTGTCTGCCATTGTTGTACCCCTGCCCCTCTATTTATAGAATGAGGTAGGGGGCAGGGATCTTGGAAGTATATAACTGCTGGTGGGCCCGGGCTGAAGCAATCTGGACTGGCAATCATCTGGTTCGGCGGAGCTCCCTTCGGTGGTAGGTATGGACCGGTGGTATGTATGGACCGGTGGCAATGAGGTGGTTCGGTGCTCGTTTGATTCGGTGATGGCCTTGGGAGTTGGTTCGGCGGTGTTTGGTCCGGTGGTGTTGGGTCCGGTGGTGTTTGGTTCGGCACCAAACAAGTTTGGTGGTAGGGCGATGACGGGGAATACCGAATGCTATCACGCCGGATGGACCTTAACTTAGAGTGCCGAATGAGCCCATATCCTTGCATAGCCGGATGAACCTGTATGCCGAATGAACCCTCACTGCCGAATGGAACTTGTTCTTTCGAATCGCCGATAGGAGCTGATGGAATGGAGGTTGCAAACCCGGGTGAAAATGACACTTCTTGGTCTCGAGATTTTCTGGGTGAGAATTCGCCCAACATTTGCCCCCCAAAGTGGGGCACGTGCTTGCATGTGTCGCGCTTTGTTTTCCCTGTGGTAGGAAGACTAGCTTTGTAACGCCTGGGGTTGGGTGTCCGTATTCTGTTGATGTCCTGCAAAGGAAATTACAGTTTTAGCGTGATTCCAAATAACGATCGTTCATGATCGAAATGTTCGAGATGAAGTGAACTGTGCCGTTCGGGACGAAAGAGTGAGCCCCAAGGGGGCTTGGCATCAGCGATGCCAGGTTTATGTCAGAGTGGGTCCCTGGATCATTTGTCAAGATGGTTTATCGCCAGCTCAGAGCATGCCTAGGGGTCGTTCGCGACCCCGTACATGTGTAAGCAGCTTAGCCATTTCATAATTATCAGAGTCAAATATCCGTTTCACCCATGAGTTTAAAAAGGCGTGTCAAAGTGTAAATTCCCACGACGATAAGGTTAATAACCATTCAGAGCGTGCCTATGGACCATTCGTGGTCGCGTACACGTGTAAACGATTAATCCATGTTAGTGAGAGTTTTACGACTTATTCATCGTCATCATAATCCTGATTTTATTAGTTAGTTCTGGAGTTCGGTACTTATCTGCGTGAGGCACTCTGCATGCCCCTAGTCACTGGTTGTTGTCGGTAGAGAGAGAGAGTTCATTCGGTTTTGTGTCGGTCCAGTCGTGCTCATCCGGTTTTGGTTTCATTCGGTATCTGGTTGGTTTGGTATGTTTGTTATTGGTCCGGTGCTCCTATCCGGTGGGCCGAACCAGTTGGTTCGGCGGTCCTGAGCTCGCCTATATATAGAGGCCGTACTCCCCTTGGTTTTCCCTTACCGAACCAGAGAGCCGAATCAGCTGACCTGCCGAACCAAACCCTTTGCTGAACCAGTTTATACCGAATCAGGTATATATATACTTTTTGCCGAATGACCTCTTGTCACCGGATGGTCCTGTTTGCCGAATGGTCCTGTTTGCCGAATGTATACGGTGTGTATTGGATAGCCGAATGAGACTCAGGTCTTAGGACCGAATGATATGTATGCCGAATGAGACTCATGTCTTAGGGCCGAATGATATGTATGCCGAATGAGCATGGGATTTTAGTGCCGAATGACCATATGCTTTTGACGCCGAATGAACTCGTCTTGCACCGCCGAATGAGACTTCATACTTGAACCTTGAGCGGAATCTTAGACTTCTTTGCACGCTTGCCTTATATACTTGCTTGTTTATGTTTCTATACTTCTTATTCTAATATCAAGTTTTTCTTATGCTGTAGGAAATGTCTCGCAAAGCGGAAACACGATCGGACAGAAAGAAGTCTAGAGGCACAGGAGAGTCTTCTTCTTCCTTGCCCCCAGTCCAACCAGGATCCGGGCAATATCGACCTATTCCGAGGTCGCTAGTGGATGGATATGGTCCACAGGAACTTCTGATCTCCCCCCCTGATTGCTTTCCCAGCTCCCTAAAGGAGGAGCAACTTGACGCTATATCCCGTTCCTTCGGGATAGATAGGGCTCTTATGCTGCTGCCGGGAGATGGTGTGATGCCATATAATCCTCCCGAAGGCTATTTTGCTTATAGCAGATACCATTGTATGTGCGGTGCTATCCCTCCTATCAACGCTTGGATAGTAAGTTTCACCACATATTTGAAGGTGGCTCCTTTCCAACTTCAGCCTAACTCTTATGCCATCCTGGTGAGCCTCTTTGTTATCTTCCAGAGGAGGTACGGGCGTCCTCCTTCTAACCGGGAAATTCGATACTTGTACAACCTGAGAGGCTATAAGAAGGGGTCTCCGTATGTTAGTCTGGAAGCGGCCGTGCCCTTCAAACCAGTCCTGGACTTATATTCCAAGTTTACCATGTTCAAGAAAGAGTGGTTCTTCATCAAGGACGATGCTGTTTCTTTCCGCCTTTTCACTTCCGGCTGTAAGATGGATTTCATTTATATTTTCCATGTTTTGACTGTAGTGTTTTTTCTGACATGCTTCTATTTCTGGCTAGCGACAGGTGGTATTGCAGTCGTGGAGGATGATTCCTTGGTGCGAATGGCTGCTGAACTAAAGGCTATTCCGGCACGGGACCGGTCGGCCTCCTTCTTGATCAGGAACGCAACCCTCTTGGAGTATAATTTGATCTTACCGCACCAGTCCGTGGTTAAGCAAAGGGATACGGCTGAGGAGAAGGCTGCTAAAGCTAAGGAGGGGGCTACGGTGAAGAGCGGTAAGAGGGAGCCTTTTGCAGAGCGTCCCGTTGTCGGGGGGAAGAAGCTGAAGAAGTCTGATGGCCCTTCTCCAAGCACTTGTCCGACTGTCCCGGAGGAGGAAGGAGGCGAGGTTGGAGAAGGGTCGGAGGGTGGAGGAGACGGCGACGGTCAAGGTGGTAATGGCGTCGGTGCCCTAACCTCTGAGCAAGACCTTGAACTGGATGAGGCTCTCCGTCGGGCCTTCGGGGAGTCGGAGGGAGAGTCGGAAACGAAGAAGGCAAAGGAAACCGGCAAAGCTGTGGCTGGCACTGACCCATCCTCTAAGGGTTCCTCAGCTAGGGCGATTCCGGCGATGCAAGGTGAACTTTTGTCTTCTGCCGATTCCATTTTCGATAGGGACTTAGAAATTTTTTACGGTTCACTTCCGTCCTGGAATGAGATCCAGGACTTATTGCAGTATCCCACTCCTCCGCCGGGTTTGTATAATAGACGTGTCTTCTCACTTTTCGTTCCTTTTAACTTAACACATTTTTCGAACTGTGGATTATTGTATGTTCGGAACACTTGTTCTTTATTCCAGGGGCAGGCCAGGTGGTTAAAACGTCGGACGTTCGACACCGCCTTGAGCAGTTTAAGTCGAGGAGAGCTTCTGCGAAACCCTCTACTGGTCGCACTGGGGATGTAGTCAGTTATCGCCCTCTTCTTGGGGTCATTGAAGAGGGCATTCAGAAAAAGAAGTGGAGCCGTTCCTTATTTGAGTCTTCCCCTGGTTCGCAGCTTCCTACTCAGCCTCCTCGTGATACTACGGAGGAGAGCACGGAATCCGGCCCCCCTCATCCTCCTTTCAAGAGCCCAACTGTTATTCGTATAAGGCGTCCTGATGTGCCTCGCCCCGTGCCTCGTGACCCTTTTGCCGGTCATCCTGATTTAGATCCGAGCTTTCAGGATATCTCATTTGATGAGGCCACGGGCGAGCACCTCCTTCCCCGCAACCCCATGGTAAGAGTGCTGGACGAGGCCAAGTCTTTAGATCTTGATTTACTTACTACACGGGTAGTCACCATGGGGGACGAAGCCAAGGCTAACATCGATCGGGTGGCCGCAGAGACCAAGAAGTTAATGGAGCATCATGCTAAATTGGCCAAGGCCGGGGAAGAGATCGGGAGTGCTAATATTCGGTTGAGGTTAAAAGTTGCCGATCAGGCCAAGCAGCTCGCCGATCAAGCCATCCAGATTTCCCAGCATGAGGAAGCCTCCAAGCGGCTGAAAGAGACGATGGAGAAGGCCAGTAGGGCGGAATTACGGAAGATGGAGGTCGCCTGCAGGGAACGGATTAACATGGCCATTACGACGGTGGACGAGGTTCGAAATGCGGATCTTGAGCGGGTAGAGGAGTTGTCTGGGAGGCTCGAGGCTGCGGAGATGGCTCGGGCCGAGTTGAAGGAGGAGATGGAGGAGATGAGGAGGTCCCTCAAGTTAAAGGAGGAGGAAATGAGGAGGTCTCTCCAGGCTGACTGCTTGAGATACCAATCAGAGAGGGACATTGCCGTCGCCAAGTTGCAAGCTTCCGAGGCCCGGGTGAGGGAGTTTGAGGAGAATGAGGGGATGATGGATGAGATGCTGCAGGACATGTACTTCCACACTTGGAAGGAGGACGGCTTGTCTTGGATGGACGATTACCCTCGGGTGATGGCCAAGGTGTATCTCCAGGCTTTAGAGGAGGCCAGGGTGAACGCGGGTAAGGAAGGCGGAGAGGCTTTCAATTTGGATGCGGTTACTGCCCAGTTCTCGAAGGAGGAGCAAGCGGCGGTGAAGGAGGGGATGCGGCTGCTTGCTGCAGAGGAAGCGGGCGTGCAGTTGGATGATGAGGATCAAGCGGCGGATGCTGGTGAGTTATTCTTTTCCCTTTCTTTCCTTTCCGTGTTTTCATAACTTGATCGTTCGTTTAATGAATTCCTCTTCTGAACTGGACAGGTGGGACTCCTGATCCACATGCTGGGGGCTCTGATCCTGCGGCTAAGTAGACAGGGGAAGTTGGTGATGGAGTGTGGACGCGGCTGCCACCTTTTTATTTCTTTTTATCACTGTTTACGTTAGTCATTGACATGTAACTATAATAATATTATTTGCAAAGAATAACTTCGTGTTATTTTATAATATAAGCTGCTGTTGTTATGTTTAAATGTTGTTGTCATCTTGATGTGCTGCGTGAGAAATATAACTAGGTATATGCCTGTGATTCTAGTTGTGTTTGATGCTAAGTTTTTTGCTAGAAATATAATTTCATGTGTTGCAATGTTATTGTACGAACAAGCTATAGTTACGTATTTATGTACAAGAAAAGAGAGTACCGCCCTTTATGTTTCATTCGCAGGCGGTAGCTTAGAGTGTCTTATGTAACTGTTCACGGATATAGCTGAGTACCCTGCCACCCAGTATGCAGACTTAGTTTCTCATGAGTGAATGCTTCCTATTTGGTTTCCTGTACTTTAGAGTTTGTTATACAGGATAGGAGAAAAGTATTTAAATGAAATGGAAATATAGTAAAAGTAAAACTTCCAGTCACGGAAGGCCGTCGATGTGCTTGAGTTCGTGGCAAACGGGTTTTGTAGTCACTTTTCCTAGCTGTGGGTCTTGGAGACATTTGTCACCCATCTTACGCCTCCACGGGGAGTTTTCTTTTTTACCACAGCCGCACTTAAGACACATCGGAGCCGAGATCGCGCACGGTAACTACCCGAACCATTATGGTCCGTAATCGTGGGTATTATTCAATTTACCGTGGCCGGCTAGCGTGGGTGCCGTTGGCCGTGAACTACCCCTGGCTGGCCACACCTTATGTTGGGGCTTAAAGTAGGTTCACAGTTGCCGGCGAGCCGAACGCCGTAATGGGCTGCCATCGGCTATAGTCGGCCTTTATGATGACTTATGATCGGCTCATTACAGTTGGCTTTGAGGGCAGGCGCGAGCAATGAGTTAACCCGCAGCAGAGGGATGCTGGAGCAAAAGTGTCTCATTGGCGAGTGCATAGAATCGTAGCGTACCTGTTAGGCCTAGTCCATATGAGGCCGCGGTGCGTCTTGAGTGGAGATGCCATAGGATTTTGTTCAACAGAAAGGGATAAAACTTAACAAGTAGCCAAGACATAAAGGAACAAGTTAAAAAGAGACAAGATTTTTTAAAGTGGTTCGGCACGAAAATGCCTACGTCCACTGATTCTCTTTGTTAATTCACTTCATATGGGCAGTACAAGTTAAGAAAAGTATCGACGGAGGTGTCGGATGTTCCATGCCCTCTGGAACACCTCTCCGTCCACTGTTGACAAAATATAAGCTCCGTTGTGGAGATCTTTATGAATTACATATGGTCCATCCCAGATGGGGTCCAGTGCCCCGGGGCGCGGGAAGATTCGCTTGAGGACAAGATCACCTTCTTGTAAGCTGCGATGCTTGACTTTGGAATTGTATAGTGCTGCCACTTTTTGATTATGAGCTGCTGCTTTGAGTGTTGCATCGTTTCTCCTTTCCTCAATCAGATCCAAAGACATGAGGAGGAGTTCTTCGTTTTCCTCTGGGTTGTAGTGGATCCTACGGTGGGAAGGCACAATAGTTTCAACTGGGAGCATTGCCTCCGATCCATATGCCAAAGAGAAAGGAGTATGTCCCGTTGATGTTCTGAAAGATGTGCGGTACGCCCATAGTGCCGTAGGAAGTTCGTCCACCCAAACGCCTTTTGACTTTTCAAGTTTCTTCTTGATTAGGGTTTTGAGAATTTTGTTGACAGCTTCAACTTGTCCGTTTGCCTGAGGATAAGCTACTGATGAGAAGCTTCTATGAATTCCATGCTCTTGGCACCAGTCGGCAAATTCTTCGCTGTCAAATTGGAGTCCGTTGTCTGATACGATCTTGAGTGGGACTCCATACCTGCACAGAATACTTTTGATCAAGAAGTTGATAACTTTTGCTGAAGATATTTTATTTAGAGGTTCCGCTTCCACCCATTTGGTGAAATAATCGACTGCCACTATAGCAAATTTGGCTCCGCCTCGGCCCGTTGGCAGTTCGCCAATTAAGTCAATTCCCCATACAGCAAAGGGCCAAGGGCCGGTCATTTGAGTAATTTCATTTGTGGGCAGTCGAGGAATTTTGGCAAATTTCTGACATCTGTCGCATTTCTTGACGAAGTCTAAGGCGTCTTTGTTTAGTGTGGGCCAGTAATATCCATATCGGAGTATCTTTTTTGTCAGAGTCTGCCCTCCAGTATGATCTCCGCATCCTCCCTGATGGATGTTTGATAAGATTTCCTTGGCTTCCCTTCCGGCGACGCATCTTAATAAGGGGCTAGAGAGGCCACGCCGATAGAGGATGCCTTCTTGTATTGTGTAGTGGGGAACTTTCCTCAAGATCTTCTTGGCTTCATTACGCCTGTCGGGCAGTGTGCCATCTTGCAAATATTTCCGGATAGGAGTCATCCAGGTTCCTTCTTCGATTGCAGTTACCAGATTTACTTGTTCGAAACTTGGGGCTAGCTGCCTTGAGATGGCTAGTGTTCCGAAAATGGTGCTATTCTTCATACTAGCTTGCTTTGCAAGTTCATCTGCCTCTTGGTTCTCTTCTCGAGGAATATGTTTGATTAGATAGTGGTTCAATTGATCGAGCAGCAGTTTGGTTTTCTTTAGGTATGCTGTGAGTCGTTCTCCTCGAGTCTGGAATTCTTCTAGTACCTGGTTTACGATAAGCTGAGAATCACTATGAAGACATAAGGAATTGATTCCAATTTCCAGGGCAAGCTCCAATCCCGCTATTACTGCTTCATATTCAGCATCGTTGTTAGTGGCCGTGAACTCCAACCTTAATGCATAGTACAACTTTCTTCCCCTGGGGGTGATGATCACAATTCCTGCCCCCGAGCCTTGTTCGTTCGATGCTCCATCCAAAGAGGTTCCACTTGATGTTTTTTGCTACTTCGGATTGTTCCTTGCCTTCGTTGGTAGTGAATTCGGCAATGAAATCGGCCATGGCTTGTCCTTTGATAGCGGCGCGAGGATGGTAGGTGATATCATACTGACTTAGTTCGATGCACCATTTGAGGAGTCGCCCAGAAGTGTCAGGACGATGGAGCACTTGTCTTAGCGGTTGATCGGTTAGAACCCTGATGGAGTGAGACTGGAAGTAGTGTCGCAGTTTTCGTGACGCGATCAATAAACAATATGCTAATTTCTCTAGTTTAGGATATCTGGCCTCTGCCCCTGTAAATCTCTTACTTACAAAGTAAACCGGGCGTTGTGTGCGGTCTTCTTCTCTTACCAAGGCGGCGCTTAGAGCATGAGATGATACAGCGAGGTATAGGTATAACACTTCACCTTCATTTGGAGTTGAGAGTACTGGTGGTCTCTGAAGGTGTTCGATTAGGTTGAGGAAGGCTTTTAAGCATTCATCGGTCCACTCGAATCTCCCTTTGTCTTTCTTGAGAGCTTCGAAGAAAGGGACACACTTGTCAGTTGCCTTGGAAATGAATCTGCTTAGGGCGGCCACCTTTCCGTTTAGGCTTTGCATTTCTTTTCGAGTGGAGGGTATCCTTATTTCTTTTAGAGCCCGGATTTGTTCAGGGTTTGCTTCGATTCCTCTGGCGTGGACGATAAATCCCAAGAATTTTCCCGATGATACTCCGAAGGAGCACTTTAGAGGATTCAGCTTCATTCCATATCGGCGAAGTACTTGAAACATCTCGCCCAGGTGGCTTACATGGTCGTCGGCTTTCCTGGACTTTACCAACATGTCATCCACATACACTTCCATAGTTCGTCCGATTAGCTCTGCGAACATCTTGTTGACGAGGCGCTGATAGGTAGCTCCAGCATTTTTGAGTCCAAAAGGCATGACTTTGTAACAATATAGTCCGCGGTCAGTGATGAAGCTAGTGTGGTCTTGATCAGGAGCGTGCATGGGAATCTGGTTATATCCGGAGTATGCATCCATAAAAGATAGGAGTTCGTGTCCGGCTGTGCTGTCCATAAGTTGGTCGATTCGGGGAAGTGGGAAGCAATCTTTTGGGCAAGCGTCATTCAGATTGGAGAAGTCAATACATGTTCGCCACTTTCCATTGGCCTTTTTTACTAGCACTGGGTTAGCGATCCATTCTGGGTAGATGGCTTCCCGTATGAAGCCATTAGCAAGTAGATTCTTTACTTCCTCATCAAGGGCTGCTGATCGCTCTGCCCCCGTGCTCCTCTTTTTCTGTTTTACTGGCACCTTGGTGGGATCGATGTTCAGCATGTGGCATGCTATGTCGGGGGAGATTCCTGTCATATCGGCATGGGTCCACGCAAATACATCTAAGTTGTGGCGGAGAAAGTCAATGAGTTGATCTTTCAACTCCGTTTTTAGCTGAGATCCGATTTTTAATAGTTTACTTGAATCGTGCTTATCTACAGATACGAATTCCATAGTCTCTGCAGGCTCGGCGGTAGCCTCCTCCTCTTTATCCCTGGGGTCTAGTTCATTGAAGGGATCACTTGTGTATCGAAGAGGAGGTGCTTTCTTTAGTTGCTATGCCTCCAAGCTTTTCATGCAGAGAGTAGTCTCTGCATCTTTTCCTTTATTCTTTCTGCGGTTATTGCGAAGTTCAGTTACGTAGCAGTCTCGGGCAGCATCTTGATCTCCTTCTACTTCTCCTACTCCGTTGTCTGTTGGAAATTTCATTGTTAGGCACCAGGGGGCTAATACAATCTGGAAGTCAGACAAGGCTGGTCTTCCCAAGAAGGCGTTGTAAGCCGAGTGGTTTTCTATTAGTACGAACGTTTGTTTTCGCACAACGGAGCGGGGATGACTTCCTATTTCGACGAAGAGGTCAAGTTGCCCGAGGGGCATTTTTGCATCTCCAGTGAAACCGTGCAGTGGTTTGTCACAGGGGGATACATCCTTCATTGATAACTTCATTTTGTCGAAAGCATGTTTGAATAGGATATTTACGGAGCTTCCTGTGTCTATTAGAATCCGAAAAACTTTAGCTGGACCGAACCAGGCAGAGATGACCATAGGATCCATATGTGGGTACTGTCTTCCTTCCAAATCACGCCTACTGAATATGATGTCGTCGTTCTCTTTTCGTTTCGGGTGGCGTTCTTCCGTGATGGAGTTAACATAGCCTTCTGCATTTCTAAGCGACTTGCCGTACCTTTCCATCTCTGCCCAACTTCTGTCGGCGATGTGTGGTCCTCCTGAGATGGTAAGGACCACTATCTTCTCTTGACTAGAGCCACTGGTGTTGTGATTGTTGCGATTCCCTCCGCCTACCTCTGGGAGGGGTTGCTTTGAGTTCTCATTGGCTGGAGTTGGAGTCCTGTTCTGACCCTTCACATAGCGTTCCAGTCTTCTTCTTCTAATGTGTTCTTCGATCAAGTCCCGAAGATGGTGGCATTCATTGGTGTCATGTCCGTGGGATTCGTGGAAGCGACAGAACTTTCCGGACTTGAGTGCGTTATCTGATTCTTTCTTATGCGGGGGGCGCTTGTATCCTAGTTCGCCCTGAGTGGCTAGGAAGATATTTTCGATTGTGTCATTCAAAGGAGTGTAGGAGTCAAATCTCGGTCCTGGTCGATATTGGCGTTTTCGACCTTTCTGCCCCCAGCATTGTCTCTAGATTCATTTCTTCGAGCGTCCTTAGCCGCAGTGGGAACCTTGTCCTGAACTGTCTTACCTTGTTGCCCTGACTGCCTCTCCGTAGCAGCGTCTTCAAGTCTCATATACTTTCCAGCTTCATGGAAGAAATCAGGTAAGGTAGCTGGTTTTTCCTTAGTTAATCTTCTGGCAAACTTGGTGTCTGGATGTACACCACTACAGAGGGCCATTAGAGTGAGTTTTTCATCGGCATCTTGAACTGCTGCCGCTGCGGCGTTGAACCGCGTTAGATATTGTTGCAGCGTCTCTCCGGATTTCTGTTTGACATTGGATAGAGAATAAGCATCCTTGGGTTGTTCCACATGGATGCGGAACTGGCTAATAAACCTTTCTTTCAACATCACCCATGAGCTGATGGATCCTTGGGATAGATGGCAGAACCAGGAGGTAGCTAGATCTGCTAGGAATAGCGGAAAGCATTTACATAATACTCCTTCTGTTGCTCCACTCATGAGCATATGCTGGGTGTATCTCTGCAAGTGTACGATGGGGTCGGAAGTTCCTTTGTAAGGTTCCATGGTTGGCATTTTCCATTCCCGGGGAGTGATGGCAGTTTCGATATTTCGGGTAAAGGGGCTGGTGACCCTAGCGCCTATTCCTCGGTCCCTTTGCTCTCATTGGACACACTCTCTGAATAATCGTGCCATTCGTTCGTCAGAACTTGGAGCGGACAAAAATGAGCTTGGCTCTTCCCTGCGGGATCTATCTCGTCCAGATGACCTGTAGGGATGGTACAGTCTATCACTTCTAGCATTATCCAGTGGTTGTCTTTGGCTGCTCGGATGCACGCTAGGACCAGCTATAGTTGCCCCCTGCCTTGATCTTCCCCTGTGGGGTTCTGTTTCGAGCACATCCATGGGGTCAACTTCGGGCTGGGTTCTAGCTCGACTCCGTTCAGCGGGGTTTCTATGATTAGGTGGCATGACTGGCTCAGCTACATCCGACCCTCGCCTGGTGCCTCCCCCACTGGGTTCGGTTCCAAGGGCTTCCTCGAGTCGGAATTCGGGCTGAGTCCGGGCGCGGCCCCTATCATTGTTGTTCCTGTTGATAGCTTCTTCGAAGAGGGAAGACCTTTGTTGCCTCCGAGATCCTCCAGATTGGGATTCACCCCATGATTCAGTGTTGCGGTTGGACTCTTCAGCATCCCTTAAGCGTGACATGAGTTGGTCCACCAAAGCTTCTTGTTGGGATGTGAAGCGGTTAGTTACTTCAGCCACAACTCTGTCCAGATCTGCCCTAGTGATTGGTTGTTCCGTTGCGGGACCAGTTGGATTTTCCTGATTTTCATCTGGTACCGCTGTTGAAGTGGGCTGATCTGCGATTGCAGGATCTGGAAGGCTGCTAGTTGCGATGTTCTTTCCTTTGTTAACATCCTTTCTCTGTTTGGAAGGCATGATTTCTAAGCAACGAGCGATGTAGTTAGGAAGAAGGTTGAGTGGGAGAAGATGAAGCCTGAGTTCTATTCTCAGTCAAAGCACCAAAAATGTTTGCACAAAAAATGGACAAACACCTCCAAGTCGTATTATTTAGTTGATTATATGTGATTTTCAATGGTTTAGAAGAGTTATGTAAATATGATAAAAGTAGGGGCTGAAATGTAAAAGACACGCAGATTTATAGTGGTTCGTCCGGAATGTGCCTACGTCCACTTTATATGTTATTATCTTCTTTCTTTCGGATTACAAGTACAATGCTTCGTATACAAGTATATGAAAGTAGTTTGAAAGTTCCTTCCTTGCTTGAGCTCTCAAACCTGTCTGCCATTGTTGTACCCCTGCCCCTCTATTTATAGAATGAGGTAGGGGGCAGGGATCTTGGAAGTATATAACTGCTGGTGGGCCCGGGCTGAAGCAATCTGGACTGGCAATCATCTGGTTCGGCGGAGCTCCCTTCGGTGGTAGGTATGGACCGGTGGTATGTATGGACCGGTGGCAATGAGGTGGTTCGGTGCTCGTTTGATTCGGTGATGGCCTTGGGAGTTGGTTCGGCGGTGTTTGGTCCGGTGGTGTTGGGTCCGGTGGTGTTTGGTTCGGCACCAAACAAGTTTGGTGGTAGGGCGATGACGGGGAATACCGAATGCTATCACGCCGGATGGACCTTAACTTGGAGTGCCGAATGAGCCCATATCCTTGCATAGCCGGATGAACCTGTATGCCGAATGAACCCTCACTGCCGAATGGAACTTGTTCTTTCGAATCGCCGATAGGAGCTGATGGAATGGAGGTTGCAAACCCGGGTGAAAATGACACTTCTTGGTCTCGAGATTTTCTGGGTGAGAATTCGCCCAACAGTCATCCTCCTCTCTTTTTATGCAGGTCTGTTGGCGGGCTAAGGAACAACAAGAATGGTTTCTAGATTCAGGTTGTTCTAGACATATGACAGGTGACAAATCGAAGTTCCTTAGCTTAGAGAATTTTAAAGGTGGAAATGTGATCATGGGAGACAATAGCAAGTGTAAGATTATTGGTAAAGGTGAAGTTGGTAACGGTATTTTTTCCTTGACTAATGTTTTATACGTTGAAAATCTGCATCACAATCTCATTTCTATTAGTCAACTATGTGACAAAGGTATGAATGTGATTTTTGATAGTGATACTTGCAAAATCGTTGATAAATCTTCTAATAACATTGTTTTTATGGGCAAAAGAAAAGGGAATGTTTACTCACTTTCATTTGATAATCTAAATCTTTCTAGATGTTTGGTAGCCACTGACGAAGAGGCATATTTATGGCATAGGAGACTTGGACATGCTAGCATGAGTCTCTTAGAAAAACTTGAATCAAAAGAATTAGTCAGAGGGTTACCACATCAGAAATTTAAAAATAATAAAGTGTGTAAAGCATGTTCCTTGGGCAAGCTTAGTCGATCATCATTTCGTCCTAAAAACATTGTTAGCACATCAAGGGTCCTTGAACTAATTCACATGGACTTATTTGGACCAAATGAAATTTCAAGCTTGAATGGAAAACGTTATTGTTATGTATTGGTTGATGATTATTCTAGATTTACATGGGTTTACTTTTTAGCCAAAAAGTCTGAATCTTTTGACTATTTTTCAAAATTTGCAAAACTTGTTCAAAATGAAAAAGGAGTTACAATTAAAACCTTGAGAAGTGATCATGGAGGCGAATTTGAAAATTTGGAATTTGAAATTTTTTGTGAAGAAAATGGTTTAAAACATGAATTTTTTGCTCCACGAACACCTCAACAAAATGGGGTGGTTGAAAGGAAAAATCGTACATTACAGGAATTGGCTAGATCCATGTTGAGTGAGTATAAGCTACCTCTAATCTTTTGGGCAGAGGCAGTGAATACTTCATCCTATGTAATGAATAGAGTAATGATTAGACCAATACTTGGCAAAACGTCTTATGAATTGTGGCATGAAAGGAAACCTAATATTTCTTATTTTCGTATATTTGGATGTCCTTATTTCATTCTTAACACAGGTGATCAACTTGGAAAATTTGAGTCAAAGGCTGATGAGGGAATTTTCATGGGCTATTCAACAAGGAGTAAGGCTTACAGGATGTACAACAAACGAACAAAGACAATTGTTGAGTCAATCAATGTGAAATTTGATGAATCTGATCTGGAAAGGACGATTGAAAAAATGATTGACGATGGGATAGATCATGAAGGCATTGAAGAAGGGACATCTAGTGAGAAAGCTGAAAGTAGGACGGTTGATACTGATAGATTAAAGTTCAAATCCAATCATCCTCCTGAATTGGTTATAGGTGATCCGACGGAAGGTATACGCACTCGCTCTTCATTTGATACAAACTTGTGTGCATTTTGCTGTGACAGTGGTTTTATTTCTGAAATTGAACCCGATTCTGTTGAAATAGCTCTTAATGATGAAAGTTGGTTTTTAGCAATGCAAGATGAACTTAATCAATTTGAGAGAAATAAAGTTTGGAAATTAGTTCCTAGGCCAAATGACTATCCAATTGTTGGAACTAAATGGGTATTCAAAAATAAATTTGATGAATCAGGAAATGTAATTAGAAACAAAGCTAGGTTTGTCGCAAAAGGATATAACCAAATAGAAGGCATAGATTTTGATGAAACGTTTGCTCCAGTTGCTAGGTTAGAAGCCATTAGGATTTTGCTAAGTTTTGCATGTTGTAAGGGTTTCAAACTTAAACAAATGGATGTAAAAAATGCCTTTCTAAATGGTGCTTTGAAAGAAGAAGTTTTTGTTGAACAACCCCCCGGTTTTGAAAATCATGATTTCCCCAAACATGTGTATAAACTAGAAAAAGCATTATATGGTCTTAAGCAAGCCCCTAGAGCTTGGTATGATTGCCTTTGTACATATCTTTTGGAAAACGATTTTAAAAAGGGGAGTGCTGACACGACATTGTTTCTACTACATAAAGAAAGTGATTTTTTGATTGTTCAAATTTATGTGGATGATATCATTTATGGTGCTACTAATGAACTTTTGTGCGAGAAATTTGAACAAGTCATGCAGGCTAAATTCGAGATGAGCTTGGTTGGAGAATTGAAATATTTTCTTGGATTTCAAATCAAGCAAAGTAGTGATGGTATATTTATTTCGCAATCCAAGTATGTGATGGAACTATTGAAGAAATTTGGAGTTGAGAACTCCAAACCATTGAGAACTCCTATGAGTCCATCAACAAAGTTGGACAAAGACGAGAAAGGAATTGCTATTGATCAGAAAAAATATCGAGGAATAATCGGTTCACTTCTCTATCTTACTGCTTCTAGACCTGATATTATGTTTTCTGTGTGTTTGTGTGCACGTTTTCAATCTAATCCTAAAGAATCTCATCTGAAAGCCACGAAACGAATTTTAAGATATCTCTCACACACACACAAATATGGATTATGGTATCCTTCTTGCGAAAATTTTGATTTAGTTGGTTATTCTGATGCTGATTATGCTGGTTCATTGGTTGACAGAAAAAGCACTAGTGGGACATGTTTCATGCTAGGACATTCATTAGTTTCATGGTCAAGTCGAAAACAGAATTGTGTTGCATTATCCACCACTGAAGCAGAATATATTGCTTTAGGAAGTTGTCGTGCTCAAATTTTATGGATGATGCAAACTCTTTCTGATTTAGGCTTAGCTTATAAACAAGTTCCATTAAAATGTGATAGTAAAAGTGCAATAGACTTGTCAAATAATCCTGTTCATCATTCACGTACAAAACACATTGATGTGAGACATCACTTTCTTAGAGATCACATTGCTAAGAAAGACATTTGCATTGAACATATTTCAACTAAGGCTCAGCTTGCTGATATTTTCACAAAACCCCTCCCCGAAGACAGATTTTCTAGATTATGTTTGGATTTAGGGATTCTAGAAATCGACTAATCTGGCTCCCTGATGATTATCGAAAAGATGAATAGTGATTGAAAAAGTGACGAGTGTTGATATTTACCATATATTATAACTTGAGAAAGTATAATTAGAAAAATTTCTTTAGAATTTCATAACAAGAGTTATAAAAACTTTTTGTTGGGTAAAAATTCCATGATCATTTCTATTTCTATCATCATTCTATCGGCCATCACTCATCAAAATTACACATAGTATGTAAATTTGTGGTAGTTTACAAAGGAAATCATTCGTTCTTCAATATCTTTAAATCTGTGAAGGAAATTATTTGTGCTTTAATTTATTATATTTAGCAATAAAAATAAATATCCAAAGTATTCACTCTCATTTAAAAGTCCTCACGGTTATGCATGGGTGAATTACTTGGATTTTTGATTATGTGCTTCCATGCTCATTTAAAAGTCCTCACGGTTATGCATGTATGGAACGCATATCAAAATTAATTGATTTAATAGACAAGTTGATTCTAATCCCATTTAAAAGTCCTCACGGTCATGCGTGGTTAGAAGATACTTGATTTCATTTTTAAATTAAATGGGAATACTACTAATCTCATTTAAAAGTCCTAACGGTTATGCATGATTAGTAGATATTCAAATTTCCTGAAATAAATATACCACAAATAGACAGAACAGTATGATTTTTGATGATTTTATCCCCATCACTTCTGAAAGTGGAATATGCGCCTAACAAGGGTAATTATGATTTTTGTTTGATTTTTATTGAAATTTGATGTTTATACTCAATCGAGTTAAATGTTTGGTTCATGTCTGTCACTTCATCTCTATTTTTATAACACTATTATTCTTTTGCTGATAACAAAAGGGGGAGAGAAAAGTTAAGATTTTGTCAAATAGAATCAAGCAAAGGTCAAATAATTTTCCCATATGCATCTAGGCTTATTTGAATATTTCTATTTGCATGCATATATGTAGGGGGAGCATCATGTAGAGTGGAAGCATTTAAATAGGGGGAGCAATTAAAGTATATTATTGATCAAATACGTTTAACACATGTACAAAATCTTAAATATATGTTTGTTATCATCAAAAGGGGGAGATTGTTGAATATGCGCTTATATGTTTTTGTTTGATGATAATAAACATATATATTCATTTAAATGTATTTGGTAATGTACTATTTTGTTTTTTCATAGATTAAATAAATATTTGTTGAATAAAATAAATTACACAGAATTTGAATTTGAATTCAAATAGAACAAGTTACACAGATTTTGAATTCAAACAGAAATTTTATTCAAACAAATATTTATTACAATCTTGAATGGCACAAATTCATGCTCTCACTATACATATACATTTTTGATTACATCACGATTACATCACAAATATTTTTACATTGATAACCTCACTACATATCACTCACACTCGTATTTTGTCTTCAACTGCATTCCAGTTTGAATCCAGCATCTGAGAAATCTGCAAAAATATTCACTAACGCAGTAAAATTGAAAAAGAAATATTTTTGCAATATAAAATGAAATACGATTTTTGAAAATATGGTTTGCCTCAGTTATTTGGGTTGTTCGTCATCATTCACACTTGAATTCATCACAAAGTCGTGCACATAGATATTACAGGGACGGGTAATCATAAGTGGCTGCAATACACACGTGTACATTCATACACGTGTGCACTGCCTCGCCAACTCATGTGCGCAGCCAACAAGAGCAAGTGTGCTAGTACAAAGAAGACAGTGGCAACATCAAAATAAAAAAAAATCAGCTCCAACATGAAGAAAGTCATATGTGCAAAGGTCAGACCAAACATGAATGCTACATGAAGTATGCAAGTTCAACCTCTTCATTAAACAACTCAAGACCAAGCTGCAAACATTCAAAAGTGCCAACAAAGAATGCAAGCTCGACCAACATAATGAATACTGCAACTACACAGACCAAACATCAACAAGCAGTGCAGACCAAAGAAATGCCACCAAGAACATATGAACAGAGTACATGCATGAAGCATGAAACCACAAGTTACAAAAATCAAGTCAGGCATGAAGAGAACACAGTGAAGAGACCAAGTACACGACTAAACTAACAAATGCAACTCGACAAACTGCACAAGTGACCACAAAGACAACAGCCAGTGCAAACCAAGTTCATATGCAAAGTGCAGACACAAGGGCAGTGGACAGTACAGGTAAACTGGCAACAAACATGAAATGAATCGAGTCAGTAAGGCAATGCACAAGAATGATACAGGTGGTCAGTGAAACAAGTACAACACTGTACAAACTCAAGCAAATGCAACATACACCAATGAATCATCAAAGAGTGCAACAGATGGAGCAACAGGAAAGTACAGCAAGCTACAAGTTATATGAAATCAAAGTGACCAAAGTCAAAGCATCAGAGGGAATCATCGATATCCAAACTACAAATACAAAGCTAAATGTATCAAAGCCGTATTTTTAACAAGTCAACAGAAAAAGGAACGAAAACCATGGTCATCGGGAAATTGATTCAAAAGCCGCGTCAACCAAGGAATGTAAAAAATACGAAAGTGACAAAGTCAGAATAAATCCCAAGCATCAAAGCAAAATCGAGCGGCCAAAGCACAGCGAAGACGAATTCAAACAAAATTTATACGAACGCAAAAATAGGGTTTTGAATCCTATATAAAATGCCCCAATCATCATCGGCATAATGACAAGAGTTCGAATACAAGTATCAAAGAAAAAAAATTGTTACCGAAGCAATAATCGAACTCACCGAAGCAACCGAAGAAAGCAACACGAAATCGATCAAGCCAGGTTAAATCACGCACAATCAACAACGATCGAGGTAGTATCGGAGCTTCGCAAAAGCCCTAATCTTGAAAAGAGAGCGCAAGGACGAGAGCCCCAATTTTAAAGAAATGAGAAGAACAAACGGCCGCCATTATCAAGAGAGAAAGAAAAAGGAACGGGCCGAAGTGTTAAAGAAAAAAAAAGGGAATTAAAAATACTGTTTTTCTTTTGGGCCGGTCACTGATTTAAAGGGGGTTTGGTTTATTAATTAATTAGGGTTTTTTGAATTGTTTTTTGTTTTGTTTAAATTATTGTCTTTTATATTTTCATTTGAAAATTGTGAATCAAATCTTGGTAAGTCACCACCTAGGTTTTAGGTTGTGTCTGATTGTCTATTTAGAGTTAGTTCAGTAAGCAGGGGTTGCGAGTTTGCAAAACTCTATAGGCAGTAGCAGGGTTTGCAAGTCTGTTAGAGTGTTTGTAAGCGTGATACTGTTAAATTCTAATAGAAATCTGGGAATGCAGCAGTAGGCAGGGGTTGCCGAAGCTAGGTAAATTTTGTGTGTGATTTACTTTTCAGTATATTTATTTCTGCAGTTTATTTTTGTGTTTAAATCGAGAAAATTTGCTATAACCCTATTCACCACCCCCCCCTCTAGGGTTAATCTAGATCCTACAAGAAGTCCTCTTTTAAGTAAATTATAGAGAATTATAGTATTACCAATTTCCTTTAGGAAGAGAAGAAATTTCTACGACGTCCCAGAATTTCTGGATATTTGAAATTGAAATATTTAATATATTTTAAATATATGAAAGTTAGTTTAACTTGAATTTCAAATATCAATATTTGTTGATAATTAATTTTTGAATTTAATAATTGGAAATTGGATAAAATATGAAATTTGGAGTTTCAAGCTTGTTAAAAATAATTTAAAGGCTTGTTAAATTTATATTGATAACACTGAGGATAATAGAACTTTTAAATTATATCGTTTAAATTGATATTTAAAAAAATAGCCTCCTGGGGGCACAGTCTCGCAATTTGACGAAACCAGCTCCATTAGATCCATAATAGTGTATTATCATCGGATTTCAATTTTCGTAGTGTTTGTAGTGATCGTTTGGCCATACGGCAAGTAAACACGCTGAAATTAAATCAAAAATTCAGTATGATAATAAGGTCGAAAAAGTATCTTCTCCATACGATCGAGTTAGGCCTTGAAACCTTTTCCATTGCGTTCAGAATAGGGGTTTAACATTACAGATGCCTAACGGCATGCCTCAGTAGGAGGTCGAGATTTTAGGTTGCGAAATCAAGACAATTTGAAATTTGAATTTGAATTTAAATATAAATATAAAATATATATGTTTTCTTTCTTCAATTTTCTATAGACCTCATTCCAACACTTGTCCTTCATTTTGCAATATGTGTCACCTTTTTTTACACGCGTCTTAAAAGAAAAAAGAAACCAAAATCAAACAGCGGGGATTCAAAATAAATTGAAACTCGAAACAAATGAAGAAATTCTAATGGTCGCAGCTCTCTTTAAAATTCAAATCGAAAGCCGAGCTTCTCAAAAATTCCAAATCTCAGGATAAAATTCTAATTTTAATGAGGGACGTGAGTGAATCAGGCAAGCATTATGGAGATCGATCGTGCGAGCAAGCTAGAAGGAGCGACGCAGACGTCGTGATATGAGGTAGGAATCGGAGTTAATCGCAAAGCAAGTTGGGTTTGAGCGGCCAGGTATGGGGTGTTGGATGCGTTGTCTCTGGTGATTGAGTCACCATGGGTCGCCGCGAGTCTCCATGGGAAGCCGCAAAAGCACGCTGCCGAGCTCTAAAGTAGCAAGCTAGTGGAGCAGCAGTTAGAGATCTGAATAGGAAGAGGGCATTGTGATGTTGGCCGGGCGAGGTTCGACCGCTAGTTAGAAGGTAATTCATTTTGCTTACTAATTAAGTTATTTACAGGGTCAGTTAACTTAATCTCGAAAAAAAATGATTTGGTTAATTTCAAAGTAGGAAATTTGCTGTAGGGTATAAAACAGTTGATATTAAATTTAGTCAGCTATACATACATATATATACACATATATATACACACACGCATTCAAAAAAGCAAGAAGTAATTTGGTTTTAAATTTAAAATTTTAAAAAGGTGTTTAATTTTAAAATCTCATTTTGATCAAGGGATGATTGGTTAATTTAGTGTGTATGTATATATATAGGAATGTATAGAAAATTAGAATTTTTTTAAAAACCTATGTAGATTATTTTATATGTAGTTTGAAAGTGGAAATAAAATATATATGCATGCACATTTTAAATAATGTATTTTAGTGATTAACTTATTTGATAAACTTACTTAATTAAATTTTTATTTACTAAAGGTAATTTATTAAAGGAATTTAGTTTTGAATTAAATAATTAGTTAATTAAATCTATGGGAATTAATTATTTGATTTATTCAAATATTAATAACTATATAAACATTTATACAAGGTCAAAAATCTGAAAAGACGCAAGCCGGATTGGAAGTGGGTTGCAAACAAAAATCAAAAGTGAGCTAATCTAACTCATTTGGATTACCTTTAAATTTAAATAGTTAAATTTAAATTATTGGTTGTTGCTTGAATTGATAATTTATTGTCAGCTTGGATGTGATAAGTTATATATAGCATATAGTAATATATATATATATATATATATATATATATATATATATATATTGGAGTGATCGATTTCCCGCATTATATAACGGATGAGACCCTATGCTCCCCGCGTAATAGCGGATGACCCCATATACCGCGATATTCCACCTCGAAGTGGAATTGGTATATTGTATTATGCTAACATCGGTGGATGCAAGGAAAAACAGGTTTGAGGGATCTAACTGGATTCCTCAAAATAATGAAATTTGTTTTCATATTCTATGATGTGGTTTATTGATAATATATGATAGATTATATTCATAATTTAAATTATTGAATGCTATGTTTGGTTGAGTATAATTTGGAATTCTAAATTATCAAAAATATAAAGGTTAGATTTTGAAGAGAAATAAACAGAGAATTTTTAAGTAAAACAATTTTAGCTAATTTGGATAAATTTAAAGAACGGAATTGGGAAGGAATAAAGTTGATTTTTAAATTCTAGTAAATAAATTTCGATATAGGAAAAGAGATTTTTGAATTATGATAATAAATGAATTTTAAAGCTTGGTGATATTATTTTAATAAACAAAGGGTTTGTTTTTAAAATTCAAGGTTTAAATTATTTTAGGAAAGATAAAGAAGAATTTTGAAAAAAGTACAAATTGGTATTTTTAATTCAAAATAAGATTTTTTAAATCATAAATATAGAAGTAAATCTGAAAATTAATGAGTTTTGAAATAAATATTAAGTAAGTAATGAAATTTATTTTTAAATGGAGTAAATTTTGAAAATCGATTGGAAATTTATTAAGTGTTTGAAAAAGTGTTTTAAAAAGGAAAATGAGACAATGGAATTTATAAATTGGGTTTCTAAAGTGAAATAAGATATCAGAGGATAATTTGGAAGTATAAATTCAGGATGTGAATTTATAAGGAATGGGTAATTTGTTTAACAAATAGTGGTTTATTTTTAAAGGTGTGAAAGGATAGTGTATTACTTTGAAAAGCCAAGTACGTTTTCGAAGCAGATTTTTAGTATAGAGTTTTTAAGTTGTTTTAAAAGAATGTTTTTGAGAAATTATTTAAGTTGTTTAAAATTTTAAAGGTAAATATTTATTAAATTAGTTATAGTAGTAATTATTTTGAAAGGTTAATTGGTATTATGATTTAAAAATATAATTATTAATATTTATATTTTATGAAGTAGTTTTATTTTAAAGATAGTTAAACTAAAGTTTTTATGTGAAAACTTGTATAGAATTTCATAATTTTTATATTTATTTTAAAAAAATTTGGTTTATGTTTTACTTGAGAATTTTTTTTGAAAAGTTTATAACTAGTATTTTAAATAAAGTGTTTAAATAGTTTTTATATTTAGTGTTTTAAAGTATATATTTTTGGATAAAAGTAATTTAAATTATTTTTAAATCTAAAGTATTTAAACTTGGTGATTTTCAGTGGAAATAAAAAATGTTTGGAAATTTTTCCGTGGGAGGAATGTGATTTGAAAACTGTTTTCAAAGGGTTGAAGTGTAGAAAAATATCTTACGAAGATATTTTGAAATAAATAATTTCGGAAAATTATTAAAGCCTGATGGTTGTTTGTGAATGATATTTGATAGCTAAATAAACGACTATCAATATTAGCCAATGCGTTGATCATTTCGAAGAGACCGGGATCGAGATTAATTTCCTGAAAACCTCTTCGTTCCGGTTTGAACATTTTCGTAAGGAAGACAAGAGCTAAGAGTTGAAGATGGAGCAATGAATCGCAAGGGCTGATCGCTACTAATACTGAGGGTGATTTCAAAATGGATGTAGTAGGAGTAGTGCCTTCAGTTCCGTTCGAACTCGGAATGAACTTGTATGGACGAATGCTTTTAGAACATCATCAGAAGGACGATGAGCATTCTAAGTGAATGTGTGCTAAAAAGGTAACACATAGCCTCGAACCTCATCAACCGGGAATGGCTAAAACAGGGGAGGTGCACATAATGCTGCGTGGCTAGCAACCAATTAGGGTAAGGTCATCCCTGTCCAGAGGTCCCTTTATTTCGGCTGTGTAGGCGATTGCTGATCCCAACCGCGGGGTGATCTTATTCGAACTATTCAGTGAGGGGTAGCTCCGGTCTTGTGGCACAGGGGATCAGAGTGAATCCTCGGTACGGTGATCTAGACTACTTACTGTGACGGGTGGTGCCCCAATAGCCCTACCATTGATGGAAATCCATTCTCCCTACGTGCCTTACGGTTTTGTTTGTAGAACCTAGTATTGCTGGAATTTAATAATGCAACAATTTCAACTATTTGAACAAGTATTTGTATATAGACACTACTATAATATCAAAGGATTTTATAAGAAATGTTTTGGTATCATAAGGTAAAAACCCGACATGTTTATTTATGGCGTGGGCTTACGAGATATCGTTTATTTCAAAAGGATTTCTAAAAACTTTATTAAACCAATTGAGTGTGTTTTCTCACGCTGGTTTTGCTGACTGACTCGGGTATTGTTTTATTATGATGCTCGGGTCAGACCGAGTATTATAAAGTACTGATTTTGGGATGGTCTGCTGTGTAGCTCAGGAGACGAGCTGGATGACGAGGCGTATTTCCCTATATTTATATTTCCACTGTGCAGTGTAAGCTGTATATTCAGCTTTGGAAGGACAAAATATTATAACTGTCTTGAATTGTGTTGTTGATTTGTATTCTACTCTGATGATGTAATGCATAAGTAGATATAGTTCTTTTTGTTTTAAAGATCAGTCATTTATCTATTATATATTGTTCCACTATGATTGTGAGATTCTGATATTGTTTTTTCTTCTTCCACCTCTTTCTTCTATAACCCTAATGATTCGATTTCCGACATTTGATTGTTCGGCATTTGATACAGTGGACGTATTTATGTCGATTTTCGAGCGTCGAAAAATTGGGTCGTTACATTTTGGTATCATAGCTGAAGGTTAAGCGAGAATCTTGGCTCTGGTGGGGATTACTCATTAAAAATAGAGTCTGTAGTACTCTAGAATGAGTTTGAGTGTATTATAGATATGAGTGCGTATTTGTTAGTGAATATAAAAATTGTTTTTATATTGTGTTGGCTTATCGGTTGAGTGTTTATGGATTCTGGTCGATATGTGGGACGCCATATCATCGATAGGGATTTCTAAACTCTTAAACAAGATAAGCCAACACAATATTGTTTTAAAATAGGGTGAATGAAATAATTTTACCCAAATTATTTTTGTATATAAAAGAAATAATTTTCCGTAAATTATTATAGTTATATATGGTTGCTTGTTTGTTAGGAAGTGATGATATTAAATTATTATCCTTTGTTGTATGGAAATTGAAATAAGGAAATAAATTCGTTAATTAAATGGAATTTACAAATGTGAATTATAAAGGTGATTTATAATTAAAAATAAAAAAAGTTTCAGAGTAATATTTGTATATAAAATGAAAGGATTTGGACTTCGAAATTTTGGAAATTAATTTCCTTTGAGTTGCAAATGGTTTTCAAAGGTTTGTAGAAATAATAGTGATATTATTTTAGAAATATTTTTGAATCGGTTATGAAATCTGGTGGGATTTGGAATCAAAAGTATTTGAAAATGTTTTAAAAAGAGTAAAAGCATTGGACTCTTTTCGGTCGCTGGAAATAACTTCGGTGATGACTGTAGCATCATCGATGTTCATTTTTGTGTTTCCAAGGGGAGTTGCTGCCTGAATGTTTTAAATTGGAGTTTTTTGCAAAATTGTGTTTGGTTTTGAAATTCAAAGAAATAATTTGGGTTGATTTTGGAATAAATTGATTTGCATATATATATATATATATATATATATATATATATATATATGTTATCAAAATTGATTTTGAATGTTTAAGTAATGGCTTAAAACTCTGAATCTTATTTAACTTATAATATTTGAAATTTATTTAGAATAAAATTTAACTTAAGAAGAGTTAAATTAAAATAAGTATGAAAACAAAATAAGCTAGTGAAGTAAACCAAATAAATAAAGTAAAAAGATTAGTAAATGAGATGTAATTAAATTTGGAAAACTTATAGAAGTTTAAAATTTTGAATTAAATCGGAGTGTAATTAAATCTAGTTAAGTAAAGATGAATGTTAAGAAAAGTCTAGGTGGACTATGTGAAATGGTTACTTAAATAAATTTATTAAGGTGGAAATAAATGTGTGAATGAATACATGAATTTACAATTTTAAGTAAATGTGACAATATAATAAGTTAGTAAAGCAAGTCAATTAAATGAAGTAAATTCAAGAGATAGTGAATGGAATGCTAATAAGTTGGAAAGCTTATCAAAACTTAAAATTTGGGTTGAAACAGAATATTTGAATTGTGTTAAATAAAGTGAAATGGAAAATTTGTCGAATTGGACTAAATAAAGCAAACTATTGGAAATAAAATTTGTGAGTGAACTTATTAAATTAAATGGTTAAGAAAACAAATTGAAATTGAATATTGAAATGATACTTAATTTAGATTATGTAAAGTGAACTGTAGAATTAGTTCGAAGTAGACTAAAAATAATTTAAAGTTTGGAAATAAAATCCATTGGGATTTAAATTAGTAAGTGGAACTAATTAGAGAAATGGTTAATTAAGTATGGGTTGGGATAATGTGAATAGAATTCAATATTTAAAATGGAAGGGAAATTGAATTAAAATGAAAATTTGAATAAAATATATATAAACCAAAGTGGTGAAGTGAAAATAGTTATAAGAAGTATATAAAACATTATATTGTACTTGAGAGGGAATGGTGAAATTCTTAAGTAAAATTTAGTATTGAGGAAGTATTCTAAGTCAATATTTGAATGAAGCTTTAATAAAAGGGGCGTGAAATGATAATTGTGAATGAGTGATAGAAATCAAGATGAGTGTAAATAAAAAGAAAATTATTATGGCTAATAATAAGTTGGGCCAAAATACGTAGGATGTACGTATATTATTTTATTCGCATAGCGATTCGATCAAGAATTCGAGCACAGAATTTCGAGATAGTTATATCGATCTGAGTTGGGATTTTTCACTTGATTTTCGTCAACGAACCCTGGATATGGATTTTTGATTTATTCTTAAAATTCTCTATCATAGTGGTGGCTATGCAAGGAGAGTGACGGTTTCTGATCAAGAATCCATATCTGAGTCCGCACTAGGAAGTCGGGTGGACGATACTAGTTCGAAAGTGAAATTGTGTGATCGAGTAAATGATCTAATTTGGTATTGCGTACAGATGATATATGAGCATTGTACGGACTTGAATGAAATAGATATTGAAACTCTTGTAAAGAAACGTATAAAATGATTTTGAATTATTTGATTGGATATTATTGCTAAGTAGGATATACAGGTGTTTTAAAGGCAAGGGAGAAATTGGGATTTTTGATATCAGAAGATAAATTGAATTGCTCGATAAAAGGTATGTGTTTAAATTTCTGCATGAAATTTGATGATTTTCTAGTCTAGCCACTTGGATTTTTGTTTTCTTTTGAAATTTGAGGGCCCGTAGAAGCATTTTGTAGTTGTACCGATCTAGCCGCGCAAGGGAGACGCTGGCGAAATTTGTGAACAATTTAGGAAGTTAGAAAAATTTTGAGAAATTTTGATAGTTTCAAATTCGGTTTTAAATTAAAATTTGAAATGGTTGAGTAAGTGATATTGGTTGTAACCTATGGATAAGTTTAGGAAGTTAGTAAGAGTGATTGTGTCCTTAAAAAAATTGTTTTGGAAAGTTGAAACTGTTGGGTTTTGGGAAGTTGGTAAAACTATTTGAATTGGGAAAATAGTAAGCGGGTTATGGATCATTCTTCTTAACTAGTAATTTCGGGGACGAAATTCTTTTAAAGGGGAGGAATGCGACGACCCGGAATTTCTGGATATTCAAAATTGAAATATTTAATTGATTTTAAATATTTGAAAGTTAGTTTAACTTGAATTTCAAATATCAATATTTATTGAATAATTAATTTTTGAATTTAATAATTAGAAATTGGATAGAATACAAATTCTGGAGTTTGAAGCTTGTTAAAAATAATTTAAAGGCTTGCAAAATTTATATTGATAATACCGAGGATAATAGGACTTTTAAGATTGAATTTGGAAATGCTTTGCTCAGTTTTGAAATTATATCGTTTAAATTGATATCAAAAATAGCCTTCCAGGGCACAATCTCGGAATTCGACGAAACCAATTCCATTGAATCGGTAATAGAGTATTATTATCGGATTTCAATTTTCGTAGTGTTTGGAGTGATAGTTTGGCCGTACGATAAGTAAACGCGTTGAAATTAAATCGAAAATTCAGAGTAATTATAAGGTCTAAAAAACTATCTTATCCATACGATCGAGTTAGTCCTCGAAACCTTTTCCATTGCGTTTAGAATAGGGGTCTAACATTATAAACGCCTAGCGGCATGCCTCGATAGAAGGTAGAGATTTTGAGTTGCGAAATCAAGACAATTTGAATTCAAATTTAATATTAAATATATATGTTTTCTTCGTTCAATTACCTGTAGACCTCATCCCAACACTTGTTCTTCATTTTGCAACACATGTCACCTTTTTTTACACGCATCTTAAAAGAAAAAAGAAATCAAAATCAAACAGCAGGGCTTCAAAATAAATTAAAACTCGAAACAAACGAAGAAATTTATAACGGCCACAGTTCTCTTTAAAATTCAAATCGAAAGCCAAGCTTCTCAAAAATTCAAAATCCCGAGATAAAATTCTAATTTTAATGAGAGAAGTGGGTGAATCGGGCAAGCATTCTGGAGATCGATCGCATGAGCAAGCTAGAAGGAGTGACGCAGACGTCGCGACATGAGGTTAGGATCGGAGTTAGTCGCGAAGCAAATTGGGTTAGAGCAGCGAGGTATAAGGTGTTGGATGCGTTGTCTCCGGCGATCGAGTCGTTGTGGGAAGCCATGAAAGCACGCTGCCGAGCTCTAGAGTAGCAAGCTAGTGGAGCAGCAGTTCAAGATCTGAATAGGAAGAGGGCATCGTGATGTTGGCACGGCATGGTTCGACAGCTAGTTAGAAGGTAAATCTTTTAGTTTACTAATTAAGTTAATTACAGGGTTAGTTAACTTAATCTCTGAAAAAACATGATTTGGTTAATCTCAAAGTAGGAAATTAGCCGCAGGGTATAAAACAATTGACTTTAAATTTAGTCAGCTATATATATATATATATATACACACACACACACACACACACACACACACACACACACGTTCAAAACAGCAAGAAGTAATTTGGTTTTAAATTTAAAATTTTAAAAGGTGTTGAATTTTAAAATATCATTTTTATTAAGGGATAATTAGTTATATTTAGGATTTATATATAAGAATATATAGAAAATTAGATTTTTCGCCAAAACTTATGTAGATTATTTTATATGCAGTTTGAAAGTGGAAATAAAATAAATATGCATGCACATTTTAAATTTACTAGATTTATTTTAAATAATGTATTTTAGTGATTAACTTATTTGATAAATTATTTAATTAAATTTTTAGTTACGAAAGGTAATTTATTAAAGGAATTTAATTTTGAATTAAATAATTAGTTAATTAAATCTATGGGAATTAATTATTTGATTTATTCAAATATTAATAACCGTATAAATGCTTATACAAGATCAAAAATCTGGAAAGAAGTAAGCCGAATTGGAAGTGGGTTGCAAACAAAAATCAAAGGTTAGTTAATCTCACTCATTTGGATTACCTTTAAATTTAAATAGTTAAATTTAAATTATTGGTTGTTGCTTGAATTGATAATTTATTATCAGCTTGGATGTAAGTAATATATATATATATATATATATATATATATATATATATTGGAGTGATTGATTTCCAGCATTATATAGCGAATGAGACCCTATACGCTTGCATACTAGCGGATGATCCTATATACCACGATATTCTACCTCGAAGTCAAATGATATTATTGTATTGTGCAAACATCTGTGGATGCAGGGAAAAATAGGTTGGAGGGATCCAACTGGATTCCTTAAAACATTGGAATTTGTTTTCATATTCTATAATGTGGTTTATTGATAATCTGTGATAGATTATATTGGTAATTTAAATTATTGAATTGTATGTTTAGTTGAGTATAACTTGGAATTCTAAGTTATCAAAAATATAAAGGTTAGATTTTGAAGAGAAATAAACAGAGAATTTTTAAGTAAAATAATTTTAGCTGATTTGGATAAATTTAAAGAACGGAATTGTGAAGGAATAAAGTTGACTTTTAAATTCTAGTAAATAAATTCCAGTATGGGAAAAGAGATTTTTGAATAATGATAATAAATGAATTTTAAAGCTTTGTGATATTATTTAAAGGAATAAAGGATTTGTTTTTAAAATTCAAGGTTTAAATTAGTTTTGGAAAGATAACGAAGAATTTTGGAAAAAGTATAAAAATGGTATTTTTAGTTTAAAATAAGATTTTTCTTTTATATCATAAATATAGAAGTAAATCTGAAAATTAATGAGTTTTGAAATAAAAATTGAGTAAGTAAAGAAATTTATTTTTAAACGGAGTAAATTTTAGAAATCGGATGGAAATTTATTAAGTATTTAAAATAGTGTTTTAAAAAGTAAAATGAGACTAGGGAATTTATAAACTGGGTTTATAAAGTGAAGTAAGATATCAGAGAATAATCTGGAAGTATAAATTCAGAATGTGAATTTATAAGGAATGGGAAATTTGTTTAAAAATAAATAGTGGTTTATTTTTAAAGGTGTATAAGGTTAGTGTATTTCCTTGAAAAGCCAAGTACGTTTTCGAAGCATATTTTTAGTACAAGTTAAATGTTTTTAAGTTGTTTTAAAAAATGTTTTTGAGAAATTATTCAAGTTGTTTAAAATTTTGAAGGTAAATATTTATTAAATTAGTTATAGTAGTAATTATTTTGAAAGGTTAATTTGTATTATGATTCAAAAAGATAATTATCAATATTTATATTTTATAAAGTAGTTTTATTTTAAAGATAGTTAGGCTAAAGTTTTTATGTGAAAACTTGTATAGAATTTCATAATTTTTGTTTTTATTTTAAAATTTGTTTTGGTTTATGTTTTACTTGATAATTTTTTTTGAAGATTTCATAACTAGTATTTTAAATAATGTGTTTAAATAGTTTTTATATTTAGTGTTTTAATGTTTATATTTTTGGATAAAGTAATTTAAATTATTTTTAAATCTAAAGTCTTAGACTTGGTGATTTTCAGTGGAAATAAACAATATTTGAAAATTTATTCCGTGAGAGGAAAGTGATTTGAAAACTGTTTTCAAAGGATCGAAGTGAAGAAAAATATCTCGCGAAGATATTTTGAAATAAATAATTTGGGAAAATTATTAAATCTTGATGGTTGTTTGTGAATGATATTTGATAGTTAAATAACCGACTATCAATATTGGCCAATGCACTGATCGTTTCAAAGAGACCGAGATCGGGATTAATTTCCCGAAAACCACTTTGATTCGGTTTGAACGTTTTCGTGAGGTAGACAAGTGCTAAGAGTCGAAGATGGAGCAATGAAGTGCAAGGGCTAATCACTACTTATCCTAAGGGTGATTCCAAAATGGATGTAGTAACAGTAGTGCCTTCGATTCCGTTCAGACCCGGAACGGACTTATATGAACGAATGCTTTCGGAACATTTGAGGAGGACGATGAGCATTCTAAGTGAATGTGTGCTAAAAAGGTAACGCATAGCCTCGAGCCTCATCAAACCGAGAATGGAAAAAATGAGGGAGGTGCACACAAGGCTAAGTGGCTAGCAACCAATTAGGGTAAAGTCATCCCTACCTAGAGTTCCTTTTATTTCGGTTGTGTAGGCGGTTGTTGATCCCAACCGCAAGTGATCTAATTCAGACTATCCAGTAAGGGGTAGCTCCGGTCTTGTGATGCAGTGGGTCAGGATGGATCCTCGGTACGGTGATTTAGACTACGTACTGTGAAGGATGGTACCCCAATAGCCCTGCCATTTATGGAAATCCATTCTCCCTACGTGCCTTCACGGTTTTGTTTGTAGAACCTAGTATTGCTGGAATATTATGATGTAACAATTTTGGCTATTTGAATTAGTATTTGTATATAGACACTACTATAATATCAGAGGATTTTATAAGAAATGTTTTGGTTATCGTAAGGTAAAAACTCGGCATGTTTATTTGTGGCATGGTTTTACGAGATATCTTTTATTTCAAAATGATTTTCGAAAACTTTAATAATCCAATTGAGTGTGTTTTCTCATGCTGGTTTTCCAGATTGACTCGGCTATTGTTTTATTATGATGCTCGGGTCAGACCAAGTATTATAGAGTATAGATATTGGGATGGACTGCTTTGGAGCTTAGGAGACGAGCTGGATGACGAGGCGTATTTTCGTAGATTTATATTTCCATTGCGCAGTGTAAGCTTTGCACTCAGCTTTGGAAGGACAAGATTTTATAACTGTCTTGAATTGTGTTGTTGATTTGTAATCTACTCTAATGATGTAATGCATTAACAGATATAGTTCTTTTGGTTTTAAAGATCAGTCATTTATCTATTATATATTGTTCCACTGCGATGTGAGATTCTAATATGGTTTTCTATTTCTTCTTCTACCTTTTTCTTTTATAACCCTAATGATTCAGTTTTCCCGCATTTGATTGTTCGGCATTTGATACAGTCGACATATTTATGTCAATTTTCGAGGGTTGAAAAATCGGATCGTTACAATCCCAATTCATGCGACGAGACACATCGGCATGTTTGCATTTCATGTTCCCTTCCCCAATGCGAAGTTGTATGGGTAGTCATAATATGAGATGTAGTTCCATACGAATGTGATGGATTCAGACGTGGTGCCAGATTATGGATACTAGCGGGGATAGTATGTTGGTCCAAAAGGGGACTTTGGTACTTATATATTTCTATATATACGTATGTAATTATAGTCTACTACAGGTAGATGTAATGTATAGTGCGTGTACTTGGAGTTGAGACAACTAATTAAAATAAAAGACATAACATGTGACAGAAGAAAATTAGCATAAACTAGAGTTATTTATAAAGTTTATAATTTACTGGCACCGGAATGTTGTTCTGACCCTCTCCTTATTACAACCTATAGAATAGCTTTGACATACATGTTCCTTTGGCATGCTCAACACTAACAAGGACACTGGACATATGAAGTGTCAATCTTGGTCAGTAACTTTGTGACTTATTATATTTTATTATTTCATTGTGACTTATATCGTTATTGCTCTGATATGCATTCATTTATTTTATATGCATGATGCCAAGCTCATGATCCATACATTGGTGGACTTGAGTTTTTTATTTAGCAAAAATTCAAGCCCACTAAGGTGCGTATTGTTACAAATTCTTTAATGTCAAATGCATCAAAACATGTGTAAATAACATTCAGATATATTTTTTTTCAAAATATATTCATATTTTAACCAATTTAACATATGTTAAATACTGGAGATTTCCAAATGCGTCTATAGTGGCCATTTAGCTTCAAACATTCACTACACACTTCTGCATCACATACAACATTATCAAACATGTAAATAATAATTCATAGCCACATTGCATGTTTTAGCGGGTTATAAGAGATATTATACTACATAAAATATTGTCACTTTTTTTCCAAATCAAGGAGGGGTCCAAAAGTGATAACTTGCATTGTTCTTATATAACATTATATTTTCAATAGTCAAACACATATATTCGCATATATAAAAATCAAATGGTGAGTAAACTCACTTTTAAACCAAGAATAGGAACCAAATCAAGCACAAGAACTTAGGAACAACTTCTTACCATTATCCAAATTTCATGAGATCCTAGCTTTTACAGCACACAAGCAAAGACAACCTTTCCTACACCCCACAATGCTCTCGGCCTAGAGTAATTTACCCATTTATTCTTCATTCTTTAACTTTTTAAATGTTATTATGTGTTTCCCTAATGTTCTAAGAAGTTTGTGAAATTTTGTAAGGGATAGGAGAAAATTTAAATTTGTTTTGAAGACTTGAAGAGAGAAAAGAGTGTTTGAATTTGTTTATTTTTTCTCCAAAACTTTGGAAATGAACTAATGAAACAAAATAGATGTGTAGAGAATATTTTAGGAATGTAAATGAACCCCCTTGCCCTCCATTTTGATTGGCCATAGTTCCCCTTCCCTCTTTTCCAATGGAAACATGTGTCTCCTTTATTACCTCCACTTCACAAGCCCTAAATCAATGGTCTTTGTCCCTTTAATCAATTCTACTTACTATAATAATTTTCCATTAAATTAAGTGTATTTAACTTGTTATTTATATTTCCGTAAGTTACAATACAAGAGTCGTAGAATTTTAAAAACTTTTGTTAAGTAAAAAATTGTTTATCGATAAAACGGTTTTTGGTCATATGATCGATATTTCTTTGAGCTATTTATTGTTGTAAACAAATTAAAAAAAGTTTCTTGTCATTAGTTATTACTTAAAAGGGGATTAAAAAGGTTATAAAATCACATTTATATCATTAAATCGAAGATTCAAATATCTAAATAATTTAGATATTTTAATATGAAGTGTTTGAAATTCCAAGTCGTTAGACTCTCCCTCACTTAGAATATTTCATCCTCTAACTTCTATCACAAGCAACAAAAGAAATAATCATACATCAACACTTAACAACATTCACAATCATTAGCAGACAAAGCATACATATATACAAAAGCACGTATGATGCACATGGCCATCCGTATGCAATATCAAATCTGTTCACTCACTCGATCACATAAGTTCCACTTTCAAACTAGTATAGATCACTTGACCTGTCTAGTATGGACTCTGATCAGGTACCTTGATTAGAAACCTTCATCCTTATATAGTCATATACTATGATAAAAAAATCTTTATAATCATATCAAGTGTTCATTGTCAAGAATCCAGTGAAAAATCCTCATTCGGACCGATGTAAGTCACCTTGAAACCATGTACTTGAATCCTAGATCAAGAACTATCATGGAAATAAAATAGTTTGCATTTAACTTGCATACTTTATCCCATTAGTTTTTTAACTATACAAATTACTGTACGTTTTAAACCACATTCGTTTTCTTATTTAGCATTTCTCATTTAAATTTATGAAGCATTTCATAAAACATTTTTAAGTTTATAAAAACTTTATAAAGACATAACTTCACTTTTAAAACATTTCATTAAAACATAATTTCATTTTAAAACATTTTAGGACCTAAGTCCAAAATCATATAATAATCCATTACATCCTAAAGGTATATATAAAACATTCATATTTATTTTAATTTTTTTTCAAGGATGTTCAATAAATTTCGAACTTGTTTTAACTTATTATCCATTCAAATTATAGGTTATAAAAATTCAACTTTTATTTCAATATTAAATTTCTTTAAAGAAAACTTTAAAACTAAACATCGGATTTTCTTTTCAAATCATTTGAAATAATAATATATACATATATCTTTGGCATATCAAGTCATACTTGCATGATTAAACCAAAATCATTCTCAAAACCAATTTCCTGAATATTTTCTTTATAATCAATAGAAAATATACGTATAAATCGAGTAACACTAAAATGATACCAAGGAACCGTGTCCTACAAAATAATATCATACATCCCTTTACTAGGAAGGGTAATACTCAAGAGAAGTGCTTATCATTTGAACACATCTTTCGTCTGTATTTGGTCACTTTCGAGCAATTAGAACCAGGTAACGTAAAATACTTTGTTCCCGAATCGACTTGTTGATTATGAGAGCAACCTCGAGCTCGAAAAAAATCTTAAAGCTCTTTTAAAACATTGGCTTTTATACTTCTAAATAATACTATTATTATTTTCTCCAAAATCTTGAAAACCCATTTTCAAATACATCGAAATTTAAGTTCTGAATTTTTCAATTTAAATCCATTTTAGTTTATAAATCACGTTTAAAAACCATACTTATATAAATTCATCTTCTTATATAAAATCTTTCTATAAATATTTATTCTCAAAATATTTTATCTTTTAGATTATAATAAACAACTTTTATTAAAGTGAACTTTTAATCCAACATTATCATCGAACGCCTTATAGTCAAACTATGAAACTTAATCACAAGGTGTTCATTTTAATGTTCCCACAATTACTGTCTTCCCAACTCATATAGAAAAAAGGTAAATTACTTATAAATCAACAGTCAATAATAAATGCTCATAAACTAGCCGAGCTTGATTAAGCTAATAAATGAGGGATAAATGGACCTCATTAATCCCTACACTAATCAACTACACTATCAACCTATACTTGTATATTACTAATATATATCAAATACATATATGCTTTCATATATAATAATACACTCATCTCATGCTAGAGCAATCCATACCCTATCTCTTAGTGAGTTAAACCCAATCAAATCCAAGGTCCTCGCTTATCCTTCATTTTTGATACCATATGTAATGGTAAGGGCTTGTCGACCGTCGAATGTCGACACTAATACGTCCATGGTATTCATGTACCAAGCACCATGGAAAGACAGAACTTTATGGTAAAAAGAAGAAGAAAAGAAAATGAATAAGAAAGAGGAGAACAAAAACATCAGAATCTCACATGTGGAATGATAACATACAATATCAAAAGACAATACACGGTGTTGTTCTAATATACATAGCATTTCAAAGTTACCGATCAAAGTACTATCATCAACTTGGACAGTTATAATAGTCTGTCCTTACAATTACTAATATATATATATACATAAACTAATGCAGCGAAAATAATAATATTACAGTAGATAAACATCCATCTCCTCTTCAAGAGCTCAATGAACATTAACGAAAAGCTGCCTTTTCCAGACTATTTGAAAGAGAACTTATGGAGATAAAGTAAAAATAAAACCATGGGTCAGGCATAAGTCTGGTGTGAGAAACTCAAGAAATATGTGATCAACGTATAACAATGCTTTTGAGACCGTCTTAATGGTTATCCCCTCAAAAGAATTAAACCCATCTAATAAGTACATATTACAATATAATAGATAATGTCTAGGGTGAAAAATATAAATTGAAAAATGGCTGTGAAGTTTACATCTCGCGACACAACAATATTGAAGTACAATTAAAACCGATAAGGCACATTCGCATATGGATTTTCCACGGAGACGCCTCTAATAAAATAAAGTGGATCTCCATTGCAAGTATCAGAAAATACCTTCCTAGCATCGTATATTTCTAGATAAAATGTACCATAAGGTAAACGCAACAGGCCCAGGCCTATACATTTTCATGAACCTCGTGGAGCCAAGTATCATCAACTTTCGCCAGCCAGCATGTCCAAAGCTTCTTTAGATTTGCAGTTGATGTACCCTCCTTGGGTTAGCTAAACTGTCGGATTATCAGCCTACTTTGTCTTTAATCATATACCAATAGTGAAGTCACACTCATCATCTCAACACATGAGCCATAATCACTGGAATAGATCACGAATCCTCACATGGATTCAGATATCTCGAATAGACGTCAAATCCACATATAGATTCCAACATCTTGAATAGATCCACTTCCAAAAGATAGAACACGTATCTCAGTCTTAAAGTGGTTTTCGACAAGTAAACACTTACCGATTCGGTATCTTCAAGACCGAGTCTGCGACGACCCGACTTTCTACCACCAGAAAATCGCATCATCTTTAAGAAAGAAAGGGATAGAAAAAGAGAAAAGATAGAGAAGAAGAAAGAAACAACATCAGAATCTAAACAGCAGAACGAATAAATTATATTAATCACATAATACTTGAAATCGTATCATATACATCAGAGTTACACAGCTAAAACAACACATACTAGACAGTTATAAGCACCTGTCTAGTTATACAACATAATACAACAACTCAGAGAACACACAGCGGAATACTCTATAGCTATACGCAGAAGCCTCCTGCTCCATTGCTCCTCCAGAATTCGTCAAGCCAATCTAAAATCCTAACCTGAATTCCCTTGGCTACTCGTAAAAATTTGAGTACCCAAGAGTTTAAGAAAAACAGAATAAACTCCGGGTTATATATGAGTCTGGTGTGAGTAAACGGTTAAAGTTGCTTAACTTTAAAAACCTTTGAAAATAAAAGGTAGCACGTAAGACTTTCCACACATAAACATGGAAAAGTTTTTACCTTACGCTAACCAAAACATTTGATAGGAAATTCTGTGATATTATAATAGTGTCTAGGGTTTACAAATAAATAAGAAATAGCCGAAATTGTTACATGATTAAATTCCAGCTACTAGCCACAAAAGTAGGCAATACAATCAAAACTGTTGGCACCTATTGAATTTTGGATTCCATACAATGGTAGGGCTACTGGGGTACCGCCCGTCATAGTACGTGGCCTAGATCACCGTACCAAGGAGCCACCCTAACGCCCCTGCAACACAAAGCCGGACCTATTCCTTACTGAATAGTTCCGAATAAGACAACCCCGACGGTTGTAGCTATTCAACCGTCCACACAGCTGAAATAAAAGGGACCTCTAGACAGGGGTAAATCTTACTCTCCAGTGGGTGCGACCCACGAAGCCTTGCTGCAGCTCCCTTGTTTTAGCCATTCCCGGTTGATGAGACTTGAGGTTACGATTACCTTTATAGGACATATCACTTAGAATGCTCATCGTCCTCCTGACGATGTTCTGAAAGCATTCAATCCATACAAGTTCGTTCCGGGTTCGCACGAAACCGGAGGAATTATCTCGTTACACTCATTTTGGAATCACCTCAGAGTTAATGACAATAACCCTTGCATTCTAAATCACCATCTCGAATCTATAAGGTCTATTCCGTCAACTCATTACAGAATCACCCACAGAGTTATACTGACGTATAGCCCTTACACCTCGAGTCTTCACAAAGCTCCATTTTGATTCACGACCTAACGTTATTTGGAATCGATGTGGTTTTCGGATATCCAAATATGGAAATCTGATCCCGGTCTCATCAAAATCCAAAGCGTGTCTTTTAGGTTCAAGTTGTTTTAAAGGTTTTAAAACAATTAGATTCAACTATCTATATATACACAAAATAGATAATTCACAAGCCACAATTGATAATCAACATTATCAAATAACAGGTAATCCACATAATCAATATCATAATATATACCAACATACCAATTGATAATCGATGTAATCATCACAATGTAACCAAGCATTCATATCATACAACCATACTTATCTCATTTCTGAGATCACAAAGCACTTAAGACAGTCAATGTCATCCATCATACATAAGCAATGACTTACTCATACCAATATAATTAATTTAAAATGAATTAAATTAACTATCTCTATCTCTAATTAATTTAAAGTGAATTAAATTAATTACTTCTTAATTAATTTAAAATTAATTAAATTAATTACCTTCATCAAAATAAATCTTACTTAAATAACCATTAGTTAAACTAGTTACTAAATCACCATCCTAAATAATCAATCATGATTAATTCACTCTTAATCAAGTAATTAATCCTTAATTATTCTCATTAATCATATCAATTAATGAACCTTAATTAATTAATCATGCTTAGATTAATTGCTTTTAATTAATCAACTTAAATACAGTAATTAATTATTCTTAATTACTTCCTAATTACTTTGTAAATCATTTGATTTATTACCCAAGTAATAAACCTTTAATTACTTTAACAAGTAATTATTCATTAAAAATTACTTTCCAATCAGTAATTTACCTGACTCAGTTACCTCTGTAATTTATCAATTACTTATCTTAAGTAATTAGTCTTATCAAAACTTATTAAGTAAACATACTTAATCCTTAATCAAGTGACTATATTTAATCAATTAACAAATTAATTCATTACTTAATTTCAATCATCTCATAAAACAAAATTGAGTAATTCATCCCTAATTACTCATTAACCCAAATTAATCTTCAATTAACAGATTAATTATCTTCAAATATTAATTAATAAACCTTAATTATTAATAAATACTTTAATAAAAAGTAATTAATCACTAATTACTTTTATAATTAATTAATTAAACTTAAATTAACTAATTAATCAACTCTTAATCATTAATTAATAAACTTAATTATCAATTAACAATCTTAATTACAAATTAATTAATCCTTAATTAAAATTAATTAACCTTAAATAAAAATAGTTAATTAATTCTTAATTAACTAGCATTATCCTTTAATTATTAATAATAAAAAACCCATTTAAAACTTAATAAAACCTTTATTAAGTATTAATTAATTACGATTTTAATTAACTCTTAATTACTTAATTAATAAGTAATTACAATTTAATTAATCATTAGACATTAATTAAATTATCATCTTAATTAATAGTTAATTAAATAAATAATTATACTTAATTAATCACTTAATTAACCCACTTTAAAATAATAATTAAATAAATTAACTTAAACTTCCTTAATTAACTAATTACAAATTATAAATACTTAATTATTATTTAAGATAAAATATTATCTTAAATAAATCTTGAAATCTTTATTTAACTTAATTCATTAATTAAATTAATTTATAAAGAAATCATTAATTACTTCCCTTAATTATTAATTAACAAATCTAATTTCAAGTTAATAAATTATCTTAAACTTTATTTGTTAATTAATAAATCATTTCCACAAATTAATTTAAATAAACATTTACTTAAAATTCTCTTTATATTTCAAAATAAGATTTGAAAACAACATTAACTTAACATTTAAACAAATCATATAAATTTCATTTATACAAACAATTCAATCTAAAAACAAGAATTTAACTAATCTTAAATTTTTAAAGTATAAACTTACCTTATTTTAAATCGAAAATATGTTTAAGTATTTCTATTTAGATTCAACCCAAATACATGAATCTAAGAAAAACAAGTGCATCTTCTTTTTAAAACTATATGCCCTCTTTAAAATTTAAAACTGTTTTAATTTAAACTAAAAAACTGTTAAACAACAGTTTAACACAACAACTCGAAACCCCAGCGACTACACTAGTATTACCTCGAGCTACAAACCAAAATACTCGAGTTCCTTCCCGATTCCTACTTCGAGGAAACAAAGCAACCCAACAAAAAGAACAGCAGACACCTCCCCATCACCGTGCAACCTGCACCAATGCCGAACCTTCTCTGGCCAACGTCGAACCCACCGCCGAGTCATACCACCACCCTTCAAGCCTCCACGACCAACCAAACTCCAAAATTTATCCTAATTCAAAATCGAGCATTTTGGTTGGACTGAACCCCTAAAACTATCACCAGAAAATCCCAATTCGAATCGCCTACGATCAACTATAGCTGCCAGAACACCGGCCATAGCTCGCCGATCTACCATGCTTGCTCCTTCCCAAAAATCATACAGCTCGATGCAAATTTAGGGTTGCAGTAATCAATTTACAGCAGACCACAAAACTAGGTTAAAAATTAAATCTCAGGCAAAATCAAACTCCACACTGATTTAAAAATTCTTCTACTATTTTTGCTATACTCTCTGATGCATCACCTAACTCTATAAAGAATCTCAAGTATTCCAGATGCAAGGATCATCAGTTAAAGATCAAAACTCAGTTGGCAGTAAAAACCCAAATTCATACACAATACAGGTTTAAAAATTTTGAATTTCTTTTCAAAATTCATAACTTCCAATGTCACTCCAGATTATAAAGTTATTTCATCAAATTTTATCATTTGATTTCATATATTTGTAATAGATTGTTACTGCATTGTTTAATTTCCAGGTGAATAAAAAAAAACAGAGACTTTGTCCTATTTTTAGTTGTTAGTTTATGCTTAAACTACTTATTTTGTTTTGAATCTATGTTCTAATAGTTGATTAAACAAAATAGCTTGAAGTTTTGATTTTAACTTAATTCTGCAGTAAGTATAACAGGGAAGATAAATGCTATCAGGCATGCACAGTAAAAAAAAACAGAACAAAACATATTGCATATTTATCTACACAGAGGCAACTTATATACATATAAAATAAACCCCATCACAAACTCACATGCAACAGATAATTAACTACTTAGTCTTAGTAAAAATGTTTACTCGCCTTTTTTAAGAATGCAGAGATGATAGAACTGGAAACTTGCAAAAGACTTTGAACTTGAAGCTTTAAAATCAGGAGCTTTGAAACTGAATTTGTTTTTAGGTAATACTTTTTGACAGGTTTGCTATAAAAAACTGGATTGCTAGGAACATTTGGATTTACTTGCATGCTTCTTGAAAGTTTTGAGATAGACAAGGATATGCAAAACTGGGTTGATAGCTTGCAAAAATTTTTGAAACATGATGCAGATTTGGGTTTAAACTGTCGTGCTTCCAGATTAACACATTTGCAGAATTTTTTTTTTTAAAGATTGATCAGGTTTTTGGTTTGAGTGAATTGATTTCAAACTTGAGAATGCTTCAGGTTTTTGATTTGAGTATTTGTTTTGAATTGAGGAATGTTTTCTGATTTTGGGATGAGTAAGAGTTTTCATTGATGGTTTTAGTTTTCATCTTAGAAATAAACAAAGAATTAAAGAAAATGATAAAGAGGATTTTTATACGATAAATTTCAGATTTTATAAATTTAAAAGAAAATTTAAAAAGAAATTGGACACTTGTCTTTATTTACACAAATGGTTGCAACACTTGTTAACAAGGCGTTTAAGAAATGAACATTTGTCAATATTTAGTTTGTTTTAATTTTAAAGAAATTTAAAAGCTTTTAAAATTCTTTTTCCTAATTACTAATGTGTTTTCTAAATTTTTAAAAATGCTTTTCTTATTAAATATCAAATCAACAAATACACTTACACATTTACAAATGTATACTTAATTTATAAAATACAATCTTTTAAAAAGAACATAAAATAAAATCAATGATAATTTAAATAAAATTATAAAACATTGCAAACTTATTTTAAATGCTATTTCAAAAGCCTTACATTTATTTTATTAAATAAACACAAATAATATTTTCATAAAAAGAAAATACAAAATCTTATTTTTAATTAAAAACATTATCTATATATTTTAAAACCAAACTATATATCATTTAATTTTAATATGAATGTATTTCTTTGAATTGCAAAATTTATATTCATTTTCAAAGTCAAATCCAAATCTAAAATAAAAATAAATATAAACATCTATTTTTAAATAAGCACATTATTATTTACAAATAATATATCCTATTTTAAAATCAAATTAAAGTACACAGATATAAATATATTCAAACATACTTATAAATTTTGAAAACAATATACCAATTTAAAATTTATTTATACAATAAAATAATTATTCTTATTATAATACCAATTTATATCCATAATTAAAATATTACTTGGTTAATTATCTTTGAAAATAACAATTTCATCAATTCAAATAATTTAAATTAAGCGATTATCAGCATTTTAAACTCCTGGAAATTCCGGGATATTACAGAGTCAATAAATTTTTAGTTAACTTATCTCACGTTCTTTGAAAATTAAATAGAAAACAATAAGGGTGGGGATCATCTCCTATCTGAATGGATTTCCTTATCACTTGTCCTAGAAGAGCAAGATGAGTTTTGTAATGACCCGTTTTTTGTTTATTTTTGAGCCAATCGAATTAATTATCATAAAATACCTCTTTTTATTTGAAATAATACCATTTTCAAAATCCTTTAGAGATTACTTTATAAAACCTATTTTATAAATTCATTTTATCTTGTATTAATTAACTTCATTTAGATTACCCCAATTCTTTTACTCGAATTTAAATTCTCATTCCTTTTATACATATATTTTTACACAATCGTTTTCTATTATTTAAATACATTTTTATTTTGTATGTTCACTCCTTAAACAAATCTTATTATCAAGCACCTTATAGTCAAATCGTGAAAATTAATTCACTAGGTATTTATACTTAAACTTTTGAATCAAACAATTGATCAATTTATGATAGTAAGTTAACATTATCATTTCTTAATTTATTATTTTTGAATAAGTATTAAAGATCTTAATTACTTTATCAGATTTCTTACTTATCGATTATCTTTATGAAACATCATATAGTCAAACTGTGAAATTCTAATCACAAGATGTTCAAAAAAATTCATAATCTTGATTCCTAACTATAAAACTTTTCGAAATATATACTTTATATTCAAAATATAATCCTAGGTAAAATTATTTTATTTACCAATTTTTCAAAGTCAATGTGTTGATTCATCTTGTTTAAATGTTTAGGGACTCTCATCGATAACGATGATCAGGCATATCGATCAAAATCCATAAATCACACAGCAGGTAAATCAACACAAAACAATTTATTAGTCACCAACAAATACGCACTCATATATAATACACTCAAACTAATTCTAGGGTGTTCTAACCCTATCTCTAATGAGTCATTCAACCTAGGGTATTACTAACCCTATCTCTAGTGACCCCACCAAAGCCAAGGCTCTCGCTTAACCTTCAGCTCCAATACCAAATGTAGCAGTCTATTTTTTCACACCTTTTTAATCGACAATAAACCACACATGTCCAACTCAAATTGCATGAATAAGCGAATCATTAAGGGTAGAAAGAAAATTAAGATAGAACAAATTCTCACATATATTATTTCAGTAATAATCTTTACAGTGGAAAATTTTAAAATACAATACCATAGTCTAACCTAGATTCAGTCTAGACAGTTATAAACCATTGTTCTTACAAATGTTGAAAACAACAAAACAAATGCAATAGATGTAGCGAATAATAGAATACGTCCATATGATGATGAAGATCTCCAGCTCACCTTTGAAAACTCCAACCGTCTTCAACTAAACCTGAAACTACTCGAATCTGACCCAAGTATTAAAAATACCCGGATCAGGTTAATAAACCAGTGTGAGATACTTGAAACTTAAAATGAATATGTTGTCAAAACCTTTGAAAAAAAGGGTATCTCATAAGACAACGCCCACACGTAAACATGGATGGGGTTTTACCTTATAATAACTAAAAAAATTTATACCAAAATACACTTGATATTATTTTAATGACATTCTTTTAAAAACACATTTCAAATAACCTTATACAAATAAGGTATCAATACCCGGACTAAGTCTATGGTAATATATCCGGACTAGGTCAATGGAATATACGTAACGGAATATTAGATACCATAAGGGGTAACTGAAATGTTCGCAAGCCATTACATCTATTTTGGGAATACTATCAAAACCGTAAAGCTTGTATTGGAATTGGATTTTCAAACATGATAGGAAACTAGTGGAAAGATCAATATGTACCTATGGCTTACGTCCAAGACTCGGACGCCGTTATACAACAACAAAAACGGAAAAAAGGGGATACAATCTACGAATAACATCCAAGGACTCAAACTCCGTGCAGCCCTGCCATTTGGCCCAGGGGTATCTGGTACCTAGGGCTGAGAACATCTGATAACCCAAATCACTACTATCCGAAATGCGAGCATACATCTGACCACATAGAATCCAAACATAACCAGGTTGTGAGGCTTGCGAGACTACGATTACCTTTCACATATCACGTATCACATCTTTGAATGCCACATGTTATTCCACATCATACGGCTGATTTCTAGAAAGGTATAACTTCTTAAGCTCGTATGTCTCGGGAAAAGGTGTTAAGCTAAGAGAAGTTGCCTTCTCCACCATCAATTGATATACATTTATAGAAACCACTCAAAATATGATTTAGAATACAATGTCAAACAAACATCCATACAAGTTTGTTCTGGGACTGAACGAAACCGAATGCACTTTCCTCGGCCATTACTAGGCGAGAAGCCCTTGCAATCCCAAAAAAATCTCCAAGACGAAGAAACCACTGCTATAAATAACTCTATAATAAGTGCGACCCAGAGCATGTCAACAAGCAGTCCTCACGGTATGAAAATCCTTGGTCTTCAATAATGATGATCTTCAACATGTCTTCACTTTCGAATGTGTGCATTGGTTCAAAGTGGTTTCCGGATAGGGATCACCCAAATCCGACCCTGGTTCCTTCGAAGCCAATCATCGCTTTAAAAGATGTAAAGTTCATATGTGGATATCAATCATCAATCAATTACTTCATCTTTTATTTAAAACAAATATCTTTCTTAGATATACTCTTTTCAATTTATTTCTTTTTCATTTCAAGAGTGTATGGAATTATTAAGACTCATTTATTAATTCATTTGATTTATTTAAAATATTCTTAAACCTTGGAATAATTCCAAATCATTTTCTCTTTTACTTAGGAAAACCTTTCCAAATAATTTATTATATCCTAATCAAAGATTTCTTATATTCAAGTTATAACTTTTAACTTAGGGAAATTATTTCCACATCATTAATTAAAACTTACTCAAAGATTTCCTTCTTAACTTCAAATCATATCCTTGCCAATCAAAGATTTTCATAATAGAGCACTACTGCCTCTTTAAATATGGTAAATTTCACCTCCAGGGACTAGTGGCAAGTAATCTACATTATGAAGATCTTTGTCTTCAAAGATATTTGTCTTCAATATGTTTTATTTCAAAAATTAGTTTAAAGCGGTTTTCGGATAGGAATCACCTAAATCCGATCCTGGTTTTTTGGATAGGAATCACCTAAATCCGATCCCGGTTTTTTGGATAAGTATTTTCTTTATCTTGGAAAAATTTGAATATGATCTTTTAGAGCATCCCGGCTTTCATTTCGATCTGTTCCATCCCTCGCCTAAAAGATAAAGCTCAGGTAAGTTCAGGGCACCGGTTACTCCATTCCTAACTATAGTTAAAAACCTTGTTTTATCTTCTTAGATCGCACAAATGGTACCAAATGTGCTAGTAGTTTTCGCATACTCAGTTTGTTAATATATTCAATACGCTTTACTTTTTATTTAAGTGGTATATACAATTCCTCTTAACCGTTTATTGAAACTTTTAATTAAACTTCCAAATCACTTTTAAATTACTTAATTATTCTTTTAAAATCATTCAAAAAGATTTAGGAAAGAATTGTTAAGTTTAAACTCATATTCAATGGGCTATAGAATTCGCAACATAAAAGTGTCACGGAAAGTGCTACATAAGCTTATTTGATTTAAACAACTTTTTAATATTTAAAGATTCATATTTTCAATTCCAAAACTATTTTAAACCATTTGAACAGATTAATAAATTTATTTCATATTTTTAATCATTAAAAATAACATTTATAAAGAAATCTATTTTTTTATTCCGAACGATAAAACCGCGATATTTTTAGAAATTTGTTTTGGATATATTTCAAAATTTACCTGATGAAGTCTTGATTGTCTTTATTCATTGAAAACTATTATTATTGCGAACCAAAGAAATTTTATTTCAAAGAAACCTGACGTATAAATCAGTCTCTATATTAATTTGAAATTACAGGTCAAAATTTACGAACTACCGCTACGTGACGAGCTCGATTTTGACCAATTTTGTGAATTGCTTCGAAACTTGTCTGAAACACTTCAAATTTGTTTCAAACCATATTTAAACTATTTTATCTCATTTAAAACAATATTTTCATCATTTCAAACTCAATTTTCATTTCATTTCATATTATATTATTATAATATGAAATTATTATGAGGCTAAATAATTTCCATACACACATTTATATAGATATAATTTCTTATTAAATTAACTATGGTTAATTTCTAATCATTTCTTTTATCATTTATCAAACAAGTTATCAACCACATAAACAATCATATAATCAACCAATTTTGCATCCTAGTTGTCAAACATATAAATAATTTATTCAAGCGTTTTAATAGACATAATAAAATAGTTATAAGGATGATTTAACTTTAAATAAACATTGAGTACCCACCTTTAACCAAATCGTTTAACTTCCTACCAACATTCATTTAATTCCTTTAGTAAATCATCCTAAATTCACCAAACCATCACCTAAACAACTCCAACTCACTTTCTAGTGCTCGGCCATCACTTCACTTTCACTTGCTCTCGACCAAATCTTCCCACAGCACCAATAAGGCTCGGCAACATCTTGATCCTCCTCTTTCTTCATCGTTTCTTCACTTCTTAGATGTTAGATCATGTTTGGTGATATTTTAAGGTCTTTGGCAAAGTTTGGTGGAGTTTTGACTTTGTTTGATATGGTTTTGAAAAAGTTAGTAAGGAAATGGAAAAGAAGAAGTCATTAAAGCTCTAAGGAAGAAGAAGAAGAGAGCTTAGAAAAGAAAGAAGAAGAATAGAAAGTGTGAGAATGGAAGAGGCATGCATGGCTATTTTTAGGAAAAAGTTTAGAATAAAATATTAATATGCAAAATGACCAAAATATCCTTTACTTACTTTTTTAAGCAACCTTAATTTTTCAACACTTAACATCACATTTCAGATCACTACTTTATGTAATTTTCACTTAAGTATTAAGTAAAGAATATAATATTTATGTTTGTTTGATTTGATGTTTACTTTTTAACTTTTGTACTTTTTTGTCTTTTTGTGCTTACTTTTCCTTAATGAAATTCTAAAATTTTCTAAGTTTGTTTAGTAAAAGTAACTTGATTAGTGAATTAATTAATACTTACACTATTTGAATATATTTTCCTATATAAGAAAATAAAGGATGACAACATTACGTTAACTTTTAATTGGCAAAACGTTGATTTTCGACAAAATGTTTTGCGGTCATATTTTGACGTTTTAGTTAAACTATTTATTTATGTAAACCAAATTTAAAAACAAATTTTTATATTTCTATTTAAAAATATAAGCATTCATAAATAAATTAAAATAATTTATTTAACCATTGAAACTTACTTTTCTGAAATCAGCATTTTGTCTCTTTTGCCGATACAAGCAATGTTAATATTTTTGTATATATTTTTCTTTCCAAATCCTATCTAATACTGTTTGAATCATATAACCTTACCTATTTTATATTTAAAATCACTTTAATTAGTATATTTTAAAGCGGTCAAATTCTGGGTCGTTATATTCTCCCCTACTTAAAAAGAATTTTGTCCTCCAAGTTACTTAAAACAAAAATTTGCATAAAACATTTATCTTTAAACTTAATTCCATATAATATACACAGATTATCCATATGAAATATCTTGTTCGGTCTCCTATTCAAATACACAACTTTATTTACGAACTAGTATCGATCCCCCGATCCTCTAGCGTGGACTCTGATTAGGCTTCTAGATCAGAACCTTTGCTTGTCGTGCGTAGTTCTTAATTATGATAGAAAACTTAAATACCTAACCGAAAATCCTCATCAATGTTCGCCATCAAGAATCGAGTTACAAATCCTTTTTTGGACCAATGTAAACACCTCAAAGTTTCGAGCTCGAATACTAGATCAAAATATGTGCGATGAAATGATCTACATATAACATATGCATTTATTAACTTTCAAATTTTTTATCTTAAGTTCAAACATTTTATAAAGGTCTTCTTTAATAATCCCTTTAATTATATATTTTCAAATATTTTAAAGGAAAATATTCTAAAGAAACATTTTTCACTCAAAAGATAATTTATCTTTATTATAATTTTTTTCCACGATCCTTTAATCACATTTTAAAGACTTAAGTCCAAATCCTTAATTGTGACGGCCTGCCTCACACATGTCAGACTCGAACAATTCAAATGGGAAGATTTTTATGGTGTAAATAAGGAAAAGGAGAGAAAGAAAAGAAAAAAAATATAGAATCACGCAGCGGAATGACAAAATATAATAATCAAATAAACAGTTCATGAAGCTGTTTACAAATAACATTGATTATTCTTTTATAATACAGATCAGAGTTACATACAACAAGAATAAATAATAAATAGATGTAGCAGAACAACATGATGGAGTGGAATAAATATAGTAAATAATAATAGTACAAATTCTTCGTCTTCGTCCTCCAGAAAGCAACCTTCGATAAACTGAAAATCTCAGGCTTAACCGAGTGAATTGAAAAGACAAAACACTCGAGTCAGAACTAAAAGATCATACGTAAGTTAGCACAACAGTAAATAAATATGAGTGTAACGGCGTCAGAGATGTTTATGGGGTTTGACATCTCCTATCTAGTGTCTAACGTGAGTGCAATAACATAAGAGATGTTCGGGATTCCCATCTCCTAAAGATCCGTTAAACAATCTAATATGCAGTACAATACACTATTATAATAGTGTCCATAGTAAAGTATTAAGTAGCGTTAAGGCATTGCCCATATCACCCTTAATATATTTTTATATATTCCAATAGTCTATACAGTCCGTAATTCCTCCGTAAATCAAAGGGCACTCTATAGGTATGGTACAAACCAAACTCGCAAAAGGCGCGCTAGGGCATGTGAACACAGCACTCGAGGCAATGCTAGAGTACATATGCCAATTGCGGATCCAGACTGGTGGTAATGCATAGCAGTTACTACCGCCCACCTCGGTACACATTTCCAAATCAAAATCGAGGGGTGGCCACCAAATCATCACAAAGTCATAATATGGTACCGAAGAAGCATGTCCGATAGGAGGAATGGCCTCACTTGGCCCAGCGTGGCTCCTGTTTTAGTCATATCTAAGATGGCTCACTGGAGTCAGGGTCACGTAAATACCTTAGACAGAATCGTTGGTCGAACCATCCTACTTCATTTCTGAAATCTCCACTACATACACAGTTGTTAAAATGTTTTTCGGTATTGGCAGAGAGTATGACAATATCTAATCCCGGTCTCTTTAACAACTAAACGGTTATTTCACACCAAATGGTTCTTTTACATTTCAAAACTCAAGTCAGAATTGATATCAAAATATCACATTCGTTTTCAAACCATATCTCCCTCGAAATCATATTCACTTTCAAAACTATATTCAATTTTGACTTATGTTCACTTTCAAAATCACATTCCCTTTTGAAATCATATTCACCTTTGGATATATCGATAAGATAGGTTAATTAAATCCTCGTTCCAAAATCGTCATATTTACTCAAATATGTCATCTCACAAAAAGGGTATCAATTCCAACTTAGGTTGTATCATCATCAAGGATTTAAATATAAGCACTTCAACATTACACAGTCTAAAATTTTAGAAAATAGTTTAGATAGTCATAAATAGTTTTAATAGTTTGAAAATAATTTAAAATAGGTTAAAATAGTTTTAAAATAGTAAAATAGTTTAAATAGATATAAATTTGATTTAATTAGATTTAAAGGGATTTAAATAGATTTAAAATAGATTAATTAGATTTCAAATTATCTTAAATAGATTTTTAATAGATTAAATAAAGTAAAATAGATTAAATAGATTTAAATTACATTAAATAGATTTAAAATAGATTAAATTAATTAAACTAATTTAAAATAGGTAAAATAGATTAAATTGGATTAAATAGGTCATAGCAGACTAAAAAAAATTAAAATAGTTTAAATTGATTAACATAGTTAATTTAATTAAAATAGTTAATTTAATTAAAATAGATTAAATTAGTTTAAAATATATTTCGAAGTTATATCTAAACAATTTCAATAACTCAATTCCGATAAATTCATTTATATTTGACACTTCAACTTTGAAATTCCAATTTAAATCCTTTGAACAGTTCGTTAAATCGATTCCAATTTCAACATTAATGCTTGGATTATCGTATATAATTCGGTTTATATAAATCAGTTTCTATTTCAAAATGCCAGTTAACTGAAATTCAAAATTTGAAGAATCAAAAATATTTAATTTAACCAATCCGGTACCCGTATATAATTTTCTACCCTATGGTCAAGTAATGCATATATTTATCATTTTAATTCACAATTTAACATTTTTACGGTTATATATCATCCCGCAATCTCGAATTAAATAAAATCCATAAAATCGCTCGAGTTTATCATTTTAACCTTTGACGATTTTTCCCTAATCTATAGATCGTTCAAGTATGTACCATTTCAACCCATAGGGAACTAGCAATTTTATAACAATATAAAAATACAACATCCAGTCATTCAATATCAACAATCAACATCCATTGCAATCATCATTTAAATCTACCAATAAACATCCATAGACAACTGATTACCATTAAAAGGTATTAAATTGACAATTAGATTTAATATTAAATTAAACAATGATTAAATGCAATAAAAGTCAAATTTAACTAAAATCACAACTTAGACATACCAAACATCAACCAATCAATTTCTAATCACATTATAAATTTAATTTAACTAACATAAGATAATAAGTAGTTGTGAGTGAGATAAAACACTCACATTTGGTTTCAAATCGATTTGAAATTCAAAATGAGGCCCAAAATTCAATAGTCTCAGAATTCGTCCAAACCAGTTTCATAATGTTTGAAATTTCGATACGATCCCAATGAAACCAACCGCGCCCAAATCTGATTTCGTATGTAAAAGATATATGAGTTACAAGTTAAACGATTTAAAATTTAAAATAAAATAAATAAAAGAAAAAAGAAAATTCACGTTACCTTGTTCGTCAGCCACGTGACCGCTAAGCCCAATGAAACCCTAGCCTGAGACTCAGAAATGCATGCGACATGAAGAACCACCGCCACTACACAAATGCCTCCATTGCCAACTGCGCTTGCCTCAGGCGAGCCACCGACCACTTCACACTCGCCACGTCAGTCCCTGAAACGACGCGGATCGAAGCCCAAATTTTCCCAGCCGCCGCCTATGCTTTTAAACCCTAATTGAATTATTGCCTCTGATCCAACTGTCAAAATGCCAAACAAACTGCACAGATGAACTACACATGTCCCTCTCCATGCGATGGTAACTTCGATTCGATGATCCGTCGATGATCATCAAACTCCAATGAATGGCCAAGGTTAATATCTTGATTTCCAGACAAACGATGAATCCGATTGAAAAACAAATCACACCAGTGAATTATGCTCATCGAGAGCTTCGAATTGATATATAATATGATATAGTTGGAGGAGTTTGAATTTTTCGATATGATTTTGGTTTGCAATTGAATCTAGAAATTTGGGTTTCTGCCATTTGAGAAGGAGGAATAAACAGATGAAGTTGTACATGCTGAATATGAAAATGACTGTTAGGCTTTGAGAGAAAACTATTTATATAACCAAGGCCTGATAATAAATGAATAAACATCCGAATAGATTTGAAACGACAAATACGACCTGAAAAGCCTATTCTGCTTTCTGAACAAAAATAGGTCATCCCATATATCAAAATAGATGTTTTGGACTGTTTTAAATCCAGTGGAACATGTTTCAAGTCCTAATTCCATCATATAAAGAAGTTATCCTTAAAATTGGTTGATTTAAATTTATTTCAATTGAATTTAATTAAATTGATTTTTACGCATTTCGAGTCCGTACGATCAAATGACAAATACGATTGCTACGAAACTTGAAATCCTACAATAATTTACCAATACATGTAACGACCCGAAAGTTTCAACCTCGAAAATTCAACATTAATATGTTCAACTGTAGAAGTGTCGAGCAATCGAATGCCGAAAATTCAGATTGTTAAAAAAAAGGACGAAGGAGAACAGAAACCACAGATCTCACATTCGCAGCGGATTAAATATAATAAAAAATAATAGCATTTATACAAAGAAAAGATGTTATTGTTAGATTACATACACTACATCAGAGTACAAACATTTATACATAAACTGGACAGTTGAACCACTTGTCCCAGACTATCACAATAATCTCAAATACACAGCGGTAAACTCCAAACGTTCCTGCCATCCATCTCGCCTCCTGAGCTGTAGAACGTTCTAACCTGAAAATCTGTAATACTTGGTCTGACCCGAGCATTACATCAAAGTAACACGCAGGCCAGGCTGGAAACCAGCGTGAGTAAACCCATCTAACATGAAATACGAATGCATAAAACTTATTCAAAACCCAGGGTAACTTGAACCTTACTACATGTTCTTAACTTGCTATAGTCAAATACACATCTTTCAATCATATCTAAGCATTATTACTTAGATTAAATGACCAAGTTTTACATCATTTATTCCATTCCAGCCTATTTATTTCAAACTCAAATCCATAAAGAATTTATTGCAGATTGCAAATCGAGGTGGATTCGGGTATTTACTGATATCCGACCCCGGTCTCTTCGAATCCAATGTCATCTTAACCCAAGTTACTCAAGTGAATACAATTCAATTTTAAATACAGGACGTCACTTTTCACAACAATTCATCATCGCAAGATAACCACATTATCACTGTTCAACCCAAACATATCATATCACATAGCATCACAAATCACATATCAGAGATGTCAAATAATCCAAGGCATTCGATTTTAATTAATCACCCATAAGCAAGATTAATTGGTTGCTCAATTCCTAATTAATTCAATTTAATCTCCAAATAAATTAAATTAATTTCCTTTAAATCCTGCTAATTAACATTAATTAGTTTAAAAACTCTTAATTAATTTATCATTCTTAATTAATTAATCACCCCATATTTAATCACATAAACGAATGAATTAACTGTAACTTAAGTACATAATTAATTAACCCTTAGTTAATTACATTTTAGTAATTAATCCTTCAATCGCTAATTAATTCACCTTTAATCACACACACTAAGCAATTAATCCTTAATTAGATAATTTACTATCCTTAATTAAGTAATTATTCTTTAATTACTTTCCTTAATTAATTAAATACACTAAGTAATTATTCCATAACTACTTCCCTGAATTAAGTTCCCTTTAATTACTTACATTAAGTAATTATCATTCAAGTAATTAATCTCTAATTACTTACATTAATTAATCTCTAATCACCAATTAATTAATCTCTAATTAATTAATTTATAATTCTTAGTTATTAATTAATTAATTGATTAATTTCTCTTTAATTACTTCATCAATTTATTTAATCTATAATTACCCAAAATCTAACTTAAATCCAAGGTAAAACATTTATCTTTATCAATTACTTAATTACTTCATTAAATTACATTTGGAAACACTTAATAATTTAATTTAAATAGTTGGCCTAATATTTACTTATTCAAATCAAAATAATAAATCTTAAAACATTTGACTTAAAATTTTAAATATAAAAACGTATTTGATAATTAATCTCTACCCTTTGCTTTTGAAATCACTTTAACATTTGCTTTGAAACCTTGAACTTATACAATTCCTCTACTTCAAAACATGGCTAACAAGACGAACATGAGCCTACAGCAGATATACCCGAGCTACGAGTCGAGCTAACCACTCATCTTCCCCCTCTCGATCAAAACACGAGATTTACTTTTAGCCGTCACCCATCTTCCCCGATTCCTCAACAATCACAGTGAATATCTGATACCATGAAAACTTATGCATGGAAATCCAATGCACATGCATTGATCGCCGATGATGCTCCGACATCCACGATCTCCACCAACAAGTCCTTGTTGTCTCCCTCAAGCCATCAGATCACCCAAATTCTTCGATCGAGCACAAAATAAAAATCGAACCCATCAGAACCCACTGGAACCAAACTCAACGACGAAGAAACCCCTCGCCTTGACGGCTCCGACCACCAGAGGGCAAGAAACTCCACCCACAACTTCGTTAATTATCTATGCTTTTGATTCCCCACCCGCGATCCACTCCAGTTCTCCAATGACCTCACAATTTCCTTCATTACAACATCGAACAAACAGGCAAGTTAAACCCTAGTTCATCGTCGTCCAATCACCACGACATTCTAGAATCCTTTCGAGTATTTTTCCCGATATCCCCTCCTCACTAGCTCCCTTCAACGTCACTCGCAACCACCCAAACTACACCAATCATCAGAAAAAGGCAGAAACCCAAATCACGTTTAACTAAAAATTCTTCTTGAATTACCATCTTAAAAATCATGATTCTTTTTCTAAAAACTACCGTTTGCGATGATAAATAGATTATATACATGAATTCATAAATTATTCAAGTCAAAATTTTGATATATTTAAGTTTTTACTGTAATTCTTATATCGTAGTAAAAATTGTCTTCAATTCCTACTTAAAATATTTTTAAAACTTAAATCTTGTTGTTTCTAACAATATTTGTTTAAACATCATACTGCATAACAGATTAGAGAAAGGGCAATTGATTTTTGAATCCTTTTTAGAACTTGAGAACAATGAACAGAGCAAATCTACTTGCTCTAGACATGCACGACAACATTCTCAGACGTGTATACATATATTCCTATTTAAACAATCAGTAAACACTTCTCATATTTCACTTTAAGGAATTACAACATGCATCTATATTTTAAACAGATCTAAAACTTTTTAAATAAATTTGTTTACTCACTTGCACATGCAAACAGATAAAGCCTGGAATTTGTTTAAACTGATCTGGACTTGAAGCATCTGATCTTGGAGCTTGTTTGATGTTGAGATGATCTTTGTTTTCGCTTTAATTTGATTTGATTCAGGTTATAAATTTTAAACAGAGGTTGTTTGATTTCAGTTCTTTACTTTGATTACTTCAATTTTGAGTCTGAATCCTTATGTTTGCCTTTGTTTCTTGGATTGAGATCGTTCCGGTTTTAAAATGTTTTGAATTTTTTTTATCTGCTCAGGTTTTGACTTTGTTCACTGGTTTGTATTTTCAAACTCGTAGTTTGTTTCCTAAATGAAGAAAACGAAGTGATGAGGTAGGGAGATGTGTGTATATAACTTGTTTTTATTTTTATTTATTATTTTTGAAAATAAAACGACAAAATGACACTTGTTTATTTTGCTTCCATTTGTCCTTAGCATGAATTAGTTGTCTTACATGTGTTATTATGTATGAGTTTATTATTTTTAAATGTATTTTTATAAATCTTTATATTTAAATTTCAATTCAGTAATTACATTATGTTAATTTATATAAACATGATCTTTTAAAAAAATATAAAACTAATTTTTATACTAATAAAAATCATATACAAATTTTTTTAAATCCAAATTATTTTAAGATATTTATTCTTTGAATTTCAAATTCAAATTCAAGTTTAAAATCAACTCATATATATATATGCACTTAAATAAACCCATATTTAATTTTTTTTTGAAAATAATAAATTAGCTCATTTTAAATAATATATAAAAGAAATTATCACAAATTTATCTGCTTGAAATTTCGGGATATCATATTACAGATCCGATGAACCCACATCGAAATCTGAGACAGTGGCCAAAATAGCTATTTTCACATTAAGTAAATAAATTATTATTAAATTGGATAAATCACCTTTAAATTTCAATTTCTATAATTAACAGATTTTATCACTTTTGATTACTTAGACATTTATTATGATCTAAAATGGATTTACATATCAGTTCAGTGTTAGATATTACACCAACTACGGCGTTCAATTTCAACTGTAATTAAATCCAATTGATCATAAATTTAATTTCAATTTTTTTAATTTTAACATTTGTTCATATCTTATTACACTAATATTTTACCATTATCATCTTAAATTTCATTAATGTGATATTTAATTATATTTAATTGCAACAAATCCATTTATTATAATTTAATTCCAATAAATTGATCAAACTTGATTTCAATTCTTTTATTAAATCAATTGTCATATTATGAATAAAATTACATTGGGTTACATCTTATTAAATCAATATTCTACAATTATCAATTTAATCTACATTAAGTGCACCAATTAAGTGAATTAATTGCAATTGATTTCCAATTTGATTTAACTGACTAAACAAATAGGTAACATATAATAATTGTCACCATTAACTTTTAATCACATCTTATAAGTTTGTTATCCACAACAAGTGTTATAATTACTACCACAATACTAATTTTATTAAATTACAATTCATTACACCTTACCTCGTTAATTAATACAACATTTAAATTATCAATTACTCTTTAAATCCAATTATCAATTAATACACATTATTACAATAAATTTACAATCTATAACCAATTATAAATCTTTAATCATTTCAATTAAGCAGTTATCAATTATCTTAAACTAATACTATTACATTTCATTTCAATTATATTGTTATTATTAAATCATAATTTTTTTTTATTTCTTCCAACATTAAATCACAAACTTTATTAAATTAACTATTTTAATTATCGAAAATTGCAGGTCATTACATTAATTAATGCTGGAATTCATTTATAAAACATTTTCCATGTTATAATTACCTTTTTGAAGAGTCATTATTTTACTTAAATGCATAGATAGTTCACAAACTTAAATCTATATTTGTATGATATACCTTTATGTCCTAAGAGTATTTATATCAAATCCTAAGTTTCAAATTGATTTTACTTAAATCCATTCTCTAGTAAATTTAAAATTTGTTGTAATTTACTATTATCTTAAATTCATAAGTTATAAAACTTATTTAATATTTAATACTATTATTAGTTTTCTAGCTTTGAAAACAAATTCGAAATTACTGATATTAAATTCTCTTTTCTTTTATCCTTTTATTTATAAATCACATTTATAAATAATGCTTATCCAATTTCACCTGCTCAAAGTATTTCAATCTTCCACCAAAAGTTTTTATAAATTTCTTAGCTTTGAGTTAGGTATGATTCGGAAATTTTCGACTATACAAAATCGTCGACAATTCTGTTTTTTTAATCAATTAGCGATCCTAATTTATCTTTGGTTTAAACACTTTTATACAGATTACTAATCAATGATTCACATTATTTCTTTAACTTGAGAAAATTATATGGATCGAGTAACTCCAAAACAATCCAAGGAACTCGGTACTACCAATAGTATCAGATATCCTCCTAACAAGAAGAGTAATACTGAATAAAATGTTTACCATCCGAACAAAACGCTTGCCCATTTTCAGATTATTTTCGAGCCAATCGAATTAATTATCATAAAATACCTCTTCTTATTTTAAATAATACCATTTTCAAAATTCTTTAGAGATTACTTTATAAAACCTATTTTATAGATCCATTTATCTTATATCAATTAACTTCATTTAAATTGCCGCAATTCTCTTACTCGAATGTAAATTCTCATTCCTTTTATATTTATCTTTTTACACAATTGTTTTCTATTACTTAAATACATTTTTATCTTATATGTTCATTCCTTAAACAAATCTTATTATCAAACACCTTATAGTCAAATCGTGAAAATTAATTCATAAGGTATTTATACTTAAACTTTTAATCGAACAATTGATTAATTTACGATAGTAAGTTAATGATATCATTTCTTAATTTATTATTTTGGAAAAAAGTATTAAAGATCTAAATTACCTTATCAGATTTCTTACTTATCGATTATCTTTATGAAACATCTTATAGTTAAATTATGAAATTCTAGTCACAAGATGTCCATATTCAAATTTCACTAATCCTGATTTCTAAATATACAACTTTCCAAAATATATACTTTATATTCAAAATATAATTCTAGGTAAAACTATTTTATTTACCAATTTTTCAAAATCAATTTGTCGGTTTGTCTTGTTTGAATGTTTAGGACCCCTCATCAATAACCGTGATTGGGTGTATCAATCAGAATCCAAAAATCACTCAACAGATAAATTAATACAAAATAATTTATTAGTCACTAACACATACGCACTCGTACAAAATAATTAATACACTCAGACTCATTCTAGGGTGTTCAAACTCTATCTCTAATGAGTCACTCATCATAGGGTATTACTAACCCTATCCTTGATGAGCCTTTACGGCACCAAAGCCAAGGTTCTCCTTAACCGTCGGCTCTGATACCAAATGTAACGACTTGTTTTTTCCGTACCCTTTGAATCGATAATAAACCACACATGTCTACCTCAAATTGCACGAATAAGCGGACATTAAGGGTATAAAGAAATTAAAGACAGAAAAGAATCTCACACGAATGGAATAACATATATTATTTCAATAATAATATTTACAGTGGAAAATTTTAAAATACAATATTAGAGTCTAACCTAGATTCAGCCTGGACAGTTATAAACCACCATTCTTACAATTCTAAAAACAACAAAACAAATGCAATAGATGTAGCAGATAATAGAATACGTCTATATGATGATGAAGATCTCCAACTCGTCTTTGGAAACTCTAATTATCTTCAACAAAAACTGAAACTACTCGAATCTGACCTGAGTATTAAAAATACTCGGATCGGGCTTGATAAACCAACGTGAGATACTTGAAATTTGAAATGACTATGCTATCAAAACCATTGAGAAGAAGGGTATCTCATAAACTACGCCCACACATAAAAACAAATGAGTTTTTACCTTATGATAACCAAAACACTTTTATACCAAAATACACTTGATATTATTTTTAATGAAATTCATTTAAAAACACTTTTTGAATAAGGTATCAATACTCGGACTAAGTCAAAGGTAATATATCTGAACTGGGTCAACGGAATATACCAACGGAATATAAGGTACCAGAAGGGGTAGCTGAAATGTCTCCAAGTCATTACAGCTATTTCGAGAATAGAATCAAAACCTTAAAGCTCGAATTGGAATTGGATTTTCCAACATGATTGGAAACTAGTGGAAAGATCAATCCGTATACATGGCTTATGCCCAAGACTCGGATGACGTTATACAACAACACAAATGCCTAAAAGGGGATATAATCAACAAATAACATCCAAGGACTCAGACTTCGTGCATCCCTACCATAAGGCCTAGATATATCTGATAAGTAGGGCTCAGAACATCTGATAACCCAAATCGTTACTATTTGAAATGCGAGCATACATCTGACTACATAGAATCCCATCATAACCGGATGTGAGGCTCACGAGGCTATGGTTACCTTTCACATATCACAAATCACATCTCTAAATGCCGCACTGTCATTCCACATCACACGATTGATTTCTAGAAAAGTATAACTTCCTGAGCTCGTATGTCTCAGGAAAGAGTGTTAAGCCAAGAGAAGTTGTTTTCTTCGCTACCAACTGGTATACATTTATAGAAACCACTCAAATGTGATTTAGAATATAATATTAGACAAACATCCATGCAAGTTTGTTCTAGGATTGAACGAAAATGAAGGCACTTTCCCTGGCCATTACTAGGCGAGAAGCCCTTGCAATCCAAAAAAAATCTCCACGACGAGGAGACCACTACTATAAATAACTCTATAATAAGAGCGAGCTGGAGCATGTCAACAAGCACTCCTTACGTTATGAAGATCCTTGATCTTCGATAATCATGATCTTCAACATGTCTACACTTTCGAATGTATACATTGGCTGTGACGTCCCGAAATTTTAGGCAATATTTATTTGATAATTTCCATTTATAATTATTTTAAAATGTGCAATATTGATTTAATAATCCGATTTAATAGAATTTATCTTTTCAAAACTAATAATTATTTAATTCTTACCTTTTCAAAATTTATAATAATAATAATTCAATTTGGAAAATTTTCTTCTTTCCAAATCTAATAATATTTAATTGATAAAATTTATCTTTCTAAGCTAATAAAAATATATTCTTTTTATAATGTATATGTGTGTATACATTTTGAATAGGAAGTTTGGTTTTAACTTAAATTTAATAATTCAAATTTATGATATATATATGTATATATGAATGTATATATATATATGAATATATATTGTGAATTTGAAAGATTATGATTGAATTTAATATAGAAACTTTTTCAAAAGCTATTTAAAGATTTATCTTATATTTTAAAAAATACTTAAAGTAAATATTTATTTTTATTTAAAAATATAATAGCTTAAATTAGTTTATATTTATTTTTAAAAAATTGGTTCTTGAAATAAATTTAGTTTATATATATATATTTAAATACAATATTTTTAGTTTAAAACTTTAAAATAAGATTTAATTTAATATCCTTTTCTTTTTAAATATTTCTTTCTTTAAAATTTAGCTTTGGAAAATATATTTAAAAAATATATAAATAAAACATAAAAGTATGCACTAAATAATGATAATTTGTATATAAAAGCACTAAATAAAGATAATTTGTATATAAACATTCAAAGCTAATTGAAATAAACATTAAAATATGGTAATATGAATAAGAAATTAATCAAAATGAATTTTAAACATTTTTAAAAATAAGAAATATATAGAAATAATTATATATAAACAAGTCTTCACACTTGTCAACTTAGTGATTAAGGAATAATACATTTGTCAATTAAGGAACTAATGAAGAATCCATTTGTCACATTTGAGAAACAAGTGGCAAACCTTGTTTTAATAAAAATTTAAGTATATATCAATGTTTTTAAAAAGGAAGCTGTTCATTTGTTTTTCAGTTAAAATTTTCTCTGTACTTTCCTTCCTTCTTCTTCTTCTTCTTAAACAATATAAACCAATACAAACACTAGTTCAAATATTCACGAACCTGAGATCTTGCAAATAAATAAAAAAAGATCAATAATAACTTTAAGAATCAACACAACTGCACAACCTCTCTAGATCAAACAGCAGATTCAACAAACAGGATTTTAATTTCAACAAATAAATTAAACTCAATCAGATTCAAAATGCAGATCAATTCAACAGTTCCAGAAAACTAATACAACAATGTTCTTTGCTTCTCCCTGTTTGGTGAGTAAACCCTGTATTTAAAAACAGTTAAAAAATCTGTGATGAAACCTTGTTGCATGTATAGAAATATAGTCTATATTGCTTGCTTGAGTTTTGAATAAAATATGTGTATATGAGTATAATATGTCTGCAAATGATCTCTGTATATTTATATGTGTGCTCTATTGTTAGTGACAGACTCAACTTCATCACAAAATAATTCATATCTTCCTAAATAATCAATATTAGACTTTGATCACTAAAAAGAAAATGTTAATAACAATGTGTTATTGTTTTTAAAAATAATATTAAATGATTGTGTTTGGTTAATATTCTGTAAAATTTATAATTACAGTGGAAATCAGGAAATGGGTAAAATTCAAACAAGTTAATTTAAATCTATGATTATATAATCTGGAAAGCAAAGTCAAATCATGAATTTAGGTATAAAGATTGTGATATTTAGTTTGAGATTCGATGAGATTTTCGGTGTTGAACATTTTTGGGTATTTTGGATATCCATGGCGATTGGAGGCGAACTGGAGCTCGTGAGTCGGTATGGTGATGGCCAGGGTGTCAGAGGACACTGGAAAAATAGTGATTGATTTCTATTGGTTGTAGTAGCCGTAAAAGGGAGAAGTAGGGTTTTCTGGTAAGTTTTGGAGGTCGGGGTTGCCGAGGTTGGTACGTCAATGGTAGCGCACCGAGATGGAACGCATAGGGAGAATGGGTTTGGTGGTTCGAGGCGCTTCTGTGGTCAAAGTAGTTTGGGGTCAGGTGGCGTGGTTCGTCGTCGGCCGATGATTTTGCCGATAATGTTCATTTCTAGTTTTGATCAACGTATCGATTTTGGGTTTTCCTTCGACTTTCTTTGTTCTGCTTCGTCGTGGTGTTTGTCGAGGTCGATTGTGGGTTGGCGAGGGCCGGAGGGTTGGTTGGCGTCGAGATTTTCGATCATGCACGTGCACGGTGGTCTTCATGTGTATTTGGGTTTTTGGGTTTGGGGAAGGAGAAGTTAGCCAAGGATTTTCATGTTTTCTCTCACGTTCGACTCGGAGTTGACGAAGTGGGTAATGTTGTTTTATTGTCTCGAGTTTGCATGGGTTTGTGTCGGGGGTTTTACCATGTTTACTTGGGAAATTGTTGTTTGCTCGAAAATGTTTTTTTTCTTCCAGTTTTTGAAATTGTCGAGATTTTTAAACTAAAATGATTTTCAAATTTTAAAAAGCAAACTTAAATTTTAAACAAAGTTTTAACTAGTTTTGAAAGTGGTATGAAATGTTTAAGTTTAAGAGCATGATGTTTTAAACAAATTCAAAAATTTAAAATATGGATTTTGAAGTTTTAAATTTTTGTTTTAGAAATAGTTTTGGTTTATAAATATTACATTGGACAAATCATGTAATTAGTCCATAAGTGTTTTCAAATCAAATATAATTGTTGAAATTGCAATATGATTAAGGTAAAAGGTATTTAACTTTAATAAGATAAAAGATGATAATTTTGTATAAACCAAATTCAAGCTTTTAAATTTAGTTTAATTTAAAATGATAGGTAAGAGTTTATTGTAGTAAATGATTTATCTTAATTTAATCATGTTTTGTTAACAATAGTAATTAAAGTATAATTACTTAATTAACTAAGATAAATAATTTAGGTAATTAAATTAAGATAAATCAATTTGTGTAATTAATTATGTGTAGATGATTACTTAATTGAGGATTGATTAATCAAGGTTAATTAATTAAGGAATAACTAAGTAATGGATGTAATTAGAGGTTACTTACTTAATATTAATAGCATTATTAAGGGTAATTACTTAATGAAGAATTTAGAGTGTTAATTACTCAGTATAATTAATTAAGTTAGTGTAGTTAATTTTAGTTAATTAATTAGGTTTAATTAATTAAATAATATCACTTAATGATAGGTTAGGTATAATTACTTAATGTGATTAATGAAGTGTAATTACTTAGTGAAGTAATTAATGGATAATTACTGGATGTAACTAATTAAAAAGTAAACTACTTGATGGAAAGTAAATAGAGAATAATTACTAGTGGAAGTAATTAAGTGTTAATTACTTTGTGTAATTAATTAATGGATTAATTAATGTAATTAATCAAGGAGTTGATTTAATTGATATAAATAATTAAGGATGGTTAATTACTAATATGATTAATAAGGTTGATTAATGAATGTAATTAAGTTAAAAAATTAATTATTAAATGTAATTAGAAGAATAATTAATTAATGAAAGTAATTAAAGGATCATTAATTAATGTAAATAATAAGAATAATTAAAGGTTTAATTGATTAATGATGGAGATTAATTAAAAGATAATTAATCAATGAAGCGATTATAGTATAATTAATTAAAGATTAATGTAATTAATTATAGTTAATTAATTAATAAAAAGTAATTAAATTTGATTAATAAATGATTAAAGAATAATTAATTTTAATTAATTCAAAAGCTAATTACTTAATGTAATTAAGGATTAATTAATCAAGGATGATTAATTAAGAGAATAATTAAAGGATAATTAATCTGTAATTAAAAGATTAATTAATTGGGTTGTGAGGTAATTAAAAGAGTGATTAATTAATTAATTAATTAAATGGTAATTAATTTATTTAAGCAGGATTATGTGATTAATTCTCAAGTAATTAATTTAATTTAAGTTGATTAAATTGATATAATAGGGATTAATAATTCCTGTTTGTGGATGATTGTTTGAGTAGAATGTCTGAATTGAATGATACTTATAGTTTGATAATCTGTGAAGTGCTATGATGTGATATTGATTATAGCTCTGTTAAGTGTGTGATATTTATCTATGAATGATGCTTTGTGAATTCAATGTTTTAAAATGAATTAAATTGCTCAAACTTAAATACTTGGACATTAAGATGATGTTTTGGATTTCGGTGAGACCGGGATCGGATTTCCAAATTTGGAATTCCGAAAACCACATCGATCCAAATTAAACGTTAGGTCGTGAAAACTCTGAGGGTGATTCCAATACGAGTTTAAAGGGGGTAATATTTTCAGATTTGAGATGAAGATTCAGAGTGCAAGGGTTATTATCGTTAACTCTGAGGAATTCCAAAATGAGTGCAGCGAGATAGTGCCTTCGGTTTTGTTCGAACCTGGAACAAACTTGTATGGTTAAATGCTTTCCGAACATCGTCGGAAGGACGATGAGCATTCTAAGATAAATGTGTTCTGTAAAGGTAATCGTAGCCTCAAGCCTCATCAACCGGGAATAGCTAAAACAGTGGAGGTGCAGCATGGCTAAGTGGGTTGTGCCCAAGTAGGACGATATTTACCCCTGTCTAGAGGTTCCTTTTATTCGGCTTAGTGGGCAGTTGGCGACGTTCATCTACGTGGTTGTCTTGTTCAGAACTATCCAGTAAGGGATGGTTCCGGCCTTGTGTTGAAGGGGATTTAGGGTAGATCCTTGGTATAGTGATCTAGGCCATGTAATGTGACGGATGTTACCCCAGTAGCCCTGCCATTGTATGGAATCCAATCTCCAATAAATGTCGTACGTATTGATTGTGCCCAACTATGTTGGAACGTGAGATGTAAGCATTCCAGCTATTTCTGTATTTTGGTTGAAAACCCTAGACCCTATTATAATATAACTGGATTTCCTATCAAATTTTTTGGTTAGCATAAGGTAGAAACTTACCCATGTTTATGTGCGGGAAGTCTTACGTGATACCTTTGTTTCCAAAGGTTTTCAAAGTTAAGTAACTTTAACCCGTTTACTCACACCAGACCCATGTCTGACCCAAAGTTTATTTTCTGCTTTATTAAACTCTTAGGTACTCAAATTTTTTATGAGTACCTATGGGATTCAGGTTAGATTTGACGAGTTTGGAGGAGATATGGAGCAGGAAGTTTCGGCATTTGTAGATATATAGTGGTTCCACTGTGCTAATGTTGTATATGTATTTCTGTGATGTAATTGATTTGTAATAACTAGAAAGGTATTTATAATTGTCTAGTTTGTGTTGTTTAAGCTGTAGAACTCTGATGTATATGATACTATGTAATATCTTATGTGATATAATGTAATTTATTCGTTCCGCTATGAGATTATGATATTGTTTAGTTTCTTTCTTTCCTATCTTTTCTCTTTTCTATCCTTTTCTTTCTTCTTAATGATGCGTCTTTCTATGGAATTAAAGGTGGGTCGTTACATTGTGGTATCGGAGCGCTAGGTTGAGTGAATACCTAGGCTTTGGGGTGATTTCTTTCTTGAGAGAGCGTGTGTGTGTGTGTGTATATATATATATATGTATGTATGTATGTATGTATGTATGCATGCCTATTTTGTTGGGTTATCTGTTCGTGTTTTCCAGCATGATTTCTAGAGGTAGGAGAGGTAGTAGTGTGTATAGCACGACTACCACTAGTGGAAGAAGTCTGAGTAATTGAGATTTGAAGTGTATCTACCAGGATAGTATTGGGTATATTGAGTAAGCTTTGTAGCATAGTGTAAGGATTTCACCAATCTCTGAAGGAAACCTTTTTATGTTCGGAGTCCATCTCTGGAATGCAAGATTAGTTGCGCTCATATGAACAGATTTTCTAGAATTTGGATCAATCGGAAGTGTTGAAGATAGTCATGGTATCTTGGCAACCATAGGAAGGAGTTTTGTCTGTATCAGAGTATGAGACTCAGTTCGACAAGGTCTTTGAGCTTTGGTTTTAAGCCTGAATTTCTTGAGAGATATCTGCCCATCTTGAAGGATCTTTACGGAGTTGGTTGATATAGCCTTGTGATTCGAGGAGCTTTTAGATAGGGAAGTCTTTGACATCAGTGGAAGCTCGAAGATATTGAGTGTGCTGCTAGGAAGGTCTCTTGGCTTAGCGGTATCTCAGAGGTGAAGTCCGAAAGCAGCAGAGTGGCCCTTTTCTTCGATGGTTCAGGAGTCTTTGTGATTCTTCTATCGGTAGGCCGAGCTGATAGTGAAGGCTTGCCCACTTCTTCTGGAAGCTCGACAGGGTATGATGTTTGTGGTTGAGAGTACCATCGATTTCTTCTATAGTTAGAAGAGCTTAAGCTGTTCTGATAAGTGAGGAGAGAACAGTTTCTTTGGAATCTGAGTTAGGGTAGAATAGAAAAGGTGACTTGTGATGGTTCGGAGGTTCTCTTAGTAATCATTTCTTTGGATTGAGGTATCTCTAGAGGTTGTAGGAGCTATAGAAGTGGTTTGAGATTTTTCGGATATCTTCGAGAAGTCAAGATCTACATCCGCATCAGGAGATTAAGTTCTATATCAACTTGCTTCTTGGGGCTTTTCCAATGGTTCAGCCTAGTAGGGGGATGGCTTCTTGAGTGAGGTTTTTGTGTAGTAGCTCAGGATTGAATTGCCAGTTCGGATGGCTGGGATTCGTTATGTATTTCACGTATCTCTAAAGTAGTACATGTATGATCTATCACTGGTTTTAGAACTAGTAGTTCTAGGGAGATTTGGAAGTTGAACAGGTCTTGTCTGTGGTTTGATATCCTGTTCAGATTGTAGATCTAGAGATATAGGAGCTCAGGATCTGAGTAGTGTAGCTAGATTAGATTCAGTAGAGCGAGTAAGCCGGTGTTTATACCTGGGAAACTCTAGATAATATTAAGAAGTTCTATCCAGAATTTACTTTGGATAGTTAACGTTGTTTGTTTGAATTGGTTGCTAGTAGTATATGGTTGATAACATATGATTTCTATTTTAAAATTAAAATCTGTGTGGGATTATTAAATTATCTTTGCTTTTAAATTTCGGGGACGAAATTCTTTTGAGGGGGGAGGAATGTGATGTCCTAGAATTTTAGGCAATATTTATTTGATAATTTCCATTTATAATTATTTTAAAATGTGCAATATTAATTTATTAATCTGATTTAATAGAATTTATCTTTTTAAAACTAATAATTATTTAATTTGACAAATGTTATGTTTTTAAAATTTATAATAATAATAATTTAATTTGGCAAGTTTTCTTCTTTTCAAAGTTAATAATATTTAATGGATATCATTTATCTTTCTAATCTAATAAAAATATATTCTTTTTTTAATGTATATATGTGTATACATTGTGAATAGAAAGTTTGGTTTTAATTTAAATTTAATAAAAATGTTTTCAAAATTATAATATATATATATATATATATATATCTGTGTGTGTGTGTGTGAATATATATTGTGAACTTGAAAGATTATGATTGAATTTAATATAGAAACTTTTCGAAAGCTATTTTAAAATTTATTATATATTTAAAAAAAATATTTAAAGTAAATATTTATTTTTATTTAAAAATTATAATAGCTTAAATTAGTATATTATAATAAAAAGTTTAATTTGTTTTCGTTTAAAAAATTGGTTCTTGAAATAAATTTAGTTTATATATATATATATATATATATATATATATATTTAAATACAATAATTTTTAGTTTAAAACTTTAAAATTAGATTTAATTTAATATCCTTATCTTTTTTATAAAAAATTCTTTAAAATTTAGCTTTGGAAAATATATTTTTAAAAATATATAAATAAAACATAAAAGTATGTACTAAATATATAAACATTAAAAGCTAATTGAAATAAACATTAAAACATGTTAATATGAATCAGAAATTAATCAAAATGAATTTTAAACATCTATAAAAATAAGAAATATATAGAAATAAATATATATAAACAAGTCTTCACACTTGTCAACTTAGTGATTAAGGAGTAATACATTTGTCAATTAAGGATCTAATGAAGAATACATTTGTCACATTTGAGAAACAAGTAGCAAACCTTGTTTTAATAAAAATTAAGTATATATCAATGTTTTTAAAAAGAAAGCCATTCATTTTTCTTCAGTTAAAATTTTCTCTGTACTTTCCTTCCTTCTTCTTCTTCTTCTTAAACAATATAAACCCAATACGGACACCAGTTCAAATATTCCCAAACCTGAGATCGTGCAAATAAAAAAAAAATGAAGATCAAGAATCAACTTCAAGAATCAACACAACTGCACAACCTCTCTGGATCAAACAATAGATTCAACAAACATGATTTTGAGTTCAACAAATAAATTCAACTCAATCAGATTCAAAATGCAGATCAATTCAACAGTTCTAGAAAACAAATACAACAATGTTCTCTGCTTCTCCCTGTTTGGTGAGTAAACCTTTTATTTAAAAACAGTTTAAAAATCTATGATGAAACTTTGTTGCATGTGTAGAAATATAGTCTATAATGCTTGCTTTAGTTTTGAATATAAATGTGTGTATATGAGCATAATATGTCTGCAAATGGTCTCTATATATTTATACGTGTGCTCTGTTGTTAGTGATAGACTCAACTTCATCACAAAATAATTCCTATCTTCCTAAATAATCAATATTAGACTTCGATCACTAAAAAGAAATTGTTAATAAAAATGTGTATTGTTTTTAAAAATAATTTTAAGTGACTGTATTTGGTTAATATTCTGTAAAATTTATAATTACAGTGGAAATCAGGAAATGGGTAAAATTCAAACAAGTTAATTTAAATCTCTGATTATATAATATGGAAAGTGAAGTCAAATCATGAATTTAGGTATAAAGATTGTGATTTTTAGTTTGAGATTCGATGAGATTTTCGGCGTTGAACGTTTTGGGTATTTTGGCAACACACGGCGATCAGAGGTGAACTGGAGCTCATGGTTTGGCATGGTGGTGGCCAGGATGTCAGAGGTCATTGAAAAAATAGTGATTGATTTTTCTATTGGCCGTGGTGGTCGGAAAAGGGAGAAGTAGGGTTTTCTGGAAAGTTTTGGAGGTCGGGGTTACCGAGGTTGGTACGGCAACGACGGCGCACCAGGATGGATCGCATAGGGGAATGGGTTCGGTGGTTCAAGGCGTGTCTGTGGTCAAAGCAGTTTGGTCAGGTGGCGTGGTTCATCGTCAGCCGATGATTTTGCCGATTATGTTAATTTCCAGTTTTGATCGAGGTATCAATTTTTGGTTTGCCTTCGACTTTCATTGTTCTGCTTCGTCGTGGTGTTTGCGAGGTCGATTGTGGGTTGGCGATCGGCGTCGAGATTTCCGGTCGTGCACGTGCAAGGTGGTCGTCATGTGTATCTGGATTTTTGGGTTTGGGAAGGAGAAGATGACCCGGGGTTTTCATGTTTTCTCTCGCATTCGACTCGGAGTTGATAAAGTGGGTAACGTTGTTTTATTGTCTCAAGTTTGCATGGGTTTGTCTCGAGGGTTTTACCATGTTTACTTGGGAAATCATTGTTTGCTCGAAAATGTTTTGTTTCCAGTTTTTAAACTTGTTAAGATTTTCAAACTAAAATGATTTTCAAATTTTAAAAAGCAAAACTTAAATTTTAAACAAAGTTTTAACTTGCTTCGAAAGAGGTATGAAATTTTCAAGTTTAAGAGCATGATCTTTTAAAGAAATTCAAAATTTAAAAATATGGATTTTAAAGTTTTAAAATTTTCTTTTAAAAATAGTTTTGGTTTATAAATATTACATTGGGCAAATCATGTAATTAGTCCAAAAATGTTTTCAAATCAAATATAATTATTGAAATTGCAATATGATTAAGGTAAAAGGTATTTAACTTTAATAAGTTAAAAGATGATAATTTTGTATAAACCAAATTCAAGCTTTTAAATTTAATTTAATTTAAAATGTTAGGTAAGAGTTTAATGTAGTAAATGATTTATCTTAATTTAATCATGTTTTATTAACAATAGTAATTAAAGTATAATTACTTGAAGTAATTTAGGTAATTAAATTAAGATAAATTAATTTGTGTAATTAATTAAGTGTAGATGATTACTTAATTGAGGATTGATTAATCAAGGTTAATTAATTAAGGAATAATTAAGTAATGGATGTAATTAGAGGTTAATTACTTAATATTAAAAGAATTATTAAGGGTAATTACTTAATGAAGAAATTAAAGTGTTAATTACTCGGTGTAATTAATTAAGTTAGTGTAGTTAATTTTAGTTAATTAATTAAGTTTAATTAATTAATGAAAATCACTTGATGATGGGTTAAGTATAATTACTTAATGTAATTAATGAAGTGTAATTACTTAGTGAAGTAACTAATGGATAATTACTGGATGTAATTAATTAAAAAGGAAATTACTTGATGGAAAGTAATTAGAGAGTAATTACTAGTGGAAGTAATTAAGCGTTAATTACTCTGTGTAATTTATTAAAGGATTAATTAGTGTAATTAATCAAGGAGTTGATTTAATTGATATAAGTAATTAAGGATAGTTAATTACTAATGTGATTAATCAAGGTTGATTAATGAATGTAATTAAGTTAAAGATTAATTATTAAACGTAACTAGAAGAATAATTAATGAATGAAATTAATTAAAGGATCATTAATTAATGTAATTAATAAGATTAATTAAAGGTTTAATTGATTAATGATGGAGATTTATTAAAAGATAATTAATCAATGAAGTGATTATAGTATAATTAATTAAGGATTAATGTAATTAATTATAGTTAATTAATTAATAAAAAGTAATTAAATTTAATTAATAAATGACTAAAGAATAATTAATTTTTGTAATTAATTCAAAGGCTAATTACTTAATGTAATTAAGGAATAATTAATCAAGGATGATTAATTAAGAGAATAATTAAAGGATAATTAATCTATAATTAAAAGATTAATTAATTGGGTTATGAAGTAATTAAAAGAGTGATTAATTAATTAAATGGTTTGTAATTAATTAATTAATGATTGATTTAAGCAGGATTATGCGATTAATTCTCAAGTAATTAATTTAATTCAAGTTGATTAAATTAATTATAATAAGGATTAATAATTCCTGTTTATGGATGATTGTTAGAGTGGAATGTCTGAATTGAATGATACTTATAGTTTGATAATCTGTGATGTGCTATGATGTGATATTGATTACAGCTGTGATAAATGTGTGATATTTATCTGTGAATGATGTTGTGCGAATTCAATGTTTTAAATTGAATTAAATTGTTCAAGCTTAAATCACTTGGACATTAAGATGGCATTTTGGATTTCGTGAGACCAGGATTGGATTTCCTAATTTGGAATTCCGAAAATCGTCGATCCAAATTAAACGTTAGGTCGTGAATCTCAAGTGAAAAAGCTAAGTCTCAAGGTGTAAGGACTATTCGTCGTTAAAACTCTGAGAGTGATTCCAATACGAGTTCAACGAGGGTAGTACTTTCAGATTCGAGATGAAGATTCAGAGTGCAAGGGTTATTGTCGTTAACTCCGAGGGTGATTCCAAAATGAGTGTAGCAAGATAGTTCCTTCGGTTTCGTTCAAACCCGGAACGAACTTGTATGGATTGAATGCTTTCAGAACATTATCGGATGGACAATGAGCATTCTAAGATAGATGTGTTCTATAAAGGTAATCGTAGCCTCAAGCCTCATCAACTGGGAATGGCTAAAACATGGGAGGTGCAGCAAGGCTAAGTGGGTCACGCCCAAGTAGGACGAGATTTACCCATGTCTAGAGGTTCCTTTTATTTGGCTTAGTGGGCAGTTGGCGACAGCCATCTGCAGGGTTGTCTTGCTCGGGACTATCCAGTAAGGGATGGTTCCGGCCTTGTGTTGCAGGGGATTTAGGGTTGATCCTTGGTACGGTGATCTATGCCACGTACTGTGATGGGCGATACCCCAGTAGCCCTGTCATTATATGGAATCCGATATCCAATAAGTGTCGTACGTATTGATTGTGCCCAACTATGTTGGAACGTGAGATGTAAGCATTCCAACTATTTTTATATTTTGCTTGAAAATCCTAGACCCTGTTATAATATAACTGGATTTCCTATCAAATGTTTTGGTTAGCGTAAGGTAAAAACTTACCCATGTTTATATATGGTAAGTCTTATGTGATACCATTGTTTCCAAAGGTTTTCAAAGTTAAGCAACTTTAACCCGTTTACTCACACCAGACCCATGTCTGACCTGGAGTTTATTTTCTGTTTTATTAAACTCTTAGGTACTCAAATTTTTATGAGTAGCTAAGGGATTCAGGTTAGCTTTGACGAGTTCTGGAGGAGATATGGAGCAGGAGGCTTCGGCGTTTGTAGATATACAGTGGTTCCGTTGTGCTAGTGTTGTATCTGTATTTCGGTGATACACTTGAGTTGTAATAACTAGACAGGTGTTTATAACTGTCTAGTTTGTGTTGTTTAAGCTATATAACTATGATGTATATAACACTATGTAAAATCTTATATGATATAATATAATTTATTCATTCCACTGTGAGATTCTGATATTGTTTAGTTTCTTTCTTTTCTATCTTTTTTCTTTTCTATCCCATTCTTTCTTCTTAATGATGCGTCTTTCTATGGAATGAAAGGTGGGCCGTTACATTGTGGTATCAAAGCGCTAGGTTGAGTGAATACCTAGGCTTTGAAGTGATTTCTTTATTGAGAGAGCGTACTTGTATTTATATACACACACACACACCTCTATTTTGTTGGGTTATCTGTTTGAGCTTTCCAACATGAGTTCTAGAGGTAGGAGAGGTAGTGGTGTGTATAGCACGACTACCACTAGTGAAAGAAGCCTGAGTAATTGAGATTTGAAGTGTATTTGCCAGGACAGTATTGGGCATCTTGAGTAAGCTTTGAAACATAGTGTAAGGATTTCACCAATCTCTGAAGGAAACTTTTTAAGGTTTGGAGTCAGTCTTTGGAATGTAAGTTTGGTTGCGCTCGTGCGAACAGATTTTCTAGAATTTGGATCATTCGGAATTGCCGAAGATAGTGATGGTATCTTAGCAACCATAGGAAGGAGTTTTGTCTATGTCAGAGCATGAGACTCGGTTCGACAAGGTGTCTGAGCTTGGTTTGAAGCCCGAGTTTCTTGAGAGATATCTGCCCATCTTGAAGGATCTTTGGGGAGTTGGCTAACACAGCTTTGTGATTCGAGGAGCTTTTGGATGAGGAAGTCTTTGGCATCAGTGGAAGCTCGGAGGTGTTGAGTGTGCTGCCAGGAAGGTCTCTTGGCTTAGCAGTATCTTAGAGGTGGAGTCCGAAAGCAGCATAGTGGCCCGTTTCTTCGATGGTTCAGGATTTTTGTGATTCTTCTGTCGGTAGGCCAGGCTGATGGTGAAGGCTTGCCCACTTCTTCTAGAAGATCAACAGAGGTATGATGCTTGTGGTTAAGAGTGGACCATCAATTTCTTCTTTAGATAGAAGAGCTTAAGCTGTTCTGATAAGTGAAGAGAGAATAGTTTCTTTGGAATCTAAGTTAGGGTAGAATAGAAAAAGTGACTTGCGATGGTTTGAAGGTTCTCGTAGTAATCTTTGCTTTGGATTGAGGTATCTCTAGAGGATGTAGGAGCTATCGAAGTGGTTTGAGATTTTTCGGATATCTTTGATAAGTCAAGATCTACATCCGCATCAGGATATTGAGTTCTGTATCGACTTTGTTCTTGGGGCTTTTCCAGTGGTTTAGCCTAGTAGGGGGATGGCTCCTTGGGTGAGGTTTTTTTGTAGCAGCTCAAGATTGAATTGCCAGTTTGGATGGCTGGGTTTAATTATGTATTTCACATATCTCTGAGAGAGTACGTGTATGACCTATCACTGGTTTTAGAACCAGCAGTTCTAGGGAGATTTGGAAGTTGAACAGGTCATGTTTGTGGTTTGATATCCTGTTCAGATTGTAGATGTTTGCACAAAAAATGGGAAAACACCTCCAAGTCGTATGATTTAGTTGATTATATGTTGTTCTTAGTGATTTGGGTGATTCATGCAAATATATAAAATATATGGACTAAACTGTAAAAGACACACAGATTTATAGTGGTTCGGCCAGAATGTGCCTGCGTCCACTTTATATGTTATTCTCCTTTTCTGTTCAGATTACAAGTACAAAGCTTTTAATACAAGAATCTGAAAGTTTTTTGAAAGTTCTATCAGTGCTTGAGCTCTCAAAATTTTCTGCCATTGTTGTACCCCTGCCTCTCTATTTATAGAGTGAGGCTGGGGGTAAGGGTCTTGGATGTATACAGCTGCTGGTGGGCCTGGGCTGATGCAATCTGGCCTGGCAAAGTTGGTTCGGTATCCCTTGGTCCGGCAATGATACTGGTTTGATTGCATGTTGGTCCGGTATCACCTTCTTTACTCTGATTCGGTTGTATGCTGGTCCGGTGGTATGTTGGAGATGTGTTGGTTCGGTGATGGGGGACGTAGCTTGGTCCGGTGGTGGTTGATTCGGTGGTGGTCAATTGGGGTTTGGTTCGATGATGGAGGAGAGAGGACTTTGGTTCGGTAGGTGTTGGAGATGCTTTGGTTCGGCAGTGAAGTGGAGAGGTTTGGTCCGATGATGGAGGAGAGGTGGCATGGCTCGGTAGGTATTGGAGAAGTGTTGGTTCGACAGGGAAGTGGTCCGGTGACGAGTGTGTTGGTGCGGTGGTGGAAATGCACACAACACTTGCCCCCCAAAGTAGGGCATGTTCATGCACATGGCACGCTTTGTTTTAACTTGGGTGTTTCCATTCGGTCATATGTGCCGAACCACCCGGTCCGGTCATCCTGTGTTCGTCTATAAATAGGGGTGTTAGGCCTTCGTTATTCCCCACCCAGCGAAATAGCCGAATCAAATTCCTAACTGCCGAACCGATTAGTGCCGAACCAGTTCTGACTGCCGAATCTTAATTGCCGGACCAGGTAAACTTTCTTCTGCCGAACGATTTTTTAAGGTTGAACTTCCGAATGAACCCGAGGGGTTTTAAGTACCGAATGAACCCGAGGGGTTTTAAGTACCGAATGTCACTTTCATATTTGAGTTGCCGAATGAAACTTGTGCCCGAACCACCTAAATGAGAATGGAAAGTGCCGAATGAACTTATACTTGAATCACCGGATGAAGCCCGAGACTCCGAATACCGAATGAACTTTTGTATTTGCTTTACCGAATGACACCAGGAGTTTGAGTGTTTTGAATTATGAGTGAAATTTCAGACTATATACACTTGTTTGCTTATATCCTATGTTCTGACGATGTACTTTCTTGTGGTGCAGATAAATGTCTCGTAAAGTGGAAACTCGATCAGATAAGAAGAAATCCAAGGATGAAGGAGAGTCTACCGTAGTGCCCCCAGCTCAGCCAGGACCGGAACGTCATGGACCCACCCCGAGATCGCTAGTAGATGAGTATGGTCCTCAAGAGCTTCTGAATTCTCCGCCTGACTGCTTTCCTAGCTCTCTCAAAGAAGTGCAGCTTGATATTATCTCCCGCTCCTTTGGGATTGATAGAGCACGCATGTTGTTGCCAGGGAAGGGGTCATGCCATATAATCCCCCTGAAGGATACTTCGCTTATAGTAGGTACCACTGCATGTGTGGGGCCATTCCTCCAATCAATGCTTGGATAGTTAGCTTCGTCACCTATTTGAAGGTGGCCCCTTTCCAGCTCCATCCCAACTCCTACGCTATCTTGGTGTGCCTATTCGTGATTTTCCAGAGAAAGTACGGGCGCCCCCTTCCAACCGGGAGATTCGGTACCTATATAACTTGAGAGGTTACAAGAAGGGGTCTTCATACATCAGCTTGGAATCGGCCGTGTCCTTCAAGCCGGTCCTGGACTTGTATTCAAAGTTCACCATGTTTAAGAAGGAATGGTTCTTCGTCCAGGATGACTCCATTTTGATCCACCGCTTCACCTCTGGCTGTAAGTTGAAGCTTATTTATAATTTCTATTCTGACTGAAATGCTTCTTCTTATGTTTTTATTTCTTGCTAGCGACAGATGGCTTTGCAGTCGTGGAGAATGATCACCTGGTTCAGATGGCAGCGGAGATAGAAGCCATTTCGGGAAGGGATAGGTCAGCTTCTTACCTAATCAGGAATGCCACTCTCCTGGGACACAACTTGATTCTACCACATCAGTCTGTGGTCAAGTAGAGGGATACGGCTGAGGAAAGAGCTGCCAAAGCCAAAGGAGGGGCCACGGCGAGGAGTAGCAAGAGGAAACCCTTCTCGATACCTCGCATCGTCGGGGGGAAGAAACTCAAGAAATCCGATGGACCCTCTCCCAGCACATGTCCAGATGTTCCGGAGGAAGAGAGCGCGGAGGAGGAAAGTGGCGAGGGTGAAGGAGGTGAGGCGGAGAGAGGAAGTGGTAGAGAAGGTGATGGTGGTGGTGATGGACAGAGTGGTAGTGGCGTTGGTGCCTTGACCTCTGGGCGAGCAGGTGAGATTCAAGAGTGGAAGGATGACGCCTTCCGCCAAGCTTTTGAGGGGTTGAAGGGAGGACCGGCTCCGGTAAAGGAGTCCGATAGAGCTAGCAAGGCCGAGGATGGTGCCGGTTCATCTTCTCAGAGTATTCCGGCTAAAGCGACTCCGGTGATTCAAGGTGAATTTTTGACTTCTGCAGACTCCCTTTATGATAAGGACTTAGGAATATTTTATGGCTAGCTCCCGTCCTGGAATGAGATTCAGGACTTATTGCAGTATCCCACTCCCCCTCAGGGTTTGTATAATAAATGCATCTTCTTGCTCCTTTTAACTTAACATATTTCTTGAATTATGGATTAGTGTATGCTCGTAACACTTGTTCTTTATTCCAGGGGCAGGCGAGGTGGCCAAGACATCAGATGTTCGACACCGTCTCGAACAATACAAGCTACTCAGAGCCTCTGCTAGACCGAAGCCTCCTACTAGCCGCCCCGGGGACATAGTCGGCTATCGTCCTCTTCTCGGGGTTATTGAAGAGGATATTCAAAAGAGAAAGAGGAGGCGCTCCATGTTCGAACCTTCACTTGGACCTCAGCCTCCAACCCAGCCTATTCATGATATCACGGGGGAGGAAACTGAGTCCATACCTTCTCCGCATCCATCAGAGAATCCTACCGTTACTCATGTTGATCGTCTCGGCTTGGCTCGTAACCCATTTGCGGGTCATCCAGATCTGGACCCGAGTTCTCATGATATTTCCTTCGATGAGGTTACCGGTGAGCACCTCCTACCCCGCAATCCTATGGTAAGGGTGCTTGATGAGGCTAAGTCTTTGGATCTCGACTTGTTGACCACTCGGATTGTGACTATGGGGATGAGGCCAAGGCAAACATCGAGCGGGTGGCTGAGGAGACCAGGAAGCTGATGGCGCATCATGCCCGACTGGTCAAGGCTGGAGAGGAAATCGGAAGTGCTAACATTCGGTTGCGGCTAATGGTTTCCGATCAGGCCAAGCAGCTTGCCGATCAGGCCATCCAGATCTCCCAGCATGAGGCGGCCTCCAGACGACTAAAGAAAACCATGGGAGAGGCTAGCAAGGCAGAGTTGCGAAAAATGGAGGCTGCTTGCAAGAAACGAATTGACATGGCCATCGCAACGGTGGATGAGGTTCGGAAAGCGGATCTTGAGCAGGTAGAGGAGTTATCTGGAAGGCTTGAAGCCGCATGGCTTGCTCAGGCCAAGCTAAAAGAGGAGATGGATGCGATGAGGAGATCCCTTCAGGCTGACTGCTTACGATACCGATTGGAGAGGGATGCTGCCGTTGCGAAGTTGTCGTCTTCTGAGGCCCATATGAGGGAGTTTGAAGAGAACGAGGGGATGATGGATGATATGCTGCAGGATATGTATTTTCGTACTTGGAAGTAGGGTAACCAATCCTGGATGGATGATTACCCCCGGGTCATGGCTAGGATATATCTCCGGGCTTTGGAGGAGGCCAAGGCTGATACGGATAAAGAGGGTGGCATGGCCTTCAAAATGGATGCAGTTACCGCTCAGTTCACCAAGGAGGAAAAGGTGGTGGTGAAGGAGGGCATGCGGCTGCTTACCGCCGAGGAAGTGGGTGTGCAGTTGGAGGATGATGATCAGGGAGCAGACGCTGGTAAGTCTTCCCATTTAATCTTTTCTTAACTTGATTGCTTATCGTTTATCTAATAGATTCTTCTCCTGAATTGGATAGGTGGGACCTCTGGTCAGCATGCTGGGATTTCTGATCCTGCGGTCAAGTAGATCTTAGGGGGTTGGAAAGATTGAGATGAAGTTCTAATGCTGCCAACTATTTTGGCTTGATCCGGACATTTTTGGTTTTACTTGACATTCCCGTATATGCTAGTTCCAAAACACTAATGTACTTTCAGGTTGTAATTATGTCATTGCAATGAACGACTTTATTCTTAACATGTAATTTTATAACATAAGCTGATTCTGTCATATTTGGATGCTGCCATTATTTTGATGTGTTGCATAAGAAAAATAGCTGTGCATGTGCTAGTGATTCGATTGTGTTTGATGTCAAGTTCTCGCTTAAAATATCATTTCATGTCTTGCAATGTTAATGTGATGTGTGAATATATCAGAGCTACTTATTTGTATGCAAGAGAAGAAAGTACCGCCCTTTTGATTTTTAGTTGTAGATGGTAGCTTTGAATGCCTTGTGTGATCGAATACGGAATGCAGTTGAGTGACCCGTCATTCAGCTGAGAGTTCTCATTCCCATTAGCGAGTGCCTCCTATTTGGTGTCCTGTACTTTAAGGGTTGTTATAGAGGATAGGAGGAAAGTTTTTAAATAGAATGGAAATATAAGAAATAGTAAAACTTCCAATCACGGAAGGCCTTCGATGTACTTAAGTTCGTGGCAAACGGGTTTTGTAGTCACTTTCCCTAGCTGTGGGTCTTGGGGACGTTTGTCACCCATCTTACGCCTCTGCGGGGAGTTTTCTTTTTTACCACAGCCGTACTTAAGACACATCGGAGCCGAGATCGCACACAGTAACTACCCGGTCCATTATGGCCCGTAATCGTGGGTATTATTCGATTTAACGTGGCCGGCTAGCGCGGGTGCCGATCGTCAACTGTGAACTACCCCTGGCTGGCCACACCTTATGTTAGGGTTTATAATCGGTTCACGGTTGTCGGCGAGCCGAACGCCGTAATGAGCTGCCTCGGCTATAGTCGGCCTTCTCGGTGGCTTATAATCGGCTCATTACAGTTGGCTTTGAGGGCCGTTGCGGGCAATGAGTTAACCCGCAGCAGAGGGATGCTGGAGCAAAAGTGTCTCACTGGCGAGGGCATAGATTCGTATAGTACCTGTTAGGTCTTGTCCAGGTGAGATTGTGCCGTGAAGTGTCCAGAATGGAAATGCCATTACACAGGATTTTGTTCAACAGAAAAGGATAAAGCTCAACAAGCAGCCAAGATATAAAGGAACAAGTTAAAAAGAGATAAGATTTTTAAAGTGGTTCGGCACGAAAATGCCTACGTCCACTGATTCTCTTTGTTAATTCATTTCATATAGGCAGTACAAGTTAAGAAAAGTATCGACGAAGGTGTTGGATGTTCCATGCCCTCTGGAACACCTCTCCATCCACTGTTGACAAAATATAAGCTCCGTTGTGGAGATCTTTATGAATTACATAGGGTCCGTCCCATATTGGATCCAGCGCACCGGGGCACGGGAAGATCCGCTTGAGGACAAGATCTCCTTCTTGTAAGCTGCGGTGCTTGACTTTGGAGTTGTATTGTGCCGCCACTTTTTGCTTGTGAGCCGTTGCTTTGAGGGCCGCATCATTTCTTCTTTCTTCGATTAGATCCAAAGACATATGGAGGAGTTCTTCGTTCTCTTCTAGGTTGTAGTGGATCCTACGGTGGGATGGCACTACAGTTTCAACTGGGAGCATGGCCTCCGATCCGTATGCCAAAGAGAAAGGAGTATGTCCTGTTGATGTCCTGAAAGAAGTGCGGTAGGCCCAAAGTGCCGTAGGAAGTTCATCCACCCAAGCGCCTTTTGACTTTTCAAGCTTCTTCTTAATGAGAGTTTTGAGAATTTTGTTGACGGGTTCGACTTGTCCATTTGCCTGGGGATAAGCCACAGATGAGAAGCTTTTGTGAATTCCACGCTCTCGGCACCAGTCGATGAACTCCTCGCTGTCAAACTGAAGTCCATTGTCCGGTATGATTTTGAGCGGAACCCTGTACCTGCATAGAACATTTTTGATCAAGAAGTTAATAACTTTTGCCGAAGATATTTTATTTAAAGGTTCGGCTTCCACTCATTTGGTGAAATAGTCGACTGCCACTATAGCATATTTGGCTCCGCCTCGGCCCATCAGCAGTTCGCCAATCAGGTCAATTCTCCATACCGCAAAGGGCCAAGGACTGGTCATTTGAGTAATCTCATTTTGGTAGTCGAGGAATCTTAGCAAATTTCTGGCATCTGTCACATCTTTTGGCGAAGTTTAAGGCGTCTTTGTTTAAAGTGGGCCAGTAATACCCATATTGGAGTATTTTCTTTGCTTGAGTCTTCCCTCTAGTGTGATCTCCGCAACTTCCTTGATGGATGTTGGACAGGACTTCTTTGGCTTCCCTTCCAGCGACACACCTTAATAAGGGGTTAGAGAAACTGCGCCGATCGAGGATGCCTTCTTATATTGTGTAACGGGAAGCTTTCCTCAAAATTTTCTTAACTTCGCTACGCCCGTCGGGCAGTGTACCACTTTGCAAGTACTTCCGGATGGGAGTTATCCAAGTTTCCTCTTCGATTGCAGCTATCAGATTCACTTGCTCGAAACCCGGGGCTAGTTTCTTTGAGATGGTTATTGTTCCGGAAGTGGTGCCGTCCTTCATGCTAGCTTGCTTTGCCAGTTCGTCGGCCTCCTGATTCTCTCCTCGAGGAATGTGTTTGATTAAATAGTGATCCAATTGATTGAGCAGCAGCTTGGTCTTCTTTAGATATGCTATGAGTCATTCTCCTCGAGTCTGGAATTCTCCCAGTATTTGATTTACAATAAGTTGAGAATCACTATGCAGACATAAAGAACCGACTCCAATTCTAGGGCAAGTTTTAATCCTGCTGTTACTGCTTCATATTCTGCATCGTTGTTGGTGGCAGCGAATTCCAACCTTAGGGCATAGTGCAGCTTCCTTCCCCTGGGGGTGACTATCACAATACCTGCCCCCGAGCCTTGTTCGTTAGATGCTCCATCTACAAAGATATTCCACTTGATATCTTTTGTTATTTCAGATCGATCTTTACCTTCGTTGGTAGTGAATTTGGCAATGAAATCGGCCATGGCTTGTCACTTGATGGCGGTGCGAGGATGGTAGGTGATGTCATATTGACTCAGTTCAATGCACCATTTAAGTAGTCGTCCAGAAGTGTCGGGGCGATGGAGTACCTGCCTTAGCGGTTGATCGGTTAAAACTCTGATGAAATGAGATTGGAAATAGTGTCGCAGTTTCCGTGACGTGATTAACAAACAGTATGCTAGCTTTTCAAGTTTAGGGTATCTGGCTTCTGCCTCTGTAAATCTCTTGCTTACAAAGTATACGGGCCGCTGCGCGCGGTTGTCTTCTCTCACCAATGCGGCGCTTAAAGCATGAGGCGATACAGCAAGGTATAGGTATAGTTCTTTGCCTTCATTTGGAGTTGAAAGTATTGGTGGTCTCTGAAGGTGTTCGAGTAGGTTAAGGAAGGCTGTCGAGCATTCGTCGGTCCATTCGAACTTTCCTTTGTCTTTCTTTAGAGCTTCGAAGAAAGGGATGCATTTGTCGGTTGCTTTAGAGATAAACCTGCTTAGGGCGGCCACTTTCCCGTTTAGGCTTTGCATCTCTCTTCGAGTGGATGGTATCTTGATATCTTGCAAAGCCCGGACTTGTTCGGGGTTTGCTTCAATCCCCCTGGCATGGACGATAAATCCCAAGAATTTTCCCGATGATACTCCGAAGGAGCACTTTAGAGGATTTAGCTTCATTCTATATTGGCGAAGTACTTGAAACATCTCGTCCAGGTGGTATATATTATCATTGGCTTTCCTCGATTTTACCAGCATGTCATCCACATAAACTTTCATAGTTCGTCCTATTAGTTCCGCAAACATCTTGTTGACGAGGCACTGATATGTAGCTCCGATGTTTTTAAGTCCAAAAGGCATTACTCTGTAGAAGTACAATCCCCGGTCAGTGATGAAACTAGTGTGGTCTTGATCGGGGGCGTGCATAGGGATCTGGTTATATCCTGAGTATGCGTCCATAAAGGATAAGAGTTCGTGTCCGGCTGTGCTGTCCACGAGTTGATCGATTCGGGGGAGTGGGAAGCAGTCCTTCGGGCAAGCGTCATTTAAGTTGGAGAAGTCGATGCATGTTCGCCACTTCCCATTAGCCTTCTTTACCAGTACCGGGTTGGCGATCCATTCTGGGTAGATGGCTTCTCGTATGAAGTTATTGGCAAGTAGGTTCTTTACTTCTTCCTCGAGGGCTGCTAATCGTTCTGCCCCCATGCTTCTCTTTTTCTGCGTTATTGGCACCTTGACGGGATCGATGTTCAGTACGTGGCATGCTACGTCTGGGGAGATTCCAGTCATGTCAGCGTGCGTCCATGCAAATACATCCAAGTTGTGGCGAAGAAAATCGACGAGTTGATCCTTAAATTCCGCTCTTAACTGAGACCCGACTCTCAGCAGTCTACTTGGGTTGTGTTTGTCTACAGATACAAATTCCATAGCCTCTGCAGGCTCGGTGGTGGCCTCCTCCTCCTTGTCCCTGGGGTCTAATTCATTGAAAGGATCACTGGTATATCGAAGAGGAGGGGCTTTCTTTAATTGCTATGCTTCCAATTTTTTCTTGCAGAAAGAAGTCTCTGCATCCTTCCCTTTATCCTTCCTGCGGTTATTGCGAAGTTCAGTTACATAACAGTCTCGAGCGGCGTCTTGATCTCCCTCTATTTCTCCTATTCCGTTATCTGTTGAAAATTTCATCTTCAGGCACCATGGGGCTAGGACAATTTGGAAGTCAGACAAGGCTGGTCTTCCCAAAAAGGCGTTGTAGACCGAGTGGTTTTCTATTAACACAAATGTTTGTTTTCGCACAATGGAGCGGGGATGACTTCCTATTTCGACAAAGAGGTCCAGTTGCCCGAGGGGCATCTTCGCATCTCTAGTGAAACCATGTAGCGATTTGTTGCAGGGAGACACTCCTTCATTGACAGCTTCATTTTATCGAAAGCATGCTTGAATAGGATATTTACTGAGCTTCCAGTGTCTACTAGAATTCGGAAAACTTCGGCTGGACCGAACCAGGCAGTGATGACCATAGGATCCATGTGAGGGTACTACCTTCCCTCTAGATCACGCCTACTGAATGTGATGTCATCATTCTCTTTCCGTTTCGGGTGGCGTTCTTCTGTAACAGAATTAACGTAGCCTTCATTATTTCTAAATGACTTACCGTATCTTTTCATCTCTGCCCAACTTCCGTCGGCGATGTGTGGTCCTCCTGATATGGTAAGGACCACTATCTTCTCTTGACTTGAGCCGCTGGTGTTGCGATTTCCTCCGCCTACTTCCGGGAGGGGTAGCCCTGGGTTCTCATTGGCAGGAGTTGAAGTCCTGTTCTGACCTTTCACATAGCGCTCCAGTCTCTTCCTTCTAATGTGTTCTTCAATCAAGTCCCGGAGATGATGGCATTCATTGGTGTCATGCCCATGAGATTCGTGGAAGCGGCAGAACTTTCTAGACTTAATTGCATTATCTGATTCCTTCTTGTGCGGGGGGCGCTTGTATCTAACTTCGTCTTGGGTGGCCAAGAAGATGTTTTCGATTGTTTCATTTAAAGGAGTGTAAGAGTCGAATCTCGGTCCTGGCCTATATAAACGCTTTTCTCCCTTCTTGCCCCCGGTACTATCTCTGGAGTCATTTCTTCGAACGTCCTTTGCTACTGCGGGTGTGTTGCCATGAGCTGCCTTGGTTTGTTGCCTTATCTTCCTTTCAATGGTAGCGTCTTCAAGTCTCATATATTTCCCGGCTTCGTGGAAGAAATCGGGTAAGGTAGCTGGCTTTTCTTTCGTTAATCTCCTAGCAAATTTAGTATCCGGATGCACACCACTGCAGAGGGCCATTAGGATAAGTTTCTCGTCGGCATCTTGGACTGAGGCTGCTGCGGCGTTGAATCGGGTTAGATATTGTTGCACTGTCTCTCCGGGTTTCTTTTTGATATTAGATAGGGAATAAGCGTCCTTGGGTTGTTCCACATGAATGCGGAAATGGCTGATGAACTTTTCTTTCAACATTTCCCATGAGCTGATGGACCCTTGGGGTAGATGGCAGAACCAGGAGGTAGCTAGATCTGCCAATAATAGTGGGAAGCATTTACACAACACTCCCTCTGTTGCTCCGCTCATGAGCATATGCTGTGTGTATCTCTGCTAGTGTACAACGGGGTCAGAGGTTCCCTTGTAAGGTTCCATTGTTGGCATTTTCCACTCCCGGGGAGTGATGGCAGTTTCGATATTGCGGGTGAAGGGGCTGGTTACCCTAGCGCCTATCCCTCGATCCCTTTGGTCCCGTTGGACACACTCTCTGAACAATCGCGCCATCCTTTCATCAGAACTTGGAGCGGATAGAAATGAGTTTGGTTCTTCCCTGCGGGATTGATTCCGTCCAGATGACCTGTAGGGATGGTATCGTCTATCACTCCTAACATTCTCCAATGGCTGCCTCTGGTTTACCACGGGCATGCTGGGGTCAGCCATAGTTGGCCCTTGCCTTGATCTTCCCCTGCTAGGTTCTGTCCTCTGTACTTCCTCGGGTCCAACTTTGGGCTGGACTCCAGCTCGGCCCCGTCCATTGGTGTTTCCATGGTTAGGTAGCATGGCAGGCTCAGCTACATCCGACCCCTGCTTGGTACCTCCCCTGTTGGGTTCGGTTCCAAGTGTTTCCTCGGGTCGGAATTCGGGATGAGTCCGGGCTCGGCTCCTACCATAGCTATTTCTGTTGTCAGCCTCTTCGAAGAAGAAAGACCTTTGTCGTCTCCCAGATCCTTCGGACCGGGACTCACCCCATGATTCAGTGTCGCGGTTGGATTCTTCAGCGTCCCTTAAGTGTGACATGAGTTGATCCGCCAAGGCTTCTTTTGAGATGCGAAGCGGTTAGTTACTTCAGCCACAACCCTGTCCAGATCCGCCCTTGTAATTGGTTGTTCCGTAGCAGGGGCTGTCGGATTTGCCTGATTTCTATTTGCTGTTGGAACCGGACGATTGTCTTGATCTCTGATCACTGGATCTGGGATACTTCTAGTTGCGATATTCTTTCCTTTGTTAGCATCTTTCTTCCGTCCGGGAGGCATGTTTTCCAAGTAATGAACGATGCTGATAGGAAAAGCGCATCCGTTCGGTAAGCGGGAGGTCCTGAGTTCAGCCCTTCTCAGTGAAAGCACCAAAAATGTTTGCACAAAAAATGGGCAAACACCTCCAAGTCGTATGATTTAGTTGATTATATATTGTCTTAGTGATTTGGGTGATTCATGCAAATATATAAAATATATGGACTAAACTGTAAAAGACACACAGATTTATAGTAGTTCGGCCAGAATGTGCCTACGTCCACTTTATATGTTATTCTCCTTTTCTGTTCAGATTACAAGTATAAAGCTTTTATTACAAGAATCTGAAAGTTGTTTGAAAGTTCTATCAGTGCTTGAGCTCCCAAACTTTTCTGCCATTGTTGTACCCCTGCCCCTCTATTTATAGAGTGAGGCTGGGGGTAGGGGTCTTGGATGTATACAGCAGCTGGTGGGCCTGGGCTGATGCAATCTGGCCTGGCAAAGTTGGTTCGGTATCCCTTGGTCCGGCGATGGTACTGGTTTGATTGCATGTTGGTCCGGTGTCACCTTCTTTACTTTGATTCGGTAGTATGCTGGTCCGGTGGTATGTTGGAGATGTGTTGGTTCGGTGATGGGGACGTAGCTTGGTCCGGTGGTGGTTGATTCGGTGGTGGTCAATTAGGGTTTGGTTCGGTGATGGAGGAGAGAGGACTTTGGTTCGGTAGGTGTTGGAGATGCTTTGGTTCGGCAGTGAAGTGGAGAGGTTTGGTCCGGTGATGGAGGAGAGGTGGCATCGTTCGGTAGGTATTGGAGAAGCGTTGGTTCGACAGGGAAGTGGTCCGGTGACAAGTGTGTTGGTTTGGTGGTGGAAATGCACACAACAGTAGATCTGGAGATATAGGAGCTCAGGATCTGAGTAATGTAGCTAAATTAGATTCAGTAGAGCGAGTATCCTGGCATTTGTACCATGGAAACTCTAGATATTAAGAAGTTTTATCCAGAATTCAATCTGGATAGTTAGCGTTTGTTTGAATTGGTTGCTAGTATATGGTTGATAACATATGCTTGCTATTTTAACATTAAAATCTATGTGGGATTATTAAACTATCTTTGATTTTAAATTTCGGAGGCGGAATTCTTTCAAAGGGGAGGAATGTGATGTCTCGGAATTTTGGGCAATATTTATTTGATAATTTGCATTTATAATTATTTTAAAATGTGCAATATTGATTTAATAATCCGATTTAACAGAATTTATCTTTTTAAAGCTAATAATTATTTAATTTGACAAATGTTATCTTTTAAAAATTTATAATAATAATAACTTAATTTGGCAAATTTTCTTCTTTACAAAGTTAATAATATTTAATTGATAAAATTTATCTTTTTAAGCTAACACAAATATATTCTTTTTATAATGTATATGTGTGTATACATTATGAATAGGAAGTTTGGTTTTAATTTAAATTTAATAAAAATGTTTTCAAATTTATAATATATATATATGAATATATAATGTGAATTTGAAAGATTATGATTGAATTTAATATAGAAACTTTTCAAAATCTATTTAAAACTTTATCTTATATTTTCAAAAATACTTAAAGTAAATATTTATTTTTATTTAAAAATATAATAGCTTAAATTAGTATATTATAATAAAAAGTTTAATTTGTTTTCTTTTAAAAAATCGGTTCTTGAAATAAATTTAGTTTATATATATATATACACACAATATTTTTAGTTTAAAACTTTAAAATAAGATTTAATTTAATATCCTTTTCTTTTAAAAAATTTCTTTCTTTAAAATTTAGCTTTGGGAAATATATTTTAAAAATATATAAATAAAGCATAAAAGTATGTACTAAATAAAGATAATTATATATAAACCTTAAAAGCTAATTGAAATAAACATTAAAACATGTAAATATGAATAAGAAATTAATCAAAATGAATTTTAGACTTTTATGAAAATAAGAAATATATAGAAATAAATATATATATATATATAAACAAGTCTTCACACTTGTCAACTTAGTAATTAAGGAGTAATACATTTGTCAATTAAGGAACTAATGAAGTACACATTTGTCACATTTGAGAAACAAGTGGCAAACCTTGTTTTAATAAAAAAATAAGTATATACCAATGTTTTTAAAAAGAAAGCTGCTCATTTTTTCTTCAGTTAAAATTTTCTTTGTATTTTCCTTCTTTCTTCTTCTTCTTCTTCTTAAACAATATAAACCAAATACAAACACCAGTTCAAATATTCACAAACCTGAGATCTTGCAAATAAAAAAATGAAGATCAATAACAACTTCAAGGATCAACACAACTGCACAACCTCTCTGGATCAAACAGCAAATCCAACAAACATGATTTTAAGTTCAATAAATAAACTCAGCTCAATCAGATTCAAAATGCAGATCAATTCAACAGTTCCAGAAAACAAATACAATAATGTTCTCTGCTTCTCCTTGTTTGGTGAGTAAACCCTTTATTTAAAAACAGTTTAAAATCTATGATGAAACCTTGTTGCATGTGTAGAAATATAGTCTATAATGCTAGCTTGAGTTTCGAATATAAATGTGCATATATGAGTATAATACGTCTTCAAATGGTCTATGTATATTTCTATGTGTGCTCTGTTGTTAGTGACAGACTCAACTTCAACACAAAATAATTCCTATTTTCCTAAATAATCAATATTAGAATTTGATCACTAAAAAGAAAATGTTAATAACAATGTGTTATTGTTTTTAAAAATAATTTTAAGTAACTGTATTTGGTTAGTATTTTGTATTTTAGTTACAGTGGAAAGCGGGAAATGGGTAAAATTCAAACAAGTTAATTTAAATCTCTGATTATATAATTTGGAAAGGGAAGTCAAATCATGAATTTAGGTATAAAGATTGTGATTTTTAGTTTGTGATTCGATGAGAATTTCGGTGTCGAACGTTTTTGGGTATTTTGGCCACCCACGGCGATCGGAGGTGAACTGGAGCTCGTGGTTTGGCATGGTGGTGGCTAGGTTGTCAGAGGTCACTGGAAAAATAGTGATTGATTTTTCTATTGGCTGTAGTGGCCGGAAAAGGGAGAAGTAGGGTTTTCTGGTAAGTTTTGGAGGTTAAGGGTTGTCGAGGTTGATACGACAACTGTGGCGTACCGAGATGGATCGCATAGGGGGGAATTGGTTCGGTGGTTCGAGGCGTGTCTGTGGTCAAAGCAGTTTGGGGTCAGGTGGCGTGGTTCGTCGTCGTTCGATGATTTTGTCGATTGTGTTCATTTCCAGTCTTGGTCGAGGTATTGATTTTTGGTTTGCCTTCGACTTTCGTTATTCTGCTTCGTCGTGGTGTTTTTCGAGGTCGATTGTGGGTTGGTGAGGGCCGGAGGGTTGGTCGGCCTCTAGATTTTCGATCGTGCACGTGCACGGTGGTCGTCATATGTATCTGGGTTTTTAGGTTTGTGGAAGGAGAAGTTGGCCCGGGGTTTTCATGTTTTCTCTCACGTTCAACTAAGAGTTGACAAAGTGGGTAACGTTGTTTTGTAGTCCCGAGTTTACACGGGTTTGTCTCAGGGGTTTTACCATGTTTACTCGGGAAATTATTGTTTGCTCGAACCAGATTTTAAACTAGTCCAGATTTTTAAACTAAAATGATTTTCAAATTTTAAAAAGCAAAACTCAAATTTTAAACAAAGTTTTAACTAGTTTAGAAAGAGGTATGAAATGTTTAGGTATAATAGTATGATGTTTTAAACAAATTCAAAATTTTAAAATATGGATTTTAATATTTTAACATTTTGTTTTAAAAATAGTTTTAGTTTATAAATATTGCATTGGACAAATCATGTAATTAGTCCAAAAATGTTTTCAAATCAAATATAATTGTTAAAATTGCAATATGATTAAGGTAAAAGATATTTAACTTTAATAAGTTAAAAGATGATAATTTTATATAAATCAAATTCAAGCTTTTAAATTTAATTTAATTTAAAATGGTAGGTAAGAGTTTAATGTAGGAAACGATTTATCTTAATTTAATCATATTTTATTAACAATAGTAATTAAAGTATAATTACTTAATTAACTAAGATAAGTGATTTAGGTAATTAAATTAAGATAAATTAATTTGTGTAATTAATTAAGTGTAGATGATTACTTAATTGAGGATTGATTAATCAAGGTTGATTAATTAAGGAATAATTAAGTAATGGATGTTATTAGAGGTTAATTACTTAATATTAAAAGAATTATTAAGGGTAATTACGTAATGAATAAATTAAAGTGTTAATTACTCAGTGTAATTAATTAAGTTAATGCAGTTAATTTTAGTTAATTAATTAAGTTTAATTAATTAAAGAAAATCACTTGATGATGGGTTAAGTATAATTACTTAATGTAATTAATGAAGTGTAATTACTTAGTGAAGTAATTAATGGATAATTACTGGATGTAATTAATTAAAAAGGAAATTACTTGATGGAAAGTAATTAGAGAATAATTACTGGTGGAAGTAATTAAGTGTTAATTACTTTGTGTAATTAATTAAAGGATCAATTAATGTAATTAACCAAGGAGTTGATTTAATTGATATAAGTAATAAGGATAGTTAATTACTAATGTGATTAATCAAGGTTGATTAATGAATGTAATTAAGTTAAAGATTAATTATTAAATGTAATTATAAGAATAATTAATTAATGAAAGTAATCAAAGGATCTTTAATTAATGTAATTGATAAGAATAATTAAAGGTTTAATTGATTAATGATGGAGATTAATTAAAAGATAATTAATCAATGAAGTGATCATAGTAAAATTAATTAAGAATTAATGTAATTAATTATAGTTGATTAATTAATAAAAAGTAATTAAAATTAATTAATAAATGATTAAAGAATAATTAATTTTTGTAATTAATTCAAAGGCTAATTAATTAATGTAATTAAGGAATAATTAATCAAGGATGATTAATTAAGAGAATAATTAAAGAATAATTAATCTGTAATTAAAAGATTAATTAATTAGGTTATGAGGTAATTAAAAGAGTGATTAATTAATTAAATGGTTTGTAGTTAATTAATTAATGATTGATTTAAGCAGGATTATGTGATTAATTCTCAAGTAATTAATTTAATTTAAGTTGATTAAATTAATTATAATATGGATAAATAATTCCTGTTTGTGGATGATTGTTTCAGTAGAATGTCTGAATTGAATGATACTTATAGTTTGACAATCTGTGATGTCCTGTGATGTGATATTGATAATAGTTGTTATAAATGTGTGATATTTATCTGTGAATAATGCTGTGTGAATTCAATGTTTTAAATTGAAATAAATTGTTCAAATTTAAATCACTTGGACATTAAGATGGCATTTTGGATTTCGGTGAGACCGGGATCGGATTTCCAAATTTGGAATTCCGAAAACCACATCGATCCAAATTAAATGTTAGGACGTGAATGTCAAGTGAAATGGTGAAGACTCATGGTGTAAGGATATTCGTCGTTAAAACTCTGATGGTGATTCTAATACGTGTTTGACGGGAGTAGTAGTTTCAAATTCAAGATGAAGATTCAGAGTGCAAGGTCTATTGTCGTTAACTCTGAGGGTGATTCCAAAATGAGTGTAGCGAGATAGTACCTTTGGTTTCGTTCGAACCCGGAACGAACTTGTGTGGATTGAATGCTTTCAGAACATCGTCGGAAGGATGATGATCATTCTAAGATAGATGTGTTCTATAAAGGTAATCGTAGCCTCAAGCCTCATCAACCGGGAATGGCTAAAACAGGGGAGGTGCAGAAAGGCTAAGTGGGTCGCACCTAAGTAGGACGAGATTTACCCCTGTCTAGAGGATCCTTTTATTCGGCTTAGTGGACAGTTGGCGACAGCCATCTACGGGGTTGTCTTGTTCGGGACTATCCAGTAAGGGATGTTTTCGGCCTTGTGTTGCAAGGGATTTAGGGTAGATCCTCGGTACGGTGATCTAGGCCACGTACTGTGACGGACAGTACCCCAGCAGCCCTGCCATTGTATGGAATCCAATCTCCAATAAGTGTCGTATGTATTGATTACGGTGATCTAGGCCACGTACTGTGACGGACGGTAGCCCAGTAGCCCTGCCATTGTATGGAATCCAATCTCCAATAAGTGTCGTACATATTGATTGTGCCCAACTATGTTTGAATGCGAGATGTAAGCATTCCAGCTATTTCTGTATTTTACTTGAAAACTCTAGACCCTATTATAATACAACTGGATTTCCTATCAAATGTTTTGGTTAGCGTAAGGTAAAAACTTACCCATGTTTATGTATGGGAAGTCTTACGTGATACCTTTGTTTCCAAAGGTTTTCAAAGTTAAGCAATTTAACCCATTTACTCACACCAGACCCACGTCTGACCCGAAGTTTATTTTCTGTTTTATTAAGCTTTTGAGTACTCAAATTTTTGCGAGTAGCCAAGGGATTCAGGTGAGCTTTGACGAGTTCTAAAGGATATATGGAGCAGGAGCTTCGACGTTTTTAAATATATAGTGGTTCCGTTGTGCTAGTGTTGTATCTGTTTTTCCGTGACGTACTTGAGTTGTAATAGCTAGACAGGTGTTTATAACTGTCTAGTTTGTGTTGTTTAAGCTGTATAACTCTGATGTATATGATACTATGTAATATCGTATGTGATATAATATAATTTATTCATTCCGTTGTGAGATTTTGATATTGCTTAGTTTCTTTCCTTTCTATCTTTTCCCTTTTCTATCCCTTTCCTTTTTCTCAATGATGCGTCTTTTTATGGAATGAAAGGCGGGCCGTTACAGGTTCGAAGTGGTTTTCGGATAGGGATTGCCCAAATCCGATCCCGATTTCTTCGAAGCCAATGATCGCTTTAAAAGATGTTAAGTTAATATGTAGATATCAATCATCAATCAATTACTTCATCTTTTATTTAAAACAAATATCTTTCTTAGATATACTCTTTTCAGTTAATTCCATTTTCTTTTCAAGAGTATATGGAATCATTACGCCTCATTTATTAAATTATTTGATTTATTTAAACCTTTCTTAAATCTTGGAATACTTCCAAATCATTTTCTCTTTTACTTAGGAAAACCTTTCCAAATGATTCATTGTATCCTAATCAAAGATTTCTTATACTCAAGTTATAACTTCTAACTTAGGGAAAATATTTCCAAATCATATATTAATTCTTAATCAAAGATTTCCTTCTTAAGTTCAAATCATATTCTTGCAAATCGAAGATTTTCATAACAGAGCACTACTACATCTTTAGATATGGTGAATTTCACCGCCAGGGACTTATGGCAAGCAATCCTACATTATGAAGTTCTTTGTTTCCAATGTGTTTTATTTCGAAAATTAGTTTGAAGGGGTTATTGGATAGGAATCACCCAAATCCGATCCCCATTTTTTGGATAGGAATCACCCAAATCTAATCTCGGCTCCTTCGTACCAATCATCGAATAAAAAATGTTAAGTGGTTAATTAACTGTAACGACCCTATTTTGGACCATTCAAATCGACAATAAAACCACACATGTCGAACTTGAATAATTCAAAACAACAGATTGTTAATATAATTTGGAGCAAATAAAACCAATCACAGAAGCACAGACACGGAATATCAGAATAACTCGCAGCGGAAATAAAATAACCGTAGTAGTTCATAAAGCTACTATAAACATAGTCTCAAAACAAATACAACATACTAGAATCTGAAAACAAATATAACAAAAATCCACTAATGCATAAGCTGAATAGACGCAACTGAATAAAATAGATAAGTAACTAGATAAATAGATAATCTCCAGGAAATCCTCTAGCTCCAGAAGATGAAATCCAAAGCTAATACTTGGGCTGACCCGAGCATAAAGCAAAACACAAAACACTCGAGTCAGGACATACATACTTATATAATGTAAATCAACTCAAGTGAACTAAAATAGAAATGCACAAGCAACTTAAAGGATGCTTGGGATCGACCATCCTTTAAGGATCCGTTAAACTATCTACTATGTAGTAATATATGCTATTATAATAATGTCTAAAGTAATATAAACTTACTTAACATAGCGTTAAGGCTTTACATTTTCCACCTTAACACATATATAGTGCCAATAGTCTATACAGTACCATCGTACCTCCAAATCGGGAGGCTACCATAAATACTCCATGGGTATGACGCAAATCAAACTCGTAGTAAAGCACGCTAGGGTAGGTGACATGGCACAACTAAGCAATGACAGGGTAGATATACCAATTATGCATCCGGGCTGGTGGTAACGCATAACAGCCACTACCACCCACCTCGAGCCACACTCCTTAAAAAATCAAAGGGTGCACCCAATCAATCACAAAGTAATAGAATGGTATCGAAGGAGTGTGTCCGATCAGAGGAGCTACCTCATTAGCCCGCGAATCGGTCCTATTTTAGCCACCTTATGCCAACTCATGGGAGTTGGGCCTCCGTATATACCTCATATAGGATCGTCGCCACCATCCTACTTTATTCTGAAATCTCCACCACGTATACGGTTGTTAAAGTGGTTTTCAGAGTTGGCAGAGTGTATGACAACTTCCGATCCCGGTCTCTTTAACAACCAAACGTTCTTATAACCCATGGTTATTTATTACAAATGGTTTATACTTTCAAATCAAACATATACATTTTAAAACCATTTAAGTTCAGTGCTATTATATCTTCACAATAATATCCATTTTTCCAAAGTTTAACACACCCAAAACTATACACTTATTATAGCACTTTAAAATATAATAAGTTAGAAACCATAACACTTTTAAAATGTTACCTTTATAAAACAATACTTTGGAAAATACTACATTTTAGAAATAGTAGCACCTTTAAAACATAACCTAAAATAACATAGCATTTTGAAAACATAACTAAAATAACATAGCATTTTGAAAATGCTACAAATTTCACTACAACAAAATATTTCAATTTTGACATAATTTAGAAATATATTTAATTATACAAAACATATCCATTAAATAAAATATACCCCTATTACTAGGTTAGATTTAAAAATCCCATATTAAACTAAATTAAATTATTAAGTTAAATTTATATCATATATAAAATCTTTATATTTGATTTTTAAACAAACTTTTGTTTACTTATAAAATCTTAACTTATTTAAAAATCAATATATATATATATATATTATTTAACTCATTTACACAAAAATTAAGTTAAAATTCCATATGATTAAATTTTCAAAATACTTAATAATTTTTATAAAACTATTTTTAAAAAAAAGAATTAACCATGGGTCTGTATAATATTTTCTAACCTAGGTCAAGTGACACGGATATGTATCATTTCAATCCGTAAAATATAAAATTTTGGGTTTTGTCATTTCAAACCCGCAATCCCAAGTAAAATAAAATAAAAATCGCTTGAGCCTATTATTTCACTTTTAACGATTTTTCCCTACTCTAAAGTCCGTTCGGGTATGTATCATTTCAACCCATAGTGATTCTATACCAACAGGGACTTGCAGTGTGAGAAGAAGAAAATAAAATAAACAGTATGGCATAGCATACCATATCGGGTGATGTAACAAGTATAACATCAGGTTATAACATCATGAAATAACATATCATAGGCATGTACGAACTAATATCAACATGGCATATCACTACTACAATTCACATGTCATTGTTTCACTAGTATATAAGTACGAATGTCAAGAGTGATAAACTCACCTTCTAAAGCTAGAGATGACAATCCAAGACATACGACCAAACTCAAAAAAGCACGACAAAGCACAAACTAGATTTGAATGGAAGTAGAGCCAAGATAAAAATCTTGTACAGAACAAAATACAACATATATAAATATATAAACAACACATTAAAATGTGAAAAAAAAATAAAGTAAAAATGGGCTAATATGACCTAGTGGGCTCGGCCACTTAGAAAATATGCTCGGCAACACCACTTTATGCTCGACCATCATCAAACAAAGCCCAGGCATGACTTGTTTGAAGCATGTATGCTCGGCCAAGGAAAGTATAAGGTATGGCTATGGGTAGATGAAGGGGTGGCAAGGTAAAAGGCACTAGGAAGTCAAAGAGGCAAGGCAAACATGAAAGGTCATGTGCACTATAGTTCGGGCCTATGGCTAATGTGCTCGGCCTAGGTTGTTTAGGCTTGGACAAGTGGTCAGGGATCATCTAGTCATGGCTATGAAGTAGGGTGTGATCAGGGCAAAGTATAGGAGATGGAAGAATCGGTGGTGGCCGAGGCTACCATGGAGAAAGTGGTGATCAAGGAAGGATCAGCTAGGGTTTCTAAAATCTTTGGTGATGGAGTTTTGGATCATGGAAGGTCACGGCCTGGGTAAGGATGGCGACGAGGTGATGGCCGGTCATAGGTGATGGATGGTGGAGGAGATGAGGTCAGCAAAAGTAGTAGCAAGGCCGAACTTGCTTGAGAGAAAAAAAAGAAAAAGCAAAATGAAAATGAGGAAGAAGATAGAAATATAACTTACTGAATTTTTTCTTTCTTTCAGTAAACGTAAATGAGAAAGAGGAGATGGACAAATGTTTTGTATGGCTAAGCAAAATAGAAAGGCACCATTTCAACATGAATAGGTAGGGACATATCAATTAGGAAAATAGAAGCCCAATTGCAAAGCCCAAATCAAAATAAGCTCAACAACCCAATAGAAAATCAAAGCCCAAACCAAAATAAAATAGAAAATAACACAGAAAATAAATAATAAAATACTGAAAATAATTGCGTGTAAAACGCTGAATTTTATCAAATTTAAAAAGTATGAAACAGAATTTGACGAAACGAAAAGCAGAACAAATTTCAGAATCAAATTCAACTTCAAGGAAAAAGATAGAAAATTAAAAATTCAAATTTAAAAATTTCAACCGAAAGTCAAAGTTTGACCAAAGTTGACCAAAATATAAAATTTTCAAAAATTCTTTATTTTATTATATTTGGAAAAATAATTCACAACAAATCGCAAAAATACATTGGAAAATTCCAAAATTTTAATTTTTAAATGATTTAAAAACATAGTTTCAAATTAATTCTATTAAAATATTTGTTAAAAATTATGGGTCGTTACACTTCCTTCCACTTATAACTTTTCGTTCTCGAAAAGGAATGAGACACGGAAACAAAGAAAGATAAGATAGAAAAGCGAATAGTACTCGAAACAAACAATTCTGGATTCGAAGCATGCATGTTCTCCTCCATCTCCCAGGTATAATCCCGATCATCAGTACTCCACTGCACTTTGACCAGGTTGACTGATTTCCTTCTCAGCTGCTTCGTACCGCTATCAGTAATACGATGTGGCTTCCTCTCGACAGTAAGGTTTGGCTCAATATCCAAACTCTCGAGAGCAGGAGGCTGAACAACCAAAGATGGATCATGGAGATATCGACGAAGATGCGAAACATGGAATACATTATGTACTCCAGACATCTTCTCAGGTAAATCCAGGCGATGAGCTAAAGAACTAACTCTCTCAGAGATACGGAAAGGACCAATGAACCTAGGAGCAAGCTTCCCTCTCAAACCAAACCGAATCACATTCCTTAAGGGAGAGACCTTAAGGAAAACCTGATCACCAATAGAAAACTCCAAACTCCTCCTACGCCGACCAGCATACTTCTTCTGCCTATCCTGAGCACTCCTCATCTTCCTCTTAATCTCCTCAACTCTCTTAGAAGCTTCCAGAATCATATCAGGACCAAGAACCAAACGATTACCGGACTCAATCAACAAGATGGAGATCTGCAAGGTCGTCCGTAAAGAGCAACAAATGGAGACATTGCAATACTGGCTTGGATTCAAAGACGAAATGAGATAGATAAAGGATTAAGACAAGATTAAAATAGAAGATTGAGATTATAGCTAATAACTGTTGTTATAGGTGAATTCGACAAGAAGAAGATGATCTTCCCAAGATCCTCCATGATCAAGAACACAAGCACGAAGAAGATCCTCTAGAATCTGATTCACTCTTTCATTTGAACGTCAGTCTATGGATGGTAAGCAGTGCTCAGATTCAAGTGAGTACCTAAAGATTCCAGAAAAGCTCTCCAACACTGACTGGTAAGGATGGGATCTCTTTCACAAACAATACTGATAGGAACACCATGGAGACGAACAATCTCCCTCACATAAATCTCGGCCAAACTAGAAGCAGAACTGGTAGACTTGATGGGAATGAAATGAGCTGGTTTGGTCAATCTATCCACAATAACCCAAATACACTCATTACCCCTCCTAGTCCTCGGTAATCCATCTATAAAATCCATAGAAACCTATTCCGATTTCCAATTGGGAACCTCAAGAGGCTGCAATAAACTAGGGGTCTTCTGATGGTCGGCCTTAACTTGCTGACAAGTCGCACACCTATTAACAAAGATAGAGATATCCCGCTTCATACCCTTCCACCAATAAAGCATCTTCATATCCTGATACATCTTCGTCACACATAGATAAATACAAAGCCTAGATCGATGATTTTCCCGAAGTAACTCCTATCTCTAACCATCAACATTCAAGACACAAATCCGATTATTAATCCTCAAAATCCCTCTATTATCAATCTGAGCTCCACTTCCATCAAGACAACTACCCCCAACCCTACTACGAACATTCTCCTTAATCAATCCAATAATCATATCCTCATTTTGCTTAGCCATGATACAATCCATAAGAGGAGAAGAGGAAATAACAAGCTGACACAACTTCGCCTTCTTCCGACTCAAAGCATCGGCCACAACATTAGCTTTCCCAGGGGTATAGCTAATGTCGATACCATAAGTAGAAAGGAACTCAAGCCACCTAACCTGCCGTTGATTCAAATCCTTCTAGGTAAAGATATATCTCAAAGACTGATGATCCGTAAAGAGCTCAAACTTAGTACCCAAAAGATTATGCCTCCAAGCTTCAAAGAAAAAACCACAGTGAGCAATTCCAAATCTTGAGCTGCATAATTGGCTTCATGGGTCTTCAACTGACGACTGACATAAGCAATGACCTTCACATCCTGCATCAGAACAGCCCCTAATCCCTCACGACTAGCATCAACGTATACCGTTAATCCCTCATTTTCATTTGGAATGATAAGAACTGGCGTGGAAGTAAGTTCACTCTTTAACTCGTTGAATGCAGCTTCACACTTATTATTCCATATAAACTTAGCATTTACGAGTCAAAGCAGTGTGAGGTGCAGCAATCCGAGCAAAATTCTCAATGAATCTCCGATAATAACTGGCAAGGCCCAGAAAACTACAAATATTAGATGGAGTCCTAGGAGTTTCCCAATCATTGATCGCAGCGATCTTAAGTGCATCGACAGAAACTTCATTGCTAGAACAATATGCCCGGGAAATCGGACTTCATCCTTCCAAAAATAGCATTTCGAGAATTTAGCCTTTAACTGATGATTTCTAAGAGTCTCTAGAACAAATTTCAAATGCGACTCATGCTCTTTCCTTGACTTGGAGAAGACATGGATATCATCAACAAAGACTAGAAAAAAATTGTTAAGAACATAACGAAAAACACGATTCATCAAATCAACAAAGAAAGCTGAGGCGTTAGACAAACCAAAATGCATAACTAACCATTCATAGAAACCATTCTCAATACGGTAAGAAGTCTTGGGAATACTCTCCTCAACAATTCTGAGCTGGTGAAAACCTATGGCAAGATCAAGCTGAGAGAAAACAGTAGCTCTATAGAGCTGATCAAACACATCATTGATACGAGGCATAGGATATCAATTTATCATAGTGAGCTTGTTCAACTCCCTATAGTCAACACACATCCTCAAAGAACCATCGGAGTTAGTGACGAAAACCACCGCTGCTCCCCATTCGGAATGGCTAGGTCAAATCAGACCCTTGGAGAACAAGTCCTCAATTTGCTTCCTTGACTCAACCTTCTCACAGAGTGCCATTCTTCTGGGAGGAAGAACTACACGTCGAGCTCTAGGAATAAGATCAATACAAAAATCAAATTCCTGCTTAGGGGGTAAAGCAGTGGCTTCACCAAATACATCGGGATAGAGTTTGACCACATGAGTCGAGTCAAGATCATCAAGAGAAGGATCAAGAGAATATATAAAAATGCCTGCATAATCCTAAGGAAAATGGCATTGAATCACCAAAGAATTTCCCAAATCATCAACAAGAGAAACATTTCGGGTTTTACAAGAGATAATGACATCATGCCTCTTTAGCAAATCACCTCCAAGCAATAGATCAAAAGCATCGAAGCCCAGAACGTAGAAATCACCACTGAAGCGATGATCAGAATAGAGAAGTTTTACTTGGTTACAAATCCTATTAAGGTTCGCAGGACCGTCAATAGGATTTTTAACACACAAAGGTTCATCGGCAAACTTAGGAGAAAGGAGATACCCAAACTTATCACAAAGATCCACAGAAATAAAACTATGGGAAGCTCAATTAAAATAAAACACGAACAGGAAAACTAAACAGAGAAAAGGTGCCCAGAAGAGTACCTTGAGTATCACTAGGAGCTGGTGGAGCAGATGGAGTGGTAGAGGTAATAGCAAATATGCCCGATGGCTTACCCATCTGGTGAGTAGGACAATCCTTCCTGGCGTGGCCAGGCTACCAACAAATATGACAGAGATCGTGCTGGTTCGACTGAGCGGGAGGACGAATAGCAGCACCAACAGAAGTAGGGCAACTATTGGCATAGTTTCCCTTCTGATCACACTTGAAGCAGGTAATGGAAGATAGGTCAATAGGCTTCCTCTGAGAAGGAGAGGATCCTAAACCAGGAGTCTTATTCCAATTCTTCTTCTGCTGATAAAAGTTAGGCTTCATCTTCTTAGGGTTACTAGACGAAGGCTGAGATGAAGAAGCACAAGCAACAAATGGATCCTTAGAAGTACGATTATCATATCTAATAGCCATATCCATCATACTAGTGAAAGGGCTATGCACGTGAGAAATGAGACGATCATAAAACTCTGGGCGAGCTCCAGCTATATACTTCTCATTCTTCTCAAGAGGGGTGTCAATCAGGCTAGGACCAAACTTGGAAAGTTCAATGAACTTTCGCTCATACCCAAAAAATGACATGTCTCCCTACTTAAGATCCATAAAATCCCTATATAGCTGAGACTTCCCTGCTTTAGGCATCCACTTCACCACAAAGCATCCATAAAGCACGATATCGAAACATAAAAGATTTCAAAAGTAGAAAACTGAACCAAATTCAAAATTATCACAAAAGGATACCTAAACTGCTCTCAAGAAATATCAGCCTCAATAGTCTGAGCAGTAACTGACTCCTACCAATCCAAGGCTGCACCCATCATCTGTCAAGCTTCCAACTGACGCTTTTGAGCATCAGTGATCTCAAGACCGGAGAAAATTCTCTCTAAAACCTTCAACCACTGCTGAGCCTCGATAATGCTATCTGATCCAGTAAACTTGGTATCACCAAGCTCAGTGAATTCCTTACAGAGAGTAGTGAACCTAATGGGTGCAGTAGGCTCAGGAACTGGGGCAACACCATGATCCCTACCTCTTGCATTCCTACGATTCATTCTGTAAAAATCAAGAATGAATTTTTAGGGCAAAGGTAATTGAGAAACAAAGACAAGATTAGATAAGATAAGATTCAACTAGAGTGAATATCCTAAACAAAGAAATTACTAACAAGGTGGATAAAGAAAGGAAAGAAGTTAAGAAATATTGATTTCAAAACAAGAAAGGTTTATATCATAATAATCTTTAAAAATCCTTTAAAATCATTTGATAATCATTTTGTACTTTAAAATATGTTCTCTCACAAAGAAATGATTCTACGATTGATTTCACTCATTCTAGGATATTGCTACCCTATCTTTAATGAGTTTTTGCTCCGCAGGCTAAGATTTGCCTAAAACCAAAGCTCTGTACCTAATGTAATGACCCACTATTTTGGACCATTCAAATCGACAATAAAACCACACATGTCGAACTTGAATAGTTCAAAACAACAGATTGTTAATATAATTTGGAGCAAATAAAACCAATTACAGACACAGAATATCAGAATAACTCGTAGCGGAAATAAAATAACCATAGTGTTCATGAAGCTAGTACAAACAAAGTCTCAAAACAAATACAACATACTAGAGACTGAAAACAAATACAATAGAAATCCACTAATACATAAGCTGAATATACACAACTGAATAGAAATAGATAAGTAACTAGATAGATAGATAATCTCTAGCTAATCCTCTAGCTCCAAAGGATGAAATCCAAAGCAGATACTCAGGCTGACCCAAGGGTAAAGCAAAACACAAAACACTCGAGTCGGGACATACATACTTATATAATGTAAATCAACTCAAGTGAACTGAAATAGATATGCACAAATAACTTAAAGGATGTTTGATATCGCTCATCCTTTAAGGATCCGTTAAACTATCTACTATATAGTAATATACGCTATTATAATAATGTCTAAAGTTAAATAAACTTACTTAAAAATAACATTAAGGCTATATATTTTCCACCTTAACACATATATAGTGCCAATAGTCTATACAATACCATCGTACCTCCAGATTGGGAGGCTACCATAAATACTCCAAAGGTACGACACAAGTCAAACTCGTAGTAAAGCACGCTAGGTTAGGTGACACGGCACAACTAGGCAATGCCAGGGTAGATATACCAATTACGCATCCGGGCTGGTGGTAACGCATAGTAGCCACTACCGCCCACCTCGAGCCACACTCCCAAAAAAAATCAAAGGATTCACCTAATCAATCACAAAGTAATAGAATGGTATCGAAGGAGTGTGTCCGATCAGAGGAGCTACCTCATTGGCCCGCGAATCGCTCCTGTTTTAGCCACCTTATGCCAACTCATGGGAGTTAGGTCCACGTATATACCTCATATAGGATCGCTGCTACCATCCTACTTCATTTTGGAATCTCCACCGAGTACACGGTTGTTAAAGTTTTTGGAGTTGGCAAAGAGTATGACAACTTCTGATCTCGGTCTCTTTAACAACCAAACGTTATTATAACCCATAGTTATTTATTACGTATGGTTTATACTTTTAAATCAAACATATACATTTTAAAACCATTTAAGTTCAGTGCTATTATATCTTCACAACAATATCCATTTTTCCAAAGTTTAACACTCCCAAAACAATACACTTACTATAGCACTTTAAAATGTAATAAGTTAGAAACCATAACACTTTTAAAATGTTACCTTTATAAAATAATACTTTGGAAAAATATTACACTTTAGAAATAGTGGCACTTTTAAAACATAACCAAAGTAACATAGCATTTTGAAAACCTAACTAAAATAAAGCATTTTGAAAATGCTAGAAATTTCACCGCAACAGAATATTTCAAGTTTAACATAATTTAAAAAACTATTTAATTATACAAAACATATCCATTAAATAAAATATATCCCTATTACTAGGTTAGACTTTAAAATCCCATATTAAACTAAATTAAATTATGAAGTAAAATTTATATCATATATAAAATCTTTATATTTGATTTTTAAACAAACATTTGTTTGCTTATAAAATCTTAACTTATTTAAAAAACTATATATATATATATATTATTAACTCATTTATACCAAAATTTAAGTTAAAATTCCATATGCTTAAATTTTCAAAATACTTAATAATTTTTATAAAACTATTTTTTTTAAGTTAACCATGGATCTGTATAATATTTTCTAACCTAGGTCAAGTGACACGGATATGTATCATTTCAATCCGTAAAATACAAAATTTCAGGTTTTATCATTTCAAACCCGCAATCCTAAGTAAAATAAAATAAAAGTCGCTTGAGCCTACCATTTCCGCTTTTAACGAGTTTTCCATGCTCTAAAGTCCGTTATGTATCATTTCAACCCATAGTGGTTCTATACTAATAGGGAACTTGCAGTATTAGAAGCAGAAAATAAAACGAACAGTATAGCATAGCATACCATATCGGGTGATGCAACAAGTATAACATAGGTTATAACACCATGAAATAACATATCTTAGGCATGTATGAACTAATATCAACATGGCATAACACTGCTACAATTCACATGTCATTCTTTCACTAGTATATAAGTACGAATGTCGAGAGTGATAAACTTACCTTCTAAAGCTAGAGATGACAATCCAAGACACACGACCAAACTCCAAAAAGCACGACAAAGCACGAACTAGATTTGAGTGGAAATAGAGCCAAGATCCAAATCTTGTACACAACAAAATACAACATATATAAATATATAAACAACATATTAAAATGTGAAATAGAATAAAGTAAAAACGGGCTAATATGACCTAATGGCTCGGCCACTTAGAAAATATGTTCGGCAACACCACTTTGTGTTCGACCATCATCAAACAAAGCTTGGGCATGACTTGTTTGAAGCATGTATGCTTGGCCCACTACAAGAAAAGTTGTCTTTTATAACGCCAATTGATAACACCTTATTCGGTAATGTTATTATTTGTTTTATTTATAATAATATAATAATAAGAATTCACTGGGTAACACTAAAAGCGGGCAATCTTAATCAATTATTTCTTTGCCCGCCAATTCTCATATTATTTTGCCTTTCCCTCTACCTTCCATTCTTTTTTCTCTCTCTCAAACCAGGAACTACAAATTCCCAATTTCCAAATCCCTCAATCATCACTCCTAATTATTTTCGTAGCACAAAACCGCCTCCCTAATGCTTTTCTCAACCGCGTCACCTTTGACCTGGGATCTCGTGGCAACTTCTATGGTGCTGAACGTGCCCTGGAATCTCATGGTGACTTCGATGGTGCTGAACGTGACCTGGAACCTCGCAGTTACCTAGAATCAAGAGCATATTAAGGTATTGATTTCTTTTGAATCATTGAATCTAGCCATCTAAAATAAACGAACGGTGCTCCAACCTAAGTATCAATTCAGGTTTTTCAATATTTTTTCAATTGGTAAACTCATGAGGGTAGAAAATACTAACAAGTCCAAGGAATCATTAGGTTACCTGCATTTCCTCCTCCTTAAAATGTCCTTCATCCATGGCTAGTCTAAAGCACAGCTAGAACTAAACAGGTTCATTTGATATAGGAGATAACAGATCGAGCATGGTGAATTACATTTTTGTGTATATCAAGGAGAATAAAAGTAATCAAAAGTTAGGTTAATAACCCCTCTTACCATTCTTGATGTTTCAACATGCTTTATCCATTATTACTGTATTGAACAAAAGCTCCATTTGATTGTTTTTTTGTATACAGTGATTTATTTATGAATATTTAATTTTTTTGAGTTATGTAGAAAGATTTCTAATATAAATATGATGGATGAATAAAAATTTTGGATTAGCAGGTTGTGCATAATGTGAAGAAACTTGGCATTTTGTCTCTACTTTTCGTACTCTCAGTTTATTGGTGGACATTTTATCAACTTTTCTCTTTATCAGAGACCAATACTATAATAGTTGGGTAAATATATATGTCTTGTCAGAAATGTGATGTTTATACATTGTAGTTTATACAATTTTACTTATAAAGAATTAAGTACAATCGCAACTTTCACATGGTATATATTTTTCGTATTGATAGATTTTGTGTTTAAGTTGAACTCCTATTGTAAAATAGGAAGTTAACCCAAACATGCACATTAAAAATTAATGTGAGTGAATATTTTTTAGGTAATAAATATAAGGTCAGCAATTTACATATTAGAATTCTTTGTCGTTGTTTACTTTTGTAATTTGAAGAACTTTGCTGAATACTGTTTTATACTACTATTTGCATTGGTAAATGGACTATGTTTTTCTTTACTGAGAATATTTTTGTAACATATGAAATTGTTTTTGTTTACATAAATTTCAATGCATGGATGTTCAGGTTCATTGAAAACTATTGACTAAGACAATCCCTTTGCCATACTGACTTCGCAATGTTTAGTGTTTCTACCATACATGTATTTGCACCGAAGCATTGAGTTGAAAGCGAAAGAGGTATATTGTGCATGCTTACATGTTTTGTTACTTATTCTTTTCCATCTAGTTTCCTTTTGGTTTCTTTCACTTTTAGTAGAACCGTTAGTTTTGCTTTTAAAATCAAAAAATTGCAGAGACCATTTTTTTCTAGCTTTTTACACAGTCATAACCTACAATCAATCTATACTACCAATCTATATTTTATTATTATATTTCAGTTCTCCTTTGAAGAGGTAAGAAAATACAATAATTTTGTTACCATAACATAAAGTTAAACTCATTCACTTATGTCTTTACATATTTTAGGTGAATTAAAGCTCAATACTTGCTTTAAGTGTATTTTGCATAATGTAGAATTTTGAAGCCACGAGAATGTTTTAAAGTGTATTGAAGTTGTACCTATTATCTTCTTCTAACTTTCAAACTGGTCAAGAAAATAAAAAAGTTGGTGCTATGATTTTGGATGATGGAATGCAGGTATTTATTGAAATTACTATTTTCTTATCTTGTCCGTTACAATGTTTTTTGAACTTTTCGTCACGTTTATAATTATTGCATACTCTTGACTGTTAGTAACTCAAATGCAGCTCTCTGTTTTAATTTCTATATCATGGCAGTCTGCGTATGGAGTATGAACAGAATCCATCCATCTTAGTACTTTCTTCTGTAATAAAACTAAGCATATTTTGGTCAAATTGTGCAGTGTGAACAACTTAAAAATAAATTTTAGCAAGTTCATTTGGGATTTTATTAACACACTTTGGACTGATTGTAATTTTTCTAACGGACAGAAGTTGAGTTTGCATCGCAATGTCGATCTTGTCATGGTGAATAACTTGATGCCATGGGGAAACAACCACTTACTTCCACGTAGTTCTTTAAGAGAGCCTCTAACTGCACTTGGGAGAACAGATACCATAGTCCTCCATCATGCCGATTTGGTATGGAAGTATGAATGGTTAAGCTTCCATCTCTTTTGTTCAATTGCTTTCTAATCTGTGTCTGTATGCACAACATGTGGAGTGATTGCACTGTACGACGAGGAAATCACTTCCTTTTTGTGTGTGTGCGCGCTTGTGTTTATTTATAGGGGTGTGTGTGTATCCGTATGTGTGTTCGTGCACACATGCATGCTAATAAATTAACAAAATTCATATTTCTTGCAGGTATCTTATGAACAGCTCAAAGTAATTGAGTCTACCATCAGAAAAGAAACCGCATCAGCATTGATTTATTTTACTAGATCAGCACCATTATGCTTCTTTGAAGTCAATGATACAGACTCCAAGTTGTCGTTGAGTATTCTATGCGATACTATTGTGTTGTGTGTTACGGAACTAGTTGTGCAGATGCCTTTGTGTTCACAATTAGCCAGGTATATCTCAATCCTATCATTTGAGCCTCGATGAACGAGCCTATTTGCTTTCGTTACTTATTATATATATTTATCATCGTTTTTAATTGCACTATGCAGATTGGACCTTCCCATATTGGTAGGCTAGATTATTGTGATCACCATCAATTTCAATCCGCTGTCAGTAATTTTTTTATAAAAATAAATGTCATTCGTTATTTCAATCGTTCCAGATCTGCAAAGCCACTTTTCCTTTGGCCATGTTATTTGTTATTAGTAGCTATACCAATTTTAGAAAACAAATGCACTCATCTTAATAGCTCTTTCCATATTAAATTTGATGGATGTTACTGAACTATAAACTAGACTAACATATTTTGTTGGGATTATACCATGTGCACTAAATTATGTTCATCTCTCTAGTATACTAAGTTGTTAGGTCATCTCCAGCAAGAGGTCGATTTTGAGAGAGGAGAAATTCTTTTTTATATAGAAAAAAAAGATTAAAATACATACGTTCGAGCAAAGTCGAGATTACTCTCATTTTTAATTTATATGATCAGAGACCATGTTCATAAACTTCAAAATTGCTTGAAGAGCAAAGTTACTTTTGTGATGACTGAAAAGGTACATTCTGAACTTGATAAAATACATTCCCAAGCGATATTGTTTGAATACAGTATGCATGCACAGATATTCTTTATGAAAAATAACTTTTTGTGTTAACTAAGTTTATGAAAATTAATTAAGTTAGTAGCGGTAGAAGTAGTAGTGATGAATTGCGGAACATCCTTAATTTCTTTATGACAAGATGGACCGTTTTGTGATCATTACCTTGCTAGCAAAGGTCAGGGCATTTTTTCTTTTTTCCAGGCAATACCTACTTCAAAGGGAAAAAGAACTTACTGACGAATAAGGAATAAAGTTATTTGAGACTGTAAGAGTTTTCCTTTCATAAACATCTTCTTAATGTATAAACATCATTATAATTAATTTTACATGTACAAAAACACACATGATCATCTTTTACTCTAATGAATGAAGATATGATGCAGAGAATGTTTTTTCCTCGTAAAACCTAAAAATGAAACACCTGTGCTGATTGGGAGTGCGGATTAGACCGCCCTTTCATAAACAGTTGAATGTATATAGTGATACAGCATGATGAAGCAAAACCATATTCATCTCTTCTTGGTGTAATAGTTACCCTAATTAAAAGATCTTTTACATGAAACAAATTTGAGTAAAATATATATTGAATCGTTATGATTAGTAACATATCCATTTATAGGTGAACAAATGATAAATTGATAAAAATTCAAAATAAATACTGAATATAAGTTACACAAACACTGCCTGTAGCAGAAAATAGATAACAGAAAATGTTGGTATGTATGGAGCACGCGGTGGAAGGATATGTTGTATTTTCATGGGTGCATTGAAGAAATAGCAGTTAGAAATGTATGGAAAAATGTTGGAGTGTTAGAAATGCTTCAACAGATGGTTGCTGCAACTGAGAAAAGTGAGGTTAACATTGCTTTAATCTATTTTCCATATTGGGAAAATAGATCAGTAGAAATAATCAATTGTAGTTTCTAGTTCATGCACTTGCTTTAATGTTTGTACACTGTAATGAAAAATATATATCACATTTTTATCTGAGCATGCACTTGTTTTAACATTTTCTGTTTCTTTGTGTTAACTTCACAGGCTTATTTGGAAGGAAGCAAGGTCCTTAGTACGCAACTAGATCAGATCTTGCATGTTGGAACTCTGTAATGTTTGTACTCTGTAATATTTGGAAGGATTGCTTTAATGTTTATACTCTGTAATGTTTGTGCACTTATTAAACTGACATTATTTTCTGTTTTTCTGTGTTAACTTGGCTGCAGGCTTATGTTTTATTCAATGGTTATGCACTTGCTAAATGGTGTTATAAAGATTTCCAATTCCGTTGAGATTTAGCTGTATTATAGCGGCTACAATGAGCTATTGAGTAAATATTTTATAGCGGCAAAATGGTGTTATAAAGATTTCCAGTTCCGTTGAGATTTAGCTGTATTATAGCGACTATAATGAGCTATTGAATTAACGTACCATAGCGGCCAATTTGCGTTATAAAACTAAGCTAAACCATAGCGGCATATTTTGTGTTATAAATATTCAACAGTTTTTTATAACATGTCGATATACAGCGCTTATCAAACCGCTATAGTTGTGATTAATAGCGGCTATATGCCGCTATAAAAGACACTTTTTGTTGTAGTGGCCAAGGCAAGTATAAGGTGCGGCTATGGGTAGATGAAGGGGTGGCAAGAAAAAATGCACTAGGAAGTCAAATAGGCAAGGCAAACATGAAAGGTCATGTGCACTATGGTTCGGCCCTATGGCTAATGTGCTCGGCCTGGGTTGTTTAGGCTTGGACAAGTGGTCAGGGATCATCTGGTCACGGCTATGAAGTAGGGTGTGGTCACGGAAAAGCATAGGAGATGGAAGAACTGGTGGTGGCCGAGGCTAACAAGGAGAAAGTGGTGATCGAGGAAGGCTCGGCTAGGGTTTCTACAGGCTTTGGTGATGGAGTTTTGGATCATGGAAGGTCACGCCCTGGGTAGGGATGGTGACGGAGTGATGGTCGGTCATAGGTGATGGATGGTGGAGGAGATGAGGTCAGCAAAAGGAGTAGCACGGTCGAACTTGCTTGAGTGAAAAAAAGATAAAAAGAAAAGTGAAAAAGAGGAAGAAGAAAGAAATATAACTTACTGAATTTTTTCTTTCTTTCAGTATATGTAAATGAGAAAGAGGAGATGGACAAAAGTTTTATACGGCTAAGCAAAATAGAAAGGCACCATTTCAGCATGAATAGGTTGGGATATGTCTATTAGGAAAATATAAGCCTAATTGCAAAGCCTAAATCAAAACAAGCTCAACAACCAATAGAAAATCAAAGCCCAAAGCAAAATAAAATAGAAAATAACATAGAAAATAAACAATAAAATACAGAAAATAATTGCGTATAAAACGCTGAATTTTATCATATTTAAAAAGTATGAAACAGAATTTGACGAACCGAAAAGTAGAACAAATATCAGAATCAAATTCAGCTTCAAGGAAAAAGATTGGAAATTAAAAATTCAAATTTAAAAATTTCAACCGAAAGTCAAAGTTTGACCAAAGTTGAACAAAATATAAAATTTTCAAAAAATCTTTATTTTATTTTATTTAGAAAAATAATTCTCAACAAATCCCAAAAATACATTGGAAAGTTCCAAATTTTCAATTTTTAAATGATTTAAAACTAAATTTTCAAATTAATTCTATTAAATTATTTGTTAAAAATTATGGGTCGTTACATTAACATTCTAATAATTTTTTTATTTTGGAAAAAATTAAGTATGATCTTTTAGAATATCCAGGCTTTCCTTTCCATCTATTCCACCCCCTTGTCTAAAAGATAAAGCAAAAGGCCAGGTAAGTTTCGCCCACTAGTTGCTCCATTTCCAACCTTAGTTAACATCTTGTTTTATCTTCCCATATCGCACAGGTGGGACAAATGTACTAGCCGTTTCCACATACTTAGTTTGTTAATACATTCATTATTCATTACTTTTTGTTTAAGTGGTATATGAAATTCCTCTTAACCATTTATTTAAACTCTTATTTAAACTTTCAAATCATCTTTAAATTACTTAATTATTCTTTTTAAATCATACAAAAAATATTTAGAAAAGAATTGTTAGGTTTAAACTCATATTCAAAGGGTTATGTAATCCGCAGCATAAAAGTGCTACGGAAAGTGCAAGCTTATTTGATTTAAACAACTTTTTAATATTTTAAAATTCATAATTTCCATTCCAAATCTCTTTAATCCATTTTAATAGATTTACCATATTTATTCCACATTTTTAATCATTTAAAAATATAATTTATAAAGAAATCCTTTTTTTGGATTCGGAAAGACGAAACCATGATGTTTTTAGAAAAAAAATTGGACATATTTCAAAATCTACTTGATGAAATCTTGATTTTCTTTCTTCGTTGGAAAATTACTATTATTGTGGACCAAAGAATTTTTATTTAGAAGAACTCCGACTTATAAATCATTCTCTATGTTAATTTGAAGTTACGGATCGAACATTACGAACTACCGCTACAAGACGAGTTCGATTTTAACTAATTTTTTGAACTGCTTCGGAACTTATCCGAACACTTAAAATTTGTTTCGAACGATATTTATATTATTTTAACTCATTTAAAACAATATTTTCGTCATTTCAAACTCATTTTACATTTCATTTCATATTATATTATTATAATATCATTTTCAATCTTTTTAGATATTTTGAAATTATCAAGAGACTAAATGATTTCCATACACACATTTATATGGATTAAATTTTTTGTTAAATTAATTATGGTTAATTTCTAATCATTTCTTTATCATTTATTAAACAAGTTATCAACCATATAAACTATCATATAATCAACCAATTGTGCATCCAAGTTATCAAACATTCAAATAGTTTATTCAAGAGTTTTAATGGACATATTAAAATAGTTATAAGGATGATTTAACTTTAAATAAATATTGAGTACTCACATTTAACCAAATCGTTTAACTTCCTACCAACATTCATTTAATCCAATACTTCACTAAATCATCTTAACTTCACAGAACCATCACCTAAACAACTCCACCTTACTTCCTAGTGCTCGGCCATCACTTCACTTCCACTTGCTCTCGACTAAATCTTCCAACAACACTAATATGGCTCGGCCACACCTTGATACTCTCTGTTCTTCATCATTTCTTCACCTCTTAGATGCTAAACCATGTTTTAGTGATATTCTAAGCTTTTTGGAAAAGTTTGGTGGAGTTTGGACTTTATTTGTTATGGTTTTGAAAAAGTTAGTAAGGAAATGGAAAAGAAGAAGTCATTAAAGCTCTAAGAAAGAAGAAGAAGAGAGCTTAGAAAAGGAGGAGGAAGAAGAATGGAAAGTGTGAGAATGGAAGAGGTATGCATGGCTATTTATAGGAAAAGGTTTGGAATAAAATATTAATATGTAAAATGACCAAAATACCCTTTACTTTCTTTTTAAGAAACCTTATTTTTTTTCCAACAGTTAAAATCACATTTCAAATACTTAAGTATGAACTAAAGAATATAATAATTATGTTTGTTTTATTTGATGTTTACTTTTTGACTTTTGTACTTTTTTTCTCTTTTTGTGCTTACTTTTTCTTAATGAAATTCTAAAATTTTCTAAGCATGTTTAGTAAAAGTAAATTGATTAGTGAATTAATTAATACTTACACTATTTGAATATATGTTCCTATATAAGAAAATATAGGTGCGATAACGTTGCGATAACTTTTAATTAACAAAACGTTCGACAAAATGTTTTACCGTCATATTTTGATATTTTAGTTAAACTATTTATTTATGTAAGCCAAATTTAAAAATAAATTTTTATATTTCTATTTAAAAATATAAACACTCATAAATAAATTAAAATAATTTATTTAACCATTGAAACTCACTTTTTTGAAATCAACATTTTATCACTTTTGTTTATATAGGCAAATGTTACTATTTTTGTGTATACTTCTCTTTCCAAATCCTATCTAATATTGCTTGAATCATATAAAATTACTTATTTTACCTTTAAAATCACTTTGAATAGTATACTCTAAAGCGGTCAAACTCTTGGTCGTTACAAGTTATACGTAAGTTATATCTTCACTGAGTGAATAACCGTAACATATAATTATCGTGTTTCTTCTAGATATTTCCCAAGTTAATTTAGTCATATTCAAAAATAATGAAACGATCACATGTGGAAACTAAGTCCCGTATACTGATCACATTTTCAACCTTTTCAACTTCTATTACCCATGGGTCAAGAGTGAAGCCCGAGACGTTATGGCATTATTGCTTCTACACCGTACTCGAATCATCATTCTTAACTCTAACATATAAAATCAAGTCTACTTTCTCATCTTTTAGTGCTAAGCACACGACTAAATACTTTCCATGGACAAATAACACAAAAAGCACGATCAAGTCACATAAGTGACTTTTAATCCCCTTTTAATTTAATTAATCCTTTATTAATTAAAACTCTTTTATTTGTAAAACACATTTTCATTTGTTAAACTTTATTTATTAATTAAAACTTCATTCTTTAAGTAAAACTTCTTCATTTAATTAAAACTAAATTTTTTTATTTAAAAACGTTCATTGGTTAAACTCGTTTATTAATTAAGATCATTTGTTAATTAAACTCCTTTTCATCTAATTAAAACTTCCTTTATTAATTAATAATGTAATACTTCATAAAATCAGTAAGAATCAAATATGTAAATTAAATTAAATTAAGTAGAGGTAAAAATGGAAAAAAGTTAGAATATGGCCACGAAAGTTGTACAATTGCATTTATGGTGAAATTATGATTTGTTTCCATATATAATATGCTAAAAACGAAGCTCAAACGAAGTATTTATGGGCATTTGAAGTTTTCAGGTTAGTAATTTAATTTGAATTCAAATTCAAATAAATATTTAAATTCAAAATTTGAAATTTGAAAATTAAGTGAGATTAGACTTGGGAGTTAAGAAATCGTTAACGTTAAAAATTAATGTCAAAAGTGTAATAAAGGAATTAAATAAAACCAACAATGCAACAATAATTACGTTCCTAACATAGGCGGAGGGGTCGACCGTCGAATCCAACCGGTCGACCATTAGCAGTCGACCGGTCAGTCGATCAGTACATATATAGTGGTCGATCGCTCCTGTTGGTGGCAGCTAGGGTTTTCCAATCAATGAACATTCCTGATTAATCCTTTTTTATTCTATTTTCATCCCACGGTTCTGGTACGTTTCAACCCTCATAAATAGGATCCTACCCTTTGCACTTTATTCGCAAAAATATCTAGGAATTCAGTGAACCTATGCCATTTTCTCTCTTCAATTAGATTTAGAAATTAAATTAGGAATTCAGGTAAGGTTTCTATTTCATAACTAATTATTCTTTTAATCTATTCTCTTCTCTTCCAACCTCTTTGAATCCAACAAAATTATATATAGCAATCCCTTGTTATATGTATATATCAGAAGAAGAGATTTGGAAAAGAGTGCTTTGGCATTGCAAATCCATACGAGAAATGCTAAAGATAGTCTGTTAGTGGAAACTTTAGTGTTTTTATTCTAGTAATTGTTTAGTATATTATTAATTTAAATATGCCTTAGGGTTTTGGGTTTACGAAAATAAAATAAAATAAAAAATCCCCAAACTCCTATAATCCGAAATGTCAATTCTTATTGGAATTATCAATTGTTTACGCTAAACTGTTGGAAAATGTAGGTTTTGCATGATTTCAATTTCTATTCCACTCCTCTTTAATTCCAGTTTGATTATGAAGCTTCAATTAAGGAATAGGATGTAAAGTGTGAATTTATTTGTATACATTATTTACTTTATATGAAAATAAAAAAGAAACTCCATCGTTTAATTCATTATAAATAGTTGAATAGAAGCTGAAATTGAAATTGCAATTTCAATTTTTGAGATTATTATATTAATTTGACGTAATAGATTGAGTAAAAATTTTTATTATGTACAAGTCTATTTATTGTAACTTTTGGATATGAATATTAAATCCTTTGTTAAGGATATTGAAATCCCTTGTTATGGATGTTGGAAGGTATTAAGCGGTGTTAGAGGGCCCACGTTTCTTCCAAAATGGTCGGGATTGAGTTAAGGCACGGCTAAGGATATCTTAGAAAGATCTGCTCAATAGGAAGTATTAAGTGCCTGAAGAGATTTTCATGCAATGTCAACTAGATAGATAGCTACGTGAAGCCTGTCTTGGGAATAGGTATAAATGATTAGGGCCTACCTCAGTTGAGGTCTTAAATGGTTAGAGTCTGCCTATTTTTTTATTAAAAGGTATTAAGGGGCTTGGGTTTCATCTCTTGTATTGTTATACATTTATGACGTTGATTATGGATTATGGGATTGAGAAACCTGCTTTGGAAATGGAAGGTATTAAGTGGCTGATTGGGGGCCTATCTTCTTTCCTTATATGAAATATTAAATGGTTTTAAAAAATGCTAGATATATTCCTAATTTGACATATACCACCCAAGTACTGAAATAATAAGGCTAGAGATTTTTATTCACCAAAAACTTGTTGTTCTGACTCCCTTCTTATTACAATACAGGTTAAGGAAGGAGTGACGACGATGGTGATGCTTAAAGACGGCGTAAGCAAAGCTTGTGGCAGTTATTATTATTTATTCATGAGGCTTTTATTATACCCATGAAAGAATACTTTTGAACAAATAATGTAACGGTTATTGTGAAGATTTTTGAAATAATGGGTACAATATGCTATTATACTTTGTTTCTTCCACTGTGAGTTCTGAAAGAATAGTTATAGCTCTGCATTGTTATTACTTTTACCAACCAACAACCAGCTTTAAAATGAATCTAGGTTTCGATGGGCCTTTTTCAGAGTCAGAATTTATGCCTACTCAGGATGGTTTGTTATAAAAAATTAACTTATTAAATTAAGCTTCCTATTTACTTAAACTTTACTTATTTAATTAAACTTCTTCAATTATTCAAAACTTAACTTATTTAAACTTATATATAGATTTAATTCCCTTTTTTAAAAGATGTGTACTTGTATTTTACTATTCATATATTTTTCAATTCATGTATTTTACTACTCACTTATTTTACTATTCATATATTCTTTTTTCTATACTTCAAAAGAATTCATGTACTTATCTCAAATGGTATAAATTAACAAATCATTAACAAGATTTACTTACTTTAAAATATAATCAAAGAGGTTAAAAATAAGTATCAATTAAACATTATTACTATAAACCTGTTCTTTGTTATAAATTAAACTTTTACTTTTTCTATCATTTTATAAAAGATTCCATACTTATTATTATCTTTAAATTCCATTATTAAATATCTAAATATATTCTTAAGAGTTAAAGACAAGTGTTACTTAAGCATTAATACAACAAACCCAAACCCATTTCACGCTTAATCATTTCTGTAAAACTTACTTTTAAAGATTTAATTACACTTACAAGGGTTATAAATAATTGTTGCATGAACATTGTTTAATACGAACCTAAAACCATTTACTTATCATTTTCTTTAAAATACTTATTATTAAATATCTAATTATATTCAAAATTTAATTAATAAGGATTAAAAACAAATGTTACTTAAACATTGTTTACTACTAGTTTAAAATATTCATTATTATATTTCTAATTATATTCCTAAGTATAATTAATAAGGGTTAAAAACAAATGTTACTTAAACATTGTTTACTGCAACCCAAAACCATTTTTATAATTATCATTTACTTTAAGACATTTATCTTAAAGATCAAAACATATCCACACTTATTAATTAAGGTAATACATTTTTATTTAACTTCTAAAACTAATTTATTTTAACTTGATTATTAGAAATTCAAGCTTCCTTTACTACATTTATAAAATACTTGACATGCTTTTTAAAACTTACGCACACGCACACACATATATAAGTTATAAATACTTTTGAAATACTAGTAATTATGTAAAAACTTTAAACTATTAAAAATATATTGTAATTATTTATATGGAATATGATATAAAAATAAAAAATTTGAAATAAATAGAAAAACAAAAAATAAACATGTTTTATTTTAAAAGTCTCTTGCTTTAAAAATTCATCACTAATTATTAAAAATATATTTAAGCTTGAAACCAATTTTAAAACACTCTGACATAAGTTAGATACAACCCTAAAGATTAGAGAAAAATACTTAATTTAAATATCGTTTTTACAAAATTTAAAGATTCAAAAAGCAAAGATAGTAATTTTGGAAATGCTACCAAAATAATTCGCAAAAGGCAAAAAGTGTTTCAGAAGAAAAGACGGCATTTTAGAAATGCTCTCTAAAGTTTCTAGGCCAGTTTTAACAAGATTTTATGTAATGGCCCGTTTTTCCTTACCCTTTGAATCGACAATAAATCACACATGTCCAAGCCGAATTGCACGAAAAGACGAATCATTAAGGGTAGAAAGAAAAATAAAGACAGAACAGAATCTCAACGAATAGAATAACATATATTATTTCAATAATAATATTTACAGCGAAAATTTTTAAATACAATATCAGAGTCTAACCTAAATTCAGCTTGGATAGTTATAAACATCTGTCCTTACAATTGTTGATTAACATCAAATAAAATACACTAAGCAAAGCCGATGGTAGAATACGTCCATACGATGATGGAGATCTTCAACTTTCCTCTGGAAACTCCAACCGTCTTCAACTAATCCTGAAACTACTCGGATCTGACCCGAGTATTAAAAATACCCGGATCAGGCTTGATAAACCAGCATGAGATACTCGAACTTTTAAAATGACTATGTTATCAAAACCTTTGAAAAGAAGGGTATCTCATAAGACCATGCCCACACATAAACACAGACGGGTTTTTACCTTATGATAACCAAAGCACTTCATACCAAAATACACTTGATATTTTTTTTATGACATTCTTTTGAAAACACTTTTCAAATAAACTTATTCAAATAAGATATCAATATCTGGACTGAATCTAAGGTAATATATCCGGACTAGGTCAACGGAATATACCAACGGAATATATGATACCAAAAAGGGGTAGCTGAAATGTTTGCAAGTCATTACAGCTATTTTGGGAATACAATCAAAACCGTAAATCTCGTAGGGATTGGATTTCCAACATGATAGGAAACTAGTGACCTTTTCTCCGAACCACGCATAACAAACATAGTTCCCACGGTGCCTTAATCGCTTTTCTCAAACTAGTCACTTGGAAACTATACTTGCTACACTAAAAATGATAACCAGTAGTTCCCTGCTTTTCTCAAGCTAACCACTTTATCCACATGGGGCAATAGATGACTTGAGGCCCAGACGTATCTGGTACCTAGGGCTCAGAACATCTGATAACCCAAATCACTACTATCCGAAATGCGAGCATACATCTGACCACATAGAATCCCATCATAACCGGGGTGTGAGGCTCGCGAAGCTACGATCAATTTCTTCAAAGCCACGCTTTTCATACAAAACCACGTTTTGATCAACGTGTTCCACTTTGAATGCCACACTACCATTCCTTTGATCACTATTTGACTTCCACAAAAATACAACCCTTGAGCATGTACGTCTCAAGAAGGGTGTTAAGCTAAGAGAAGTTGACTTCTCCACCACCACTAATGTACATTTGTAAAAGACAAACGTTGTGTCTCAGAAATGCAATGTCTCACATTCGTCCATACAAGTTCGTTCTAGGACTGAACGAAACCGAAGGCACTTTCCTCGGCTATTACTAGGCGAGAAGCCCTTGCAATCCGAAAAATCTCCATCACGAGGAGACCGCTGCTATAAATAACTTTATAATGGGAGCTACCCAGAGCATGTTCAACAAGCAATCCCCACGCTATGAATATCCACGGTCTTCAATAATCATCATCTTCAACATGTCTTCACTTTCGAACGTATAAATTGGTTCGAAGTGGTTTTCAGATAGGAATCATCAAAATCCGACTCTGGTTCCTTCGAAGCCAATCATCTCTTTAAAAAGATGTTAAGTTCATACGTGGATATCAATCATCAATCAATTACTTCATCTTTTAAATCAAATATCTTTCTTAGATATAATCTTTTCAAGTTATTCCATTTTCTTTTCAAATGTATATGGAATCATTAAGCCTCATTTATCAAATTATTTGGTTTATTTAAACCTTTTTTAAATCCTAATCATTTTCACTTTTACTTAGGAAAACCTTTCCAAATCATATATTAAATCTCAAACAAAGATTTCTTATATTCAAGTTATAACTTTTAGCTAAGAAAAAATATTCTCAAATCATTCATTAAATCAAAATCAAAGATTTCTTATATTCAAGTTATAACTTTTAACTTAGTAAAAATATTCTCAAGTGATTCATTAAATCAAAATCAAAGATTTCTTATATTCAAGTTATAACTTTTAACTTAGGAAAAATATTCTCAAATCATATTCCTACAAATCGAAGATTTTCATAACATAGTACTACTTCCACTTTAAATATGGTAAATTTCACCTCCAGGGACTAATGGCAAGTTTCCCCTTTAGGGACTAATGGCAAGTTTCACCTCCAGGGATTAATGGCAAGTTTCACCTCCAGGGAGTAATGGCAAGTAATCCTACATTATGAATATCTTTGTCTTTAACAATCATTGTCTTTAATATATTTTATTTCCAAAATTAGTTTGAAGGGATTTTCGGATATGAATCACCCAAATCCGATCTCGGTTCCTTCGTACCAATCATTGATAAAAGGATGTTAAGTGTTTATTTAACATTCAAAGAATTTGTTTCTTTTATTTTGGAAAAACTTAAATATGATCTTTTTAGAGCATCCGGGCTTTCCTTTCGATCTGTTCCACCCCTCGCCTAAGAAGAGAAAACATAGGTCAGGTAAATTCAGGGCACTGGTTGCTCCATCCCTAACCTTAGTTAAACACCTTGTTTTATCATCCCAGATCTCACAGGCGGGACAAATGTACTAGGCATTTCCGCATACTCAGTTTGTTATTATATTCAATCTTCTTCACTTTTTGTTTAAGTGGTAGAAACAAATCTTCTTAACCATTTATTCAAAGTCTTATTAAACTTCCAAATCATCTTTACATTCTTAATTATTCCTTTAAAATCATTCACAAAATACATAGGAAAGAATTGTTAAGTTTAAAACTGTATTTCAAAAGTTATAGAATTCGTAGAAGAAAAGTATTATAGAAAGTGCTATATAAGCTTATTTGATTTAAACGACTTTTAAATATTTGAAAATTATATTTTTCATTCCAAATCTCTTTCAAACCATTTTAATAGATTTATCAAATTTATTTCATATTTTTAATCATTTAAAAATATCGTTTATAAAGAAATCCCATTTTGGATTCCGAACTGCAAAACCGCGATGTTTTCAGAAAATTATTTTGGACATATTTCAAAATCTACTTGATGAAATCTTGATTTTCGTTCTTCGCTGGAAAACTATTATCATTGTAAACCAAAGAATTTTTATTTCAAAGAAATCCGACTTATAAATCATTCTTTATATCAATTTGAAGTTACGGGTCAAAATTTACAAACTACCACTACGCGACAAGCTCGATTTTGATCAATTTTATGAATTGCCTCGAAACTTGTCCGAAACACTTCAAATTTGTTTTAAACCATATTTAAACTATTTTTACTTATTTAAAATCATTAAGAGACTAAATAACTTCCATACACATATTTGTATGGATTGACTTCTCATTTAATTAACTATGGTTGATTGCTAATCATTTCTCTTATCATTTATCAAACAAGTTATCAACCACATAATCAATCACATAATCAACCAATTTGCAATCAAGGTATCAAACACTCATTTAACATATTTAAACTTCTCAAATCATTTTACATGAAATAACTTATGGATTAATTAGTAAATAAGAGTACTCACATTTAACTTAACCAATTCTTCCTACCAATATTCATTTACAACAACACTTCACTTAAATTCTATTATCGTCACCAAATCTTTTCCGTAGACATTCCTTTTGATTCTGATAGCACTTCCTGCTCTCTTTTTTGCTCTTAAGCTTCAGAAATTTGCTTTCCTCCTTCCCTAGGTTCGGCCTTGCCTACTCCACTCCTTCCTTCATCATTTCTTTACTTCTTAGATGCTAAACCATGTTTAAATGGTATTCTAAGGTCTTTGGCAAAGTTTGGTGGTGTTTGGAGTTGATTTGATATGGTTTTGAAAAAGTTAGTAAGGATATGGAAGAGAAGAAGAAGTCATTAAATAGAGCTTCAAGGAGGAAGAAGAAGAAGGTAGAAATGTGTAAAGAAAGTGGAAGAATGGTGGTCTTATTTATAGAAAAGTTTTTGGATTAAAATAATATTTTGTTAAAAGACCAAATACCCTTACTTACTTATGAAGTAATCTTATTTTTTTTCAACACTTAACATCACATTTCAAATCATTACTTTATGTCATTTTTACTTAGATATTAAGTAAAGTAAGTAATAATTATGTTTTTCGATTTGATGTTTTGCTTTTTGCTTTGAAATGATATTTTTGTCTTTTTATGCTTACTTTTTCTTAATTGTTTTCTAGAAGTTTCTAACCTTATTTAGTAAAAGTAAACTTGATTAGAAAATTAATTAATACTTATACTATTTGAATATATGCTCCTATATAAGAAAATAAAGGTTCGATGACGTTGCGACAACTTTTAATCGACAAAACGTTGTTTTTCGACAAAATATTTTACGGTCATATTTTGACGTTTTAGTTAAACTATTTATTTATGTAAACCAAATTAATAATTAACTTTTTACTTCTTTATATGAATTAAAACATGTCTATTTATATATTAAAATCATATTTAAATAATATCAAAATCTTTAATTTTACGTTGTATGTAAAACTGACAAAATGTGACAAAATTTGGTTATTTTTGTAAAACGATTATTAACATACTTATAAATATTTTAATATACTTTTATTATATTTATTAGATGTTTTCAATAAGATTTATCTATTTAAATAAACATTAAACCTATTTATTTAAGCATTTATTTGTTTTTAACAAAACTTAACTTTTGTTGATTTGTTCTAAAATCCAAATTTACATTTTTTAAACTATCTACTATAAGAATAAAAAATATTTCTTTATTATTATCTATTATATATAACTTTTTTATTTAAGTTTTGAACCTTTTTAAATTTAAAACAAATGAAATCTCTCATTTTCGAAGTAGCGAAATTACAACTCGTTACATACTCCCCTACTTAAAAGCATTTCGTCCTCGAAATTACTCAAACAAAAGTTTGCCCAAAACATTTATATTTAAACTTAATTCCATATAATATACACAAATCATCCATATGAAATATCTTATTCGATCTCATATTCGAATACACAACTTTATTTCCGAACTAGTATCGATCCCCCAATTCTCTAGTGCGGACTTTAATCAGGCTCTTTGCTTCGAAACCCTAATCAATGTTCGTCATCAAGAATCGAGTGGTAAATCCTTTTTGGATCAGTGTAAACAACTCAAAGTTCCGAACTCGAATCTTAGATCAAATTTTGTGTGACGAAATGATCTATATATAATATATGTATTTATTTACTTTCAAAAACTTTTCATAAACTTTTATCTTAAGATCAAACACTTTATAAATGTGCTTCTTTATATAATCCCTTTAATTATTTATTTCCAAATATTTTTATTAAAGGAAAATATTCTAAAGAAACCATTTTTCACTCAAATGATAATTTATCTGTATTATAATTTTTTTCCACAATCCTTCAACTTAGTATATTTTCTTCAACACTTTTGTTATTTATAAATCATTCGTAAACTATTACTTAAGTTTATTGCATCTTATAACTTATGCAAATCAATCACTTTTAAAGACTTAAGTCCAATTCCTAATTAATGCTAGAATTCATTAATAGAACATTTTCTAGGTTATAATTTCCTTTTTTATAATAAAATTTATAAATTATACTTATCCAATTTCATTTACTCAGAATGTTTCATAATTTTTAGTTTTCATACATTCCTTAGCTTCGAGTTAGGTATGATTCGAAAATTTTCGACTGTCCAAAATCGTCGGAAATCCCGCTTTATCTTATCAATTAGCGATCCTAATTTATCTTTAGTTTAAACACTTTTATAAAGATTACTAATCAATGATTTACATTATCTCTTCTAACTTAAGAAAATTATATCGATCGAGTAACTCCAAAACAATCCAAGGAACTGGGTACTACCAATAATATCATATTCTCTTAACTAGAAGAGTAATATTTTAGAGAATTGTTTACCATTCGAACACATCTCTTGCACATTTTTAGTTTATTTTCGAGCCATTCGAATTAGTTATCATAAAATACCTCTTTTTATTTGAAATAATACCATTTTCAAAATCTTTTAGAGATTACTTTGTAAAATCATATCCTATGAATTCATTCTATCTTATATTAATTAACTTCATTTAAATTACCACAATTCTTTAAATTACTCGAATTTAAATTATCATTTCTTTTATATTTATTGTTTTACACAATCATTTAAATATATTTTTATCTTATGTGTTCTTTCCTTAAACAAATCTTATTATTAGATACCTTATGGTCAAATTGTGAAACTTAATTCACAAGGTATTTATACTTAAACTTTTAAATCAAACAATTGATCAATTTATGATAGTAACTCAACATTATTATTTCTTAATTTAGTATTTTGGAATAACTATTAAAGATTTTAATTACCTTATCGAATTTCTTACTTATCTTTATGAAACATCCTATAGTCAAACTGTGAAATTCTAATCATAAGATGTTCATATTTAAATTTTATTAGTCCTGATTTCTAACTATGCAACTTTTCAAAATATATACTTTATATTCTAAAATATAATCCTACGTAAAATTATTTCATTTACCAATTTTTTCAAAATCAGTGTGTCGGTTCGCCTTGTTTAAGTGTTTGGGTACCCTCATCGATAACGGTGATCAGGTGCATCGATCAGAATCCATAAATCACTCAACAGATAAATCAACACAAAACATTTTTATTAGTCACTAACAAATACGCACTCATATATAATACACTCAAAAATCATTCTAGGGTTCTACTAACCCTATCTCTAATGAGTTACTCATCCTAGGGTATTACTAACCCTATCTCTGATGAGTCTTTACCCAACCAAAGCCAAGGTTCTCGCTTAACCTTTAGCTCTGATACCAAATGTAATGGCCCGTTTTTCCGTACCCTTTGAATCGATAATAAACCACACATGTCCAACTCAAACTGCACGAAAAGACGGATCATTAAGGGTAGAAAGAAAAACAAAGACAGAACAGAATCTCACACGAATGGAATACCATATATTATTTCAATAATAATCTTTACAGCGGAAAATTTTAAATACAATATCAGAGTCTAACCTAAATTCAGCTTGGACAGTTATAAACATCAGTCCTTACAATTGCTAACAAACATCAAACAAAATACATTAAGCAAAGCGGATGGTAGAATACGTCCATACGATGATGAAGATCTCCAACTCTCCTCTAGAAACTCCAACCGTCTTCAACTAAACCTGAAACTACTCGGATCTGACCAGAGTATTAAAAATACCCAGATCGGGCTTGATAAACCAGCGTGAGATACTCGAACTTTTAAAATGACTATGTTATCAAAACCTTTGAAAAGAAGGGTATCTCATAAGACCACGCCCACACATAAACACAGACGGGTTTCTACTTTATGATAACCAAAACACTTCATACCAAAATACACTTGATATTATTTTTTTATGACATTCTTTTGAAAACACTTTTCAATTAAACTTATTCAAATAAGATATCAATATCTGGACTAAGTCTAAGGTAATATATTCGGACTAGGTCAACAGAATATAACAACGGAATATATGATATCAAAAAGGGGTAGCTGAAATGTTTGCAAGTCATTACAGCTATTTTAGGAATACAATCAAAACCGTAAATCTCGTAGGGTTGGATTTCCAACATGATAGGAAACTAGTGACTTTTTCTCCGAACCACGCATAACAAACATAGTTCCCATGGTGCCTTAATCGCTTTTCTCAAACTAGTCACTTGGAAACTATACTTGCTACACTACAAATGATAACTAGTAGTTCCCTGATTTTCTCAAGCTAACCACTTTATCCACATGGGGAAATAAATGCCTTGAGGCCCAGACGTATCTGCTACCCAGGGCTCAGAACATCTGATAAACCAAATCACTACTATCCGAAATGCGAGCATACATCTGACCACATAGAATCACATCATAACCGGGGTGTGAGGCTCGCGAAGCTACGATCAATTTCTTCAAAGCGACGCTTTGATCAACAGGTTCCACTTTGAATGCCACACTACCATTCCTTTGATCACTATTTGACTTCCATAAAAATACAACCCTTGAGCTTGTATGTCTCAAGGAGGGAGGGTGTTAAGCTAAGAGAAGTTGCCTTCTACGCCACCACTGATGTACATTTGTAAAAGACAAACGTTGTGTCTTAGAAATGCAATGTCGGACATTCGTCCATACAAGTTCGTTCTAGGACTGAACGAAACCGAAGGCACTTTCCTCGGCCATTACTAGGAGAGAAGGCCTTGCAATTCGAAAAATCTCCATCACGAGGAGACCATTGCTATAAATAACTCTATAATGGGAGCTACTCAGAGCATGTTCAATAAGCAGTCCTCACGCTATGAAGATCCACGATCTTTAATAATCATAATCTTCAACATGTCTTCACTTTCGAATGTATAAATTGGTTCGAAGTAGTTTTCGGATAGCAATCATCCAAATCTGACTCCGGTTCCTTCGAAGCCGATCATCGCTTTAAAAAGATGTTAAGTTCATATGTGGATATCAATCATCAATCAATTACTTCATCTTTTAAATCAAATATCTTTCTTAGATATAATCTTTTCAAGTTATTCCATTTTCTTTTCAAATGTATATGGAATCATTAAGCCTCACTTATCAAATTATTTGGTTTATTTAAACCTTTCTTAAATCCTAATCATTTTCTCTTTTACTTAGGAAAACCTTTCCAAATCATATATTAAATCTCAAACAAAGATTTCTTATATTCAATTTATAACTTTTAGCTTAGGAAAAATATTCTCAAATCATTCATTAAATCAAAATCAAAGATTTCTTATATTCAAGTTATAACTTTTAACTTAGTAAAAATATTCTCAAATCATTCATTAAATCAAAATCAAAGATTTCTTATATTCAAGTTATAACTTTTAGCTTAGGGAAAATTTTCTCAAATCATATTCTTACAAATCGAAGACTTTCATAACATAATACTACTGTCACTTTAAATATGGTAAATTTCACCTCCAGGGACTAATGGCAAGTTTCACCTCTGGGGACTAATGGCAAGTTTCACCACCAGGGACTAATGGCAAGTTTCACCTTCAGGGACTAATGGCGAGTAATCCTACATTATGAATATTTTTGTTTTTAATGATCATTGTCTTCAATATATTTTATTTCCAAAATTAGTTTGAAGGGATTTTCGGATATGAATCACCCAAATCCGATCTCGGTTCCTTCTTACTAATCATTGATAAAAAGATGTTAAGTGTTTATTTAACATTCAAAGAATTTATTTCTTTTATTTTGGAAAAACTTAAATATGATCTTTTTGGAGCATCCGGGCTTTCCTTTCGATCTGTTCCACCCCTCGCCTAAGAAGAGAAAACATTGGCCAGGTAAGTTCGGGGCACTGGTTGCTCCATCTCTAATCTTAGTTAAACACCTTGTTTTATCATCCCTGATCTCACAGGTAGGACAAATGTACTAGTCGTTTCCGCATACTCAGTTCGTTGTTGTATTCAATCTTCTTCACTTTTTGTTTAAGTGGTATAAACAAATCTTCTTAACCATTTGTTCAAAGTCTATTAAAACTTCCAAATCATCTTTACATTACTTAATTATTCCTTTAAAATCATTCACAAAATATATAGGAAAGAATTGTTAAGTTTAAAACTGTATTTCAAAAGTTATAGAATTCGTAGCAGAATAGTGCTATAGAAAGTGCTATACAAGCTTATTTGATTTAAACAACTTTTAAATATTTGAAAATTCATATTTTTCATTCCAAATCTCTTTCAAACCATTTTAATAGATTTATCAAATTTATTTCATATTTTTAATCACTTAAAAATATCATTTATAAAGAAATTCCATTTTGGATTCCGAACTGCAAAACCGCGATGTTTTTAGAAAATTGTTTTGGACATATTTCAAAATCTACTTGATGAAATCTTGATTTTCGTTCTTCGTTGGAAAACTATTATCAATGTAAACCAAAAATTTTTTGTTTCGAAGAAATCCGACTTATAAATCATTCTCTATATCAATTTGAAGTTACGGGTCGAAATTTACGAACTGCCGCTATGCGATAAGCTCGATTTTGACCAATTTTGTGAATTGCTTTGGAACTTGTCCGAAACACTTCAAATTTGTTTTAAACCATGTTTAAACTATTTTTACTTATTTAAAATCATTAAGAGACTAAATAACTTGCATACACATATTTGTATAGATTGACTTCTCATTTAATTAACTATGTTTAATTGCTAATCATTTCTCTTATCATTTATCAAACAAGTTATCAACCACATAATCAATCACATAATCAACCAATTTGCAACCAAGTTATCAAACACTCATTTAACATATTTAAACTTCTCAAATCATTTTACATGAAATAACTTATGGATTAATTAGTAAATAAGAGTACTCACCTTTAACTTAACCAAGTCTTCCTACCAACATTCATTTGCAACAACACTTCACTTAAATCTTATTATCTTCACCAAATCTTTTCCATAGACTTTCCTTTTGATTCCAGCAGCACTTTCTTCTCTTTTTCTTGCTCCGAAGCTTCAGGAATTTGCTTTCCTCCTTCCCTAGGTTCGGCCTTGCCTATTCCACTCCTTCCTTCATCATTACTTTACTTATTAGATGCTAAACCATGTTTAAATGATATTCTAAGGTCTTTAGCAAAGTTTGGTGGTGTTTGGAGTTGATTTGATATGCTTTTGAAAAAGTTAGTAAGGATATGGAAGAGAAAAAGAGGCCATTAAAGAGAGCTTCAAGGAGGAAGAAGAAGAAGGTAGAAATGTGTAAAGAAAGTGGAAGAATGGTGGTCTTATTTATAGAAAAGTTTTTGGATTAAAATAATATTTTGTAAAAAAGCCAAAATACCCTTACTTACTTATAAGGTAATCTTATTTTAACATCACATTTCAAATCATTACTTTATATCATTTTCACTTAGATATTAAGTAAAGTAAGTAATAATTATGTTTTTTGATTTGATGTTTTTTCTTTTGCTTTGAAATGGCATTTTTGTCTTTTTGTGCTTACTTTTTCTTAATTATTTTCTAGAAGTTTCTAACCTTATTTAGTAAAAGTAAACTTGATTAGTAAATTAATTAATATTTATACTGTTTGAATATATGTTCCTATATAAGAAAATAAAGGTTTGATGACGCTACGACAACTTTTAATCGACAAAACGTTGTTTTCCGACAAAATGTTTTACGGTCATATTTTGACGTTTTAGTTAAACTATTTATTTATGTAAACCAAATTTAAAAATGAACTTTGTACTTCTTTATATGAATTAAAACATGTCTCTTTATATATTAAAATCATATTTAAATAATATCAAAATCTCTAATTTTACGGTGTATGTAAAACTGACAAAATGCGACAAAATTTGTTTATTTTTGTAAAACGATTATTAACATGCTTATAAATATTTTAATATACATTTATTATCTTTATTAGATGTTTTCAATAAGATTTATCTTTTTAAATAAACATTTAAAACTATTTATTTAAGCATTTAATTGTTTTTAACAAAACTTAACTTTTGTTGATTTGTTCTAAAATCCAAATTTATACTTTTTAAACTATCTAGTATAAGAATAAAAAATATTTCTCTATTATTAACTATTATATATAACTTGTTTATTTAAGTTTTGAACCTTTTTAAATTTAAAACAAATTAAATCTCTCATTTTCGAAGTAGCGAAATTACGGGTCGTTACATTTTACAACTTTGAGGCTAGTTTTCGACGCTTAAACAGTTGATTTTTGATCCAACTTTTTTTTACAATAGTTAGTATACTTATGATTCTTAAAAACCAAGAAGAGAAACCCTTAGGGATATTTTTAATTATTTTATAAAAATTCCTCAAATAAGGTATTTTTTGAGTGCTTATATAGCGACATTTTCGCTATAAATTTCGCCACTTCCTTCAACTAGCTATTAAATGATTTAATTTTCAAAAAATTTATAGTAAGAACAAGGAAATAATAAAATAAAGTTGTGAATGGTTGGAGCGAAAAAGTCGTTATGGATACACTTTGAAATCACTTAATGTTCGGCGATTTTTAAGTCAACTTTGTGAGACATCCTTAGGGTTTTTTTTGTGGTTTTAATAAGTAAAATATAAGTACTTACTACTGTAAAAAATAAAAAGTTTTAAAAAGATTTAAAACTAGTTAAACAAAGTTGTAAAAGTAGCAAAATAGTCGCAATATGGACACTTTTAAATACAATTCCTTTATGTCACACACTAAAACATATGTATAGAACATTCAAATATATTTTTTCATAATATATTCACAGTTTAACCAATTTAAAATATGTTAAATACAAGGGATTTCAAAGTGCGTTTATAACGACCATTTCGGTTCAAACACTAACAACACACTTCAGCTTCACGTACAACATTATCAAACATGAAAACAACAAGTCATGACCATAATACATGCTTTAGTGGGTTATAAGAGAGATTATACTACAGATGTGGTCACTTGCTTCACGTACAACATTATCAAACATGAAAACAACAAGTCATGACCATAATACATGCTTTAGTAGGTTATAAGAGAGATTATACTACAGATGTGGTCACTTGCTTTCCAAACCAAGAAGGGGTCCAAAAGTGATAACTTGCCTTGTTCTCATATATCATTATATTTTCAACAATCAAACACGTATATTCACACGTACACAAATCAAATGGTAAGTAAACTCATTTTTTAACTAAACATAGCAACCAAATCAAGTACAAGAATATAGGAACAACTTTCTACCATGACCCAAACTTCACAAAATCCATGTTTTTGCACCACACAAGCCAAGACAACCCTTCCTATACCCTAAAATGCGCATGGCCAAGAGTAGTTTCCCAGTTTCTTCTTCATTCTTCAACTTTTTAAATGTTATTATGTGGTTCCTAGATATTCTAAGAACTTTTTGAAAGTTTGGAGGAGAAAGGAGAAGATTCAAATTTGTTTTGAAGATTTGAAGAGAGAAGAGTGTTTGAATTTATTTTCTTTTTTTCCAAAACTTTGGAAATGAACTAATGAATCAAAAGAGGTGTGTAGAGAATACTTTAGCAATGTAAAATGAACCCCTTTATGCTACATTTTGGCAGGCCATAATACCCTTTCCCTTCTTTCCAATGCAAATACATGCCTCCTTTATTCTCTCCACTTCACATGCCTTAAATCAAGAATCTTTGCTCCCTTAATTAATTCTACTTACTTTAATTAAGTTTCCATTAACTTAAGTGTTTTTACTTGTTATTTATGTGTTCATATGTTACTATACAAGAGCAAAAGATTGTTTATCGATAAAATGATTTTCAGTCACGTTATCGATATTTCTTCGAACTATTAATTTTTATAAACAAATTTCAAAATCAAGTTTCTTATCACTAATTGTTAATTAAAAGGGGGTTAACAAGGTTATAAAATCACATTTATATCGTTAATTCAAGATTCAAATATTTGAATAATTCAAAATTTTAAATAGTGTTTGAAATTCCAAATCGTTACACAGGACGTAATATATTGGTATCGACTTAGAGTCAGTAAAGTTACAAACCTCGATTACTTATAACTTAAATAGTGTGTTTAATAATATAGACTGTAACTTATAAATGTGGACAGAATGTGATATCTCAGTTGATTAGAGTTGCGGTTGTGAGTCGTACTAATTAGATCCATAACATGGGTGTTTACACTATTTTTACCATGAAATGAGGGGCGGATTTAGACTGGAGAGTGTGCGACATATTTTATGTTTATTTGACATATTACATATAAACCCGACACTACACATATGTTATTTTATACACACCTTTATATATTTAACAACTAGATTAGATTGAGGTTGCATTGCATAATGGTTACTTTTGGTCATTCATTTGTTTTGAAACGTGTACAGAGGACGGAACAGGAAACGACAGTGTTATATCATATTCTTGGTATTGTAGTCATAGCTTGTCATGGAATTTTTAATGTTATTGTTGTTCGTAATGGAATCAGATTTTCTATGTCTAAATCTAGTCAATGTCGTGGTACCAATGGTATTAGTAGTATGTATATATGTCTATATTTTGAGATGTGTATGTATATATTATATTTTGATCGTTTCAACTGTGATATCATACTTTGATATCTATGTTTAATTTCTAGGTTATTTTTATATATGCTTTGATATGTGATTTGGTCAGTCTTAGCAACTCATGTACATTTCTTTGTGCCGAGACGAGATGTATCATTCAGATGTGTTTGGGCACTGTAATTTATTCGTGTTGGCCCAAGAGAATGTATACCGGAGATCGCTTATATCGTGTTCTTTACTCCAAGTGGTGGATACTTATAACTCTATGGTAGCTTGGGCACTAGGCTGGGGCATTATAAGGTGCCTACCGAGGACCCAAGCCACATTAGAGAGGCCCAATCGATCGAAGAGACAGCCGTGAGTTCAAGACAGGCATGCTTGCTGAGTTTTGACCATGATTACACTCATAACATAACCAAATTTAATCATGTATATCATATTAGTTAATTATCATTTAAGTTAATAATATAAATAATAAAATATTATTTTAATTTTCATATATACAACCTTACGAAGATAATATCTATAGTGTTCATGCCGTTGTCAAAGATGAGATAAGACGATTGAGGCCGAGATCCATTTTCAGATGTTGAGATTCAAGGTCTGAGGAGTGAGGTGAGTGACATCAAGGAGCAGTTGAGGTTGGTGAGAAATTTTACCGTTGACATACGAGAGATGTTGACAGCTCATCACGTGATGCGTAAGATTTTATATATTCATTCATGGTATATTATGTTAATACTATATGTGTTTGTACATATACATACATATACATACACACACATGCATATAGGGCACGTGCGATGGTGATTTTCTTTATTATTTAATGAATGATATTGTGTGATGATTGATATTTGTACGTTTGTTGCACGTGTTTTGTGATGGTATTATATTTATGCACTAAATAGTTGTTTTTTGATATATATGATTGCATGTGATGAAATTCATTATTGATATTGTTGTTTGACAGAGATGATGTGGCTATATTTGATATTGCATTGTGTTGCGAGCTGATTGCAGCAGTATTCTGTTGCAAAAGGCCAACGGGTTGGCATTAGAAAAATTGTTTTGGTAATTAAGTAATCAACAAAAACTGAAGGCAAAAGCGTATCAAATTCATAGGGAATTTGACTCCAAAGCATATGGAAAACATCGGCAATTCCGTTATCTTCTAAATAATTTGTCGGCGATTTTCCATACATAATGGCATCGGGAGATAGCCTACGTATCACGTAAAAAAGTAAGTCGTCGGGGAAGGATTACTCCCATTGGTTGATTTTAAACCAAGAAAGATGGAAAAAATATCTGAGTATGATATATAGCAAGTGGCTTCATTAGTCGTTTGTTTATGCACTCATACATGCGTTCTTACGGTCGTTTTGAAGTCTACTGTGCATTTTCTATGTTGAACGGCATTGTATAAAACTTAAGCAACAAATTATGTTTAAATTATGTTGTCGATTGAATATTAGGATTCAAAATTAGTTTGACCCGTCATTGCTTTTTTGTATCGCTTGTGAAGCAGGTTTGGAGGATTTTTTTCGTCTCAATAACAAATTTCTTAAACGGGTACGAATATCAGGAAAGAATACTTTTTTTTTCTTTTTGTTATTGATATGATTAACGTTAGCAATACAAGTAGAGAAACGTCTGTTAACCTGTTGAAATTGAATTATAAAATTGCATAGAACGATTAATGGTCATCTTGAATCGTTTGAATATGAAATTGGTCATCTAGAAAAAGAAACAAATATAAGAACATTAAATTCAAAAGTTTTGAGAGGTTACGCAGCCCAAAAAAGTACTTCAATTGATTTAATAACTTCGTCTGTAACGTTACACAATCTCTACCGCAATAATCTCAATCAGCCATAAAATCACAAACCAAAATCAACGGTCAAGATCTTAACAAACCCATCCAAGGCAATACCATCGGACTCATCCCCACCGCTCATCCTAATCATCATCCTCACCTCCTCATCGCACAAAACCAACCCGGCCCGGTCCAGAAACAGCTTCAGATCCACGAACCCGACTTTGCCGTCTCCATCCGTATCCATCACCTTAAACATCTCCTTCATCAACTCGTTTCCGCTTTCGGGCCTCAAAACCCGCTCAAACTCCTCCAAATCCACGAATCCGTTTCGATCGGAGTCGGCCGCCGTCATCATGGAGCTGATGACCTCGTCGCCAGAATTCAGGACCGATTTCAGGTCCGATGGGCTGATCCTTCCGTCATTGTCGGCGTCGAGGACGGAGAATGCTGCGGCGGTTGGCGTAGAGGAATGGCCGACGTGGCGATCTGATGGGCACATTAGCAATTTTTTGAATAGAATGTTCGTCTCTTCGAATTTTGATACGTCTTCTATTGGAGAGATATTTGGAGCTATTTTATAGAGAGGGAATCGGTTCTGGTCCAAAATGGAATGCGTGTTCGGTGACGTCGTCAATTCTGTTGTGAAACTCGAGGCTACGGTTTAATCAACGTTTTGTTTGTTCCTGTTTCGGGGATAGTGAATATATTTTATTTTTTTACTTTATTTTGGATTTATTTGTTAAATTATTCAAGTGGCTAGAAAAACGAAACATCATATTAGAAAACTATTCCCGAATAGGACATAAGTACTCCGTTTTTTTCCTCACCAACTATTATTTTATTTTAGGGAACATTTGACATACATTCCTAATAAGTTTTCAAATACACAAAACATCCCTCCGTTTTAATTATAAGTTTCACGGCTCTATTTTTGAACCCAATTTTATTTTCGAATGTACTACTTTGTCTTCCCCAAACAAAACATAGAGCCATCGAACAAGATTTCATCAACCATAGTTCTATAAATACCATAATCTTCCGTGATATCAATCGCCATTTATTCCAAAACATTTAATCGAAGATGAAATCGAATCCACTTGAAAAAAAAACTAAAATTCAAAAGATGGAAGCAATAAAAACCACAAAATCGAACGTTATCAGTTAAATTTCTTTGTAATATCATTTTTATTATGTTACAATCGGTTTGGTATGTTATTAGGGTTTATCGACTATTCAGTAAAAAAATTCAATAATTGCATCCAAGTCCGCAAATATTTAAAATAATTGCACCTAAACTCAGGGTGTCAACAATTTTCCACACGGGCAGTCTAGAGTTGAGTTTTTCAGAAAATCAAATGTAGGTATTATTCGATAGCCTCTGAAGTCTTTGGCTTGGTAGCATTTCGAAATCTTCTTCAGTCTTTGGCCTTTGAAGTTTTCAGATATTGGCAAATCGCATTGTGATGGAGTTTGGTTCAGTCCAGCTTGATGGTGGTTCGAGTTTGAAGTTTAGAGCTTTGGCTTTGAAGATTTGGTTTAGAGTTGAAGATTTTGGATTCACTCTTCATCGAAGATCATATTTGAGTTATCTCTTCCGTTGTTATCATATTCGGCTGTGTATATTTGTCTCTGATATTGTTGAATCATATTGCATCAGATATTGTATTCACTGTTGTATATCGATGATATATTATTCATTTTTTCCGCTGTGTTGTCGTACTTAATGTGTTATAAGCTCCGACGAGTCAGATTCGGCGTTTGAATCTACAGCATTCGAGTACAAGTAAAGTACGGGTGCCGATTTTCGAAGGTCGAGTCAGGACCGTTATACAAAATTTGTTTGAATCCTAAGATCTAACAAGTATCAGGGGTGAAAGATTTTGAATTTCGAACAGGTTTTGGAAACCTGTTTTAAGTTTTAAAAATAAATTAGAGCAAAAACAATTTAAGTTTCTCTGAAAAAATATATATACAGGCAAAACAAATATAGGTTGCTAATCCAACCATGATGAACTTTGATTTCAAATATGTCAATTTAAAGGCTTTTGAAAATAATGATTTTTGAAAGTTAAATCAAAATTTTTAAGCAAGCATTTGCTGAGTAATGTAAGGATAAACAAATCTGAGTCTTTTGGTAATATCTGATGATCGGCAACATACTTAGTCTCGCGATCATGGCTGAAGATCATTGAGTGATCGGAGAGCTTGAGAAAAATACTCAGAATAATTCCAGATCACCGTGGATGGTGAATGAGATTGATTTAGGGTCTATGCCCTAAAATAGGTGGGGTCGGAATTGTTGCCATCGCGACGCCTCTGGTAGATCGAGTGCCACCAGACCGGGGGAAATCGAGGCGTTGGATGTCAGGGAAGCTTCGAGTGCACTGGTGTGGTGTGATGTCCAATGGTCGGCGTGGGCAGATCGAGGGGATCTTTGGTGATGGTAGTTGTTCCAATTTGGGTCAAGATGCTCAATTGTGTGGTTCATGAACTCGACGATCTGGGTGTACTGGAGGTTTGGGAAGATGATCATGGACTTATGGAAGGTGGCGAAGTTGACCGGAGTTCATCAGAGCTCCGGTGCACATGCACATACCTCTGGTATGCGTCAGTGGGTTAAGTATGGAACGAGGAGGTTTTTACTCGAAGACAATCTCGAGAAGTTTGCATGATGGCTCGAGTTCGAGTTCGTGCATTTTCCTGTGTGCATCGGGTTTGTACTTTAACAAAAATCTAAGTTTAAAGAAAATAGGGTACATAGGTGAGTTTTGTAAATGACTCGAAGCAAGTGGTACTTTTGTTCGGGGAAGATTGGAAGCGGGTCTCGAGCGTGTTATGTGAAATAGTTTTTACTTTAAAATGAATTCGAACTTTTAAACAATTTTAAAACCATGTTTTAAAAGATAATTTTATTTAAGTTTAAACTAATTAAGGTTTTAAGTAAGATATTTTGTAATTAAATTTAATTTAAATTTTTGTTACATTGTTCTATACAATTATTTATATTAATTGAATAATGTAAATAAAAAGGGTAATTAAGATAAAATGTTGTTTTGAACTACCTTGACCTTTTAAAGCAACTAATGTATAAGATGATGGTTAAACAAGGTTTATAAGATAAGCAAAGTGATTAATAAAGATAAAAAGATTTATCTTTTAAATTATTAAGTAATTAATGATTTATTAATATAGTTATTTAAAAAGTAATTACTTAATTAATTACTTAATATTAAAGATTAATTTAATAAATAATTAAGGTTAATTTATTAAAAAAATTGATAATGATTTAATAATAAATCAAGATAGATGATTTAAAATTACTTGAATAATTAATTAATAGTTAATTAAAGGTTAATTAATTATTAATTTAAGATAATTAATTTATAGTTAAGGATTAATTAATTAAGGTAACTAATTAAGGAATAATTAATAAATAATTACGGGTTAATTAATTAGTGTGATTAATTTAAGGATAATTAAATAATTAAGGTTAATAATTTAATGATTAAAGGTTTACTTATTTATTAATTAAGGTTGATTAATTAATAATTAAGGAATTCATAAATTGAGATTAATTAATAAATGATTAAAGGATAATTAATTAGATGGCTTGTAATTGATAAATATTAATTAACCAGGATTTGTAGTTATTCATACATAATTAATCTGATTTAAATTAATCAGATAATTAATTGATCTTACCTATGAATGTTTGAATTCTATTGATTGATTGAATTGTTTGATATCCTTCATATGTTATGCTTTGTGGTATGAATTGTTTTAGTATGATCTGTGATGAATGTCATTTATTTATCTGTGATAAATTATATTATCTGTGAATCTATGAATGGAAGATAAACGTTATAGATTATACTGCTTATCGATATTGATATGATTGAATCTGTGATGATTGATATTGTTGCACTATTGTGTAAAACCCCTGGACTACACCTTACAAACATAAATATGGATTGCACGAGAGAATTGGTTAAGTCACAGATTTTTGAAATAATTTAAAAAGTTGAATTTTGAATCCAAATGGTTTTGGAAATGGAATTGGGTTAAATATGAAAAGCTTTGAAAGGAAGTTTTCAAAGATAAAAGTTATTTTTGAATAACTTAATAAAGTTTTCAAATTTAAATTTGAATTCAAGATTTAAAATTGAATTCTATGTTTGAAAATTATGGTTTAAAAACGTTATACAAGTTATTGATGTGTTTATATGGGTTTAAACCATTTTAAAGGTATTGTTTTGGGAAATTTGAATTTAAACCAAGCTTTAGACTTGAAGGGCTTCAACATGTATAATGAAATCGGATTTTTTCGAAATGAAAACTATATGTTTTCAAATAGTAAAAGCTTTTATATAAGGAAAGAATTTCCAATTTATGTTAAAGGGATTTCAAGTTTGAAATGTAATGGTTTTCCAAGTTATGAATAAATCTTTGGAAACGATTTTGAAAGCTATGAATTAAATCTACGATTTAAAGATTGGATGAGTTAATCCAATTTGAAGTGGAAATTGTTTTGAAATCTATGAATGAATCTTTGTGAAAGATTGGCGAACTTTGTGAAGCGAATCTTTTTGTCTAAAAAGATTTAAAATGGTAATTTGTTTTAAACCATTTGTTTTGGGTTTTTAAGTTGTGACTTAATTGAGATCTCATTATCCATAACGTCGTATCATTATTCGGAATGGGTTATATGACACAAAGGTCCTCTTTCGGCTAAACCAAATAATGAGCGCAATATTTAAAAACATATGGATAATCTGTGAATGAATCCAGATGTTGCTTTTGGTTCCAGTTTTGGGTTAGTAGGCTCGATTTTGATTGCGAGTCAGTTTCGATGTTCGAGTGGTTGGATTAAGGTTTGAGGATGATCGACGTTTTACTGAAGGTTGTGGTGGTGACTGAAGATGGTCGGAGCCACCGTGCATATGCATGGTGCATTGTTTTGTGCCTGGTGAAGTTTGGTTTGAAGCAGAAGATATTCGAGTTTTCTCGAGTAGATCGAGTGATTTGCTCGAAGTTTTGTAAGGTTCGACTCGGAGTTTTTGAGTATGGACTCGGGTCAAAGGATATTTATAGGTGTTGAATATGCGATTATATGATTTTCGTTTGATCATAATAAACACACACATATATATATATATATATGTATTAGTGTAAATGTATTTGTTAATGTACTATTTTATTTTTCATAGATTAAATAAATATTTGCTGAATAAAAATAAATAACACAGAATTTGAATTCAAACATAAATTTTATTCAAACAAATATTTATTACAATCTTTGAATAGTACAAAGTTGAAGCTCTCGCTACATATATATATACACAATTTCAATTATAGTACAATTTTGATTACATCACGATTCACATTTACATTTGACCTCACTACATATCACTCATTCACTCAACTCGTATTTTACCTTCAACTTCACTTCAAATTGAATCCAGCATCTAAGCAATCTGCAAAATAAATATTGATGCAGTAAAATTAAAAAGGAAATATTTTTGCAGTATAAAATAAAATGTGAATGTTGAAAATAATATTTGCCTCAATTATTGGGGTTGTTCGTCATCATTTAACTTTGAATTCATTATATACGAACAGCTTGTGACATACACAGTGTATCACTGTGTATGCCACAAGGCCGTACACACCGATATATACACTTGATAAAATTACAGGGACAGGTGAGCACAAGTCAAACCCAAAATACCGGATTCAACTCATGTGCAATAAAATAATGTCACAACTTTCAACACAAGGTCAAATCCGAGCTACAAGCTGGATTCAACTCAGGTGTAATTCGAAAAACAAATCCAAATGCAATAAAGCGGTCAAGATAGGTACATACAGTCTCAAGTGAAAGGTTAGACAGTCCATTCAGACCATCAAGCAAATGCATATCAGACAATGTCATGAGACTCAGCATGTACATAAAGGCAGCAAAAACTCAAACCAGCAAAAATAGATGCAACATAATGCTACAGGTCTGAAACACAAAAACAAACTCCAACCAGACTAATATGGGAACACAACAACAAAGACCACGGCTACAATGTTCATAGATATGCAAACAAAGCATGGAGTTATAACACAAGTACAAACCAGAATCGTGCACATCAAAACAGTGCAACATCAAGTGATACTGAGTAAACATGACGGCCAGAGTGTACATGAAATAAATATGCCAATGCCTCGAATGGTACAAGTTAAAGACTGCAATACTACGGAAACTACAAGTGACAGCAGTGTGAAACTAAACCACATTCAAAACTACATGAGTGAGCATATACATATATGTATGAAATGCAAAGGTACAGGCCGAGACAAAAGCAAGTAGGTATTTTCAAATATGTGCAAAGCCATTACAATGACACAACAAACCAAATCAGAATGAACCAGTGGCTATAAACAAAGTGATGCACAGGAACCAAAGTCCAAGACCAGTGAATTGAAATGGTCGACTAATGAACATTATATATACATGTGTATTGAAGGCCAGTGATCAGGCAACATAGCAACTAATTCACATATATGACAACATTACAAAACCATATTTCAAGCAGTAAAGAGCCGTAACCAGTGCAAGTGCATACCACTGAACATGCTATAACTGAAGACACAATACTACAGAACAACAAATAAACAAATGGTATAGTACAAGTTCAAACAGCAGATGCTTCGACCAAACCTATATATGATTGACCAGAATAAATAGAGGAATACTTCAACTACAAGTGAACAGTAAGATGGCCAGGTGACAGTACTAGAAAGGCAAGTTGATGGTTATGTTTTGAATGAAGAAGATGTGCAGTAAATGCGTGTAATAGCAGTGGGCTGTGAAAGCAATGGACTTGAAGCACATGACAGTGGAAAATATAATGCACAAGAACAAAAAAAATGACATTACAATGAACACAACATCATCAGGAATTTCAAATTAAACGAGTCAGAGCAGAAGTCAAAAATTATCACAATATCACAAGCCGATGTCAAAAAGACCAAAGATCGAACAGTGCAGATTCGAAATCATGGTGGCCAAGTAAATTGACCAAGTCACGAATCAAAACCGTGAGCATCAAGCAATAATTATATGAAATTGAAAGTCAGATAAATCATCAACATCAAAACATAATCGAATGCCCGAGATGAAGTCAAGCAACTATCGGACGAACAAAAATTTAGGAATTCGAATCTATATAAAACCCAAATCATCACCGGCCGAAAAGGTATTCGAGTTCGAGAATAACTAACAACAATAAACCAATAACTCGAATCATCGATTGAGTTCAAGTATTCAAACCAGAGAGACAAAAGCATAAATTACATACCCGAATCAAAGACGAACTCAATCGAATTGAAGTAAGCTGAAAGCGATCGACAGAGAGAAAGAGGAACGAAGCTTCAAAAATTAAAGTCGGGTTCTTCAAACAAAGCCCTAATTTGCAAGACGAGAACAGGCTGCCATTTTCAAAGCAAGGAATCGGGCAAAACAAAATAAAGGAGGGCCGTGTCTTTGTTTAATTAATTTAGGTCGGCCTCTCTCTTTAATATTAAGATTAAAAAGCAAATATTAGGGTTTTGATTTTATAATTGTTTTTTATTGTATTTTTAATTTGTAATTTCTTTTCAAACAGTTCTAATTACTAATCGTGTGACTAGGGGACAAACTACGTGGCGTAATTTGAGAATTCGCAACTCAGTGGCTGAGTTGTGGCAGGGTTTTGAGCGTAGAGTTAGGTTAGTCAGTAGCGGATGTCTCGAGTTTACGTGTGTAAGCGTGTGACTACTTAATTTCTAGTAGAAACCTTGGGGGCAGCACATAGGCAGGGTTTGCCGAAGCTGGGTATATTCTGTGTCGCTCTATTTCTGCATTTATTATTCTACTATTATCTGTGCTGCTATTTTTTCGATATTTCTGTATTGAAATAATTTTAAGCTTCCGCAATTAATTGTTATAATTAACAATATCACCCTATTCACCCCCTCTCTAGGGTGAAATCAATCCTACAAGTGGTATCAGAGCTAGGTGCAAAAGCCGTTTTAGTTTAAAAAAATCGATTTTACAAAAACCAATTTTTGTTTTAAAAAATTTGAATTGTAAAATGGCTACTTTTGTTGAGGGTCGTTCCAATATTATTCCTCTTGTTTTTGATGGAACGGATTTTTTGAATTGGAAACTAAAAATGGAATTTTATTTGAAATCTGTTAATATTAAGTGTTGGAATATTATTGAAAATGGGTGTGATATAACCGACAAGAAAATTATCTCGATTAATGCTCTTGCTATGCATATATTATATTCTCATATTAATCAAGATAATTTTAACTTTATCTCTCATTGTGAAAATGCACAGGAAATCTGGAATGCCTTTGATGCAATATATGGTGCAAAAGTCAACAACAATGAGAAATCATCCTCAATCGACTCAGTTAAAGAAACGAGCTTAACAGGATTGGTAGAAAACAGTAGTGATGAGGATGACGATGATGAAGCAGCTGAGCTAGCGCTACTAATAAAGAGATTCAAAATGTGGAACCACAAATACAGAAATCCAACTCCAAATCAACAATTGAAAAGCAGAATAATCAAAGCACTAGACAACTCAGAAGAACACGGGATCATTTGTCACAAGTGCAACCAACTCGGACACGCCAAGCCCAATTGTCCTCAAAACTGACACGACCTTGAAAAGAAATCAAAAAGGTGAAATTTTGCATCCACGTGGAATACAGGTGATGAAGATAATCAAAGTACTAGCAGTGAGAGTGAGAAAGCAGATATGTGCCTTCAAGGTAATATAACTGATAGCGATGATAACGAGCCAAGCGAGACATCAAAACTCACTCACTCACAACTACTTATATATTTCCACGAAGTAAATGACTATTTTGAACGACTTAGGGTGAAATATGCTAAAATTGAATCACAAAGAGATAGTTTGATTGAATTAAATGAATAACTTGAAAAATTAGTTACAAACTATCAAAATAAGTGCCGTAAGTGTGACAAGTGTCCACTGTTTGAAGAAGAAAATAAAAAATCAAAAATTAATATAAAATCACTTGAAAATGAAATTCTTATTTTGAAAGAGAATGAAAATACTAGGAGAGAGAATTCTATTAAAAGGTGCACACAATTATTAAATGAAAATGAATCTCTCAAAACACAAGTCCAACAATTGTCAACGACTTTAGATAAATTTTCAAAAAGTGAAAAACCGTTGAATATGCTATTAAGAAAGCAAACTGTTAATACAGTTAGACAACAGCTTGGATATAATCAATCCAAAAATGTTAGAAATGAGATTAATCAAGTAAATTCAATGTGCACAATTTGTAGAAAATTTGGACACAATCAAAATAGATGCTGGTATAGACCCAAACATGTGAAAACTATACCAATTTGGGTTCTAAAAGGCACAAATACAAAATCTCTCAAAGTTAAACAAATCTGGGTGCCAAAAGGAACATATATAAATAGTTTTGGATCTTCACAAAATTATCTCTCAAAATATTCTGCCACTAACAATCATGGACCTATAAAAACAAATAGGTGACAAAAATCTTTCATCGTGTAGGTGTGGTGGCAGGCTAAGGAACAACAACAGTTTTTTCTGGATTTTGGCTGTTCCAGAAACGCAACGGGCGACAAAGCAAAGTTCCTTAGCCTAGTACAAAGGTGATAGAATCATAATGAACAATAACGAAAAATATCGTAAAGGTAAAACAGGTAATGGTATATTTATTTGAACGATATATTAAATGTGATAATCTGCACCGTAATCTGAGTTAAATCAGCCAATAATGTGAAGATGAAATAATGATGTTTTTGATTCTGACTTATTCAAAATTGTTAGCCAATCATATTCTTATGCCAAAAACACTATAAAAATCTCTAGAGCATCTGAATTACTTCATATATATTAGTTTGGATTAGTAATAGTGTTTTGTTGGATAATAATACATTTGGTTATAATACGGCTAACTCTATATTCACGGTTCTTGATTATTTACACGGCTTCAATTCAAATTCAAGAAAATGTCATTTAAAAAGCTGTTAAAATTAATTTTGAGATATTTTGTTGCACACTGCATGGTATGATCTATCAGACTAAATTAATGATAATTTTGAGTGAAAAATAAATTCAGATGCATATTACACCGGTAATCTAGTTGATAGAAAAAATACTAGTTGAACGTGATTTTTGTTGAGACATTTAGTAACTGCATCGTTTTTCAAAGAAAATATCTGCATATTTTTCATTTCAAATAGCAATTTTTTTTTTCATATAACCCCTTCTAGAAAATCATTTTTAACCATGTTTTCAGATCAGTCATTTTAAAAATTTATTTTATGATTATTTTTGAATTTGATTTTAAATGGCTATTTTGACAAATCTGACTCCCTAATAATTACCAAAAAGATAAATAGTGATTAAAAAAGGCGATGAGTGTTGATATTTATCATATATTATGACTTGAGACAGTATAATTAGTAAATTTCTTTAGAAATTTAAACAAGAGTTATAAAACTTTTTGTTGGTAAAAATTTCATGACCATCTCTATTTCTATCATATTTCTAATGACCATTACTCATCAAAATTCTATATAGTTTGTCGATATGTGGTACTTTAAACATGAATCATTCGTTTTTCATTTTACATTTTTTTATATAATTTTTTTAATAATAATAATAATAAAATAAATTAAAATAAAATCCAAAGTATTCACTCTCATTTAAAAGTCCTCATGGTTATGCATGGGTGAATTACTTGGAATTTGTTATGTGCTTCCATGCTCATTTAAAAGTCCTTACGGTTATGCATGTATGGAACGCATATCAAAATTGATTTTTAAAATAAACAAGTTGATTCTAATCCCATTTAAAAGTCCTCACGGTTATGCGTGGTTAGAAAATACTTGAATTAATTTTTTTTAAAATAAAACTGGAATACTACTAATCTCATTTAAAAGTCCTAACGGTTATGCATGGTTAGTAGATATTCAAATTTCTGGTATAAATATACCACAAATAGACACAACTATATGGTTTTATATGATGACATCATTCCCATCATTCTAAAAGTGGAATATGTGCCTAACAAAGTATTTATGATTTTTGTTTGATTTTTTATTGAAATTTAATGTTTATATTCAATTGAGTTTTAATGTTGGATTAATTTCTATCACTTTATCTCCATTTTTCTAACCTAATACTCTTTTGCTGATAACAAAAGGGGGAGAGAAAAGTTAAGATTTTGTCAAATAAAATCAAGCAAATGTCAAACATTTTCTATTTTACTTCTAGGCTCATTTGCATATTTTTAATTGCATGCATATATAAAGGGGGAGTTTTGTGTAGAGAGGAAGCATTTAAATAAGGAGAGCAATTAGAGTATATCAATGATCAAATATATTTAATATATTCAAAATCTTAAATATATGTTTGTTATCTTCAAAAGGGGGAGATTGTTGAATATGCGATTATATGATTTTTGTTTGATGATAATAAACATATATATATATATTCGTGTAAATGTATTTGTTAATATACTATTTTATTTTTCATAGATTAAATAAATATTTGCTGAATAAAAATAAATAACACAGAATTTGAATTCAAATAGAAATTTTATTCAAACAAATATTTATTACAATCTTTGAATAGTACAAAGTTCAAGCTCTCACTATATATATATACACAATTTCAATTACAGTACAATTTTGATTACATCACGATTCACATTTACATTTGACCTCACTACATATCACTCATTCACTCAGCTCGTATTTTATCTTCAACTTCACTTCAAATTGAATCCAGCATCTGAGCAATCTACAAAAATAAATATTGACACAGTAAAATTGGAAAGGAATATTTTTGCAGTATAAATAAAATGTGAATGTTGAAAATAATATTTGCCTCAGTTATTTGGGTGGTTCATCGTCATTTAACTTTGAATTCATCATACACGAACAACTTGTGACATACACAGTGTATCACTGTATATGACACAAGGCCGTGCATACCGATATATACACTTGATAAAATTACAGGGACAGGTGAGCACAGATCAAACCCAAAATACCGGATTCAACTCAAGTGCAATAAAATAATGTCACAACTTTCAGCACAACGTCAAATCTGAGCTACAAGATGGATTCAACTCAGGTGTAATTCGAAAAACAAATCCAAATGCAATCAAGTGGTCAAGACAGCTACATACAGTCTCAAATGAAAGGTTAGACAGTCCATTCAGACCATCAAGCAAATGCATACCAGACAATGTCACGAGACTCAGCATGTACATGAAGGTAGCAAAAACTCAAACCAGCAAAAATAGATGCAATATAATGCTACAGGTCTGAAACACCAAAAAAAACTCCAACCAGACTAATATGGGAACACAGCAACAAAGACCAAGGCTACAATGTGCATAGATATGAAAACAAAGCATGCAGTTATAACACAAGTACAAACCAGAACTGTGCGCATCAAAACAGTGCAACATCAAGTGATACTGAGTAAACATGACGGCCAAAGTGTATATGAAACAAATATGCCAATGCCTCGAATGGTACAAGTTAAAGACTGCAACGCTACGTAAACTTCAAGTGACAACAGTGTGAAACTAAACCACATTCAAAGCTACATGAGTGAGCATATACATATATGTGTGAAATGCAAAGGTACAGGCCGGGACAAAAGCAAGGAGGTATTTTCAAATATGTGCAAAGCCATTACAATGACACAACAAACCAAATCAAAATGAACCGGTGGCTATAAACAAAGTGATGCACAGGAACCAAAGTCCAAGACCAGTGAATTGAAATGGTCGACTAATGAACATTATATATACATGTGTATTGAAGGCCAGTGATCAGGCAACATAGCAACTAATTCACATATATGACAACATTACAAAACCATATTTCAAGCAGTAAAGAGCCGCAACCAGTGCAAGTGCAGACCACTGAACACGCTATAACTGAAGACACAATACTACAGAACAACAAATCAACAAATGGTAGAGTACAAGTTCAAACAGCAGATGCTTCGACCAAACCTATATATGATTGGCCAGAATAAACAGAGGAATACTTCAACTACAAGTGAACAGTAAGATGGCCAGGTGACAGTACTGGAAACGCAAGTTCATGGTTATGTGTTGAATGAAGAAGATGTGCAGTAAATGCATGTAATAGCAGTGGGAAGTGAAAGCAACAGACTTGAAGCACATGACAGTGGAAAATATAATGCACAAGAACAAAAAAATGAAGCTACATGAACACAACATCATCAGGAATTTGAAATTAAACGAGTCAGAGCCGAAGTCAAAAATTATCACAATATCACAAGCCGAAGTCAAAAAGACCAAAGATCGAACAGTGCAGATTCGAAATCGTGGTGGCTAAGTAAATTGACCAATTCACGAATCAAAACCGTGAGCATCAAGCAATAATTATATGAAATTGACAAAGTCAGATAAATCATCAACATCAAAACATAATCGAATGGCCAAGACGAAGTCAAGCAACTATCAGACGAACAAAAATTTAGGAATTCGAATCTATATAAAACCCAAATCATCACCGGCCGAAAAGGTATTCGAGTTCGAGAATAATTGACAACAACAAACCAATAACTTGAATCATCGATTGAGTTCAAGTATTCAAACCAGGGAGAAAAAAGCATAAATTACATACCCGAATCAAAGACGAACTCAATCGAATTAAAGTAAACCGAAAGCAATGGACAGAGAGAAAGAGGAGCGAAGCTTCAGAAATTAAAGCCGTCTTCCTCAAACAAAGCCCTAATTTGCAAGATGAGAACAGGCCGCCATTTTCAAAGCAAGGAATCGGGCAAACCGAAATAAAGGAGGGCCGGGTTTTTGTTTAATTAATTTGGGCTGGCCTCTCTCTTTAATATTAAGATTGAAAAGCAAATATTAGGGTTTTGATTTTATAATTGTTTTCTATTGTGTTTTTAATTTGTAATTTCTTTTCAAACAGTTGTAATTACTAGTCGTGTGACTAGGGGACAAACTACGTGGCATAGTTTGAGAATTCGCAACTCAGTGGCTGAGTTGTGGCATAGTTTTGAGCATAGAGTTAGGTTAGTCAGTAGCGGGTGTCGCGAGTTTACGTGTGTAAGCGTGTGACTACTTAATTTCTAGTAGAAACCTTGGGGGCAGCACATAGGCAGGGTTTTGCCAAAGCTGGAAAAATTCCGTGTCGTTCTATTTCTGCATTTATTATTCTGCTATTATCTATGCTGCTATTATTTCGATATATATGCGTTGAAATAATTTTAAGCTTCCGCAATTAATTGTTATAATTAACAGTATCACCCTATTCACCCTCCCCACTAGGGTGAAATCGATCCTACAATAGGTTTTTCAAACTTGTCAGTGTTTTAAATTTAAATGAGTTTAAAATTTGGAAACAAGATTTAAACAAAGTTTTAAATAAGTTTTAAGTATTGATTCAAATCTAAACTTGTATCCTAGTTTTAAATAAATAAAGTTTTAAAAAATAAAATATTTTAACAACTTTAAAATGTTTTAAGTGTATTTTAAAATTATTTGAATTTAAATGAATTTGGTTTAAAACTTTTTTTTAAATTTATTTTATAAAGATAAGTGTTCTTTAACATTTGATTAAGAGGGTTTTTAAATTGTTTTTAAATTTTTTTAAAATCTAATTTGTATTTAATCTGAATCTTAATTTGAAATGGAATTTAAAAGCAGATTTGAAAGTAAAATGTTTTCAAATGTATTTGTGAATGATAATTAAATCATAAATAAGAATAATGTTTTTATGTTAAAGTTAATGAGACTTAATGATTTGTGATTCATTAAACTATTAAGGTAATTAAAATGAATAATTAATTAATTTAATTAATTAATGATTTGGATTAATTGATTAAGTAATTAAGGGTTTAAATTAATTAATTAAAGTTTAAGTTAATTAATTGAGGAAATAAAATATTTCTCTATCAACCTCTTTTGTTCATCATCAAGTTTCAATTCTTTGATAATTCCTAGCAGCTCCAGGGAGAAGCTTTACAGAGAGATCATTATTTTGGCTGAGTCAAAGAATGAGTTGGTATTATAAACTCCAGTTAGGTCAGAATTGTTTGCTTTGGATACTATGGGTGATAGGTATACTTTATTAAAATTGAAGTTTTGGGGTTGTCGCCTACTTACAAATTTCGAGGATGAAATTTTCTTAAGGGGAAATCTGTAACGACCCCGATTTCGAGTTAAATTTGAATTGGTAATTTATTTAATTTTTTAGAATAAATTTGAATTAAATTAGTAATTAATATAACTTTTGGATTAAATTATAAATTTATTTGATTGTTTTTCCTTATAAAACAAGATATTTGTTTCTTTATTTATTTGTATATTAATTGATTTTTAAAATAGAATTTGAATTTGAGATTTAAAATAAATATTGAAATAAACGAAATTTGGATTTGAAATTCAAATATTAATGTGTTGAAAAATTTATTGGATTTAAAACTATATTTTAAAATTAATAAGAATTTGTTTTCTAATTTTATTATACATATAATTTTAAAGTTATATTTTGAATTAAATACAAATGATTTGCAAAACAATTGTTTAAAAGTTAAATCCTATAATATACTTATGTGTGTTGATTATATATGTATATTCAAGTTGACTTTAAATTGGACTTTCAAATTTAATTTGAATTTGAGTTTGAGTTTGAATTTGAATTTAAATTTCAAAAGATGGACATTTTGAAAATATTTGGATGAGCTTTTATTTATATATAATTAGTTTTATTACATTTTATTTAAAAGAAATTCATATATACATTTACATAGGATAAATTAAATTAAGTAAAAGCTTTTTTATTACATTTAAAATAGATAAATAATACACAAGACATGTGTTAATATATTAGGTAATCATAGTGACATGTGTTAAGTAATAAACAAGGGAATGTAACATCTTGGTATCAGAGAAATACCAAATTTATTTTAACCTAAATAAAATTTTAAACTTTAATCATTGATAAAACAAACAAATTTTGTTTAAATACTAAATCCTAAAAATGACTAGATCAAGAGATAGAGGATTTAAATTTAAAATCGAGCTTAAACTGGGAAATAGAGATGTTACAAACATTAGCAGACATGCACACATCATACGTTCATATACATATACAAAAACTTACTCATCTATATTCACACAAATCATAATTATCACAGGGATCAACATGCAACCATATTTATACTTTAGTGATTTTTTTTAAAAGAAGAATGTTACTCACCTGTCAGAAATGAACAGAGTACGCTCGATTTTAATTTACAAGTTTAACTACTATAATCCATTTAACACAAATACAACTTCTGTAGTTTATTATTCTCTTAAAATCAATTATATACATTTTTCTTCCAATTATTCATAATAATTGCAGAGAGGCATGCAACTATTATGAATAATTGCATGTATGTCTACAATTATCTTCGATAATTACATATATGTTTGCAAATATTCTGATTACTTGCATGCTCATCAGCAACTATTCATATAAAAGCATTTCAATCCAAAACTAGACATTTATAATTGTAATTAACAAAATAAAGAATTTAAGTTCAACTATGAAGATTAAATTCATCATTCTCTGCAATTATTCATTATATTTGCATAGTTATCCACAATTATTCTCAATAATTACATTTATTTCTATAATTATTCTGATTGATTACATTTGTATCAGCAATTATTCATGTAAAATCATTTCGATCCAAAAATCATTTCAATCCTAAATTCATCTTTCTTTGCAATTATTCATAATAATTGCATAATTTCAGCAATCGTCCTCAACAACTACATTTATTTCTGCAAATATTCAGAATAATTGCATTCTTATCAGCAATTATTCATGTAATCATTTCAATCCTAAATTCATGTTAAATCATATCAATCCTAAATTCATCTTTCTCTACAATTGTTCATAATAATTGCATAGCTATCAGCAATTATTCTCAACAACTGTATTTATTTCTGCAAATATTTAGAATAATTGCATTCTTATAAGCAATTATTCATGTAATCATTTCAATCCTAAATTCATGTAAAATCATTTTAAACCTAAATGCATCTTTCTCTGCAATTGTTCATAATAATTGCATAGTTATCAGCAATTATTCTGAATAATTGCATTATTTCTGCAAATATTCAAATAATTACAATTTTATCAGCAATTATTCATGTAAAATCATTTTAATCCTAAATTTATCTCTCTGTAATTATTCACAAAAATTGCATAGTTATCAGCAATTATTCACAGTAATTGCATTTATTTCTGAAAATATTCAGAATAATTGTATTCTTATCATCAATTATTCTTGTAAAATCATTTCAATCCTAAATTCATCTTTCTTAATACATTCTTATTAGCAATTATTCATGTAAAATTATTTCAATCATAAATTCATCTTTCTCTGTAATTATTCATAGTAACTGCACAGTTATCAGCAATTATTTCAATAATTGCATTTATTTCTGCAAATATTCAGAATAATTGCATTCTTATCAGCAATTTTTCATGTAAAATCATTTTAATCCAAGAAAAGAAACTTGTTGCGATTATTCATAACTGCAAATATTAAGAATATCTTATTTTGTAAAAAGCTTGATTCGTCTTCAATTTAACTACAGTTATCCATTTAAATCGAAAAATAAACCTTTGATTTTCTAGATTCTTCAATTTAGTTTCTTAATTCTCATATTTTGTAGACTCAATTCGGTTTTCAATTTGATCAGATGAAATCGAAGAAGAAGAATCAGAGTTGGCCAGTGAAGCGTAGGTGTAATTTCGAGAAAAAATAGGCGAAAAACAAAATCAGGGACGTAGAAAGTATATGTTTTATTACAGGGATCCGCTTTGAATTAAGTTTAAGTTTAAGGATTTGTGCCTAATATTCACTTTGTTTTAAGTAAAACGTGCTTTCTAATATTTCAAAACAAAACATTCATCCCTTTTATTTTTTAAATCAAATTTAACTTTATTGAAAATACAACAAAAACTACATAACATACATAAAAAATCAAAAGCAAAATATTACAAATTATTTTTTCGATCTCATTAGGATAATGAAAATTTAAATAAGTACTTAATTGGTTAAAAAATAGTTTGTCAAATGAAATTGTATATCTTTTAAAACATTTGATTAATCGTCTTCATCCATATTTTCACAATTAAAATTTCTTTCCAGACAAAACGACAAATGTGTTATCAATTTTATCATAATTGGTATTCTTCATCTAACGAAAAAGCGAAAAAAATAATGAAAAAATGGCATAAACTTTGTATGATAAAACATTACAATTCAATAACTTACGTAAAGGGTTTCAATTACGACATCATCAAACTTATATCCTCCAAATTTATGTTAGCCACGGGATCATCAAACTCATCATAAAACAATTATAAAAAAAACCTAAACAATTAATCTAAAATTGATATATAGAAGCGTTGACGATATTTTTCGTCAATCTCAGAGTTATGATAATGCGTTATGAAGAGCAAAAGTTACTTCCTAATTATTATGCTTAATGACGGAAAAATGAAGGGAAAAAGCATTTAAAGGCTAAATGACATAAGATGTGAAGTGGTTCGACCAAGCTGTCTATATCCGCTGTGAAGTTGTCTTACTATATGGTTATTTTCCAATTTCAAGGAATTAAAAGAGAATAATAAGAAAAGATGATATGTCTAAAACTAATAAAATAGCTAATCTTAGGGGGCTTGAGCGGTGGTCATGAGTTCTAACCTAGGGTCCCCTCCAAACGGGTCCAACCAACCACTTGAAAGTGGTCATGCATGGGGTTCTTATACCAACCAACTGATGTTTGGATGACTAAAAGCGTACTGCTAAAAAGGTGTAAATCGCACTTGGCCATTGAACTGATCGAATGGACTTGATGGATGGCTGGTGAAAGAAAGGAGTGCATGGTTGAGATAAAGGCCAATGGAGCTGTACCATGCGTATGCTTTACCATGCTTTGTATTAAACACACTTTTACTTGCAGTATTGTAACAACCCTAATTTTTTCAGTGTTATTGATTTGAATTAAATAAAAATTTAAACTAGTACTTTTAATGAGAAATTTGATTTCTCATTTGTGGAAGTTTGAGAAATTAGAACTTTAAGTGTTTTATTAGAATAATAATTGAAATTATAATTTGAAATGAGATTTTAAATTGTTTATTTATTCGATAAATAATACTTGGGATTAAATGATGCAAAATCAATGTTGTGAAACTTGTTAGAAAATTATAATAGTGCATTTTAAATATTGTGAAAATTTATTAAGTAAAATGAAGTTTGTTTATGTTAATGGTTATAACGATTCTAGTAGTATTTAAGTATAAGGGGTTTTGAGATTAATTAAAGCAATTAGATAATTTATTTTTAGGAGTCAATTGAGAGGCCATCCCTTTCTATGTCAAGTTATAAAATGAGAAGTTAATTCTTATTGCAAATAAATATTGTAGGAGTTAATATAAAAGGAGAAACTAAATAAAATGAATTGCACTTTTGTTTTAAGTGGGTTTGGACAAAACCCAAACCCATTACTAAGCAAATAAGAAAAGTGTTAGTTCTCCTCCTTCTCATTTCAAAATCTGTACGTTCGAAATCAGAGAAAGAAAACTAGGTTTAGGCTTCTCTTTTCTATTGCAAGCAAAGATTTAAGTTTTTAAATCAAGAAAACTTTCATAAAATTAGGATAAAATCATCGGTTTGCTGAAATTGATTTGCAATGTTGATATAAAAGTGTTTGGCATGTTAAATGGTAAAAAAGATGAGTTGAACTCACAACTATCTCTATTATAATCTCTAGTTAAATAAACAAGAAGTAATGAATGATTTCAGTTTGTTTTGATGCTTGTTGTTTGTACTTTGTTGTTTCAATTGTGCAGTTCGAAAAATCAGTTTGCTGCAAAGAACGGTTAAATAAAACCTAGGTTAATTCTTTATTTCGTGATGGTTTGATGAATTAGATGCTTACATGTGCTATGATAGAGTTATGAATGCTAACTCTAAATCGCCTGAACCCAAACTCGAAGCGACGAAGCCCAAGGGACTAATCGGCGCGCTACTTGGAATGTGTTCGAGGTGCAGCCCTTACCGATCGATGCTTCTAGACTGCCCGACCGATCAGTGGCTTGTCCATGCCTCTCATCCCCTCTTTTACTTGTTGATTGCTACTTTGCTTCATGTTTTTCCTTGCTTTGTTATACTAGTTTGAAGTGTAATTGTATTGATATAATGGTTCATTTTAGGGAAGTCCAAATCTTGTTTTGAAGACCTTGTTTACAGAGAGAAACTACTTTCCTTTACCTTGACAATTACACTAATAAAGGTAATGGATTTGCAAAACTCTTTGGGAAAGAAACTCTATTTTGGGAAAATAGTTTCAAAATCTATGAATATTTAGATATTCGTTTAAATAGAAGTATATTTAGAATATATATAGTAATAATTGTAAAGTGATTTTTAAGCAAGTTTTATATAAGTGTAAATATGGATTGAAACTTGTTTTCTACTATGTATATATACTCTAAACTTTAGAAAAAGATCATGAAGTAATAGTTAGAGTTTTAAATATGAATTTATTCACTTTTTCTATTTTATATAATATTAGTCTTTTTAAATAAACATTTTGAAGTTGATTTCTAAGTAAAATTATTTTTTTATAACAAAATACACTTTCTCACTTGGATGTGGAATTGAATTAAATGGTTTAATAAAATGTGTGGCATGAAACGTTCGCGTTTGTTTTACCAATTAATCCTTGGACTTGTTCGACTGAACTTTTATTTGCCCGAGTGGAATTTACTGTAATTAATCGAGTATCGTCAAGTGGTCATGGAACATTAGTCTACACTCTTATAATTACTAATTGAAAGTGGACGACACTTACCTATTTGTCGAGTTTTCATACTCAATCTTGGTGAATCTATTTAGGCGGATTGAATGGGTTTCAGACCCATTTTGTGATACTTATTTTCTAGCGAGTTATATTTGCGAAAGTGCAACCTCTTCTAGTTATACGCGAAGTGCGCACGCGCGTGCACACACACATACATACGTGCATACATACAGATATATATATATTGTATTAACTTGTGAAGTACAAGTCTATTTCTTGCATTTATGGATGTAATTACTTATGCTCTCATTATTGTAGTTGTTTGACTTTGATGTTTTGTTTGAATGAGAATAATTTAACCCTAAGACATGAAGTTATATATGAAGTAATTGTAGATTAATGTAGAACATTTATGGATATTATCATTGACTATTATGCACAGCATCATTATCAGTATTTCACCTTTGTGATAATTAGGCATAATCTGACCCGAGTGTTATTTAGTGCTTAGGTCAGACCAAAACTTGGCAGCTAGAGAGAATTAGCGGCTTTGGATGAGTGCTATCTTTAGAAGTCTACTTTTATGTTGATATTATTCGTGATGTACTATTTGAGCCTTGTATATATGTTTGTTGATGTTGTAGTCTTTTGTAGTCGTGCGTATTTGAGGCTTGTCATTATGTATAGTTGGATATATATATATATCCAATTATAAATAAATACAAGCCTCAAATATATATATGTATGTATGTATACAAATGCGAGTCTAATGTTTTCTTTTATAGACTCATGTTATTTAGAGGATACTGATATATGTTATTTCCGTTGCAATGTTTGATTCTTTGTTGTATATTGTATTATGTATTGTTTTGAATTAGATTAAACCATTATATTATTCTTTCATGCCTGGATCGGATATGTCGAATTACCACTCGTAAGAAAAGAAAAAATATAGTCATATTATTCGATGTATTCGATACTCGTCCAAAGCAATTTTACGGAGGTCGCCACTAACCATCCCTTTTCTCTGCAGTAATAGAAAGTATTTGTGATGACCCACATTTCGAAAGGTTTAAATCCGACAATCATCCATACATGTCCGACTTAAACAATCTGTAACATAGATAATCAATAGGGTTAATTAAGAAAAATAAGAAAAGAAGAAGAAAACAAACGCAGAATCTCGCAATGAAACGATAAAATATAATAATCAAATAAACAGTTCATGAAGCTGTTTACTATACATTTGATTATAATTTATACAACATTTATCAGACTTATTCATATACAACAAAACAAATATAATGCAGCGAAACAACAATGAGGGAAATATACTAGTAGTAGTAATATACCAAATCTTTGTCTTCATCCTCCAAAGTAAATCTTCAATAAGCTGAAAAACTCAGGGCTGACCCAAGTTTAATGAAAAGACAAAACACTCGAGTCAGGACTAAAATATTCTTATGCGAGTCAAATCAATATCGCATATAACATGAATGTCATGGCGTAAGAGATGTTTATGGGTTTTCACATCTCCTATCCAGTGTATAGCGTGTGTGCAATAACTCAAGAGATGTTACGGGATTTTCCATCTCTTAAGAATCCGTCAAAATATTTATGTATAGTAGAATATGCTACATATATAATATATAAACAATAAAATAAATATTTGTCCTACCGTTAAGGCTTTACATTGATCCCCTTAATGTGCTTTTAAGCATTGTCATACAGTTTGCTTTGACATAACCAGTAGAACATCGATAGTCAGGGATGTACCATGATACGAAAATACTAAACCAAAATCGTATGGGTCTCGTATAAGGATAAAAGTATGACAAGGCACGTGAGGCAATGCAGTTTACCCATCTTGGCTAGTGGTAACGCATCATAGCCATGATCTCCTACCGCATCCAACACTCCCATGAAATTGGAGGGCTGTGCACCAATCAATCACAATGTATATGATGGTAATACGAAGAAGTGTATCCGCTCGGTGTAGCTAACCTACTTGGCCGGTATGGCTCCTGTTTTAGTCATTTCAAATTGGCACAAGTGCCAGCCAAATTCATCATCATTCTCTTTCTTCAAATCTAGCAAACAACGCCAAATCCAACCACTTCATTCTAGATCGTCACTCCACATACACAGTTGTTAGTTTCGGTATCGACAGAGTGTATGCCCATATCTGACCGCGGTCTCTTTAACAACCAAACATCGTTTTATACACCGATTAGCTCTTTTACATTTCGAAAACAATTTATACTTGATATCAAAATATCATATTATGACGACCCGGGATTTCTGGTTATTGGAAATTGAAATATTTAATTGATTTTAAATGTTTGAAAGTTAGTTTAACTTGAATTTCAAAAATCACTATTTATTTGGCAATTAAATTATTGAATTTAATTTTTGGAAGTTGGGTAAAATATTTAAACTTCAGTTTTATGCTTGTTAAAAATATTTCAAAAGCTTACAAAATTTATATTTATAGTACTGAAGACAATGAAAGTTTAAAAATTGAATTCTAAGGTGATTTGTTCAGTTTTGAAATTATATCATTCAAATTGATATTTAAAAATAGCCTTCCGGGGCACAATCTTGAATTTTGACGAAACAGTTTTGTTGGATCCATAATAGTGTATTATTATTGGATTTTAATTTTCATAGCATTCGGAGTTGTCGTGTGATCATACGTATTGAAAATTTTATATTTAACTGGGTCCAAAAAGCTATCTTCTCCATACGATCGAATTAGGACTCAAAACCTTTTTCATTGCATTCGGAATAAGGGTTTAACATTATAAACGTCTAGCAGCATGCCTCGACTGGAGATCGAGATTGTGAGTTTCGAAAATCGAGACGATTTAAATTTGAATTTGAATTTAAACATAAATAATATTTTTTCATTTGAAACACTATAATCTTTGCAGACACGCATAGAAGTTCAGAGCACGTGTCTATTTTAGCAACATGCACGTTCTCTTCTTGCCTATTTAATTAGATATTGACCGATACTTTAAAAACAAAAGAAATAATATTTCTCAGAAGAAATGGCCGCACTTTTTAATCTAAATCCCTTCTTCCCTACACAAAAACTCTCGATCAATATCTGTATGAAAATGGTGGCCATCGAACTTTAAATCCATGTTTGTTCCCTCATTCTTCCTCTGCTCTCTATTATTTCAAAATCGAATAGATCGAGTCTTTTTTTTTTTCCTTTTTCTCCGATTTCAAAGCCGAGCGAATCGTAATTCGTTCGCATAGAAAAAAGGGTTTATCAATCACTCGTATTTCAGATAATCTTTTGTTAATGTCAAGCGCTCCAATGAAGAACCTCCTTCCGCCTCAAAACTCCTCGACGATCTTTGCACTCGGTTCATTTTGTATGTGCCAAAAGAAGATCTGGAATCATTTGAGAGGATGTTGTTTTTGCTCGAACAAGCTCATTGGTTGTATAAGGATAATTCTGTTGAGCAAATCCTACGTTAGAATCCCTTTCTTTTAAGGAATTTACTTCGTTCATGTTCAATTGTTGAGCTGCATTGAAACCGTATAGAGCACATGTTGATGACATATACAAGGACTTCACCTTGTATAAATTTAGAGTAACTGTGACTGGTGCAATCATCTTGGATGAGAGCTATGAACGGATGTTAGAGGAGACAGGGTGTGATGTTTCAAATTTTTTGAAAATGGATGACTATCTCGAAGTTGTAATCGAACCTCAGCGGACCCGTCTCTATATTATTACTGGTGTTGAGGAGAATACTACCTTTGCACCACTAACTAAGAAGGAAATCAGTGAAATTTCGTGGCACAGACTTAATAAACTCCAACCAGTAGATGAAGATGCAGTTTCACGTGCAATAAACGGATTGAAACTGTACATGGTTGCTCCCTTCTTAAAATCTCTTAAAACATGGATTTCAAGCCATGCTCCTCCAGTAGCTCAGAAATCTGTTAGTTCTAGCAGAGGTCTGGATAGCGAAGAAAACAAGTCAAGATGGAATTGGATTGCAAACAAGATCAAAGGTGGGTTATTCTCACTCATCTTGGATTTATGGTTAATTTAAATAGTTAATTTGAATTATTGGTTGATTGATTTGATTGACTAGATGTGATATTACATAGCAGTATACATATACATACATACATACATAGATATATATATATATATGTTGGAGTGATTGATTTTCCACATTATATAGTGGACGAGACCCTATGCGCCGAGCATAATAGCGGATGACTCTTTATACCGCGATATCCCACCTTGAAGCGTGATTGGTATTTTATTTGTATGCTAACATTTGTGAATGCAGGGAAACATGTTGGAGGGATCCAACTGAATTCCTCAAAACGTTGAATTTATTTTATATTCAGCGATGTGATTTATGTGGTAATCTGTGTTGATTATATTGATTTTACTGGATATTGAATTTATTGAATGTTATGGCTTGGTTGAATATATACTGGTATTTGAGAAAATTGAAATATATATAAAGCTGAATTTTTTAAAGGAAATAAAAAGGGAAATTTTTAAGTAAAACAATTATAGTGAATCCTAGTAAATTTAAGGGGGAATTAATTTAAAGGACAAAGATTTGTATATTTTTTGCCTCAACAACACGACCTCAATATTTTTACCACAAGGACAAACATCTACTAAAAATAATTCATAAGGACAAACATTTTCCAAAATTATTCATAAAGACAACAAAACTGCTACCGAGCTAAAACTGATACCTAAAAACCGCTACCGATAACTACAAACTAATACCTAAAAACTGCTATCAATAACTAAAAACTGATACCTACAGAAAGTTGTCCTTCAGGATAAAATATTGAAGGCCTGTCCTTGAGGCTAAAAAGCTGTGAAATTTTGTCCTTGACAATAATTTCCTGTAAATTTAAAGGGATGAATTTGGAAAAAGAGATAAAGGTTTGATTTTAAATCCTATATAATAAATTCGGGGATGGGAAAAAAATAGGGATTTTAAATAAATGGTAAAAAGAATTTTATTTAAATAAGGACTTAAGCAATATTGTTTTGTGAAGTACGAAGAAGTATATTTTTAAAATTTAAGATTGGAAATGATTTTGGAAAATAAAAGGAGAATTTGAAATAAAGGATAAAATTGGTATTTTCGATTTAAATAAGAATTTAAATCATAAAGGTGTGAATATGAGATAAACGGGTTTTGGAAAAAATTTGTGCAAGAAAGGAATTTATTTTAAAAATAAAGTTAATTTGGAAATCGAATGGGAAATGGATTAAGTGTTGAAACTGTGGTTAAAAAGAGATTATGAGATTTATAAATAGGGTTTATAAATAAAGTGAGATAAATATCAGTGGATATTTGAGATTTTGAATTCATGGTGGGAATTTATAATGGAATGGGTAATTTGTTTTAAAAATAAATAGTGATTTTTTTAAAAGGTGTGAAAGAAAAGTGTATTTCCCTGAAATGCCAAGTACGTTTTCAAAACAAATTTTTAGTATAAGTTAAAAGTTTTAAAGTTATTTTAAAAGACTGTTTTTGAGAAATTATTATTTTAGTTTGTTTAAAATTTTAAAGGTAAATATTTATCAAATTAGTTATAGTGATAATTATTTTAAAAGGTTAATTGGTATTATGATTTAAAAAGATAATTATTAATATTTATATTTTGTAAAGTATTTTTGTTTTAAAGATAGTTTGGCTAAAGTTTTTATTTGAAAACTTGTATAGAATTTCATAACTTTTATTTTAAAATTTGTTTGGCTTAAGTTTTACATGAGAAGTTATTATAAAATTTCATAACTAGTAATTAAAAAAAAAAGTTTTTTAAGTGTTTTTGCTCTAGAAGTTTTAAAAGTATATACATATACATATACATATATATACATATACACATATATATACATATATATACACACACATATATGTATTAGGGTAAAGCGATTTAAAATTATTTTAAATCTAAAGTATTTAGACTTGATAATTTTCAGTGGGAATAAACAATATTTGGAATTTATTCTACGAAAGGGAAGTGATTTGAAAACTGTTTTCAAAGGGTTGAAGTGTGAAAAATAGCTTGCAGAGGTATTTTTGAAATAAATTAGGAAATTATATAAAGTCCGATGGTTGTTTGTGAATGTTATTTGATAGTTAAATAACCGACTATCAATATTAGCCAATGCGCTGATCGTTTCAAAGAGACTGGGATCGGGATTAATTTTTCGAAAACCACTTTGATCCGGTTTGAACGTTTTCGTGAGGAAGACAAGAGCCGGGAGTCAAAGATGGAGCAATAAAGTGCAAAGGCTAATCGCTGCTAATCTTGAGGGTGATTCCAAAATGGGTGTAGTAGGACTAGTGCCTTCGGTTCCATTCGGACCTAGAATGGACTTCTATGGACGAATGCTTTCAGAAGATCATCAGGACGATGAGCATTCCAAGTGAATGTGTGCTAAAAAGGTAACACATAGCCTCGAGCCTCATCAAACGGGAATGGCTAAACTAGAAAAGGTGCACACAAGGCTAAGTGGCTAGCAACCAATTAGGGTAAGATCACCCTTGTCTAGATGTTCCTTTATTCGGCTGTGTGGGCGGTTGCTGATCCCAACCGCAGGGTGAACTTATTCGAACTATCCAGTAAGGGGTAGCTCCGGTCTTATGATGTAATGGATCAGGGTGGATCCTTCGTATCTAGACCACATACTAGACGGGCGGTACCCCAGTAGCCCTGCCAATGATGGAAATCCATTTCCCATGCATGCCTTTACGGTTTTGTTTGTAGAACCTATTATGTTGGAATTTAATAATGTAACAATTTCGGTTATTTGAATAAGTATTTGTATATAGATACTACTATAATATCAGAGGATTTTATAAGAAATATTTTGGTTATCATAAGGTAAAAACCTGGCATGTTTATTTGTGGCACGAGATACCTTTGATTTCAAATGATTTTGAAAACTTTAATAATCCAATTGTGTTTTCTCACGCTGGTTTTCCAGACTGACTCGGGTGTTATTTAACTATAATGCTCAGGTCAGACCGAGTATTGTAGAATATAGGAAAGGATGCTGAGAAACCCTGTAGATGAGCTGGATGGCAAGATGTATCACACGTATTTGATGAATATTCCACTGTGTTTGATTTGTAGTCAGTTTTGTGAGGGCATGTTATGATAACCGTCTAGTTGTGTGCTATGAATTTTGTTGTACTCTGATGATGTAATGTATAAACAGATATAATTCGTTTTGTTTTAAAGATTTGTCATTTATCTATTATATATTATTCCGCTGCAATAGTAAGATTTTGATATTGTTTTCTATTTCTTCTTCTACCTCTTTCTTCTTTAACCCTACGGACCACTTTTTCAGCATTCGATTATTCGGCATTTAATATAGTGGACGTATTAATGTCGATTTTCAGGCGTCGAAAAATCAAGTCGTTACAGATTTGTATCAGAGCTAGGTTAAGCGAGAACCTAGGCTCTGGTGGGGATTACTCATTAGAAATAGTGTCCATAGTACTCTAAGAATGAGTTTGAGCATATTAATAGATATGAGCGCATAATTGTTAATGAATATAAAAACTATTTTTGTATTGTGTTGGCTTATCGGTTGAGTGTTTATGAATTCTGGTCGGTACGGGAAGTACAACTGTATCGATAGGGGTTTCTAAACTCTTGAACAAGATAAACCGACACGGTATTGTTTTAAAATAGGGTAAATGAAATAATTTTACCAAATTATTTTCGTATATAATAGAAATAAATTTCCGTAAATTATTATAGTATTGGTTGCCTGGTTGTTAGGAAGTGATAATATTAAATTATTATCATTTGAGTGTGAAATTGAATAACAAATGAAATTACAACCAACAACTAAGAAATTCATATAACAAAATGGGATTTGTAAATGTGAATTACAAATGTAATTTATAATTGAAAATGAAATAAAAATTTCAGAGTAATGTTTGAATATAGATTGAAAGAATTTGGAATTTTGGAAAAAATAATTTCTTTAAGTTGAAAATGATTTTCAAAGGTTTTGGAGAAATAATGGTGATATTATTTGGGAAATATTTTTTTTTGAATTAGATTTGAAATCTGGTGAGATTTGGAAATTAAAAATATATGAAATGTTTTAAAAGAAGTAAAAGCATTGAACTCACTTCGGTTGTTGGAAAATAACTTTAGTGATGACTGTAGCATCATCGATGTCCATTTTCGAGTTTCCAAGAGAGGAATTGCTATCAAATTGTTTTAAATTGGAATTGTTTGCAAAACTGGGTTTCGTTTTAAAATTCAAAGGTTGATTTGATTTGCAAATGAATTATGTATATAATTGATTTTAAATTTTCTTTTGAAATATGAGTGATTGTTTAATATACTCTGGAGATGGTTTGAAATTGTTTATAGAATATAAATGGGTTGATAATTTGTAAAAAATTGAATACGTTAGAATGAAATTTAACTTAAGAAGGATTTAATAAAAGTAAGTGTGAAACCCAAATAGGTTGGAAGGTAAGCTAATTAATTGAAGTGAATTAAAAGAAGTTAGCAAATGGAACTTACATAAGTGGAAAACTTATAAAAGGTTTAAAATTTAAATTGAATCAGAATGTAAGTGAATCCAGTTAAGTAAAAGTGAGCTTTGAGGAAAATGATTATTTAAAATAAGTTTATTAAGATTGTAAACAAATGTATAGAGAAACAAAGGAAATTACATTTGTAAGCAAGTAAAATGAACTGAATATTGGAATCAATTTGAATTATGTTAAGTAAAGTGGAATTGGAAAATATAGTTTGAGTGGATTAAAAGAACAAAGTTCTAAAATTTAAAATTTATTGGGAATTGAAATCGTAGAATTGTTCGAGGAAACTAAAAGAAGTAAAGGTTTAGAAATAGAACTTCTACTTATATTTAAAATTTAATTTGGAAATGAAGTGATAAATAAATAAGTAAGTTAATCAGATTTGAAATTGAAATTGATTGAAAACAAATTAGTTAATGAATCTAATTTTAAAAAAATGGTTAATTAAGAATGGTTTGAGATAAGGTGAATAAAATTCAATATTGAGGGTTTGAAGATGAACTGAATTCAATTAGAATTGAAAATGTAAATTTAATAAAAATGGATATTAAATCAAAATGGTGAAGTACAAAATAAATGTAAGAAGTATATAAATACTTATATATAAAACTTTAGAAATAGATGGTGGGATTCTTAAGTAAAAATTTGATGTTAAGAAAGATGTTCCAAGTTAACATTTGAATAAGATTATGTAAAGTGTGAAGGGAAAATTGGGAATAAGTGAATGGGAATCAAAATAAATGTGAATAGAAAGGAAATTAACATAGCTATTAATCAATTTAGATAAATACATGGGATGCACGTATATTATTTTATTCGCATAACGATTTGATCCAGATTCGAGCATAGAATTTCGAGGTAGTTATATCGATTCGAGTTGGGATTTTTCACTCGATTTTCGATGGCGAACCCTGGATATGGATTTTTGATTGATTCTAGAAATTCTCTATCGTAGTTTACAACTATGCAAGGAGAATGACAGTTTCTGATCAAGAGACCAGATCTGAGTCTGCATTAGGGAGTCGGTGAGCGATACTAGTTCGGAAAAGAAATCGTGTGATCGAGTGAGCGATCAGATTCGATATTGTGTATGGATGATATGTGTATATCTTACAGGTTTGAATGAAATAAATATTGATAATTTTGGAAAGAATGTGAATAAAATGATTTTGAATTCTGTGATTGGATAGTATTGCTAAGTAGGATACAGGTGTTTTAAAAGCAAAAGGAAAATGGGATTTTGATCTCAGATGATAGATTGAACTGCTCGACTAAAAGGTATGTATTTAAATTTCTGTATGAAATTTGATGGTTTTCTGGTCTAGCCACTTGGCTTTTTTTAAAAAAAATCTAGGGGCCCGTAGAGGCATTTTGTAGTCACACCGAGCTAGCTGCGCAAAGAAAACTATAACGATCCAATTTTTCGATGCCCGAAAGTCGACATCAATACGTCCACTGCATCGAATGCTGAACAGTCGAATGCCGAAAAACCGAACCGTTAGGATTTAAAGAAGAAGAAGATAGAAGAAGAAACAGAACCAATAACAGAATCTCACATATCGCAGCGAAACAAATATAATAGATAAATGAATATCTTTAAAACAAAGAACTATATCAGTTGTTACATTACATCACATTACATTATCGGAGTTTATAATAACAAACAGCGGAAAAGAAATATTACATATATAAGCGATACGCCTAGCCATCCAGCTTCAACTCCTGATCTCCACAGCAACTTCTTGACTTCGCTCCAGAATAATTGACAACCTGACTCTATGCTTCCCGTGTGGAAAATTGTGGGCACCCGGAGTTTAGAAAGGGAACAATAAACTCCAGGTCAGTCATGAGACTGGTGTGAGATCTTAAAAATAGTTGTTTTCACAAAAAAAATAAAAAGAAATTCGTTATGCTTTTTGGAAAATGAAACTACCATAAGGCCTCCCGCCACACACATAATGCAAACATAGAATTGGAGGAGATTTCTCCTTATGATAGTCAAACATGCTTAATACGCAAAATCTTTTAATATTATATTTATTAGTGCATAGTGTGGAAAACATTTCGAAAGTATAATATTAATCTTAGCCAGCATATGTACCATTATATTATGCCTGCTATAGCTACCTCCTTAGGAGGCAGGTTATACAACTAAAACCGTACAGGGCGCGTATTGTTTCTTTGGATTTCCAACAAATGGTCAGGCTAAGGAACTTCCTACTGCCACATGGGTACGCCTCTGGAGGGACGTCCCGAGAACCTACACGGATCTCTGCCAACACAAGGCCGGTTACCCCCTTCTCGGGAAGTAAAACCTGAGATATGCCACCCCCCGGTCGTTTGCGACCTTTATACGAGGATCCTCTACACTAACAACCACAAAGAAAAGTATTTGGAGTAACTACAAAGGTTAAATATAAGGGCTCCATACTTGACACCACCCTTTTCCAAAAGGAATGGACATACCCTAGGGGTGCTACCCCTGAAACCTTGCCGCATCTTTCCTGTTTCGACCATTACCGGTTTGTGAGGCTCGATGAGGTCTCGTCCACAAAGCTAACTTTTCACAAAGTCATGCTTTGATCAACAAATGATCAGCAACACTTCGTATGCCACGTTACCAAATTGGGAATGTATCAATAGTAACCATCAACTACATAACCTCTGAGCTCGTACGTCTCAGAGAAGGGTGTTAAGCTAAGAGAATAAATTCTCCGCCACCAACAGAAATGTATTTGATAGAAATCAGCTTTACATCTCAAGGTGTAACATCAGACACACATCCATACAAGTCCGTTCCGGGATCGAACGGAAGCGAAGGCACTTCCAAAGAAGCCCTTGCAAATCCGGATATTTACTAATCATGTCTGGAATCCTCATCACAAAGGGTGATCAAATCTCTATACCAGAGCAACTCGTGTAGAGACATTCTACAAGTAATCCTTTCGCTTTCGAAAATACCCGGTCTTCAACACCATCTTCAAATGCATCCCATTTCGTCGTATCATTATTCGGAATGGGTTTTATGACACAAGGTCCTCTCCCGGCTAATCCGAATAACGAACGTTTATTTTAAAAATAAGTGTTACATTCAGATTTCAACAAATTACAACAAAATTTCCACTTTGATCTTTTAAATAAAAGATCCATCACAATCACAAAGGTTCGATGTGGTTTTCGGATATCCACTTGGAATACGACCCCTACCGCATCGAAATTCAAATGCCATTTAAAGGCAAACATTGATAGTCGGTTATTTAACTATCAATCAACATCCACAATAATTGCCGGATTTAAATAAATTTCCCAAATTATTTATTTTCAAGATATTTCCGTAAGATATATTTCACACATTAATAATTTGAAAACAGATTTCAAATTACTTTCCACATTTCAATACTTGAAAACAAGTTTCAAATCATTTTTCCTTACGCGGAAAACATTTCCAAATATTTGGTTGTTTCCACTGAAAATCCGTCGAGTTCAAATAATTTAAAAATACTTATCCCAAATATACTCGGAAATATTTAAAATAAAACTATTTTAAAACACTTACTCAAATATTAGTTATGAAAACAATGTTATACTGATATCGCAAATAAAACTTCAAGTCCAAAACAAATTTTGAAATAAAATTACTAGATAGGATATAACTATTTAAAATATCCAATTTCCAAAATTAATATTAACTTAATCTTTAATTAATCACTTCTATAATTAATTAAATAAATCTTTACTTTAAAGATTTTTCAAAATAACTTAAGAAAATAATTTCTCCAAAATATTCTTTCAACTTTTAAACTTTAAATTTATAATTAAATAGTTACTCTGAAAACATACTCGGCTTTCCAGGGAAAGTACACTTTCCATTCTAAACTGGTTTATTCAAATCAAATTATAAATCTTTCTCCATTTATTCTGAATTACATTCCAAATCCGTAAATTCCTTTTCACACTTTAAAAATAAACAATATTTATTTTTAAAACAAATTTCCCTTTCTTTTATAAATTCCCATTGTAAATTTTAAATTTTTGAATATCCACAGATATACATTTTCAAATCGATTTCTAAAAATCCATTTTCAGCATCGAATTAAATTCTAAATTGATTTCCAAATTTATTTACACATGCCAAATCAATTTCCAAAATTGATTTCTAAATTTATTCCAACACCCAGTTTATTATCTTTTGAAACAAATTTCCTCTTTTACATTTATTCAATTTTCTAAAATTAATTTACTATAAATTTTCTACTAAATTTCTAAAATCAAATTTTATTTATTTCTGGTATCCTACGATACCAAAAATATATTTGGCTAAATTATATCCTTCAACAATTTCGATCATCAATATAATCATCCATAAATTATCAATCAATCACATCACACATATGAAATAACATTCATACAAATTTGAGAAATCCAGTTGGATCCCTCCAACCTGTTTCCCTACATCCACAGACGTTAGCACAACAATTAAATACCAATCCCACTTCGAGGTGGAATATCGCGGTATATGGGATTTATAAAATATATCATTCGTTATTATGCGGCATAATAGGGTCTCATCCGCTATATAATGCGGGAAATCAACAACTCCAATGTATACTATATAATACCAATTCCACTTCGAGTTGGAATATAGCAGTATATGAGTTTAATATAACAATCTCCCCTATTATGCGGCGCAATAGGGTTTATTTAACTGATAACAATTTAATCATCCAAGCACACAATCAACAATTAAATTTAGTTATCACAATTCAATCATCAATCAATAACTGAAATTTTCAATTATTAAAATTTGAGTGAGAAGACCCCACCTTTGTTTTGCATGAAATCCATTTTCGTTCCAGTTCATTTCCTTCATGTTTTTAGACCTTGTATAAACAATTATACAATTCATTAATATTCGAAATAAATCGAATAACCAATCTTCGTTTGGTAATTTTAGTTATCCAAATGGTTTTATTTAAACACCATTGCTTTTAAATAAATTTATTCAATAAGAAATTAAATTAAAAACAAAATTTCTATTTTTTTCACTGTCAAAATTACATTTTCTACATGCCTATAAAAGTTGAAAACTGTATGTATATTTATATTTTTTTTCTTCTGACTTTTATAATTATTTAGATTTTTAAACTGAATGAATATAGTAAGTATACAAATCCTAAACTTACCTAACAGACTCCTCCAAAACAGACTGCAACTCGGCCACCACTACTGGACCACGATCACGACACTTCAATTGAAGCCCCGACATCTCCAAATTGCTGCGACGAACCAACATCGTCCCACAACCGATGTTATACCCTCGAGCTCCCCCACGATCACTGTGCTACGCCTTTCCCTCATGAACCATCGTCGCGAGCTTGATGAACTATTGCCAAGGCCCGCCTTCGCATCGCCGCTGCCTGCCGTTCGAACTCGAGTCCCATATTGTTGCCGAAACCCTAACCGCCAATTCTCATTGATTCCAGATCTCGAGCTCATGTCGCCACTCATCATTCGCCGCGCAAGCTTTGGGACTTAATCGCAAACCCTAAAAATGCCGCACCCCACCTCCAGCCTTCGAGCACGCAACTCGATTCTATGATTAGGTTGTAATCGAATTGATTTCGTTGATTTCGGAATACACGGGGAGCGCGGCCATGATTTGCTTTTGAATATAATTTCGTAAATTTCGTTTATCTGAAATGAAGAGGAGAATGAAATCGTTCATCTATTTTTTTTCTTTGTTTGCAAATGAATTCTTGCGTGAGATATTTAAAATGAAAATGGGAACATGATGTTTTGAAAAGAGGGAACAAGCATGCAAAATCTTCAGGCGACAATGCCTTGAGGAACGTAAAAGCTGAACGAAGAAAAGGTTTGATGTAGATAGAATGGGTCGCTCCCAAGTAGGATACGATCGCTCCCAAGTAGGATACGATCATCCTCTTCTAGATATATCTTTACATGCTATGACGTTGTGTATCTGATTATTGTGGTTTGTATGCTTCGAGGGCCCTCGGTAAAGGTCGGTAACGACCGGAGGATGATATATTCGGTACCGTCTAGTTATAATAGATGCGGGCCATTCTTGCATTGGTAGAGGATCCCTTGTGATGGACTTTGGTACATTCCTCTACAGATATACTGCCAGAAGGTAGTACCTTCACCTGGTTATTTATATGGAAGTCCAAACCTACGAGCTTGCGGTTTTGTCTGTAAAGGCGTAATGAATAGCCTCGTAATGCTATATAGGTAACCATTTCGACTACGATTAATATTATTTGTATACTAGACACTAGTATAATATCAAATGATTTGATATGAAATGTTCAGTTATCGTAGGTAAAAACATGTCCATGTTTATGTGTGGGCGTGTCTTACGAGGTATTTTTTTTTATAAAGGAAAAGTTTAATAATTTAATAAATTCAGTTGGGTGTGTTTCTCACGCTGGTTTACCAGACTGATCTGGGCGTTCTTTCCTTTCAATGCTCGGGTCAGATCGAGTATATTTACAGGTTCAGATTGGTGCTTTTGAAGCTTCAGCAGGAGAGCTGGAGATCTTCATTTTTGTATACACGCATCAGTTTTGCTTAGCGAGGTTCGTACATGATAGGGGATTCTTGCTTCTTATTTGGTAGTGAACGGATGACTCTTACCCCTACATGTCCCTAGTATGAACGGGTTGGTTGTCGTAGTTGAGAGGCTTGTCGTAAAAGCAGATCCGAGGTACCACTTGTGGTCACCTATATGTTGAAAAGCAGGAGCACCCCTATGTTGAAAAGTAGAAAGGCAGCAGGATGGTTGTAAAGCCTACCGGAGCAGGTACAAAATTTCTCATTCATCACAGTTGGTATCAGAGCTTATATTTTGTATATTCCTAAACTTTGATGTGTACTCAGTGTAGATAGGGACAGTAGCAACCTAGATTAAGTTTCAGTGTACTATATATATATGAGCGCGTATTTTTTAGTAATATAAAAAAGTTTTATATTGTGTTTACTTATCCGTTGAGTTGTTTGTGAGTTCTCATCGGTATGTGGGACGCCATATTATCGATAGAGATTTTCAAACACTTAAACGAGGCAAGTCGACATACTATCATTTTAAATTGGGTAAATGGAATAATTTTACCTTGATTATATTTTATATATAAAGGAAACAATTTTTTTTAGGAATTATTAAAGTGTATATAAATTGATTGTTGGTTGTTTGAGAATGTAAATACATATAAGTTAATGAAAGATGTTTGAATAATCTTAATAAAAACAACAACGGTAGAAGAATAAATTATATAAGAAAATGAATTATAAAGTATGGAATTATAATTAGTATGATATACAATTGTGAAATAATCTTATATATAAGAAGTGAAACTATATAACTATATATATAAATTTGAGTTATAAATAAAAATTAATATGTACTAAGAATTTGAAAATTTGAATCCTTTGATTTTGAAAGATATTTTTCAAAATTTAAAGAGATTTTACTATATTATTATAAATCTAAATAAGATAAATGAATTTTAAATGATCTTATATAAGTGAAGTAAAATAATGAAATTATATAAGTAAAATGATTCATAAATGTGATTTATAAATAATAAAAAGGAATATTAAAAAGTATAAAATGCACTGAATTCACTATCATTACTGGGAAATAATAAATGTGATGACTGCGGCATCATCAATATCATTTTTGAGTTACTATGTGATTGATTTGTTACCGACAGTTAATTGAAAATTGAAATTTTGTTGTGATAAACAAATTTGAATTAAAATCAAAGTTGAAATTGACAAATATAAGTAAAATGAGTTTTGGACTAATAATATGAAATAAAATTTAATTTGGTTAAGTTGAAATAAATTTGAGTTAGCATTATAAATGTATGATTTGAAATTTAAATGAAGGGAAGTTAAATAAATTGAACTAGATTAGATAAGTTATTAAAATGGAAAATAAACCAAAGTTGTAAAGTTGTTATATAACCGTGATTTGAAATTATAAAATGAGTTTGTTGAATGGAAGTATACTTAGGTAAATGTTCATGGAAGTTTAAATAAACAAGTTCTATAACTTATAAAGTGAGAAAATATAAGTAAAACCAAATATTAAAATGATTAAACAATTTTGTTAAGCAAAACAAAATCTAAATTTGAATAAGTGATAGGAAATTTGACTTAAATAACAGTTAACTAAAATAGAATTTAAATTAAATTAGAAATAAACTTAAGTTGTATAGTGAAAGTAAATGCAAGTGAGAATGAAATGAAACATAACTTAAGTAATGTTGAATCAAGTTGATTTTGATAAATTAAACTAATATGCAAAGTAAGGTTGAATAATAAGAAGTTAATGAACTGAAGTAGTTAAATGAATATGAACTTGATTTATATAATAAAATTCAACTGAAATGCAAAATGAATTAGCAATTGAATTAACAAATGAATTGAATTAGACTAATGAAATAAATTAGTGAATGAAATGTGAATTGAATGTTAATCAATCAAATGTAAATAAATTGATATGGAGTAATGTATGTAAGTGTTAATTCATTAAAAGCTAATGAATTGGGAATTGAATAATTGAATAAAATTCATTTGAATGTTAAACCAATTGAAAGTAAATGTATTAAACCAAAATTGAATGTAACGAAGTAAATATGAAAATTGAGTATAAATTAAATAAATTTGGTTATGTTGGTTATGCATCGATTGTTAGATGAATGTTAGTGGATTGAATAGAAATTAATTAAGTGTTAATGAAATTGAAAGACTATAAATAGTTGAATTCGAATTGGAAGTAAATGAATCTAAATATATTTGAATTTAATTTGATTTGGTATGGATTGATTGGATAGATATTGATTTAAATTAAAAGTGAACTAACTTGAATGTAAATTAGTGAATGTAAACTAACTGAATAAATGAATGTTAGTAAAATCCAATGTTAATGAATCAAAAGTGATTTAACTGAAAACCAATTCAATGAATATTAATAAGAAGTGAATGAATATTGATTTGGTTATGGAGTTGTTGGATGTTAGTTAGATGATAGTTGTGTGATGGTTGGCTTTATTGTTCCTAATTGCATTTTCTATATTGGCATATATAGTAGTTGTATTGGTATATGTTGTATATTGGTATTGCTTTCTGTATACATGTTTCTCATTGTTTGTTGAGTATTTAGTAGGTGCGAATGGCGCTCGCTTCACATTTGAAACTTGCTTTCGCGCTATATTAGCTGTACATGCTTGCTAATAATATATAAGGTAATATCTCGGATTACATATCGTACTTTTACACTTTTTTCCATATGGGATGCCTCATCCTCAAAGATGAGATGTATATTTGTGATATATATATGTTGTGAACCTTCTACAACCGAACCGCGCAAAGGAGACGCTATCGAATTTTCTTCGAAAATTTGAGGCGTTAAATTTTTTTGAGAATTTTGGAAAAATATTTTTGATAACGAAGATTTGGATATTTAGTCAAAAGTTATACCATATTAGTTTGTTTTGAAAAGATAAATGAATATTGATTTGAAAACTTAGAAAAGTTTTTATAAGAAGTTTAAATAGATGATTTCGAAAAAATTAAAAAGGTTTAAATAATGATGATATCTAGTTTAAACGAAGTTTTGAAGAATTAATAGATTTTGTGACTTTCTTACTTGCTAATTTCAAAGACTAATTTTTTTAAGTAGGGGAGAATGTAATGACCCAGAATTTTAATTATTTGAATTAGTATATTTAATTGATTTTAAATATTCACAAGTTAATTTTATAAGCTGAATAAATTATATTTCGAATATAGTAATTTAATTGGATAATTAAATTGTTAATTTAATATTTGAAATTTTGTAAATAATAGGAATTTGAATTTAATATGAATAAAAATGATTTATAAAGTTGAAATAAATTCTATTTGAATTAGAATGATGTTGGTAAACTTTTGAAGTTGAATTAAAAGTTAAATTACAGAAAATGAATATTTTAATATTTAATTAACGTGTAAAAAGAGCCATTTCTCACACTGTCTTGGATTTCGATGATACCAGTTTCATTGGATCCGTACTGTTATATTATTGTAAGATTTCAAATTTCGTGTCAACCCGATTTACGGTTTGTCCGGCGCAAGCAAAAACATGTAGAAATTTGTTTAAGTAAATTTTAATTTAAATAATTTGATTCAAAAAACTGTCTTCCAAATACGATCGAATTGGCTCTTGATATATATTCCATTGTGTTCGAAATAGGAGTAAAATATTATAAATGCCAGGTGCCGTGCTTCAATTGGAGTTCGAAAAATTTCCAGATGAATAGTGTCGTCAAATTTTCTATAAAAGAACTTCATTTCTTTAGTTTTTCACAAACCCAAGTTTTGGACACCCTAGCCGCCATTTGCATTTCCATGGCCAGAAATGTCCCACCTTTCTCCCTCATTTTCTTCAAATCCGTCAACCTACTCGTAAAGTTTTCAACTACAATGATGAAGAGCATATCGAGATCTATATTCTCGACGGCTATGATCGTAAATAGCGTAACGGATCGACGGTAATTATTGTTCAAAGGCCGACATTTTGTGCATAAATTCCTACACGTGGGTGGCAATCTGGGGGCGCAGGCAGCCGGCGGTGGTAGGTGAGGGCAAGGGCTTTGAAATGGTGCTAGTTGATCAACGTCTCGATGATTGTGGTTGGAGCGGCAGTTGTTCAAATATTTGCGTGTATATGGGTTGCTCGGCCTGAAACGAAACGAAGAAGAAGATGGCTATTTGGCCCTGATCTCATGATGTAAAATCGAACGGCACTGATTATTCTAAGGTTTAAATAAATAAAAATGAAATTTATTACATTATAAAATCGTATAAACTTTAAAATTGCATAACTTCTTCATACGAGGTCTGTTTTTGATGAAATAAGTTGAGATGGGTCTGTATTGACGAGCACTACATTTTAGAGCTTGTTTGGAGTTGATTGGAGCTAATGTGAATTTTGGGTAAAATTAAATGCTCATATTCTGCATAAAACACTACAACTGCTATTGGAACCGATGTGAGTCTAACTTACTCTTTCTAAATCACTGATATTTTTATATAAGCGAGAATAATATTTATTTATGATGATTGATGATTGTTTGGATGATATATGATATATTATCTATATATTGATTGGTATTTGGATATATTCCTGCCTGTTGGAGCAGATGAGACCCTATACGTTCCCATGTATGAGCGGATGACCCTCTGTGCATGCGTCTTCCTCGATGCGGACATTGTACACATATTCTAATATGTATATTTTTTGAAGGTGATAGGTTAGATGGATCCAACTAGATTCCTCACTAGTATTGATTAATTTATAGATATTGAAATATATGTTGTCATCATGTGATATACGATGATTTTGGATGTTGTGATTGATATATTTAGTGCTGTTGCACCATTGGGCCATATTTTGGAAATTTAAAAATATTAAAGTGATGATTGCAATTTAAAAAGGAATTTTAAGTGATTTTGAAAATAGACATTATATATTTTGAATTGTTAAGAAATGAATTTATTTTGAATAAATAAAAGTTATAATTTTATGTTATAAAAATTTTGATTTTTGTGGAATATGATTGAAATGTGATTTTTGAAATATGGGGTTAAATACTTTTGTAAAGTAGTTTAAAATGAGAACTTTGAATTTATTATAAATGGTATGTATATATATAAGGTTTATAAAAATTGATATTTTATAAATCAAAATAATGGAATTATAAACGAGCTTTGTAAGTGCTAAAATGGAGTTATAAATGGATTTTATAAGTGAACAAGATTTATAATTGATAATGTCATAAAAGGAACAAATTTTTAAATAAGAGAATTATAAGTGAATTAACTTATAATTTGGATATTGGCATACAAACGAGATATAAATAAGATGGGTTAATAAAGGAATTTTATTTATGGAAGTTTTTATTAAAATATAATTGTAATTTATAAACATTATTTTATAAATGTGAAATCAATTGAATTTGATAGGCTAAATATAAAATTTTATTAAAGGTATTATATTCACGATTTTGGGCAGTGGATAATCCTTTAATAAATATGCACAAGTGATGAATTTGGCAAAGGAGATATATTCACGATTTTAGACAGTGAATTACCCTTTAGTTAAATGTGCTATAGTAATGAATTTGGTTAGAGAATTATATTCACGATTTTGGACAGTGAATAATAATTTAAATAAAATGGATATTTTTGGAAGGTGATATTCAAAAGCGAGTTTAATGGTTTGAAGATGTTTTAAAATGAGTTAAATATCGAAACCATGGATTTCAACATTCATTGTTGAAATAGATGTTTCCGAGAAATAAGGAAATGATGGACTATAACACTGTTGTTATAGTAAATGATATTCGAAAGAAAATGTTTTGTATAACATATGGAATTAATATATCTATCTAATTTTCGAATTCCTATACTAATGACTTTGGGTTGTCGTAACGATGTTTTATGCTACATTCGTTTTGACCCAAATAAATGTGTTTAAAGAAAATATTTTCCTTAAAATAATAAAATATATATACTTAATCCTGATTTAAGTATATGTAATATTTTCTAAGTGTTGAAGATTGTGAATTACTTATTGTTAAATAAGTATATGGAAATTTTTTCCAATATTGAAATGATTTTGAGAATATATCTTTTTAATGATAATTTGAAGTGAATATTTGGCAAATAATTTCATTAATAAAAGATTAATTAAAAGGGCCTAGTGATTGAATATGGTGCTAAATATTTGCTTATTTGTTTTGATAGTTAAATAACCGACTATCAAATTTGACCATTTTAGTTCCTCGACTTGATGTGGGAACTATTTAGTCGTACACTTAGTACGTAGCCTTCTGTGTAGGCTTGATTATCATTTGGGTCGAGGATGTTGATTCGTATAATGTGGGGTATTACTCCAATATGTCGAGCTTCCTTCTTGGCCCGAAGGATAGCAAGTTGAAAGTTGGAGATGTGATAAGTCTATGAGACTTGGTTTCTGTGTGAGGTTGAGAAACGCTTTTGTGTTGTTGGTGCTAAGAGGCCAAAATCAAATTTATCTGAGAACCACTTCGGACCAACATTTATGCGTTCGATTTGTGCAGATTGTGATGATATTGATATTCTAGATCTTCATAGTGGTGGACTGCTTGTTGATCGTTTGGGTTAAAATCCCAATATACATCCAGTAGAAGTAGTCTCTTTATTATAAAATATACAATGCAAGGACTATTCACTACTAATCATAGGGATTTCCTGACAGGATATGGATGGAAAGTACCTTCGGTTTGTCCTGTTCATGGAAAACTTGTATGGATATTTGTCTGACATTGCATTTCTAAAGATTATGTAAATTAGTTTTACAAACGTACATTAGTGGTGGCGGAGAAGGTAACATCTCTTAGCTTAATACCCTTCTTGAGACGTATGGGCTTAAGGGTTGTATTTTTGTGGAAAGCAATTAGTAGTCAACAGAAATGGTCGTGTGGCATTCAAAGTGATGTGATTTGTGATTTGTCATAGGTAATCGTTACCTCAGGCATCATCAACCGAAAATGATCAAAACACGGTTAGATGCAGCAAGGCCAAGTGGGTCGCTCCTAAGTAGGATATGATCATCCTCTTCTAGATATATCTTTACACGCTATGACATCGTGTATCTGATTATTATGGTTTGTATGCTGCGAGGGCCCTCGATAAAGGTCGGTAACGACCAGAGGATGATATATTTGGTACCAATTAGTTATAAAAGTGGATTGGACTTACATTAGTAGAGGATCCTTTTTGATGGTCTTCGATACATTTCTTTAGAGACGTACTGCGAGAAGGAAGTCCCTTCACCTGGTCATTTGTAAGGAAATCCAAACCCCACCGTGTGCTTGCGATTTTGTTTGTAAAGGCGTAATGAATAGCCTCAAAATGCTATATGGGTAACCATTTCGACTATAATTAATATTATTTGTATACTAGACACTAGTATAATATCAGATGTTTTGCTATGAAATGTTTTAGTTATCGTAAGGTAAAAAATGTCCATGTTTATGTGTGGGCGTGTCTTACGAGATACTTTTGTTTTGATAAAGGAAAATTTTGGTAATTTAATAAATCAGTTGAGTGTGTATCTCACGCTGGTTACAAGACTGATCTGCGTTCTTCCCATTCAATGCTCGGGTCAGACCAAGTATATTTACAGGTTCAGATTGGTGCTTTTGGAGCTTCAGTAGAAGAGCTGGAGATCATCATTTACGTATACATGTGTCTATTTTGATTTTCCGCTATGCTTAGTTATTGTATATTATTGGCAATTATGAGGACAGGTTATATAACTATCTAGGCTGATAACTAGCGATTGATTGTTGAACTTCGATTGATGTATGTATATATACAGTTTCTGTTTTGTAAAGATCATTGATATGTTATTATACGTTTTCCGCTGCGATGTGAGATTCTGTATTGTTCTGTTTGTCTCTATCTTCTCTCTTTCTTCTCATCTCTTCTTCTCTCTTCTTTTCTTTCTCCTGACTTTCCCTCAGTCTGCGATTTTTGGGTCGGACAGGTTTGGTTTATTATCGATTCAAAGGGTACAGATTTGCCGATCGTCACACAAACTCCTGTTGGCTTGCTCCAATTTAAGATCTGGTATTAGGCCTCTTCATCTTTCTTTGGATTTTGTATTCAAACTTCAATTTTACTTATCTCGTTTAATGTTCTCAATGAAAGCACCAAAATGTTAATCCCAAAAAAAATGGACCAACACCCTGGTTTTAGTTTGAAGCACCAGCCTTGTTCTGATAGGGCAATATTACAGATCATAGATATAGGAAAAGAATAGTAACAGAAAGAAGACAGAAAAGTTTTATAGTGGTTCGATTGTTAATGAAGCCTACGTCCACTTTATATTTTTCTTATAGATTGATTGTTGTTACAAGATGTATGTGATTACAAGTCTTTGATTATCTCTCAATGGATTGTTTCCCCGAAGATGGAATCCACTAGAGAATCACAATGAATTCCTTTGGAGATTTTTGTGATGGAGGCAGAGAGTGAAGAATGTTTCCACCCGTGCTTCGACAATTAGTCTGGAGAAGATCCCTTTTGTGTTGCAAGTAGGATGCTATTTATAAAGATCAGAGAGCTTTTAGGCCGGGCCTGCCTTCATCAACTTGTAAGTAAGTTACAGGCGACCTAAAGGATGGGATTTGTCTCACAAAACGAGCCAAAACCATGAGTTAATGGCGACCGAATGGGTCGTTGGCGACCCAATGAGTTAATCCGTTTTGCGAACCAAATCTTGCCTCTTTTGATAGTGTTCCATATCAGATTTTTTCGATGTTTGAGCGAAGGCATGGGTCACTGATGCGCTAAGCACTTAGGATTTTTTTGGGGTTTGCAATTGGAGATGTTTCCATAGTCTTTTCATCATTGCTATTTCGCTTCGATGGCAATTCTCCAACTGTTTGCATTTAGCTGCTGATTGAACTAAAAGGAACCTCTCGGTTTCGCTTATCCCAGTCGCCATCTTAGTTATTGTTCCGTATTCTATTGGATCCTAATGGATTAAAAACCTGGACAACAGATAGCTTCGAAACCCCTTTCAAAGCTAGTGCCTTCAAAACTTTGGTATAGAACAAAAGCTACCTTGCGAAACCATTGATGACTCCATTCGAAAGGCATAAAGGTGGCATCATGGTTTCGACTGGCTTCAAACTACCCATTTGACAATGCTAACCCTTTAATGTATAGGTTTTCTTCCTCTTTTCAAATGAGAGATTTGTATCATTTATCGCCGTAGGTGAGGTTTTCTTTAGAGTGATCTGATTGAATTCACATTACGAAAAAGATCAATCTCTCCTTGTTTTTCGTATCTGACCTTGACATTTTCAATCAATTTCCCACATCCAGCGATTCCTGTAGATAAATATGTCATTTATTTTAAAACAGGGCAACTCATCCGAAAGCTACCCTTTAAACAAAAAGGCAGAAACTTCTTCAAAGCTATATTAAACCCTTTTGAAAACATTCTTTTGAAACAAGGCAAGTGGCATTTCTCTAGATAGTAAAACAAAGGCCTCAAAGCGAAAGCGCGGTTTTGACTCCATTCCTGTCGCCATTCTCCAATTCACTACGTACCAACGCATTGATACCATGTGTATTGGTTTCAACTTGGTTTGGTGGAAGTATAGGGTCGAAAGGCAGCTATTGGAAGTGGCGAAACAATAAACTTGTGCAAAACTATTTTCTTTGCCTTTTTAAGTAATCTTTTCAACTAACGTGCCTATTTGTAAAAATCTAATTGGTTTCCATAAACTTTACTAAAATCTTTTCCTAAAAGACTGTCGAATTTATCTCGGATTTAATTAAAATTAATTAGCAAAGAAGCCCCTCCCTTAAGATTTTTTTTGACATTTATGTTCTCCAACTAAATTACTTTAACTTCGATAGTAAATTACTTAATCCCAAAAGTTCTCAAAATTCACTTTATATATGTTGTTTAACATATAAAATTTTTGGACCCAAATTCTTTTATATAATTACCGAATTTAATTTCTAAACCCAATTATTAATATTTTCCTTTGAAAATTCATAAAAAATTATTCATAGCTTCGATAATTACGAAAAATTAAACCATCTCCAAAATAATGTTTTACATAATATATTAAATCTTCATGGCATTCAAAACCCAACATAAATGATTTTACCCTTAAAATCGAAACAAACATTTATCAATTTGATTATAACATATCATGTAATCCAAGCTTATCATCATCAAATTCATCATAATGGATTTGAACTTAATCCCGAAATCTAATGCTATTTAAAAACGAATATAGAGATAGTTTTGATTATTATTCACCTTGCTTAGGATGGGGAACTTAAGATTTGATCTTTGATTAATTCCACTTGCTTGATTGCTTAACTTTAATTGATATTTCTCCTCTCTCTCCCCTAGGTTATGGTCGACTTGAGCTTTAGTTTACGTTTTAGAATTTTAAACTATGAACATGTAGAGAATGTGAACAAGGGTGAAGGGGTTATGGGTGCAGCTATTCCCTATAATGCCCTTGCCTCGTCACTCTAATATTTACATTATTTTATTTATTTAACTAAATCTTTCTGAATAATGTTATTAAAAATTAGGCGTGTTACAATTGGACTCAAGAAGTTTAAAGAGGCAAAAATTACCTGTTTGTATCGAGAAGAACCTCTAGCTACCGAGAGGATTTGGTTGCTCTTTTAATCCTCTAAGTTCCATATACGTCAATAGCAATCTCAAGTGATTATGATTAGATGCTTTTCTCAAAGATTAACAGGCAATATGAAGGATTTATGAGAAGACAACAAAGAAAGCAAGAAAAGACAAGTGAAGTAAATTATAAAAAGAGCTTGGTTTTCATGAAAAATAGTTAGAAACACATTGAATCAAAGATAGAAGAATGAAGCAAGTAAAAACAAGAAGTTTCCACTAAAGAAAACTAATTATATCGAAAGAAACCTCTTAGTACCGAGAGGTTTTTGTTAGAGATGGGCTGGGTGTTCCCTTTTATACACTTGAACTTACATTTGGACTTTATTCTACATGGTATCTTAAGTCTACTGGCGAGTTTATCTACAAATAGTAGCCATACGTAATTATAGTGGGGATTGACACTCTGCATCCTCTTGACTCAATCTCCACCCATAAATATACTCTAGAAACTCTTTTGTAAATCTAAGATCCAGTAGATTGTAGTTAGCTCTAATAAAATTAATTGTAATACAAAGAGAAAATGGCTAATAACAAAGATTAAAGTGGACATAGGCTAGAGAATTTGCTAAAACGCTATAAAAATTGTGTCTTCTTTTTTGGTTTTACCTTTATTCTATTAGAATTGGTGCTTTCGTCTGATATTTGGTGTTGGTGACATTTTGGGGTCATTTTGGTGCTTTTATTGAGAAAGGGCTATATTTCACAACGTAAAGCTTGGATTTGAAATTTGGAAAAGATAAAGAGGCCAAATATTAGATCTAAGATTGGAGGAAGTCAAACAAAGCATGGGGTAGCAAGGAGGTGTCCTCAGAGTCTGAACATTCCATCTACGTAACCAGAGAGTAGATGGAAAGAATGATGAAAGAAATGCATAATGGCCCGAAAACAAGAGATGCTGATAGATTTTTCCAAAGGTTTGGACAACAAGAAATAGTTGGAGCTGCTAGAATTCAGAACCAAGGACCAGAAACTGATGCAAGAACATTTACAGTAGAAGCAGAGCACAAATAGAACGATTCCCCTATAACCATGACCACTCGGTATTGACCTCAATTCTTTTGGTACTGAGAGGATTATACTTGGGGGCAATGTTGATTTGAGTTTAGGGCAAGCTGGGATGTCGAGAATGGACGATGCTGGAGTCGGGAACACAAGATAGAATGCAAGGGCACAACAACCAGAGGAATATATGATAGTATTTCCTTATAGGAGCGATGGACATAATGATGCCATAGGTGCAGATCAGAACGTAAATGTACAGCCAGAGGAGTATGTGCCAGAACTCCCTCACAAAAGCAAGGGGCATAATACAACTAGTGGTAAAAGACTTCTGTTAGACGACAACAACCAGATTGCTGAGATGATCAAAAGATAGTTAGAGGTGGACCCTCAGACAGAGTTTGGAGGGCATAAATAGGAATCCATTTACCCTTAACATTTGAAATGTGAGGAATCCTCCTGATTTCAAGCTTTCAACATTGAAAATGTGCAATGGATAGATGGATCCTATAGTTCATCTAATGAGATACATCCGACATATGGACGCGTTAGGTGCTTCTAAGGAGGTGATGAGATGGGTGCTTCCCATTATATCTGATAAACTAAGCAGTAATGTAGCTCAGGTAGCTGTAGAACGGATCAATAAGCACGTGGATTGAGTTAATGAATAAGTTCTTGAGAAAGTTCATGGTTCATATCGCTAGACCAAAGAAAGTGATGATGTTATCAAGCTTAAAGCAAAGGCCTGGAAAGACCTTTAGAAGTTATTTAATACGTTTAACGTGGTGGCAGCCGCAATCGATAAGCCAGACCATCGATAATCTTAAATGGTAGCAGTGTCTGAAGTCGCAATCAAGACTGACTTCAAAATCGTACTAGAAAGGGATCCACTGATGGATCTCACGGAATTTTATCATGAAGCTGGAAGATATCTACCTTAAGAAGATGTTAAGGTTGAAAATCATGATATTAATGTTGTGGATGACGGAAGGCTGTCCAAAGTAGGATATGAAAATGATAAAGGGAAACGAAAAACTGATAACATTTCAAGAGACTGAAGCGGCAAAGGGGGGAATCAAAGTTCCCTACATACACCGACCTAATTGAAACCCTAGAGAGGATATAACTAGACACTAAAGGGAAGATCCTATACGAAAGCCAGCTAAGAGAGAACCCACTAATAGTGAGAGATGGGCAAGAAAGTTTTGCATCTTCCATGAGATGGATGGACATGAAATGAACAAGTGCCGACACTTTCATGATATGATAGAACTTGTTCAGAGCAACTAGCTACGATGGTACGTAAGAAACCGTACTGTGAGTGTACAGCCAAGCAACTACTATTTGCAATGAACGCATTAAGACACAACTAAGGATCTAGATCGAGACTGATGATCCCATAAGCGGGATGAATGGGAGCCAGGTTCATTTCCCATGCTTTGCGTTTTCCTTTAAGTAAAACAAAAATAATCTTATACCTCTTACAAGTGTACGGGACCTCTATCGGTCTCTAGGCCCACTTTGAGTTGGATGTTTGAGATGAGTAATTTGGATAAATATAACATCGAACCGCTATATACATGTACCAGACCTCGATTGGTCTCTTAGCAGCTCTGAGCCAGATGTCTAAGATAAAGAATTATGATTTTGCTTGTTTGCTTTGATTCGAGTATTTAATTTGAAAAATCCACTTGAACATGATGATTGATATTGATTGTGGTAGTCTCGTTAGTAGATTTAGGGTAGTGACCGCACGAAGTAAGTCCTCTTAGCAGAGTCTAAATTTGTGGACTTGCTTGTCATTTAATTCCCTCCTCGAAGAGCAAGCGGATTAAAATCATAATGGATCAGGAGAGATCAAAATTATGTACCCTCATCGAAGAGTGAGTGGATCAGTTTGCTTGGTCATTGAGTCCCCTCACCAAAATGTGAGTGGATTGGGCTCAGCACGGATCTAGGTAGGTTGAACCCTATATTGGATGCTAAACAATTCAGACTGATCGAACCCCATAATAGATGTTAACTTGATAAAGGATTTGAACGCTTTGTAATCAGAGAAAAATGGATAACTCAGACGAACATGGGACGCTTTTGATATGAAATATGATGCCTATGGATAGAAATAGGCTATTCATGATTCGCGACTGACACCAAAGCAAAAGCCAGAGTCCTTAGCTATACAGGTCTGGAACAACATTTGGTTTGTAGAAGAATCTAAAGGAACTGAACTATTCATCAAGATGGAGATCGAAGGCTGTGCCGCTAAACTTATTCTTGAGCAAAGCACAACTTACATTCATAAGACCTACTTTAGGGAGAAAGTGTTAACCCGCTTTTTAGCAAGCAGATTTCAATTGGACTTAGAAGATCAAAATAAGGATGAAATGATTCATGGACTTGGAGACATGCTTAGAAGAACAAAAGATTTATACTCAAAAAGTTTAAGGAAAAATTGCGTTAAGTTAACCATTAGGTGCCGAGAGGAACCTCTCGATATTGAGAGGTTTTTCTTCCACTTGAGACCTCCCAATCTTTTTATACCACAAGTACTTCTTCAAGAAATTACGGTAAAGTGCTTTTCCCAGAAGATTGGACTCAAGAAGTTTAAAGAGGCAAAAATGACCTCTTGGTATTGAAAGGTACCTTTAGGTACTGAGAGCTTATGGTTGCTCTTTTGATTACCAGCTCCATACACCTCGAGTGCAATCTCAAGTGATTATGGTCAAGTGCTGTTCTTTGGGAATTGATAAGCAATACTAAGGAATTATGAGAAGAAGGCAAAGAAAGCAAGAAAAGACAAGTGATTAGCAAATCATCAAAAAGAGTTAGAAACACATTGAATCAGAGATAGAAGAATTAAGCAAGTAAAAACAACAAACTTCCACTAAATAAAACCACTCGTCATCGAGATTAACCTCATAGTATCGTAAGGTATTTGTTAGAGATTGGGCCAACATGTTCCCTTTATACATTTGGAATTACATTTGGACTTTATCCCATTTGGACCCCTGAGAGTACTGGTGATTTTCTCTATAAATTCATCCTTACAGAAACTAAAGTGGGGATTGACACTCTGCATCTTCTTTACTTTTATCTTCTTCCCTAAATATATTCTAGAAACTCCACCCTAAATTCGAGATCTACTAGATTATGGCCGGATCTGATAAAGTTGTAATCCAGAGAGAAAACGACTAATCAAAATGATAAAAGTGGATGTAGGCTGGAGAATTTTCCGAACGGCTATAAAAATTGTGTCTCCTTTTTTGATTTTACCTAGAATAGGTGCTTTCATCTAATGTTTAGGTATTGGCGCCATTTTGGCATCAATGGATGTAACGTCCCGATATTTTCTACAATTCGCATCTACATATGCCGGATTTGAATTGCTCAAAATAGCATATTGTTAATTTATATTTGGCAAAACTCAGCATATACAGTAAATAAATAATCATAAAATCACAGACACAGAGTAATATAATAATAAGCAGCGGAAATAAAAGAATAGTAGTTCATGAAGCTACTATATATGTAATAGAGTTAAACAAGATACAACAGAAGTATAATATACATAGAAGTCTCCATACAATTGTCAAATACAAGATTAGAATATATCACATGAGTCAACTAAATAACTGCAAGCTGAATAGAGAGATGGATCTCCAAGAAAAACTCCAATTTCAAAGGTGAGTCTCGAATGATGTGACACTCAGTCTGACTCGAGCGTAAAACAAAACACAAAACACTCGGGTCAAGATTAATATTCTTATGTCAATAAATGCAACTAAAGTTAAATGTCAATAGAAATACAATAACTCAAAGGATGTTTGGGATAGCCATCCTCTAAGGATCCGTTAAACTATCTACTATGTAGTAATATACGCTATTATAATAATGTCTAAAGTAAAGTAAAGTATTAAAATAGTGTTAAGGCGTTACTCATTTCCCCCTTAACACATTTTATATATTCCCATAGTCTATATAATACCGTAATCTCCCCGTAATGGGCGTCGTCAGAGGGCACTCCATAATATGGTACAAAAAAACTCGTAATGGTCTCGCTAAGGTAGGTGACATCGCACAACTAGGCAATGCTAGTACAGATATACCAATTACACTTCCGGGCTGGTGGTAACGCGTAGTAGCAACTACCGCCTACCTCGAGCCACACTCCCAAATCAAAGGTGCCCACCAAATCAATCACAAAGTAATAGAATGGCAATCGAAGAAGTGTGTCCAATCGGAGGAGCTACCTCACTTGGACCGTCAATTGCTCATGTTTGAGCCACCTTATGCCAACTCGCGGGAGTCGGGTCTATGTATATACCTCATATAGGATCGTCGCCACTATCCTACTTCATTCTGGAATCTCTACCGCATACAAAGTTGTTAAAGTGGTTTTCGATATTGGTAGAGAGTATGACAATATCCGATCCCGGTCTCTTTAAAAATCAATCGTTATTATAACGCCGCGGTCATTTCAAAATAGTTTGTAATTCAAAACCAAAATATCATTTCCATTTCAAAAACCATATCAATACAATATCATTTTCACTTCAAATATATCCATTTCAGAAAATCATAGCACTTTCACAGTTATAACACTTTCAAAACCAAAACACTTGAAATTATAACACTTTGGAAATCATAATTTAGAAATCATAATACTTTGGAAATCATAATTTGAAAATCATAATACTTTGAAATTATAACACTTTGAAATCATAACACTTTCCTTTATACAGTTTAGATATTAATAATAATATATATAATAAAAAAGTTTATAAAATAAAATAGTTTACAAATAAAATATTTTATATAAAATAGTTATAAGTTAAAATAATTTATATTAAAATAATTAGTATATTAAAAAAATTTATATTAAAATTGTTTATATTAAAATGATTTATATTAAAATAGTTCAATTTAAAATAATTTATAAAGTAAAATATAAAAATAGTTTAAATATAATTTAAAATACCTTATAAAATAAACAGCTTCCTCAAATTTCACAAAACGATTCAAATCAACTCGAATTCCTAAATTCAAATTTAATTAAATCTCAATTCATCAATTTCAATTCAATTTGGTTTCTCAATAAGCCATTTCAATTTCAATATATTTCAAAACATTAAGTATTCCACACTTTCAAAAATAAGCTTGATAATTTCATATATATATGTATATATATCTTAAATTAACTTCATTATCATTTAATTTTGAAATATTCACTTGATAAATTCATTATCGTTTAAATAAAACCCCAAATTTCAAACCACTAAATATTTCTTTCAATTTATTTAAACTTGAAATATTCATTTAATCACTTTAAATCAAAAATCATGTTATAAAATCATATCCTTTAAAGATTACAATTTCAATAAGTTTCAAACCGATTTAATTAAATAAAATTCCTAATTAAATATCATTTAAAATCAATTTCAAATCTATCTTCCCAACCTTAATTTATTAAAAATTAATATAAACTCTAGATTTGAAATATAATTTTAAACATATACATGAACATATTATATATAAATTAAATCAAACTTTGTTAAATTAAATCTTATTATCAAACTTATTTTATAATAAAACTAATTTATACATATTTAAAATAGGAAAATTACAAACAAATTATTAAAATTCAAAATTCTAGAACTAACTTATAATTTTAAAATTTTCAAAACATATAATTTAAACTTTATAAAATACATTTATAAATAATATCTTGAAATCAATATTTATTAAACTATATATTTCTTTCCAAAACCATAGTAACTATTTTCAAAATATTTATATATATATAGACCACGGTGTTTGTATATAATTTCTATCCTATGGTCAAGTGATACGGATATTTATCATTTCAATCCGCAATTTAAATTATATACGGGTATATATCATTTCTACCCGCAATCCCGAATTCAATTCAAATGAAAATCGCTTGGGTTTATCATTTCAACCCATACCGATTTTCTTATATTCTACAGATCGTTTGGGTATGTATCATTTCAACCCACTGGGAATTCTATACTAACAAGGAATTTGCAGAGTGATAACAGATACGATGAAAATATAACGGGCATATATCATCAATATAAATAACAGATAATGGTGTCAGATGTAACATGTGAACAGATACAGATAATGGCATATATACAGCAACGTAAATAACTAACAGCAGCATATTTCAATTGAAATCAAATTTAACAAATGTAAGAACATTAATCGTGAGTGATTGCTCACTTTTCAAGGCTAGAGAGATGAACAAGAGTGAGATGAATTACAAATTCAAGCACAAATTCCAAAGCAAAGCAAGATTGGCACAAATTCGACGAAGAGGGATGATAACGGGAATCGATGAAAACAAATCAATTCGGTTTTGATATAATCAAAAATTTATACATTATTATATTATATATAAAATTTCAATATTTTAAATTTAAGATAATTAATATAAGAAATTCAAAATCATAACAAAATCAACTCATATAATTATTTTCAAAATCTATGTTATTGCAAAAATCAATACATAGTCAGCCTATAAATATTAAACATAATATATATATATATATATATATATATATATATATATGTTTGAAATCATAATGTCCCTTTCAAAATACTAGCATATAGTATATATGTATACTCCCCAAATTTCTAACACAACAATATATATTTTTTATTAACATACCCATACATTTTAAATCCACGTCTGTAATAGTGTTGGATATATGCATAACATATATATATGTACTTGAACCAATGTAAATTATATATATACAACCGTCAAAAAGATAAATATAAAACTAACATGGGCATAGATATTATAATAACCGATGATATACTAAATAATATATATCACTTGAATAATACCAGGTTTTAAATATGAACTTATATAACTTTACATACAACCAGAACTGACACAAAAATATATAGTTGCACTTGTCATATAAATTATCAAACAAAACATGTATAAAATAACGGATATATAAAACCAATTTTCATACTTGCAAATGTAGACTGGCCTATATATGCGACTTTCATAAACAACATATATAACTGATGTAATCAATATATAGACTAACTTATACAGACACAATATCTACAGAAAAATTAATGTAATTTACTTTTTTTTATTATTACTAAACCCACATATATGTAAACCAATAGAGTAAAATATTAATTCTACGAACTTAATATAAGTATATGTTCTAAATCCAAACATACGTATTATACATACTTTTTTCCATATAATAGAATATAGATAGTATACAATCTTATATAACATATACAGTAAGCTATTATAAACTTTTACCTATAAGAAAATATGTATAACACCCACTATTTTTCAATATGAAGAGCAAATTATAATATACATATAAAACATATATTTAATACTACAAATTACAAATCTGTACAACCAACATATTATATAAACTAATGATATATCAGTACACAAATATATGAAGTCATGAATGTTATAACTAACATAATACATAAAATATATATAATACCTTAAATAAATTTCTCAATGCCTTATTAAAATAAAGAAGGCTGCATTTTGCAAGCAAGGCAAGGAGGATGCGAGAGCTTGGGCACTGTGATTGCTGAATTTGGGGAAGAGAGAGAGAAAGGCCGAGTTGGTTTCTGGTGGTGACGTGCTTTTCGAGAAGAGGAGGGTGCAGTTTGTGGAAAAAGATGATGAGAGGCAAGCGGCTATAGGTATATATACATGTTTTATAAATAAATGAGGAGTTGAAAGCTTGTTTGCACGCCAGATCAAAGGGGGAGAAGAGAAGTGATGAAGAGGTCGGGTTGCAACATTGAGGGGAGGACGAGCACCGTTAAAAGAAGGATAATAGGTTTTAGAAAATCTTATGCAAGCTTTACTTGTTATATATATATATATATATATATATATATATATATCTTAGCATGAATGAACAGAAGTTAACTGCTTGATTAGAAGAGAAAGAGAACAAAGTTGGTAGAGGAGCCATATAGATCTCACTATTTAAGCTTTGATATAATAATATATTAATTATAAAGATTGAATAAGAAAGGAAGCGACCTAAAATGAGTGAACCAAAATGTATATGGAAATATCAAAAGCAAGTGAAAACCAAAAGTCAAAATATTGAATTCATGAAATATTTTTGATTTATGGCCATTCATCATCACACGGCTGGACAGTGAAAGGACATAAGGAATTCAAAAGGCTCTAAACATACCGATACGGTGAACCGTTTCATAGATTTTACCATGTACCAGAACTCCTCAACACAAAAATGAATATACCATCGAGATCAGCACGATAAGACAATTAAAACGATATACAGATATCAGTCATACGATCATTCTATCAAAAGTCGATACTCGGTACCGAAAATGCTGCAAATTTGTCAAAAATAAAATAAATAGAGCAATAGCATTCCAAATTTGAAGAAATGAAATATGACGTCTCACTCAGAAGATAGTTTCAAAATTTATTATATAAAAATATTCAGGTTTGGAAAACATTTTATATTATCAATTATTAACTGATTTGAATTTAAATAAAATTACACAAGAAAATGAACTTCAATATTATCAGATGAAATTTTACCGTTTGCTATGTTTAATTAGATGTATTCCTAATATTAAATTTTTATTCCAAATTCAATCATTTAAAAATTCAAAAGATTCAATTAAACATGTTATTAAAACCATTAAAAATTATTAAAATTTTACGGGTAGTTACACTCTGCCCCACTCAAAACTTTTCGTCCCCGAAAAGGAATGAGGTAGGAGAATAGAAACAATCAGAAGAAAATAGATTTGAATGATATGATAAATAATTAACTCAAACCATATATATTTCAATTTAAATTAATTAATATTCAATATTTGATTTTAAATTCAAGGTATTCCATTAATTTGATTAAATTTTAATTTATAAATTCCTTTAAAACAAAATTTATTTTATTTATCTCATTTATTATTCAATTAACTATTTTATTTATCTTTGTTAACATTTTTATAATTAAAATTTAAGTGTATAAAATTTATTATAACCACTCAAATTTTATTATAATTTCTTTTAACAATATTTTACATTGTAAATTATTCAACTACATATCCAACTTCTGAATGATTAAGATATGTTATATTTGAATTTAATTGGGTATTATACAAAAAAATCTTCCAATCCAATTTTTTCTTCTTCAATTTTTAAATATTTATGCAAGATTTTGACTTCATTTATAATTGAAATCATCCTTTAACAAATTTAAGGGTTAAATTTCCAATTAACTTCAAACAATTTAGAGATAAACATATATAATATATATAAAATCAAATCTATAATCATATACCTATATATATAATGAATCAAGTCATAGTAAAGAAATTTCAAATCAATTTTTATTTTTCAAAACAAAGTGTAGCAAAGCCACTGAATGGTCTCTCCACTTCGAAACACGAAAATGAATGTCAATGATGCGGCTACCATCACCGAAATTATTTTTCAGTGACAAAAGAGGAGAGCACTGATTTAAGGCTTTTCATAATACTTTGGAAACGATTTTCTATTTGAAAATACTTCAAGTAATATACATTTAAAATTTTTAAAAATCAAAGTTTGGAATCATCGAAAATTTAAATTCTCGAATTCTTAATTTAAATTCATTTCAAATTCTAAATCAATTTATAACCATGGTTTATAATTTTATTTATTTATGTTATATGACACAAGTCATAGGTTTATATAATAATAAACGAAAATCAAAACCACCTCAATAAACTTTTTAATTCCAAAAAAATTTATACTAATATATATAATATAATCATACAAAATTATTTCATTTGCTAAATTATAAAATAATATTGTGTCCGTTTGCTCTGTCCAAGTGTTTTAGAATTCCTATCGATAGCGTTGATTAGACGAATCGATCGAAAATCCAAATCAACATTAACAATTCAAACAACACAACATGTAAAACATTTTAGTATTAATTAACAAATGCACTCTCTCACTCGATGATTCCAGGATGAATTTGAAAACAAGGATAGAGATCCAAATTAGAAAGACTCTAATCAAATAGAATTCAAACTAAAAGATAGGCTCAAATAGGAGGATGGATAGACTTATACAAATCACGAGCAACCTTAATCGGGTCAACCGTGACTTCAAAAATAAGATCGATGCAAAATTCTGAGGCAAATCGACATTCAATCATAGAGAATTTACCCTGGTCGTCTACTAGAGTACATTAGAGTATAACAAAAGATAGCAACATCTAAACCGAGGACATAGAAATCTTCGGTGAATCAATGTTGTTGTAAAGGAGTTTCACCTCTTTACAAATCATTCAGCGGAGTTATGGGATGCTCTAGAATCAAGGAAACACGAATAGGGAGAGACAAGAATGGATTTCGGAACCGAGGGAGACATTCCAATATTCAAAGGAAATTCAAATCAAAAAGGAAGGACTCAAGTTCGAATGAAAGTGATTCCGTAATTAAATTTACTCTATATGCCGAGTTTTACCTAAAAACAGAGCTCTGATACCAACTGTAACAACCCGCATGGAAGTGGGGTGATGCCCACCGTAGCATACGTTGGTACCTGTGTTCTACCTTTACGGCCAGCCTCTCGACCACACCAACCCCTGCAAGGACATGTAGGATTAAGAGTCATCTGCTCGGTACCAAACCAAATGCGAGAACCCCCTATCATGCTGCACCTGCCTTGTGCATAGGCAGACACACATGTTAGGTTTGAATTGCTCAAAATATCAAATTGTTAATTTATATTTGGAAAAACTCAGCATATACAGTAAATAATTAATCATAGAATCATAGACATAGAGTAATATAAAAATAAGCAGGAAAACAAAAGAATAGTAGTTCATGAAGCTGCTATATATGTATATAACAGAGTTAAACAAGATACAATAGAAGTATAATATGTATAGAAGTCTCCATATAATAGTCAAATACAAGATCAAAATATATCACATGAGTCAACTGAATAACTGCGAGTTGAATAGAGAGATGGATCTCCAAGGAAGCTCCAATTTCAAAGGTGAGTCCCGAATGCTGTGACACTCAGTCTGACCCGAGCGTAAAGCAAAACACAAAACTCTCGAGTCAGGATTAACATTCTTATATCAATAAATCCAACTCAAATGAAATATCAACTTAAATACAAGTAATTCAAGGGATGTTTGGGATAGCCATCCTCTAAGGATCCGTTGAACTATCTACTACGTAGTAATATATGCTATTATAATAATGTCTAAAGTGAAGTAAACTATTAAAATAGCATTAATGCATTACCCATTACACTTCCAGGCTTGTGGTAACGCATAGCAGCAACTACCGCCCACCTCGAGCCACACTCCTAAATCAAAGGTGCACACCAAATCAATCACAAAGTAATAAAATGGCAATCAAAGAAGTGTGTTCAATTGAAGGAGCTACCTCACTTGACCCGTCGATTGCTCTTGTTTTAGCCACCTTATGCCAACTTATGGGAGTGGGCTCCATGTATATACCTCATATAGGATCGTCGCCATCATCCTACTTCATTCTGGAATCTCCACCACGTACACAGTTGTTAAAGTGGTTTTCGGTTTTGGCAGAGAGTATGACAATATCCGATCTCGGTCTCTTTAACAACCAATCATTACTATAACACCGCGGTCATCTCAAAATAGTTTATACTTTAAAACCAAAATATCGTTTCCATTTTAAAAACCATATCAATAAGATATCATTTTTGCTTTAAATATATCCATTTCCAAAAAATCATAGCACTTTCACATTTATAACACTTTCAAAACCAAAACACTTGAAATTATAACACTTTAGAAATCATAACACTTTGAAATCATAGTTTAAAAATCATAATACTTTGGAAATCATAATTTAGAAATCATAATGCTTTGAAATTATAACACTTTGAAATCATAACAATTTCCTTTAAATAGTTTAGATACTAATAATAGTATATATAAAAATAGTTTATAAAATAAAATAATTTATAAAATAAAATAGTTTATAAAATAAAATAGTTGTGAATTGAAATAATTTATATTAAAATAATTAGTATATTAAAATAATTTATAATGAAATGGTTTATATTAAAAATGATTTATATTAAATAGTTTAATTTAAAATAATTTATAAAGTAAAATATAAAAAGAGTTTAAATATAGTTTAAAATACTTTATAAAATAAAATAGCTTCCTCAAATTTCACAAAACGATTCAAATCAACTCGAATTCCAAAATTCAAATTTAATTCAATCTCAATCCATCAATTTCAATTCAATTCAGTTTTCTCAATAAACCATTTCAATTTCAACATATTTCAAAACTTTATATATTCCACAATTTCAAAACTAAGTTTGATACTTTCATTCATATATATATATATATATATATATAAAATTAACTTCATTATTTATTTAGTTTTGAAATATTCACTTGGTAAATTCATTATCATTTAAATAAAACCCCAAATTTCAAACCACTTAATATTTCCTTCAATTTATTTAAACTTGAAATATTCATTTAATCACCTTAAACCAAAAATCAAGTTATAAAATCATATCATTTAAAAATCTCAAATTCAATAAGTTTCAAACTGATTTAATTAGATAAAATTCTTAGTCAAATACCATTTCAAATCTATCTTTCCAACCTTAATTTATTAAAAATTATTATAAACTCTATATTTGAAAATATAATTTTAAACAAATACTTGAATATATTATATATAAATTAAATTAAACTTTGTTAAATTAAATCTTATTATCAAATGTAATAACCCAGTATTTTCAACCATTCGCATCCGCACATGTTGGACTTGAATTGCTCAAAATACTGCGTTGTAAATAAAATTTGCAAATCTCAAAATATATAGTAAATAAATAATCACAGATCACAGACACAGAGTAATAATAATGCAGCAGAAGTAAAAGAAATAGTAGTTCATGAAGCTACTATGTAAATATATCAGAGTTACATAAGATACAACAAAAGAAATAAAGTACAAAAGAAGTCTCAAGATGATAACCAAGTACAAAATGAATACAATACTGGGATCAACAGGATAACTGGAAGTGAAATAGATAAAACTAGACAAGTAGATAATCTTTTGCGATTCCAAATCTCCAGAAAGTGGAATCCCAATCTGCGAATACTCAGGCTGGCCCGAGCGTAAATAAAATTACAAACACTTGAGTCAGGACTACTTATACAATGTAAACCAACTCAAGTGAACTATAGTAAAGGTACAAGTAACTTTAAAGGATGCTTGGGACCGCCCATCCTCTAAGGATCCGTCAGACTATTTACTAAGTAGTAATATTGCGCTATTATAATAATGTCTAATAGTAAAATAAACTTACTTTTAAATAGCATTAAGGCATTACATTTTCCACCTTAACACGTAATAGTCCCAGTAGTCCATCCAACATCTGCATATCTCCTGATCGGGAGACTACGAGAAGATAGAAAACCAAACTCGTAGTAAAGGCTCGATAGGGTAGGTGACATGGCACACAAGGCAATGCCAGCGTAGATATACCAATTACGACACTCGGGCTGGTGGTAATGCAGCAGCCACATACGCCCACCTCGGAACACATTCCCAAAATCGAAGGGGCGCCCAAAAAATCACAAAAGCAATAGAATGGTATTGAAGAAATGTGACGACTAGAGGAGCTGCTCCTTTTGGCCCGAGATCGCTCCTGTTTTAGCCACCTTATGCCAACTCACTGGAGTTGGGTCCATGTAACATACCTCAAGAACATCGCCACCATCCTACTTCATTCTAGAATCACCACCGCGTACACGGTTGTCAAAGTGGTTGTGACGCCCCACCTCTATACCCACACTAGCCAAGAACATTACGGTGAATGCTGTCAACTAGCACGGAGAATAAGGCTGTTGAGGAGCGACCATCCGTGTAATTGCTTTGCGCGAGCATCGATATGTCACATAGTATAACATGCATTTCTTATCAAGAGGGAAATCCGACATACCGACACAAACTCAAAGCTACTACACAGTGGCTATAATATCTTCAGAAACGAATATAGAAGTAAACATAACATAAATCAGTCACAGACAATTCATATCACAAAGGCGGAAATAGATATGAATATTACACATGAAAGTGTACATCAGAGTAGTGGTCAACAAGATCCACAATATCAAAAAGAATAGATACAAGTGCTAGACAAAAGAATAAGTATACATCATAGAGTCTGTATCTCAAATGTATAGAACAAAAACTTTGACTAAAGTAGTTAGCCAAAAGTCAGAAGATGGTTCCAGATAGGAAGCCATAAGGAAGTACCTGTAATATCTCAGTCTGACCCGAGTATTATTTAATAAGAAAATAATAAACAGATCAGTCTAGCTATAAATATCAGATGAAATGATATAGAATAAGAGATATGACTAAACATATAACAATCACAATGCCAAGCTGTGATATATAAGTAATTGAAAATCAACAAGAGATTAATCAATTTCACAATAATCTACTCAAGGATCAAAAGGAATGTCACACTCCTAATTTCATTCACCAAGCCACAATAAATGACATATATATCAATGCTAATCGTAAAAGTTGGTGAAACATAAATTCCAGAAATCATCAAATAGAAATCCAGAAATCACAATAAAAGGATGGCCAATCCCATAAACTGGACATCGATGCACCTAGAAAGACACGCCCCATGCACAGTCGAACATCGACGCACCTAGCAAGATACGCCCCATGCTCTAGCATCGACGCACCTAGAAAGATACGCCCCATGCACAAATAAACATCGATGCACCTAGAAAGATACATCCCATGCATAAATAAACATCGATGCACCTAGAAAGATACACCCCATGTAATGTCTAACATCGATGCACCTAGAAAGATACACCCCATGCAAAGTCAAACATCGACGCACCTAGAAAGATACTCCCCATGCATAGACGAACATCGACGCACCTAGAAAGATACGCCCCATGTCCCGACTTATTGAGCCGATTGCTCCACGAAGTAAACAAACATCGATGCACCTAGAAAGGTACACCCCATGCATAAATAAACATCGACGCACCTAGAAAGGTACGACCCATGTATAAACAAACATCGACGCACCTAGATAGGTACGACCCATGTAAGAAATGAGACGGAGCTCAATAAAATGAGGAACAGTCCTCCACATAGACAAAGAGACATCGCACATTGCTAGTCTAAATCACAAAGATGATCGTCATGATCAACGAGAAGTGTCAATTACAATAAGCTAGTAAATATATGAGCTTAGCTTCATGTCCCATAACCACTAGCTTAACTTAAATATTTACGAACAAATTGTAGATCTCCACTAGAAAATTGTCACAAGAGATTCAATCGAACAAGTCCAAGAATTAACCGAGGAAGTAAACGCAAGCGTTTCATACCACTTGTTTTACTAAGTCGTTTAATTAGATTTCTCATACGAGTGAGGTAAAGGTTTATATATACTAATAGATTGGAAAACGGTTTTATAAACGAATTTGGTATTAAAATAGTATTTAAATCGTTTGAGGAAAGAGTTTTGATATTTACTACCAGTATAGAAAACCTTTATATTTTTAAAGTGACAAAACACAAAGAAGATTGTAGGAACAATCAATCACTAAAATTCACATACGAAGATGTGAATAAAAATCCAACGAAACCGATAAAGAATCCATCAAAATGGATATTCAAAAATCCCTAAAAAGGAGTCATCAAAGTCATAACAAATGATAACAACACATAGGAAACAACCCGAATCGATTAAAGTTGGAAATTCAAACAACTAGGCGAAATAGGCAAAAATGCAGCAGGTCGGTCGGCCGGCTACAGAGCTCGGTCGACCGGACCCTGTTCTCAAAATTCCTCGGGAAGCAGGTCGGTCGACCGAACACTGTACTCGGTCGACCGAACCTTAAACAGGGGAGTGCTTATGCACTTGGCAGCAGGTCGGTCGGCCGGCTACAGTGCTCGGTCGACCGGACCTGTTGCCAGTCCCCTCCCAGTCCATCCAATTGAGGTCCAACCTCCACCAAAATGCATTCTCTCGAGCAACGACACTAAGGGATTATGCCAATCAACTACCCGGCCCTATATGCTCCTCGATGCATCACCAAACACATGTTCCAACATCAAAGTTATAATTTTTAAAGGATTGAACCAAAAACACCAAAAATTGGAACATTCACCAAATCAATCCAAACCAAAAGCAATTGCACACGAATAAGTGTTAGGAATTCATACCTAACAATCGAAGATAAATATAAGCATAGATGTGAGATAAAAATCTCACCTTTGAACCCAAACAATAGAAGAAGAAGCTTGAAAGCAAGCTAGATCAATTCCTCTTCAATAATAACTCAAGAAGCTTCAATCTAAGCTTAAAAGAGAAACATTTCCTAAATTAGGTTTAGGAATTTTCTGAAATCAAAGAGAGAATGAGTTGGAGAAGAAGAAGGGGATGCTTACCAATGGGTTCACTTGAGTTTGGAGCAAGAAGATGGATTTGCAAAGCAAGGTAGGGCTTAGGAATTTCTATTTCCCATTCTCTTCCACCATTGTTGCTAAAGCTTGAGTGTTTAAGCAAAGAGGAGAAGTTATGAAGAGAAGGGGGTTGGGATGAGCTAATAAGGGTGCAGTCCAAACCAAAGTCATAAGCGGGAAAAAGTAGCAAAAATCAACTTTCTCCAAACATATCGAAGCTTATACTCAAAAAGGTCGCAAACGGCATTTTGAACTCAATGGGGGTGGTCTCGAGTCCTAATTCGGCTGTTTCCAAAAAGTAGCTTTTCGGACTAAAATCCAACTAACGGTAAAATATTTAAATAAAATATTTAAATATAAAATCGATAAATATGCGGGTTGTTGCAGACTCCCCTCCTTAAAGAAATTGCGTCCTCGCAATACTTAAGAGGAAAATAAGAAGTAACAACCATGGAAGCATATCAACACAAAAGAAAATTGAAATAAGAAGTTCACCATAAAGAGCACGAAAGAGTTAGCAAGAACGGGATCGCTCAATGAATTCTCTGGATTCTCTAGAGCAATCCTTAGGATCTGAGAACCATTGAACTCTCATAAGAAGAACATCTTTATTTCGAAGTCGTTTGAGCTCCGAAGCAATAATTCGAATAGGATGTTGCTCAAAAAATCAAATCTGGTGAAACTTCAATTTCCACAATATCACCGGGCTCAAGAATGAAAACCGGAATCCCTAAGGCATTTCCGTAGATAAAAGACGTGGGGAACGTCAAGAATAGCAGAAAATTGAGCCAGTGCAACGGCGTAGTACAAAAACGGTACGCTCGAGAAACTAGAAACTCAAATAATTTGGGACATCAGCGTAGTACAAAAACGGTACGCCCAATGAACCAAAGTAAAGACATTGATGTAATACAAACGGTACATCCAATGAATCAAATAGCAAAAACATTGATGTAGTACAAACGGTACATCCAATGAATCGAATAGCAAAGACATTGATGTACTACAAACGGTACATCCAATGAATCCAAAAGCAAAGACATTGATGTAGTACATACGGTACATCCAATGAATCGAATAAGACGGAACATCGATGTAGTATAATAACAGTACATCCGATGAACCGAACACCATAAAAGAACACCGGACACTAGTCCATAAAAGGAATGAGATAAAGCTCAATAAAACGAAGTGTACCAAAACGTCCGATGAACTTGATAAAAAGATAATTCCATTCAGACAACATCAAAGAATCAACCACTTGTTGCTTACGACAAAGCGCATTGGCAACACGATTTTCCTTCCAGGAATAAAAGAATATTAAGATCATAAGATGCCAGGAACTCAAGTAAACATGAAGTTCCTTATGAGAAAATAAATATTCCAAAGGTTTTATGATCGAGGTGGAGAACAGATTTCTCATCCAAAAATGATGATGTCGAACTCTAAAAGTAAAAACAATAGCCGCGAGCACTAGATCATGTGTGGAATACCTAGTCTCGATCGGCTTTAATGGTTTAGAAGCACAAATGATAGCACGTTCTCCTTTGCAAGAGAATGGCATCCAAACCAATACGACTAGTATCGGTACAAATAGCAAAGTCTTGGTTCCCCTCCAGGAATCACAAGAATAAGAGTATCGAAAGAAAGAACTTCTTTTAAATAATTCTCTTTCCCGAAAAGCTAAAACTTTCAAAATCTCAATTATCTCAGTGTAAAAATATTTCTAGAAAAATTTACATTTTATAAGTCAATATATCGTGTCTGATTGTCTCATCAAAGCGTTTAGGAGATTCTTATCGATAACGTTGATCAAGCGCATCGACCAGAATTCTTAACACACTAAATAGGCAATACAATCACAATATCATCTTCTATATAGTAAACATGTTTCTTAAAAACCTTTAAGAATATTCTTTTCTTGTTTATGAGCAAATCAAATTGTACTTATAAATAAATCTTATGAAAAAGATTTGCAAAAATTTTTAAATTTCAATTTTCATCCAAAATCAATAAATACAAAGATGGAGTCATCGAGATATTCGGAGAATACTCGATCTATAATATGGATGAAACAAGATGGACAAACCGAATGACATAATAATTCATTCATAGGAATCATAACAAGTGCGGAATGCGGTAAATGGAATGCGAACTTCCGCAACTCGTAGCCAAATGAAAATCGGTGTCAAGGTCGAACTAGAAAGACCTTAACACCACACAAAAGATTTCTTAGGTGATAATCCTAAGACAAGCTCAAAGATTCCGGAAAATTTCTCTAACTACATGAATGAGAGAAATAACACTTTCCTTATAAGTGGGCTTAAGGAATAAAATGATGCCATCAAGTTGGAATCAAAATCACAAAGGAAAAATAGAAATCTGCTTAACAGATTGAAAATGTCAAAGATGAATAGTCCACTCGAGAAAATAGGATATAGGCTTCATTAATGATTAAGCCAATCCTATCGCACAAATCAATTCCGGAGCCTAAGTAAAAATATCGGCTCGGAAAGAAAAATCATATAAAATAATTTTCGACATCAAATAAAAGCAAATTGAGTGTTGCAGATCTACCATCCGGATTCGCAATCCTCAAAGAAGTCATCAAGCCCAAAATATTCAAAGAAAAAGAATCGACAAGTTCTTTTGATATAAAATAGTGAGATGAAACCCATATCAAAAAGAACTCAAATAAGAAGATCACAAAATAAATGTAATCAAGGATTAAATGAGAAATACCTTGACCACGAGAAGTGCCACTAGGGGCTTGCACTGCATTGAGCTTTACCTCCTTCTTACTTTGAAGTACGGGACATGCAGTAATATGGTGACCCGAATTTTTGCAATAGCGACAAAAGAGGGGTTTCGGACACTCCCTTGCATAGTGGTTCGTGGAACCACAATTGTAGCGTTGTCCACGACTAGAGGCAGATGCTTTTGCTACCGGAATTTGTTGCTTCCCTTTCTTATTAGAATTGGGGCCTTTGAATCTGATAGGCCTCTTCAAGTTATTGTCGAAGTTCTGTTGGGCACGCATAACTTCAACATCACCTTCATTATCGGCCTCTTCAAGACGAAGAGCGATATCAATAAGCTGATCAAATGAAACTTCAAGTTTCAGGAGTAGTGGCTTCTTAAGATTCTTATTCAAGCCATAGACAAATCTCTAATTTTTCTTCATTGGGGTGTTAATGTATTCAACCCCATATTTAGAAAGAGATTCGAAAGATGCGACATAGTCTGTCACAGAAGATCCACCTTGAACAAGGTCAATAAAACGCCGGGCCAAAGTTACTTTTTCAGCCTCCGGCACAAATTTCGATTCGAATCTACCCCGGAATTGCTCCCAAGTGAGATCCGCCTCAACGATTTCAGAAATTAAAACCTCATACCAATCTAACGCTCTTTCTTGGAGCATGCTAGAAGCCACTTGGACTCGATGAAGGTCAATAAGGTTCATGCGAGAAAAGATACGATCGCATGATTTGAGCCAAGCTTGAATTTCTATAACACTCTCGGATCCCGTGAACGGCCTTCCACCCAAATCGGTATAGTCTCTGCACAAGCGTGCAAAACCGGATCAAGGATGAGTAGGCTTCGGGTTAGCTCCAGCTGCTTGAGCATTCGTCACTAAATCAAGAAGCTGTTGAGCAGTCATAAAAACTCCATCTTGGGGTGGAACACTAGATGGTCCAGCTCTGGGACGACCTGGTCTAGACATTCCTCTTCCTTTAGAAAGAAAGAAGAACAAGAAGAAGATTATTCACTAATGAATATCAAGAAATCTTGATAGAAAAAACAAGGAATCATAAAAGAAAATAGGATAGAACGGTACGTAGACCCGAATAAAATCCTAAAGCACGACTCCTAAGAAAGACTTAGGACGATGATCCTTGTTATAATATTCCATATTGTTCCGAAGTTTGGTTCTGATACCAAGCTGTGACGCCCCACCTCTATACCCACACTAGCCAAGAACATTACGGTGAATGCTGTCAACTAGCACGGAGAATAAGGCTGTTGAGGAGCGACCATCCGTGTAATTGCTTTGTGCGAGCATCGATATGTCAGATAGTATAACATGCATTTCTTATCAAGAGGGAAATCCGACATACCTACACAAACTCAAAGCTACTACACAGTGGCTATAATATCTTCAGAAATGAATATAGAAGTAAACATAACATAAATCAGTCACAGACAATTCATATCACAAAGGCGAAAATAGATATGAATATTACACATGAAAGTGTACATCAGAGTAGTGGTCAACAAGATTCACAATATCAAAAAGAATAGATACAAGTGCTAGACAAAAGAATAAGTATACATCATAGAGTCTGTATCTCAAATGTATACAACAAAAACTTTGACTAAAGTAGTTAGCCAAAAGTCAGAAGATGGTTCCAGATAGGAAGCCATAAGGAAGTACCTGTTATATCTCAGTCTGACCCGAGTATTATTTAATAAGAAAATAATAAACGGATCAGTCTAGCTATAAATATCAGATGGAATGATATAGAATAAGAGATATGACTAAACATATAACAATCATAATGCCAAGCTGTGATATATAAGTAATTGAAAATCAACAAGAGATTAATCAATTTCACAATAATCTACTCAAGGATCAAAAGGAATGTCATACTCCTAATTTCATTCACCAAGCCACAATAAATGACATATATATCAATGCCAATCGTAAAAGTTGGTGAAACATAAATTCCAGAAATCATCAAATAGAAATCCAGAAATCACAATAAAAGGATGGCCAATCCCATAAACTGGACATCGACTCACCTAGAAAGACACGTCTCATGCACAGTCGAACATCGATGCAACTAGAAAGATATGCCCCATGCTCTAGCATCGACGCACCTAGAAAGATACGCCCCATGCACAAATAAACATCGGTGCACCTAGAAAGATACATCCCATGCATAAATAAACATCGATGCACCTAGAAAGATACACCCCATGTAATGTCTAACATCGATGCACCTAGAAAGATACACCCCATGCAAAGTCGAACATCGACGCACCTAGAAAGATACGCCCCATGCATAGACGAACATCGACGCACCTAGAAAGATACGCCCCATGTCCCGACTTATTGAGCCGATTGCTCCACGAAGTAAACAAACATCGATGCACCTAGAAAGGTACACCCCATGCATAAATAAACATCGACGCACCTAGAAAGGTACGACCCATGTATAAACAAACATCGACGCACCTAGATAGGTACGACCCATGTAAGAAATGAGACGGAGCTCAATAAAATGAGGAGCAGTCCTCCACATAGACAAAGAGACATCGCACATTGCTAGTCTAAATCACAAAGATGATCGTCATGATCAACGAGAAGTGTCAATTACAATAAGCTAGTAAATATATGAGCTTAGCTTCATGTCCCATAACCACTAGCTTAACTTAAATATTTACGAACAAATTGTAGATCTCCACTAGAAAATTGTCACAAGAGATTCAATCGAACAAGTCCAAGAATTAACCGACGAAGTAAACGCAAGCGTTTCATACCACTTGTTTTACTAAGTCGTTTAATTAGATTTCTCATACGAGTGAGGTAAAGGTTTATATATACTAATAGATTGGAAAACGGTTTTATAAACGAATTTGGTATTAAAATAGTATTTCAATCGTTTGAGGAAAGAATTTTGATATTTACTACTAGTATAGAAAACCTTTATATTTTTAAAGTGACAAAACACAAAGAAGATTGTAGGAACAATCAATCACTAAAATTCACATACGAAGATGTGAATAAAAATCCAACGAAACCGATAAAGAATCCATCAAAATGGATATTCAAAAATCCCTAAAGGAGTCATCAAAGTCATAACAAATGATAACAACACATAGGAAACAACCCGAATCGATTAAAGTTGGAAATTCAAACAACTAGGCGAAATAGGCAAAAATGCAGCAGGTCGGTCGGCCGACTACAGAGCTCGGTCGACCGGACCCTGTTCTCAAAATTCCTCGGGAAGCAGGTCGGTCGGCCGAACACTGTACTCGGTCGACCGAACCTTAAACAGGGGAGTGCTTATGCACTTGGCAGCAGGTCAGTCGGCCGGCTACAGTGCTCGGTCGACCGGACCTGTTGCCAGTCCCCTCACAGTCCATCCAATTGAGGTCCAACCTCCACCAAAATGCATTCCCTTGAGCAACGACACTAAGGGATTATGCCAATCAACTACCCGGCCCTATATGCTCCTCGATGCATCACCAAAAACATGTTCCAACATCAAAGTTATGATTTTTAAAGGATTGAACCAAAAACACCAAAAATTGGAACATTCACCAAATCAATCCAAACCAAAAGCAATTGCACACGAATAAGTGTTAGGAATTCATACCTAACAATCAAAGATAAATATAAGCATAGATGTGAGATAAAAATCTCACCTTTGAACCCAAACAATAGAAGAAGAAGCTTGAAAGCAAGCTAGATCAATTCCTCTTCAATAACAACTCAAGAAGCTTCAATCTAAGCTTAAAAGAGAAACATTTCCTAAATTAGGTTTAGGAATTTTCTGAAATCAAAGAGAGAATGAGTTGGAGAAGAAGAAGGGATGCTTACCAATGGGTTCACTTGAGTTTGGAGCAAGAAGATGGATTTGCAAAGCAAGCTAGGGCTTAGGAATTTCTATTTTCCATTCTCTTCCACCATTGTTGCTAAAGCTTGAGTGTTTAAGCAAAGAGGAGAAGTTATGAAGAGAAGGGGATTGGGCTGAGCTAATAAGGGTGCAGTCCAAACCAAAGTCATAAGCGGGAAAAAGTAGCAAAAATCAACTTTCTCCAAACATATCGAAGCTTATACTCAAAAAGGTCGCAAACGGCATTTTGAACTCAATGGGGGTGGTCTCGAGTCCTAATTCAGCTGTTTGCAAAAAGTAGCTTTTCGGACTAAAATCCGACTAACGATAAAATATTTAAATAAAATATTTAAATATAAAATCGATAAATATGCGGGTTGTTACAGTGGTTTTCGATATCGACAGAGAGTATGGCCATATCCGATCCCGGTCTCTTTGCCAACGAATCGTTATTATAACCTATGGTTATAAATTTAAAATAATATTTTATACTTCAAAATAAAATATCATATCAATCCAAATCATTATCAAAATAAAGATTAAATCATTTCCAAACAATTTCAATATATCAATATACCATATCTTTCAAATTCAAATATTTATCAAAATAAATATCACGTCATTTCTAACTGTTTCAATATATTAAATTAGCATATCCTTCCAAAACTTCCTTTCAAATCATTTTTATACATTAAAATATCATATCCTTTCAAAGCTTCATTTCCAAATCATTTTACTATCAAAATATCATATCTTTCAGAACTTCATTTCAAATCATTACATAAGTTTAAATTCAAATATTCAACTTTGAATACCTTCTAAATTCAAGATAACATTCATTTATTATCCTTTTAAAATGATTTATATTCCATCAAATTAATTCATTTAAACCATTTAAAAGTGGAGTTATTATACTTTCAAATTAAGTATTCAATTCCCAAAGTTTCAAACCATTCCGAGCTCAATTACTTAGTTAAAAACCATAAACATTGAAAATTTTAGCCTTATGCAGCATTTAGAAAAAGCCATTACAAGTTATACTTGAAAACATTTTAATTTAGCAAAGACAGCATTTAAAACTGATGTTAATTCTCATTTTAATTGAAATTTTAGTTTAAAACAGCAAAGACAGCATTTCCAAAAATGCTGTAATAGCTTATTTTTCAAATTAAAGGTATTTATTAATTTCAGCAAAGACAGCACTACAGCATTTACAAAACTGGTGTAATAGGCCTTTATTAAATTTTTAACCTTTTAGTTTACTTCATCAACTACAGCATTTCAGAACTGCTGTAATAGCCTATTTATTAAGTTTTTAGTTCATTTACAGAAACCATAGCATTTCCGAATGCTATTAAAAGTATTTGTCAGATTTTAGTGTATTTCCAGCAAATAATAAACTTCAATTTAAACCCTTTAAACATTATAAAATCACATTTTTAACATTGAAAAATGTTCATCAAAATACACTCTCAACTTATGATTTTATAAAGTAACCTTTACAGAAAATCCAAATTTTTCAATAATTTCACTTAACAAATACAAGTGTATAATTTCCTTTCCTTCACATATGCAATTTATTAACACTTACATTTTTTTAATTTCTATTTCACAAATTAACTAAATTTACAATTGATTTCATTTAACTACAACCTTTGATTAAACCAAATTTCACATTTCCAAGTCAAGTTGTATTTTAAAATTACATATTTAACCATTCGTTTATTTATAAATTCATAGAAAAATCAATAATACTTCAATAATCACTTAAATTCAAATTTAAATCAAATTATCATATTTACCATTTTCCAAATATAATTAGATTTCCATATTATCTATATAACTTAAATACCATTTTAAAACCAAAATTTTCCAAATTTCCAAACTTAAGTTATATTTCCAAAATTCAATTTAACCATTTATTTATTTAACATTTCCACTTATAAAAAAATCATGAATCCTATATTTAAAACACTTTAAAAATATAGTTAAATCAAATTATCATAAATTTACATTTTAAACCACTTAAAATTTTATTTATATAACTTAAATGTCATTTTAAAAGCCAAAGTCCAAATTTCCAGATTTAAGTTATATTTCAAAAAAAATTCAATTTAATCATTTAATTATTCAACATTTTTAACATAAAAAATCAAAATTTCTTATTTAAACATCAAAAATTCAATTTAAATCAATTTTTCATAAATTTACACTTTTAAGAATACTTAAAAATATTCAAAATACTTTATAAAATGCCCACGGGCCTGTATATAGTTTTCTAACCTAGGTTAAAGTGATACAGATATATATCATTTCAATCCGCAGTTTAAGAAGAAAAACCGGGTTCTATCATTTCAAACCTGCAGTCGCAAGTTAAAAAAAAAACCGTTCAGGCCTATTATTTCAGCCCATAACGATTTTTTCCTATTCTAAAGTCCGTTCGGGTATGTATCATTTCAACCCATAGTGAACCAAATCTACAGGGAACTTGTAGTGTAATAAACAGATATAAATGAACAAATAATAACATGTAACCGTAACAGATGAAATGACATGTAAATTAATAGGTTTAACATCATATATAAATAATCATAGACAGTTATAACATCATATATAATTCTGCACATTCATTTGTTGTCGCTTCACAATTGCATAATTATAAAATGTCGTGTGAGATTTACTCATCTCTTTGTGCTGGAGATAGCGAATCAAATGGCACAAACCGATTCCCAAACGCACAATGACACAACAATAGATTCAAGTGGATGAGAGTCAAGCTTATTTTTCTTGTACACAACCTATGAACAAAACCAAAATAAACTTATAATTCAATACAACATTTAATAGAAATAACTTTGAAATAAAACACAATATGAACACAATAGTTTTTTTTTGCCTTGCTTCCTAGCACTACATGCCAGCCTAGGGATTGTCTATGGTCAGCCATAACATGGTTTTGGGTTTGGTTTGGACCTATGAAGGCACGACTAAAAGAGAATAGGAAGTGTAGAGGAGTTACAAGTGAGGAGTACAAGTGGTTAAGGCAAATATATGAGTTTTGGTTCAACATTTGGCTCGGTCTATGTCCCATCTAGGTTCAGCCATTTCATGTACAGGTCAAGGCAGAGGTAGAAGGTGATGGTTAAAGGTGTGTCAAGGTGGTGGTGGAGCAATAGGAGGTGGCCAAGGTCATCTAAGGTGATGGTGATGAAGACTAGGTGGCTAGGCATGCTTTTTAAGGAGTATTTGCATTGTTTTGTGTTGTTGTGTTCTAGTGGAAGTCATGGCACTTTCTAGTCAGAGGAGACGAAGGTTAGGATGTGGATTACGTAGGGAAAGAAGTGGTGGTGGTTGGTGGAAGATATAGTAGGGTAGAGGCTGAGAAACATGTGTAAAGAGACATGGCAATTCAAGCAAAATTCAAAGGAAAAAGAGGAAGAAAAGTAGAAAAGAATGGAGGAAGCCGTTACCATTTTTGTTCTAGCCGTGAAAAATAATGAGATGGGATGTTTCTCACATGAAAATGAATAAAATTCACGGCCAAGAACTGAAATGTACGCCCAAAACACAAGAGAAAATGAAAAGGCAAAGAAAATGAAAAGACTAGTAGCCAAAAAGTCACACGTTATAAAGCTCTTTTGGTCCCTTCAAATTTCCATTTCTATAAAATCAAATAAAAAAATAAAATTTCAGTAAATGAATTTTAAAGCTGAAACAAAGAAAAATAAAATAAAATAAATAACTAATTTTAAAGAAAATAGAAAAATAATTAAAGAAATTGTTTAAAAATTGGAAATAGAACATGAAAATTACAAATAAAATACCATTGGCTCTAGAATAATTTCTATTTCACTTTAAAACAAATAAAATGCCAAATAAATAAAATAAATGAGGAATAAAATAAAGTGGAAATGACAATAAAATAAGATCTTAAGAAAACAGAAAAATAAATAAAAATTTCTTAAATTAATTGAAGCTGGAAATTAGAAATTGTAAAAAAAATACAACTGACCCTGGAAAATGTCAATTACATTTTCAAAATGTTTTAAAACCAAAATATATACAATACATGTTATTTACCCATATAAACATAAATTAGAACATTACATGACCAAATAAAATTTTATTTATATAATTTAAAATAAACAATTTTGTTAAATACAACAAATTTCACACAATAGTTAAAAAGGCATAACTTTCACATTATAAATCAGATTTCAACGAAATGAAAAGCAGTGTTTTTAAAATTTTATTTAATTTCATAATAAAATATAAAATTTAAATTTTCAAACTTTTAAAAGTTTAAATTTAAAAGTCAAAGTTGACCATATTGACCAAAATACACTTTTTTGTAAAATATTTTTTTTAGTCATGTTTCTGGAATGATAATTTATATCAAAATCAAAGTTTATATTTTAAAATAAAAAAATTATCTAAATTAAATAAATAAAGTAAAGTAAAATCAAAATTCAATTAAAATAATTACAAAATACAAGGTTGTTACACTGTCCCCCACTCAAAACTTTTCGTCCTCGAAAAGGAATGAGGTACGGGAAAGCACAGAAAAGATAGAAATGAAATAAGATTAAGACAAGGTGACAAGAAGATTGAGATTATACCTAATAATTGTTGTTATAGGTAAATTTAACAAGGTGGAGATAATCTTTCCCAGATCCTCCAAAATCAAGAACACAAGCACGAAAAAGGTGGATTCAAAATGAGTACCAAAGATTATCAAAGATTATAGAAAGATTTCTAAACAGAAAGATTACAGAAAAATGCCTATACCAGTCTATAGCAAGATAAAGGTAATAAGGACAACCAAAAGACAGTTTAAAAACAAAATAAGAAAATAAATTTAAAATCATGGAAATTCCAACTTAAATAGAAAATAAATTTTTACACAAGTTAAATAATCTTAACTATCTCAAATTTCACTATCTTATTATCCAATCATCTTAAATTAAAAATTTTAAAACCATGGGATTGAAAAATAATCATTTATTATACTCATAATGTACTTAATAAATTTAATTCTCCTTTATTCCTAATTAAAATTAAATTTATTCCTCTCAATATATTTATCACTTATGTTAAATATACTTAAAACTTATTATAACTGCTTTATTTTATTCTTAGTTCTTTTAACATTATAATGTAAGTTATTCAATTACCCTTTATTATATTTACCTTTGTTAATCGTTTTATAACTAAAATATAAGTGTATGGCGTTTATTATAACCATTCAAATTTTATCTATAAATTCTTTTGATATTGTGTATTATCCAATTACATTGTTAACTTCTAAAATTAAGGTAAGTTACATTTGAATGCAATTGTATTATACAAATAAAACTTTCCAATTGAATCATTTCATGCTTGAATATTCATAAAAAATTTGATTTTCTTTTTATAATTGAAATTATTCTTTAAAATAAAATTTAAGAATTAAATTTCTGATTTCTTCAAACCATTTAGAGATAAATAAATGTATGTACATAATTTGTCAAATCAAATTTAAATCATATATCTATATATATTATAAATCAAGTCATATTTTAGAAATTCAAATCAATTTGATTTCCCAAAATGAAGCTGTAGCAAGACTACAAAGCGGTCTCTTCACTTCGAAACTCGAAAATGAATGTCGATGATGCTGCACTGATCACTGAAATTATTTTCCAGCGACAAAGAGAAGAGCACTGGTTTTTAAACTTTAAAATATTTGGAAACATATCCTTATTAGAAAATACTTTAAATAATATACTTAAAACTTAAACACGAGGTTTGAAACCATCGGAAATTAAATTTTCAAATATCTTGTTTTAAATTCATTTCAGTTCCCAAATCAATTTATAAACTACTATTTATAAATTCATTTTTAGAACAATAAATGATAAATCAAGTATTATCATTTCAAACAATCAATTTAAATCAGTTTATTAAGTTCCATAAATTTACTTATATATCAAAAATTTATTTCATTAACCAAATTTTAAAATAATATTGTGTTGTTTGTTCTATCAAAGTGTTTTAGAAATCCTATCGACAGCGTTGATCAGACGAATCGACTGGAGACCCAAATCAACATCAACAACTCAAACAACACAATATATAAAACAAAACATAGATTTACAAGTACAATTCAGAATGTTTGGAAGAATAGATTGGGAACAAAAGACAAGATGATTAAATAACAGAGTAGGGAGATAGGTAAGCTAAAGTAAATCGCGGGCAACCTTAACTGGGTCAACCGTGACTTAAAGAATAAGATCAATGTGGATTTTTCTAGGGTAAATCTACATTCGATCTCAAGAGATAAAGTTTGGAATAACAAAAGATATAAGCATCTAAATCAAGGATAGATATAAATCCCTGGTGAATCGATGCTAACTGTAAAGGAGTTTCCCCCTTCTACAATTCAATTTGAAATTGGCGAGACCGCCGACTCGCTAAAAACATCATTCGAAGCGGAGTTATGAGATACTCCTGAATCAAAAGAAGACGAATAATGAGGGACACGAATGGATTTTGGAACTATAGGGAATGTTCCAAAATTCAAAGGAAGTTCGAATCAAGGAGGAACATTCAAACTCGAACGGAAGTAATTTTGTAAATAATTTACCTTATATTCTAAGTTTTGCCTCAAAGCCAAAGCTCTGATACCAAATGTAACAACCCAGTATTTTCAACCATTCGCATTCGCACATGTCGGGCTTGAATTGCTCAAAATACTGCGTTGTAAATAAAATTTGGCAAATCTCAGAATATGCAGTAAATAAATAATCACAGATCACAGACACAGAGTAATAATAGTGCAGCGGAAGTAAAAGAAATAGTAGTTCATGAAGCTACGATGTAAATATATCAGAGTTACATAAGATACAACAGAAGAAATAAAGTACAAAAGAAGTCTCAAGATGATAACCAAGTACAAAATGAATACAATACTGGGATCAACAGAATAACTGGAAGTGAAATAGATAAAACTAGATAAGAAGATAATCTTCAGTGATTCCAAATCTTCAGAAAGTGGAATCCCAATCTGTGAATACTTAGGCTGGCCCGAGCGTAAATAAAAATATAAACACTCGAGTCAGGACATACATACTTATACAATGTAAACCAACTCAAGGGAACTGTAGTAAAGGTACAAGTAACTTTAAAGATGCTTAGACCGCCCATCCTCTAAGGATCCGTCAAACTATTTACTAAGTAGTAATATTGCGCTATTATAATAATGTCTAATAGTAAAATAAACTTACTTTTAAATAGCATTAAGGCTTTACATTTTCCACTTTAACACGTAATAGTCCCAGTAGTCCATCCAATATCTGCATATCTCCTAATCGGGAGACTACGAGAAGATACACATGGGCTACGGGAGAAAACCAAACTCGTAGTAAAGGCTCGATAGGGTAGGTGACACGGCACACAAGGCAATGCCAGGGTAGATATACCAATTATGACACTCGAGCCGGTGGTAACGCAACATCCACATACGCCCACCTCGGAACACATTCCCAAAATCGAAGGAGCGTCCAAGCAATCACAAAAGCAAGAGAATGACATCGAAGAAATGCGTCCGACCAAAGGAGCTACCCCTTTTGGCCCGGGATCGCTCTTTAGCCACCTTATGCCAACCCACGGGAGTTGGGTCCAGTAACATACCTTAAGAACGTCGCAACCATCCTACTTCATTCTGGAATCTCCACCACATACACGGTTGTCAAAGTGGTCTTCGGTATCGACAGAGAGTATGCCCATATTCGATCTCGGTCTCTTTGCCAACCAATCGTTATTATAACCCATGGTTATAACTTCAAAAATAATACTTTATACTTCAAAATAAAATATCACTTCAATCCAAATCTTTATCAAAATAAAGATTAAATTATTTTCAAACCATTTCAATATATCAACATACCATATCTTTCAAATTCAAATATTTATCAAAATAAATATCAAGTCATTTCTAACTATTTCAATATATTAAATTATCGTATCCTTTCAAAACTTCCTTTCAAATCATTTTAATACATTAAAATATCATATCCTTTCAAAGCTTCATTTCCAAATCATTTTAATATCAAAATATTATATCTTTCAAAACTTCATTTTCAAATCATTATATAAGTTCAAATCCAATATTCAACTTTGAATACCTTCTAAATTCAAGATAACATTCATTTATTATCCTTTCAAATAACCTTTTAAAATGATTTATATTCCATCAAATTAATTCATTTAAACCATTTAAAAGCGGAGTTATTATACTTTCAAATTAAGTATTCAATTCCCAAAGTTTCAAATCATTATAAGTTCATTTACTTAGTTAAAAACCATAAACACTGAAAATTTCAGCCTTACGCAGCATTTAGAAAAGGCTGTTATAAGTTATACTTGAAAATCTTTTAGTTCAGCAAAGATAGCATTTAAAACTGCTGTTAGATCTCATTTTAGTTGAAATTTTAGTTTAAAACAGCAAAGACAACATTTCCAGAAATGCTGTAATAGCTTAGGATTCAAATCAAAGGTTTTTATTAATTTCAGCAAAGACAGCATAACCACTACAGCATTTACAGAACTGCTGTAATAGGGCTTTATTAAATTTTTAGCCTTTTAGTTTACTTCAGCAACTACAACATTTCAGAACTGCTGTAATAGCCTTTTTATTAGATTTTTAGTTCATTTACAGAAACCATAGCATTTCTGAGTGCTATTAAAAGTATTTAACAGATTTTAGTGTATTTCCAGCAAATAATAAACATCAATTTAAATCCTTTAAACATTATAAAATCAAAATTTTAACATTCAAAAATGTTCATCAAAATACACTTTCAACTTATGATTTTATAAAGTAATCTTTACAGAAAATCCAGTTTTTTTTCCAATAATTCCACTTAACAAATTCAAGCGTATAATTCTCTTTCGTTCACATATGCAATTTATTAACACTTACATTTTTTTAATTTCCATTTCAAAAATTAACTAAATTTCCAATTGATTTCATTTAACTAAAAACTTTAGGTAAACCAAATTTCACACTTCCAAGTCAAGTTGTATTTTAAAATTACACATTTAAGCATTCATTTATTTAACCATTTAAATTCATAGAAAAATCAATAATACTTTAATAAATCACTTAAATTCAAATTTAAACCAAATTATCATATTTACCATTTTCCAAATATAATTAAATTTCCATATTATCTATATAACTTAAATACCATTTTAAAACCAAAATTTTCCAAATTTCCAAACTTAGTTTATATTTCCAAAATTCAATTTAACCATTTATTTATTTAACATTTCCACTTATAGAAAAAAATCATAAATCCTTTATTTAAAACACTTTAAAAATCTATTTAAATCAAATTATCATAAATTTACATTTTAAACCACTTAAAATTTTATTTAAATAACTTAAATGTCATTTTAAAAGCCAAAGTCCAAATTTCCAGATTTAAGTTATATTTCAAAAAAAATTCAATTTAATCATTTAATTATTCAACATTTTTAACATAAAAAATCGAAATTTCTTATTTAAACATTAAAAATCCAATTTAAAACAAATTTTCATAAATTTACACTTTTAAGAATACTTAAAAATATTCAAAATACTTTATAAAATACCCACGGGCCTGTATATAGTTTTTTAACCTAGGTCAAGTGATACAGATATATATCATTTCAATCCGCAGTTTAAAAAGAAAAATCCGGGTTCTATCATTTCAAACCGACAATCCCAAGTTAAAAATAAAATAAATAAACACCGTTCAGGCCTATCATTTCAGCCCATAACGATCTTTCCCTATTCTAAAGTCCGTTCGGGTATGTATCATTTCAACCCATAGTGAACCAAATCAATAGGGAACTTGCAGTGTGATAAATAGATATAAATGAACAGTTAACAACATATAACAGTAACAGATGAGATGACATGTAAATTAATAGGTTTAACATCATATATAAATAATCATAGACAATTATAACATCATATATAATTCTACATATTCAGTTGTTGTCGCTTCACAATTGCATAAGTATAAAATATCGTGTGAGATTTACTCACCACTTTGGGTTGGGGAGAGCGAATCAAATGACACAAACAGATTCCCAAAGGCATGATGAAACAACAATAGATTCAAGTGGATGAGAGTGAAGCTTATTGATCTTATACACAACCCATGAACAAAACCAAAATAAAGTTATAATTCAATACAACATTTAATAGAAATAACTTTGAAATAAAACACAAAATGAACACAATAGTTTTTTAGCTTACCACTACATGCTCGGCCTAAGGATTGTCTATGGTCAGCCATAACATGGTTTAGGGTTTGGTTTGGACCTACGAAGGCACGGCTAAAAGAGAATAGGAAGTGTAGAGGAGTTACAAGTGAGGAGTAAAAGTGGTTAAGGCAAATATATGAGTTTTGTTTCAACTTTTCACTCGGTCTATGTCTCATCTAGGTTCGGCCATTTCATGTATAGACAGAGGTATGAGGTGATGGTTAGAGGTGTGTCAAGGTGGTGGTGGAGCAATAGGAGGTGGCCAAGGTAATCTAAGGTGATGGTGATGAAGACTAGGTCGTTAGGCATGCTTTTTAAGGAGTTTTTGCATTGTTTTGTGGTGTTGTATTCAAGTGGAGGTCATGGAACTTTCTAGTCAGAGGAGATGAAGGTTAGGCCATGGATTATGTGGGGAAAGAAGTGGTGGTGGTTGGTGGAAGTGATAGTGGGGTAGAGGCCGAGTGACATGTGTAAAGAGACAAGGCAATTCAAGCAAAATTCAAAGGAAAAGGAGGAAGAAAAGTAGAAAAGAATGGAGGAAGCCATTACCATTTTTGTTCTAGCCATGAGAAATAATGAGATGGGATGTTTCTCACGTGAAAATGAATAAAATTCATGGCCAAGAACTGAAATGTACGGCTAAAACATAAGAGAAAATGAAAAGACAAAGAAAATGAAAAGACTAGCAGCCGAAAAGTCATACGTTATAAAGCTTTTTTAGTCCCTTCAAATTTCCATTTCTATAAAGTCAAATAAACAAATAAAATTTCAGTAAATGAATTTTAAAGCTGAAACAAAGAAAAATAAAATAAATAATTAAATTTAAAGAAAATAGAAAAATAATTAAAGAAATTGTTTCATAATTGGAAACAGAACATGAAAATTACAAATAAAATACCATTGGCTCTAGAAAAATTTCTATTTCACTTTGAAACAAATAAAATGTAAAATAAATAAAATAAATGAGGAATAAAATAAAGTGGGAATGACAATAAAATAAGATCTTAAGAAAATAGAAAAATAAATAAAAATTTCTTAAATTAATTGAAGCTGGAAATTAAAATTATAAAAAAATACAACCGACCTTGGAAAATGTCAATTACACTTTCAAAATGTTTTAAAACCAAAATATATAAAATACATGTTATTTACCCATATAAATATAAATTAGTACATTACATGAACAAATAAAATATTATTTACATAATTTAAAATAAACAATTTTGTTAAATACAACAAATTTTACACAATAGTTGAAAAAGCATAACTTTCACATTATAAATCAAATTTCAACGAAACGAAAAGCAATGTTCTTAAAATTTTATTTACTTTCATAATAAAGTATAAAATTAAAATTTTAAAACTTTTAAATTTTTAAGTTTAAAAGGCAAAGTTGACCATATTGACCAAAATACACTTTTTTGTAAAATATTCTTTTAGTCATGTTTTTGGAATGATAATTCATATCAAAATCAAAGTTCATATTTTAAAATAACAAATTATCTAAATTAAATAAATAAAGTAAAGTAAAATCAAAATTCAATTAAAATAATTACAAAATACAGGGTTGTTACATTAAATTTACTTTATAATAAAACTAATTTATACATATTTTAAAATAGAAAATTATAAATAAGTTCTTAAAATTTAAAATTTCAAAACTACCTTATAATTTTAAAATTTTCAAAACATATAATTTAAAATCAAGAATTAAACTATATAAAATACATTTATAAATAATATCTTGAAATCAATATTTATTAAACCATATATTTTTTTCCAGAGCCATAGAAATCATTTTCAAAATATTTATATATATATATATATATAGATAGATCACAGTGTCTGTATGTAATTTTCTATTCTATGGTCAAGTGATACGGATATTTATCGTTTCAATCGGCAATTTAAATTATATACGGGTATATATCGTTTCAACCCAAAATCCCAAATTCAATTCAAATGCAATTTGCTTGGGTTTATCGTTTCAATGCATAACGATTTTATCCTATTCTACAGATCATTCGAGTATGCATCATTTCAACCCATAAGGAATTCTATACTAACATTGAACTTGCAGAGTGATAACATATATCACAAAATTATAATAAGCATACATCATCAATATAAATAACAGATAATGGTGTCAGATGTCACAAGTGAACAGATACAGATAATGGCATATATATAGCAATGTAAATAATAGCAGCATATTTCAATTGTCGTTTCAATTGAAATCAAATTTAATAAATATAAGAATGTTAATCGTGAGTGATTGCTCACCTTCTGAGGCTAGAGATATGAGCAAGAGTGAGATGACTTATGAATTCAAGCACAAATTCCAAAGCGAAGCAAGATTGGCACGAATTCGATCAAAATGGCTGATAACAGGAACCGATGAAAACAAATCAAATCAGTTTTGATGTAAACCAAAAATTTATTCATTATTATATTATATATAAAATTTCAATATTATTAATTTAAGACAAATAATATAACAATTTCAAAATCATAACTAAATCAACTCATATAATTATTTTCAAAATATATATTATCGCAAAAATCAATATGTAGTCAGCCTATAAATATTGAACATAATATCTATATCTGTTTGAAATCATAATGTCCCTTTCAATATACTAACATATAGTATATATGTATACTCCCCAAATTTCTAACATAAAAATACTTTTGTATTAAGATACCTATACATTTTAAATCCACGTCTGTAATACTGCTGGATAAATGCATAACCTATACATATACTCGAACCAATGTAAATTATATATTTACAACAGTCAAACAGATAATTTATAAAACTAACATAGGCTTAAATTTTATAACAACCGATAATATACTAAACAATATATATAACTTGAATAATACCAGGTTTCATGTAAGAACTTATATAACTTTACATATAATCAAATTTCACACAAAAATATATAGTTGCAGTTATATAATATTTGAAGAAACCCAACATATATATACCCAAACAAAACATGTATAAAATAAATGATATATAAAACCAACTTTCATACTTAAAAACGTAGACTGGCCTATATATGCAACTTTCATAAACAACATATATAATTGATGTAATCATTATATAGGCTAACATATACAGACATAATATCCATAGAAAAATCAATGTAATTTACTTTGTTATTATTATTACTAAACCCATATATATATAAACCAGTAGAGTAAAAATTAATTCTACGAACTTACTATAAGTATATATTCTAAATCCAAACATACGTATTATACATACTTTTTTTTTCCATATAATAGAACACACATAGTATAACATATAAAACACTATTTATATACCCTTATATAACATATACAATAAGCTATTATAAACCTTTACATATAAGAAAATATATATACATATATAACCCACTATTTTTCAATATCAAGAGTAAATTATAATATATATAACATATATTTAATACTACAAATTACAAACCTGTACAACTAACATATTATATAAACTAATGATATATCAGTACATAAATATATGAAGTCATGAATGCTATAACTAACATAATACGTAAAAAATATATATAATACCTAAAATAAATTTCTCAATACCTTATGAAGATAAAGAAGGCTGCGGTTTGCAAGCAGGGCAAGGAGGATGCGAGAGCTTGGGCGCTGTGATTGCTGACTTTGGTGTAGAGAGAGAGGCCGAGTGGGTTTTCGGCGGTGGCGTACTTTTCGAGGAGAGGAGGGTGCCGTTTGTGGAAAAAGATGATGAGAGGCAAGTGGCTACAGGTATACATACATATTTTATAAATAAAATGAGGAGTTGAAAGCTTGTTTGCATGCCAGATCAAGGGGGAGAGGAGAAGTGATGAAGTAGAGGTCGGGTAGCAACATTGAAGGGAGGACGAGCACCATTAAAAGAAGAATAATAGGTTTCAGCAAATCTTATGCAAGCTTTACTTGTTATATATATCTCTTAGCATGAATGAACAGAAGTTAATTGCTTGATTGGAAGAGAAAGAGAAAAAGTTTGGTAGAGAAGCCGTGCAGATTTCACTATTTAAGCTTTGATAAAATAATATTCTTTTGATAAAGCATGAATAAGAAAGGAAGCGATCCAAAATGAGCGAACCAAAACATGTATGAAATATCAAAAGCCAGTGAAAACCAAAAGTTAAAATATTGAATTAATGAAATATTTATTATTTATGGCCATTCAACATCACAAAACTGGACAATGAAAGGACATAAGGAATTCAAAAGGCTCAAAACATACCGATACGGTGAACCGTTTCATAGATTTCACCACGTACCGGAACTCCGAAACACAGAAATGAATATACCTTAGAGATTAGCACGACGAGACAATCAAAATGGTATACAGAGATCAGTGATATAATCATCCTGTTAACAGTCGATATTCGGTACCGAAAATGCTTCAAATTTGTCCAAAATAAAATAAACGGAGCAATAACAGTCTAAATTTGAAGAAATGAAATATGACGTCTCACTTAGAAGATAATTTACAAATTTATTATATAAAAATATTCAGGTTTGGAAAACATTTTTTATTATCAAATATTAACCGATTTGAATTTAAATAAAACTACACAAGAAAATGAACTTCAATATTAACGTATATTCTCACGATATTTTAAAATATCTCATATCGGTACTTCACCGATATGTACCCAATACTCATATTAACTACTTAGCTATGGGGTATCACTTATAATAGTAGAATAGGATTTTACCGAAAATATATGTAAGCAATAAATTCAACAAACTACAACACCACTAGCTAAAGTGATGTGTGAACGTTAATATTTATATTGTTCAACGTTAATCATTAACTGAATTTATACCTTTCAGTAGCACATCCATAACGATGAATTATGCGAAATACCAATGATTTATTTAATTTATAATCACTGTAAATTAATTAATATTCATGAAATATTGATTATTAAATTTTATTTGATTTTTAGATGCCATTAGTATTTATAAAGTGTGCATATAAAAGTTATATATGTACGCATCGATTCGATACCGATAAATATTTAAATTTAATTCAAATCAATTAATTACTAAACAGGTTTGGAAATTTTCAAGGACCATCTGGGCACAAGTATGGCCAATCGTAGGTGTAAGGAGAGAGGTGGTTTAAGAATTTCAAAATTGTTTTTAAAATGTGGAGAAGAAAGAGTAAAATAAGGAGATACTTCTCCTCCATCTTTTCTTAATGCTCCTTATACACCACCTCGCTTCATTTTTTGCAATTCCCATCCTTTTCTAACCATATAAGAGACCATATCCATTAATTCCCAAAGCAAAATTAATACAAAATCAATCTAATAAAAGGTGGTGCTCATCTCTAGTTCATAACAAAATCCCGAGGGTGATTCTGTCAAATCTCAAAGTTATTCAATCATCCAAGGAGCAAACGTTAGCCACTTTTTTAGGTAATTATCAAATCCTGTATTTGATTATGTATGCTACATCATGTTTATATAGATTAGAAAATGTATATTTATAACTAATTTATATATGCATGTGTGGTCCAAGTTAACTAATGTATTTAAATTAGTTACAAAAAATTTAAAACATCATTAAAAAATACTTGTGGCCATAATTTTTATGTAAATAAATATATTTTTTGAATTTTAAAACTATTTTAATTACCTAAAATATATTATAACATTTTAAATATATAAACATATATACATTTGTTGTATGTTAAAATGTTGAAGGTTAACTTTAATGTTTATATACTTTTGGCTATATATATAAAAATTATTATTATTATTTCCATAAATAATATTGATAACTATTTTAAAATATTTAAATAAATGAATGCATTTATATATATAGATAATAGCGCACACAAAAATCCATATGGATTTAATAAAAAATTAATGGTCAAGAATATATATAACTAATATATTTTAATATGTATATTTATTTTAATAATAATATTATCTAATTTATAAGTAAATTTAATTTTACAAATATTGTGTGTGTATTTCAAATATAAAATAAATTTAATATATATATATATATATGTTATACTTATATTTAATTCAAAAATCACAAATATATATTTTATTTGAAATTGTACATCTAATTTTGAATTATCTTAAGTTAAAAAATAGATTTTCTAAGATATTAATTTCAGTTTCAATATGTATGTATGTATGTATGTATGTGTGTGTGTATGTATGTATGTATATGTATGTGCCTATGGTGTGAATCTATAGTTAGTCAAAATTATTTCAATTAAAATATACACGGCTATTATTCTTTATAATCTCAAAATTTATATATAATTATATATGTGCATGCATGTGTGTATGTACTTATATTTTAAATAAAAGGATGAACAATAGAGACATATATAAAGGGCGAATGTGTCCGTTGCGATGTAAATCATAGGAATGGGTTGGTGATAGGTGGGATAACCTAATCTATACTGTAGCAGAATGGATCATAACGCTATTTTACACAAGATAGAGGTGCATAATGTATTTAATATTTTCATCAATATACTTAAAAATTTCTAACTTTCTCACTGGAAATTCAAACATGGGTAATAACATAACACCAGATTCCCAATCCTACATCGAGTCCTGTACCCATACAGAATTGCACTAATCACAACTTGACTTTAAACATGTGGCAAGGATACCATTTAGACCTCTTGACTTTGACTCAAATGGCAAGGAAAACTACCGGAATTTGACTTGGGTAACCAACACGCCCTTTGGAATTTGACTCAGATAACCAGAACACCTATCATATCTTTGACTCCGAAGGCAAGACAACTCCCTTTTCACTCTCGCCTTAACTTTCACTTGGGTGGTCAAGATCACCCTTTTACAAGTAATATTAATAGACTATGAGAAACCAAATCTTTCGATCATAATTCCAAGTAGTTTGTTGATACAATTTTCATAGGCCTTTGGTAGTAGAATATCTATGCTTTTGAGTAGAATAAAGTGAAGATCAGGGAATTAATGGTGCAGAAAAAAGTGAGTTTTCTTTATATTTTGTATAAATGTAGAGAAAGAGAATTGATGAAATTGATAGCACTTCACTGAAATCTTAAAGAGAATGAGAGAAAAGAGAAGGATAAATAAAATAGTTAGAATTGTTGTTAAAAATTTGAAATCGAAGGCCTCTAAAGGAGATTGAAAATTGCATTCATTGTAAAAGATGGCACCCAAAGTTGCTTTTTTTGAAAATTCAAAAGACACCTCAACGATTTATATGTCGATATGTATAAATTAATTTGTATATTTCTAGAAACACTTTGAATATATGTTGAATAAAAACTGTATTAAAATTTATTTTGTAATCTAGTTAAATGTTTTTCTTTTATATAAAAAAATTTGAGTGGAAAAATAATTTTTGAAGTGAATATACTACTTAGGTCTTTAACATTTGATCTAAGACATGATAAAATACTGACATAAATGTCTTGATATCTTCGTGCTTTCATTCTAGAATTCTCCAAAACTCATCAAATATCTCTCGATCAACTCTTGATTTATATTGATTCGTTCTTCAAGCTTTTATTCAATTATCACTTGTATACACCAATTAAATATTCCCGATATCATGCACAATATAATAGATAACTCTAGAAAACATTGGTAACAATATATATGGCCATGCATTAACAAATCCCAACACCTACAGTTGTACAATTTAACCGTGCACACGATTTATATATTGTACGTGCACACATATGAGTATATGGCACACTTATAATAAACAATTAATTTAAATTAAATAATACTTGTTTAAATAAACTAAATAAATATATATTTTATTTAAAACAATTTTAGATTGGATCTAAATTCAACTAGACTTCATAGGCCCAACAAAGATCCAAAAATGAGAAAAAATTAAAATTAGCCAATCTAACTCATTACGATCCAATCCGGTTCATCCAATGTATCATAACTCAATAGCCTAAGTGGTCCAAATTAGCAATATTAAGGCTAACTTAATAAACCCTACCCATTCGTTAGAGTGTCTTGAAAGATTGTGTCAAAGGTTGTGTTTGGGTAATCAACTACTCTACCATACATAACAACTGGCCTAACCTGAAGGATGATTTAAGCCCAAAGGTTATCCCTGATATAAAAACCTGAATTGATTTTGGGTCATGGGAAAATTTTCAAAACTTAGTTTGAAAATTAAAAATATATTTTGAATTTAAAAGTTAAATTTAAGGTATAAAATAAATTTTGTTAGTGCTATAAAATATTTTCATAATTATTTTTGAATATTAAATAATTTTTTCGAAATAATGTAAAATTTAATTATTGGATTAATCAAATAATTATTTAATATAAAACACACGCATATATATGTGTGTGTAGCCATAAATGTTATAATTGAATATCTAAATATATTTATCTTAAAATTTTAAGGTAAATTATAAATAAATTATTTCGAATTTATTAAGTATTTTAATAAAATTATTTTAAGTAATTGAAATTGATTATTAAATAAATAAGTTAAATGTTAATTAATAAAATAAAGTATACGTTTATAATGATATGTGTGCATAATACAATACATATTACAGTCAATATTCATCATAAAATGTTGAGGATGAATAAAATAAAATTTTGATTTTTAAACAATATAACCAGTTAGTTAAGAAAATAATACATTAAAATGAATTAAATATGATCTAATTAAATCTTTTTTGGCAAAGCCAACCGAGGGTCGTGCCACTGTATATAAATGAAGAGAAGGTGTTTTGCACATGCAGAGAAACAGCTATATATGGTCTTATAGTGGCCACTCCACTTAGTGTACATAACATGTGAGAAGCCAAGGTGCTTCTACAACTATAATACTTAATTAGGGAAACATTGGTTCCTCCTCCCAAGTGGAGAAAGAATCACTTCCAATAGGGCCAAAGACATGCAAAAAGTCTGCAAGGAATGACACAATATCCAAAACAAAACCCGGGTGTTCCCTACTGTTTGTGTGTGTGTGTCTATATATATATATATATATATATATATATATCCTATCCCAGCTATCGTCAAAGAGAAGAGATTTATTCTGCTTACCACGTCCTCCATCCACCAAGAAAATAAGTCCACCACCATCTATGGAGTAATGTAAATGCCAAGATTCACCATCTTTATTACTAACGTAAGTATGGAAATCATGTCTAACCGGGTCATATCTTATGTCGGACTGAACATGGATCAAAGCCATCTCAATAGGATGCCACATAATATCAGAAACTCTAGAATCTGAAGTAGCAGGAGGAATATCCATAACAGCATCAAAGAGAGGAGGAACCATAGAGGGAACTAAAGGCTCAACATGAGGGACATAGGGTGCCATAGGAGGAGGAATAATGCTCTCTTTTGGTATCCATTTCATGTTCAAAGGCCTCGTAAGAGGGATCCAAACCAAGAGAGGATCAACAAATGGCATTCCAGAGCATGCTGATGATATATAACAAAAAGACTGATAGGACGTACATATGTCTGGCTTCCAAACATAATGAACTACAATTTCCGCTACCTGATCCTCAAACACTCTAACTTTGACTGTTTTTGGTAACGACTTTTTCGAGGAAATCTCAATCAAAGCTTTTGCGTAGGCTAGTTTTTCCCTAGCTACGATATTTGCATCAAAACATTTTACTTCTACCACACTTGCTAGCCAGTTTAGACCTATATAGATTGCAATATAGAGGGAATATGAGAGAAGTCAGTCTAGACAGGAATAGATAGTACCTTTTCTTTGGAATAGTCAACGGACGTACTCCAAGGAGTGACTATAAAAGGCTTGCCTCTGATAAATGTAGGATCTTTACTAAGAATTCGAAGACGCTTCTCGGGCCTTGAGAACTTGAATAAAAAAATAGAATTGTCCATGTGGACTAGTAGGCTACCCTTTGGTTGCCAAGCTTTGAAGCAGTGATCCTTAGATAAGGAGGGTTAGAGTCTAAAAAAATCTAACAAGATAGTCTGACTAATAATCAATACCAGCTTGAATTACTTCGGATGGGGGATTACTATCATGTCTTTGTTAACCATTTCAAAAGAATGGGGAACAAAATCACCCACATTTCTTCGCAATGTAGAGAATAAGGAGGACCATTTTAAGCCTGTATTCAGCTCATTAGACTGGTGTGCTATTGTAGGTGGAATTCTTTCTAGAGAAGGAGCAGCAGCTACGTGCATATTGGCAGTATCATCAAGGGGAAGCTACTGTTGGTGAGCAGGAGATGTATTTGTACAATTTCTGCATAAACATGTTCATTGTTACCCACATCATTTATTTCCACCCTAGAACTATCGATCACTTTGCTAGAATTATCAACCGATCTATTAATTAAACCATTACTGGTTACCAAACCAACAAATAATCATGCAATGTCATGATTAACTAATACCATAATAGAATCATTCATGGATTTATTCACACCAAGACAATTTACAACGACTTCAAAATCTTTAATTTCAACAATTTTTAATTCCAAATCAATAATGATATTATCACTAACATCATTACTCAGGGCATCGCAACGATCATTACCTAGGATAACACCATTCCACACTGTGACAGTATGCTGTGGGACAAGAGAAATGGAAGAGGTAGAAGTAGGATTCGTAATACCTAAAATTGGACCAATGGATGGAGATAGATTATTACAGTCAGAAGCAAATGCATCAATCGATATCGCCTTTCCAATAGTGTTAGTATGAACATCATAAATGGATAGAAACGGAGATAATACTCCAAATGTAGACGTGACAACAACATTAAGAGGAACATCGACAAAAGGTGAATCATACTCACGGCCAAATATGGTAATCTGATGATTTGCAATGGAGAATCCTTTGAAATTCTTTGCCATGGAGGACAGTTGGGGCGAGGAGATTAAGGTGAAAAGGTGACGCAGAAGAAGATGAGGGAGAGATGGGTAAATTGACAATGAGAATGGAATGACTAAAAAGGGGAAGGCAAATGGAAAACGCCATTTAGCAGAGCAAGATGTTGCCAATAACATGTTTTTATATTATAGTATATTTTGAGTGTGTGATTTAGTTAATATTAAACATAAGAGTATTATATAAGTTAAGTAAATTATTAAAGTTAAAAGTATTACATAATATGAACGTATAAAACTTAAGTGGAACTATAATAAATCCAAATTATTTTTAAGGAACAAATGCATACGTATTGTATATATACACCTTTATTTCAGATGTGTCGAACACTTGAATCATGAGGGTGTTTGATAAGAAATGCATTGTTCCCCAAATCAAAATTACTTGGTGTTTACATATGTATATATATTAAAGATTTTAAATCGTTAATATATTATTTGTTCTTTACCATTTATATATTAATATATTACTTGAATACTCTTCATTTATTGAGTCTTCCTCAAGCTAGAGATGTAATGTGTAGCACTATTAATATATTCATTAGATGGGGTAAGATACATGCAAGGTACATGCATTAGACTTAGGTTGTCACAAATTGAAAGGAACGAGCGAATAATCTCTCTTGATTTATCGAGCTTTACTTAAGTTAAGATGAGATTTGGACATAAACCAAGGGTTGATGGTTTTATATGATGCAATCGATAAGGTATTATCCATCGCATGTGGGCCTATGATTTATTGAGATTCCCCATGATCAGAATTCCAAGGGATTCAAGTCCTAATACCTACTAGAGAAATCTAAAGGTTTCTATATTTTATCTTAAGATTTTGAAAAACATAAAAGTCTAGTGAGAGCTTATTTGATAAGTGAAATATAATATTTATGAACATCTGCTATGTTTAATTTGTCCTAGTATACTTAAACTATATTTGCAATAAAATGACCAATCGAAGACTTTTCTGGGAAAATGATAAGCTCATCATACCAAACTCTACTGAGTGGATAAGGGAAAATAAGATAGCACTGATATAAGAACTTTTATGATCATCGATAATTGAACCTTAAGAGAAAAACCCATTGAGGACGATGACCCTAAGACAGTTAGTTCTCATAGCACTTGGGTAGCTGATTGCAAAATCGCTCAAGTGCCCGTGTTGGCTACTTTAGACAAGCCAACTCAAAGGCAACATAAACATATACTTATCCAAAAAATTGTTGAGAGCCTTAAAGCTATGTTTATGGAGTGATCTAGTTCAGTAAGGTATGAGATTACTTAGAAGTTATTCAATATGAAGATGACAAATGGCAAAACATGTTGAGGATTTTGTATTAAAAATGAAAGGAAATATTGATAAACTTTCGAAGCTAGATGTGAAAATAAGCGATGAATTGGAAGTGGATTTGATTCTAGGCTTGCTGACAATGTAGTTTTAGTCGTTCATATTAAACTACAATATGAACCGGTTGAGCATAACCCTCATTGAGCTACTCTTAATGTTGTGGCCATTTGAACGATTGTTCAAGGTTAAAAAATGGTATTGCCTATAAAGGTTAAAGCTACATCTTCAAGAGGTTTGAAGAAATGAAAGCGAGGATTTACAAAATTTAAGAAGGACGCTTCCACTGACAAAGGTGAATGTTGCAATTATCATAAGAAGGGGCATTGGAAGCGCTAATATTCGGATTATTTGATGATGGTTAAAAAAAGAAGGAAACTGTTTCTTCCCTGCCTAAAGGTACGTTTATGATTCAAATTTTTTTTTTGCAGCCAATAAATTGTCTTGGGTTTTAGATATTGGATTTGAAACTTATATCTGTAATTTGTCGCGTGGACTTAGAATAGGTGGCATGCGACAGAGGGTAAAATAAGGCTTCCAATTGCTTTATGGATCTCTAATAGATGCAACTGTAGATGGAGAATATAACTTGACTTTGCCAAATAGATTTGATTTAATTTTAAATAATTATTAACATGCTAATAACTTTATTTGTGGAATAATTTCGATATCTAGATTGTCTATGTAACGATTCGGAATTTTATCGCTTTGATTTGTGAATATTTGATAAATTTTAAACATTTAATTATGGTTTTTAATAATCAAATAAATCTCATTTAATTAATAAATAGTGATAGTAACCTCATTTTGGAAGTTTGTTAACAAAATTTAATAGTTCGAAGAAAAATAAAAAATATGACAGAAAATTATTTTTTGGATCTTCGACTTTTCATCGACCAAAAGTTGTTGGAATATGTTGTGCACATACGTGTACATATATACAAATAAGAAAATAACTTTACTAATTAAATGGTTTAGATAAAAACAAATTTAAAAAGATAATTAAATAATTAATTAAAAAGTGGACCTTTCTTTTCTAATTTAAAAAAATATAGTACAAAAGTAAAATACAAAAAGGACATTAGAAAAGAAGATGTGATGGCTTAGGTACTTAACATGATGAATGGGTGTGTGTTCTCTAAATATTAAGGTGGATATTAACTTATTTTAAGGAAGGTTAGTTTAGTAATTTACCACTTTTCAATTTCTATAAAAGAACAAGCACCCTATACTTTTTCATTTTTATTTCATTTCCATTTTCATGCTCTTCTCACCTCCATTTTTCACTTCCTTTCTTCATCTTCTCCATTTTCGAAATCATGTCAAAACACGTCCTTTTTTACTTTAAATTCAAAAGCAGCCTTGTAACAACCTTTATAAAAAAACCACCTGCTTTGGGCCGTGAGAAATTAAGGGGAAGGAGGAATTTGTGCACGAGCATTTAGGGGCTAGGGGAGCGCTTTGGCAGGGCTTGCAAAGTGATCATGTGTGTGGTGTTGGTTGTCGGGCAGTATAAAGAAGTAGTAGCTTTTTAGAAGAGTTTTGGTGAGCTCGAAAGTGAGATATCTCACTTAAAAATAGTCTAAAAATTGACAAAATGTTATAGTAGTTTAGTGCTAGCTTGTTTTTTGTGTGTATGTATTTAAGATATGTTGGTATTATTTTTGTTGATTCCCACTTGAAAGTGGATGACATAAATAACCATTGTGTTGCAAGAGACAAATGCAAATTAAATGGAAGTCGAATTGTCTTCGTAGTGAATTGGTCGCCATGGAAGCATTTCGAAGAATAGAAATTTTGTAGAAGGATCCTAAAGAATTCCTCGCCTTATTGATTTATTTACATATATTATTGGTTATGAAAATGTTTGTGTATATGAAAAGTAAATGTTTCTTAGTTATAGTTAATTTACTTGTTGGTTTTATTATGAGATTGAAATCTCGTGCTTGCTTTTAAGCGAATTGCCACTTGTTTTCTAAAGTGTTTTGAAACGGTTTCCCAACTTGATGTGTGTTTTTAGACTTTTTGAAAAGATATGGAGTGGTTTAAATTTTAGAAAGAAACATGGTTTAAAAGTTATTTTATTTACAAAATGAAGTTTAAAAGTTACGATCCATATAGCGACAGTCGTTATGGATGCAGTTTGAAAACTCTATGATTTTTGTAAATTAAAAAAGAGCTATCTATTTAAGATATTCTGAAGAAAAAAAATTCGAATGTGTTTATAAGTATTTAAAAGAAAGTTTAAAGTTTTAAATATATTTTTAAGAATTTATTTAGTTATCTAAATAAGATGTTAAAATTTTACTCCATTGTTTCAAAAGTCAATTTTGTTAAAAGCAACCATCTTTGAAGGAACATTTTAAATACATGTTTCAAACTTGTTTTAAAAGAGTTTTAAAAGTAATTTTAAAAGTGTAAGGAAGCATGGGTTACAAATCATTTTTGGAATAAATGTTTCCGAGAAAAAGAAAGAGATTATGGGTTATAACATTTTTTGTTATGGTAAATGGTTTCGGGAAAATTTGAAAGGAAGTTAATGTATAATACTTGTTTTTATTAAATAAGTTGTTTACTTTTATAGCCTTTTTAAATCAAACCTTGTTTTAATTATTTATGTGATTTTGGAAAATATTTCTAATGATAAATATATTGGAACTCTAGGATTCTGTTTTCTATATTTCGAGGTGTGGAAACTTATTTCTATTTTGAAAGTTAGAAGTGAATGTCAAGTCAAGCTTTGAGAGAAAATAATACCCTAACTTGAAGAGCTTCATTTATAACCAACGAAAAGTACTAGTTTGAAATCAAAGACTACAAATAATTTTCCGGAGTTGGTTTTTCGATTGTTTGAAAAAGACTTTGTTCGATGCAAGGGATTTCTTTGTCATTGCCATTAAGTAACATAAGTAAAATATGATAAGCAATGCTAAAATGTTAACACGTTTATGGAAAGTAAATCATCTTATATTTAGCACTAAATCGATGAGTAGACATTTCTCTATTTATGAGATCTAGAATCATAGTATCTAGGCAAGGCTAAGAGCAACTAGTGCTTTGATTTATCTAGGTACGATTCTCGATGAGGGATAGAAAAGTTGAAGTATCGAAAATATGATAAGTATAAGAGAGTTAATTTCGATAAATAGGTCATGATTAATTATGTATATGAAAGGTACTTCATTTTATACTTGACACTAAATTTTTATGAGAGTTTAAGAATGTATGTCGAGGTAAGGGCGGCTCTCTAACTTTTTAAACTTCAATGTTAATCAGGAATAGTATAGGATTGAAATCAAAAGGTGGTGATAAGTATAAGATGTGCAATTTTCCATATGCAGAATATATGCTAACACCAGATAGTGGGTTGTCCACCATCAACAACTTGACCTATTTTTACTTAGGAATTATACGAAAGCTTCACGGTTTCATATGGTTTGAGATTCCCTTAGGACAATCATTCCGATGAAACAACTCTTGCTTTAAGGGGTACATTAGAGATACCCTTGGGACTCTTATATCTTTTGCTTGCTTCTGAAAGAACGGGGATTGGGTCAACCGGAAACTACTGATAATTGATTCGGAGAGACTGGGATCAGATAAGCATGAGCTATCTGAAAACCACTTCGAACTGGAAAAAGTGTTCGAATTGGAGATATCTTGAAGATGATGGAATCGAAGATGGAGTTCTTTGAAGTGCATGCACTATTTGCTACTAATCTTGAGGATGATTCCAAAAAAGATGTAGCGGAAGTAGTGTCTATGGTTTTATTCATATCCTGAACAACTTGTATGGATGAATGTTGGCGTTGCATTGTTGCTTGAAGGGCAGTGTTAGCATTCTAAGAATTTTCTAAGGAAAAAGGTAATCGTTGCCTCATGAGTCTCAAACCCCATAATGACTAAAACAGGGGATATGCTTCAAGTCTATATGGGTCGCACCCATTAGGGTATGTCATCACCTTTCTAGATCACTTTTTATGGATTTGTTATGTGCATGAGAACTCTCGAGGAAAAGATTGTAAAGCCACTGATGTGATGTCATATTTGATACTATCAGGAAGGGTTAGCCCGATCCTGATTTCCAAGGATTCGGCTAAGGCTCTCGATACATTTTATCAACAGATGTACGTGGCAGGTGGTCCCTGATACCTTGTCATTATGTGGAATCCATTTATTAATAAGTGGCTCTACGAACTTAGTTATATACCAAATATGCTGGAACATGAGATGTAAATATTTTAGCCATGTTATATATTTATTTAAAACCCTAGACATTATTACAATATCATTGGATTTTCTATTTAAAATTGTTTGGTTATTGGAAGGTAAAAACCCATCCACGTTTATGCCTGTCATGGTTTTACGAGATATTTATATTTTTGAAGGGTTTTATAACACAAACTAATCCAAATGATTTGAGTTCATCACGCTAGTTTACCAGATTGATCCAGGTGTTATTTTCATATAATGCTCGAGTCAGACTTGAGTACTTTTTTAGATTCAGTTTTGGATGCTTTGGAGCTTCGAAGACGAGCTGGATATCTCTAAGACGTATTTCCATACTTTTATTTCCGCTATATTTCTTATTTTGTATAAATCAGCATATGTAAGGATAGGCTATTATAATTACCCAGGTTGATGATAGATTAAACTCCGATTGTTGTATGAATATTAATGTTTCCTTCTACAAAGATCATTTGGGTATTATATACTTCTCGTCACGATGTGAGATTATGTTTTGACGTTTCTTTTCTTTTCTTTCACCCAACAATTTGTCTTTTTGGCACTTGGAAGCTCGGTATGTAAATACTATGGATGTCTTCGTGTCGACTTTTGAAGGTCAAGAAGGTGGGTCATCATAGTTTGAGACTAGATATATTTTTCATTGTGGCAACTCTATTATGAACATTAGCAACTCTATTATGAATATTTTATTTGATGGAAATAAAATCTACAATGGTGTTTAAACCAAAAATGGCACAAACACACAGAAGTTTATGTAGCAGAGATTAAATAAATAAAAGTAAATGAAAAATGATGAAATAAACAAGATATAATCATTTGTAGTGTTTTGGCAAAGCAAGGCCTACGTCCACTTTGAAGTTTTATTGATTTTTTCTGATTTGGATGCAGAAGTTCTTTGGGGTCTTTACAACTCAAACACCTAGAGTTTCAAAATTACAAGAATAAGAGAAATAATGGAACTCCAGCCAAAAGATCCTGAAAAGTGAGCCATACCTCCCTATATATAAAGGTAATAGGCCTAAAATCTCGTCTAAAATATCTCTAAATTATTGTGCAGGAATTTGACAAATTGTTTTAAAATAATAAGCACCTCCTCAGCAATAACTAGGAGTTGATACCTATCTCCAAGCAGGAGCCGGTTTTTGCCTTCAACTTCTTGGTTTTGATCACCTTATGGTTGGCTTCTCGATTCCATAATTTTTTGTACTTGTTTGACTTGTTTTTTGAGCCTAAATAATGGAGTTAGGGGAAAACAAAGTTGTAGTTTCAAGTGATCATGGAGTTCGATGGGGAAATGCATTGAAACAACAAACCAACTTTGGAAATAGGCTTTTGGCATCGAGATAAGCATGTAGGCAGAAGATGGGATCCACTCAAGTTGTATTTGAGAGTTGGTATCGATCCCCAATAAGAGTCAGTACCGATCCCCAAACAGGAGGATCCTACAGTCTTGTTGTCTTTTATAGTTTTGGCTTTGACTACATGGCTCTGTCTGTGCTTGGTTTCTGGACGGCTATCACTCCAAGCTTTTGCCTTGATAACTCCATGTTCAACCTATATGGACTATTTGGATTCTACCCATTCAAACGGTTGGATGACACTCATCCCTTAAAGTTCATTTCAATTCCAACATGATGTGCTTTGAATTGAGACAAGTTTGGATTCCTTTGAAGGTATCCACTCTATACTTTGAATGGTTGCTATCCTTTCATGAACCAATTCCATGAATTATCATGTCCATAATGATCAGTTGCGATTTTCTACCAATATCCGGGGCTATAAATCTGGAACGTGATCCTATGATCTTATGTTCTAAGTCTGATGGTTTTAGATTGATTCCATCCATGAATTCCTTAGATACAAGTCTAATTTTACATTGATTCAATTAATTAAGTACTGGGCATATACACATATGGCTCATCGCATGTGCATAGGCATTCACACACATATGCATATACCATATGTACGCTTCTATATATATGTTTTTTTTTGAAATATTTGGGACCAGGTACCGATCCTCAATTTGTGATTCGGTACCAACACCTCACTTGGAGATATTTCTCCAAGTTTATCTGGTTTGAGGGTTTGAGGTTGTGGCACTATAAGAACTGTTTCCCTTCACTTCGTATCCTCACTTTACTACTACCCTTGAATTGAAACCTTCATTCTTTGCCCTTAAAACCTTCAAATCCAATATGAGCTTTCATCCTTGCCTGAACCAAGGACTGCCGCAACCCATCTTTTCCATTCCCTGACATCACCCACATCGTCGTTCATCATCTCGAGCAGATTTGCCTTTACCAACCCGAACCCTAGATTGACATCTCATGTTTACATGAACTAATCCCTAATTTAACTCCACATCAAACTAAATTAGATAGGGTGATGGTGATTGGCCGCATGTGGATAAACACAGACTTGGTCGTGGAATTAAATGAGCTAGTGGCTATGGTACTTGGGATTAGTAAAGAGAAAAGAGGAATGTGAAGATTTCCTTGATTGTGGGGGTCGATGAGACTCCCACACTTAGGAAAATTTGGCCTACTCCAAGTTTCAGAAGTAATTAAACTTTGCCTTGGAGTTTCAGTCCAAATTCCTCTTTCATCTCAAACATCTCTAAAGCACGGTTGATAACATTAAGCTAGCCGGGATGGTCAGTGATGAGGGTCACACCGAGCAACATCTAAGACTTTAAAATAAACTACTAAAATAAACGGTTAAATAATAACTGAAATCCGGACTGCACCACATTGGACTGGAGTCCTCTTTAGCACGGGGGTACGGTATGTAATTAGCTTTCTAAAATTGATTATCTATCGAATTTTTTATATAGAAATGAGTCGAAGACCTACCAAGAGTCTGGCTGCTCAGACTATAGGTATTTCACCTTCAAAATATGTCAAGTCTGATGCAGAGTCAAGCTCGGTCGCAACTTCATAGGCACATCAAACTCCTATCCAACAAGTGCAGCAACCAGAAATTCCACATATTGATCATCAAAATCTAGAGAATCCCGATGTAGTGCATCAGATTCCTGAAAATCTGGTTGAACCCGTAGATATGCCTTAAATAGATCTAACACCTGATACTTATGGAGATGATGTAATACTGAATAACCCAGTCTATTTGATTCCCATAAAATTTGATGAAGGGTCTCTTTAGAGGATATGCAATATGCATGAAATTCCATTTGACGATGTTTTGGCAACGTCTCACGACTAGAAAGCTTATGATCCTCAAAAGGATATATAGCTTGAAATAGATATATGTGCCTGGTGGGTTGCATCCTGCCATTTAATTAATTCGTCCGTCGAGTCCTAAACTTTATAAGGTTGGCTCCTACACAGCTACATCCACATAACTATGCTTTTCTTCTTAGCACTTATCTAGTTTTCTCTGAGCATTTGAATCGAATGCCTGGCGATGAAGACATCCCATACATCTATAGCTTCAAGGGTTGTAAAGAAAACCCATCTCTAATTTAATTGGAGCCGATGAGGGGTTTATAGAATAGTTACTAAGGCTTGGAACAAGCTGAGTTATTTTAAGGCTGAATGGTTTTATGTATGTTGCCCACCCGAGTTCGCTCGTAAATGGATATCTGGACATAAATTTTATTTCAAATGCCATCTGTGCATTTTCCTTATAGTCTGCGTGCTTAATTTATCTTTCTCTATTATATAAATATTCTGGCATGACCCAGCAGCGATTCACTTTTAGATACCGTAAATTCTCTCATGGTAGTCCTAGTTAAGGATAGGTACATAAGAACTCTATTGACAGTCAAGAATCATTTCGTTCATACTAGTGGAAGGCCACAGTACCGACATAGTTCTTGTTGTCGATATTGAGGATGACGATGATAATGATGATAAAAGTTCACCCGTAGGAGACAAAGTCAATGATGAATTGCCTCTAGCCCAAAGTCCTAGGGCAGGAGCCGTAGAAAACATAGAGCTAGAACATAAAGGTGCTAAGGAAGGTGAAATTAATATAGTGGATGGTGAGGCCAACCAAAATAACGTTGAAATGGGTCATGGATCTCAGATAGAACAACCCAGAGATGATCCACCGCCTGCTCCTAAAAAGAGATTGATTGTGAGAAATTTGAAGATACAGACTTCCACTTAGGCTCCACCAGTCACAAGTGCAGAGAAGACTCTATCTTTTCCTTTTATGGGGACATTTGCTAGTTTAAGATATGTTCCCATGGAGTTTGGCTCTTTCGACGTTGGTAACATCAACATCAGTGACATTGGCACTTCAATCTGCTTTGAGAAGGACATCATTACAACCGGTGCGTGAGAGGTTACCCTACGAGTAAAGCTCCAATACATGGTCCATTGGGGGGACACTAAGACACACATACACATGCACTACACAACACTCGAACTTGACCGTGTCCCTACCTATTTGATCTAACTCATTCTTGTTTTTTATAGGGAAAATGGATAAGAAAAAGCATTCATTCCGATCACTAGAATAGAAAGAATATCATGTCCAGTGTCTCTGGTCGAGCTCATACCATCAAGGGAGTGGTGAAGACTATGATTCAAGTTATCACTCTTGTCGCGACAGGGATGGCTGGGATAGGATTACTTATGATAGGGATTGTTCTTCTCATGATTCCACTTCCAAGCACCGACCTAGATTCAAGTTACCTCCTTCTAGAGGCCCAGATAGGCAACCTAATTACTGTAATGATATTCCACTGATTGACTCTTCCCGAGCTCATTCACTTTCCTTTGTACCTTTATAGTTCGCGGCATTATCTCACTCTAGTCGGTCTTTTGAGCACAAGCATCATAAGAGTGGCTTCGATACTTTTCATCAGAGGCCATATAAACAAGGCATTATTGCTTCAACCATTACAAAGGAGCAGTAGGTTGATACTACAAGTTGGATGGTCGAGCTTAGGTATGAATTCCCCAACATTAGCTTTGATGGAGTTATGTTCTTGCCAAACTTAAAAGAGAATTCCTGCCGAAGCCCAACAGAGAGCCATCGACTACATGATCGATGCCCACAGTCAATACAATGAATTGGCAAAGCTAGCCGAAAAGATTTCAAAAGTTTCAAGAGATAGGATACGGGAGATAGGAAAATAAAAACTCATTAAAGTCGTGAATTACAAAATCATAGCCGCTTTCGACATTGAGATTGAGAACTCAAGAAAATCTCAAGCTGAAATGGAGAAGAAGGCCGAGGAGGCCATTAAAGTACTCAAAACCGAGAGATCCAAGCATTTGAATGAAACTGTGCAAGCGCGTCACTGGAACCACGAGCTTGTCATGGAAAGGGATGTTGCCAAGAGGAACACTGTTGAATTGAAAACCAAGCTTGAGCTTGGGACCAAAGAAAAAGACGAAGCATATAGAAATTGCTCAGGATGCATGCGGCGAGTTAGTCATCATCAGGATAGAGAAGGACACTACGCTCAAAAAGGCCAAGAACATTGATTCTCTTATTAAAAAAGAAGGTGAAGCTACAGTAAAATAGGCTAAGGAGCAGGTAGAAGAGCAGAAAATGAAGAGATTTGATCCACTAATAACTCAACACAATGCCAATGTGCTCAAGTTATGAAATCTAGAGTGGTTCCGAGTGAACTACCCTTTAATGCTCGCTTGTGCCTGGGAACAGGTTGTAGAGGAAGAGAAGGAATTTCTTAAAAGTGATAATTTTAATATGCGGCAGGTGGAAAAAAAATTTGAAGAGAGATGAGCCCAAAATCCTACATGATAATTGGCATCTTTTTCATCCGGAACTTGATACGACCATCCTAAAAGAATTAGGCGATGATTCTGGTTCTGCGCATCATAACGCTTCAGCTGTTCAGACTCTCAAGACTTGGGCTGCTTCTAGTTTCACCGTTGATTCCTCTACCGACACAGGTTATGACCCAGAGAAGCCACAACTCCAAAAATACATTGTTTATCCCTATTCCCGAGGGAACTCTCTGGAGCATTCCAGCTTATGCAGAAGTTCAAACCAAAAAGTATCTCATTAACTTCCCCTATTTCTAGAAAGTTGATGTGTCACAAATCAACGCCACTAATTCTCTCTTTGTATTTATTTATTATAGGCCGGCTTGCAATTGCTCAACTTCCTCCCAAGGACGGTCAACCGGGCATCAAATACCGATGGAGTCCATAACCGTCATGACTTCGACATCAATTCCTAGCACCCTGGTTGGGGATATTTCGAGTTTTGGTGAGCACATGATAGATGCTTTGTTGGAAGAATGGAACAAAGAGAATCAGAGTACTAAAGTTGATGGGGAATTTATAAGTATTGGGATTCCTAGTCCCGGTTGGGTCCCTCCATGCATGAGCTTAAGCAAAAACTTAGGGTGGATATCCTCCTTGCCAGTCAAATTAAGCAACGGCAAATAGAAGTTTTCTCTCTTCCATTATCAATTGCCTTACCCAGGAAAACCAATTTTACTCTAGTTTAAATTACTCCACCCGGAGGTGCTTGAAGTACGTTGATAGTATTTTCACAAAGCAACACGACCTCTATTATTTCGCCCAGGAGCAGTCAAAGTGCACCCGTTGGATCTTTGCAAAGCTCTCTTCCCAAAGGCTAAGGCGATAGAGGAAGAGGCAAGCAAGGAGAGAATTTGAATGATGTAAGGACCCGATTCTTCAACTTTCGAAAATCGACATCAATACATCCACTGTATCAACTGCCGAGCAATCGATTGCCGAAAAACTGAATTCTTAAGGTTTAAGGAGAAGAAAAAGATAGAAGAAAGAAAGAAAAAGATAGAACGGAACAATATCAGAATCTCACAATCACAGCGGAACAACATTTAATAGATAAATGAATATCTTTAAAACGAAGAACTATATAAGTTATTACATTACATCACATTACATTACATTATCAGAGTCAACATGCAACACAATACAAGAATGGACAGCTATACAAACCTGTCCTTACAAGCGAATTCTACAGCGGAAAAGATAATATCATATACAGTAATACGTCTCGCCATCCAGCTTGCCACTTGAGCTCCATAGCACTTCTGAATCCAAAATGACCTGATAACCTGACTCTAGACTGCCCGTGTGGAAAATTATGGGCACCCAGAGTTTAGGAAGAGAACAATAAACTCCGGGTCAGTCATGGGACTAGTGTGAGAACTCAAAACAGTTATTTATCTTTTAAAACAACAACAACAAGGGAAGTGAAAAATATCCGCAATGCTTTTGGAAAATGAAACTACCATAAGGCCTCCCCGCACACACACAATGCAAACGCAGAATTGGAGGAGATTTCTCCTTATGATAGTCAAAGATGCTTACTACGCAAAACAAATCAATTTTTGATATTATTATTAGTGCATAGTGATGAAAGCATTTCGAAATATAAATCTTAGCCAGCATAGACATTCCGAACTATGCCTACTATAGCTACCATCCAAACAATGGGGCACCACCATAAGTGAATGGCAGGTAATACAACTAAAACCGTACAAGGCTCGTATTGTTTCTTTGGATTTTCCAACAAATGGCCAGGACAAGGAACTTCCTACTGCCACATGGGATCGCCTCTGGCGGGACGTCCCGAGAACCTAACCGGATCTCTGCCAACACAAGGTTGGGTTACCTCTGTAACTAGGTAACTACTACTCGAGTATGCCACTCCCCGGTCCTTTGGGACCTTTATCCGAGGGCCCTCTATCACCAAGCAACAACCACATAGAAAATGAGATTGGAGCAACCACATAGGTTAAGCATCAGGGCTTCATACCGACACCACCCTTTTCCAGAAGGAAATGACATACCCTAAAGGGAGCGACCCTAATAACCTTGCCGCATATTCCTGTTTTGACCATTTCCGTGGTGTGAGGTCCGATGAAGTCTCGTCCATAAAGCTACGATTTTTCACAAAGCCACGCTTTGATCAACAAATGATCAATAAATAATCATCACATAACAACACTCAGCATGCCACATTACCAAATTGGGAATATATCGCTGATAACCTTCAACTACAAAACCTCTGAGCTCATACGTCTCAGAGAAGGGTGTTAAGCTAAGAGAATAAATTCTCCGCCACCAACAAGGATGTATTTGAAAGAAATCTGCTTTATATCTCAAAATGTAATGTCAGACATATAACCATACAAGTCTGTTCTGGGTTCGAACAGAACCGAAGGCATTTCAAAAGAAGCCCTTGCAATTCGGGTATTCACAAACCCGATCGAATTTCCCATCACAAAGGAAATCTCCATACCGTAGCTAACGGTGCAGAGACAATCGATAGGTCATCCTACTTTTTCACAAATATCCGATCTTCAACACCGGTCTTTAATGCTATCCATTACGTCGTATCACTATTCAGAATGGGTAATCCGAATAACGAGCGCAATAATTTAAAAATAAATGTAGCATTCAATTTCAACCAATTCACAACAAATAGCCATTTAAGGGTCAATATTGATAGTCGGTTATTTAACTATCAATCAATATTCACAACATAACCCGATTTCAAATAATTTCCTAAATTATTTTTCCCAAAATATCTTTACAAGATATAATTTCCACACTTCAACCATTTGAAAACAGATTTCAAATCACTTTTCACCTTTACAACTTTCATTTCAAAATGGTTCATTTAAACCAATCAAATAAATCCTTACCGATTTATAAAATTTACGTTCCAAATCCGTAAATTTATTTCCACACTTTTAAAAATAAATCAATGTTTATTTTTAAAACAAATTTTCCTTATTAATTTCCATTGTGAATTTACATTTCCAAATATTCACTTTTTATACGATTTTTCAAATCGATTTCAATTATTCACTTTCAATTTATCTCTAAATGATATAATCTCAAAACATTCACTTCATATTGGAAAACATTCCCATGCTTATTTAATAATAAGTAATTCACAAATCCATTTAATTTCAACATTTGGAAAATATTCAATATACTTAAATCCCAATTAAGTATATATTTTATATTTTAAGAAAAACTTCTCTTAAACACATTTATTTGAGTCAAAACGAATGTTATATAAAACATCGTTACGACAACCCAAAATCACTAGTATAGGGATTTGAAATTAAGATAGATATTTAATCCCAATACTATACAAAACTTTTTCCTTTCGGAAATCATTTACTATAACAACAGTGTTATAGTCCATATTTCCTTCTATTTCTCGAAAACGTCTATTTCAACAATGAATGTTGAAATCTATGGTTTCGATACTTAATACATTTTAAAACATCTTTAAATCGTTTTAAATTCTATTTATAATATCACTTTCCCAAAATATTTCTTTAATATATTATTCACTGTCCAAAATCGTGAATATACTTCGTTAACCAAATTCAACATTTCTACATATTTTATTTAAAGGATTATCCACTGTCCCAAAATCGTGGATATATTTCCTTTAATAAGCTATAATAATTAAACTTATCAAAATAAGTCGATTTCGAATTTATAAAACAACGTTTATAAATTCCATTTATACTTTATAACAACTTCAACTTATAAAATCACTTTTTTAACAAATTCTATCCATATCCCATTTACATGCCAAAATCCAGTTTATAAGTCAATTACTTATAAATCTTTTATTTTACAAAATCTATTCATTTTATAACTTCATAATTTATAAATCTGTAGATTTCATCCACTTATGAAATCCATTTACACTTCATTTTAACACTTATAAAATTCGTTTTATAATTCCAATATTTTAATTTATAAATATCAATTTTATAAATCTTTTATATAAATTATTTATAATAATTCAAAAATCCCAATTTAAACCATTTTATAAATTAATCAACTACTTATTTCAAAAATCACATTTCGGTTATATTTCACAAAAATCATAATTTTTATAACATAAAAATTTCAACGTTTATTTATTTAAAATGAATCAATTCCAAAATTAAATTTTATCATGAATTCTCAACTTAAATTTTCAGAAATCCAATTTTATTTATTTTCGACATCTAATGATACCAAAAATTTATTTGGCTAAAATTTAGCCTTTAACAATTTCAATCACAAAGATAATCACGCAGATTATAAATAGATCAATAAATAGATCAACACACAACATTGAAACAAATTCAATCATTTGAGGAATCCAGTTGGATCCCTCCAACCTGTTTCCCTGCATCCAAAGATGTTAGCACAATACCGATTCCGCTTCAAGACGGAATATCGCGGTATATGGGATTTATAAAATACTATCCTCTATTATGCGGCGCAATAGGGTCTCATCCGCTATATAATGCAGGAAATCAACTCCAAGTACATACATAATACCAATTCCATTCAAGTTGGAATTATCGCGGTATATGTTTTTAATAAATAACCTCCGCTTAATATACGGCGCATAGGGTCTATTTCAATACAACAGATAACAACTATCATCCAATCACACAATCAAGAAATTTTAAATCTAACTATTTAAAATTTAAATCGAAACAATTTGATTGAGCTAGAAGTTCTCACCTTGAGTTTCCGATAACAGCTGTAGCGTTTTATTTCGAATAAAATTAAACGTGCGTTTAATTTTACCCGAAATTATCACTAGCTCCAAACAATTCCAAACCAGCTCCATTGCGTAGCACTCGACAAAACGAAGCCAACGCAATTCGTTTTGTAATTTTCCAACCTCGTATCAAAAAGTTATGTTATTTCAAACATTATACAATCTTTAATATAATTAATTTACAATTTATATTTCATCTTTTAAAACCTATTCATCTCTGGACCGTTGATTTCTCCACCCTGAATCGTGGCTGCATGATGCTGCTTTCTTCCATCCTTCAGTAAACATGTTCGAAAGAAACCCATTGAGCCGCCTACTAGGGTTTGAAACCACGGCCACCACAAACCTCGAAACGTCATCACTCCAACACCAACAGAAAGTTCATTGCCTCCTCCATGCTCGGCCAGAGCAAGGTGGAGCTCGGCCTCCCCCCTTCTAGAAAAACATGCACGAACGGCCCGGCTTCAAGGCAAAGATTCCACCACCACGTCGCTCCGATGATCATCATCACCGTATGGATTTAAAGTACTCGACGAGTGCTACAACTTTGTAGTTGAACACTTCTGGTAAATGTTTACCGATTGAGAGAGATTAAAGCAAGAAGTTTGGAAATTTTCGGCCATTGCAGTTGAAACTCGCGGCTACAACCCTAGGGTTTGTTCCTGGTGAAAATTGTGAAAAAGATGGGCTTTTATAGAAAATTCTCAAATTACTATTCACTCGAAATTTTCCGAACTCCAAATCTCACACGGTGACTGGCGTTTCTAGGGTTTACCCCATGTTCTGGACACAATGGAATAGGTTTCGGAGGCTAATTCGATCATATGTGCGAGTTACGGAAATAAACGATCAAATTTTAACTTAAACCGATTAAACAAATTTATATGCGTTTTAGCTTGCCCCGGACAAACCGTAAATCTGATTGACACGAAATTTGAAATCTTACAATAATATAACATTATGGATCCGATGAAACTAGTTTCGTCAAAATCCAAGACTGTTTGAAAAATGACTATTTTCACTAGTCGATTAAATATTAAAATATTCAATTTTTACAATTTAACTTTTAATTCAATTTTAAAAGTTCACAAACATTGTTCTAACTCGAATATGATTTAATATAACTTTATAAATCATTTTTAATCATATTAAACCCAATTTCCAATTATTTATGCAATTTCAAATATTAAATTGCTGATTTAATTATCCAATTAAATCTAAATATTTGAAAAATAAATTATTCGACTTACGAATTTTACTTGTTGATATTTAAAATCAATTGAATATCTAAATTTCAAATGACATAAATTCTGGGTTGTTACAAGTGAAGTCTCTCGTGGTTCTAAGAGGAGGAATAAGTTAAAGAAGAAATAGTTACTACATTGTTTCTCCATAGATAGACTTTTTATTTGTTGTTCGGCTTTATATGGGTATAACTTATGTTGATGCTTTTTTTTCCTTTGCTGTGAACCACTTGTACTTAGCTTTCCTAGTTTAATGTTAATAGCAAAGTTTTTTTGTTTTGTAATATCATTGTTCAAATTTGTCTAGGTACTTAAGAAATACGTTTTCAGTTCAATGTACTTGCAACTTATTTCTTTTAGTGATCATTTTCGAATCAAGTGCTTAATACATTTTGTGATTTGCTGACTTACCTCGTTCTAGTGAATGTAAAGCAATCTTTAAGGTAAATCATTTAGATTAGTAGATTGATTATCCTTTTAAATTCCAACCACACCAAACTCTGGGCATGAGCTTAAGTTAACTACTTTGAATCGTAATCCATACATCTTCATTTAGGATGTTAGCATTCAACCACGCCTAACTCCAGGCATTGATCAAAGGCTCAAAAATTAGATCCTGCTTTACTCCGAGCATGAACCTTCCATTCTGCCAACTTCGGATAAGATATTAAGGATCATACGGACTCCTCATGCCATTTTCTGTTTATACTTCTGCCTCCACTCCAAGGATGACGGTTGATTAAGCGATTGGTCGTATCACTCTTTTTGTTATTTATACTCCTACACTCCATCCGAGGGTAAGAGTTGGTGTATGGATGGTTGTGTCACGTCTGTTTTAAGTTTATGCTCTTACCTCTAATCCGAAAATAAGAGTCACTTTGTAGATGATCGTGTTTCATCCGACTTAGGTTTATACTCCGGCTCATACTTCAAGAACGATAATTAGGATATAGATACTCGTATCGCATTCGGTTTGTGTTTATACTCTTGCCCTCAATCCGAAGGCAAGAGTTACGATGGGGATAGTCATATCATGTTTAGCTTATGTTTATACTCTTGCTCTAATTTCGAGAGGGAGTTAGGGTGCATACGATCATACAATGTTCGACTTATGTTTACACTACTACCCTTAATCCGAAGGCAGGAGTTAGCTAATGTCAATCTTTAGACATCAAGAGGGACTTCATGGACCCAATCATGGACCATAGAAGTTTGATCGACACCTATCTGTGGGTACCTATGTACCTGCATTAATCATATGCAGATTCATTCGAGTTGATCAAGTCACAACTCTTAAGAAACGAGAAAATAGAAGTTTGGGCTGAAAACCCGTTTATTTCATAAAATACAAAAATGACAGAATCAGTCATGTGGCACAGCTCTTGCCTATAATTTAAAAGTTCTTTATAAGTGAAATAGCATCATCAGTGATCGCTATTCCATGCCCTTGGGAGTAAAATCCCGTCCACGATTGCTAGCTTAAAAGTTCCATCTCAAGCTTTTTCTCTGTTGCATATGGACCTTCCTAGCTCGGGCCTAAGTTCTTAGGATTAGAGAAGATTTGTTTGAGGACCAAATTGCCGATTTCAAAGGTTCAACTCCTAACTTTGGTATTGTAATATCGTTCGAATTGGTTTTTGTGCATAACTGCTCTCAACTCAGCTTTAGTGCTCTTCTCATCGATCATATCAAGAGGCTCTAGAAAGAGTTGCTCGTTTGTCCATTGATCATAGTGGTTAAATCAACTATAAAGTACTTCCAGCTCGATTGGAATCATAGCCATCGATCAGTATGCCAAGGCAAATAGAGAATGGCCAGTCGTTGATTTGTAGGAGGATCGATAAGCCTAATGTGTTAATGGATGTTCATCGACCCACTTACCTTTGGCCTTCTCTAATCTCTTCTTAAGAGTGGACATAATAAATTTGTTTGCAGTTTCGACATGTCCATTCGCCAAAGGGTGTGTTACCATTACAAGCCTTTTCTCCATGCGATGTGGGTGGCAGAAATCCTTAAACTTCGTACTATCGAATTGGGTCCCACTCTTGGTAACGATTGCTTAATTAACCCCAAAAAGATATATGATATTCGAACAACAGAGTTGATTACTTTCTTAGTGGTAATGGTGGCCAATGGCTCTGCCTCGGCCCATTTAGAAATTAATCAACCACCAGAATGGCATACTTCGCACCACCTTTAGATATCGGCAATACATTGATGATATTAATACGCAAACTACAAACGACCAATGACTGATCATTTGAGTAATTTCCATTGGCGGGGATCTCAGAATTTTAAGAAATCTCTGACACTTGTCATATCTTTGAGTATGGTCAGCCGCATCTTGATTAACAGTTGGCCAGAAGTATCCGTATCGAAGAATCTTCTTCGCAAAAATTTGCCTCCCCCCAATGTAGTCGCCACAAGCTACTTCATTGACTTCTCTTAAGACTTATTTGGCTTTGTCGTAAGCGACACACCGAAGCATGGGGATAGATCCTGAATCAGAGTCATCTATAACTCCTATTTAGGCTCAGCCTCCAAGATCCAATCAAAATCCATCTAGTCGATGCTTGGAGTTGAAAGTATTTCCATTGGAACTAGGCCCATGAGCTATGCTTCTTCAAAACTTGCTAACTTGGAAAGCGAGTCAGCTTTATCATTTTCTTCATTGGGAATATAAGTGATCATGTAATATTCAAAAGTCGTCAAGCAACTCAAGAACTCGGCTTAGGTAGGAGCTAGCCTTGCTTCTTTGGCTTGATACTCTTTTCAAACTTGGCATACCAATATTTGGGAGTCACATAAAATAAGTGAAGTCTTTGTTGTGAGTTCCTTAGCAATCTTGTCACAATCATGGCCTCGTATTCAGCTTCATTGTTTTTGCTGGGAAATCGAGTTTCAAGGTATAGCAGATCAGGTATTCTTGGGAGTGACAAGCCCAACCCCAGTATCGACACACCGATCATTGGATGCAACGTCCGTGTACATCTTCCATCTAACTTCCTTTCCTCCACTGCTCTCCAGAGAATCATCTCGTTCTGTGAATTAAGCTATGAAATCCACTAAAGCCTGACCATGGATTACTCTCCAAGGGTGATTAGTGATATCGTATTGTCTCAATTCGATGTTCCATTTTAGTAATCTTCCAGAAGTCTTAGGTCGTTTTAGGACTTGTCATAAAGGCTAGCCAGCAAGGACATTGATCAGATAAACCTTGAAGTATGGGCGGTGCTTTCTCGAAGCGATCAACTGATAGTATGCGAGTTTTTCCAGTTTCGGGTAGTTTTTTTTGCTCCTGTCAACCACTTGCTAATGTAGTTGACCGGTTGTTGGATGCGAGATTACTTATGTACAAGTGTGGCACTCAGAGCATGTACCGACACTACTAGGTATAGGAACAAATCCTCATCATCCACCGGTTTCGAGAGAATGGGTGGTCTCCCCAAGTGATCCACTAAAGTCTAGAATGTGTCTTTGTAGTCTTGATTCCGCTCGAAATTTTTCTTTCCCTTCTTGATCACCTTGAAGAAAGCGATGTAGTGGCCTTGGAAATGGATCGACTCAAGGCGGCGACTTTCTCATTCAAACTTTAGACCTCCTTGATCGTCTTTGGGCTTCGATCTCTCTTAAAGCCTTGATCTTCTTTGGATTAACTTCGATTCCACGAAAGTTCACAATAAAGCCCAAGAATTTCGTTGATACACCACCGAAAGTTCATTTCAAGGGATTTAGCTTCAACCCATATTGTTGGAGGACATCAAACATATCTGCCAGATCATCAATGTGATTTCTCGAACTCCATGACTTCATGAGCATATCATCCACGTAAACCGTCATTGATCGTCCAATCTGGTTCTTAAACATCCGGTTCACAAGTCTTTGGTAAGCACTCCAACATTCTTTAATCCGAAGGTCATGACCAAATAGCAATAGAGTCCGAGGTCGGTGATGAAACTAGTGTGTTCTTGATCTGGGATGTGCATTAGGATTTAATTATATCGATGGTACACGTCCATGAATGAAAGTAACTTGTGTATAGCAGTTGAGTCCACCAACTGATCTATTCTTGGAAGCGGGAAGCTATCCTTCGGGCATGCTTTATTCAAGTCTGAATAGTAAATGCTTGTCCTCCACTTTTTGTTTTCTTTCTTTACCAAAACTGGGTTAGATATCTAATTCGGGTATAAAGCATAATAGACATAGCCATTATCCTTAAGCTTATCCAATTCCTCCCTGAGTGCAGTGGATCTATCCAGACCGAGGCTGTGGAATTTTTGTTTCAAAGGAATGCATTTGGGATTGATGTTTAATGGATGGCCCGCTATCTCGGGCGAGATCCTACACGTATCCGAGTGTGTCTAGGCAAACACATTGAGGTTTGCCCGAAGAAAACCAATCAACACACCCATCACACAAGGTTCAAGCTAAGATCCAACCTTTAGGACTTTACTTGGGTCATCCCTGTAGATTGGAACAACGATTGTCAATTCGACGAGAGCTGATCGTCCGCCCTCTGGCTCTTTTCGTCAGTCCATATCATCGTAGAGCCAACTAGTTTGGAGTTTGGGCGGTATTTGCTATGCGTCCAAAGCCTTTATGCAGAGGACCCCTCTGGACTCTTTCCTTTCTCCTTACGCCTTGCTTCCTTCAGTTCAGTGACATAGCACTCGTGGCCAGCCACTTAATCTCCATGCATGACCACACTCCATTATCTGTAGGAAATTTGATAATTAAACACCAAGAGCGATGGTCGCTCTAAATTCAGCTAGGTTCGGTCGGCCTAAGAATGCCTTACAAGTTGTATCCATCACTAAAAATGGCACAACCCACACTCATCTGCAGTCTCCCTCACCAAGTTCTACTGATAATTCGATAAATTTTATGGCTTTAATAGCTATCCTATTGAACCTCTGTATACGAAATCTACAAGGTTTTAAATCTCTCTCCTCCAACATTATTTGGTCGTAAGCTTTTTTGGACAAAATATTGACCGAACTCCGACAGTCAACATGCACCTTTTATACAACAGCAGGACCAATTCAGCTGAGATCACAAGTGGGTCAATTGTGAGAGCCTTCACTCCGTCAGCATCGTTGTACCGAAAAATAATATCGTCGGACATGATTCGAGATTTTTTTTACTAGAGTTCCATCCTCAAAAGCATAGCAACTTCCATTATCTGCATGCTTTGAGGCTCCAATGTATATATCCTTTTCCACAAAAATCTTATCAGCAGGATGAGGCCCACCAGTGATTGTGTTAATCACTAATCTTTTTTTATTGCCGCCTGAATGAATCAACACTGGGCTTAGCTTGCCCCTGTTAGGAAGATGGCCCAGGGATGCTAGAATTTCCTTACCCACCATCCTATAGGGCTTTTACATATTGTTGCAACTAGTGTGTGGCTCGTGCTACGTACAGGGCAACACCATAATTATACTGAGATGATCATATTATGTTTGTAATATATTGACGAGTTTTGCTTACGTTGGTGTATAAGTATAGAACACTAATGCAGACTAAAAATTGGATGTTTTTTGCAAATACTTCTATTGGGAGAAGATCTTATTCTTAAATATTCATATTCATATGTTGTCAAAGCGTAATCAGTACATGGTTTCACTTCCAAGTGCATGTTAAGTAGTATATAATTTCTCTTGGATTCATTATGTCCTCCCTTTTCCCTATTGTTCCAACGGCTCGACCATCTAACAGCCTCTCTTAATACTCACTGCTCCTCTTACTGCAATGTTCCATGCTCATGATATGCATAATCTAGAAAGCCAAATCCCTAATCCGTGCGCAATCTAGTGCGCAAGCTTCCCCAGTTTCGTTTACTCATGCCCTCTCAACACAAATTCCCATGCCATTTATAAGCAACACTGTGATAATAAAGAGTTTTCAGATCAGTGCATATAGATAGATCGAAAATGACAGAAAAGGCATCTGAGTTAAATCAAACTGAGGATCAAGGAACAACAACAAAAACAAACATCAAAGTACACACGGTAATCATTATAGGGAAAAACAGCATTAAAAAAATGAACTACTATCGCCATTTTCATGGTATTCACAAAACTTTCAGAGCAGACAGCCACATTCGATATCAAATTATGATTCATTGCAGCATATATCATACTAAGGATAACTAATTTTTTTCACAATTAGTTATTCCGAAAGAACACTTTTTTAACTATTAAATAATATAAAATAAGCGAATTAATACAATGCAAAGTTGGCAACGCCTAGTGGTATCAAGGGTGTAGAAATGATATCACAGCAACATAGTTTAAAATTAAATTCCTTGATAATAATTGTATATAAAAACATCATTATCTAGTTGAACCACAACCAACAACAACAACTAAAATAAGAATATCATAATCACTTTATCCTTAAATGGATTTAACGAAATGAATTATGTATTTAAGTGATTAAAAAAAGAAATATGGTAATGAAAATATCATATTTAAGCCCATATAAATTTACCAAAACCTTTCGATGCTTATGGATTTTAATTTCAAATTTAAAGGAGTAACTTTGCAAACGAAAATTACATGTGATTTAAGAATCAAAATAATGTTCAACTGTTTCGCTTGAACCAGTTTTTGTTACTTTGTGCCAAATTCAAGTAAGATGAAAACTGGTAGCCTATCAAATTTACAAACAAAAGAGATATTGTTTCTCTCGTAAACTCGACAAATATGTTTTTCTTAAACTAAAAAGTGACTATCTAAACATACTAAACAGAACTTGAACTTGTATAAATAATGGAATAGAACATCATTATCATTTTCGTATCGAACCTCCAATTTTAGGGGTTGTTCATCCATTCTACTTTGCTTTGAGAAACAAATTTTGTTTGGCTATTTGTAATCGGTAGTTTACACATCCTAAAGAATGCAGGTAGTCAGTAAACAAATAATATAAACGATTTTAAGAAAAAGAATTCATCACTTTTTACTGCCTTTGTCACATTCTTTCGAAAAACTAGGCAGGAAATATAACTTCATCCGGATGCTATGTTAATCTCCATTAAAGTTGCATGCACTACATACTTCCTAGACTAAAAAGAAGAGAAGTGGAGAAAAATGTTAGCAAAATAATTAAGGTAGTATAGAAGAAGAAATAAATAATAAGTCACTACGTGGAAGTCATTAGCTCTTATGTCGTCTAACATATTAGCTATAGTACTTTTTATTTCATAATCATAAGTTGTTGAAGTCGATGGTCGATGACGCTCAACTGTTGTAACCGTACCTCCACTTTCCATGACTCTAGAATGCATAACAGTCAAGGTTAGTATGTGCACATAAAGTAGGCAGTAGTAATAGTTGATATAACCAAATAGGAGAGAAACTTGGAAATTAAATAAGCTAACTCTAGACAGTCAATGTTTGAGTACATTTGTGTAACATTGTTGATTGAAAGGTATACTCTCCTAAAATAAGTAGTTTGTTTATAAGGTTGACAAAACAAAGTAAAATATAATTCAGTACTATAACGTTACCTTTAAAAAGTTTTACTAACATAGAAGTGAATATTAATGAGGGTGGTTGGTTTTATGATTGAATAGCGGCCAGATCTATGCTGTTTATCTTGTCAGCCCATAAAGGGACAGATATATCTTTTGAGCTGCATAAAAATAATATGGGGTTGTTTATAGTTTGTGGAAAGTGGTTGTTTCTTGTTTCCAGTTATTATACATTTGTTAGTCATACGCCATTTTGATTGTTTTATGCTTACTTTTTGTGTACAGATAAGATGTAGAGGTGAACAAATATCTGGAGCAGTTGATGTTGGAAATTTAATTTTAAACATTATATTATTATTAGTAGATAGAATAGTACTTAATACAGTAATATGAAATTTTAACTTCTAAATAAATGATACATCTCTAGTTTTTAATGTTATATATGGAAACTGTGTACAATTTTAATCCAAGGAGTTGGCTTGTAAGCATTCGCTTCTACATCCTTTTGAACATTATTGCAGTCCATATAAATGATACATCAAAATTTATGGAAACAAAATTTTCCAATTAACTGGTAAAGTGAATTGATAAATAAATCTTATGTTCTATTATGTAGCAAACAATGGGACTCATTATGTAAAGCAATCGTTGAAGTTAACCTTCACAAAATTATAACAAAATTCAGTTCCCTTTGAATATATGTTTGGTAGACATATAAATTACATAAAAAGTGAAAGAGTTTTGTACTTTAGCTACAGCTTAAATGTACAATCTTATGTTGATATTGTATCTCCTCCCTCATGCAGTTCTACTCTTCTATTTCAAGCTGTTGTCTGTGCATCCACACCCTCTATCCTTGTTAATGAACATCCTGCTATTATTACTCATCCCAATGCTCATAAAGATTCTCAAGTTGGGCTGGTGCTACTGCAGTTTGCGGATCCTCTCAAGCATGCTCGAGTTGCTGCCCTATCAGTTGCGCAAATGCTCTAGGATTCATGCAAAATCTAATTTAATGTTCTCTAATGTAATATTATGAGGATTAACTCATGCCTATATACATCCTGCACGTTCTGATATGTTGTATGGATTAACTCATGCTCAATTTCCCCATGCTCCTCATATCAATCACATCCTGGCCTATCTGATCATATTCAGCCTACAATAAAAGCTTGTGTACAATCTTATGCACTATCAAATGCTCAAACAATTGATGATGCATCACATCCCCATGCCACTGCTACTGTTGAACTATAATCTGATGCTATGTTGCATGGGTTTCTTACTCCTATTGCTCGAGTGCCTACTAATGTGTACATATTCTTCCGCAAATCATGCTCTAGCCCCCACTTTTATTCATGCACACAACACAGTTGTTTCAGCAAGTAGTACCTACTTTGCTCGATTGGATATTCTTATGGCCGAACATTCTTATAGTTTAGGATCACCTACAGATTATGTTTCTGCTCTCATTTTCGACCAATCTCCTCTTACTCTTGCGCAAGCTTCTATGGCCTCGGCTGTTCGTTATCTCATTTAATCGGATGCACATACTGATGACCATTCCAATCCATATTTTTCTACTCATTTTCGGCCAGGAAACCCATAGATTTTTAACAATGCACCTGTTATGCATGTCTATGATCACATCCTTAATTCAAAAGATTGCACTTTCATAGTAACTCTCTCACAATGTGCATTTGATGCACCGTCTGATATTTGGTCTAATGCATAAGTGCACAGTTTGAAGGATATACATTTCCAAGTCGTGGAAATGCACATGGATTGAAAACCACATGCCTTCTGTATCCTAATAGACAATATTTTATATCCTTCTCGGAGTTGAAGATTTTTTTTCAACATAGGCTCAACTTCTTGTAATGCTGCATAAAATAAGAAAAATGTTAAAAACTATCCCACTTTGGTAAATATCTAGTGAAATATATAGCCAATATAATGAACTTAAAATGGTGTTATAAGCTAAGCATTGTCAACTTTATTGATAGAAAATTTCTTTGACTGATTTGAAATTTCATAACTTTAGTGTATAAAGAAGAATTACATTAATTAATTTTATACCATAACTAAGGTTTTTTATGGTGCAAAAAGATTTCAAATAGCAGAATGATGTAGTGATGTTTTATTTTATTTTCAAAGTAACCCAAATAAATCATTAAAGTTGTGAAAAGCAGTAAAGTTAAAGTAATCCAAATTTGTCAAAACATAAGCATTATACCTATTGTCAGTTGGATTAGCAAGTACTGCAAGGTGCATTGGCTATCAGAGTCATTTTTTCTTATATTCACTATTTTACGTCTGTGCATGGGTACTTTTAAAAGGAGAATATTGCACCTATGCTCCTTGCATTTATCCCATTCTACACACCTCATTTTATTTTTGAATCTTATTTAAATACATTTTAGTTCAACTGCCAAACCCTCTGAATAAACAAAACCTAAATTGAAGGAAATTATAGAAGACAACTCTCTTAACCGTGCTTTGAACTTAGCATGAAAAACTGGCTCAAACCAAAAAAAAAATGAATGTAAGGTTCCTAGTCGCTTGCTTAACTACCTAATCACATATTTATTTTATACATTACAAAACCTATACATCATCACAATAAAAACCAAAATCAATGCTATAATTTAGCATCTCAAAATATCTTTCCAAGTATTTTATTCTTTATGTAGATTGATTTTTCATTATTTTTCTTTTTATTATACTTATTTAGTTATGTCTAAGAACTTACAACAAAATCACAGTAACATACTTTATTTATTGGTTTTCAATGTACATGTTTACTGATATAATTATTTGCAACAAAAATTAATTTACAGCTAAGTCTTGATAAAGAGAAAAGTTTACAATCATCATAACATTTTTACGACTTAATTACTGATTTTGCATCCTAACTGAAATTCACCAACATAATACAGGTACATTTTATCCAAAGGAATAATAGCTTGCGCTGCAAATTACGGGATAAAGATTTTGTTTATCCCAATTCCTCCTTATTTTTACCAAAAGCTCAGTAGAATCGAAAAAATAATAAGCCACTCCAATTAGCTTAAAATAGATTCCAAAGTTAACTAATAATATGTTTACAATAATAAAATAAGTTGTATCATAATGTGCGTACGTATATATATTTAGGCATACACACACACATTTGTGTATATACATATACGTTCTACACACACAGACGTATAGGAGTATTCAATGGTACCGCAAATAGTGCATCACTCCAATAGCCTCCAGATTTCCACCACATATTCTGCATTGAATAATATATCTTTCATATTATTTAATTTGGTTGGGTGGTGGAAATCAAAGGGTCATAGAGGGTGCTATTGAACACTCCTCATATACATACATGCATATATATATATATATATATATATATATCTGTATGTGTGTGTATTTGTGTATATACACACGTATATGTGTATACCAAGGTTTGAGGTTTCGACTGAAATGCCAAGATTACGGCCATTCCGTTTATGTTTTCGTATGGACCGAAAGGAAACCAAACTGAAATTCATGTTAAACAAAAAACAATCGAACCTCAAATTTTACAAAAAAATCTCAAATAAATAAGCAATTTGAGTTCCAAATATATAAATATTCAAATTTGCAATTCTAACATAGGAAACATATACATCCACGAAATATGTGAACCAGGTAAGTAAAAAGTTGAAAATGAAATAATAAATAAATTTTGTTTAGTGTTATAAATATTTATAATTAATTAGCATTGCTCTTTTATATTTTATTTTTTAGTTAAAAATATATTATACGTTTTGTTTCAGTAAATTAAAGTAATATATGTGTAATTATTTGAAAAATAAATAATGATATATAAAACTGAAATTGGAGTCGAAATTCCCAAAAACTTATGAATTATATCGAAATTCCTAAAATTATAAAAGATTGAAACTGAGATCTCGAAACTTGGCATATATAATGATTGAGGAAGTTTTAATAACACCACCTTTTAGCACCCTTTTAGCTCTAAGGTAAAGAGAAAAGTTCTGATGGTAAATGTTGACTCAACTTTAGAAAGGTCAGAAACTTCACTATGGTTACATTTTTGTAGAGCTGATATTAATGGTATGGATTAAACATCTTTAATATTTATAGCATTCAACTTATTATAGTTATAAATATGACAGGGTTGCTTCAAAAAGTGGGTGACATGGAACGTTCATCACATATACACATATAGATTGGTACATACAAATTGATTAGACCGGCTGCGTCTTTGTGTTACACCTCTTGTGCCACACCCAATGCTAGACCTTGACGTTTTCTTGGAGTTGTGGTATTTGAAATGAGATTAAAATTTGTACATATTTTTTTTATACCATTTCATTTCAATAAAATTTATTGAATTGGGTACATGTCATATTTTGAATGAATATGTACTTCAAACCGGTGGTTAATCAATGGTTGACAGTTATAAAAAAAATTAAAACTAATTTGTTTAAAATTATTTCAATTTTTTTGAAAATAATCTTGAATATTTTTATCCATCTATAAAATCTAATTCATAACAAATTGTATAACTCAAAAAATTATTTCGGTGCAGCAAAAGAATGTAGTTAATACTTATTTTCATGGTACTTTTATTATACAACACGTTTAAAGTAATGACTGATACTTCATAAAGCACTATTTTGGATACTTTATAAATAACATATAGAACAATATTGTATACATCACATATAAAAAGCATATACAATAATATTGTAGAAGACAATAGTATTAGTGAGAAGGTGTCTCATCAATTCTAACAAGAAGGCACCTATATCTAAATTTGTCATTAGTTACCAAGAGTACAACATAATTTCAATAACCAATTTGAACCTCCAAGATAAGAAACTTCTCATTAAAAATAAACAGAGAATTTTTTTTTAATTATTTAAGTTTATAATGTCAGTATGGCATTAGTTCTTCATAATCACAAGTAGTTTGGAATATTTCGTATTAAGGTACATCACGATACTTTATGGGCGCGTTCTTTATTGAGCAAATGGGGTACTTGAAAGGGATATACAAAAGGGGCATAAATGGAGAAAGTTCAGTGAAAGCTATAGCAGATGGCAATATTTATCGATCATTTCATCGAACAGTTTGAGTGCAAATTCTGAAGTATACAATTATACATTAAGGGTGCAAGTCTTCGTAAAAAACAAATATTGCAATATGCACAAAAGTAAATAATAAGACATGGTGGAATAAACGAAGACTCGCTTAAAATTGTACACCTATTCACTACGTACAAAATGGGTCTTTGAAAAGCTTGCTATGTATAACTCAACGTATGTTGTACATTATAAATTTTATATAAAAATTAAAGTTGAACTTCTTTCTCTGGTTTTTGTAGATATTTAGAAGGTTGAAATCTACAGGAGATTAATTATATTAATAATTGAAATAAACATTATTCTGATGATGATATATGTATTATCACCGACCTTACCATGAATAATTTTCAAGACAGATACAAATTTTTTCTACTATTGTTTCCTTTAAATATTAAAAATAATCAACAGATTAATTAAATTAGTTATCTGATAATGAATCTTTGTGCAGTATTAGTGATAAGAAATGCAAAACTCAAATTCACAGTATAACACCAGACAGTGAATCGGTTGTATAACACAGAGCAGCATTAACATGCATGAGCTACTCTACCAATTTCTTTTAGGAAAACAAAAGCTAAACATATCAGTGCAAACCCGTAAAAATTCCATCGAACAAAGAGGACAGTTGACAGTAAATATTATTGTAACAAAAAGTGTAAACTGGAATAAAGAGTACAGTAGTTGGCAAAATTAGTACTAAATGGTACACTGATGTCATGATACTTCGCCTCTTGCAATGATTCCACTAATCAGAGTATCAAACTCTTTATTTCCATGGACTGCAAACGACAACTGACATGGAGTGATTAGTTCCACCATCAGCAATATGATAATAGGTTTAACTGTTAAAATTGATGTAACTCAGTGGACAGATAACTAACCGTGTAAAAGAAAATTGTTTAACGCAGTTGGTGACAATAGTTAAAATATCAAAATGGAATAAGAAACCGCATACTAATATGATTAATGCTCCAGCCTGTAATATTACGGTAGCTGTATTTAATTTCTAGTCAAGCATTTGGTAATAATTTTATAAGTAGGCAGGGAAAAAGCGGTAGATAAAATAAGCAAGTACATTATATTTAATGAAAACGTCAGCAGTAAATGGAGGGTGGAAGATGGGCCATAAGTTAAAAGATGTATGCAATATTGTGGTAGATAAACAGCAGAGTCATAGGGTGCAGTATATTCAGTGTATGACTTAAATTACCAGAAATGGACCAACCTTATTTTTGTTTACCTTTATATTATTAATGCAATAGGGTAATAAAAGAAGCATAGAACTATGATGACATGGTGCAGTTTGGTATACTTTCTGTAGGTATACCGTTTGACAAACCGTAAACAAATGAACAAATTGTTGTTACTAAGCACAGAATGAAGAAATTCAGTTATTCAAACCAAATTATACTAACCCAGGTAAAGGATGCAACATATTAAAAAGATTAAGATAGAAATAAGAGCGCCAATTGAGAACATAGAACTCTGGCATCAGTTAAGTGACATTTGTGGAAGGCATGGTGGCAGCAAATAAATGATTGTCGTCTTAACATCATATTTTGAAGCGTGGAGAGGGATAATTAATGAATTCGTAATACAACAATCCTCCATAAAAGGTTGTAAAAAAGGCGAACATGATATTGAAGAAAGTTAAGCATACTATTTTTCGATATGACAGCAATCAAATTATATGCAAATGAATACTGATTTGTAGGTCAAACTGTATATAAAAAGAAGATATCCTATTGTACGTAAATATTTATACGTACAATATGGCTGCCTACTGCACTGGCTAATTTAAGTACAGCAGTTGCAGTTTGTCCTTTGCTCGTATGGAACTCAGACTGAGATATTATACGTGGTTATTTCCAAAACAAACCACAGCAGAAGTAATATGACAGCATATATATTGGCAGACAGACTAAATGCTTGAGATATTAATTCAGAATGTGATATGAATGTGGTTGCAATATCATATGGGTGAATAATACCACTACATCCCCTCCCAGTTATGAGATGCATCAAGTATATGAACGAGCTATTTACCCTAAACCAATGTTGAAACCGGTACAATACTTCGTCTACCAAAACCATCAATTTACGGTGCTAACTGAGTCATACAGAAAAAATGAGTAGGCAGTAATAAATGGGAAAGGGCGATGAAATGCACACAGGGGAAAGTTTTTTATGCACATGTCAGTTTTTGTTGTCAGATATATATATAGAAAGAGAACAATTTGCTGCTGAAAGGAATTGGTAGTGCAAGAAACGGTAGAACATAATGAACGTTGTAATAATGTGGTATGCTGTGCGCACAAATATAGTACCGTAACTAATGTGCAGTGAAAGTAACGATTTGTTTGTGAACCATGGACAGTTAAATGATATGGAGGAAAAATTGTAAATAAAAATGAGACATGAAATTTGGCGCACATGATCTACAAAGAAATTATTCGACTGCCAGCAGACCATTAACCATTGCATAGTACATGGGTACCGTCCATGGGTAGCAGTCATACTAACAGTACTTAAATGTTGTTTAGGTTTTAGTCGAGTTTGCTATGCACAACTATTAGGAAATGACCATAGTGAGTAAACATGAACCACCGTTTTGATCTGCCTACGCCCAATCCCATGCATAGTCATAGGACTTCATATAACTCATAAGGGTACTAAATTCAGTCATTTACATAGCGCACGTAAAAGATATAAGTAAAATAATGTGTATTTGTTCGTGACATAAATTTTGAATAAGACCAGCTAAACAATTGTATTTCTTCCAAGTTGTACGAACACCTAAACAGTTGTTCTCTGGTCTAATATGATAACTGTTTACTGTCGAAAGCTAACCAGTTAAATGTGAGACATGGGGTTATCAAGTGTATTCTCTATTTCTAGAACACAACCACGCTATCAACACGGAGGTGGATAAATAGTTGCTATGTTTGTATGGTAAAAGCCGATAGTTCTGAAAATTGGTACGTAAAAGAAATCAGTTACGAACATACAGTTTGACTTCACAGTGAATAAGGACTTACTGAAAACTTAACTGAAACCAATCAGGTGAAAAAAACTGAGCATCATTTTCTAAGATTGATTAAGTTTTCAGAATAGTAACCATTACAGTCATTGCTCTGTCAACAGCGAAGTAACTATGGGGAATTGTAATAGCAGTACACAAACCAACAATTTACAAAAAAGGAGCATTGACATAATGAATTTTCCATTACTGTCAAATAAATTGTAACTGAGATCCAGTTTTGAGCATACGTTTTAAAGTGCATAAATAAGTATAAAAAACCGAAACAAAAGTACGAATGGAAATAAAAGTCATAAATTGTGAATGATCAGTGACTGATTGAAGATAAATGAGTCATACCATTAGGAATTATTGTTTCTGTGCTGCCAATCCCTCGCCTTCCCTAGTCTTACAATCGTTATTAGTACCACAAACCAACTGTACTCATACAGTAAATAGATGATAGAGGATCCGACTCTGTTGTGGATTGTGAGAGGTATGCTGGAAGGAGATCGAAGATGATTTGTTTTGAGGAAGAATAAAGGGGTATGAAATATGTGATTTTGGAAATGGAAATGACTGCGGTTATGGAATTTGAAATGTGGGAAATGAATCGATTTGAGATGCCATATCCGATTGCCACGACTTACTGGACAGATGTCATGCAAAGAAACGACTGGTTTTTATTTTCCTATATAAGCAATAGATTTCTTTTTCCTTATTAAATCTTCAATCATGTCACACAAGTGCATGCACTCATTAGTATTATGACGTGAGTCTCATGGAATCTGCAGAACTTGCCCGACTTCCTCTACTTTTCGGTTCACTCCTTATGATCTAGATTTCTATATAGTTCGAAATTCTAAGTTGCCAGATAGATATTCTCTATTAATTTGTTCAATTTAGTATAATTGTCATCCCTTCTTTGCCCCATCTTTGTTTTATTTTCCTCTTTTGTTCTGATTGCAAACTTTTACGTCAACATTCCTAGAGCTTCCTCCAAATTGCTTTACAGCAATATCACTTTGAATCGGCTCAATTGAATTACCAGCATCAATCCTCTATTGATGTTTAAGCACATTTTCCCAACACAAATACTCCTTAGCTTTCCTATAGAAAGCTTCCATTCAATGGTTGCTTTTTATCAATCTAAACCTCAAAATCTTAGTCGGGATGAACTCATCTATGATGTGCCATCAATATCATATCTCCCATTGGAACTGTTATATCCATTACAACCGTGTGGAACCAATTTAAATAGTCCCATAACGACTCTCCCTCAGCCTGAGAAACGTTAGACAATGACATCATGTGTTTCGGATGTGAGGTGGAAAAACGAAATTGCTCCATGAATTTCCATGACAATTCAACAAAAGTAGGTATGGACCTCGACGGAAGTCGAGTAAACCACATTATAGCCACCCCTTCTAAGGAAATTAGGAAACAATGGCAGCTCATGGCATTCAAATCCCTGGCTGAATCCATGTGCCATTCATATCTCAATAAGGGTTGCGTCGAATCTGTTGTTCCTCCATACGATGGCATCGTTGGCATGTAAAATCTCAAGTGGTAGCTTGCATTAAGGATGCCCTTTGTAAATGGGTTCCGACAAGTATAACTTCCCCAATCATTATTAGTTTGGGATCTGTTTTCACCAACTTCTTAACCATATCTTCCAAACATACTGAATCGATGGGTTTGACTGAATGGCGGCGATACTTAGGTTCTACCCCAAGTGATCGACCCATCGAACGCTCTCAGGAAGGTGCTTAATACCCAGGCTCCCCAAACTCTAAGGGGCCCATTTATCCAGCATTCCCTTCCATTTGATTTTCGTGAGCAGCATCATTAGTAATATTGTAGTTTTCCAGTTTCAGGCCTTCAACAGCACGTCCAGGGACAACATCCACACCGCCTTCCAGAGGATGGGCCTTGGGCCCATGATTTTAGGGGTCGGTATCGATCCTTGAAATCGAGCCTAGAGCTTGTCCACTTTCTTGTGCAGATGTTCTAGCAGCATATTGAATTTTCTTCTACTCTCCTTCCCTCTGTCTTTGCTCGAATGAAGAAGAACTCTCTAACTTTGAGCTAGAACCCCTTCTACTTCATCTGCAGTTGTTTTAAGTCGGCTCATTCAACGGCCTCAAGATTTGTTTCATCATGTTGTTCATCTCCTATTGGCTAGCTTGGAATCTATCTTCCATCTGCCTCATCATCGTATCAATCTCTATTCTGGTTATGGCGTTAGTTGGAGTCAGGAACTTGGGTTGAGTTGGTTGGACAACACCATCTCCTTATCGAGGACTCTGATTCTCAACTTCAGTGGTAGCTCTGGAATTGGTGGAATGATCTTTCCTTGATGGAGCCATGGAAGAAAGTTTTTAGTTGATTTGTTGGAAATCTAAGTTATAGAATTAAAAGATAGAGAAATTGGATCTATCTCTTTAATATAGGGAATCTAATAGTGGATGATGGATCCAAATGGCTTGAGAATATCTTTCTTAGTGAAAGCACCAAAATGTTTGAAACAAAAATGATACAAACACCTAGAGTTTTTTGCAGTAGAGATTAAATGAAGAAAAGTAAATGAAAAATGAGGAAGTAAGGAAGATACAATCATTTATAGTGGTTCGAAAAGGGCAAGGCCTATGTCCACTTTGAAGTTTTATTGCTTATTTGTGATTTGGAGGCAAAAGTTCTTGGAGGTCGGTACAACTCCAACACTTAGAATTTTAAAGTAAAAAAAATATGAGAAATAATGGAACTCCAACCAAAATATCTTGAAAAGTGATCCATACCTCCCTATTTATAAAGGTAAGGTGCCTGAAATCTCATCTAAAATATCTCCAAACCATTGTGAATGAATTTGAAAATTCTCCCAAAATAATAGGCACCTCCGTAACAATAACTGGTAGTCGATGCCAATCCCAAAGTGGGAATGGGTACATATCACCAAGTTCACCATTTTTGGCACCTTCAACTTCTTGCTTCGTATCGCCTTATGGTTAGTTTCTCAATTCTTGAGTTGTCTATACATGTTTTAGCCTATTTCTGAGCCCAAATGATGGAGTTGAAGGAGAAAAAAGTTGTAGTTTCAAGTGTCCATGGAGTTCGATGGAGAAATGCATTGAAACAACAAACCAACTTTGAAAATAAGCTTTTGGCACCGGGATAAGCATGTGGACAGAAGATAGGGTCCGCCCAAGTTTTACTTGGGGGTCGATTCCAATCCTTAGTGGGAGATGATACCGATCCCCAACTTCGGGGATCCCATGATCTAGTTTTCTATTAAGGTTTTGGCTTTGACTTCGTGGTCCATTTGTGCTTAGTTTATGGACCTGGGCTATCTCGCCTGGCTTTATGCCTTGATAACTCCAAATTCGACCTGTCTAGGATATCCGAATTTTGCCTGATCAAAAGGCTAAATAACCAATGGTGTTTTGGATAATGGAATTTATGTACTTGATTTTAATTTTGTATATGTTATGAATAAATCTTCTATTGACATTAATAATGGCACTATGGGCAAGGTCATATAAGTAACAATAGACACCACAAACTGAAAATTAAAGATTTTCCATCGTCGTTTGATTATGAATCATTTAATACCTATGAGTCATGTCTCAAAGGAATAATGACCAAGCATCTATTTAGTGGGAACAAAAAAGGAGTTAAAATACTCTTAGGTCTTGTACTTACTGATGTATGTGGCCTAATGCCAATAGTGATAAATAATAAAGGATAACTCGACTTACTTTGTAATTTTTACTAATGATTTCTCGAGACTTGAATATGTATATCTTATGAAGAATAAGTCTGATGTCCGTTCGAAATTTAAAGAATATAGGAATGAAATCGAAAACTAGATAAAGCATAAAATTAAAATACTTCGATCTAATCAAGGAGGTGAGTATGTTGGACAAGAACTCCAAAGATAATGAGATTATCTCTCGTGTTCCTCACCTTATACTCTACAACTCTATGGTGTTTCTGAAAGAAGGTATAGAATCCTATTAGATATGGTTCATTCCATGATGAGTAAAGCCGAGTTACCACTTTTCTCTTGGGGATATGCACTAGAAACGACATCACATATGTTGAATTTGATATCTACTAAATATGTTCCTAAGAGATTATGTGAGACGTGGAATGTGAAGAAACCCCACCTCAATTATTCGAATGTATGTGGTTGTACACCCATGTTAAGAACGTTGGCCTAAAATTTTTTGATACAAAATCAGCTTTGCGTAAATTTATAAGATATCCCAAGAATTTAAGGTGATATATTTTCTAAAGAACAAAGTTATTTCTTCTTTGCACACTACATTTTTAGAAACGGAATTTCTATCAAAAGAAATTAATTGCGAAGTTGTAGACTTGGATAAGATCCGAGAAGTAAACACAAAGGATGAACCTACAAAAGAATCAAGTTCACTATTATATAAAGATACACAACTTATTAGAAGATCTAATAAAGAATCTCATGCAACAGAGAGATACTATAGTTTTCTCAATGGTGAAAAAGTGTACTACATCGTAGAAAACGATACACCTCTCTCATTCCAACAACACCGCAGAGTACAGACTTTGCACTTTGGCTTAAGGCTATAAATCTGTAATGAATTCCATGTATGATAACAAAGTTTGGAATTTTGCTGCCATACCCAAAGGTATAAAACCCATCAGCTGCAAATGGATTTTTAAGGAAAAACTAAATATAGATGGACAGATAAAGACCTATAAGGCAAGGCTAATTGCGAAAGGGTTTTGTCAAATTCAAGAAGTTGATTATGAAGAAAAGTTTTGGCCATAGGCATGCTTAGGTCCATATGGATAATGCTTGCTATCACCACATTTGATGTTTAATGGCTACAAAATATGGCAGATGGATGTGAAAATTGCAGTTCTAAATGATGATTTAGAAGAGGTAATTTACTTATCACAAGCCAAGGATTTTGAGGTCAATGGAAGAGAGGAAATGCATGTAAATTGTTAAGATTAATTTATGGTTTTAAGCAAACTTCAAGGAGTTAGAATACGTGCATTGATAAAGTTATCAAATAGTTTGGTTTTTATTAAAGTACAGTGGAAGTGAGCATCTACCTAAAGAACATGGAAGTGCTATAAAGGTCATTGATATTGTATATCGACGATTTACTCTTGATTGGAAATGACATTGTGTTGTTGTAATCACTGAAAGTATGGTTGTTCAACAACTTCACCATGAAGGATTTAGGAAAAATGACCTATATGATTGATATAAGGATCTATAGATGGATCCAAGAGGTTACTGGGGTTGTACCGATTTATAAGCATGCGTGCCATACTGAAAAGGTTCGGTGAGGAGAATCCCAAGTGTGGAATCGTCCTTTCTGAGGAGGATGCTACTTATACCGATGAGGAGAAGGAGTGTATGCAGAGGATACCTTATGCATCTGCAGTTAGTTCCATCATGCAATTTATGCTATGTACTAGACCAAATGTGTCTTATGCATTAGTATGCATAATCCAATATTAGTCTAACCTTGGAGAGAAGCATACGACGGTTAAATTTATTCTTATGTATTTTAGAAATTCTAAAGACTTGTTCGTTATATATGGAAATGAAGAACAACTTGCGTAGAGGTATACAGATTCAAGATTTCAGAATGACATCGATGATAATGAACTGTTGTTTTTTATGTATTTACATTGAATGGCGGGAGATCAATGGCAAAAGTTCAGAAACAAGTAGTTGATTCAACAATGGAGGAAAAAGTATTTACATTGGATCTTTGTGGGCTGTGAAGTCTGATTTATTTAGAACATTTCTAAATTTTATTTAAATAAAATCTCTTCTTTCATTGAATTTACAAATTATATATTGAATTTTATTTTATTTATATTTAATTAAGTATAATAGTATACATATGTATCATATATATATGTATGTATGTATGTATGTATGTATGTATGTATGTGTGTGCATGTGTAACATGATAATCCGTGCAAGATATAACATATCCATGTAGAAATGTTGGAATTTAAATCACAACAGTCATGTTAGCTCATCCTACATGTATTAAAGATTGTCCAAATATATGTATGTATAAAAACTTGTTATTATATAACTATTAAAAACTATGTAAAATTAGATATATATATATATATATATATATTTGTTACGTATATATAAATTATTAATGATTTGTATACATATATATTATAGTTTTAAAATTTTAAATAATATATATACATATATGCTATATAAAAGTTTTTTAAATCATTTTGCATATATATATATGTATGTATGTATGTATGTACATATTACAGTGACAAAACTATCATTAGTTATATATGTGTGTGTGTGTGTGTGTGTTAATAATATTTAGCTAAGTATTCGTGTGTTGTGTTTGTGTGTGTGTATCCACTAATTATGAAAATAAAAATAATATACTTTTTATAAACTTTTCCAAATCAAATACATAACACAACAAAAATTTATTTATATTTATATTTTATTAAAATATATATACATATACATATATATATATATATATATATATATATATATATATCTATTAACTAATTAGTTGAAATATAATGAAATAATAATAAAAAATATTTTTGTGTAATATTATTTGAATATTAAATTTTTAGAAAATCAAATAGGATATTTAATAGTTAGAAAAAAATTCTAGAATTTTCTCAATCAAATTATTATTTTTAATTAATTGTAAATTTTTGGCTAATATTAAAATGATTTTTAAAAATATAAAAATTAATTTTAAAATTTTGGTTTTTTAGATTTATATGAAGATAAAATAATTTTATAAATTTTAAAATTTAATTTTTGAAACATATATTATTTTATATGAATTATTCAATTTGCATATTGATTTAAAATAATAAATAATAGTAAAAGTTTGTTATAAAATAGTTTGCATTTACCTAAAATTATAATTATTGTAAATATGTATTTTTAAAATGTAGATCGATATTTTACATGATACAATGCCATAAATATATTCAAGTCATATAATTAAAATTAAATGACGTATTAATATATATACTTAAATTAACTAAAAAAATGATAATATTTAAAAATAAAATATATGCGACTGTGCACTTTAGATCTATATAAATACATACATATCACCAATCTAGTATGTGACAACATTGATACATATAAAAGGTGACATAATTATCAATGTATGTGTCTATATATATATATATATATATATGTATGTATGTATGTATGTATGTATGTATGAATAATATATTTTTATTGAAAATTATAAATCATATAGTATAGTAAATACATAGCTAATAATATTGCCTTTAAGCACACCTTGTAATGATGAATTTTCCCTCCTTTGAAATCTTCCTAATTCGGTAGATTGCGAATCCTTGAACCATAGAACTTTAGCTATCCAATAGCTGTCACCTTTTGAATGGATTTGAGATGAATTCGTTGAAGCTTCTTATTAATGAGATCGGCCAAAAATGATGGGGAAATAGCAGCCGAAAAGTCCTTTTTTTATTAGGATTAGGGGTTCTTTTATAGTGGAAGTAATGAAGAGAAATATGGATCACATCTCATACCATTTCTCATCAAATCTCAACCATCCATCTCCAAACCCTCTAACCTTTTAAGCCACCTCCAACAAGCCATGTTGCTACCGAAATAACATCTTAACATCGTAGGATAATAGTACATTTAATACCAAATAAAAATTATTAATTAAATCTAATTTAATTACTTATCGATATTGCATACCGGCTGATATATTTACAACTATTATAAATATACACAATAATATTTATTCCTTAAATCATATTCAAAATTATATAATTAATATTTCATACTATTAATTAATTTGATTAATTTATAACAATTATAAGCTAATTAAATCGTTTGTTCTAAAAAGAATCCATCATTCCGGTTGTGTGACTTGTCAGTTGTAAATTCGATTAGCGATTAACATCAAACTATTTGAATGTTAATGTTCACGTGTCACTTAGACGGCGGTGTGACACTTTGACCATATTTATCACCTACTTAGTTTTGCTAAAATCGAATTTAATATTATTAAGCATTACCGGTTGTTATATTATTTACACCAATTCTGTTCATAAAACTATATCACTTTGGACTTATGGAGTTTGGTAATGGTCAAAATTCCAATATCGTCCAAATTCAACTCTATAGTCCAAATACAAAGTCCTTGGTTCAATAATAATAATAATAACAACAACAACAACAAACTAGATACTATTGCTAGAGACTTTGGGTTGACTTGAGTTGACTATGATACTAACCCTATATAACTAAGGAAACGAATTCTCTCTTCAATAGTGCTTCACTTCCAATTCTTCCAATCGACCCAGCTATAATAACCTGATGGAAGTTTTGCCATAGTTTGACTATAATCATGGCAGAGCTTTCATATTGAATATCCACGATATCCTGAAGTCGAGAGAATGGTGTAAATCGGTCATATTGATATTTTCTGTTTAACCTTATTCATACTGACCAACATCAAACTATGGAGTGAGTCATTCCATAGTTATCCAATAACTATCGGTACATAGCCCTTAGGTGTCCCCAACATTCATGTGTAATACACTTTCCAACATTTGAAGATATCTACTCTAGTCTCAATGGATACATTAATATCCAATCTCGATGAATCTTGACTAGGAACATCTAAAATAGTATATTTGTTTTCATTATGATAAATTACTCACCGTTACAACACTTCGTAACTACTATCACAAAACATACCATTTATGGATTTTTTTATCAAATATACTTTTAATTAAATTAATTAATTAATTAATACAACACATTATATTAGGTAGATAATAGAAATAAAACTCCTTTTATTTTGAACAAGGTTGGTTATCGAGTTAGATATATGTAACAAATTACATAATTGCCCCTAGGTCATACCGTAACTCTATAAATCTCCCACTTGCACTTAGGGTCAATTATGGAATCTTATTCCAACTGGTTTTCTAAAAAAAATTTGGTCAGTCCCTCAGTGAACGGGTATGCAATTATGTTTCAATTATCTACTCTGTCAAGCAACTCTCTCCGACACCGATAAACTACCTTTATCATATGGAAAAATTAAGAGTATAGCTCTTGACTTCTAGTGAGCTCTAAGTTCTATTACAAACTTCATCGTGACATTGTTATCGTACAACAATGCTATGAGATTCTCAATATTTGGAATCACCTTCAGCTCGGTTATAAATTTGTGTACTTATATTTATGTACATTGCTTTTATTACGATGCTATTTAAGGCAGTGCATTTGCATTTTCTTTGAATCTTTCACAATATGTATTATTTGGAACATTTTCAACTTAAAGATTCTTAACTTGAATTTTATTATTCACATATTATACTCAATATCACTTATGAAAGTTTGAGTTCAAACACTCCTTCATAAGGAGCTTGTTGTTTCTACAAACAACTCTCTAGTATTTCGTAAATACAAGGGAACACCTTAACCATTTAGTTATATTAATTTGAATTTGATATTTGTTTCATTTATCAAATACACAAAAAATCATGATATCATAGACAATATAACAAATATGATAATTCATATTGCCAGTGCATAAGGAATCGATCTTACATGTTCTGTATTAAACATTTTAATTAGGTGTCCTTTTCATATCAAGTTGGGATATTCCCAACATCCTTTATACTTACTATAAACGAAATCATTTACAAGTCCAACGCTGAGCATTAACACAATTGACGTTGGTTTTAACACAAGTACATTGTTAAAAATCAACAATGTGTTGTTTATTTATTATTTAGAAACATCAATGCACTTCTAACTTTCTTTCTTGTGAACACACGCTTCCTCTGTATTTGACCGAAAATAAAACTATTTGATATTTCTATCAAACACTTATTCAATTTTGGTACTTATGCAATTATACTATTGTATTATTTCTTAGATTATATCACCACCTCTATATCACTCCCACTGACTTCGAGACACATTGGTTATTATGTGCAAATAGTCTATTCTAAATCGTTATCTTGAATTTCTATTTTAGCATATATGCACCAAAATTCTAAGTCTTATCAAGAGGTAATCTTGTGAGTAAATCCAAAATAAATTAATCACATTGAATGATGAATTTATTACGCTAATTTCAACATTTTAAATTTACGAGATTATTTGTGATGCCCAACCTCTATACAACTCTAACCAAGGACACTACTAGGTAATGCCGTCAATTAGTATGAAGAATATGGCTGTTGAGGAGCAACCATCTATATAATTTATTTGTGCGAGTACCGATATGCCAGATAGAAGGTCATGCATTTCATTTCAAGAGGGAATCTAACATTTCAAATACAAACTCAAAGCTACTACACAATGGCTATGTGGCATTCGGAAACAAATATAAAATAAGCGTTACACAAAATCAGTCACAGATATTCATATCATTAAGGCAGAACTAGATATGAATATAAAAATAGAAGTGAACATCAAAATAGTGGTCATACAAGATCCACTATGTCATAAAAGAATAAGTATACATCAAGGAGTCTCTATCTCGAATGTATAAAAACAAAAACTGCTGAGCTAAAGTAGTTAGCTAAAAGTCAGAAGCTAGTCCCTGCTAAGAAGTCAAGTGGAAGCACCTGAAACAACTTGGGCTGACCCGAGTATTACTTAAGAAAAAAAATAACCGGATTAGTCTAGCTATAAATATCATACAAGATGAGATAGGATAAGAGATATGATAAAAATATATGATAACAATAATGTCATATTGTGACAAGTATATATTTGATAACAATGAAAATCATACAATGTCTCAAATCTCCTCAAATATCCAAAAATAATATCATATTCTTTAGCTTATTCACCAAACCTCAAATATTGAAAAACACATACCAATGCAAATCACAAAAAAATTGGTGAAACATAAATTCCAGAAATCAATAATTAAAAATCTAGAAAACACAAAGGGGAAGGCCTATCATAAACGGGAGCATGAAAACTCACCAATACGTGAATCACAATCAGAATGCTATCCCATGGTCGCTAACCAAAAAAATTTGAGCCAAAGCTTCACAAATGGCTCAAAGACCATGGGTCGCTACCCCACCAATTTGAGTCGAAGGTCTACCGAAACGGGGTTTAGTCCCCTACGCCGACAAAGAGACATCACACATCACTAGTCTAAACCTCAAAATGATCGTCATAGATCAATAAATGTAAATTACATCAGGCTAGTAAATAAATGAGTGTAGCTTCATGTCCTATAACCACTGGCTTAACTTAAATATTTAGGAACAAATTATATATTTCTACTCAAAAATTGTCACAAGATTTCAATCGAACAAGTCTAAGAATTAACCGACGAATTAAACGCAAGCGTTTCATACCACTTGTTTTGCTATGTTGTTTGATTGGATTTCACATACGTATGAGGTAAAGGTTTGTATATACTAATAGATTGGAAAACGGTTTTAAAAATGAACTTCGTACAAAAAATAGTGTTGAAATCGTTTTTTTTGAAAGAGTTTTAGTATTTACTACTAGTATAAAAAACCTTCGTATTTTAAAGTGAAATCATAGAAATGATTGTAAAAACAATCTATCAATAAAAATCCACATTCAATGATGTGAATTAAAACCATAAAAATCGATATCAAATCCATCAAATGGAAACACTAAAAATACAGAAAAGAAATCATCAAAGTTGGTATTGATTGACAATAACTATTCGGATCGTCAAAGATTGATAAAATTGTAAATCCACTCAAAAAAGGAAAAATAGGGAAAATGCAATAGAACTAGATGTCTGGTAGGTTTAGCCAGACGTCTGAACCTGGGTTCTGAAAGTTTATATTTTTTGTTTTCCTTTTCTTTTTTTTGAGGCCTCCTAGACGTCTGGTCCTGAGATCTGGATTTTTCTTTTCGTTTTTGATTATTTATTTTTTTCCTTAAAAGCCCCAACCAGACGTTTGGAATTTTCAACCAGACGTCTGGTTGCCTGGGCCTGGGCAGAATTTGCCTAGGCCAATGATGTCCAAATCAACTCCGAAGCGATCGAACGAGCAATGCAGGCTAGGGATTTATGCCAAGCAACAACCCGGTCCTATAGGCTTTTCGATACACCCCAAATAACATGTCCAAATATTCAAGATAGGATATTTAAAGACTTTGACTTCAAAATACCAAAATTGCAAAATTCACGAAATCAATTCAAATCAAAAATAATTGTTCATGAAATAGATGTTGGAAATTCATACCTAACAACAATGAAAGTAATAGACATAGATGTGAGTTCAAGAACTCACCTTTAAACTAAAAACATCAATTGAGAAGCTCTAAAATAAGGAAAGATCAACTCCACTTCAATCACAACTCTAGAAACTTCGATCTATGATCGTATGCAAACATTCCCTAAGTTAGGTTATAGGAAATTATGAAAATTGGAGAGGGATTGAGATGGAGAAGATTCTTACCTAAACTTCTCTTTGATTTTATAACTTGAATTTGAATTTCCTAAGAGAACTAGGGCTTAGAAATTTAGTTTCCTCTTCCCACCATTTTCCCTATGGCTTGAGCGTTTAGAATTTAGAAAATGGAATAAATGAATGAAGAGAAGTAGAGTAGGAGCTATTTGGTAGAAAAGTTTGGGTTCTTTGATTAGGTTAAATGGCTAGAACACAACCCAAAGCCCAAATGAAAATACCAAAATCCTAATCAACTCCAAATATATCAATGTTTATACTTTAACAAGTTGTAAACATCGTTTTAAACTCAACGGAAGTGGTCTCGAGTCCGGATTCGAATGTTTACAAAAGTCACATTTTGGAATTTAATCCAACTAACGATGCTATATTTAAATAAAACATTTAAATATACAAGCATAAAATATGGGGGTTATTACAAACTCCTTACCTTAAATAAATTGCATCTTCGCAATACATAAGAAGAAAATAGAGAGTAACAATCATTTTAAGGCATAACAACACAAAAGTAAAATTTGAAGTGAGAAGTTCACCTTAAGGAGCACGAAAGAGTAAATCTAGATGTGTTCACTCCGTGAATTCTCTGAATTCCCAAGAATAATCCTTCGGATTTGAGGACCATTGAACTTTCACAAGTGGGCATCTTTATTACAAAGGCATTTAACCTCCATAGCAATGAGACGAATAGGATGTTGCACATAAGTCAAATTAGGCGAAACTTCAATTTATTCAATAATACCGGGATCAAGAATAGAATCGGAATCTCAAAGATAAGAGACATGAAATACATCATGAATAGTAGAAAATTGAGCCGATAATGAAAGGCGATAAACCAAAGAACCAATGCGTTCGGTGATAGGAAATAGGCCAATATATTGAGGTGCTAATTTTCCCGATGACTGAAACTCGTAACACCCTTCATAGGTGAAACACGAATGAACACCAAATCTCCCACAGAAAATTCCAAATTCCTTCTTCGGTTATCGGCATAGGATTTTTGTCTACTTTGAGCTTCTTTCATCCTATGACGAATAAGGTTAATCTTTTATATGGAATCATGAATAAAATTTGGACCTAAAAACAGCTTCTCACTAGCTTTAAGCCAACATAAAGGAGATCGGCATGGCCTTCCATAGAGTACCTCGAAAGGTGCCATACCAATTCTAAATTGGAAGCTATTATTATAAGAAAACTCGACAAGAGAAATATGATCTTTCCAGCTTCTACCAAAATCAAGAACACATACACGAAGATCTTCAAGAGTTTGATTCAGACGCTCTGTTTGTCCGGCGGACTGAGGATGATAAGCGGTGCTAAAATTAAGCTTTGTTCCCAAAGGTTTTTGAAAACCCTTCCAAAATCCACTAGTAAATAATGGATCACAATCGCTAATAATAGAAGTAGGAACTCCATACAATTTAACTATTTCTTTGACATAGAGTTTGGCCAAAAGAGGTATGGTCCAGTTGGACCGAACGGAAAGAAAATAAGCAGATTTTGTAAGTCTATCTACTATCACCCATAGACTGTCATGACCCAAATGAGAATGGGCAAGACCATCAATAAAGTCCATGGAAATTTGATCCCACTTCCAAATGGATATGTCTAAAGGTTTGATGCTCGGCCTTTACGAATTGGCAAGTCATGCAACACTTAATAAAGTTATCAATATCTAATTTCATTCCATCTCAATAATAAAGTCGCTTCATGTCCGTGTACAGCCATCGGGATAAATGGTAAATTTAGAATGATGAGAATCTTCTAAAACGTCTTTACGAAAATCGCTAATATTTGGCACAATAAGTCTATCAAATTTTTGAATGCCTAAGCGAGCATCAATACCAAAATATTTCAAACCATTAATATTTCTATCCCTACAACTTTGGCTAACATGAGCCAATTCAGGATCATGCTTTTGAGCTCCAAGAATGCGTTCTAAAAGAGATGGATGAGCCTTAAGGCTACATAAAACAAGAGATGAACAAGAATTGGATTCACAATCTCGAATCTCACAAGTGGACAAAGTCTCGAGATCATTCCATTCAGGTATCATCATGGAAACAACCGTTTATTGCTTACGACTAAGGACATCGGCAAAACGATTTCCCTTTTCGAAAGTATAAAGAATTCAAGATCATAAGATGCAAGGAATTCGATCCAACGTTGTTGATGCATATTAAATTCCTTTTGAGAGAAAAATACTTCAAAGATTTACGATAGGTGAAGAGAATAAATTTCTCTCCCAAAAGATAATGATGCTAATTTCTATGGGGGAAAACAACGGCCACGAGCTCTAAATCATGAGTGGCATATCTAGTCTCGGTGGGCTTTAATTACCTAGAAGCCTAAGCGATAACACGTTCCCTTTTTGCATGAGAACGGCACCCAAACCAATACGACTAGCATTGGTACAAATAGAGAAGTCTTGGTTTCCTTCGGGAATCACAAGAATAGGAGCTTCTGAAAAGAGTTCTTTTAATTTCTGAAAAGCATCTTCACATTTGTCTGTCCAAATGTACTTAACTCCCTTCTTTGTCAAACTAGTAAGAGGTGCGAAAAATTTAGAAAAGTCTTTTATGAACGATGGTAATAGCCCGCCAATCCAAGAAAGCTACGAATTTCCGTCACACTCTTCGGTCTCTTCCAATTTTGAATCGCCTCAATCTTTGAAGGATCTATGGAAATTCCGGATTCAAAAATGATATGTCCTGAAAATTGCACATGGGATTGCCAAAAGTGGAACTTAGAAATTTTTGCTTTCAATTGATTGCTTCTAAGGGTTTCCAATGCGATTCAAGGTGTTTTTCATTCTCTTCCTTGGTTTTAGGATAAACAAGAATATCATTTATAAAGATGAGAACAAGTCGATCAAGGAAGTCTTTGAAAATTCAGTTCATAAGGTCAACAAAATAAGACAGAGCATTCGTTAAACCAAATGGCATAACAAGCCATTTATAAGATCTATAACGAGTATAGAACGATGTCAAAGGAATACTATCCTCTACAATTCGAAGCTGATGAAAACTGGTTACTAAGTATAACTTTGAAAAGACTCTAGCACCGCAAAGTTGATCGACTGGATCATCAAGTCGAGGTAAGGGATATTTATTCATGATGTGAGATCATTAAGCTTGCAGTAGTCAACGCAAAGCCTAAGTGTACAATCGGATTTTTTCACAAAGATAGCTGAAGCTCCCTAAGGAGAGGAACTAGAACGAATAAACTGTTTTGCTTCCAATTTGGATAATTATTTACGCATCTCTTCATTTTCATTATTGGACATACGATAAAGAGGACAAGTGATAGGTAGAGCTCTAGAGATTAGATTAATTTTGAACTCAATTGCTCGCTTAGGTGGTAATCCTAAAATGGGCCAAGATATATCGGGAAATTCACGAACAACATGAATAAGGAAAATGGCATCTTCTTCGTCATCATTATCGTCATCATGTGGATTTAGAGAATATAAGGATGCCATCGAATTGAAATCTGAATCTTTAAGAACAATAGAAATATGCTTAGCAGATTGGGGATGCCGAAGATGGATTGTCCTCTTAGGACATAGGATGTGGGCTACATAATGATTAAGCCAATCCATTCCCAAAATCGTTTTGAAACCTAAGTAACGCATAACATGCAAATAGGCATGGAAAGCATAATCACATAAAATAATTTCAACATCCTTCTATAATAAACTGAGTATTGCGGATCCACTAACCAGATTCACAATTCTTAATGAAGGCATTAAGACCATAACATTTAAAAAAAAATTATCAACAATTTCTTTTGATATAAAAGAGTGAGATGCACCCGTATCAAAAATAACTCGAATAGGATGATCACGAAAGGTAATGATGCCATTAAGAACAGAATGATAAAGACCTTGACCAAGGGAAGTGTTACTAGGGGGTCGCACAACATTCAGCTTTCCCTCTTTCTTGCATTGAAGTTTGGGACATGTAGATATATGATAACTCAAACTTATGCAACAGTGACAATGCAGGGATTTCAGACACCTATTTGGATAGCGGTCCTTAGAGATACAATTGTAGCATTCTCCATGATTAGGGGTAGGAGTCTTTGCTACAGAAGTTGCTTTCTTCCCTTTCTCGTTGGGATTAGGGCTTTTGAACTTAATATGCATCTTCTTGTTGTTATTGAGGCTCTTTTTGGCACCTCCAACATCACTATCACTTCCTTTATCGGCCACTTTAAGTCGAAGAGTGATATCTACAAGTTGATCAAAAGGAACTTCTAATTTCAAAGGTAAAACCTTTTTGGAGTTCATATTCAAAGCACAGATAAGCCTATGATTCTTTACAAGATCCAAAAGTTGTTGGGTGGACATGAATATGCCATTCAGAGGAGGACCACTGGATTGACCAGCGCTAGAACTGCCAGGTCTAACCATTTCTCTCCTTTAAGAGAGAAAGAAAGACGAGGAAAAAGGTTATTCTTAGAATGAATTAAAATAAGCTAGATAAGTAAAACAAAGCATCATGAAAGGAAATAGGATAGAATAGGTCCTAAGATTCGGATTAAATCCTAAGGCACGATTCCTAAAAGAGACTTACGACAATGATTCTTGTCATATTATTCTATGTTGTTCCGAAGTTTGGTGCTGATACCAAGCTGTGACGCCCCGCCTCTATACTCATACTAACCAAGGACACTATTGGGTAATGCCGTCAATGAGTACGAAGAATAAAGCTGTTGAGCAGTGACCATCTATGTCATTGATTTGTGCGAGTACCGATATGCCATATAGAAGGTCATGAATTTCATTTCAAGTGGAAATCTGACATATCAAATACAAATTCAAAGCTACTACGAAGTAACTATGTCGCCTTCGGAAACAAATATAAAATAAGAATAACACAAAATCGGTCATAGATATTCATATCACTAAGGCAGAAGTAGATATGAATATAAAACATAGAAGTGAACATCAAAGTAATAGTTATACAAGATCCACAACATCACAAACGAATAAGTATACATCAACGAGTCTCTATCTCGAATGTATAAAAACAAAAACTACTGAGTTAAAGTAGTTAGCCAAAAGTCAGAACTCAGTCCCTGCTGAGAAGTCAATTGGAAGCACCCGAAACACCTCGGTCTGACCCAAGTATTTTTGTTAAAAAGAAAAATAATAAACGGATTAGTCTAGCTATAAATATTATATAAGATGAGATAAAATAAGAGATATGACAAAAATATATGATAACAATAATGTCATACTGTGACAGGTATATATTTGATAATAATATCTCAAATCTCCTTAAATATCCAAAAATAATATCATAGTCTTTAGCTTATTCACCAAACCTCAAATATTGAAAAAACGTGTCAGCGCAAATCACAAAAAAAATGGTGAAACACAAATTCCAAGAATCAATAATTAGAACTCCAGAAAACACAAATGGGAAGGCCTATCACAAACGGGAGCATGAAAACTCACTAACATGTGTATCACAATAAGGACGTTATCCCATGGTCGCTAAACTATCAAATTTGAGCCAAAGCTTCACAAACGGCCGAAGACCATGGGTCGCTAGCCCACCAAACTGAATCGAAGCTCCACTAAACGGGGTTTAGTCCCCTATGCAAACAATGAGACTTCGTACATGGCTAGTCTAAACCTCAAAATGATCGTCATAGATCAATAAGTGTAAATTACACCAAGCTAGTAAATAAATGAGTTAAGCTTCATGTCCCATAACCACTGGCTTAACTTAAATATTTACGAACAAATTGTAGGTGTCCATTCGAAAATTGTCATAAGATTTCAGTCGAACAAGTCTAGGAATTAATCGACGAAGTAAATGCAAGCATTTCGTACCACTTATTTTGCTAAGTCATTTTATTGGATTTCTCATACGAATGAGGTAAAGGTTTGTATATACTAATAGATTGAAAAACGGTTTTAAAAACAAGCTTTGTATTAAAAATAGTGTTGAAATCGTTTTTGTGAAAGAGTTTTAGTATTTACTACTAGTATAAAAAACCTTTGTATTTTAAAGTGGCAAATACAGAAATGATCGTAAAAACAATCTATCGCCAAAAATCCACATTCGACGACGTGAATTAAAACAAAAAATATCGATATCAAATCCATCAAATGGAAACACCAAAAATCCAGAAAAGAAATCATCAAAGTCGGTATTGATTGACGATAAGTATTAGGATCGTCAAAGATCGATAAAAATTGGAAATCCACTCAAAAACAGGCAAAATAGGCAAAATTCAACAGAACCAAACGTCTGGTAGGTTTAGGCAGACGTATGAACCTGGGTTTTGGAAGTTTATATTTTTTTTCTTTTTTCTGAGACCTCCCAGACATCTGGTTGGGTGTAACCGGACATCCAGTCCTAGGGCTGTGGAATTTTCTTTTTGTTTTGATCATTTATTTTATTCCTCGGAAGCCCTTACCAAACATTTGGAATTTTCAAGCCAACATCTAGTTGCCTGGGAATGGGCAGAATTTTCCTTGGCCAATGATGGCGAAATTAACTTGGAAGCGATCGAACGAGCAAAGAAAGCTAGGGATTATGCCAAGCGATAGCCCGGTCCTATAGCTCTTTGATACACCCCATACAACATGTCCAAACATTCAAGATAGGGTCTTTAAAGATTTTGACTTCAAAATACCAAAATTGAAAATTTTCACCAAACCAATTCAAAACAAAAGCAATTGAACATGAAATAGATGTCAGGAATTCTTACCTAACAACATTGAAAGCTATAGACATTGATTTGAGTTCAAGAACTCACCTTTAAAGTCAAAAACAACAATTGAGAAGCTCTAAAACAAGGAAAGATCAACTCCATTTCAATCACAGCTGTAGAAGCTCCAATCTATGATTATATGCAAATATTTCCTAAGTTAGGTTATAGGAAATAATGAAACTGGAGAAGGATTAAAATGGAGAATATGAAGAGGATGCTTACCTAAGCTTCTCTTTGATTTTGGAACTTGAATTTGAATTTCCTAAGATAAATAGGGCTTAGGAATTTAGTTTCCTCTTCCCATCATTTTTTTCTAAAGCTTGAGTGTTAGGAATTTAGAAAATGGAATGAATGAATGAGGAAGAGTAGAGTGGGAGCTATTAGGTAGAAAAGTTTGGGTTCTTTAATTGGGTTAACGGGCTAGAACACAACCCAAAGCCCAAATGAAAATACCAAAATCCTAATCAACTCCAAATATATCGATGTTCATACTAAACTAGTTGTAAACGTTGTTTTAAACTCAATGGGAGTGGTCTCAAGTTCGGATTCAACTATTTACAAAAAGTCACATTTTAGAATTTAATCCAATTAACGTTGCTATATTTAAATAAAACATTTAAATATATAATCGTAAAATATATGGGTTGTTACATTATTCTTATCATCATTGCTCATATTTCAACTGCATTAGTCTCGCTCATAAAGACAACCACAACTGATGGATCACATTGTTCGATTAGGACGACCAAAATCATATTTTGATAACGTACTTGGAATTCTTTCGTATTTGCACATATTAACTTATCATAGAGTCAAAATTCTTGATGGTTTTATTAAGTTACCAAGGATTTGATATATTCGACGTTGATAAGAAACTCATGGTAATCTTCAATGTGTGGGAATACCTATTAGACACTCAAATGCGATGTGTTTGTTTCAGTTAGTTAACTTCAATTCACCTCATGTAATAATTTTTATCTTTGGATTATATCAATTCATTTTTACTACAAATAATTTCTCAAAAAATTCTTTCATTATGAAGTTGGTATTTCTTGAAATAACAATTATTTCTCGCTACAATGGAATAGGAATTGATAAACATTTTATGAACTTCCTTGTATATAAACTGATTTGATTTAGTTTACAAAATTTATGTTCAAAACATAAATATTTCATCCAATGACAGTCCTTTCCAAATATCTTCTACGATAATTCATACAAGATCCTTCATGAATAATTATTATGTGCAGATTTTCGACTCGCAAACCTACCAACTCCTTGGCCTAGGATATGACAAGATTTCTTATAAACCTTATCTTATACGGTTTTGTAAACTATTCTTTGGATGACATTAATTTTAATCTTATGCACCACTCTTATGTACACACCTTATAGAAATAATTTTACTTAACTTCACTCATCAGTAATCGTGCTTTGTCCAATAAATTTTGATTATTCCTTATCAATACATCATCATGTACTATAGGGAAGAGTATCCTTTTGGGGTAGAATCCTTTTTCATATCAGGTACATATGGAAGTCCTTCCAATATACTCACCCACTCAATCAAATCGAATCATTTCTATCGAATGTTACATTACTATATTACATTTTATATTCAATGGGCTTATCAAAGACTTATACATGCGTATCAAATACACATGTTATGATGCTCTTGAATTTAGTTAACATTATTCGAGATATTTAATTTGATAAATTAAATAGAATAATGTGACTAATTAGGGAGATGAGATTAATAAATCCAATGGCTGTGTCTTAATAAAGGAATCAAAATAAGACTTGACTAAATTAAGAAGGAGGAATTTCCTAAGGTGTAAACTTGAAAATGGGGCTACATTTCTTAATATAAATCTCTTCCTCCACTTTAGTAAACTTTTAATTTCTCACTCATAACTCCTGACCTATATTTCGGCCGACCATCCAAAGCTCCAGGAAGAGCAATAAATTGAAGAAAAAACTAAGAAATTAAAGCTAGGAAATTATCTCATTCTCCAATCAACTAATCATGGTGAATAATCATGTTTATCATCTAATTTTTCTATGTCTTGATCGGTTGTAGGTTATACCCGTTTAATTTTGTGATTTTGGTTAGGATATAACCATTTAAACCTTTATTTGGATAAGATATAGGTGTTTTAAATGTTAATGGGCTAATTAACACGTTTTTTTTCGGTTTTGGCTAAATTTCGAGTTTTTTTATCTTCGTATTCTTTGAAATTTTAATATGTTGAAGTATATGATTTGTTAGATTTTCGGTGATTTTCGGGGATTTTTCCTTAGTGATTTGCTAAGGTGATTAAATTATTTAAGCCTAAGGGCTAAACTGCAAAATTGCCTTCGAACTAGTCAATTCAAAGGAAAGGCTGCAATTCAAAACTTTAATTGGGAAGAAGAATAGTGTTATCATCTCTTTAGTAGACCCAATTCTGCCTTTGACTCCAACAAGCCCGCTTTTACCCTTTTGATGAAGTCGAAAGGTACCTTTTGTCTAAGACAGAAGTAAATAATTAACCTCCGCCTAAGTCAAAAGGTAGGCATGGTGTCGTGGGGAAGAGGGGCGAAGGGATGGGGAGGCGGCTTCCTCTGCTTTCAAATAGAAACATAAATACTTTCAAATAATTTAAAGGGGGATTCTTCAATTAAATCATTTTATAAAATTTTAAATTTTTTATATATTCAAGAAGGGGTTATGAGGGGGATCTTCGAAAGTTTAAACCTTCAAAAGAATTGCTTTATTTTAAAAAAAAAGATGTTTTAATCCTTTTGACCAAGTCAAAGGGATGCCTTCGACAAAGCCAAAAGGAAAGAGGGAGTTACTTCTGAACCCTCCATTGTTTTTAAAGTAAAAGTTTTAACACCCCTCGACAAAAGGTGTTTTAATCCATTTGACCAAGTCAAAGGGATGCCTTCAACAAAGCCAAAAGGAAAGAAGGGGTTACTTCTGAACCCCTCATTTTGAATGGTTTCGAAAGGTATGATTTCGAAAGGTTTGATTTTGAGAGGTTTTGATTTTGAAAGGTTTTGAAGGTTATCCTCAATGATTGTGAAAAGCTTTGAGTTCCAACGATTTCGAAAGTTTTTGAGTTTCATTGCTTTCGAAGGGCTTATAAATGGTTTTATAAGGGGGATACCCAGGCCTATGATAAGGTCAAAAGGTAAAACCTTTTGACCAGGTCGAAAAGAAACCTTCCGACAAGGTCTAAAGGTAGGACCTTTCAACAAGGTTAAAAAGTATGATTTTGTGATGCTTTCAAAAGAAACGTTTCCAAAAGGGCTAGTACAGATTTTTAATTGCTTTCAAATGGGACTTCGTTCGAAGGGTTTTAAAGGGGATCCTTATATAAAATGAATGTTAATAAACTTTAGGGACACCGAGGTAGGTTTACTGTTTTCGATACATAGTTTGGGTTACAAATAGAAACATGCTTTCGAAAATATACATTGGGGCTATCAATGTGTTTTTATTTAATTTAACCTAATTAGGGCTAGCAATGGGAATTGGTTAAACAGTGGTATACCTGGAGAAAATAAGTAATCATGGGGATCTTGAATTTTCATAAATAATCATGGGGATCATGATGTTTTAAGTGGCCAAGTGATGGGTTCTTGGTTAACCTAGGAAAACCATGGATTGTGCGGTAGATAACCCACATTAAATTTCTAAAGTAAAGAATATTTTGCCAGAGGTGCTTAGCCTTGGGATTTGGCATCCAAGGGCTCATAGTCATCCTAGGAAAACTATGGAGTGTGCGGTAGATAGCCCACACTATCGTTTATAAAACAATGTATGATGGATTATCTACATTTATTTTAAATGGATTTGGGATGGATAGTCCTATTAAATTATGACGAATAGTCCTTTTAAAGATTTTAAAGGGGAACTCTAATAAATTGATTTTAGATAGAAAATCTAATAATTTGTTTATAGATGGGATATCTAATAAATGGGTGGACGAGATATCCAATACATATGATTTATGCTTTATTTCATATTATGTTAAGACTAATCATTTTTGGTGCAAAGGCATAGTAAATGATTTGCAAGTTTTTTTGGATATCAGCGAGGAGAAAACTCATTCCGTTAAGCGGCATGGTTTCACTAGATATCTATTTATGATAAGAGATGATAGGGGATTATTCATACCAGACTTATTGTCTGACTCGAAGTTTGTGTTTCTCCACAAACTTTCGGGTACTTAAAATTAATTTGAGCAGTCTGAGAGTAGGAAACTTTTGGGTTTTTGGACGAATAAGCTTCCAGAGACATGGAAGAGGCTGTGTTAGCTATATAGGAGCTATTTTGTGTATTTCGCTATGATGTACTAAGAACTGTAAAGTTCATATTATTATTTCTCTGATCTCATAAGAGGACATCTTCATATGTTGCTCTTATCGTATTTGTACATGTATATGTGACCTGAACGTGGTTAATGTCTGAAATTATGTAAATAAATCTTAAATTATAATTTGCATGAAATGGGAAATTCTGTTATTGGAATTTTAAATTTTTCCATATTCATGTGTTCCTGTGTATCAATATTAACTATGGCGAATTCGGTTGCCCAAAAGTAACAACTACGGATGACTGTAACATCAGTAGCAGTTAGTTTTGGGCCTTAGAAGGCGCGATGTGACAAGTTAATATCAGAGCATGTTTATGTACTTAAAATGGATTTAAATCTTAAAATATTTTTTAAGCATAAGCTAATGAATCTAAAATATTGGTTGGTCTTGGGTAAGCATTATAGTAACATATGTGCACTTTGCTATAAATACCTAAGTATATATTCCCTACTCTCATAAACCGTTCTTCTATATCTTACCAAGATCGGTGGTAGTGAAGTAAGGTATGGAGGTAGGAAATGGAAGAGTGAATCAAGGTGAGAGATGTACCACAACAAGTGCAAATGTTCGACCCAATACTAAGAGCAACCAGGGTCGATAGGCAAACGCAAACCTAAATGCAAATGCTAATGTTGGTGCTGAGATTCCGCCGGTTGATATGGGAATAATGTATCGGCTTTTTGTGAATATGATGCAAGCTGGAGCAGCTACGAGAGCGGCTGCAGGGAATTCTGGAGGAGCTAATTTAATGGCCCTAATTAGCAATAATTATGCCAATCCGAGCAGGGATTACGCTAGTTTTGGAGGAAAGCCTTTTCTGGGAACTGAGGATGCAGTAGGAGTGGGGAACTAGCTATTGCATTGTGGAAGGATATTTTCAGATCTTGGCATGATGGATATGCAGAAGAGAGGAATTGGTTCAAGGCAATTGCAGGGAGCAGCATTGTTTTGGTGGAACGGAGTTACCGTAGGAGAGTTTGAGGAAGACCTGGCTTAGGCTGAATTTTGAAGGAGGTTCAAAGAAAGATTTCTATCAGAGTCGCCAAGTCAACATTGCTCAGGAAATTTGTAGATCTAATCCAAGGGATAGATCGGTGATTGAGTATGCTATAGAGTTGGATGAGCTTTCCCGTTACGAACATGCTACTATGGACACTATCCTTAAGAGGAATGATAAGTTTATCAAGGGATTGAATCCTAGGATCGCCAGAGCAACCATGCCAAACCTCTGGGATCTGTGTCATATTGTTACTAAGATGGCTGTTCGAAATGAAGAGATGCTTTCTACTTTTAGAAAAGGGTAACCAGTTGAGGTTCAGAATTGTCAAAGTAAGAAGCGAAAGTTCTTCAAGAAGAAAGGTGTCCAGTCGGGGGTAACAGCTAAAAAGAGCAAGGCTGATATTGTTTGTTACAAGTGTAACAAGAAGGGGCACCATGCTAATGGATGTCGCTCGAGTGATGGAAGAGCAGCTGCAGTGAGGCCGAATGTGAAGTTACAATTGTGGCCATATGGGGCATTACAAGGACAAGTGTCCCAAGGCTGCTAAGGCTAGAAAGGGAAAGGTCTTTATGTTGGAACCGTCATCCTCTAAACGAACAGCTGCTGAGAAAGGAAAAGCTACGATCAATGGTATGCTTGTGATTCATAGTACTCTGGTTAGGATATTATTTGATACCGATGCATCGCAGTCATTTATATCTTAGTATTTGGTAGATTGCTTATGTCTAGAACCTTTATAACTTTTACTCCTTTAAGGGTAGAGTATGCAACTCTGGGAGCGAGATATCACCAGTTAGAACTTGATTTGTTAGGTCATATGTTTGCATGTAGTTTATATGTTTTTGATTTCAAGGATTTCAGGATCATATTTGGTATGGATTGGTTAGATAGATATGATGCTAGGATACTTTGCTAGGAACGGAAAATATCATTGAGACACACTAATAGCCGTAACCGAGTTATTTACTCAGTAAGGAGTTCGAACAGAAATGCTTATGCGTTATTGGGTGCTATGGGAACGGCCGCGGTATTCGTGAATAAGCATGATGAGTCATTAAGGATGTGTATCGACTATCGTATGTTGAACGAGAGAATAATCAAGAACTGGTATCCTTTGCCAAGGATCGATAACTTATTCCATTAGTTTAGTGGAACCCGAGTGTTTCCCTAGCTGGATTTGGCGACAAATTTCCATCAGCTAAGAGTAACAGAGGACAATATTCCTTTGACGGCATTTAGGACCAGATATGGGTCTTACGAGTGGTTGTTTATGCCATTCGGGCTTACTAATGGCCAGCTTTCTTTGTGGATTTGATGAACTGGGTTTTTCGAGGGCACTTGGATAGGTTCATGTTAGTTTTTATTGATGGAATTTTGGTATATTCTAAAAATGAGAAGGATCATGCGAATCATCTTAGAATAGTGTCGAAGACGCTAAGGCAACATAGCTAAAAGCGAAGTTCTCAAAGTGTCATTTCTCGAAGAAGGAAATGAAGTTCCTTGGTCATGTAGTTTTCGAGGAAGGTTTAGCAGTTGATTCGGATAAGATCGAAGCTATTAATAATAGGAAAAGACCAGAGGCGGTAAGTGAGATTAGAAATTTGTTTGGTCTGACAAATGTGAGAAAGCATTCCTTAGATCGAAACATTTGTTAACCAATGCGTCCGTGTTAGTTGTTCCAGATGGGAATCAAGGGTTGGTAGTTTACACCGATGCATGTGGTACTAGGTTCGGTGCTGTGCTGTTGCAGAATCGAAAGGTTATTGCCTATGCTTCTAGATAGCTTATACCGCATGAAGTGAGATACCCGACTCATGGTTTGAAGTTGGCAGCGATAATCTTCGCATTGAAGGTGTAGAGACATTATCTTTTGGGAGAAAGGTTTGAGCTATTTACGAATCATAAGTCTCTATGGTATTTATTCTATCAAAAGGAGCCAAACATGAGACAGCAGAGATGGCTGGAGTTTGTCGTAGCTTATGATTTTAGCATCAAGTATACACTGAGAAAAGGAAATAAGGTGGCTGATGCACTTAGCAAGAAACATCAGAATATGGTGTTAGCTATGTTGATGGAATGGAAAGACATGGAAACACCGGTTGCTTGCAGTGTGCAGTGGAGGTCGACTGCTGGATCTAGTCAGAATATCGCCATGATGTCTTATTTGCAAGTTCCACCAGTTTTGATCGAACGAATTGCTCCTAGGCAGAAAGAGGATCCCGTGTTAGTCAAAAGGATTAGAAGGTTAGAAACTGGAACCGATATTGATGACTTAAAGGATTTTACTCTTAACTACAGGGGTTGGTTGAGAAAGAAGGAACAGTTATGTGTTTTGGATGTTGGAAACCTTAGAAAGCAAGTTCTTAGGGAATGTCATCGATTGAAGTTTACGGTTCATCCTGGGGGAATCAAGACGTATCAGAATATAAAGTGAAGTTTCTTCTAGGAAGGAATGAAGAGGGATATTGACTTCTGGGTAAAACTATGTTCAAACTATCAACAAGTAAAAGCCGAAATTAGAAGCCAAGTGGTTTGCTTCAGCCTTTTGGATGTTCCATTTTGGAAGTGGGATTCGATATCCATGGATTTTATTGATGGGTTGCCATGGTCAAATCGGGGTAATGAAAGTATATGGGTCGTAGTGGACAGATTGACCAAGAGTGCCAATTTCATTCCGGTAAGGTCAACCCGGACGACACCAATTTTGGCTAAGTTGTTCATGAAGAACATCGTTAGACTGCATGGAATTCCTGGTAGTATCGTAAGTGATAGAGATGCTTTATTTACTAGCGAGTTCTAGAAGAACCTGCCGAGTGTGTTAGGCACTAAGCTCAAGATGAGTACCGCATGTCATCCTCAGATGGATGGGCAGACAAAGAGAGTCAACAAGGTACTGGAAGTTCCGTTGAGGGTTTATGTGTTGGATTTTTAGTGGTTCTTGGGAAGATCACTTGCACTGAGTGGAGTTTTCCTATAATAATAGTTATCAAACTACTATAAGAATAGTGCCTTTTAAAGCTTTGTATGTAAGGCCACGCAAATCACCAGTATGTTGGTTAAAGACTGGAGATTGTTGGACCTTGGTCCAAATTTGGTCAGAGAGGCGACGGAAAAGATCGAGTTGATACGGGAAAGAATGAAGGAAGCTCAGTCTAGGCAGAAGAGTTATGCAGATAAAAGGCGTAAGGACCAAGATTTCTCAGTTGGAGATAGAGTTTTCATCAAGGTATCATCGATGAAAGGTATGGTTCGGTTCGGGAAGACCGGGAAGCCAGCCCCGAGATATGTTGGACCATTTCCTATATCAAAGAGGATTGGGAGACTCGCATACCGAGTAGATTTACCGAGCAGTTTGGCCGGGATCCATAATGCATTTCATGTTTCTCATCTGAGAAGTATGTTCATGATCTAGAAACTACTATCACTCCGATGGCACTGGAGGACTTAGTGATGGAATCGGATATGACTTTTGTGAGGTAACCAGTTCGTGTTGTGCAAAAAGATGAGAAGAGGTTAAGGAACAAGACAGTCAGCTTAGTGAAAGTTCAGTGCAGCGACAACATAAAGGACTATACTTGGGAAATAGAAGATAGGGTTAGGGCTACTTTTCCTGAGCTATTTTAGGTGGCAAATTCTATATAGGGTTTATATAGAATTTGGCTTGTAGGTTATACTAGCTTTGCTTACATGGGCTATATGCTTGTTGTTGTGTCCTTACTGAAATTTTGAGAACGAAATACTTCAAGGAATGAGTCTATAATGCCCCTGAATTTTAATTAACATTATTCGGGATATTTAATTAGATAAATTAAATAGAATAATGTGAATAATTAGGTAGATGAGATTAATAAATCCAATGGTCGTGCCTTAACGAAGGAATTAAAATAAGACTCGACTAATTAAGAAGGAGGAATCCTAAGGGGTAAACTTGAAAACGGGGCAACATTTCTTCGTATAGATCTCTTCCTCCACTTTAGTAAACTTTTACTTTCTCGTTCATAGCTCTTCACCTATATTTCAGCCAACCATTAAAAGCTCCAGGAAGAGAAATAAATTGAATAAAAAACTAGGAAATTAAAGCTAGAAAATTATCTCATTCTCCAATCAACTGATCAAGGTGAATTATCATGTTTATCATCTAATTTTTCTATGTTTGGATCGGTTGTGGGTTATACCCGTTTCAAGTTTGTGATTTTAGTTAAGATATAACCATTTAAACCTTTGTTTGGATAAGACATAGATGTTTTAAATGTTAATAGGCTAATTAACACGTTTTTATTCAGTTATGGTAAAATTTCAAGTTGTTTTTATCTTCATATTCTTTGAAATTTTAATATGTTGAAGTATATGATTTATCATATTTTCAGCGATTTTTGGGGATTTTTCCTTAGTGATTTGCTAAGGTAATTAAATTATTTAAGCCTACGGGCTAAACTGCAAAATTGCCTTCAAACTATCAATTCAAAGGGAAGGCTACAATTCAAAATTTTAATTGGGGAAGAAGAATAGTGTTTCAAGAAAAAGGTTAACTTTTATATTTTTTTACTATTTGGAAGTACAAGAGAAGGCTCCCTGGCCAATGAAAATTAGACAAGCAAGATAAATCATCACTTTAGTAGGCCCAATTCTGCCTTTTACTCCAACAAGCCCGCTTTTACCTTTTCAACAAAGTCGAAAGTTACCTTTCTTTCAAGATAGAAGATAAACAATTAACCTCCGCATAAGTCAAAAGGCAGGTACGGTGTCGTGGGGAAGAGGGGCGAAGGAGTGAGGAGGCTGCTTCCTTTGCTTCCAAATAGAAACATAATTACTTTCAAACAAGTTGAAGGGGGATCCTTCGATTCCAACATTTTATAATAGTTTAATTTTTTTATATATTTAAGAAGGGGTAGCGAAGGGGATCTTTGAAAGTTTAAACGTTCAAGAGAATTGTTTCAAAATGTTTTTTAAAATGTTATTTTAATCCTTTCGACCAAGTCAAAGGGATGCCTTCGATAAAGCCAAAGGGAAAGAAGGGGTTACTTCTAAAACCCCCAATGTTTTTATAGTAAAATCTTTAATACCACTCGTCAAAGTCGAATGGTAAACCTTCCAACAAGGTCGGAAGCATACTTTCAATGGGTTAGTTCCAACACCAACACTTAATTGTTCTTGAATGGTTTCGAAAGGTTTGATTTTTAGAGGTATTGATTTTGAAAGGTTTTGAAGGGGTTACCTTCAACGATTGTGAAAAGTTTTGAGTTTCAATGATTTCAAAAGATTTTGAGTTTCATTGCTTTCAATAGGTTTATAAATGGTTTTATAAGGGGGATACCCCAGGCTTACGACAAGGTCAAAAGGTAGAATCTTTCGACCAGGTCGAAAAGAAACCTTCCGACAAGGTCGAAAGGCAGGACCTTTCGATAAAGTCGAAAGGTATGATTTTGTGACGCTTTCAAAAGAAAGGTTTCCAAAAGGGCTAACTGTGGATTTTTAATTACTTTCAAATGGGACTTCATTTGATGGTTTTTAAAGGGCTTTTTAAAAACTTGTGTTTGGATAAGACATAGGTGTTGTAAATGTTAATGGGCTAATTAATACGTTTTTATTCTGTTTTGGTCAAATTCCGAGTTGTTTTGACTTCATATACTTTGAAATTTTAGTATGTCTAAGTATATGATTTATCAAATTTTTGGGGATTTTTCCTTAGTGATTTGCTCAGGTAATTAAACTATTTAAGCATGAGGTCTAAACTGCAAAATCGCCTTCGAACTAGTCAATTCGAAGGGAAGGCTGCAATTCAAAATTTTAATTGGGTAAGAAGAATAGTTATTTAAGAAAAAGGTTGACTTTTGTATACTTTTTACTGTTTGAAAGTATAGGAGGCTCTTCAACCAATCAAAATTAGACAAGCAAGATAAAACATCACTTAAGTAGTCCCAGTTCTGCCTTTGACTCCAACAAGACCGCTTTTACCCTTTCGACGAAGTCGAAAGGTACGTTTCATCCAAGATGGAAGGTAAACAATTAGCCTCCAACTAAGTCAAAAGGTAAGCACATTGTCTAGGGAAAGAGGGGCGAAGAGATGGGGATGCTGCTACCTTTTCTTTCGAATAGAAATATAATTGCTTTCAAATAAGTTGAAGGGGATCCTTTGACACTATCATTTTATAAAGACTAAAAAAAATTTACATATTCAAGAATGGATTTCGAAGGGGATCTTCGAAAGTTTAAACCTTCAAGAGAATTGTTCTAAAATGGTGTTTTGATCCTTTCGACTAAGTCGAAGGGATGCCTTCGACAAAGCCGAAGGGAAACAAGAAGAAGGCGTTACTTCTGAACCTACTATTGTTTTTAAAGTAGAAGTTTTAATACCTCTCAACAAAGTCGAAGGGAAAACCTTTCAACAAGGTCGGAAGTATACTTTTGAAGGGTTGGTTCAACCACCAACACTTCATTATTTTTGAACGGTTTTGAAAGTTTTGATTTCAAAAGGTTTGAATTCGAAAGGTTCTGATTTCGAAAGGATTTGAAGGGGTTACCTTCAATGATTGCAAAAGGTTTTGATTTTCAATGATTTCAAAAGATTTTGAATTTCATTGCTTTCGAAGGTTTATAAATGGTTTTATAAGGGGGATACCCCAGGATGTCAACAAGGTCGAAAGGTAGAACCTTTCGACTAGGTCGAAAAGAAACCTTCCGACAAAGTCGAGAGGTGGGATCTTTCGAAAAGGTCGAAAGGTATGATTTTATGATGCTTTCAGAAGAAAGGTTTCCAAAGGTGCTAACTTTGGATGTTTTTTTGCTTTCGAATGGGACATCATTCAAATGGTTTTAAAGGTCAATTTTTAGCCATTTTTCTTAAGTAAAACATTGATAAGTCGAAGGGGTTACTTTGACGGTTATAGCATAAAATACTTATCTTTGTTTGAATATGTAAGGGGGATCCTTATATAGAATGAATGTTAATAAACCTTGGGGATACCAAAGTAGGTTTAATGTTTTCGATACACAGTTTTGGGTTGCAAATAGAAATATGCTTTCAAAAATATACATTTGGGCTATTAATGTGTTTTTATTTAATTTAACGTAATTGGGGCTACCAATGGGAATAGGTTAAACAGGTGGTATAGATGGGAAAAATAAGTAATCATGGGGATCGTGAATGTTTATAAATAATCGTGGGGATTATGATGTTTTAACTAGCCAAGTGATGGGTTCTTGGTTAACCTAGGAAAATCATGGAATATGCGGTGGATGGTCCACATCAAATTTCTAAAGTAAAGAATGTTTTGCCAGAGGTGGTTAGCCTCGGGATTTGGCACCCAAGGGTTCAAAGTCATCCTAGGAAAACTATGGAGTGTGTGGTAAATAGTCCACACCATCTTTTATAAAATAATGTATGATGGATAATCTGCATTTATTTTAAATGGATTTGGAACGGATAATCCTATTAAATTATGATGGATAGTCATTTTGAATATTTTAGAGGGGCACTCTAATAAATTGGTTTCAGATGGGAAATGTAATAAATTGCGTTTATGTGAGATATCTAATAAATGGGTGGATGGGATATCCAATGCATATAATTTATAGCTTTTTTTCATATTATGTTAAGACTAATCATTTTGGGTGTAGGAGCATAGTAAATGATTTGCATGTTTTTCTTTGGTTTCTAGTGAGAGAAAACTAGTTTAACTAAGCGGTGGGGTCTCACTAGATATCTATTTATGATAAAAGATGATAAGGGATTATTCATACCAGACTTATTATCTGCCTCGAAGTTTTTGTTTCTCCACAAACTCTCGGGTATTCAAAATTAATTTGAGTAGTCTGAGAGTGGGTGACTTTCATGTTTTTAGATGGATAAGCTACCGAAGACGTCCAGGAGGCGGTGTTAGCTATGTAGGAGCTATTTTTGTATTTCATTGTGATGTACTAAGAACTGTAAAGTTCATATTATTTGTTCTCTTATCATCATGAGGACAACTTTATATGCCGCCCTTATTGTATTTGTGCATGTATGTGTGATCTGAAGTGGTTAACGTATGGAATTATGTCATTAAATCTTAAATTAAAATTTGCATGAAATGAGAAATTCATTTATTAGAAGTTTAAAATTTTCCATACCATGTGTTTCTGTGTATTGATATTAACTATGTCGCATTCGGTTGCCAAGAAATGAAAACTACATAAGACAGCAGCATCTGTAGCGGTTAGTTTTGGGCCTTAGAAGGTTGGATGTTACACTTGTTTATGTCCGTAATAACTCATCGGTGAATATGATGAAGTCCATGGAACATTTTGGTATTAATAGACTTACGATTGCATACATCTATATGTATCAATCCGAAGAGTCCATCAACTCCTATAATGCTTCCACTAAATGGGTGCATTGTCCTTGAATGTTTGAGATATAATTAACTAGTACCATATGATTCATAATTATATAATAGAAAATATTTCTTGAAACTACGGCTTAGTCTACAATTCTAAAATAATTTTAAATAACTTTAGATACTTCGGTATTTTCAATGCATCACTTTTGTTGTGAAAACATATACCACATTATAGTTTTATTTCATAACCATTATTCATAATATTTGCATTGAAATATAACTATCTCTATTTTCCAGTCGACGCCAAAAAATATTCATTATTTCATAAATAATGTTCATTGTGTTTTGCAAAAACGATTTTCGCTACTTGATGCAATCAATAAGTGCTACATGGCTTGCTACTATTATTTCCATAATTATTATATTAATTGTTTGAGATATAATTAACTAGTACCTTAAATCGCATCTACTCTTGTATATTCGTTTTTCTTTATAAATGGTCGAACCATTAAAAAGAAAATCCTTACTACAACATCGTAACGAACTCTTTACAAAGATTCATTTGATCATCCTTAGCATTTATGGACATCAAATATGATGCACCTTCCAAAAACTAATCAAACTGATATTTCAGTGATCGAATCTTAGATCTTTCTTGTAGTTTTGGTCTAATATTACATTTAACACAATAAAATCCTTTTGTAATCAATCAAATTGAATACTCAATCTTATAGAATTGTTTATTAGCTTATTTCGAGTGAATTAACTCCATAGAAGTATCATACATTATGAACTATGACCGTTCCCCATATAACACTTTTATGCGATAGTATATGGATCAACTATCCATATCTTTGTATTAACTTTAGAGTTAAAACCTCATAGAATGAAATACACGGTCTTGACCAAATAAATGCGTAAGTGACCAAACTATTAATGAATTTAGTAGTTGTAAAATCAACTTCTTGTGTGGGTATTGAAAACATGCAAAAAGAATTTATAAGCAAGTAAAATTTCTATATTTTAATCATTGATTCAAATCATTTGTATACCTTATTGACAAACATTTTATCGATCATATTAAATGCGCAAATTTACCATTATAGATTATTGTAACATTATATGCCATATTGAACAACTCAAAAAATTTATTAAATATTTTAATTCATTTTATTTAATACTTCGGTGTTTAATTATCTAAAATTTTGAATTTTGAAAATTTTCCAATAAATTTTGGATTTTTGTTTGTAATTTCCTTTCCAAATATAATAAATAAATAATTTCTGTATATATATATATATTCATATATATTCATCTCTATTTTATCTTTCTATATTTTACTTTTTAACATTCATCTTATTATTTGAATTGTTATGTGTTATATCTCTTATTTATTGCTTGGAAAAAATTTCAATGGATACAAGTTATGTTGTCTTAAAGGCATATCTTTTTAAAATTTTATTTATTTTGTTTATTGAATGTTTCTGTGTATATACCTTTTAATGGCAAGGAAACAAATCAAATTGACGTATGTTACTTTGCTTTAAATTTGGCATACGTTACATTTGCTTTCTTTCTTACCTCTTTATTTGCCTATCTATTTATTTCCTACCATAGTTATTCATAACTTATGTTATTTTCTATTTGTGTGTATACACTTTAATTTATTTATTTGGATGTTCATTTGTATATTTTGTATGTAATAGTTGGAAAATGAATCAATTAGTTGTACGTTACATTGTTTTATTTTGGAATAAGTTTCTCTGGCTTTAATTTTTGCCTTGTTATGTGCCTGTCTATTTAATTTCCTACCTAGCCATTTACTATTTTAGCCGTTCCTCATATGCTATAGCCGTGTTTTACTTATCCTAATCACGCATAAAAATCTTCTCAATATATCTCTTTCTCAGATTGAAAGATCTTTGCATAAATAGGAATTAAATCCCCTTTATTATTTTCTTACCATTTACTCTTTTGGTTGTTCATACCTCAAACCTTAGCCGCCTCCTCTATTACTAGTTCATGAACAAAAACATTTTTCCCACATCTCATTTCATTTCCTAAGAGAGAAAAATATAGATCTAAATATCCATGGCTTCTTCTTCCTCTTCTTTCTCTTTTTCTTTTTTCCTTTTTCTTTCTTTGTTTCCTTCATGAATAGGCTCGGCCTTTACCTCCCTGCCAACCCCATCACCACTTGCATAGGGTAGAGCAAGGTTATGTCATCTTATCCCAATTATTTCCATTGTTTAGTTCATCTATTCTTTTGCATTAAATATACCTATGTATGTTGTATTTGTTTGTGTACATAAGTCGAAATCTTGGCTCTCCTATCACTCAAGTTGAATCGTGCTTTGTCCTGCCTTTTGTGCTTTCTGAAGTTCGATCTTTGTGTTTGAATTGTTGCCTTTAGCTTTAAAAAGGTGAGTTTTTATCACTCAAGACATATGTACTTATATTTTTATGTAATAATGACAAGTGAATCTGTAGACATTGATATGTTATTCATATATGCTTGTGTTGTGTTTACGTGATGATAAATGCCATTTATATATTTGTTACATCAACTGTTATGATAATGTATGTATACTGTTATTTTATTTCTGTTAATCACCACTGCAAGTTCCCTATCACAATGGGTTGAAATGATGCATACCCGAACGGACTTTAGAATAAGGAAAAACCATTATGGGCTGAAATGATAGGTTTGAGTGACTTTTATTATAATTGATTTACTTGGGATTGCGGGTTTGAAATGGTAGAACCCGTATTTCCTTTTTAAATTACAGATCGAAATGATACACATCCGTATCATTTGACCTAGGTTAGAAAATATAATACATGCCCATGGTTATATTTCTAAATCATATTTTCCAAAAGATTCATTAAGTGTTTTGAATATTTTCTAATTTTTTTCAAGTATTTTGAAATTTGAATATATGAAATTTTAACTTAATTTGATTTAATGCTTTAAAACGTCAAGGTGTATTTGGTTTTCCTATAAGCTAAAATTTTATAATTTTAAGAAATTTAAAGAATTTATTTACGATAGATATCTTAGTAATTAAATTTGATTTAATATGGAATCTTAAATTTAATCTAGTAACTTTAATAAAGGTTATTTCATGAAATGGATTTGGTTTGCATAATAAATGATGTATTTTGGATACAATGAAATATAGTTTAATTGGACTTTTGTAATAAATATTTAACTTGGAATCATAGTTATTTGAAGTATAAATGAGTAAATTTGTAAAGAAAATTGATTATTATATTAACTAGGATAGTGAAATGGATATGTTTTGGAAAATGAATACTTATGATTTATATGGTAAACATGTAATTGTAATTAATGTGATATTGATTAAGACAATAAATGCTCTTTATTGTGATGATAAAATGTACGTTAAAAAAATGTACATTTGACATGTAATTATAATTAATGTGATAATGAAGACAATAAATGCTCTTTATTGTGATAATAAAATGTAAGTTAAAAATGTAAATTTGACATGAAATTGTAATTAATGTGGTATTGATAAAGACAATAAATGCTCTTTATTATGATAATAAAATGTAAGTTAAAAATATACATTTAACATGTAATTTAATTTAATGTGATATTGATTAAGACAATAAATGCTCTTTATTGTGATAATAAAATGTAAGTTAAAAATGTAAATTTAGCATGTAATTTTAGTTAATGTGATATTGATTAAGACAATAAATGCTCTTTATTGTGAAAATGAAACATAAATTAAAAATGAACATTTAACATGTAATTTTAGTTAATGCAATATTAATTAAACCAATACATGTTCTTTACTGTAATAATGAAATGCAAGTTAATAATATACTTTTAACTTAACATAAGGAAATTCAATTTTAAATAGGAAATTACAGTAATTAAGTTTATTTAACTTAAAAGCATGGTTTATTTAATATCCAAATGAATTAATTAATTAGTGTAATAAAATATAAATGATAAAATAACTATGGTAAGAATTGTAAGTATATAAACATTTGGATTGCATAAAATGGTAAAGTGGGAAGTATATACTATTTTGAAATAAATGATATGGTTTTGAAGTGGACATGATAATTTGGTTTTGAAAGTATATACTATTTTAAAATAAATAACATGGCTTGAAATGGATATGATATTTCAGTTTTGGAAGCATATACCGCTTTGAAATAAGTATCCTTGGGTTATAATCAAGATTGGTTGGGAAAGAGACCGGGATCGGATATGGGCATACTCTTTGTTGATACCGAAAACTACTTTAACAACCGTATACGCGGTGGAGATTCCAGAATGAAGTAGGATGGTGATGACGTTCTATTGAGGTATGTACGTGGACCCGACTCCCATGAGTTGGCATAAGGTGGCTAAAATAGGAGCGATTCTCGGGATAAGGAGGTATCACCTCTTATCGGACGCACTTCTTCATTTGTCATTCAATTACTTTGTGATTGTTTGGTGAGCACCTTTGACTTTGGGAGTGTGGTTCAAGATGGGCGGTAGTAGCTGTTATGCGTTACCACCGGTCCAGATGCGTATTGGTATATCTACTCTGGCATTGCCTTGTTGTGCCGTTTCACCTACCCTAGCGTGCCTTGTACTAGTTTGATTTGTGTCGTATCTGTGGAGTATCCTCTGGTAGCCTCCCGATCAGGAGGTATTACAGTACTGTATAGACTACTTGCACTATTTATGTGTTAAAGGGAATATTAGGTCAGTCCTTAACGCTATTTTAAAGTAAGTTTATTGTACTATAGACATTATTATTATAGCGAAATATTACTACGAAATAAATAGTTTAACGGATCCTTAGAAGATGGACGGTCCCAAGCATCCTTTAAGTTACTTGTACCTTATATTACAGTTCACTTGAGTTGGTTTACATTGTATAAGTATGTATGTCCTGACTCGAGCATTTTGTGTTTCACTTTACGCTCAGGTCAGACTGAGTGATACAACATTAGAGACTTACCTTTAGAGTTGGAGCTTTGCTTGAAGATCCAGCCATCTATTTCACTCTCAGTTATCCAGTTGATTCCAGTGTTGTATTCAGCTTTGTACTTGATGTCATCCTGTTATTTATGTTGTATCTTGTCTAACTCTGATGAACATGTATAGTAGCTTCATGAACTAATATTTCTTTACTTCCGCTGCATTTTATTACTCTGTGTCTGTGGTTTGTGATTTATTCATTTACTATATGCTCTGAGTTTTGCCAAATTTATTTCTACAATACGGTATTTTGAGCAATTCAAGTCCGACATGTGCAGATGCGAATGGTTGAAAATATCGGGTCGTTACATTTGGTATGAGAGCTTTGGCTCTAGGCAAATATTAGCATATATGGTAAATTTGTTTACAGAATCACTTTCATTCGAGTGTGAATCTCTTCCTTTTGACTCGGTTTCCTTTGAATTTTGCAACGTTTCATACAGTTCCAAAATTCATTGTTGTCCCTCACTATTCATCTTCTTTGATTCTGGAATATCTCATAACTCCTTTACAATTGGCATTGATTCATCGGAGATTTCTATATCCTCGGTTTAGATGCTAGTGTCTCTTGTTATCCTGAATTCCATCTCTTGAGATCGAATGTAGATTTGCCTTAGAATTCCACGTCAATCTAATTCTTAAAGCCACGATTGAACCAATTAAGGTTGCCCGCGATTTATATAAGCTTATCCATTTACTTGTTTGGTTAGTAAATCATCTTATCTTTTGTTTTAACTTAGCCTCAAATCAATATTTTCTTTGTTTTGAGTTAATCAAATTTGAACATTATTTCTTGCTTTGTATAGCTATATTTAAAACGTTGTATATATTGTGTTGTTTGAGTTGTTGATGTTGATTTGGTTTTCGATCAATTCGTCTGATCAACGCTATCAATAGGATCTCCAAAATACTTGAACAGAGCAAACCGACACAATATGGTTTTCAAATTTGGTGATGAATAAATTTTGTATAATTATATTATATAAGTATAATTTTCTGAATTTTGATAGTTAATTGAATTGGATGTTAGGTAATAATATTTGACTTTGTGTGTAGCTTGTAACCATTGGCTTTTGTCTCATATAAATAGTTGAACAATAAAACATGGCTATGAATTAATGTGGATATTTAAATGAATTTCAAATAAGAAACTAAGAATTTAATTTCCGATGGTTTCAAACTTTGTGTTTAAAGGTTTAAAGGGTGTATTATTTAAAGTATTTTAAGTAGAAATTGCTTTAAAGGATTTTTAATTTGTAAATCAGTGCTCTTTTATTTGTCGCTGGAAAAAAATTTCGATGATGACTGTAGCATCATCGACATTCATTTTTGAGTCTTGAATTGGAGAGACCATTATGTAGTTTTGCTACAGTCTTGCTTTAGAGAATTAAGTTGATTTAGATTTCTAAAATATGACTTGATTTATAATATATGTGATATATGATTTAAAATTTGATTTGATATATATAGTGTATATTTATTTATCTCTAAACTCATTTGAAGTTAATCGAAAATCTAATTCTTAAACTTTTTCTTAAAGGATAATGTCAAATATACAATGAAAACAAAATTTTGAATAAATATTTAAGCTTGAGATAATTGAATTAGAAAATTTTATTTATATAATATTTCATTACGTTCCAATATAACATGCCTTAATTGTTAAAAGTAAACAATGTAATTGGATGATATACAATATAAAAGGGATTTTTATAAATAAAATTTGAGTATTTATAATAAATGTTATCCACTTAAATTTTAGTTGTAAAAAGGATTAATTGAGGTAAATAAAATAAAAGGTTAGTTGAATAACTTACATTATAAAATGGTGTTAAAGGAATTTATAAATAAATCGGTATATTTTATTCAAATTTATTTAATTTTGGTAAATTTATATGTTTATAAAGTTAGTTTTTTGAATAAGATATATTGATTGCTAAATTCTTTCTTTTCCCTTCTTTTCCATTTCGGGGACAAAAAATTTTGAGTGGAGGAGAGTGTAACAAGTCAAAAAATTTACTAAATATTTTAATTCATTTTATTTAACACTTTGGTGTTTAATTATCCAAAATTTTGAATTTTGAAAATTTTCCAATAAAGTTTAGTTTTTGTTTGTAATTTCCTTTCCAAATATAATAAAACAAATAATTTCTGTATATATATATATATTTATATTTGTCATATATATTCATCTCTATTTTATCTTTCTATATTTTCCTTTTTAACGTTCATTTTATTATTTGAATTGTTATGTGTTATATCTCTTATTTATTGCTTGGAAAAAAATTCAATGGATGTACGTTATATTGTCTTAACGACATTTCTTTTTAAAATTTTATTTATTTTGTTTATAAAATGTTTCTGTGTATATACCTTTTAACTAATGGCGAGGAAACAAATCAAATTGACGTAAGTTACTTTGCTTTAAATTGGCATGCATTACATTTGCTTTATTTCTTACCTCTTTATTTGCCTACTTATTTATTTCCTACCACAGTTGTTCATAACTTATGTTATTTTGCTATTTGTGTGTATACACTTTAATTTATTTGGATGTTCATTTGTGTATTTTTTATGAAAAACGAATCAATTAGTTGTACGTTACGTTGTTTTATTTTGGCATAAGTTTCTCTGGCTTTATTTCTTGCCTTTTTATGTGCCTATCTATTCAATTTCCTACATAGTCATTCACTATTTTAGATGTTCCTCACATGCAATAGTCGTGTATTACTTCTCCTAATCATGCATAAAAATCTTCTCAATATATCTCTTCCTCTGATTGAAAGATCTTTGCAAACGTTTCTTTTATTAAATAGGACTTAAATCTCCTTTATAATTTTCTGACCATTTACTCTTTTGGTCGTTCATACCTCAAACCTTAGCCGCCTCCTTTATTACTAGTTCATGTACAAAAACATTTTTCCCATATCTCATTTTATTTCCTAAGAGTAAAAAATATAGATCTAAATATCCATGGCTTCTTCTTCCTCTTCTTCCTCTTCTTTCTCTTTTTCTTTTTTATTCTTTTTCTTTCTTTGTTTCCTTCATAAATAGGCTCGGCCTCTACCTCCTTGCCAACCCCATCACAACTTGCATAGGATAGAGCAAGGTCATGTCATCCTATCTCAATTATTTCCATTTTTTAGTTCATCTAATCTTTTGAATTAAATATACTTATGTATGTTTTATTTTTATTTTGTACGTAAGTTGAAATCTTGGCTCTCCTATCACTCAAGTTGAATCGTGCATTATCGTGCCTTTTGTGCTTTTCGAAAATTGATCTTTGCCTTTGAATTTTTGCCTTCAGCTTTAGAAAGGTGAGTTTTTATCACTCAAGACATATGTACTTATATTTTTGTGAAATATTGACAAGTGAATCTGTAGAAATTGATATCTTATTCATATATGCTTGACGTGTTTACATGATGATAAATGCCGTTTAGATATTTGTTACATCATCTGTTACGATATTATATGTATACTGTTATTTTATTCCTGTTAATCACAACTGCAAGTTCCCAATCACTATGGGTTAAAATGATACACACCCGAACGAACTTTAGAACAAGGAAAAATCATCATGGGTTGAAATGATAGGCTCTTGTGACTTTTGTTATAATTGATTTAATTGGGATTGCGGGTTTGAAATGATAGAATCCGGATTTTCTTTTCAAATTATGGATTGAAATGATAGACATTAGCATCACTTGACCTAGGTTAGAATATATTATACAGGCCCATGGTTATATTTCTAAATAATATTTTCCTACAGATTCATTAAGTGTTTTGAATATTTTCTGATTTTTTTAAGTATTTTGAAATTATGAATATATGAAATTTAACTTAATTTGATTCAACGCTTTAAAAGGTAAAGGTGTATTTGGTTTTCCTATAAGTTAAAATGTTATAAGTCTATTATTGGTTTAAGAAATTTAAAGAATTTATTTACGATATATATCTTAGTAATTAAATTTGATTTAATATGGAATCTCAAATTTAATCTAGTAACTTTAATAAAGGTTATTTCATGAAATGGATTTGGTTTGCATAATAAATGATGTATTTTGGATACAATGAAATATAGTTTAATTGGACTTTTGTAATAAATATTTAACTTAGAATCATTGTTATTTGAAGTATAAATGAGTAAATTTGTAAAGAAAATTGATTATTATGTTAACTAGGATAAAATATTTTATTCGTGAAATGGATATGTTTTGGAAAATGAATACTTATGATTTATATGGTAAACATGTAATTGTAATTAATGTGATATTGATTAAGACAATAAACGCTCTTTATTGTGATGATAAAATGTACGTTAAAAAATGTACATTTGACATGTAATTGTAATTAATGTGATATTGATAAAGACAATAAATGCTCTTTATTGTGATAATAAAATGTACGTTAAAAATGTACATTTGACATGAAATTGTAATTAATGTGGTATTGATAAAGACAATAAATGCTCTTTATTATGATAATAAAATGTAAGTTAAAAACGTACATTTGACATGTAATTTAATTTAATGTGATATTGATTTAGACAATAAATGCTCTTTATTGTGATAATAAAATGTAAGTTAAAAATGCAAATTTAGCATGTAATTTTAGTTAATGTGATATTGATTAAGACAATAAATGCTCTTTATTGTGAAAATGAAACATAAGTTAAAAATGAACATTTGACATGTAATTTTAGTTAATGCAATATTGATTAAACCAATACATGTTCTTTACTGTAATAATGAAATGCAAGTTAATAATATACTTTTAACTTAACATAAGGAAATTCAACTTTAAATAGGAAATTACAGTAATTAAGTTTATTTAACTTAAAAGCATGGTTTATTTAATATCTAAATGAATTAATTAGTGTAATAAAATATAAATGACAAAATAACTATGGTAAGAATTGTAAGTATATAAACATTTGGATTACATAAAATTGTAAAGTGGGAAGTATATACTATTTTGAAATAAATGATATGGTTTTGAAGTGGATATGATAATTTGGTTTTGAAAGTATATACTATTTTAAAATAAATAACATGGATTGTAATGGATATGATATTTTGGTTTTGGAAGCATATACTGCTTTGAAATAAATATCCATGGGTTATAATGCAGATTGGTTGGCAAAGAGATCGGGATCAGATATGGGCACACTCTCTGTTGATACAAAAACCACTTTAACAACTGTATACGCGGTGGAGATTCCAGAATGAAGTAGGATGGTCGTGACGTTCTATTGAGGTATGTACGTGGACCCGACTCCCATGAGTTGGCATAAGGTGGCTAAAATAGGAGCGATTCTCGGGCTAAGGAGGTATCACCTCTTATCGGACACACTTCTTCGTTCATCATTCTATTACTTTGTGATTGTTTGGTGCGCACCTTTGATTTTGGGAGTGTGGTTAAAGGTGGGCGGTAGTAGCTGCTATGTGTTACCACCAATCCATATGCGTAATTGGTATATCTACTTTGGCATTACCTTGTTGTGCCATGTCTCCTACCCTAGCACGCCTTGTACTAGTTTGATTTGTGTCGTATCTGTGGAGTATCCTCTGATAGCCTCCCGATCAGGAGGTATTACAGTACTGTATAGACTACTGGCATTGTTGATGTGTTAAAGGGAATATTCGGTCAGTCCTTAACGCTATTTTAAAGTAAGTTTATTGCACTATAGACATTATTATAATAGCGAAATATTACTACATAGTAAATAGTTTAACGGGTCCTTAGAGGATGGGCGGTCCCAAGCATCCTTTAAGTTACTTGTACCTTATATTACAGTTCACTTGAGTTGGTTTACATTGTATAAATATGTATGTCCTGACTTGAGTGTTTTGTGTTTCGCTTTACGCTCGGGTCAGACTGAGTGATACAGCATTAGAGACTCACCTTCGGAGTAGGAGCTTTACTTGAAGATCCAGCCATCTATTTCACTCTCAGTTATCCAATTGATTCCAGTGTTGTATTCACCTTTGTACTTGATTTCATCTTGTTATTTCTGTTGTATCTTGTTTAACTCTGATGAACATGTATAGTAGCTTCATGAACTACTATTTCTTTACTTCCACTGCATTTTATTACTCTGTGTCTGTGGTCTGTGATTTATTCATTTACTATATGTTCTGAGTTTTGCCAAATTTATTTCTACAATACGATATTTTGAGCAATTCAAATCCGACATGTGCGGATGCGAATGGTTGAAAATATCGGGTCGTTACATTTGGTATCAGAGCTTTGGGTCTAGGCAAACCTTAGCATATATGGTAAATTTGTTTACAGAATCACTTTCATTCGAGTGTGAATCTCTTTCTTTTGACTCGGTTTCCTTTGAATTTTGAGACGTTCCCTTCGGTTCCAAAATTCATTCTTATCCCTCACTGTGCATCTTCTTTGATTCTGAATATCTCATAACACCTGCACAATTGGCATTGACTCATCGGAGACTTCTACATCCTCGGTTTAGATGCTAGTGTCTCTTGTTATCCCGAATTATATCTCTTGAGATCGAATGTAGATTTGCCTTAGAATTCCACATCAATCTAATTCTTGAAGTCACGGTTGACCCAATTAAGGTCGCCCACGATTTATATAAGCTTATCCATTTCCTTATTCGGTTAGTTAATCATCTTATCTTTTGTTCCAACTTAGCCTCAAATCAAAATTTTCTTTGTTTTGAGTTAATCAAATTTGAACCTTTATTCTTCCTTTGCAAAGCTATATTTAAAATGTTTTATATATTGTGTGTTTGAGTTGTTGACGTTGATTTGGTTTTCGATCACTTCGTCTGATCAACGCTATCGATAGGATCTCCAAAATACTTGAACAGAGCAAACCGACACAATATGGTTTTCGAATTTAGTGATGAATAAATTTTGTATAATTATATTATATAAGTATAATTTTTTGAACTTTGATAGTTAATTGAATTGGATGTTAGGTATTTGACTTTGTGTGTAGCTTGTAACCATTGGCTTTTGTCTCATATAAATAGTTAAACAATAAAACATGGCTATGAATTAATGTGGAGATTTAAATGAATTTCAAATAAGAAACTAAGAATTTAATTTTCGATGGTTTCAATCTTTGTGTTTAAAGGTTCAAAGGGTGTATTATTTAAAGTATTTCAAGTAGAAATTGCTTTAAAGGATTTTTAATTTGTAAATCACTGCTCTTTTCTTTGTCGCTGGAAAACAATTTCGATGATGATTGCAGCATCATCGACATTCATTTTCGAGTCTTGAAGTGGAGAGATCATTCTGTAGTTTTTCTATAGTCTTGCTTTAGCGAATTAAGTTGATTTAGATTTCTAAAATATGACTTGATTTATAATATATGTGATATATGATTTAAAATTTGATTTGATATATATAGTGTATATTTATTTATCTCTAAAATCGTTTGAAGTTAATCGAAAATCTAATTCTTAAACTTTGTCTAAAAGGATAATGTCAAATATGCAATGAAAACAAAATCTTGAATAAATATTTAAGCTTGAGATAATTGAATTAGAAAATTTTATTTGTATAATATTCTATTACATTCCAATATAACTTACCTTAATTATCAAAAGTTAACAATCTAATTGGATGATATACAATATAAAAGGGATTTTAATAAATAAAATTTGAGTATTTATAATAAATGTTATCCACTTAAATTTTAGTTATAAAAGGATTAATTGAGGTAAATAAAATAAAAGGTTAATTGAATAACTTACAATATAAAATGATGTTAAAGGAATTTATAAATTAATCGGTATATTTTATTCAAGTTTATTTAATTTTGGTAAATTTATTTGTTTATAAAGTAAGTATTTTGAATAAGATATATTGATTACTAAATTCTTTCTTTTCTCTTCTTTTCCTTTTCGGGGACAAAAACTTTTGAATAGGGCAGAGTGTAACAAGTCAAAAAAATTATTAAATATTTTAATTCATTTTATTTAAAACTTTGGTGTTTAATTATCTAAAATTTTGAATTTTGAAATTTTTCCAATAAAGGTTGGATTTTTGTTTGTAATTTCCTTTCCAAATATAATAAAATAAAAAATTTGTGTATATATATATATATATATATATATATATATATTAGTCATATATATTCATCTCTATTTTATCTTTCTATATTTTTCTTTTTAACATTCATTTTATTATTTGAATTGTTATGTGTTATATCTCTTATTTATTGCTTGGAAAAAATTTCAATGGATGTACGTTATATTGTCTTAATGGCATATCTTTTTAAAATTTTATTTATTTTGTTTATTGAATGTGTCTCTGTGTATACCTTTTAATTAATGGCAAGGAAACAAATTAGATTGACGTATGTTACTTTGCTTTAAATTGGCATACTTTACATTCGCTTTATTTCTTACCTCTTTATTTGCCTACCTATTTATTTCCTACAACAGTTGTTCATAACTTATGTTATTTTCTATTTGTGTGTATACACTTTAATTTATTTGGATGTTTATTTGTATATTTTGTATGTAATAGTTGGGAAACGAATCAATTAGTTGTACGTTACGTTGTTTTATTTTGGCATAAGTTTCTCTGGCTTTATTTCTTGCCTTTTTATGTGCCTATCTATGCTATAGCCATGTATTACTTCTCCTAATCATGCATAAAAATCTTCTCAATATATCTCTTCCTCTGATTGAAAGATCTTTGCATACGTTTCTTTTATTGAATAGGACATAAATCCCCTTTATTATTTTCTTACCATTTACTATTTTGGCCGTTCATACCTCAAACCTTAGCCGCCTCCTTTATTACTAATTCATGTACAAAAACATTTTTCCCATATCTCATTTTATTTCCTAAGAGTAAAAAATCTAGATCTAAATATCCATGGCTTCTTCTTCTTCTTTCTCTTTTTCTTTTTTTTTCTTTTTCTTTCTTTGTTTCCTTCATGAATAGGCTCGGCCTCTACCTCCTTGCCAACCCCATTACAACTTGCATAGGATGGAGCAAGGTTATGTCATCTTATCTCAATTATTTCCATTTTTTAATTCATCTAATCTTTTGTATTAAATATACTTATGTATGTTGTATTTGTTTGTGTACATAAGTTGAAATCTTGGCTCTCCTATCACTCAAGTTGAATCATGCATTGTCGTGCCTTTTGTGCATTTCGAAGTTTGATTTGTGTTTGAATTGTTGCCTTCAGCTTTAAAAAGGTGAGTTTTTATCACTCAAGACATATGTACTGATATTTTTGTGAAATAATGACAAGTGAACCTGTAGACATTGATATGTTATTCATATATGCTTGTGTTGTGTTTACATGATGATAAATGCCGTTCATATATTTGTTACATCATCTGTTACGATATTATATGTATACTGTTATTTTATTCCTATTAATCACAACTGCAAGTTCCCTATCACTATGGGTTGAAATGATACACACCCGAACAAACTTTAGAATAAGGAAAAATCATTATGGGTTGAAATGATAGGCTCTTGTGACTTTTGTTATAATTGATTTAATTGGGATTGCGGGTTTGAAATGATAGAACCCGGATTTTCTTTTTAAATTATGGATTGAAATGATAGATATCAGTATTACTTGACCTAGGTTACAAAATGTTATACAGGCCCATGGTTATATTTTTAAATAATATTTTCCAACAGATTCATTAAGTGTTTTGAATATTTTCTGAAATTTTTTAAGTATTTTGAAATTATGAATATATGAAATTTTAACTTAATTTGATTTAATGCTTTAAATGGTAAAGGTGTATTTGGTTTTCCTATAAGTTAAAATTTTATAAGTCTATTATTGGTTTAAGAAATTTAAGAAATTTATTTATGATAAATATATTAATAATTAAATTTGACTTAATATGGAATCTTAAATTTAATCTAGTAACTTTAATAAAGGTAATTTCATGAAATGGATTTGGTTTGGATAATAAATGATGTATTTTGGATACAATTAAATACAGTTTAATTGGACTTTTTTAATAAATATTTAACTTTGAATCATAGTTATAAATGAATAAATTTGTAAAGAAAATTGATTATTATATTAACTAGGATAATATATTTTATTTGTGAAATGGATATGTTATGGAAAATGAATACTTATGGTTTATATGGTAAACATATGATTGTAATTAATATGATATTGATTAAGACAATAAATGCTATTTATTGTGATAATAAAATGTAAGTTAAAAAATGTACATTTGACATATAATTGTAATTAATGTGATATTGATAAAGACAATAAATGCTCTTTATTGTGATAATAAAATGTAAGTTAAAAATGTATATTTGACATGAAATTGTAATTAATGTGATATTGATAAAGACAATAAATGCTCTTTATTGTGATAATAAAAGTAAGTTAAAAATATATATTTGACATGTAATTTTAATTAATGTGATATCGATTAAGACAATAAATGCTCTTTATTGTGATAATAAAATGTAAGTTAAAAATGTACATTTTACATGTAATTTTAGTTAATGTGATATTGATTGAGACAATAAATTCTCTGTATTGTGAAAATAAAATGTAGGTCAAAAATGAACATTTGACATGTAATTTTAGTTAATGCAATATTGATTAAACTAATACATGTTCTTTACTATAATAATGAAATGCAAGTCAATAATATAATTTTAACTTAACATAAGGAATTTCAACTTTACATAGGAAATTACAGTAATTAAGTTTATTTAACTTAAAAGCATGGTTTATTTAATATCCAAATGAATTAATTAGTGTAATAAAATATAGATGACAAAATAACTACGGTAAGAATTGTAAGTATATAAACATTTGGATTATATAAAATGGTAAAGTGGAAAGTATATACTATTTTGAAATAAATGATATGGTTTTGAAGTGGATATGATCATTTGGTTTTGAAAATATATACTATTTTAAAATAAATGATATGGTTTGAAATGGATATGATATTTTGGTTTTGGAAGTATATACTACTTTGAAATTAATATTCATGGGTTATAATAACGATTGGTTTGCAAAGAGACCTGGATCGGTTATGGGCATACTCTCTGACGATACCGAAAACCACTTCAACAACCGTGTACGTGGTGGAGATTTCAGAATGAAGTAAGATGGTGGTGACGTTCTATTGAGGTATGTATGTGAACCCGACTCCCATGAGTTGGCATAAGGTGGCTAAAACATGAGCAATTCTCGGGCTAAGGAGGTAGCACCTCTTATCGGACGCACTTCTTCGTTTGTCATTCTATTACTTTGTGATTGTTTGGTGCACATCTTTGATTTTGGAGGTGAGGTTCGAGGTTGGCGGTAGTAGCTGCTACGTCTTACCACCGCTCCGGATGCGTAATTGGTATATCTACCCTGGCATTGCGTTGTTATGCCGTGTCACCTACCCAACGCGTCTTGTATGAGTTTGTTTTGTGTCGTACCTATGGAGTATCCTCTGATAGCCTCGCGATCAGGAGGTAGTATGGTACTGTATAGACTACTGGCACTATTTATGTGTTAAGGAGAATATTGGGTCACTCCTTGACGCTATTTTAAAGTAAGTTTATTTTACTATAGATATTATTATAACAGCGAAATATTACTACATAGTAAATAGTTTAACAGATCCTTAGAGGATGATGGTCCCAAACATCCTTTAAGTTACTTGTACCTCATATTACAGTTCACTTGAGTTGGTTTACATTGTATAAGTATGTATGTCATGACTCGAGTGTTTTGTATTTTGCTTACGCTTGGGTCGGACTGAGTGATACAACATTAGAGACTCACCTTCGGAGTTGGAGCTTTACTTGAAGATCCATCCATCTATTTCACTCTCAGTTATCCAGTTGATTCTAGTGTTCTATTCAGCTTTGTACTTGATTTCATCTTGTTATTTCTGTTGTATCTTGCCTAACTCTGATGAACATGTATAGTAGCTTTATGAACTAATATTTCTTTACTTCCGCTACATTTTATTACTCTGTATCCGTGATCTGTGATTTATTTATTATTGTATGTTCTGAGTTTTGCCAAATTTATTTCTACAATTTGGTATTTTGAGCAATTCAAGTCCGACATGTGCGGATGCGAATGGTTGAAAATATCAGGTTGTTACATTTGGTATCAGAGCTTTGGCTCTAGGCAAAACTTAGCATATATAGTAAATTTATTTACAGAATCACTTTCATTCGAGTGCGAATCTCTTTCTTTTGACTCGGTTTCCTTTGAATTTTGAAACGTTCCCTTCGGTTCCAAAATTCATTCTTATCCCTCACTATGCATCTTCTTTGATTCTGGATATCTCATAACACCTGTACAATTGGCATTGACTCATCGGAGACTTCTACAACCACGATTTAGATGCTAGTGTCTCTTGTTATCCCGAATTCTATCTCTTGAGATCGAATGTAGATTTGCCTTAGAATTTCACATCAATCTAATTCTTGAAGTCACGGTTGACCCAATTAATGTCGCCCACGATTTATATAAGCTTATCCATTTCCTTATTCGGTTAGTTAATCATCTTATCTTTTGTTCCAACTTAGCCTCAAATCAAAATTTTCTTTGTTTTGAGTTAATCAAATTTGAACCTTTATTCTTGCTTTGTAAAGCTATATTTAAAATGTTTTATATATTGTGTGTTTGAGTTGTTGACGTTGATTTGGTTTTCGATCGATTCGTCTGATCAACGCTATCGATAGGATCTCCAAAATACGTGAACAGAGCAAACCGACACAATATGGTTTTCGAATTTAGTGATGAATAAATTTTGTATAATTATATTATATAAGTATAATTTTTTGAACTTTGATAGTTAATTGAATTGGATGGTAGGTATTTGACTTTGTGTGTAGCTTGTAACCATTGCCTTTTGTCTCATATAAATAGTTAAACAATAAAACATGGCTATGAATTAATGTGGAGATTTAAATGAATTTCAAATAAGAAACTAAGAATTTAATTTCTGATGGTTTCAAACTTTGTGTTTAAAGGTTCAAAGGGTGTGTTATTTAAAGTATTTCAAGTAGAAATTGCTTTAAAGGATTTTTAATTTGTAAATCAGTGTTCTTTTCTTTGTCGCTGGAAAACAATTTCGGTGATGACTACAGCATCATCGACATTCATTTTCAAGTCTTGAAGTGGAAAGATCATTCTGTAGTTTTGCTACAGTCATGCTTTAGAGAATTAAGTTGATTTAGATTTCTAAAATATGACTTGATTTATAATATATGTGATATATAATTTAAAATTTGATTTGATATACATAGTGTATATTTATTTATTTCTAAAATCGTTTGAAGTTAATCGAAAATATAATTCTTAAACTTGGTCTTAAAGGATAATGTCAAATATACAATGAAAACAAAATTTTGAATAAATATTTAAGCTTGAGATAATTGAATTAGAAAATTTTATTTGTATAATATTCTATTACATTCCAATATAACTTACCTTAATTATTAAAAGTTAACAATGTAATTGGATGATGTACAATATAAAAGGGATTTTTATAAATAAAATTTGAGTGTTTGTAATAAATGTTATCCACTTAAATTTTAGTTGTAAAATGGATTAATTAAGGTAAATAGAGAAAAAGGTTAATTGAATAACTTATAATATAAAATGATGTTAAAGGAATTTATAAATAAATCGGTATATTTTATTCAAATTTATTTAATTTTGTAAATTTGTTTGTTTATAAAGTTAGTATTTTGAATAAGATATATTGATTACTAAATTCTTTCTTTTCCCTTCTTTTCCTTTTCAGGGACGAAAAGTTTTGAGTGGGGGAGAGTGCAACAACTCAAATATTTTATTAAATATTTTAATTCATTTTATTTAAAACTTTGGTGTTTTATTATCCAAAATTTTGAATTTTGAAAATTTTCCAATAAAGTTTGGATTTTTGTTTGCAATTTCCTTTCCAAATATAATAAAATAAATAATTTCTGTATATATATATTTATATCTTTCATATATATTCATCTCTATTTTCTCTTTCTATATTTTCCTTTTCAACATTCATTTTATTATTTGTATTGTTATGTGTTATATCTCTTATTTATTGCTTGGAATATTCAATGGATATATGTTATATTGTCTTAAACGCATATCTTTTTAAAATTTTATTTATTTTGTTTATTGAATGTTCCTGTGTATATACCTTTTAATTAATGGCAAGGAAACAAATCAAATTGACGTATGTTACTTTGCTTTAAGTTTGGCATACGTTACATTTGCTTTATTTCTTACCTCTTTATTTGTCTATTTATTTATTTCCAACCACATTAGTTCATAACTTATGTTATTTTCTATTTGTGTGTATACACTTTAGTTTATTTGTTTGGATGTTTATTTGTATATTTTGTATGTAATAGTAGGGAAACGAATCAATTAGTTGTATGTTACATTGTTTTATTTTGGCATAAGTTTCTCTGGCTTTATTTCTTGCCTTTTTATATTCCTATCTATTTAATTTCCTACCTACCCATTCATTATTTTAGTCGTTCCTCACATACTATAGCCGTGTATTACTTCTCCTAATCACGCATAAAAATCTTCTCAATATATCTCTTCCTCTGATTGAAAGATCTTTGCATACGTTTCTTTTATTAAATAGGAATTAAATCCCCTTTATTATTTTCTTACCATTTACTCTTTTGGCCATTCATACCTCAAACCTTAGCCACCTCCTCTATTATACTTCACGTATAAATACAATATTCCTACGTCTCATTTTATTTCCTAAGAGAAAAAAATATAGATCTAAATATCCATGGCTTCTTCTTCCTCTTCTTTCTCTTTTTTTTCTTTTTCTTTTTCTTCTTTGTTTCCTTCATGAATAGGCTCGGCCTCTACCTCCTTGCCAACCCCATCACCACTTGCATAGGGTAGAGCAAGGTTATGTCAGCTTATCTCAACTATTTCCATTATTTGATTCATCCAATCTTTTGTATTAAATATACTTATGTGTTGTATTTGTTTGTGTACATAAGTTGAAATCTTGGCTCTCCTATCACTCAAGTTGAATCATGCTTTGTCGTGCCTTTTGTGCTTTCCGAATTTTGATCTTTGTGTTTGTATTGTTGCTTTCAGCCTTAAAAGGTTAGTTTTTATCACTCAAGACATATGTACTTATAATTTTGTGAAATAATGACAAGTGAATCAATAGACATTGATATGTTATTTATATATGCTTGTGTTGTGTTTGTATGATGATAAATGTCGTTTATATATTTGTTATATCATCTGTTATGATATTATATGTATACTGTTATTTTATTTCTGTTAATCACCACTGCAAGTTCCCTATCACTATGGGTTGAAATGATACACACCCGAACGGACTTTAGAATAAGAAAAAATCATTATGGGCTGAAATGATAGGCTCGAATGACTTATATTATAATTGATTTACTAGGGACTGCGGGTTTGAAATGATAGGACCAGGATTTTCTTTTTAAATTACGGATTGAAATGATACACATTCGTATCACTTGACCTAGGTTAGAAAATATTGTACAGGCCCATGGTTATATTTTTAAATAATAATTTCATAAAGATTCATTAAGTATTTAGAATATTTTCTAAAAAAATTAAGTATTTTGAAATTATGAATATATAAAATTTTAACTTAATTTGATTTAATGCTTTAAATGGTAAAGGTGTATTTTGTTTCTTATAAGTAAAAATTTTATATGTCTATTATTGATTTAAGAAATTTAAAGATTTTATTTATGATAAATATCTTAATAATTAAATTTGATTTAATACGGAATCTTAAATTTAATCCAGTAACTTTAGTAAAGGTTATTTCATGAAATGGATTTGGTTTGCATAGTTAATGATGTATTTTGGATATATTGAAATGCAGTTTAATTGGACTTTTGTCATAAATATTTAACTTGGATCATAGTTATTTAAAGTATAAATGAATAAATTTGTAAAGAAAATGGATGATTATATTAACTATGATAAAATATTTTATTTGTGAAATGGATATGTTTTGGAAAATGAATATTTATGACTTATACGGTAAACATGTAATTGTAATTAATGTGATATTGATTAAGACAATAAATGCTCTTTATTGTGATAATAAAATGTAAGTTAAATTTTTTTACATTTGACATGTAATTGTAATTAATGTGATACTGATAAAGACAATGAATGCTCTTTATTGCGATAATAAAATGTACATTTGACATGAAATTGTAATTAATGTGATATTGATAAAGACAATAAATGCTCTTTATTGTTATAATAAAATGTAAATTAAAAATGTACATTTGACATATAATTTTAATTAATGTGATATTGATTAAGAAAATATATGCTCTTTATTGTGATAATAAAATGTAAGTTGAAAATGTAAATTTGACATGTAATTTTAGTTAATGTGATATTGATTAAGACAACAAGTGCTCTTTATTGTGAAAATAAAACGTAAGTTAAAAATAAACATTTGACATGTAATTTTATTTAATGCAATATTGATTAAACCAATACATGTTCTTTACTGTAATAATCAAATGCAAGTTAATAATATACTTTTAACTTAACATAAGGAATTTCAACTTTAAATAGGAAATTACAGTAATTAAGTTTATTTAACTTAAAAGCTTGGTTTCTTTAATATTCAAATGAATTAATTAGTAAAATAAAATAGAAATGATAAAATAAATATGGTAAGAATTGTAAGTATATAAACATTTGGATTATATAAAATGGTAAAGTGGAAAGTATATACTATTTTAAAATAAATGATATGGTTTCAAAGTGGATATGGTAATTTGGTTTTGAAAGTATATACTATTTTAAAATAAATGATATGGTTTGAAATGGATATGATATTATGGTTTTGGAAGTATATACTGCTTTGAATAAATATCCATGAGTCATAATAATGACTGGTTGGCAAAGTGACTGGGATCGGATATAGGCATACTCTTTGTTGATACCGAAAACCACTTTAACAACCGTGTACGCGGTGTAGATTCCAGAATGAAGTAGGATGGTGATGACGTTCTACTGAGGTATGTACGTGGACCCGACTCTCGTGAGTTGGCATAAGGTGGCTAAAACAGGAGCGATTCTCGGGCTAAGGAGGTTGCACCTCCTATCGGATGCACTTCTTCGTTTTCCATTCTATTACTTGGTGATTGTTTGGTGCGCACCTTTGATTTTGGGAGTGTGGTTCGAAGTGGGCGGAAGTAGCTGCTAAGCGTTACCACCGGTCCGGACGCGTAATTGGTATATCTACCTTGGCATTGCCTTGTTGTGCCGTGTCACCTACCCTAGCGCACCTTGTACTAGTTTGTTTTGTGTTGTACCTATGGAGCATCCTCTGGTAGCCTCCCGATCAGGAGGTATTACGGTACAGTATAGACTACTGGCACTATTTATGTGTTAAGGGGAATATTGGGTTACTACTTAATGCTATTTTAAAGTAAGTTTATTTTACTATATACATTAGTATAATAGTGAAATATTACTACATAGTAAATAGTTTAACGGTTCTTAGAGGATGGGTGGTCCCACGCATCCTTTAAGTTACTTGTACCTTATATTACAGTTCACTTGATTTGGTTTTGTATAAGTATATATGTCCTGAATCGAGTGTTTTGTGTTTTGCTTTACGCTCGGGTAAGACTGAGTGATACAACATTAGAGCTTTGCTTGAAGATCCAGCCATCTATTTCGCTCTCAGTTATCCAGTTGATTCCAGTGTTGTATTCAGCTCTATACTTGATTTCATCTTGTTGTTTCTGTTGTATCTTGTCTAACTCTGATGAACATGTATAGTAGCTTCATGAACTACTATTTCTTTACTTCCGCTGCATTTTATTACTCTGTGTATGTGATCTGTGATTTATTTATTTACTGTATGTTTTGAATTTTGCCAATTTTATTTCTACAATTAGGTATTTTGAGCAATTCAAGTCCGACATGTGCGGATGCGAATGTTTGAAAATACCGGGTCGTTACGCATATGTTCTTACAATATTAGAAAGATTAAATGTTATCATTTCTTTTTTTAACAAGACTCCCACTAGTAATTTATGTTTCACCAAACCCTAAGCGAAACATAAAAGTCTTTCGACTTCACTAGTGGGTGTTAGGACTCATCGTTTTGGAATTCGCATCGTGATTCTACTCAATAAGTCATAACACTACAGATGATGGATAACTTCTTATCGGTTGTATCATATACAACTCTTAACCCTTTGGTACCTTGTTCTAATTCAACTTCGATCTTAGGTCTACTCAACAAATCAAAACGAAATCATTCACTCGTACCTACCATATTGCAACGACCTAAGTATAGTATATGTGCTATGAGTCTGCTCAACAAATATATATATATATATATATATATAGTTATCTTATCTTGTCTATTTAATATATTAATAATTTCACACATAACATCCATTACTTGAGCCTGCTTAACAACTAAGGAGCATGCAAATAATTTATTAATATATATGGTAAAGGACAACATTATATTGGAGATTCATAATCTTCAATATTTAATATTTAGCGATACCGAATTACGGAATAATATAATTCTTATGCAGTACTCTCATGATTCAAGTATCAGATACATCTGAAATCATGGTATACATATATTTACATTATTTATTCCTCAAGTCTATTTAGGGTATCTTAATATTTCACCTTTTATTATACATTTACATTATATTACTTTTATATTTCATTTTACTTATATAATAGTCCTATGTATAATACTGTATTAATTAAATATTAATTATTTATAATTAATTTTACATTATTTTATATAAAATTTGTATTAAATATTTATTATATACGATAACCTTTTATAGCATGACACATGTGTCATATATATGACCTATTAATTAATTAATTTAATTAAACAATTTAAATTAAATTACAGTAATTTCAAAATTCATTTCATATACAAACATGTATACTTATATCATTTTAAATATTTTAAAATATCATAACATATATCATAATATATAATACATGCATATATAATGTAACAGCCCAAATTTTTAATAAATATTTTATTCATTTTATTTAAAGACACAGGTGTTTAATTACTTTAAAAAAATTGAAATTTTGGAATTTCCTGAATTGGTTATAAATCAATGCCTAACTTTATTTAGTATAAACAATTTCTGTAATTTTAATTTTGGGTTAAGTTGACTTTAATTGAAACTTTAAAAATTTAAATTCTAACTTCCAATCTTTTATTTAAACTGTATATATATGTACAACATTTGTTCCGCTTTTGTTTCATGTAAATTGATTATATACTTTTTAAATTAATTAATAAATAATGTGTAAATAGCTATTTAAATATACATTTTATTTGGTACGTTTTATATCCGTTCTTATAATTCTTTGGCGTTATATAAATGGTACGTTATTTTCTGAAATATTCTTTAGCATATATTTTACTAAATAAATAAGAAACAAATAAATTCGAAGTACGTTACTTTGTTATAAATTTTGGGCGTACGTTTCAATTTATTTATTTCCTTTATAATACGTACTCTTTGATTACATATCTTAGCTGTTAAAATGAACAAACGTGCCTTTTCTAAAGGAAAGAAATTTAAAATCTTGCCTTACACTTCACGTGTAAATTATTTCATCTCTTTTACACTTTCCGTTTGCTTCTTGCATTTAATAGGAATGAATTCCTTAAATTTCTCTTGCAGTTCAATTTTTATCTCTTGCCATTTTTCCACTTAATCAACGCAACTTCCCTGATAAATACTAAATCACATGCACAAATATCCCACTGCATGACTTTTGGTCTTCATCTCCTCGCTTGTGAAGCTTATCGCTATAAGTGATGGCCGCATGTTTTTTTATTTCTTTTCTTCTTTCTTGTTTTTCTTTTGTTTCCATTGACTGTTCCATTAAGCGCTCAGCCTATTCACCTTCCACGACGGGCCTACCACTCCTCCGTCGCCGCCGCCAGTACGGCCTTCCCTTGGATATGCAGTTCACCATCTGGCCGTGAATTCTGGTCACGTTCACCACTTCAAAACCATAGAAAGACTTGCCGAGCCTATGTATCTCTCCACCATCAAGTGTTGCTGCATCCACCACCGCCACAGCCATCTCCTCCAGGCCGTGACCCCCACCTCTGACCTTAGCCGCGCCTCCAGGTGATGACGGCCAGAACGTGACCGAGCACATACAACAGTCGAGCCACCTTAGGCTTAGGTCCAAACAAAGGATCCAATTTCTTTTCACCACTTTGCTGTTGAAATCGCAGCCTATATTCCTCAACTTCTCGATGCCCTGCGAGCTTTCAAGCTTTGATTCTGGACATGGCCGAGCCGTGTGGATGGTTGGTGGAGATGTGTGGTGAAAAGGCTGATTCACTTGTGTTCATATCATCTTGTTCATTTTGTTTTCCAGTTTGCTTATTTCAGATTTGATGTATTCTTATTTGAATTAGCATACTTAGATTTGTTTTGTTTATTTTGTTTCAAGATTTGAATCTGGTTGTTGCATCCTCTAAAATTTGATCATGCTTTATTTGCGCTCTTCGGTATGGATATTGTTATTTTTGAATAAATCTCTAACTTCAAAGAGGTGAGTATTCACTCTTGACATTCATACTTATAGAATTGTAAATTGATAGCGAGTGAAATTGTAGAATTATTGTATCATATTTTACTTGCCTGTGATATGAATTTTATGATGTTAAACCCTGTTATAAATTTGTCACACCATCCGCTATGTTATATGCTGATATTGTAACATGTTCGACTTCTCGACGCTTGAAAGTCGACATCAATACGTCCACTGTATCGAATGCCGAACAGTCGAATGCCGGAAAACGAAATCGTTAGGGTTTAAAGAAGAAGAGGTAGAAGAAGAAACAGAAATAATAACAAAATCTCACATTTCGCAGCGGAACAAATATAATAGATAAATAAATATCTTTAAATAGAATTACTATATCAGATATTACATTACATCACATTACATTATCAGAGTGTACAACAACAAACAACGGAAAGAAATATTACATACATAAGTGATACGCCTCGCCATCCAGCTCCAACTCCTGATCTCCACAGCAAATTCTTGACTTTGCTCTCGAATAACTGCTAACCTGACTCTAGGCTGCCCGTGTGGAAAATTATGAGCACCTAGAGTTTAGAAAGGGAACAATAAACTCCAGGTCCGTCGTGGGACAGGTGTGAGATCTGAAAAATAGTTATTTTCATAAAGAAAATAAAAAGAAATCCGCTATGCATTTTGAAAAATGAAACTACCATAAGGCCTCCCGCCACACACACAATGCAAATGCAGAATTGGAGGAGATTTCTCCTTATGATAGTCAAACATGCTTAATGCTCAAAATCCTTTAATATTATTATTATTAGTGCATAGTGTGCAAAACATTTCGAAAGTATAATATTAATCTTAGTCAGCGTTGGCATTTCACACTTATGCCTATTATAGCTACCATGTTCAATAGCAGGTTACTGCCATATTCAATGGCAGGTTATACAACTAAAATAGTACAGGGTGCGTATTGTTTCTTCGGATTTCCAACAAATGGTCAGGCTAAGAAACTTCCTACTGCCACATGGGTACGCCTCTGGAGGGACGTCCCGAGAACCTACCCGGATCTCTGCCAACACAAGGCCGGGTAACCTCTGTAACTAGGTAACTGCTACTCGAGTATGCCAACCCCCGGTCCTTTGGGACCTTTATCCGAGGATCCTCTACACCACAACCACAAAGAAAAGTATTTGCAGTAACCACAAAGGTTAAATATCCGAGATTCATACTTGAGACCATCCTTTTCCAAAAGAAAATGACATACCTTAATGGGCGCGACCCTCATAACCTTGCCGCATCTTTCCTGTTTTGACCATTTCCGGGGTGTGAAGTCTGACGAAGTCTCATCCACAAAGCTACACTTTTCACAAAGTCATGCTTTGATTAACAAATGATTAGCAGCACTTCGTATGCCACGTTTTCAGTTTCGGAATATATCACTAGTAACCATCAACTACATAACCCCTGAGCTCGTGTGTCTCAGAGAAGGGTGTTAAGCTAAGAGAATAAATTCTCCGCCACCAACAGAAATGTATTTGATAGAAACCAGATTTATATCTCAAAGTGTAATGTGAGACACACATCCATACAAGTCCGTTTGGAGATTGAACGAAACCGAAGACACTTCCAAAGAAGCCCTTACAAATCCAGATATTCACTAATCATGTCCGGAATCCCCATCATAAAGGTGATAAAATCTATATACCGGAGCAACCCGGTGCAGAGACATTCGACAGGTAATCCTTTCGTTTTCAAGAATACACGGTCTTCAACACCATCTTCAAATGCAATCCCATTTCGTCGTATCGTTATTCGGAATGGGTTTTATGACACAAAGTCCTCTCCCAGCTAATCTGAATAACGAGCGCTTATTTAAAAAAAAGTGTTACATTCAGATTTCAACAAATTACAACAATTTTCACTTTGATCATTTTAAATAAAAGATTCACCACAATCAAAAAGGTTCGATGTGGGTTTCGAATATCCATTTGGAATTCGACTCCCGGTCGCAACGAAATTCAAATGCCATTTAAGGGCAAATATTGATAGTTGGTTATTTAACTATCAATAAATATTCACAACAAACAACAAGATTTAAATAATTTTCCCAATTATTTATTTTCAAAATATCTTTACAAGATATATATATTTCACACTTCAACCATTTGAAAACAAGTTTCAAGTTACTTTCCACATTTCAATACTTTGAAAACAAATTTCAAATCATTTTTTTTACGCGGAATACATTTCCAAATATTTATTTATTTCCACTGAAAATCTGCCCAGATCAAATGTTTTAAAATAATTTAAATTATTTATCCAAACTTATATACTTGGAATATTCAGAATAAAAATTATTTTAAAACACTTTATTAAAAACATTAGTTGTGAAGATATTATATTAAAATCTCATATAAAATTTAAATCGAAACTAATTTTAAAATAAAATTAGTAGATAGGATATAACTATTTAAATATCCAATTTCTAAATCAAATACCAATTTAGTCTTCAAAATAATCCCTTTCTTTTATAAAATTTTCATTGTGAATTTAAATTCCCTAATATCCACTTATATATGTTTTTTAAATTGATTTCAAGGATCGTATGCAAACACCAAATCAATTTCCAATTTGATTTCAAATTTTTATTTTAATCACCAAATCAAATTCCAAATTGATTTCCCAAAGATTTATTCTTCTAACACCAAATCAATTTCCCGAATTTAATTTTAAAATAAATTCCTTTTATCTCTTCCAAATTATTTAAAAACCGTATTTTTAAAATAAATTCTTCAACTTTTAATATTATTACTTGGAATCCATTCATTAAACCTTTTATATATTTGGCTAAATTTTTTAGTCTTCAACGATTTCAATCGCAATAAAATCACACATAGATTTTAAATAAATCAACACACAATATATTGAAACAAATTCAAATATTTGAGGAATCTAGTTGGATCCCTCCAACCTGTTTTCCCTGCATCCACGGACGTTAGCACAACAATTAAATATCATTCCACTTCAAGGTGCAATATCGCGGTATGTGAGATTTATAAAATATCATCCGCTATTATGCGGCGCAATAGGGTCTCATCTGCTATATAATGCGGGAAGTCAACAACTCAAGTACATATACAATACCAATTCCACTTCGAGGTGGAATATCGCGGTATATGGGATTTATAAAATATAATTCGCTATTATGCGGCGCAATTGGGTCTAAACTAACATAACGAATAATAAATTAATCATCCAAGCACACAATCAACAATTAAATTCAACTATCACAATTCAACCAGCAATCAATAATTGAAATTTTCAATTATTATTTCGAGTGAGAAGATCTCACCTTTGCCCTTTCTATTTTGCAATCCATTTCCAATCCCGATTTGTATTTCCACGATTTTGACCTTGTATAAACAATTTTATACACCTGATTAATATTCGAAACAAATTGAATAATAAATTTCCACTAAATAGATTTATTAAATTTAAACTAATAATTAAATTTCTTAGGCCTATTTCCCTTTAATAAATCTAATTAACTAACAATTTTGATTTTAAACTAATACTTTAATTTTAAACAAATTCCTTTTTTTAAAAAAAATTATTTTAACTAAAAGATTAAATTAAAAACTGAATTTCCTTTATTAAAATTCCTTTTAACAAATTTATTTAACTGAAAATTAAATTTAACTAATTTTCTTTAATAATTTAATCTTAGTAACTAAAAAAATTTGATTGAATTAATTAAATCATCTTTCACTAAATCCATTATTTTAAACAACCTTGCAGATTAAAATAGGTATATCCATATAATTTCTGTTTCAACTATATATTTTCTACAAGCATATATAAAAAAAATAAAATTAAAAACTACATTGTTGATAATTTTTTTCTTTACTGTTAACTTATAAATTAAAAATCTACATATATATTTTACGTATATATTTATTATTAAATTTGGATTAACTAAAAATTTTGATTTATCGTACTGCAACCCAAAAACCATCATCACCACGCTACGACTACCACCAGACCCAAGGAATCGAGCAACTACATCACGGTCTTGATTCACGACGGCGACCCAAACCCAATTTTGCCAACTTCAACTTCTCAAGCATCGGCCCTCTCCTCCATCAGCAAACTCAAGCCCAAGTCCTAGTCACTGTAGCGCGCCACCATCCATCTCGCGACTCGCCGCTGTCGCCATCGCTAGGCGATTCGCTCGCTTGCTCCACATCGATCGACATCGGCTTCGCCTGCGTTCGTGCCGCTAAACTCTCATTGCGGTTCCATTCGCGATCCCCTCCGTGCTTCCCCCTTTTTTTCTTTAATCTGAGTTTTTTTATACGAACGATTTCGACTTGGATTCGAATTGAGTTAGGGAAGAAAACAAACTGGAGAGGGAGATTGAAATTGAACAGAGGTCGCCATTTTTCTTTTGATTCTTTAAGACTTCGATTTAATAATTCCCGGCCATTGTTTTTATTTTCTTTGTTTCTTCTTTTGAAATGATTTACGTGAGATTTGTAAAGAAATAGGGAGACTAGGACGAGACGTTGGCGTATGGAGGAAGGTTGCAGTGCTTCAGAGAAAAAGTTTTGATATTGAAAGAAAGTAGGCTGCTGTGTTGACTTAGGGTATAAATATATTTTAATTTAAATTTAAATTCAAATCATCTTGACAAACACACCATGAAATTCTTGACTTCCTATCGAGGCATGCCGTTAGGCGTTTAGAATGTTAAACCCCTATTCCGAACACAATGAAAAAGGTTTCGAGTTCTAATTCGATCATATGGAGAAGATAGCCTTTTGAACCCAGCTATTAAATGAAACTTCGATTTAATTTTCAATGCGTTTGCTTATCGTACGGCCAAACGATGACTCCGAGTGCTACGAAAATTGAAATCCGATAATAAAACAATATTATGGATCCAACGGAACTGGTTTCATCGAATTCCGAGACTGTGCCTCGGAAGGCAATTTTTAGATATCGATTTAAACGATATATTTTCAAAACTGAACAAAACATTTCCAAAGCTTCCATTATCTTCAATATTATCAATATAAATTTTCTAATCCATTAAATTATTTTTAATAAGCTTAAATTGAAAATTCCAATTTTTATTCATCTTCAATAAATTAAATTCAATAATTAAATTGCCAAATTCATAGTTAATTTTGAAATTCAAGATAAATTATCTTCCAAACATTTGAAATCACTTAAATATTTTAAAATTCAAATACCAAAAATTCTGGGTCGTCACATCCTTCCCCTCTTAAAAGAATTTCGTCCCGAAATTACTAGTCAAGAAGAATGATCCTCAACCGTCAACTATTTTCCCAATCCAAATAGTTTTATCATCTTACCAAAACTAATCTTTTTATCAAAGATTCATTATCATTTTAACTAATTTTCCAAACAATATTGTTTTCTTAGCAATTCAAATTTCAAACTTTTAAAATTCTCTCAAAATTTTCTAACTCCCTTAATTTTCGAAAAATTTCGCCAGCGTCTCCTTTGCACGGCTAGCTCGGTACGACTACAAAATGGCACCACAGGCCCTCAGATTCAAAAAGAAAACAAAAACTCAAGTGGCTAGACAAGAAAATCACCAAATTTCATACTGAAATTTAAATACATACCTTTTTGTCGAGCAATTTCAAATTTATCTTCGAAAATCAAAACCAATTTTCCTTTCTCTTTATAATACCTGTATATCCTACTTAGCAATAATATCCATTCATAGCCTTTACAAATCATTTTATACATTTTCTTACAGAAGTTTTCATATCTACTTCTATTCAATTAGTTTTCCCATTTGCATATGAATTCAGTTTATTTTCAACTCTGAATATTGGATTTTATCTTCCATATATAACTGATTCATATCATTATTTTAATTTAGTTTCATTCACTAATTTACTTCAATTTGAAATTTGAAATCGTTTATCGCTAACAAAAAAATTCAAAAATTTTCTAACTCCCAAAATTTCTGGAAAATTTTGGCAGGGTCCCCTTTGTACGGAGGATCTTTTGCAATTTGACAAAAGATATAAATATATATACATCAACCCACCCGGTCGGAAAAAACAAAAACAGTTCATATTTTCTATTTTTATTCCATAGGCGTACCTTATTTAACATTTTTAAGCAAGCGGCTTATTTAATTAGCATTTTGTGCAATAAAATCCAGCCCAACAACTTCCCTGAACCTGTACTTACTCAACTAAAACATGTCAGTGTCATATATATGAAGTTTAACAACATTTCACTTATTTGCAATATTTAAACACATGAATTCTAAAAGCAATGCACACTAAACACTTTACATAAGCAATTTATATAGTTTTAATACTAATTCAACTGTTTCAATTAATTCATATACCATTTTTATTCAATTTGAAGGATTTACAACACACATGCTTACATTCAGTTCATTTTTAATTTTAAACAAACCCATATTATTCCAATTGATTAAAAATTCAATTTTTATTCACCTCTATTAATATATTTACTTCTGTTTACAATTATTGAATTTCGATTCATTTCAAATCATATTCAATTTCGTCATTCCTTTAATGAGTTTTATTTACTCATTTTATTTCCATTTTTCATTAGTTTAATACAAACCATATTCAATTCCAATTCCAGTTCTATTTACTTACAAATTCGAAATGAATCTCAACTTTCAATTCACTTTCATATACTTGCGATTGCAAATTTATTCATTCATTCACAATTTATTTTCCACCTTAATAATTTTATTCCAATCCACTTTTTATCCAACTCATTTCTTATCCAACTTATTTTTTCTTCCATATTTACTTTTATCCAACTTCTCTTTAAGTTAGATTTTTATTTTAACAACTTCAAACTTTACCAGTTATCAACTTAATGATATTCCATAAATATTTTATATAACATTCCAAGTCTTTTCAACCTTTCAAAACCATTATCGAAAATAATTCAAATTATCCTTTGAATTTCAAAACCAAACCCAAATTTTCCAAACAACTTTAATTTAAAACAATTCGGTAGCAATTCCTCTTTTGAAAACTCGAAAATGAACATCAATGATGTTGCAGTCATCACCGAAGTTATTTTCCAGCGATCGAAAAGAGTTTAGTACTTTTATCCCTCCAAAAACATTTTTTCCAAACCCTTGAAAATTATTTTCAAACCAAAAGAGATTTAAACTTTCCAAGTCTCTAAAATTTTTAAATTCTTTTTAAAACTTTTCCAAATACTTCTCTGGAATTACGTTTCAAATTACAAATCACATTTACAATTTACAATTCTCATTTGTATATGGATTTTAGTTTCTTAACACTTTGTTATGATTTTAATTCTTATTCAATAATCAATGATAATAGTTTAATATTATCACTTCCTAACAACCAAGCAACCATATACTACAATAATTCACAGAAAATTTATTTCTTTTATATATGAAAATAGTTTGGGTAAAATTATTTCATTTACCCTATTTTAAGACGATATCGTGTCGAATTTGTTCTGTACAAGTGTTTACTATCAATAACGTTAATTACTCGTATTTACCAGAATCCATATACCACTCAACAAACCAATCAACACAATATAAAACAATTTTAAATTCACTAACAAATACGTGCTCATATCTATTATTACCCTCACACTCATTCTAGAGTACTATTGACTCTATCTCTAATGAGTAACACCCAATAGAGCCAAGGTAATCGCTTAACCAAATGCTCTGATACCACATGTGACATGTCCGATTTCTCAACGCCCAAAAGTCGACATCAATACGTCCACTGTATCGAATGCCGAACAGTCGAATGCCGGAAAACCGAACCGTTAGGGTTTAAAGAAGAAGAAGTAGAAACAATAACAGAATCTCACATTTGCAGCGGAACAAATATAATAGATAAATAAATACCTTTAAATAGAATTACTATATCAGATATTACATTACATCACATTACATTATCAGAGTGTACAACAACAAACAGCGGAAAGAAATATTACATATATAAGTGATACGCCTCGCCATCCAGCTCCAACTCCCGATCTCCACAGCAACTTCTTGACTTTGTTCCCGAATAACTGCAAACCTGACTCTAGGATGCCCATGTGAACAATTATGGGCACCAAGAGTTTAGAAAGGGAACAATAAACTCCAGGCCAGTCGTGGGACTGGCGTGAGATCTTAAAAACAGTTATTTTCACAAAGAAAATAAAAAGAAATTCGCTATGCTTTTAGGAAAATGAAACTACCATAAGGCCTCCCGCCACACACACGATGCAAACGCAGAATTGGAGGAGATTTCTCCTTATGATAGTCAAACATGCTTAATACACAAAATCCTTTAATAATATTATTATTAGTGCATAGTGTGGAAAACATTTCGAAAGTATAATATTAATCTTAGCCAGCATAGGCATTTCACACTTATGCCTACAATAGCTGCCATGTTCAATAGCAGGTTACCGCCACATTTCATGGCAGGTTATACAACTCAAACCATACAGGGCACATATTGTTTCTTTGGATTTCCAACAAATGGTCAGGCTAAGGAACTTCCTACTGCCACATGGGTACGCATCTGGAGGGACGTCCTGAGAACCTACCCGGATCTCTGCCAACACAAGGCTGGCTTAACTAGGTAACTACTACTCGAGTATGCCATCCCCCGGTCCTTTGGGATAGGGGTGGGCACGGTTGGTTAACCGACTCAATCGGTTAATATTTTCGATTAACCATAATTCATTAGCGGTTCGGTTAACCGTTAACAGGTTAATATTGGTTGGCCAATACCGACCGATCCAGTTGATATTAACCGCGATTAACCGTTGTACTGAATCAATTAACCCTGTGTTCGAACGGTTAACTGGACAAATGGTTAACCGATCAAATTTTATCAGTTAAACGTTACTGTATAAAGTATTAAATGCAACTCAATTTAAAAACTTTATAGACATAATATAAATAATTCAATGTACACAGACTATTACAAATACAACAGAAATACAATGCAAGTTATCAAGTAGAAATTTCAAAGAGCTTTTTTCCAGCATATACAACAGCCAACCAGTTACAAAGAAAGTGATTCAAAGTTTCAATATCCAAAATATGTAACATAAACATACAATGCATGTTACTATAACAAAAACCATAATAACATAAACATACAACACACATCATCACTCGTCGGATATATGTGCATCTCCAAATCCAAACATGATAAATCGAGTTAACAGGAGTCCAACAGGCCATTACAAATCTCCAGTTTTCCAGGATATTACAGTAAGAAGATGAGTAATACTTTTAGTAAGTTAAAACTAAAAACATGATAAATTAAACCTGCAAAGTATAGCCTATACAAGAATACATGTAGTTAAAACATGGTTGTGCTTTCATATATGTTCCGCTCCGACCTTAGTAGTATAAATGATGAACCGAATTCCTAGTTTATCGTGTTTCATAATTTGTATATAATTCCTTCAAAATAATTAAGTAATATACGCATTGAACTGATACATTTTTATATGCATATTGCACATCAGCAACTTATGAACAACAAGATATGTTTCTTATGCACATGAGTAAGAAGATATCTAAGTGCATGAAAATAAGAAAATCAAAATGGAACCATTATTTGATATATGTGGAATATCAAAATGAAACTATGAGATAACGGGATATATGTGAAACTGGTAACTTATATGAAATCAATTATATCCATGTCAGTTGTCAGTGTACATGTAATGAAACTGTTAGTTGATACATGTGAATTATTCCCATGTATAAATTCTACAATAATAAACCAAACTCATAATTTAATATATGTAGTATTAATATATTTGCTAAATACCTTTCACCCACTCTTTCCCCAATGAAGCATTAGTTTCACCTACTTCCACCTGTAAGTACAGAGACTAAGAAAATTAGTAGACAGCTTTTAGTAAGTACCAAATAATATGAAATCAAGAAGCGGTTTTTGTTTATGAAATAGAGTACTAAAGCATACACACTATGTTATTACAAGACATTCTTGCTTGTCACTTTCACAGTCCCATTGTATATATATCATAGCTAAACAAAATAAAATCAAACAAGCATTTAGCATTTCAGTTTGATTTTTAAAATTCTATAATGTGTGATGTGTTCTGCCATGATGTTGTATCTCATGACATGTTGAATTCTCTGATGCAGCATTTTCATAAGTAAAGCTTCTTAGACAACAACGATCTTTTGCCTGCACATGAACAAAATTAATATATTCCGTCTAACTTTTTTTATTAGGAAACAAAGTACACCAGCGTAGTTTTTGTCGTATAATGTATTACCGATTTTGTCTCCAGATTAAGACAATGCATTCTGAAGGAGGCTAGCATTTAACTTGGTAAAAGAGGCATCAGGGCCATGCTTTTCCAACTGCAAGAATTTAAGCTTTAAAATGTCATTATTTATTTTTAACCTTTACATAATAAATGTAAAAGAAATATTAATAACAAATTCCTGTAGAAATGAGTCGACAGAGGTGAGATCATTGAGTTAATACACAACCTCATCTCTTTTTTGTTAGATAAATCCAAAGTTTTTCTCAACTTAAATTTGAAAGAAGAAGAAAAGTTTAAAAGTATGTGCAAAAGAAGGTTAAGGAGAAGGAAAAAAACATATATTGGGGTGAACATTCTTTGAATGATTTATATGCTAGCTAACAATATCAGAAAAGAGTTTTAAGCTTATATTATTTGTTTTAATAATTTTGCAGTAGCCTAAAATTTGTTAGTCGTTTATTTAAACAATGATATAGGCTTTGTCTTCTAATATGCCTGATCAATTATGCGCTTGACTGAATGTTTTAGGCTGTCAAGTTTAGTGTTTTCACAGAGCCTCTTTAAAAGAATAAGGGAAAGGGTAGCAACACTTCAAAAGAAATGTGATGGCTACACTGAGAAATGTACTAAAAGCAAGCGAACCACCGACTGTATGCACTCCTCTTGGAAACTTCATGTTTTCAGTGAATTCTTAGGTGCTTATAAATAAGAATAAAAAACACGCATCATTTAGCACTTGATTAGAAGAAAAATGAACGACAATGTCAACACATACACTACTAGATTCTAAACATAGTAGGATATAGGTTTCAATATATAACCGAACATGCATAATACTCATTCAGCCTTGCATTGTTTGGTGAAAACATATATTTTTCCCCGCGTTCATCAAGATATTACCTATCGTAATTGATAAATTGCAATATTTTCTGAGGTCTATATCTAAGGAGCATACACAAAACACTAATTTAATATAATATATTGATAATTCTTGATGTGATGTTACTGGAATACAAATCACAGAATAAAAAAGGTATATTCCATTCAACAAAGATGCAAAGTTAATTGCATCCCCACGTCCATGTCCAAACTATCATTTCCTTTATGTTCGTTGATTCAATTTATACAAATCACTCCCTTGTATCTATGATCCCACAATTTATACGCAATTAATTCAATGATTTCTGTGTTAAGAATTTTTGGTACATATTAGCCAATGTTAAGTATCTTATAAGGTTTAACATTATTACCAATGAAAATTCAATGGAGGAAGAAAATTCAACACGAAGTTATGTACCTTATAAATTCATGATACAGGAAGTTTAACGCTACAGAGTCCGGGCATTACTAAGTTATCATAACTTTATGAATATGTTGAGCATTGATTAAATATTTAATCAAATGCCATTAGTCTTGCTATATATCTTATTATCTTTTACACGAGATAACAAAAAATCATATCCAGATTATATTTCTTTTTCATTTGCTAGTTAGAAGTTGTGTACAGTAATTAAACTAAACACTCATCTATAAATTGTATTTCCATAATTTATAATTGAGGTAAGTTATACATTCATATCATATGAAAATTTTCTCAGTTTTTATATGAATGGCTAGTCCCTGTTGTCAGTCATTTCTTAATGGATATAAAAAATATTAAGGGAAAACCTGAATTGGCTATCTGATTTGGAGTTAAATGGTCAGATTGTTATTTTCACAACAAAAATTATAATTTCAAGTTTAAACACATCGAAGCAACAATTGGGTTTCTAGAATCAGATACACTTCCTCTTTGCGTCCATCTTATCATACTACTATTTTTTATTTCTTGTATTGGGAAAATTGAAAAGAAACTAAATTTGCTTGGAATGAATCGACCAGTTTTTCATTATATAATCAGCTCAAAACAGTAAACCAAACATTAATAGTGCATCATCAGTGGTGTAAGCAGTCATCATTTATAAAGCATACGAAGATCCAAAAACTTATGTCTTAATCAAAAAGAACCATTACCATGCATATTTCTAACTTCGGCAAACTGAAAACACCGATCCACCAAACAACCCGAAGCAAGCAAGACAGGCCCGAATTTTGAAGGTTGATGAGATCTACAGTTTTGTTGAATGGGAAATTATAGATCTAGGGGTTTTTCTTTGCTGTAGGCACAAGATGAAAATGGGGGCAAAATGGAAGTGGCACGAGAAATTAACTAGGGTTGGGGAGAGTGGATTAGGTTCAATTGGCAAGAGTAAAAATTATTTTCGGTTAAACAGTTAACAACTTTCATAAAATATTTAACCATTAACCGACCCGATTTTTGTCGGTTAACATCGATCGGTTAACCAAATGTTCGGTTAAACGATTTTGTCAGTTAAAATGGTTCGGTTAAGGTCGATTAAATCGGTTAAGTCGGTTAGGTCGGTTAAATGCCCACCTCTACTTTAGGACCTTTATCCGAGGATCCTCTACACCAACAACCACAAAGAAAAGTATTTGCAGTAACCACAAAGGTTAAATATCAGGGCTCCATACCTAACACCACCCTTTTCCAGAAGGAAATAACATACCCTAAAGGGCGCGACCCTCATAACCTTGCTGCATCTTTTCTGTTTTGACCATTTCTGGGGTGTGAGGTCTGACGAAGTCTCGTCCACAAAGCTACACTTTTCACAAATTCATGCTTTGATCAACAAATGATCAGCAGCACTCCGTATGCTTTGAGCAACCCGGTGCAGAGACATTCGAAAGGTAATCGTTTCGTTTTCGAGAATACCCGGTCTTCAACACCATCTTCAAATGCAATCCCATTTCATCGTATCGTTATTCGAAATGGGTTTTATGACACAAAGTCCTCTCCCGGCTAATCCAAATAACGAGCGTTTATTTTTTTTAAAAAAATATGTGTTACATTCAGATTTCAACAAATTACAACAATTTTCACTTTGATCTTTTTAAATAAATGATTCATCACAATCACAAAGGTTCGATGTGGGTTTCGAATATCCATTTGGAATTCGACTCCCGATCGCACCGAAATTCAAATGTCATTTAAGGGCGAATATTGATAGTTGGTTATTTAACTATCAATAAATATTCACAACAAACACCAAGATCTAAATAATTTTTCCAATTATTTATTTTCAAAATATCTTTATAAGATATATATTTCACACTTCAACCATTTGAAAACAAATTTCAAATTACTATCCACATTTCAATAATTTGAAAACAAATTTCAAATCAGTTTTTTTCTTACGCGGAATACATTTCCAAATATTTTTTGATTTTCACTGAAAATCTGCCGAGATCAAATGTTTTAAAATAATTTAAATTACTTATCCAAACTTATATACTTGGAATATTCAGAATAAAAACTATTTTAAAACACTTTATCTAAAACATTAGTTGTAAAGATATTATATTAAAATCTCATATAAAATTCAAGTCCAAACTAATTTTAAAATAAAATTAGTAGATAGGATATAACTATTTAAATACCCAATTTCTAAATCAAATACCAATTTAGTCTTTAAAATAATCCCTTTCTTTTATAAATTCTCATTATGAATTTAAATTCCCAAATATCCACTGATATATGATTTTTAAATTGATTTCAAGGATCGTATACAAACAACAAATCAATTTCCAATTTGATTTCAAATTTTTATTTTAAACACCAAATCAAATTCCAAATTGATTTCCCAAAGATCTATTCTTTTAACACCAAATCAATTTCTCGAATTAATTTTAAAAATAAATTCCTTTATCTCTTCCAAATTATTTAAAAACCGTATTTTTAAAATAAATTCTTTAACTTTTTAATATTATTACTTGAAATCCATTCATTAAACATTTTATATATTCGGCTAAATTTTTTAGCCTTCAACGATTTCGATCACAATAAAATCACACATAGATTTTAAATAAATCAACATACAATATATTGAAACAAATTCCACTTTGAGATGGAATATCGCGGTATATGGGATTTATAGAATATCATCCTCTATTATGCGTCGTAATAGGGTCTCATCCGTTATATAATGCGGGAAATCAACAACTCTAAATACTTACATAATACCAATTCCACTTTGAGGTGGAATATCATGATATATAGGATTTATAAAATATCATCCGCTATTATGCGGCGCAATAGGGTCTAAACTAATATAATGAATAATAAATTAATCATCCAAGCACACAATCAACAATTAAATTCAACTATCACAATTCAACCAGCAATCAATAACTGAAATTTTCAATTATTATTTTGAGTGAGAAGATCTCACCTTTTCCCTTTCTATTTTGCAATCCATTTCCAATCCTAATTTGTTTTTCCATGATTTTGACCTTATATAAACAATTTTATACAGTTGATTAATATTCGAAACAAATTGAATAATAAATTTCCATTAAATAGATTTATTAAATTTAAACTGATAATTAAATTTCTTAAGCCCATTTCCCTTTAATAAATCTAATTAACTAACAATTTTGATTTTAAACTAATACTTTAATTTAAAACAATTTCCCTTTTTTTTTTAAATTATTTTAACTAAAAGATTAAATTAAAAACTGAATTTCCTTTATTAAAATTCCTTTTTAACAAATTTATTTAATTGAAAATAAAATTTAACTAATTTTCTTTAATAATTTACTCTTAGTAACTAAAAAAATTGATTGAATTAATTAAACCATCTTTCACTAAACCCATTATTTTAAACAACCCTACAGATTAAAATAGATATATCTACATAATTTCTATTTCAACTATATATTTTCTACATGCATATATAACAAAAAAATTTAAAACTGCATTACTGTTAATTTTTTTCTTTACTGTTAACTTATAAATTAAAAATCTGCTTATATATTTTACATATATATTTATTATTAAATTTGGATTAAATAAAAATTTTGATTTACCTTACTACATCCCAAAAACCACCATCACCACGCTACGACTACCACCAAACCCAAGGAATCGAGCAACTACATCACGGTCTTGATTCACGACAGCGACCCAAACCCAGTTTTGCCAACTTCAACCTCTCAAGCATCGGCCCTCTCCTCCATCAGAAAACTCGAACCCAAGTCCTAGTCACTGTAGCGTGCGCCACCATCCATCTCGCGACTCGCCGCCGTCACCATCGCCAGGCGATTCGCTCGAATGCTCCACATCGATTGACATCGGCTTTGCCTGCGTTCGTGCCCCTAAACTCCTATCGCTGTTCCATTCGCGATACCCTCCGTGCTTCCCCTTTTTTTCTCTTTAATCTGAGTTTTTTTATACGAACGATTTCGACTTGGATTCGAATTGAGTTAGGGAAGAAAACGAACTGGAGAGGGAGATTGAAATTGAACAGTGGTCTCCATCTTTCTTTTGATTCTTTAAGACATCGATTTTATAATTCGCAGCCATTGTTTTTATTTTCTTTGTTTCTACTTTTGAAATGATTTGCATGAGATTTGTAAAGAAATGGAGAGACAAGGATGGGACGTTGGCGTACGGAGGAATGATGTAGTGCTTTAGAGAAAAAGTTTTGTTATTGAAAGAAAGTAGGCTGCTGTGTTGACTTAGGGTATAAATATATTTTAATTTAAATTCAAATTCAAATTATCTCGACAAGCACAACATGAAATTTTTGACTTCCTATCGAGGCTGCCGCTAGGCATTCATAATGTTAAACCCCTATTCCAAACACAATGAAAAAGGTTTCGAGTCCTAATTCGATCATATCGAGAAGATAGATTTTTGAACCCAGCTATTAAATGAAACTTCGATTTAATTTTCAACGCGTTTGCTTATCGTACGGTGAAACGATCATTTCGAATGCTACGAAAATTGAAATCCGATAATAAAACAATATTACATTGGAATTGAAATCCGATAATAAAACAATATTACAGATCCAATGGAACTGGTTTGGTCGAATTCTGAGACTGTGCCTCGGAAGGCTATTTTGAGATATCGATTTAAACGATATATTTTCAAAACTAAAAAAACATTTCCAAATTAAATTCTGAAGCTTCCATTATTTTCAGTATTATCAATAAATTTTCTAAGCCATCAAATTGTTTTTAACAAGCTTAAAATTGAAAATTCCAATTTTTATTCATATTCAATAAATTAAATTCAATAATTAAATTGCCAAATTCGTAGTTAATTTTGAAATTCAAGCTAAACTATCTTCCAAACATTTGAAGCCACTTAAATATTTTCAAATTCAAACACCAAAAATTCTGGGTCGTCATAGATATACTGCTTATTTAATTCTATTTATCACACTCCATGTTCCCTATAGAGTAGAATCACTATGGTTTAAATGATACATACTCGAATGGACTTTAAAATAAGAAAAAATCGTTATGGGCTGAAATGATAGGCCCGAGCGATTTTTATTTACTTCATTTATTTATTTTATTATTTTATTTAACTTGGGATTGCGGGTTTGAAATGATAGAACCTGGATTTTCTTTGTAAATTACAGATTGAAATGATATATTATCTGTATCACTTGACCTAGGTTAGAAAATATTATACAGACCCGTGGTTATTTTATATATATTTTTCTAGAAATTTTAAGTATTTTTAAATTTGTATATTATAATATTTTGATTTAAATTGGAATAAAAATGATTTTATAAAGTGTTAGTGATTTTCTACGAATTAAATATGTAAATAAATGAATGGTTAGGTTGGAATTTGAAGTATAATTTTATTTGGAATTTTTGATTTTGTTTAAAATGTAGTTCAAGTTAAGTAAATAAAATATGATAATTTGATATAAATTTGAATTTAAAGTGAATTAATTAAGTGTTATTGAGTTTCCTATGGATTAAAATGGTTAAAAAATGAATAATTTAAAATAAAATTTAAAATAAATCTTAATTTAGAAATGTGAAGTTTGTTTTAAGAATAAAAGTTAAGAAATAAATTGGAAAATAAGTTATTTTTGAAATGGTAATTAAACTTAATTGTTAAGTTAATTTTTAAAAATACAATGAAAAGAAAATTGTGCACTTGACTTTAATAAGTGAAGCATTGAGAAATTTACCTTATGAAACCATAAATTATTGGGTATTTTAAATGATCATTTTAAGTGGAAAAATATGATTTTATAAGTTATATTTTAATTGTTGCTGAAATGGTATTGAAATCTGAAAATTTAAACAACTTAAAATCTGTTGTAAGGGATATTACCGCACTTTGTAAGTGTTGTAGTTGATGCAAATGAACTAAAGGCTAAAATTAGCTAAGGGCTATTGCAACACTTGGTAAGTGCTGTGGTTGCAGAATTAAAACTAAACCTGGATAAATAAAAGGGCTACAGTAGCACTTGTTAAGTGTTGTAGTTGGTTGAAATGAGATTTTTGAATATTTGATTTGTAAGTATAATAACTTCACTTTTAGATAGTTTGAATTGAAGTATTTGGATTGAAATATAAACCATTTTGAAAATTTATAACCATGGGTAGTAATAACGTTGGTTGTTAAAGAGACGGGGCTCGGATATGGGCATAATCTCTGTCGGTACCGAAACTACTTTGACAACCGTGTACACGGTGGAGATTCCAGAATGAAGTAGGATGGTGGCGATGCTCTATTGAGGTATGAACGTGGACTCGACTACCGTGAGTTGGCATAAGGTGGCTAAAACAGGAGCGATTGACGGACTAAGAAGGACGCACCTTTTATCGGACTCATTTCTTCGTATGCCATTCTATTACTTTGTGATTGTTTGGTACTCTCCTTTGATTTTGGGAGTGTTGTTCGAGGTGGGCGGTAGTAGCAGCTACGCGTTACCACTGGTCCGGAAGCGTAATTGGTATATCTTCCCTAGCATTGCCTAGTTGTGCCGTGTCACCTACCCCAGCGAGCCTTGTATGAGTTTGATTTGTGTCGTACCTATGGAGTATCCTCTGGTAGCCTCCCAATCAAGAGGTGTTACAGTACTGTATAGACTATTGGCACAATTATGTGTTAAGGTGGAAAATGTAAAGCCTTAACGCTATTTTAAAGTAATTTTATTTAACAAATAGACACGATTATAATAGCGAAGTATTACTACATAGTAAATAGTTTAACGGATCCTTAGAGGATGGACGGTCCCAAGCATCCTTTAAGTTACTTGCCTTTATATTACAGTTCACTTGAATTAGTTTACACTGTACAAGTATGTATGTCCTGACTCGAGTGTTTGTGTTTATTTCGTACGCTCGGGTCAGCCTGAGTATCAGTTTGGACTTAATTTCCTGGAGCTAGGACTGCTGGAGATCATCTTTATCGAGCTGCTATCTATTTTTTTATTCAGTCTTGATCTTAGCCTATGTAATTGAGACAAATGAATTTGGGATTTTTTGTGGTTGTTTTAAACTGTATTGGTTTTAAGACTATGTAATTTGTACTTATTTTGAGACTATGTTGACAGTGGCTTCATGAACCACTATGGTATTTTATTTCCACTGTGAGTATTCTGATTTCTGTGTCTGTGATTCTATGATTTGATTTCATTTGCTCCAATTTTCATTACAATCTATTGTTTTGAACTATTCAAGTTTGACATGTTTTAATTTATTTGGCGAATTTGAATGGTGCAAAATAGTGGATCGTTACAGTTGGTATCAGAGCTTTGGTTTTTTAGCAAACCATAGCCTACGGAGCAAAAACTCATTAGAGATAGGATAGAAATACCCTAGAATGAGTAAAATCAATCTTAGAATCTTTTCTTTGTGAGAGAGCGTATTTTAAACTATAAAAAGATTTTTTCAAATGATTTTCCAAAGGGTTTTAAAGAGTATTTTGACATAAATTTTTTTTTGGTTTTTCAAATTTTTCTAACTTCTTCCTTTGATTATCCACCTTATTGGAAATTTCATGGTTCGGGATATTTCATTCCCGCTGAATCTTATCTTGTTTTATCTAGTCTTGTCTTTGTTTCTCAATTACCTATGTACTAAATAAATTCATTCTTGATCTTTCAGGATGGATCGTAGGAACGCAAGAGCTAGGGGACGTGGTGCTGTCCCAGCACCTACCCCCGCTGCCTCAGTTAGGTTCACTAAGCTTTGCAAGGAATATACTGAGCTTGGTAGCACCAAGTTCACAGGATCTGAGAGCATAATTGAAGCTCAACAGTGGTTGAGGGACTTGGGGAGAATCTTCTCCGGTCTTGAGATCACAAATGCCCAGCAGCGTCAGTTGGCAGCTTGGCAATTAAAAGAAGCAGCTTATGATTGGTGGTTGTCAGTTACAGCTCACACCGCTGAGGCTGACATCACTTGGGAAATTTTAGGTGTCTTCTTCTATTGTTCAAGTTTGGTTCAGTTTCCTCCCTTTTGAAATCCGTCTTATATCTCTTATCGTGCTTTATGGATGCTTTTCATATGAAATGGATGCCCGAAGCAGGAAAGTCTCAGCTGTATCGGAATTCATGGATTTGAAGCAAGGCAATATGTCCTTTACCGAATATGAGAGGAAATTCAATGAGCTATCACAATATGGCCTTAATCTGATTGACAATCCCCTTAAGAAAAATGAGAAGTTTATTGCCGGTGCACGCCCCAAGTATTATGATCGCCTCATTACCCATGGGTATGGTACTTTCACCTCTCTGATGGACATGGCCATTAGATATGAGAATCCTACCACTAAGGACCCTCCAGCTACCAGGTCTACTCCATCTCAGTCTTCTGCTAGTTCCAAGAAGAGAAAGCCCCACTTTCAACGTCGGTAGAGGAATAAGAATAGGACTACAGGGTTGGGATCGTCTTCTTCATCTCAGAGGTTGCCTGTAAACCAATCTGCCATTACCTGTTACCGATGTGATCATAAGGTACATTACGCTAATAGTTGTCCTACCTTAGGTGCTGCTATTCCACCTCCAGCTCAGTTGGCCAGGCGAGACCTCTGCCACATTTGTCTTTAGCCGGGACATTTCAAGAAGGACTGCCCTACTCAGAAGAAGGGCAAGGCATCACGTATTTTTGCTGTGACTTCTGCATCTTCTCCAGCTCCACCACCTGCACCTGCTCCTGCTTCTAGTGATTCTCAAGGTACACTTCAGGGTTCTTTTACCTTGTTTTATTTTCCTGTGTGTGTTCTCTTTGATACCGGAGCTTCCCATTGCTTTATCTCAGTAGATCTTTGTAATAAATTTGAGAATCTTCTTTCTCCTGAGTTTTCTTCTATGCCTCTATGTGTTTCAAACCCTATTGGTGGTCCTGCAAACCTTAGTAAGATTTGTAGGAATGTGAGACTCCTCCATGATAGTTATCAATTTTCTGGTGATTTCTACGTTTTAGAGTTTGATGCTTTCGATCTATTGCTTGGGGCGATTGGTTGGATAGGCATGATGCCCATATCTCGTGCAGTTCTCAAACTGTGTCTCTGAAGGATGACTTTGGAAATTCTCTGGAGATTCAGTGTAGTTTGCCCCAGGATTTCGCTGGCAGTTTTATTTATTCTCTTGATACTTTCCCGGTTGATATCAATTCGACTCCTGTAGTCAAACTATTTCCCGACGTATTTGGTGAAATCACATCTCTACCTCCGAAGTGGGAAATTGATTTCCGTATTGATCTTATCCCTGGAGCTCGACCTGTAGTTCTTTCACCCAGAAGAATGGCACCCCGCGAGAAGGTTGAGTTGAGGAAGCAAAATCTGGACTTGTCCTCTAAAGGTCTGATCATACCTAGCTTTTTAGAATGGGGAGCAGCCGTAGTTTTCGTCACCAAGTCTGATGGTTCCCTCTAGATGTGTGTTGATTAGGGAGCTGAACAAGCTCGCTATGAAAAATAGTTATCCTATGCCTTGCATTAATGATTTGTTTGATCAGCTCTATGGAGCTACAGTTTTCTCTCAGCTTGATCTTGCCACAAGTTTTCACCAACTCAGAGTTGCTGAGGAGAGCATTCCCAAAACTGCTTTCCGTACTGAGAATGGCTTCTTTGAATGGTTAGTTATGCCTTTTGGTTTGACTAACGCTCCTGCTTTCTTTGTTGACTTGATGAACTGGGTCTTTCGTTATGTGCTCAATAAATTTGTTCTAGTCTTTATTGATGATATCCTTGTGTTCTCCAAGTCTGAGGAAGAGCATAAATCCCATTTGAAGTATGTTTTAGAGACACTTCAGAAACTTCAGTTGAAGGCAAAATTCTCGAAATTTTATTTCTGGGAAGAAGAAGTCCGATTTGACAAATTGTTTCTAGTGATGGAGTTTCTGTTGATCCAGTCAAGATCGCTGTGATCAATGTAAGTTTTCCTTCCTTTCTCTTTCTGAAACTGATCGCTCTATCTTTTCTAGGGTCCTTGTTTCTCCCTATTCTATTACAAGATTGGGAAACTCCTAAAACTCCTACTGATATACGCAGTTTTCTGGGCCTTGCCGGTTACTATCTGAGGTTCATTGAGAACTTTGCTTGGATTTCTGCACCTCTCACTGCTCTAACTCGAAAGAATGCTAAGTTTATATGGGATGATAAGTGTAAAGCGGCATTCGAAGAGTTAAATAATAATCTTACTTCCGCACCAGTGCTTACCATTCCGAATTGAAATGAGGGATTAACGGTTTACACCAATGCATGTCGCGAGGGTTTGGGAGTAGTATTGATGCAAGACGGGAAGGTGATTTCTTATGTTAGTCGCCAGCTGAAAACCTATGAGGCCAACTATGTAGCTCATGATTTAGAATTGTTGGCTGTTGTCTTTGCATTGAAGCTTTGGAGACATCATCTATTGGGTGCTACGTTTGACCTCTTCACTGATCATCAATCTTTGAAGTATATCTTCACCCAGAAGGATTTGAATCAGCGTCAAGTTCGGTGGCTTGAGTTTCTTGCTTCTTACAATCTTAACATTAACTATACCTCTGGGAAAGCTAATGTTGTGGCGGATGCTTTGAGTAGAAAGAAGTCCTTGTTGTGTCAGCTTGTTGTTTCTTCTCCCCTTTTGGATCGTATCAAAGCTAAGCAGGATGAGAATAGGATCATCAGATTGACTAAGGAGAATGTTCATAGCAGGGTTGGTGGTGGTAGTCTTGATGGTAGTGGAGCTCAGATTGATGATAAAGGGATTTGGAGGATTAATAATAGGATTTGTGTCCCGAATGTTGATGGTTTAAGGTAGGAGTTACTTCAGGAACATCATCAATCCAGACTTTTTATTCATCCTAGTGTGGCGAAGATGTATCAAGATTTGAAAAAGCTTTATTGATGGAGAGGTATGAAGCGTGATGTCTCTATCTTTGTTAGCAGGTGTGCGACTTGTTAGCAAGTCGAGACTGATTATCAGAAGACCCTTGTTTTATTGCAGCCTCTTGAGATTCCCAATTGGAAGTGGGAGCAAGTTTCTATGGATTTCATCGATGGGTTACCAAGATCTAGGAGGGGAAATGAGAGCATCTGGGTTGTTGTGGATAGATTGACCAAGTCCGAGTGTTTTATTCCGGTCAAGTCTACCCGTTCGGCTTCGAGCTTATATGAGATTTACATGAGGGAAATTGTTCGATTTCATGGGGTTCCTCTTAGCATTGTTTATGATCGAGACCCTATCTTTACCAGTCAATTTTGAAAAGCTTTCCAAGAATCTTTGGGTACTCGGCTGAATCTGAGCGCTGCTTACCATCCGCAAACCGACGGTCAAACGGAGAAGGTAAATCAGATTCTAGAGGATCATCTGCGTGCTTGTATTTTGGATTATGGAGGATCTTGTGAAGATAATCTCCATCTTGTTGAATTCACCTATAACAATAGTTATTAGGCTAGTCTTAAGATGTCTCCGTTTGCTGATCTTTACGGGCGACCTTGTAGATCTCCATCTTGCTGGATTGAATCCGGTAATCGTTTGGTTCTTGGTCCTGAGATGATTTTAGAAGCTTTGGAGAAAGTTGAGGAGATCAAGAGGAGGTTAAGAATTGCTCAGGATAGGTAGAAGAAGTACGCTGATCGTCGTAGGAGAAGTTTGGAATTTGCTGTCGGTGATTTAGTTTTCCTTAAGGTCTCTCCCTTAAGGAATGTGGTTCGGTTTGGGCGTAGAGGGAAGCTTGCTCCTAGGTTCATCGGTCCCTTCCGCATCTTGGAAAGGGTTGGGTCTCTTGCTTATCGTTTGGATTTTCCCGAGAAATTCACTGGAGTACATAATGTATTCCATGTATCACACCTTCGTCGCTGTCTGCATGATCCATCTCTTATTATGCAGCCTTCTGCTCTTGATAGTTTGGATATAGAGCCTAATCTGACTATTGAGAGGAAGCGACTTCGTATCGTCGAACGAGGTACGAAGCAGCTAAGAAGAAAATCTGTCAGACTGGTCAAGGTGCAGTGGAGCACTGACGAAAGGGATTGCACATGGGAGATGGAGGAGAGCATATGTGCTTCGAATCCGAAATTGTTCGTTTTCGGTACTTTTTCCCTATTATCTTATCTTTCTTTGTTTTCCATTCTTTCGTTACTTTTTGTGGACGAAAAGTTTTGAGTAGGGGAGAGTGTAACAACCCAAAAATTTTAATAAATATTTTATTCATTTTATTTAAAGACTTTGGTGTTTAATTACTTAAAAAAAAATTAAACTTTTGAAATTTCTAGAATTGGTTATAAATCATTGGCCAACTTCATTTAGTATAAACAATTTCTTTAATTTTGATTTTGTTTTAAAATTGACTTTAATTGAAACTTTAAAAATTTAAATTCTAACCTCCAATCTTTTATTTAAACTGTATATATATATGTACAACATTTGTTCCGCTTTTGTTTCATGTAAATTGGTTATATACTTTTTAAATTAAGTAATAAATAATGTGTAAATAGCTATTTAATTATACGTTTTATTTGGTACGTTTTATATCCGTTCTTGTTTAATTCTTTGGCGTTATATAAATGGTACGTTATTTTATGAAATATTCTTTAGCATATATTTTACTAAATAAATAAGAAACAAATAAATTCAAAGTACGTTACTTTGTTATAAATTTTGGGCGTACGTTTCAATTTATTTATTTCCTCTATAATACGCACTCTTTGATTACATATCTTAGCTGTTAAAATCAACAGCCGTGCCTCTTCTAAAGGAAAGAAATTTAAAATCTTGCCATACACTTCACGTGTAAATTATTTCATCTCTTTTACACTTTCCGTTCGCTTCTTGCATTTAATAGGAATGAATTCCTTAATTTTCTCTTGTCGTTCAATTTTTATCTCTTGCCATTTTTCCACTTAATCAACACAACTTCCCTGATAAATACTAAATCACATGCACAAATATCCCACTGCATGTCTTTTGGTCTTCATCTCCTCGCTTTTGAAGTTTATCACTATAAGTAATGGCCGCATGTTTTTTTTATTTATTTTCTTCTTTGTTATTTTTCTTTTGTTTCCATTGACTGTTCCACTAAGTGCTCAGCCTATTCACCTTCCACGACCGGCCTACCACTCCTCCGCCACCACCACCTGTACGGCCTCCCTTCGAACATGCAGTTCACCATCTGCCCGTGAATTCTGGGGATGTTCACCACTTCAAAACCATAGAAAGACTTGCCGAGCCTATGTATCTCTCCACCATCAAGTGCCGCTGCAGCCACCACCGCCGCAGCCATCTCCTCCAGGCTGCGACCCCGCCTCTGACCTTAGCCGCGCCTCCATGTGATGACGGTCAGACCGTGACCGAGCACATACAACAACTGAGCCACCTTAGGCTAAGGTCCAAACAAAGGAGCCAATTTCTTTTCACCACTTTGCTGTTGAAATCGCACCCTATATTTCTCAGCTTCCCGACGCACTGTGAGCTTTCAAGCTTTGATTCTGGACATGGCCGAGCCATGTGGGTGGTTGGTGGACACGTGTGGTGAAGGGACTGAGTCACTTGTGTTCATATCATCTTGTTTAATTTGTTTTCCAGTTTGCTTATTTCAGATTTGATGTATTCTTATTTGAATTAGCATACTTAGATTTTTTTTATTTATTTTGTTTCAAGATTTGAATCTGGTTGTTGCATCCTCTAAAATCTGATCGTGCTTTCTTTGCGCTCTTCGGTGTGGATATCGTTATTTTTGAATAAAATCTCTAGCGTCGAAGAGGTGAGTATTCACGCTTGACAGTCATACTTATTGAATTGTAAATTGATAGCGAGTGAAATTATAGAATCGTTATATCATATTTTACTTGCCTGTGATACGAATTTTATGATGTTATACCCTGTTATAAATTTGTCACACCATCCGCTATGTTATATGCTGATATACTGTTTATTTATTTCTGTTTACCACACTGCAATTTCCCTATAGAGTAGAATCACTATGGTTTGAAATGATACATACCCGAACGGACTTTAGAATAATAAAAAATCGTTATGGGCTGAAGTGATAGGCACCAGTGATTTTTATTTATTTCATTTGTTTATTTTATTTATTTTATTTAACTTGGGATTGCTGGTTTGAAATGATAGAACCTGGATTTTCTTTGTAAATTACGGATTGAAATGATATATTATCCGTATTACTTGACCTAGGTTTGAAAATATTATACAGACCCGTGGTTATTTTATATATATTTTTCTGGAAATTTTACATATTTTTAAATTTGTATATTATAATATTTTGATCTAAATTGGATTAAAAATGATTTTTATAAAGTGTTAGTGATTTTCTACAAACTAAATATGTAAATAAATGATTGGTTAGGTTGGAATTTGAAGTATAAATTTATTTGGAATTTTTGATTTTGTTTAAAATGTAGTTCAAGTTAAGTAAATAAAATATGATGATTTGATATAAATTTGAATTTAAAGCGAATTAATTAAGTGTTATTGAGTTTCCTATGGATTAAAATGGTTAAAAAAATGAATACTTAAAAATGAAATTTAAAATAAATCTTAGTTTAGAAATGTGAAGTTTGGTTTAAGAATAAAAGTTAAGTTAAGAAATAATTGGAAAAAAAGTTATTTTTGAAATGGTAATTAAACTTAATTGTTAAGTTAATTTTTAAAAATACAATGAATAGAAAATTGTGCACTTGACTTTAATAAGTGAAGCATTGAGAAATTTACCTTATGAAACCATAAATTATTGGGTGTTTTAAATGACCATTTTAAGTCGAAAAATATAATTTTATAAGTTAGATTTTAATTGTTGCTGAAATGGTATTGAAATATGAAAATTTAAACAACTTAAAATCTGTTGTAAGGGATATTACCGCACTTTGTAAGTGCTATAGTTGATGCAAATGAACTAAAGGCTAAAGTTAACTAAGGGCTATTGCAGCACTTGGTAAGTGCTGTGGTTGCAGAATTAAAACTAAACCTGAATAAATAAAAGGGCTACAGTAGCACTTGTTAAGTGTTGCAGTTGGCTGAAATGAGATTTTTGAATATTTGATTTGTAAGTATAATAACTTCACTTTTAGATAGTTTAAAATGAAGTATTTGGATTGAAATATAAACTATTTTGAAAATTTATAACCACGGGTAATAATAATGTTGGTTGTTAAAGAGACCAGGATCGGATATGGGCATACTCTACGTCGATACTGAAACCAATTTGACAACCGTGTACGCGGTGGAGATTCCAGAATGAAGTAGGATGGTGGCGACGCTCTATTGAGGTATGTACGTGGATCCGACTCCCGTGAGTTGGCATAAGGTGGCTAAAATAAGTGCGATTGACAAACTAAGCAGGTAGCACCTTTTATCGGACGCATTTCTTCGTATGCCATTCTATTACTTTGTGATTGTTTGGTGCGCACCTTTGATTTTGGGAGTGTTGTTCGAGGTGGGTGGTGGTAGCAGCTACGCGTTACCACTGGTCCGGAAGCGTAATTGGTATATCTACCCTGGCATTGCCAAGTTTTGTCGTTTACCCTAGCGAGCCTTGTACGAGTTTGATTTGTGTCATACTTATGGAGTATCCTCTGATAGCCTCCCGATCAGGAGGTATTACGGTACTGCATAGACTATTGGCACTATTATGGGTTAAGGTGGAAAATATAAATCCTTAACGCTATTTTAAAGTAAGTTTATTTTACAAATAGACACTATTATAATAGTGAAATATTACTGCATAGTAAATAGCTTAACAGATCCTTAGAGGATGGGTGGTCCCAAGCATCCTTTAAGTTACTTGCCTTTATATTACCGTTCACTTGAATTAGTTTACACTGCATAAGTATATATGTCCTGACTCGAGTGTTTGTGTTTATTTCTTACGCTCGGGTCAACCTGAGTATCAGTTTGGACTTAATTTCCTGGAGCTAGGACTGCTAGAGATCATCTTTATCGAGCTGCTATCTATTTTTCTGTTCAGTCTTTATCTTAGCCTATGTAATTGAGACAAATGAATTTGAGATTTTCTGTGGTTGTTTTGAACTGTATTGGTTTTAAGACTATGTAATTTGTACTTATTTTGAGACTATGTTGATAGTGGTTTCATGAACCACTATGATATTTTATTTCTGCTGCGAGTATTCTGATTTCTGTGTCTGTGATTCTGTGATTTGATTTCATTTGCTCCAATTTTTATTACAATCTATTGTTTTGAACTATTCAAGTTTGACATGTTTTAATTTATTTGTCGAATTTGAATGGTGCAAAATAGTGGGTCGTTACATATGACTTTATTGATTAGCTTATTTAATTTATTTATTCCACTAATCTAAATCTTAAATTTTTCAAAATTTATATATATATATATATTCAATAATTTTGAAAATTTTATTATATTTTAACTTTTGTAATATATTTATATCTTATTTTAAAGTTAAATTTAAAATCTTTTATTTTTAATATTCAAATCCCAAGGCCCAATTCAAATTCGAGAATTTTCTATTGGGGACAACCTTTGGGTTGTGGGTTTAATAATAGTTAACCCTAATATGACTAGTATAGACCATAGAGGCTACTGGGCTCTTTTATCATTGTTGGAATGGGCCAGACCACAGCAATGGGTGAATTTCAAAAAAATTACCCAATTGGATTTTTATTAAGCCTATAAAGTCTAATTTATTAGAACATTTCTAAATTTTATCTAAAAAACTCTTATTTCATTCAAGCTTTGCAAATTATTAATAAATTTTATTTAATTGTTTAATTTATATTCAATCATATGTAATATTACACATGTCTCATATAGATATATGTATGTGTGGGCATGTATAACATAATAATCCATGCAAGGTATAAGAAGCATGTATATAAATGTTGGGATTTACATCACAAAGGACACATTAGTTCATCGTATATGCATAAAATATTGTCCAAATATATGTGAACTTGTTATTTATATAAATAATAAAAAATATGTAAAATTATATGTATATATATATTACTTATATATAAAATATTAGTGATTTATATACATATATATTATAGTATTAAAATTTTAAATAGTATATATATATATATATATATATATTTACACAAAGCATATACATACAAAGCATATACAAAAGTTTTTTTTAAACCATTTTGAATGTATATATATATATATGTACGTGTTACAGTAATAAAATCAATCTTAATTTTCTCAAATATATTTATAGGTTTATTAATTATATTTAAATAAGTATTTGTTGTTATATATATATATATATATATATCCATAATTATATATATATTAAACTGTTTCAGATTCAATGCACAACATAATAAAAATTTATTTATTATTTAATTGCATTAAAAAAATATTAATCAATTAGTCGAAATACAATAAAATAATAAAAATATTTCGTGTTATATTATCTGAATTTTAAATTTTCAAAAAATCAAGCATGATATTTTAGTATTATAAAAAATTTCCAGAAGTTTCTCAGTCGAAATGTTATTTTTATTAATTAAATATTTTCGAGTGAATATTAAAATGATTTTTAAAAATATGAAAACTGATTTTAAAAGTCTAATTTTTGGCTGAGATTTTATATAAGGATAAAATAATTTTATAAAATTTAAAATTTAATGTTAGAACATATATTATTTTATATGAATTATTTAATTCATATATGATATAAAAATAATAAATAATAATAAGCAATAGTTATAAATAATTTACAGTCACCAAAAATTATAATTATTGTAAATATAAATCTACAAAATATAGATCAATTATATACATGAATGATGACATAAGTATGTTTACGTCATATAATTAAAACTAAATGACATATTAATATATACATATATTAATTAATAAAATGATAATAACAAGAAATAAAATATATGCGGCTATGCACTTCTAATTTGTGTTTTTTAATAAATACATACATATAACCAATCTAGTATTTAGCAACATTGATATATATAAGAATCATCATTTAACTATATATATATATATATTATATGAATAATATACTGTTGTTCAGAAATTATAAATCATATAATATTATAAATACATACCATATACTAATTTTTTTAAGCATACTTTGTAATGATAAATTCTCTCTCCTTTGAAATCTTCTCGATTCGGTTGATTGCAAATCCTTGAACCGTATACCTTTAGGTATCTAATAGTTGTCGCCTTATGGATTGATTTGAGATGAATTTGTTGGAACTCCTTATTGATGAGGTTGGCTAGCAATGACAGGGAAATGGCAGCCAAAAAGTCATTTTTGCATAAGGGTTAGGGGTCCTTTTATAGTGGAAGAAATAGAGAGAAATATGGATCACATCTCATACCATTTCTCATCAAATCTCAACGATCCATCTCCAAACCCCTCTAGCCTTTTTAGCCACCTCCTACAACCCTATTGTTGTTGAAATAACATCTTAACATCATGGGCAAATAGCCCAATTCAGCCCAAGTAAATATTATTAAACAAAATCTAATTTAATTGCCCGTCGATATCAAATGTCGATCGATATATTTATAGCTACTATAAATATACACACAAAAAATTATTCCTCGGATCATATTCAAAATTTTATAATTAATAGTTTATAAGTTTTAATTAATTTAATTAAGTTATAATAATTATAAAGTAATGAAATCGTGTGGTCTAAAGAGAATTCATCATTCTGATTGTGTGACTCGTCAGGTTTAAATTCAGTCAACGATTAATATCGAACAATTTAAATTTTAATGTTCACACATCACTTAGTAGTAGCGTCATATTTTAGCCAAATTTATCGCTTATTCAGTTTCCGTATAAATCCAATTTAATATTGTTAAGCGTTGCCATGTTGTGATAATTATTTACACCAATTCTCTTCGTCAAAGCTATATCACTTTGGACGTATGGAATTCGACAATGGTCAAAATTCAAATATCATTTAATTCAACTCTATGTTCCAAAAACAAAGTCCTCAATAATGATAATTATTATTAATCGAATTGCTCTGGCTAGAGACTTTGACTTTGAGTTTGCTTGAGTTGACCATGATACTAACCTCATATAATTGAAGAGACGAATCCACTTTTAAGTAGTGCTTCACTTCTAATACTTCAAATTGAGCTAATTACAGTCATTCGATGGATGTTGTTCCATAATTTGACTATAATCAAAGCAGAGCTTTCAAATTGAAGATCAACGGTATGTTTAAGTTGAGAGAATTATGTAAATCAATAAATTGATATTTTTTGTTTTACCTTAGTTATATTAACCAACAAAAAACTATCAAGTGGGTCATTACATAGTTATCCAATAACTATCAGCATGTAACACCTTGGTGTCTGCGGTAGTCATGAGAAATATACTACCCAACATTTGAAGAGCGTTATGTACTTTAGTCTTAATGGATACAGCGGTATCCAGTCACGATGTATCTTAACTAGGAACATTTAAAATGATATATTTGTTTTCATTGTGATAAATTACGCATGGTTACAATATTTTGTAACTATTATTACAAAACATACCATTTATTTATTTTCTTTTAAATATATGCTTAATTAATTAATTAATATAACATATTATATAAAGGTAAAATAGAAATAAAACACCTTTTATCATGAACAAGATTATTTATCAAGTTAGATATATGTAACAAATTATATAATTTCCCCTATAGTATACCCTAACTCTATCAGACTTGCCCTATATGAAAGTGGGATACTGATAGAGTTAAGATTATGCCCTAGGAAAAGTTCTGTAATTTATTATAAATTATAAATTATAAATTTAATAATAAAATCTCGTTCGAAATAAAAAGTGTTTGTTTTTATATTATATATATTTTTTATACTTATATATTAATTAAAGGATTAATTTAAAATATATTTAATAGAAAATCCTTAAATAATATGTTAAGTGACAATTGTTACAAAGCGCTATAACCATGAGAAGATTATCACAATATAAAATAATAATGAAATATTTCTAGTTAAGTTGTTTTGAGACAGGATATCGATACATTCATTGAGACTAGAGTGCGTAACGCTCTCTAAATGTTAGGCAATGTAGTATTCATGGCTACTGGAGGCACCAAGGGGTTACGTACTGAAAGTTGTTGGATAACTATGGAATGACTCACTCGAGAGTTTTCTATTGTTTAATACAACTATGGTCAAATAAAGTATCTCGAAGTAATGATATTAAACAGTTCTCTTGACTTAATAATGCTATTGGACTTCAAGGTGGACACCCCACTTTAATTTAGTTAAATCATGAGATGGAGAGCATCGAGTGACTGTAGTTTGGTCTGAGTTGAAACATTGAAAGTGAAACACTATTAAATAGAGAATTTGGCTCCTCAGCTATATAAGGAAAATATCATAGTCAATATAATCAACTCAAAATCAAATTCTTTGGCTAGAGCGGTATTTTTTATTATTGAACTAAAGAATTTGTGTTTAGAGTAACCAAGTTGAATGCGGACGATATCAAAATTTAAAAAAAAAACAAATTCCAAACGTCCTAAAGTGATATTGTTTTGACGAACTGAATTAGTGTAAATAATCGTTACTACCAAATATCATTTAAAATAGTAAAAAAAGATTTTATTGAAAAGACATGTATGCGATAAATTCGGCTAAACTTTCACACAATTAGCTTAAGTGATGTGTGAATGTTAATATTTGAATTGTTCGCTTTTGATTGCCGATTGAATTTACACCTTTGATTCGCTCAACTGTGATGATGAATACTTTGAAATACCACATGATTTAGTTAATTTTTAATTGCTATAAATTAATTAATATTTATGAAATATTAATTACTAAATATTATTTGATTTTTTAGAAGCCAATAGTGTTAACCCACCTTTTAGCAAGGCAGTACATAGGCGGATTTAACCCAACAGACTTCACGATTATCGAGGCTGATGAGTGCAGAGCGGCAATTGTGGGACCCAAAGGTAAAGTACAAATGGTTATACAAAGCCAGAGTTGGATGGAGTTGGTAGGTAAACGATGCAAGTTATGTCATAAAGGGACCTGCACGTTTAATCTCGAGCGATCGGTATAGTTCAGTAGCTTCGCGAGATGGAGGGATCGGCATAAGTAATGGCCCATGGGTCGGCATAGCTTGATGAGGTCGGCATACTGCAATATGTAGGGATCAGCATAGCTTGGTGAGGTCGGCACGGCTTAATAAGGTCTGCACACTCCAATATATAGGGATCGGCATAGCATGATGAGGTCAGCATGTCTTAATGCGTCAAAGGGTTCAGCGTATTTAAACAAATAAGGGGTCCACATAGCTTAGTTAAGCATGGATTGGTCATATGAATCCAAGAGGGATCGAAATACCTCAATGCTTGGAAGGGATCGACATCGATTGTGCTCAATAGAGAGTTCGATTTGCTTCACCGAGAAAGGAGAGATCGGCATGCATTCAGTAATCAATAAATCAAGCTCTGTTGATCCAAATGAACTTGGGGGATAAGCACAATACAACTTGGAGAGTCTCCTGGAGGGATCGTACCCCATTTGGGCACAAAAAAGGGATCAATACCAATTCCTATTGTGGGCTCCAATGGGCTTGGAAATTTCTGGGTGACTTCATCTTGGTCTCTTGAATCTATTGTCAAAGTTTCAGCCTAATCCGTATACATCTTCTCCTATAAATACAGCAGGCACGGTTTCAGAAAAGGGATCTTCTTGCTACTTCTCTTCATCATCTACCTAGGCCATACTCTGCCATTTTTATTCTTGAATTCGAAAGATTTGAAAATTCAATCAACATTACAATCTAATAAAAGGAAAATCTTTGGAGTGGACGTTGGCCGAAGTTAGACGAACCACTATAAATCTGTATCTCTATTTACTTTCTTCCAAATTATTTTAATTTTTTCCTTCATTTGTTTCTCTTCATATTTATGTGTTTAGATTGCAAATTGGTGCTTTCACATAATTGAGTGTTGGTGGTGAATTTTGACGCCAAGATTTTGGTGCTTTCATTGAGAGGGACTTGCATAAGCGGATTTGGAAGCTAGGAGCTTAGATTTTGAAGCTTGGATACTTAGAGATAGGAAACAATGACTAGGCAATCAACAAAGAGAGTGCTACCAAAAAGGAGCCACCATGGAGGGAGTCAAGAGGCTTCCTTAGGAGCTGGAACTAACCAAACATCAATCTACATTACCGGGGATGAAATGGAAATGATGATGGATGTTATGTAGGAAAGGATGTTGAAAAGACAGGAGGAGATGATGCAAAATCTACTCCAATAAATCGGACAGGATGGAGCCAAAGAAGCTACTGGAATGCAAAATCAAAGTTAGAATCGGGAGAATAGGAATAGAGATAATAGACAGAGGAATGGAACAGAACAGCTGAGGGCAGTCCCCTGCCATCCAAGTGGGATCGGCACTGATCCCTCCAAAGAGATAAGTACCGATCCCCAAGGACTAGGGTGCATGCCCCTAGGTTAGGTTGATCGTGATGCTGGAGGACCTGCGATCAATCCCATTGAGCCTAGTGGAAATCGAAATTCGAATGCTCGACCGGAGGAATGCGTTTAAGAATTCCCTCATAGACTCGGGGGACATATTTGGCATGACGATAGGAGACTACCATTGGAAGACAATGAAAGGTTTACAGAGATGATAAGGTGAGCTATACGTGGATGATTGGTGAACTGAGATCTCTAGGATGTAAATAGAAGTCTGTTCACTCTAAATATCAGGCAAGCTAGGAATCCACCGGAGTTTAAACTACAATGCTTGAGACTTATGATGGAAAAATGGATCCTGCTATTCATTTGACGAGGTACATGAGACATACGAAAGTACTTGTGGCATCGAAGGCAGTCATGACATGGTGCTTCCCTTTGTATTTGATGGATATAGCCGCACTATGGTTTGGATAGTTGGAAAGTGGCTCCATCAACATATGAATGGAATTAATCGAAGGGTTTATGAGGCAGTTTAGGGTTCACATCTCGAGACCCAAAAATGTGATGAGTTTGGCAACAATGAAATAATGGACCAGAGAATCCCTGAAGAGTTTCTAAACATGGTTTGCTGCTGTAGCATCAGTGGACCGTTCAGATCCATCCATTGTTTTGATGGCAGTTGTATCTGGAATTGCTGATGGAACAGAGTTCAAGGATTCGTTGCCATAGGATCCGCCTACAGATCTTGGAAAGTTCTATCATGAAGTAGAAAGGTTTTTGCGGCAGGAAGATGCCTGAATAAACAAACCAGAGGTGAATGCCGTGCAAAGTGGAGGATCATCAGAAGATGTAAACAAGAATGATAAAGGAAAACGGAAAGCAGTGGATGGCTTTTATGGATCAAAGCGTCCATGAAGGGAACCGAGATTAACACCTTACACGGAATTGACTGAAACATCGGAATGGATTTGTCTGGATAATAGGGGGCAGGTCTCCTATCGAAGGCCAATAAGGAGAGCACCTACAAAAGATGAAAAAAATCAGAAAAATATTGTTCGTTCCACGAGCTAAACGGGCATAGTACAAACGACTGCAGGCACTTAAGGGATGAGAATGAGGGACATGTCCAGAATGGCAGGCTGTTACAATACGTGGGAGCTTGGGCAGTGGCAGCGGTAGTGGAACAGGAACAACCACCATTCATATCAAACAGGAACTGCCAAGGATTAAGGCGTTAACTTGTCATCAATTGATCGAATGGTAAATAATAAGTCATAAACTCCATAATAAAACGGCTAAGTCACTTACACATGTACGAGATCGAGATTGGTCCCTAGGCATGCTTTGAGATGACAATGAACCGCCACATTGGATATGCATGCATTTTAGTGTTTAGTTTTAATTTTTGTTTCTCTTTGGGTACTTAGTCATAAAACTCACTCGAACGTGAAATCTAACATTGATAATTTTGAATCACATTTCTCCTCGAATGGTGCCGAACGTCGAATATCACATTTTGCCTCGAATGACATACGATCTCGAACGATCCTCTTCCACCTCGAATGGAACACGATCTCAAGTGATCACCTTTCGCCTCGAACAGTGCATAATCCCAAATGATCACCTTTCACATCAAACTACACACGATCTCGAACGATCACCTTTCGCCTCAAATAGCACACAATCTCGAACGATCGCCTTTCGCCTCGAACGGCACACGATCTCAGACGATCGCATTTTGGCTAGAATGGTGCCCGATCTTGAACGATTGCATTACGCCTTGAACGGCACTTGATCTTGAACAATTGCATTTCACCCCCAACAGACACTTGATCTCGTGTGATCATCATCAGCCTAGGATGGCTATGAATTTTTTTAACGGTTCCGAAAGATCGTTGCTAACAATCATGCAAGATCACTAATTTGTTCACAGGTCACCAACGGTTTTCAAACATTGGACTTAAGGCTATTCAAAACACGCATTCCTATCACAAGACATGTTTTAGAGGGTAAACTGTCCGCCTTTCAACAAGCCAGTACACATGAGGATTTAACCTAGCACTTCACGATTATCGAGGCTGATGAGTGCAGAGCAACGGTTGTAGGACCCAAAGATAAAGTACAAATGGTTAGACTAAGCTAGTGTTGATAGGTAAACGATGCACACTATCATGAAGGGACCGGCATGTTCTATCTCGAGGGATCGTTATAGTTTAGTAGCTCAACGAGATGGAGGGATCGACATAAGTAATGGCACATGGGTTGGCATAGTTTGATGTGGTCGGCATGCTCCAATATATAGGGATCGACATAGCTTGGTGAGGTCGCATGCATATAAGGGTCGGCACAGGTTAATAAGGTCAGCACGCTCCAATATTTTAGGATCGGCATAGCTTGGTAAGGTCAGCATGGCTTAGTGCATCAAAGGGCTCGACATATTCAAACAAACATGGAATCAGCATGGCTTAGTTGAGCAGGGATCCGTCATATGAATTCAAGAATGATCGGAGCACCTTAATGCTTGGAAGGGATTGGCATGGATTGTGCACAATAGAGAGTTTAGTCTGCCTCATCGAGAAAGGAGGGATTAACATGCATTCAGCAATCAATAAATCGAGCTTTGTTAATCCAAATGACATGAAACTTGGAGGATAAGCACAATACAACTTAAAGAGTCCCCTGAAGGGATCGCACCCCATTTGGGCACAAAAAAGGGATAGGTACCAATACCTATTGTGGTCCCCAATAGGCTTGTAAATTTTTGGGTAACTTCGGCTTAGTCTCTTGAATCTGCTGTCAGAGTTTCATCCAGATCCGTATACGTTTTCTCTTATAAATACAGCATGCATGGTTTTAGAAAAGGGATCTTTTTGCTGCTTCTCTTCATATTCTTCCTGGGTTATATTCTTCCATTTTTATTCTTGTTTCGATGGATTTGTAACTATAATCAGTAGTATAATCTAATAAAAGAAAAATCTTTGGAATGGACGTATGTCGAAGTTAGTCGAACCACTATAAATTTGTATCTCTAGTTACTTCTTCCTAATTATTTTAATTTTATGACTCATTTGTATCTCTTCATATTCCTATTTTTGGATTGGAAATTGGTTCTTTCACATAATTGGATGTTGGCAGTCAGTTTTAATGCCAACAAATAGTATTTAATAAAGTGCATAGATATAAAATCTAAATGCAACAACCCTGATTCCAGTGTTGTTTAAATAGAATCATTTAATATGTAAATAGGGGAAATTAGAATATTAATTGTTTTTCTTAAGAAAATTAGAAGTTGGAATAACGATTTTTAAAATCTGGATAGTATTGTTAAGCAATATATGTAATTTATTGATGTTAAATTCCTGTTTTCAAAATTGTTAAACAATGTGTTGGTGTTTTCTAAATATGTGTAATTTTATTTTAAGTGAAAATGGGAATTTTTAGTGTTAAATTGATTTATGCACTATGTTGTCTTATTTTAGAAAATGCAAAATACCTTGTTTCCAATTATAAAAATATAAAATTTCATTCCATTATTTAATTGTAAGGGTTAAGTGATGAATTTAATTTTAGAATAATTACATGACCTTTTAGCTTTGAAATCAAGTGAGAAATGATAGTTCAAGTTGTAAGAAACGGTGTATTTTCTTAAGTCTTTTAAATTTAGTTAAACAAAGGATTTGTGCTCAATCTATTTTCAACCCATTAGTGCTTAAAGGAGATAATTCCATTCTCTCATTCTCAAAGAACTCATTATACATTCTTTTTACTCCTCTCATGTAACGACCAAGAATTTGACCACTTTAAAATATACAATCTAATGTGATTTTAAATATAAAATAAGTAAGATTATATGATACAAACAATATTAGATAGGATTTGGAAAGAGAAGCATACACAAAAATAGTAAGATTTGCCTAAATACTGATTTCAGAAAAGTAAGTTTCAATGGTTAAATAAATTATTTTAATTTATTTACTAATGTTTAAATTTTTAAATAGCATTATACAAATTTATTTTTAAATTTGGTTTACATAAATAAATAGTTTAACTAAAACGTCAAAATGTGACCGTTAAAACATTTTGTCAAAAATCAATGTTTTGTCGATTAAAAGTTGTCACAACGTCGTTGCATCTTTATTTTCTTATATAAGAACATATATTCAAATAGTATAAGTATTATTTAATTCACTAATAAAGTTTACTTTTACTAAACATACTTAGAAAATTTTAGAATATAATTAACAAAAAGTAAGCACAAAAAGACAAACATGTCATTTCAATACAAAAAGTAAACATCAAATCAAACCAAACATAACTATTATATTACTTATTTAATACTTAAATGAAAATGACATAATGTAATGATTTGAAATGTTATATTAAGTGTTGAAAAAGTAAGGTTACTTAAAAAGTAAGTAAAGGTATTTTGATCAATATTTATTTTAAACCTTTTTCTATAATACCTAGCACTTCTTTCACAAATTTCACGCACTTTTCATTCTTCTTCTTCCTTTTCTAGCTTCTCTTCTTCTCTTCCTTAGAGCTTTAATGGCTTCTTCTTCCATCTCCTTACTAACTTTTTCAAAACCATATCAAAAAAGACCAAACACTACCAAACGTTGCCAAAGATCTCAGAATATTACCAGAACATGGTTTAGCATCTAACAAATGAAGAAATGATGGAGGAAGAAGAATATCAAGGTATGGCCAAGCCTTAAGGATGTTTGGACGTGGTGGTCGAACAATTGGAAGCATGGTGGTAGAGTTCACATGTTGATTTGGTGTAGTTAAGAGGACTTAGTGAAGCGTTGTTGCATATGAATGTTGGTAGAAAGAATTGGTTAAGTTAAAGATGAGAACTCATATTTACTAATTAATTCATAACTTATTTCAAGTATAATGATTAAAAAGTTTAAATATGTTGAAAGATTAAATGTTTGATAACTTGGTTGAGAATTGGTTGATTATACGATTGTTTATGTGGTTGATAACTTGTTTGATAAATGATAAGAGAAATGGTTAGTAATAATAGTTAATAAAATGAGAATTAAATCCATATAAATTATGTATGGAAATTATTTAGCCTCTTAATGATTTCAAAATAGCTAAAAAGATTGAAAATGATATTATAATAACATAATATTGTAATATGAAATGAAAATTGAGTTTGGAATGGTGAAGCATTATTTTAAACAAGTTAAAAGAGTTTAAATATGGTTTAAAACAAATTTGAGGTGTTTCGGTCAAGTTCCGAAGCAATTCACAAAATTGGTCAAAATCGAGCTCGTCGAGTAGCGGCAATTCGTAAATTTCGACCCGTAACTTCAAATTAACGTAGAGAATGACTTATAAATTGGATTTCTTTGATATAAAATTCCTTTGGTCCACAATGATAATAGTTTTCCAACGAAGAAAGAAATTCCAGATTTCATCAAGTAGATTTTGAAATATATCCAAAACAATTTTCTAAAAACATCGCGATTTTGGAGTTCGGAATCCACAAAAGGATTTCTTTTAAAAATTATATTTTTAAATGATTAAAAATATGAAATAAAGTTGATAAATCTATTAAAGTGGTTTAAATGAGATTTGGAATGGAAACTACGAATTTTCAAATATTAAAATGTTGTTTAAATCAAACAAGCTTATATAGCACTTTTCGTAGCACTTTATACTATGAATTCTATAACATTTTGAATATGAGTTTAAATGTAACAAATTTTTCCTAAATCTTTTGTGAATGATTTTTAAATAATAATACAGTAATTTAAAGATGATATGGAAGTTTTAATAAGAGTTTGAATAAATGGTTAAGATGAATTTTTTATACCACTTAAATAAAAAGTGAAGAAGATTGAATATAATAACAAACTGAGTATGCGGAAATGGTTAGTACATTTGTCCCGCCTATGAGATTTGGAAAGATAAAAACAAGGTGTTTAACTAAGATTAGGGATGGAGAAACTAGTGCCCTGGACTTACCTGCCTATGTTTTCTCTTTTTAGGCGAGGAGTGGAACAGATCGAGAGGAAATCCCGGATGCTATAAAAGATCATATTTAAGTTTTTCTAAGATCGGAGAAAAGAAACAAATTCTTTGAATGTTATTTAACCACTTGACATCTTTTGTTCGATAATTGAAACGAAGGAACCTGGATCGGATTTGGGTGATTCCTATTCGAAAATCACTTCAAACTAATTTTCAAAACCCCATTTGAAATTAACATCTTTTCTATCGATGATTAGCACGAAGGAACCAGGATCGGATTTAGGTGATTCCTATCTACCTTCAAACTAATATTTGAAATAAAACATATTGAAGATAAAGATCATTGAAGACAAAGATCTTTCATGATGTAGGATCACTTGCCATTAGTCCCTGGAGGTGAAATTTACCATATCTAAGATGGCATTAGTGCTCTATTATGAAAATCTTCGATTTGCAAGAATATGATTTGAAGTTAAGAAAAAAAATCTTTGATTAATGTAATGAATGATTTGGGAATATTTTCCCTAAGTTAAAAGTTATAGCTTGAATATAAGAAATCTTTGATTAAGATTTAATGCATGATTTGGAATGGTTTTCCTAAGTAAAAGAGAAATCACATGATTTGATAAATGAGGCTCAATGATTCCATATACTCTTAAAAATAAAATGGAATAAATTGAAAAGAATATATCTTAGAAATATATTTGTTTTAAATAAAAGATGAAGTAATTGATTGATGATTAATATCCATATATAAACTTAACATCTTTTAAAGCGATGATTGGCTTCGAAGAAACCGGAGTCGGATTTGGGTGATTCCTATCCGAAAACCACTTCGAACCAATGTATATGTTCGAAAGTGAAGAAATACTAAAGATGACGATTATTGAAGACCATGGATCTTCATAGCGTGAGGACTGCTTGTTGAACATGCTTTGGGTAGCTCCCGTTATAAAGTTATTTATAGCAGTGGTCGCCTCGTTGTGGATATTTTGTTTTATTACAAGGGTTTCTCACCTAATAATGGCCAAGGAAAGTGCCTTCAATTTCGTTCAGTCCCAGACTGAACTTGTATGGACGAATGTCTGGCATTGCATTTCTGAGACACAACGTTTGACTTTTGCAAATGTACATCTACTTGGTGGCGAAGAAGGAAACTTCTCTTAACTAAAAACCCTTCTCTGAGACATAGGAGCTCAGAGGTTGTATGCTTGTGGGAGTCAAACAGTGATCAAAGGAATGACAATGTGGCATTCAAAGTGGAACATGTTATGATCAAAGCATGGTTTTGTATGAAAAGCATGGCTTTGAAGAAATTGAGCGTAGCCTCGCTAGCCTCACACCCCGATTACGATGGAATTCTATGTGGTCAGATGTATGCTCGCATTTAGGATAGTAGTGATTTGGATTATCAGTTGTTTTTAGCCCTAGGTACTAGATACGTCTGGGCCTCATAGCAAGGATGCACAAAGTCTGAGTCCTTGGATGTTATTCGTAGACTGTATCCACTTTTAGCTATTTGTATTGTTGTATAACAGCGTTTGAGTCTTGGATGTAAGCCAAGGATATAGACTGATCTTCCACTAGTTTCCTATCATGTTGGCAATCCAATCCTAATGCGAGATTTATGGTTTTGATTGTATTCCCAGAATTGCTATAATGACTTGGAAACATTTCAGCTATCCTTTTTGGTATCATATATTCCGTTCGGTATATTCTATTCACCTAGTCTGGATAGATTACCTTAGACTTAGCCAGATATTGGTACCTTATTTGAATATGTTTATTTGAAAAGTGTTTTTAAAAAAATGTCATTAAAAATAATATTAAGTGTATTTTGGTATAAAAGTGTTTTGGTTATCATAAAGCAAAAAACCATCTATGTTTATGTGTGGGCGTGGTCTTATGAGATACCCTTCTTTTCAAAGATTTTGATAACATCGTCATGATATCGTCATTTTAAATTTTGAGTATCTAACGTTGGTTTGTCAAGCCTGATCTGGGTATTTTTAATACTCGGGTCAGAGCCGAGTAGTTTCAGGTTTAGTTGAAGATGGTTGAAGTTTCCAGAGGAGATCTTCATCATCGTATAGACATATTCTATTATCTACTACGTCTATTGTATTTGTTTTGTTTTTTGTCAGCATTTGTAAGGGCAGGTGTTATAACTGTCCAAACTGAATCTAGGTTAAACTCTAATATTTTATTTTAAAATTTTCTGCTGTAAAGATTATTATTGAAATAATATATGTTATTCCATTCGTGTGAGATTCTATTCTGTCTTATTTTTCTTCTACCCTTAATGATCCGCCTCTTCGTGCAATTTGAGTTGGACATGTGTGGTTTATTGTCGATTCAAAGGGTACGAAAAATAGACCATTACATCTCAGTTTTAAAACAGAGAAGCGAGAACAAGCTAGGGTTTTCCATTCCTCTTTCAAATTGGTGATTTTAAAACAGAAGAAAATTTAGTTAATATAAGTCTAGAATCAATAGATTTCAATTTAGACAACAATTGATTTCTTCTTAAAGTTCTTTTTAGTTATGATCAAGTCTATGGTTTTCTAGTGAAGCAATTACAAGCTATGATAGTAAATTATTGTCTAACTCAAGAAAAAAGGTGAGTTTACCCTCACAACCATCTCTATTTTGAATTCAATTTGTTGTGGTGTTGAGTTAGATGAACTTAATGTTGAACTGATTTCAATCTTGTGTGTTGGTTGCATCTTTAGCTATGCTAATTTCAATGGCTAAAACCCTTGTCTTATGGTCTCTTTAATCATCAAATTGTAGTTGTATTTAGGGTTGCATGACAATAGAAATCTATACCCTTTAAGCTAAAACTATCAGAGACCAAAATCCACCACCGATAGATCGGTGGAAGGTATCAAAAATCACCTAGGACTCAGCCCAAGTGAACCAACCAGTGGACTGGTTCTCTAGACCGATGCACTAGTCACGCACCAAGGTCAAGCCCCAAGTGATGTTCTGGTGCCTTCCGCTCACCCGTTTGACTCCTTGTTTGCGTGATTCTTCTCTTGTATGTTATGTGACTTGGTTGTAATCCATTTTGCATGTTGTTTGCTTGGCTTGTCCATGTTATTTTAAAATGCAATTATGGAGAACTATTGCTTAATTTCAAGAAGTCTGAAACTTATTTTAGAGAACTCTTATTTACAAAAAAGGAACTACTTTATATTGCCTTGCGATTACATTAACTGAATTCATGAATTGGTAAAACTCTTTGTAAAGAAAATTCTATTGTTTTGGCTAATGGTTTTCTAATCTATGTGTATGTATATACACACACCTTTTTAAATGAAAGTGCATTTGGATATGCATGTATATCCGTAGTAATTATAAAGGGGTTTCAAAGTAAGTTTTAACTAAGTATAGATATGAATTTAATCATGTTTCTACATATATTTTATAAATCTTTTTAAATTAATATTTTAAATTAGCTTTCAAAGCATAACCATTTTATTATAAAAATGCACTATCTTGTTTGGATGAGAAATTTAATTAAACAGTCTCATAAAATAAGTGGTATAAAACGCTTGCGTTCAATTCGTGAGTTAATTCATGGACTTGTTCGAATAAACATTTATTTGCACGAGTGGAATTTACTAGCTTTTAGTAAATATTTGAATGTCGTCAAGTGGTTATAGGACATTAGTCGACACTCTTATGATTACTAATTGAAAGTGGATAACACTTATCTATTAGTCAAGTATTCAGACTTGATCTTGGGTAAATCCATTTAGGTGGATTAAATGGGTTTTTAGGTCCATTTTGTGATACTCGATTTAAAGCGAGTTATGATTTGTGAACTGCAACCTCTCATATTGGCGCGAAGTGCATGTCTCTTTTATTGACTTGTGAAGTGCACGACTATTGCTTGCATATATGGTTGTGATTTTCTATGCTCTTATTATAGTCGTTGCTTTGACTTTAATGAATGTGGAAATGAGGATTGTAACGACTCGCCTTTCATTTCACAGAAAGACGCATCATTAAGAAGAAAGAAAGGGATAGAAAAGATAAAAGATAGAAAAGAAAGAAACAACAACATCAAAATCTCATAGCAGAACGAATAAATTATATTATATCACATAAGATATTACATAGTATCATATACATCAGAGTTATTCAGCTTATACAACACAAACTAGACAGTTATTAATACCTTTCTAGTCCTTACAACTCAAGTCCATCTCAGAAATACAGATATAACACTAGCACAGCGGAATCACTATATATCTACACGCTGAAGCCTCCTGCTCCATATCTCCTTCAGAACTCGTCAAAGCTAACTTGAATCCCTTAGCTACTCATAAAAATTTGAGTACCCAAAAGTTTGATAAAACAAAAAATAAACTCCGGGTCGGACATGGGTCTAGTGTGAGTAAACGGGTTAAAGTTGCTTAACTTTAAAAATCCTTTGAAAACAAATGGTATCTCGTAAGGCTTCCCACACATAAACACGAAAAAGTTTTTACCTTACGATAATCAAAACAGTTGATAGGAAATCTGATTATATTATAATAGGGTCTAGGGTTTTCAAGTAAAATATAGAAATAGCTGGAATGCTTACATCTCACGTTCCAAATATTTGGGCAAAATCAATACGTACGACACTTATTGGAGATTGAATTCCATACAATGGTAGGGCTACTGGGGTACCGCCCATCATAGTACTTGGCCTAGATCACCGCCCTTGCAACACAAGGCCGAAACCATTTATTACTGGACAGTCCCGAATAAGACAACCCCGTCAGTTGTCATGACCAACTGCGTACACAGTCGAATAAAAAGGAACCTCTAGACAAGGATAAATCTCGTCCTACTTGGGTGCGACACACTTAGCATTGCTGCACCTCCCCTGTTTTAGCCATTCGCGGCTGATGAGGCTTGAGGCTACGAATACCTTTATAGAACACATCTATCCTAGAATGCTCATCGTCCACCTGACGATTTTCTAAAAGCATTCAATCCATACAAGTTCGTTACGGGTTCAAACGAAACCGAAGGCACTATCTCGTTACACTCGTTTTGGAATCACCCTCAGAGTTAACGACAATAGCGCTTGCACTCTGAATCTTCATCTCGGATCTGAAAGTACTACTCCGTTAAACTCGTATTGGAATCACTCTCTGAATTTTAATGATGAATAGTCCTTACACCTCGAGTCTTCACTTTTCACTTGAGATTCTCGACCTAACGTTTAATTTGGATCGATGTGGTTTTCGGAATTCCAAAATTGGAAATCCGATCTCGGCCTCATCGAAATCCAAAACGCCATCTTGATGTCTAAGTGATTTAATTTTGTACAATTTAATTCAGTTTAAAACATTGAATTCACACAGCATCATTCACAGATAAATATCACACATTTATCATAGCTATAATCAATATCACATAGAACATTACAGATTATTCAAACTATAAGTAACAATCAATCAAGACATTCCAAACAATCATCCACAAACGGGAATCATTAATCCATATTATAATTAATTTAATCAAGTTCAATTAAATTAATTACTTGAGAATTAATCACCTATCCCTGCTTAAATCAATCATTAATTAATTGCAACCATTTAATTAATTAATCAACCTTTAATCATCTTATAAACCAATTAATTAATCTTTAATTAACAGATTAATTATCCTTTAATTATTCTCTTAATTAATCACCCTTGATTAATTATTCCTTTAATTACATTAAGTAATTAGCCTTTTAAATTCATTGCACAAATTAACTATTCTTTAATCAACTTTTAATTACTCTCATCAATTAATTAACAATAATTAATTACGTTGATCCTTAATTAATTATAGTAATTAATTATATTATAATCACTTCATTGATTAATTATCTTATAATTAATCATATTTATTTATTAATTAAACCTTTTAATTATCCTTATTAATTGCATTAATTAATGATCCTCTAATTAATTTAATTAATTAATTATTCTTAATTTCATTTAATAATTAACCTTTAATTAATCATACTCATTAATCAACCTTGATTAATCACATACATTAATTAACTATCCTTAATTCCTTACAATAATTAATTAACTTCTTAATTAATTAATAAATCCTTTAATTAATTACACTGAGTAATTAATACTTAATTACTCCCACTAAGTAATTATCCTTTAGTTACTTTTCATCAAGTAATTCTCCTTTAATTACATCCAGTGATTATCCACTAATTACTTCCACAAAGTAATTACGCTTCATTAACTACATTAAGTAATTATACTTAACCCATCATCGAGTAATTAATTAAACTTAATTAACTAACTTAGATTAACCACATTAACTTAATTAATTACTCTTCAATTAATTACTTTTAATTACTTAGATCAATTAATCCTTAATTACCCAAGTAATTAACCATCCTTAATTAATTAATCCAAATATCTTAAATTAATTACATTAATTAATTATCCCTTAATCATTAGTTAATGGCCCTTAAATGAATTACACTCATTTACCATTCTTTAATTACATCCTTAAGTAATTATACTTGATTATAACATAAATTAATTAACCATTATTATTTTTTTGGCATGGCATTAATTAATTAACCATTATTAATTACAATAAGTAATTAACTTTTAATTAATTTCACTTAATTAATTATCTTTAATTACTCACATCCTAAATCAATTAAAGATAAACTCTTTCTCTTTATAATTCACTTAATTACGTTATTAAACTTAATTACAAAATTAGTCAAATACATAATTTCTTTAAGAAAACCAATTTAAAACATTTAATCATTTAAATTTAAACTTAGTAATTGTTCAAAAACTTATTTAATATTTGCTTTGAAAACTTGATTAACTCCAATCCTTTAAATATATTTTTAAACTTGCCTCAATATCCCCTTTTAAAAACTAACAATAACTTTTTAAAAGAAACTCGTTAAACATTTTACTTTTGAAAAACTTCGCAAACACTTTAACTTTGAAACTTATTTTACTTTGCCTTTAAAATTTGTGCCTACCCTTAAATTTGAAAACTTGAATTTGTTTTACTTTTATATAACTATCCATTTTAATTTAATTTCAAAAATATGGTTATCAAAAGAAATTTAAAAACCAGACGTGCTAAACCATAGACCCGAGGCAAAACCAAAGAACCCTGCGACAATCACACGAGAGCGTCCCTTCCTCACACCTTCGAGTCACATACGAGAGAAACATGAAGAAACCCCCAGGCCAACTCTCTTCTTCCATGAACCCAAAATCCAGATGCACAGATTGGCATCGTGCACATGCACGACGGAACAGATCGACGTCGACCATCTCTTTGGCCCTCACCATGCTGCTGATGATCACGAAAAACTCCTTGACCCTTCATAACAACGAAATTGAAGGCCAGACAAAATCGAACAACTTTGATCGAAACTGGAAAAAACACCCACACAAACTACCACCTCTAGCCGCCACCTCAGATCATTAGGATACTCGTCGTTCAACCTGTAGTCATGCCATGACATCCAGATCTGAACCCCCCTAATCGATTCATCCCAGTGCGCCACGATCGTCGAGAAAGCTACCGCAACCTCGTCAAACAAATTGAGAATCCTACATCGCTGCTTTCTGATCACTACGACCATCGTTAACATCTCCCTTCATTTTTCCAGAGACACATGTCACCCCGGGCACCTCCATGCCAAACCATGATCTCCCACTCGACGCCGATCAACGGAAATTGATCAGAAACCCATATTCGAACAATTTTCGAATCCACATCAAATATTCGATTAAAAATCACAAAATTTATTTTAAAATTCATGATTCGATTACACGAATCAAGTTCCAAAATACAGAGATGAGTTCGTATATATTAACTTTCAACATAACTTTGATTTCTACTGTAATCTTAAATTCCCAGACTATTTAGTAAATATCATTACTTAAGATTATTTTTAAAAACAAGATTTCCTTGTTTCAATCAATTTCTTTTCAAAAATCAAAGTCAAATAGTGATTCACTTGGAAGATAGGATTTTTCTAATTGTTCTTGAACCGCAAGTTTAACAGAGAACTATATCTTAGCATATACAGTCATTTTCAAAACTTAGCAGCATTTAAACCAGGTTCAAATTGAAAATTCATGTAAACAAACATATTTACATCATCAACCAGATATATTAGCACCAAATTTTTTTTGCTTTAAATGTTTACTCATAGGAATTAGAAGCGGAGGACGGCTTTGTTGAATTTGTTGCCAGGAACTTTGAACTTAAACTGGCATTTTAATCCTGTTGCTTGAGTTTGCGTGCTATTTTAATTATTGTTGTTGGAGTTGATTCTGCATCTTGGTGTCGAAACTTTGAAACTATAGTGCTGAAATTTGATTTTCTTTGTGATTTGCCTGCTGTTGAATGGCTTTGAATTTCTTTTGGGTTTTTTTTTGTTTTTTTAGGAAGAAGGAAACTGAAGAAGATTTTATCTGAAGAAAGTAACAGGCTTTTTTTAAAATATTAGTTATAAACTCAAATTTTTACTTTAAAACAAGTTTTGCCACTTGTTAATTCAAATGGTACAAATGTCACTCATGCTCTAATTGTGTTACAAATGTTACAAATAGGAATTCTATGTTTTAGCCCCTTATTCATGAATTATTTACCCTAATATTAGTTATGTAATATATAATTTTTATATAAGTTTATTTTAATACATGAGATAATTAAAAAGAAAGGATGTTTTATGGCCTTACATTTGTTTGATTTCACTATTATATAAATTACTTATTTTACAAATGATTTAAATCTTTATTAAATATTTTCCTAAATACTTATGTTTTATAAATTATGAAATATGTTTATATCTTTATGTTTTATTTATTTATATTTTAAAATACATTTTCCAAAGTTAAGCTTAAAGAAAGAAAATTAAAAAGAAATGAACATTAATTAAATCTTGTTTAAAGTTTAAACTTAAGTTATTTTACCTAATATTGATATTATATATAAACTAAATTTATTTTCCAGAACTAATTTTTTAAAAAAGAAAACATATTAAACTTTTATGACAATATAATATTTTAAGCTATTCTATTTTTAAACAAAATAAATATTTACTTAAGTGTTTTGGAAATATAAGATAAATTTTTAAATAGCTTTTGAATTTTTTTTATATTAAATTCAATCAAAATCTTTCAAATCATAATATATTCATATATATATATATATATTATAAATTTGAAAACATTTTTATTAAATTTAAATTGAAACCATCTTTCTTTTACAATATATATATATATACACACACACACATACATTATAGATAGAATACTTTTTATTAGCTTAGAAAGATTAATTTTTACCAATTAAATATTATTAACTTTTGAAAAGAATAAAATTTTCCAAATTAAATTATTACTATTATTAGTTTTTGAAAATATAACATTTATCAAATTAGATAATTATTAGTTTTAAAAAGATAAATTCTGTTAAATTAGAGTATTAAATCAATATTACATATTTTAAAAATAATTATTAATGGAAATTATAAAATAAATATTGCCCAAAATTTCAGGACATCACAAGGGTAAACTTATCTATAATCTTTGAATCATTAAATGAAGTATTATTATGTTAGTGAAATAAAATTTAAGGATATTTATCCTTGATATTTATGCAAGTTTGTGATTATCAGTATCTCACCTTTTGTGATGATTAGGGATAGTCTGACCCGGTGTTATTTAATGCTCGGGCCAGACTAATACTTGACAGTAATAGGACTCTATGACTTAAGATGTGAGCTAGCATAAGGAATTTTTACACGATGTTGTTATTTTAATGCACCATTTGAGTTTAGCTACATGATTGATCTGTGTTTGTTAATGTTGTAGGCATGTATAATTGAGACTTACCATTATTTATAGAGATCTATAATTGTGAATCTAATATTTCCAATTTGTTGACTCTTACTTTTTAAGTCATTGATTAATATTATTTTCGTTGCAATGATTGACTATGTGTTATATATTATATTTATTGTTCTAAGTTATAGTAAACTTTTGTTTCATTGTTTTGTGCATGGATCGGATATGTCGAATCACCACTTGTAAGAATGAAAAATATAATAACATTATTCGAAGTATCGATACTTGCCAAAGCAATTTTACGGATGGTCACTCCTTACCAGCCTTATTCTTCGTATTGCTCGAAAATATTACTTATCATATTCTTGGGTAATATGGGTATAAAGGTAGGGCGCTACATTATATATGTACATATCGGTATATGACATTGATAAAAAATCAATTAAATTGACTAACTACCTAATGGGATAGGGAATATTGAAGGCTTATTCAGTCATAGTTGTAGGAGGAAAGGAGGATCGGGTGTTTCAAAATTGTTGTGAAAGGAAGAAAAGAAAGAGTAAAAGAAGAAGATATTTTCTCCTACTTTACCTCTTTTTAATGCTACTTATATGCACCACCTCACTTCATATTTTTTAGCTATTCTATTCCATATTCCAGCCAAATATTTTAGGAGGCATAGCCATTAATTCCCAAAATAAAAATCAATACAAAATCAAATTAATAAAAGGTAGTGTTCGCCACTAGTTCATAGCAAAATCTGGAGGCCGATTCCATTAAATCTCGGAGTTATTCAATAACTCAAGGTATGAATCTTAGACTACATCTTTAGGTAATTATCTATCCTATTTTTGAATATATATGTTACATCATGTCAGTATAGATTTGATTAAATATATATTTATAGTGAGTATATGTATGCTAATGTTGTCCGATTTAACAAATGTATCCAAATTGATTTAAAAAACTTACAACACAATTAAAAAAACAAACACTTCTGATCATACTTTTTATTTAAATAAATAAGATTTTTAAATGTTAAAACCATTTTTAATCACCTAAAATATTTTATAACATTTTCAATATATATACATTACATATATGTTAAAATGTTCAAAATTAGTTTTAATGTGTATATACTTTATATATATTATAATTATTTCTATATATAATAATTAATTAATATTTTAATATAGTATATATTATTATCAGTTTAAAATATGAATGCATATATATATATGTATTAATAAATTAAATTTAATATATACAAATATGTACAAATTTAATGAAAAATTATTACGATCGAGAATATATAACCAATATACTTTATTGTATATTTATTTTAAAAACAATATTATCTAATTCATAAATAAATCAAATTTTATAAACTTTATATATACTTATTGATTATAGTATAAAAATTATGATATATGCACACACACATGCTATATTTGTATTTTGTTTAAGATATATAAATAGATATTTTATGTTAAATTATAGAACAAATTTTGAATTATTATAAGTCAAACATTAAATTATTTAAGTTGTATTTTCAGTTTTAATATATATACATGTACATAAATACAATATGTGTGTGTGCGTGTGTCTGTGTGTGTGTTTTGAATTAGTCAAAATTAATTCCAATTAAAAATATACACGGTTATTATTTTATGACTACATATATACATGCATACATATATATAATGTATGTATATATGTATGTATATTTTAAATAAAACTATGGATAACAAAGGCATATATAAAGTGCGAATATGTTCCTGTATTGTAAACCCCAGCACCTATAAACGTACACATTAACCATGTACACCATTTACATGTTGCACATGCATTATACATGTATGAATGAATTTGATACTCTTATAATAATATTATTAATTTATATTAAGTAAAATTTATTTAAACAAACTAATAAAATAATATTTTATTTAAAATAATTTTAGATTGTATCTAAAACCAGTTAGACTTCATAGGTCCAACAAATATCCAAAAATGGAAAGAAAAATGAAATATACAAATTTAACCTACTACGGCCCAACCCAGTTTCTTTAGAAACAATAAGCCTTGGAGGGTAAAGTCTCTGTTTGTATTGATGCAATAAAATCTTAGATTGATTCCATTTACATAAAAATATGGATTTTGGAGAATGTTTCAAAAGTGGTAAAACCCATCGGCTGCAAGTGAATTTTTAAGAAAATGATTTATTTAGATGGAAAGGTTCAACCTATAAAGTGAGGTTGGTTGCAAAAGGGTTTCATCAAATTTAAGGTGTTGATTATAATGAAAAGTTTTTGTCAATTGTCATGCTTAAATTTGTTCGGATTATGACTATGAAATTTAGCAAACAGACATTAAAAAAATGTTTCTAATGAAGTGACTGTTTGCACATCACAACCAAATGTGACACTTCATTCTAGTGACTAGATTATCGTAAAGTGAGATCACTATCCGATAGCTTGGATGCCGGATCAAAGGACTCGAAAGGAGCGATCTCTCATAGACACTACCTTAGTTCAACATAGATATGTTCCAGTACCTGAACATATCTAAAGTAATACGTATCTCATCTCGACATAAAGCAATATAGACAAGTTGCCATGACTAAATAGTATAGTATTAGAGATATAAATGAAAACTTCCAACAAACAGAATCAGAGTGAATAAAATGATGAATGTTATTTTATATCTTAATCTGATACATTACCTTAATAACATAACTCATCACACAAACACATTATATCAACCAATACGATGGAATCTCAATGTAAGTAAAAGCAAATTAAGTACTTGCCATCGTAATCCGTTCCAACTCCATATCATCACCCATAAAGGATATACAGTCATAATATTGACCTATAAAATAACCTTACTCTTACCCTAGGTTGTTAAATACATAATAAACGCTGAGTCAGGCTAGAAATCTATCTATGAGTACAATAAAATAATAAACAATGAACGTGCAGTGTTTGGTTTTAATGTGAGATTTTCAAACACATAGATGTCACTCACACCTTACCAAATCTAACCCATAATTTGTTTTCACAAATCAATGGTAACACATATGTTATGGGTCTATTCAATATGACTCATGGCTACAACTCTAATCAACTGAGATATCACATTCTATCCATATTATATGAGTTGCTTTTATTTGCATAAATACAAATCATTCATTTTACGAGATTGAAATTTCAATGTTTTCTTATTAGAGTACTAGATCATACTCTATTCTGTGAGTTCCCAACAGGAAACATATTGGTAATCCCTTTTGGGTTTACCCTCTACTAGACTATCTGGCTCGATAAGCATCCCAATCTTTTGTAACCATTTTCTTTCAAATATTTGTGAGTTCACTTCACATGATCCCTTAGTAGCACCTTCCCTCCTAGCATTTGAAGGCATGATAAACGTTAATTTTTCTATAGACCACTTCAAGTCTCCATCTTGTGGTGCTTTTTCTCTTCCTTCGCACTACGCCTCCGAAAAATTTCAATTTCTTCATACGTCCATGCAATAGATCATTCATACACAGTGATGTCAGATAATCTTACCATGAGTCAGACTACGAATCCGTTAGGATAGGTACTGGTGTTTAGTAATCTTAACCTTGTACGCTCTTGCCAAATGTTAAATTTAATACTTCTCAAACCAGTTGACTTCAATTTCAATCATCATTATTTCCCAAAATGACATTATATGCCATAGACATAATTTAGATGTTGTGTACGTGCATTTCATCACATCATATTATAATGCATCGTAATTGGGGAGATATATGCATGTCCATATTAACAACTCTTAGCATATCATATCGTTTAGTGGGATAATTTATTTGCACACAAATCATGGGTGAGAAAATCAATATTCCAAAGCCTGTATAAACAGTCAAAAGTGTTCTCAATTCACCCAAATTATTAATTTTTTTAGCATTCCCTTCATAACTCTTATGTTTATATATTTTTGTATACAAGCCTTAAACCACTGATACATACCCATAATCCATTTAAACACTTCATGTATCTCTTAAGAGGTTAACACATGATTATTATTATAAATTAACCTTCATAAATGTTTTTCCACACACAAATCATTTTAATTCATTCAACTTCGACAAATTTTGGATACATAGTCATTTAGCATTATCTGAGTGTATATGTGCACAGCGTGTCCACGGTCCTACGTACAAATTTTTTTCAAAGATATTAAAGTTGAATATGCTAGTACATGATTTTTATTTGATGATACTAAACTTATATATATATATATATATATATTCATTTAAATGTATTTTTTATTGTACTATTTTTTTTACATAATTAAATAAATATTTGATGAATAAAATAAATAACATAGAATTCATATTCAAATAAATAATTTATTAAAAAAAATATTTTATTACAAATTCAAATAGTAAAAATTTGAGCTCTCGTTACATATATACGTTTTTCAATTACATTACAATTTCGATTATATCACAAATTTTAATTACAATTTTGACCTCACTACATATATTCACTTACGCTTTTATTTGATCTTCAACTATGTTCCAGCTTGAATCCAGCATCTGAACTATCTACAAAATAAACACTGACACGGTAAAATTGAAAGGGAAATATTTTTGCAGTGCAAATTAAAGTGTGTGTTTTGAAAATCTTACGTGCCTCTGTTATTTGGATTGTTCGTCATTTATATTCTTTTAAATCATTATACACGAACAACTTGTGACATGCATAGTGTATCACTGTACATGCCACAAGGCCGTGCACACTGATATACACTTGCATGTTAAACTACAGGAACAAGTGAGCACAAGGTCAAACCCAAGCCTAGGCTGGATTCAACTCAGGTGCAATATAAAAACAATACAACACAAAACGATCAAGTACAAGCATAACTACAAGGAAAATACATGACAACACAAGAGCAGTGGGCACAACAGACACAACAAATAAGCAATATCCAACCAATGGCAAAAGTACACAAACTAATGTACATAAGACATATACAAGTTCAATGCACAGGGGCTCGAAGCTACTGACTTAAAGTAGTGACAATAGATTGGAACTACAAACAAGGTCAACAACATCTATACTCAAAGCAATATGAAGACTAGACCACAAAATGTTTAAGTGCAACATGTAACCAGACATCATCATCATCAATGAACCAGATTGCAATAGACTACATGAACAAGACGACCATACTAACCAGACTCCAAAGACACACATGCAAGCACTTAGTCTCAACAAGCCAGTGAAACAAAAACAAATGAACAACTTCAAGATACCATAAGTTAACCAAGAAATGAATCGAAATAACACTACAACAAGAATTCAAAATGACCTAAACTAGAGTAGTTCGAATGCATGAACATAAGCATGGATGGTCGAGCTACAGAAACATCAAAATGGAAGGAAAAATACAGAGAAACGGATCAACTTAATACATCAACATACAACATCTATAACAAGTGCACAAGTGTAGCCTCAACAGTGCAGACTACACACATAATGATTTCGACCCAAAATAATATTAGACTCATATACAACCAGAGAGCATGCAAGTGAAGCTCAACCAAGACCACAACAGCTAATCCAGTTCAATGAAATACTCGAATGAACACAGAAGGGCTGCAATAAGGACAGACTCATGTTTAACTTGAAATAAACATGCAATGCAACCAGACTTAAACTGAATCGAATAGTTTTCTAAAGCAGTGCGGACAATAGTTCAATATGCTCAAGACATACACATATATACATACATGTATGTGTGTATACACATGATGAACATCACCTGAAACCAATACAAGCTATTAGGCATAGAACTCTAAGCGAGCAGTGACGGTGATCAAGTGACAATCGAGCAAGCCAACATACTCATCATTTACAAAAGAAATGATCAAACAGTGACAAGTAGCAGTTTCAACAAGTCAAAGTAGTTTCAAATATAAATTTAAATGCAAAGATCAAAAATTTGAATATTGCCAGAAAATGAATGAAATAGCAGGTTGAATAATCACAGAGAAAATCATGGTGAACCAGTAAGTTTTTAAGAGGTCAACATTATCTTAAATTCAAACATGAGTTAGAAGAATATGATGAAAAAGTCAAAAAGGAAGGGAGCTAATTTGAACTCATGGAGTAACTCAAACAAGTCAGAAAATAAAAAATATATATATCTTAAATCCAAATACCAAGATACAATGAAGGAACAAACCAGTTAGAGGTCTTAAGGTCATATGATCAAAAATCAACGCAAAGAACAAAATCACGAATTATTCAAACCAATATTATACAAACGTAAATATAGGATTTTCAACCCTATAAATTAAACCCAACATCATCATTGGCGGGTGATTTGAGTTCAAGCAAAAAATTACCAAAGCAATCCATTGAAGAAAATCACAAACCTATAACTCGAATCGAGTTCGAAAGAAAACCAAGTCGAGCATAATCATAATCGATTAAAGGCAATTCATGTATCAGCTCAAAACATTGATTCGAACTTGACTAATTGAAGCGGTCGCATGTAACTTAGATAGGGATCAATTAAAGAAGCAAACCAAAGTTGAAATCATCATGTCAATTGATTGATATTAAGGCTATGACTTCGATTTTGAGCAAAGCCTAAATTTTACATAATCCCTAGTTTGTAGTCCAGATTGATAAAGAAAACAAGGCGGCCACGACAATAAGAGAAGAGCATCCATTTTTTATCTTTTAATTTTAGGCCAGTCATTTTTTTATTTGGGCTTCAAATATCGTATAAGGTTTTGTTAAGTAATCATTATAATTTTATTTTATTTTGTAATTTACTTTCATATTTTGGTGAATTCTAGTCTTGTAACTATGTTACGAACTATGGTGGTGTAGTTCGAGATGTTGCAACTTAGTGGCTGAGTTATGGTAGGGTTTTGAGCATAGAGTTAGGTTAGTCATCAGGGGATGTCGCAAGTTTGCGTGTGTAAACATCTGACTACTTAATTTCTAGTAGAAACCTTGGGGCAGCACGTAGGCGGGGTATTGCCGAAGTTGGGTAAATTTGTGTGTGATCTCTTCAGCATTATCTTTCTGTTTTACTATCTGCGATCGCTTTTATGTCCGCATTAATTTTTATTAATATTATTAGTATCACCCTATTAACCCCCCTTCTAGAGTGAAAAAGATCCTACAAGTGGTATCAGAGCTAGGAACAAAAATCAATTTTTATTTCAAAAATTTGATTTTTCAAAAACCAATTTTTGTTTTAAAATTTTGATTTTTTAAATGGCTTCTTTTAATAATGCTTTTGCTGAAGGTAAGTCCATAGTTAGATCATCCATGTTCAATGGTGAATATACATATTAGAAAAATAGAATGAAATTTTTTTCAAAAACAATTGATGCTTGGAATATTATTGAAATGAGATATTCGACACCAATAATTATGATAGAAAATCAAGAAGTTGAAAAACCTATGGACCAATGGACAAATTTGGAAAATAAACTGCAGAATCTAACGCTAAAGCTATGAATTCTATTAATTTTTTCATTAGATCAAATTGAATTTGATCGTGTCTCACAGTGTCTAACTATGCAGGAAATTTGGAATACACTTGAAGTGACTCACGAAGGAACCTCCTAAGTCAAAAAATCTCACCTTGCCATACTTACTAGCAAATACGAGAACTTCACAATGGCCAATGACGAAATGTCAAAGAGATGTATGGATGAACTTCTAATCTCGTATATAAATAAAAAGCTCTCGAAAAACCATACACAGAACTGAAATTGGTCTGAAAAATCCTTAGGTTCCTTCCATGAAATTTTGAAGCGAAAGTTACAGCCATTCAAGAATCAAAGGATTTGAAACAAGTTAAAGTTGAAGAACTCTTTGGAAATCTCACTACTTATGAGCTAGAAATGAAATTTAAGGAAGAACGTGAAGGAGGAGAAACTCGAAAGATCAATAGCCCTCAAAGGAATAATTGAAAGAGAAGATGATGATGATGATGCAGTAGAACTTGCGCTGATAATAAATAAATTCAAAAGGTGGAATCACAACAATGGAAATGTAGCTCTAAATCAACAAGTGAAAAGAAGAATAGTCAAAGTTCTAGACAACTCGGAAGAGCAGGAGATCATTTATCACAACTGCAATAAACCCGGTCATATCAAGCCAAATTTTCCCCAGAATCAACTCAGCCAAGGAAACAAACCGAAAAGGAGAAATTTTGCTACTTGAAATGAAACTGATGAAGCCGATAAAAGCACTGGCACTGAGAGTAAAAAAGAAAATTTGTGTCTTCAAGGAGAAACAACTGACAGTGATGATGATAAGCCAAGCGGTGTATCAAAACTTACTCACTCAGAATTACTTATATATTTTCATGAAGTAAATGGCAATTTTTAACAACTTAGGGAGAGGTACGCTAAACTTGAATCACAAAAAGAAGTTTGATAAAACTAAATAAATAGCTTGATCAATTGGTTAAAAACTATCGAAATAAGAGCCCTAAGTGTGATAAGTGTCCATCATTTGCATAAGAAACAAAAAATCAAAAATTAAAATAAAATCGCTTGGAAAAGAAATTTTGATTTCGAAAGAAAGTGAAAATATTAGGAGAGAACATTCCATTAAAAAGTGCATTCTATTATTGAATGAAAATGAATCTCTCAAAACACAAGTCCATCAACTGTCTACAACTTAGGAAAATTTTCCAAAGGAGAAAGATCGCTAAATATGTTATTAGGGAAACAAACTGTTAATACTGTCAGATAAGGACTTGGGTACACTCAATCTGAATGAGTTAGAAGTAAAACTAATCGTGTCAAATACGAGTGCAAAATTTATAGAAAAATTAGACACAATTAAAACAATTGTTGGTATAGGCCTAAACACTTGAAGTCCATACCAATTTGTGTTCCAAAAGGCACAAATATAAAATCCCTTAAAATCAAACAAATCTGGGTGCCAAAAGGAACAAATATAGACTGCTTTGATTCAATACAAACTTATTTTTCAAAATCTTTTGTTACTGACAATCATGGACCTATAAAAACAAATAGGTCACAAAAATCTTCTCTCTTGTAGGTGTGGTGGCTGGCTAAGGAACAACAACGGTGTTACCTGGATTCTGGCTATTCCAGGCACATAACGGGCGACAAATCAAAGTTCTTAGCCTAGTACAATGGTGGTAGAGTCACAACGGGTAACAACGAAAAAATATCAGTAAAGGTAAAATAGGTAACGGAACATTTATCTTGAACAATATATTATATGTTGAGTATCTGCATCATAATCTAATTTCAATCAGCCAGTTATGTGATAAGGAAATGAATGTTGAATTTTATTCTAGTTTATGCAAAAATATTAACCAATCACCTTTTCATGACACTATGAGTACCTCTAGAGTCTTTCAACTAGTTCATATAAATTTGTTTAGATTAACGATATTGCAAGTTTAGGTGGTAAGAGATGTTGTTTGATGATTACTCTAGATATACATGGATATATTTGTTTATCTTACTACTTCTAGATTGGACACTATGTTCACTAGTTGTTACTATGCACATTTTCAATCAAATTCTTAAGGAACCACATTTTTAAAGCTGTAAAATGATTATAAGGTATTTGTTGCAACTTCACGGTCTGGTTTATGATATCCAATTTATGATAACTTTGAATTAAAAGGGAATTCAGATGTAGATTACATTGGTAACCTAGTTGATAGAAAAAATACTGGTAGAATGTGTTTTATGTTGAGACATTCATTAGTTGCATCACATTTTCAAAGAAAATATCTTCATATTTTTCATTTCAACTGATTTTCAATTAACAGATATATTTTATATAAAATCCCTTCCAGAAAATAGTTTTTGTTGACTTCATTTCAGATTAGACATTTTAGAAATTTGATTTTATATTTATTTTGGACTTGATCTTAAATGACTACATTAACTAATCTGACTATCTACTGATTATCAAAAAGATAAATAGTGACTGAAAAAGTGATGAGTGTTGATATTAATCATATATTATGGCTTGAGACGGTATATTTAGTATATTTCTTTAAAAAATTAAAGAAATTGTAATAACTTTGATTGCTAAAAATTCCATGACCATCTTTATTTCTATCATATTTCTAACGACCATTACTCATCAAAATCCAATATTGTATGTCAAAATGTGGTGTTTTAAAAGGGAAATTAGACTTTTTTTTAAATTAGTTAGCAGTAAAAACATCCAAAGTATTCACTCTTATTTAAAAGTCCTCACGGTTATGCATGGGTGAATTACTTAAAATATTTGATTATGTGCTTTCATGCTCATTTAAAAGTCCTCATGGTTATGCGTGTGTGGAACACATATTAAAAATGATTATTAAATAGACAACATGTTGATTTTAATCCCATTTAAAAGTCCTTACGGTTATGCATGGCTAGAAGATGCTTGAAATTCATTTTTTATAAAAATTGGGAATACTATTAATCTCATTTAAAAGTCCTAACGATTATGCATGGTTGGTAAGTATTTAAATTCCTGATATTAATATACCATAAATAGACACAATTATATGGTTTTATATGCCGACATCACCCCTATCACTCCAACGTAAAATATGCGCCTATCAAAGGATTTATGAATTTTGTTTGATTTTTATAGAAATTTAATATTTATACTTGATTGGGTATCAATGTTGTATTAATGCCAATCACTTCATCTCCATTTTTTTAACACTATTGCTCTTTTGCTGATAACAAAAGGGGGAGAGAGTAGTTAAGATTTCGGCAAATAAGTTCAAATATTTATTTTCATATTCCTATATAGGTTCGTTTGCATATATTTATTTATTTTCATACATAGGTGAAGGGGGAGCTTTGTTGTAGGGGAAGCATTCAAGTAGGGGAAGTTAATGAAAGTCATCAAAACTAAATACATTTAATAGAGTCAAAATCTTAATATATGTTAAGATCAAAAGAGTAGATTGTTGAATATGCTAGTATATGATTTTTGTTTGATGGTAATAAACATATAAATATTCACTTAAATGTATTTTTTATTGTACTATTTCATTTTTCACCTAATTAAATAAATATTTAATGAATAAAATAAATAACATAGAATTCACGTTCAAACAAATATTTTATTCAAACAAATATTTTATTACAAATTCAAATAGTAAAAATTTGAGCTCTCACTACATATATACATTTTTCAATTACATTACAATTTCGATTACATCACAAATTTTAATTACAATTTTGACATCACTACATATAGTCACTGACATTCGTATTTAATCTTCAACTTTGTTGCAGCTTGAACCACAACATCTGAACTATTTGCATAATAAATACTGACGCGGTAAAATTGAAAAATAAATATTTTTGTAGTGCAAATTAAAGTGTGTTTTGAAAGTGTTATTTGCCTCGGTTATTTGGATTGTTCGTCATTTATGTTCTTCTAAATCATCATACACGAACAACTTGTGACATGCATAGTGTATCATTGTACATGCCACAAGGCCATGCACACCGATATACACATGCGTGTTAAAACTAATAGGACAGGTGAGCACAAGGTCAAACCTGAGCCTAGGCAGGATTCAACTCAAGTGAAAAATAAAAGGAAAACATCACAAAATGATCAAGTACAAGCACGAGTACAAGGCAAATACGAGACCGCACAAGAGCAGTGGACACAACAGACCCAACAAACTAGTATATCCAACCAATGGCAAAATTACATGGATCAATGTACACAAGACATATACAAGTTCAATGCACAGGGTCTCGAACCAACTGACACAAAGTAGTGACAATAGGGCAGAACTACAAACAAGGTCAGCAACATCCAAACTCAAAGCAATATGAAGACCAGACTGCAAAATGTTCGAGTGCAACATGTAACCAGACATCATCATCATCAATGAACCAGATTGCAATGCAAACTACATGAACAAGGCGATCATACCAACCAGACTCCAAAGACAGAAATGTAAGCACTTAGTCTCAATAAGCCAGTGAAACAAAAAAAATGAACAACTTCAAGATACCACTTGCAAACCATGAAATGACTCGAAACAACATTACAACAAGACTTCAAAACGACCCAGACCAGAGTAGTTCGAATGCATGAACACAAGCATGGATTGTCGAGCTATAAAAACATCAAAATGGAAGGCAACAACAAAGAAACAGATCAACTTGAATACATCAACAAATAAAGTCTATAACAAGTGCAGAAGTATAGCCTCAAAAGTGTAGACCACACATACAATGATTTTGACCCAGACCAATATTAGACTCATATACAACCAGATAGCATGTAAGTGAAGCTCAATTAAGACAATAGTAGCTAATCCAATTCAATGAAATACTCGAATGAACACTCAAGGGCTGCAATAAGGATAGACTCAAGTTTAACTTGAAATAAACATGCAATGCAACCAGACTTAAACTGAATCGGACAGTTGTCTAAAGAAATGTTGGAAACAGTTCAATATACTCAGGAAATACACATATATACATACATGTATGTATGTATACACATGATGAACATCACATGAAACCAATACAAGCTACAGGACATAGAACTCCAAGCCAGTGACAATCGAACAAGTCAATATACTCATCGGTTACAAAAGAAATAATCAAACAATGGCAAGTAGCAGTTCAAACAAGTCAGAGTAGTTTCAAATATAAATATAAATGCCAAGGTCAAAAATTAAAATATTGCTTGAAAACGAAAGAAACAGCAGGTTGAATAAATCACAAAGAAAATCATGGTGAACCGGTAAGTTTTCAAGAAGTCAACATTATCTCAAATTCAAATACAAGCTGGAAGAATATGATGAACAAGTCAAAAAGGAAGGGAGCTAATTTGAACTCATGGAGTAACTCGAACAAGTCAATAAATAACAAATATATATATATATATACATATATATATATATATATATCTCAAATTCAAATACCAAGCTATAATCAAGGAACGAACCAGTCAGAGGTCTCAAGAACATACGATCAAAAATCAACGGAGAGAACAAAATCATGAATTATTCAAACCAAAATTATATGAACATAAATATAGGAACCTTAGAAATTACCCAGCATCATCATTGGAAAGGGGATTTGAGTTCAAGAAAAAAATACCAGAGTAATCCATTGAAGAAAATCACAAACTACTAACTCGAATCGAAATCGAGTTCGAAAGCAAATCAAGTCGAGCATAATCATAATCGATAAAAGGCAGTTCACGTACCAGCTCAAAGCATTGATTCGAATTCAACTAATTAAAGCGACCACATGTACTCAAGCTAGGGATCAATTGAAGAAGAAAAACAGAGTTGAAATCATCACGTTAATTGATTGATATTAAGGCAACGACTTCGATTTTGAGCAAAGCCCCAATTCTGCATAAGCCCTAGTTTCCAGTCCAGATTGATAAAGACAAGGCAGCCACGACAATAAGAGAAGTGCATTCATTTTTTATCTTTTTAATTTAGTGCCAGTCATTTTTTATTTAGGATTCAAATATCATATAGGGTTTTGTTTAGTTATTGTCATGGTTTTATTTTATTTTTTGTTATTCACTTTTATATTTTGGTGAATTTCTAGTGTTGTAACTAGCTTATGAACTACAGTGGTGTAGTTCGAGAATTCGCAACTCAACGACAGAGTAATGGTAGGTTTTGAGCATAGAGTTAGGTTATTCATTAGTGGGTGTCGCAAGTTTACGTGTGTAAGCGTCTGACTACTTAATTTCTAGTAGAAACCTTAGGGCATAACGTAGGCAGGGTTTTGCCAAAGCTGGGTAAATTTGTGTGTGATCTCTTCTGCATTATCTTTCTATTTTATTATCTATGATTGCTTTTAGTTTCGCATTAATTTTTATTATTATTAGTATCACCCTATTCACCCCCCCCCCTTCTAGGTGAAAACTTTCCTACAATTAACGGAATTTTATTTTCAAATACATTTGTAAAAACTATATCAACTCATTTTCAAATTCTAAACTTGCTTCTATTCGTTTCTATCTCAAAACCCATTTTGTTTCATTTCTATTTCATTATTGAAAAAAATCAAATACAACTCAAATTCCCTTATTTTCAATTTAAAAATAATCAAACTTATTTAATAGACTTTCCCTAGTTCATAAATTCCCAGAAAAATTATCCATTTCAAATTTCTCTAATTATATAAACGATTCAATAAAATTCAAATTTAATTTAAGCTCAACATTCAATTTACATGGGAATTTAGATGTCAAAAGGCTTATTTAGGCATCCAAATTAAAATTCAGACATCTTATTGATAAATTAAGATGTCTTTGGGAATTTATAAATTGGTTCATTGATTTTGGATGTTTGAATTGTTGTAGCGATGACCATTTCTATAACGGCGAGCTTCTTGATAGATTTGGTAGATTATTGGATTTTTATCTCGACTATGGGAAAAATTCATTAGAATCTATCCAGCTAATAATATATATCTTCTTACTACTACTACTACTAAAATATGACTTTAAATCACCATAGTTTGGCTTTAAAATTAGAATTTAAATAAAGGATATACAATGACAGAAATATATTTTAACGGCATGTTCTACTATTCCATTTAACTCTAATCAACTTAATAAAATCAAAAAAATTCTAAAATTAATTTAAGTATGTTAAGCTGTCAAGCCATCAATATTCAAAGATAAAATTAATTCGGATTAATTTAGAGAAGTTACGTCTTTGAATATGGCTATTATAATAGTAGAAACCAACTCGGTAAATTAATTCTTAAATAATTCGATTCATCGGCTCTTCATATCGATCAACATCGAATTCATATAATCCAAAAAATAATTAGTCCTTAATAGTTCATAATCACAAAAGCAAGGATGTTAATTCATATATATTTCAATTAGAAATTAAAAAAGAAATTAACTAACTGTAAATGAAAATAGATAGTCATCTTAAAATCAAACTAACATCATCTATTTCAGTAAAAATCTTCACTATATTGGGACAATACTTGTGTTTGCAGACATACTATTTATTATAACCGCAAGTATAAATATGAAGCATCATCACAAAACCATGTTATATTCATTATTATATAAATTATAATTACTACCAAGCCAACACAATACATTTCAGTCCAACAACTAATTCAATAAATTTTATATATATTTAAGTAAATAAAAAGGAGATGGATTTAACTCATTGTAATTTCAGACGAGGTTAAACTCACGTTTATATGCGTAACAACACTTAAAATTAAATAAATAATTTTCAAAAACTAAGTAGTTTTGTTATACTCAATATGATGCTCAATACACCATCAATGTTATTGCCTGGCTCATCACACGCATGTTGCATCCCTAATTTTCACGATGTCGGCCGCCAACCCGTGTCGCAGACAACGATGCCTCTATCTATATCCATCTCACACACAATTATCAACACCCTAACATTCCCTCAAGCCGTGCATCTTTGTCTGTCGTGAGACATGTCCATGCATATAACCCATCTCTGTCGCCTCTCCTTATTGTTACGATCAAGCGCACAATTTTTTTTCTTTTCTTGTTTGGTTTCTCTTTTGCATGAAATTATGGTTAGAGGATTTAACAGGATTGAATCTTTCAATTAACGGGTATAGGCGGTAAGCTAAGGGCTAAATGTGAATAAAGATAAGGATGTAGGAATTTGGTGTATAGGCTTTAGGATATTTTAAACCCAAAAAATAAAAAAAATTGATTTTTAATTCAATTTGCAAAGCTATTACTCAGTTTAAATTAAATCAAAGCATTTTATGCTTTAAAATTTTATCCAAGTCATTATAGAAGTTTCACATTTATTATTTATTTTACCAAAACAATTTTTTAGACAACTTTTGGATTTTTAAATATAATTCAAATTTCAAATTTGAATTTTAAATTACTATTCTTATTCTATTATCAAATAAATCCATATAACTTATTGAATTAAATTCAGTAAAATATCCAAAATAACATGTTTAACTTTATTTAACCATATAAAATGCTTTTTCAACATTTAAAAATTAGTTTAAATCTTCATTTCAAATTTTAGTTTAATTATATTAATTCTTAATTCAAGAATCCAATTAAATTCCCAATATCCATTTTAATATATTTAATTTATTTCAACATTAAATGGGGATGCTACAGAAAGGCTTTCGAAGTCAGTTTGAGAGGCGACAAAGCATGCAAACTCTTAGCATCAATTTATGTTCTTAAACAAGCATCAAGAAACTAAAACAAACGTTTTAACAAGGTAATCAAACAGTTTAGTTTCAATTAGAATACAAAGGAAGAATGTGTATATAAGAAAGAGTAAAATGGTTCTATAAAATTCTTAGTATTATTCTCGATGGTTTACTGCTTATTGGTAGCAATGTACTAATGTTACAATCAATGAAATATTGGTTGTCTAATAACTTCTCCATGAAGGATTTATGTGAGACGTCTTATATGCCAGGTAAAGATTTGTAAAGATGGATTAAAAAGAATGTTGTACTATTCCAATCTATGTACCTAAATACCGTATAAGATGATATAATATGGAGAATTCTAAGCATGGAAATGTTTCGATGCCACATGGAACTATACTTTTTAAGGACATTCTATCTACATATGAGGAAAAAATGCATGAATCAGATTTGTTGTGCTTAGGCAATATGATTGATCATGTACGCCATGTTATATACTAAGGCAGATGTCGCTTTTGCACTAGGTGCAGTAAGTCGATATCAATCTAATCTAGAAGAAAACCATTGGATGGTAGTTAAAGTCATCCTTAGGTATTTAAGAAATACTAAAGTCTGTTTCTAATTTACGGAAACAATAATTACAAATGAAAAGGTATTAAAACTCAAGTTTTTGAAGCAATATCGATGAGAGTAAGTTAGTCTTGAGGTTTATGCTTACACTCGATAGAAATGTAAGTAATTGGATGAGTTCCAAACAATAAGTTGCGACTGATTATACCATGGAGGCTAAGTACATTTCCATGAACGATGATGTAAAAGAAGCAGTGTGGATGTGCAGATTCATTAAGGAGCTAGAGGTAATCCCAAACATTGAAGGTCTGATGCTATTATATTACGATAATAATACGGCATTGTGGTTTCCAAGAAACCACAAGATCATAAAAGGTTGAGATGCGTCCTCCGTAAATACCAAAAAGATCGAGATCAAGAGAGTAGAGACAAAAGATAACATAGCAAATCCATCCATAAAGGCGCTTTCCTAGTTTGTTTTACAAAGACCGATCGAAGGCATGGGGGCAAGGCTTCATAGTTGTCCCCAAGTCAAGTAAGAAATTGATAGAGTTGGAGGTGTGTTAAATGACCCACTATGTTATCTATTATAAAATATAACCATGTAAATAATCTTGTTGGTAATAAAGTATAATTTCATCTTTGTTTTATATTATATATGTTATTATTTTGTGATATAAGTAATGAATTAACCATATTAAACATATACACGTAGAAAATCCTTAGGATTAGTGTTTAATTGATTGCTGTTAGGAATGTGTTCATAACTATAAGCATTGAATCGATTAAACAAAAAACAAACTGAATCGAGATGTATCGAGAAAATGACTTGGATATGTTTGTTGAAACTAATGTTAATAACGCTCTCCGTACTATGAATGGTGATTTACTTATGGCCGTTGGGGTCGCCATGGGATTACGTACTTGTGGTTATTTCAAGCAACTGTTGAAAAATTTGATGAGAATCTTCCACAGGTTAATATAACCAAGTAAAAATAGAAGGTCTCATGGTAACGACGTACAAGTAGTCTTTTAACTTACGGATACTGTTAGGGTATTGTTGATCTTAAGCAGTTGGGTTGTAATTTGATTATGGTTAGATACTTGGCATGGCAACATTATTATGATCATAGCTAAGAGTACGTTGAACTAAATGATGTGAGACACTAATCAAAAGAGGATTCTCTCCTTCATTATAGAAGGTTAGTATCACCATAATTGGTATACAAATTAAAAGTCAAAATCTCAAGTTATAGTAAATGAATTAATTAGTAAATGTTATCGAATGGAACTAAGGACTTTAAAAGTCATTTACGCAATTAATACAGATATTAATAGAGCATTTGACCTTAGACCAAACTATAGATATCTAAGTGAAACAGTGATGACAAAAAGAATATGTGTATAAACTCTTATTACAAGTGAGTTTATTTTATATCAAAAATTTGATTTAGATCCACAATGTTAAACTTGTCCCTATGTCATGCTTTAGCAAAGTTCGTACATGCTTTATTTAAATTGTTTAAACATTGAATATGGATGGAATTCACACCACAGAGTCAATATAACCGCATTGTCAATTATTTTCGAGTGCAACTAATGGTAAAATTAATTTATAAATGTTTTAAATTAATAATATATTGTTATAAATATGTTATTAATGTTTGTGCTTTTTTAATTATTTATTAAAATCTTAAGATAGAATAGAACAATGCATGAAAGTTATACGATGGTTCTATCGATTTAAGAGCTATAAATCAATTAATTTAATGGTGATTCAAATATGATTTAATGAAGTTTTGACCTGCCTTACTAAACAATGAGGCCTTCCGCATTATGGAGCAGATGAAAGCTTTACCAAGTTTTTAAGGGCTAGAGCAAATAGTGAAAAGAAGGGTGCAGACCATTGGTTATAAATAGGATAGCCTACACTCTATTTCCATATAAACTTTTGAGTGTTCTCTCTTCGCTAGTCACCTATAACCCTAGTCGATGGTGAAGCATCTTTTCAACTTGGAAAATTGTAGAGGAGGAGAAGACTGTTAAGCTCCAAGAGGAAGTAATAAGCAAACAACGTGCTAGATTCTAAGTGGGACATTTCGGTTAAAGATACAAATCTTGATCTTCATAAATATCCATATATTTATTTATGTATGTTTTAAATATAAATGTTATTTATAAAATATGAATGATTGAAAAAACATTTCATTCTGCACATGTAATAACCCATGATAGCCTGATCAACATCTAAATATGGCATTGACATCACAATTCCATTGATAGCGGATCATTTTTTATTAAAACGGATAAAACAGATTGTATAGCTATTTGTAATGCTCTACGCTTTTTGAAACTCACAATGGAAAGAATAATATATAGTAATATCGATAATACAATTCCAGACAAATAAAACAATACAGTATTAGATAAATCCAACTACAACATTTTTCTACTGGTAATAGACACAATATAATGTTAGGGAATAAATGAAATATAGCAGCACGTAGCTAATAAATAAATATGCATCTCCATCATATCATAATGCATGCAAGTTATGACTAGTCCTCTCTATTGACTTATCAGAGTATATCTAAAAAGAAAATGATAGAGGGGGTCAGACATGCATTTAGTGAGTGGAACGCATCATATAAGTGTACAATACCAATAAGTTAATAAAACAACACTTATGCTCAAAAACTATACCTTAACATGTGTCACTTGCACCCAATAAGTTAAGCAAACATAATATAATACTATAGTGACATTATAGTTATGGTTTCACTAAAATATATTCGATGCCTAATCACATGTCCATAATTGATCTCAAAATCTCAACCTGCCATTCTCAAATCGGATACTAAGGACTCGGCTCCTCTAACCATGTCATGATGCCAAATGGAATATTGAGGATTCAACTCCTTTGACTACCATGTATTTAGGTCTCAACTCCTCGGACTTTGGTACATTGAGTACTAAGCTCCTTGTACTATATTGACGACTCAATTCCTCGAATTATGGTGGATTGAGAGCTCTACTCTTTGCACTATCATATATTGAGCACTCGAATCCAAATTATGGTTTATTGATGACTCGGCTCCTTAGAATATATTAAGGACTCGGCCTATTCTCCTTGGACTATCGTATCGCTAAAAACAAACTGTATACAATGAACTTGCCCGACTAAGACAATTTTCTAAAGTATCGCAAAACATAGCATAAAATATACCACAAGTTTCCTCGTCTCGCCACGGTCCTGATGTAGCAAACCGAATGTGAAACGGACGTCGTATACGAGAGTTGTAAGCATTTGAAGTTAAGGTGTTTACTATAATTATTTATTAAATTAATTATTATACATTTATATTTTTATCTTCTTCTACACTTCATGTCACGATACATTGCCTATACCTAATGTCACCACTCCTCTTCGTCCACTGCCGCTATCAACGACCCTACTACCATGATCTAAAGCCACAAACAGTCGCTCTTTCTCATATGCTACTCGGCCATGCCACTCAAACCACCAAAAAAAGACATGCAACCACCCAATTTTCGGATTATGGTTTGCAGGTCTGGTGAACTCCGGTCACATTGGGTCAATCAAACCACATTGCCATCATTCACTTGATGTCCTCTTTATGCCTATGGTCTATGATCATCGTATCATTCTATTTCACCATTGAATCAAATGTATGGTACACATTTATCAAACTTCTGATCCGTTTACTAATCAATCTGTACGCCCAATCGATGAATGAATACCATCAATGGGTTCGTATAATTGAGAACTACAATTTTGACATATAATATGTCTGGTTTAAAATAATTTTGTACTTTGCACTTTTTAATTTAGAGGGTGATTAACTATCGCTAACTACAATCAATGAAAATTCAATTTTTTTAATAATCTAGCGATGGCATACTACATTCTAATTAAGTGTAAATAAAAATAATTAGCTCTAAATTATTAAGTACATCATTATAATTTGATTTAAGACCATAAGAGATGAATTGCTACATCTTACCAATATATACACAAATATAATAATTACCACTCACCGATTAGCCATGCACCTTCCCCGATCCTATGTAAAATCCTTTCCTTCTTTACCGTCCAAAAATTCTTCACCTTGAAAATATCAAATCTCTCAATAGCTTCAATTTAGTTGCTTAGCCTATTTGGGTGATTGGTTTTATATATAAATTTTTTAAATTTGGATTTGATTTTGTGGATTTGGAATTAATTTAGGGATTTACAAGTGGAGGCACGATTATTAAAGCAAAAGGAATAAGATTAGAAATCTTTTTGTAGGCTGAAAAATATAATATCTATTAACGTCAAAATGGCCGCCAATACCCAAACAATGTGAGAGCACCATAAATTCAATAACTAATTCGAAACAGAGTGAAATAGAGAATAAAATATGAGGAATAAAAAATTAAAACAGTAAGAAATGAACACAAGAGGTTTTATAGTGGTTTGGCTGACTCTGGCCTACGTTCACTACAAAGATTTTTCCTTTTATGTATACCACTGATTACAGTTACAATTATTTTAATTCGAGTATTAAAAATGGTAGAGTGTAGCTAAGAGAATCAGAAAGAGGAGGAAGAAGAAACCCCATTTTCCTTGAGCCAATGATCATGTATTTATAGAACAAGATGACCCTAGCTGAAATCTCGCATGTAGAACCTTCAAACTAGGCTGACCTCACTCCCGAAAACAAGCCATATTGTGCCCACGTTGAGGGATCGGTGTCGATCCCTATAAGGGGATCAGTGCTGATCCCTTAATATGGTGGAGTGGGGCCCAACAATCCCTAGATGAGTCCCTCATGTTGTCTTCTCCTAATTTCCTGAGATGTTTGTATAGTACCCTAAGTATTTTCTTGAGTAACCGATTGATCTTTGATGAGTTGATCTACTGAGTTGAATATCCATATCCATAGTGATCTTATCCCCTGCCTATGGGAAAGTGCCAATTAGCCAATTCTAAGATGCCAATGAATCCACTTGATTATCATCCATAGCTGTGCTTATTACTGATTTCCAAATATGATAATCATCCCTTCGAGCTTTCTGCCTTGATAATCATGAAATCCATCCCGCCAAATCCATGGAATTACGGCCTTGCTAAAGGATAGGATAACATTTATTCCCCAAAACAAGCCATAGGAAGGTGTGTTTTGAATTTCCATAAGTCCGAAGTCCGAAATCCACCGACAATCGAATATTCCAATCCAAAATCCATTTCTTTGCCAAACAAAATCACTATAAGTCATCTCGTGTTCTCCTAGGAGTTAGTATTTGTATGCTGACTCTTCAATCTCTCTGAATTGTTAATAAATCTACGACTATTCTGAGTCGATAGACAATTTCGAATCTATTCCAAGCCATTAATCGAATCCATATCCATCTAAAGTAGGTAATTGTATCCATGATCTCATCAGACTATTTGCCGATACCAAGGTCTCGTCGGACAAATAGTCTAGTTCATATTCTCTTCGAACTGATTCGTGGTCTCTCCGAACCCTTGCTAAGTTCAGCCCAAACTTAACGACGAGTAGGCCGATCCTATCACTCCTCGATAAAGTAACCCACCCTTTGCACTGCAGTCCTAACACTTCAGTGGGACATATAGCGATGTAAATATGAATCATGGCCTCTCTAAGCTGACCATGATCTCTCCGAACCCTTGCTAGACCGCACTCACTCTCTAATAAGGAGGGCACAATGATAAGTAGGTCGATCCTTTCACTCTCCAACAAGCGGCCTACTTCTTGCACTCCAATTCTATCTCGTCAGTGGAACATATGCGATATGTGGGGTTTTATTCTTTGGCCTTGATTCCCTAGTTAAGGACTTACTTCATGATGTACAAGTCCATCCCAGCACTCTTCGATGAAGGGACTCACACCTTACGGTTATTGCCACGTCACTCTGGTTGGGACAACCGTGTCCTACTTCATTCAGTACTTTAATGCAGATTTGAGTGTTCTAAATTCCATTTATTAGATTATTAAATCTAAGTTCTTTCAACTAGAAAACCAATAACAAGAAAAACCAAATGTTACCTCTCCTGGCATAAAGGTTTACCATCATCTCAGAGCATGCCTAGGGACCGACCTCAATCCCATACATGCATAAGTAACTTAACCATTTTATGGTGAAGTTTGTTATTTATTTAGTTCATGCCATCTCGATCAAGAGATTACGATCTGTGACCTCGATCCAAGGCCATTCCCATTTGATGCGGACGGTTGTCGCTCCTATTCCAATGTCGTAGCCTGGGCTCTCACATATTATGGCAGCTAATTATTCCTAACGTGTTCCTCAAACATGTTCTTCAACTGCCTGTAGTCATTTGTATCATGCCCATTGATGTTTTGTGAGTTCTCTCCTTATCGGCCTCTATACGGAAGGTGTCCTCAAGCATCCAAATAAATCCTCTCCAAAGTCCCACTTAAACCCATACAAGAAGAGAATTCTGGTTCTCTCCTTTGCCGCTTCGATCCATCGAAGCCATCTTCCACCTTCCCTTTTCCTTTGTCCTTGCATGAACCTTCTCTAGATGGTCCTTCGTCCCTTACTGCTCTAACATCTTCTTCTCTATCGGCCTTAGCATCTTCCTGCTATAGGGACCTCTCAGTCTCATGGTAAAATTCCTCAAGATCCATCAGAGGATCACGTTCTAGTGCCACCTTAATATCTATATTATTAGTTTTCTTGATGCTGCCACCATAAAAACCATCAATGGTTCGCATCGATCCACCAAATCAATCGCCGCATTAAAAGTTGTTAAGAAATTCCTAAAAGATTCCCCATCCTTATGCTTTGTCATCGTCAACATCATCACATTCTTGGGTCTCGTGATGTGGACCCGAAATTGCCTTATGAACTTATCCACCAACTCCGCCTAAGTACCAAAGGAACCGTTCTCCAATTGCCTAAACCATATTAGATATATCTCCTAAGTAAAAGGGGAAACATCATGCCATCACTTCCTCCGATCACACCAACACTTCCATTTGCCTCATATATCTCATCATATGAACAATTGGATCTGTTTTTCCGTCATATGCTTCCAGTATTGGTAACTTAAACTCCGAAGGATTCCGAGCACACCTGATATTAAGAATGAATGGACTCCTATTCACACCTTCCAAAGTCATGCTCACCAATCCTCCTTTTATAGCTCGTCTGATCATCTCTGCAAACTTGCTACTGCTATCCAAAGGTAGCCTTCAATTCATATTACTAGCCCGCACCTCGACTCCACGAGGGTTTTTCAAAACATATTCCCACGAACGTGCATCCGCATTTCGATCTACATTAACCTGCACAGCACCGACCACTGTCATATCCACATCCGAACCGACCCAACCTGGGGGCATACTTCCATGCCTTAGGAGTTTGGTACTGACCCTTCTATGGGGATCGATGTTGATCCACTGATGTTGGTGGGGAGCTGCCCATGGCTGCTCTGCTACGATCTCCTGCCTGTTGGCTTCACATGCTCTCAATTTTGATTTTCAGCAGCTCCTACTGCTCCATCCCCTTGATTCAAATTACCAATAGCTCATGCCGCTCCTAATCCTTGTTTTTGTTTCAGCAGCTCCAACTGCTCCAGCCTATCCAATTTGCCTAAGGATCTTCTACATTATTTTCTCTTGTCTCTTTATCATCTTCTCCTACATTGCATGTCATAGTATTCATCTTGTTCCTAGTGATATAGTTGGAGGGTTGATTAGCTCTAGTTTCTGAGGAAACCTCTTGACTTACCTCATGGTGGCTCATATCTACAATTGGTCTCCTTATTGATTGCCTAGCTATTGATTCCAAGATCTAATTATCTAAGCTTCCAAATTCGCAGGTGCAAGTGTTCTCAGCGAAAGCACCAAAATGTTGACGTAAAAAATGGCCATCTACGTCCACTCCAAAGATTTTCCTTTTATTTATACTGCTGATTACAGTTACAATTATTTGAATCCGAGTAATAAAAATGGCAGTGTAGCCAAGAGAACCAAAAAGAGGAAGAATAAGAAGCCTCCTTTTCCTTTAGCCAATGATCCTATATTTATAGGAGAAGACAATAAAATATCTATATGAAATCCCGCATGCAGAACCTCAAGACCAAGCTAACCTTGCTTCTCGAAAAAGGGTCTCATTGGGCCCACTTTGATGGTCGGTGTTGTTCCCTATAGGGGGATCGGTGTCAATCCTCTAGAAATGGGGAGTGGGGCTCAATGATCCCTAGGATGAGTCCCCCATGTTGCATTCTCCTGGTTTCTTGATTTGTCTATACCTTAAGTGTTTTTTGGAGCAACCGATCGATCTTTGATGAGTTAATCTGCTAAGTTGAGTGTCCATATCCTTAGTGATCCGACCTAATCCCCTGCCAAGGGATGTGTCAATCCATACTTGGCAAATTCTGGGATGCCATTTGTCTGAATCTGTTTGACTATCATCCATAACCTTGCTTATAACTAATTTCTGAACCTGACAATCGTCCTTCCGGGAATCTTGCATTAATGATCATGAAATCCATTTCGCCAAATCCATGGTATCATTTCCTTGACAAAAGGCGGGATAACAATATCTAAGCTAAAATGTGAAATTAATATATTACGCAAACGTCATTGGTTTAGACTTCTTTGAATTTCTAGCTCGTCTAACCAAATTCAGCAAATTATATATGTTTTTTAATCGTAAACAACATTCTAGACGCAATGGAACATGTCCCAAAGCTAATTTCAATTTATTTAAATATTTTATATCATCATTTATGTGAAATTACTATTTTACTCTTTCTAATTTAATTATTTAACTACGTAAATTTATGGGATACTAAAGTATAGGTATAAATATAATATTGCATGACTTACTTGTAACATTAATTTGTCATCTTTCATTATCAATTGACATTTAATTGACCGTAGGACACTAAACTTTCCCTATGAACCTCTAGGATAGTTTATATACTATGTTGTGATGTTCATATTATGAATATGAATATCACAAAATATTAAAATATTAAACTAAAATAAATAGTAAACTACAAATTAAATTATTAATAAATATGATTTTCAGTACAAAAATAAATAAATATTTTAACTAAATTAATTAAATTATAATATTATCCAAATTTTATTAATCGTATACTAAATCTGATTTAGTATATACAAAATATAAATACAGAAATGAAACATAGGATTTTATGCAATTTAATAAAAGGTAAAAAAATTGAAATTTACTCTTTATACCTAGTTACTAACGCATTGATCCAACAATAAGCTTTAGAACACATATAGAATAAATCAATAATAAACAAATTATCGTTCTTTAAGTTAACTACATAAAGAATATTTTATTCCATGTGTATGTAACAAAAAAAATAAGAGTGGAGGAAACACTTTACGGCTACCTAAAATCAAGTTTTGATGATGATTAGATATAAAAACCAATTAACGATCCTCTTGTAGCATTTCTTCTAAATATGTAAAATCCAAGTCCAATTTACTTTATTTCCATGGTACACTATACATGTAGCTATCATGTAAAAACCGACAAAAACAGAGTGTGATATATCAACAAACAATAATAAAAGACAAACAAACACATAAGCATAAAATAAAACACAAAGTACAATATTATTTTGAAATGATACTACACGAAAGAATTTTTAATTTAAATTTGCATCCTCTAATATACTTCCTTAAATAAACATACATCAAAATTTAACATCTAAAATTATGCTACATTGTAGAACATAAAAAATGGATGTACGTTCTAAAATATAATACTAAACAACATGTTTAACTCACACTACAAACAATCAACCGTCTAATCAAAAAGTGTATACACATAAAAACAAAATTAAATTCCTAAGAATAAATTAATGTACTAAAATATACTACTAAACCGTATTAAGAAATTCACACTATAAAATAACATATTATTAAAGTTCAAAAATAAAAAATGATTCAACATACTCCTGCAATCTGTTAGGGTAGCCAAGTGGTAAGACACGGGAATAACATACTTCGATCCCACCATGTCAATAATTCTTAGCCAATAATGCAAGCCCCTGTTCACTTAACTGGAGTCTGACGTAGGCTCGATTAAGGCTCCTCCAAGTTTACTTAATTGGTTCCTGGATTTTAGAAAAAACCGATACTATACATTTTGATAGTTTATTAAGTAATGATATACAACATATATACATAAAAAAAATATTGATAATCTGATAGAAATGCCTAATAACATAAGCAACACAAAAAATACCGTAGAAATACATAAAGTTGGTACTACATAAAATTGTGCGCAGCAACAAAGCTTAGATTAATATGTTAACACATACAAAATAATATAACTATGTACCTTGATTACCATTCTTTACAGTAGAACCCATCAATACACTTGGACATCCTCTCATATGAGTAGCATCTAAATATCAAGCGTTGAGAATGCTTAAATCCAAGGACGCAAGCACAAAATTGATAAAAAAAACACTCTCAAATCGATTGCTTGAATAATCAACATCCATAATAATATAACAGCTAAGATTGCATTTCTTAAGTCCCTCCAAGTACCAACTTAAATCAAGATAATGAGGGGGTTAGGGGTATTCGCTAGAGGCAATTCTATAATTTATTGTGAATTATTAACTCTATAATAAAATCTCGTTTGAAAGAAAAGGTGTTTGTTTTCTTTCATGTACATGTTATATTATGATATATTAATTGAGTGATTAATTTTAGTATATAAGTTATAAAACCATTGAATAATATATTGTATGATAATAGTTATAAATAGTTGTAATCATGACAAAATTATCACAATATAGAACAATATATTGTTTTAAAATATTCCTAGTCAAGATGTTTTCAAAAAGATATTGATACATCCGCTTAGACCAGAGTATGTAGCGCTCTCTAGATATTTGTCAGCATTTTACTCATACCTGCTGGGAGCAGAAAGGATTACATACTGTTAGTTATTGGATAAATATGTAATGACTCACCTAAGAGTTCTGGTTGGTTAATAATAACTAGGTCAAACATGAAATTTCACAGTGACAATATTACACAATTCTCTTGACTAGAGAATACTGTTGAGCTTCAATGTTGATATTCCACTTTTATTATAGTTAAATCATCGCATAACGACCATCGAGCTAATATAATAGGGTCTGAGTTGAAGCATTGGAAGTGTAACATTATTCAATAGAGAATTCGTCTCTTCTATTGTATGAGATTGGTATCATAGTCAACTGTAGTCAACTTTATTTAGAAAACTCTAACCGAAGTAGTATGATTAATAACAAATGTTATTATTAAACTAAGTACTTTATTTATGACTAACCGAGTTGAATATGAATGATATTGAAATTTTAATCGAAACTGAATTCTGTAAATCCTAAAGTGGTATAGTATTTGTCGAAGAGAATTGGGGTAAATAATCATTACTAAGAGGTACTACTTAAATTGTAAATTAAATTTACTAATAAAGATTTATAAGCAATTAATTCGACTGAAATGTCACAGCACTAGCTAAGTTGATTTGTTTGATTTTTGATAGCTGTCTGAATTTACATCTACGAGTCGTACAGACACATTGTTGATTTCTATGAAATAAAACATGATTTAATTAATTTATAATTGTTATAAACTAAAAATGAATTAATATTTATGAAATATTTATTATTTATCTATTTGATATATTGGGCACTATTAGTATTTTATGGACACTATTAGTAATTAATTTTGTGTATGTACAAGTTACAGATGTATGCATCAATATAGGATGTCAAGACACATTTAAATGCACTTTAAATGCCATTAATTATTAAATGGGTGTTAGTGGTCATTAGCCCAAGAAGGCCGCTTATATACCCGTCCTAAGGAGAGGAAAAAGAGGGTTAAGTGGTTTAAATCTTGGATATAGATCTAGAATTAGTATAAAAAAAGAGTAAAAGGAAAAGAATTAGTCTCCTCCTCTTTCTCTAATTAAAAAAATCCATACCCTCACTTTTGTTCTCTCTTCTTTCTTGATTCCATTCTTGGCTATGAACATCACTTAATAAACACCCTCGCCCCTTCCTTCGAAGATCGAAATTTCCAATAGCCAAATCACATTAAAATTAAATAAAATCAGTGTATTTTGTGCATTTGCAAAGTCCAAAGATCGATTCAAACTAAATATAGGAGTTATCTCTAATAAGAATGCATTCAAAGGCTTTATCTTCAATGGGTATATATTATTTTGTATTCAATCGTATGATAAGTTAGATCTACTATATATTTATTGTAAATTATATATATGCATGAATTGTCTCGTCCGATATATAATTGATTATGAATACGTTGAATTATTTCAATACTTGATATAGTTTATTGGTATACTATTTAAATTCATATATTTGTATATTAGAAAATTATTTCAGCATATACTTTTTATTATGTATATATTAAAATACTATAGCTAGATTAGTATTTTTCAAATAATTATTTATCATTTTAAATCATTGTTTCATTAACACATATTTAAAGTTTATATACATATATGATCAATTCGAGAAAAAATTAAAACAAATTCCACTAAAATATATTTTAGTAATATAAATACGTATTATATTAATTAATTTAAGACAACGTCATTATTTAAAGGATAATATGTGCATGTATTTAAACTTATTTAAATTTGTTTTCAGAATAATATTTAGATGACCGAAAGGGTTTAAATAATTATTTTTATATTTATATATAATTTAATAAATTCATTTTATAATAAATATTTATAAATAAAAAATTTATTTTCGATTGAATAATTAATTGTATTTAAATTTATATATTCATTTTAGTTAAAGTCGGAATAATTATCAAGATTTGGTTTTGAATTTTGAAAAACATTTATGAAATCTTTATCACATAATGTAAAATTTAAAAAGTTGAATTTTAAATCTTATTGAAATAGTCAAAGTTAAATTAGTTTTTCGATTTTATTTATTTGATATGCAAAAGAATTTCGAATTTTATTCGTATACATGTATAAATTTTGTACATATATTACATAATTTTTTGAGACGACCAATGCGCATATAAATGGCAAATGTATACGTTATAGATGTGAATTCCAACTTCTATATATGCATACATGAACAATGTACACATTGCTATACTGCGCAGTTAAAGCGCTTAGCAATTGTATAATAGTGAAGGTACAAAAAGTTATAGCGGAGATATAGCAAAAAATAGTAGAGGTGCAAAAGCTTCATTAGATAAAAAACCAAATATTTAAAGCTACATTATTCTAGTTCTCACACCGTTTGTGAAGGAAAAAGAAAATATTGTCTGACCTTATATAATAAAACTAAAGAATATCATGATTTACGCAGACTAGATTTGGTTATTACAATATTTTTGTAACTTATATTGAGGACTTACACATTGAAATTAGGTCTCTACCCTAAGTTTGTTTACTTGGTTTAAAAGAGAACTAGTCAAATCAACCTTTATATACCATAGTACTAAAGCGAGTACTAAAGAGCCTTGATTTAGCGGGTGTAGTGGAAAGTAGCAAGATTTAAAGTGGATCTACTATTCAATAGCGCTATAAAATAGTGTAGTGGTCGAAGAGAGCTATGCGCTATAGCGTGGATTTTGTGGGGCTTTAGCGAGGCTTTAATTGCATAGTTGCCATGTTACACATGCCCTTTATGCACAAATGAGTATATATTGATATACTCTAATTTATTCAAACATTAAATTAATTAAAAAATATTAAATTAATTAAATAAAATTTGATTTTATTTAAACTAAATAGAATGGATCTAGGACAACCCATTAGACTTCATAGGCCAACTATAATCCAAATATGGAGGGAGAAAATTTCAGTTCACTTAATTTACTTATGGTAAACTAGCCCAGTGCCAACAGGTAAGACGTTGCATCATTAACATACGGTTCCATCATAGCAATAGTTTTTCAACATAAGCATAATAAGAAAACAAATAAAAATTGTATTGTCTGCTAAAATCACCCACCATATCTTTCAGTTTTTACCAGAACATTCTCGGATCTCATCAATAATTAAAGATTTCATAAATCTACTAGAAATATATGGATTTTCAACATCTCTAAAGTCGACCCTACAGGAATAATCACTCTGCATCGTTCTAATAAAAAAACGATTGAGCTGACTAGAATTGGAAGAACCGTGCACTTTAAATGAACAATCATTCTTAAATAAAGGACAAATAGCAATAAACCTACTAAGCAAATTTTTCAAAAAAATAACTCATACCCTTTTGAATTTGATGCCATCAAAAATTCCCTTAATGATTCAGCCCTCTATAGCAAAAAAAATAATATAATTTTAAATACATAATTTTGATTCTCTTTTCAACACATCTTTCAAATAACAACAAACCTGATTCACGTCCAAAGGCAATGAATTAATCCAAGTCGATTGAGTATGATGGTTAGAAGAAACTGAAACAGTGTTATCGACGACTCCAATGACCATTCTTAACTTAATACTGGAAGTAAAAAATGCACTCTTCTTATAAAAGGGAAAAATATATATATACTTGAAGATCAGAATTTATATCAACTACTATAACCTTATTCTCTACAAAGGAGTAAGTTGAGACCAACAATGACAAATTTCATTCTTTTACATCATAGAAAGAATAGTCCACAGCAAGGGAGTGCTAAAAGTTTCTCATCAAAAATGATAAAAACAAGAAGACTACTATCACCATTGAAAAAAAATAGCAAAAATCTCAATATATTAATAGAAACAATAATAATAAAGTTGCAGCTTCTACAAATATAACACATAACAATACAAAGTATGATGTAAACATGAAGTAAAATGATACTACATGATAGCATAGAAATATAATAAGAACTTATAAATACAAATATGAAAAATAAAGGCTATTGCTACAAATATAATTTAGTACAGTATATATTGTCATATAAATATAAATCATACGATACTACATAGTAGCATAAAAATGTAACTTAAACTTATGAACACAAAAACTAACAACACCTATTGTACTACCCATTCCATCCATTGGACTAAAAAATTTCCAAACAAAACACAAAAAACCTAAAGTAAAAAATAAAATCAAAAGCTAATAAAAAAATCGAGTGAAAGAAAGCAAGTGCATAGAAACCCTAACCTAAAGAAAATGCAAATCAAAGCATTTTGCCTAAAATTTTAATTTTTAGATTAATAAAAGAAAAAAACTAAATTTTGCATAAATTATAACAAGTTAGATCTAAATCATAATAGGCTAAATCTAAATCATAATAGGTTGGATCTAAATCATAATCGGCTATATTTTTGAAAAAATAAATTTCACAACCACATAATAGATTAAGAGAGCATATCTTGATTCATAGTAAAAGCAATTTAGTGAATAATTGTTTAGAATTTTATTTTTTTCCTCTAGGCTCCTTTAGTTTGACAAGCTTTCTTTATGGAGAGGAAAATTGGATGAGTGGCTAGAGGGAGTCAATCCTATTAAGGTTTTCTATTCTTTATATACACCTATCATCAAGGTGTTAATAGGAAATTACATTTTTATCCACCAATGGAATTATTCTCTTTATTTGATTAAACCCAATCTGCCACTTTTCACTTGGGCCAATTAATTACCCACTTGGCCTATATATAGGCGTATGGATAAGTTTAACATTCTCTCACGTGACCCTTGTGACATTATGTAATTTAATGGTTTAGTAGTAAAATATAATGCGCATAGAAAGAAATAAATCCATCCTCATATTGGCCACATCATAAAGTCATTATTAAGTAAAGGAACTAATAAGGATCGCAGCGGTGTATATCAATTTATCAACATAGTCCCTTACATGTATCACAACACTAGTCTTTCACATGACTTGACACATAATAGGTATTCAATAATGGCATAACATTGATGTCTTTATCAAAGACAATAATCCTGTTTAACTTACATAATGCAATTATGTATATATACCAATCATAGAAAACATGATTCATAAATTCATATCTAAAACAATAAATAAACGAGCTCATAGTGTCTTATAATAACATCAAACATAATACAATATCGGTGATGGCATACGATAATGCCTATTCTTGTGAAATGTTCATTAAATGTCTTTAGGGGCAATCCTTTCGTCGATAGATCTGTAACCGTAAGGTTTGTGCTAATGAGTTTGATTGACACTCTTTGTTTCTGAACTTCTTCTTTAACGGCAAAGTATTTTAATTTCATATGCTTAGCACATTTCGAATACTTTTCTTTTTTAGAAAAGAAGATTACTAAAGAGTTGTCAAAATAAAAAATTTAGTGGCTTGGCAATAGTATCAACAATTCCAAGTCCTGAAATGAAGTTTTACATCCATAAACCATAAAGTGGCCTTAAAGCATGCTACAAACTTAGCCTCCATAGTGGATGCAGTAATGATAGGCTGCTTTACACTCTTCCATGAAATTGTTCCACCAGTTAATAGGAATAATAGCCGAATATGGATTTTCTGATATCCACACATCCAGCAAAATGTGAATCAAGATCTCCAATCACCTCGAGATGATCGGATCTCTTGTAAGTGAGCATATGATCTTTCGTTCATTATAGATATATTAACACTTTCTTTATAGCTTTCCATTGACATACTCCTAGATTACTTTGATACTTTCCCAGCATTCCAACAGAAAAACTGATGTTTTTTTGGTCCAATTCGAGCATACATCAAGCTTCCAATAATAGATGCATAAGGGATGTATTCCATATTACTACGCTCCAATTCATTCTTTAGACATTATTGAGACTAATTTATCCTTTGGAATTAGAACGATTTTTGTAGAGAATTTTCAATCTTGAACCTCTCTAAAACTTTGTTGATGTAAGCTTTCTGAGACTATCCCAAAAGTCCTTATGATCTACCACCAAAATATTTATATTCTAATCATATAGGATCCCTCACCCGTATCATTTGTTTCTAAATTATTAGGGAGAAATTCTTTAGTTTGATGTAACAAACCAAGATCATTAGTATCAAGCAAAATGTCATTGTTTGGACCAAAAGTTGGCACAAACACCTAATAAATTGAAAGTAGAGAAATAAAGTGTAGAATTAAACTTCAAACAGAGAACAAATAGGCAGAAATAAGAACAAACAAATTTATAGTGGCTTGGTGTTGATTGCCTATATCAACTTAAAGGAATTGCTTTATTAAATACTTTATTTTCTAATTATAGAGGGATTACAACGTAATAGTCCTTGATTACAATAGGGTTAAAGTAAAACAGTAGCATAAACAAACCACCCTAAAATGAACAATGAAATCTATGCAGACGACCAAAAATCTTCCTGGAATTTCACCGATAGAATCTCACGATGTAGATGAGGTCACCCAAAAAGTTTTATGGTCCAACTCCCAAAGACGGATGATCGGTCCAAACAACCATGTGGCATTATTTATTTCTCCTGTGGATCCACTCTATGCTAGCTTCATGTTTCTAAAGTTGTTTTGTATAGTCACCTACACATGTTTTGTGGAGATATATATTGATTTCGATTGACTTGAATTGCTGGTTTAGGTTGTTCATAGCCATAGTGATACGATCTGATCCCCTGCATAGGGGAAGTGATGGGTACCGATCCCCTACCTAAGGGAGGCACTAATCCATACTTAGAATATTCCAGAGAGTCTATCTCTTGGTCTCGCTTGATCGTTGCTTCGTATCATTATCTGTGCATGATCGCAGGGCCTCCCGATCATCCCTCTAGGCTACTGGCCTTGTTTACCATCAAGTCTAAGTTGTTAATCAGTTAGGATATAGCCGGTTTAAAAGGCCGGATAACACTTTCCTTCCAAAGTAAGTCTTATTTTTAAACATGACGTGCATTAAATCGAAGCAAGTTAGATTTGCCGAAAAGGATTCCATTCAGCTGGCTGAATAATTGTTATCTTTTGTCGAGTTCTCTTTCTAAAGTGTCGTATCTCTCTCTCTTTTTGTTACAACGCCTAGTCGATATTCGTTAGTATAAATCCGAGATGTAATCCTTAGTCTTTGTCTATGCTCGGTTGCATTGAGTTTGTTGATCGATAGGCCTTGGTTATCTGAATTGCTTTCTTTTCTGAAGATTTCACGTGAGAATTCAATTTCTATCAAGTGAAGAAATCAAATGTCGAGCATGTACACGTGCACATACATTTACGTACACATTTTTTATCATTGGCTCCCAACACGCTTACACACTGATGGGTCATTGTTGATTTCTATAAGATTACAAATGCAAGTATTCAATCATCATTCATATCTATTCTCCTTTTTATATCTGAACAGGGGTTCGTTACTAATCCCCTAGGTGGGACGATCGGTATCGATCCTTTAGCCACTTTAGGCTTTAAGGAAGCAGGCCAATGCCTTCAATTTAGTTGTATTTGCATAAAGGTGGATTTTTAATCATTGGTTTGTAGAAAGTTAGAACGAGGTTGTGGATTGAAGTGGTGACGAACTGACTTTGGATAACTCATGTTTTTTGTTATGAAAAAGCAAATCGATGGCAATATGGAGAAAACAAAGAAGATGAAGGGATTGGTGTTGGTTGATCGGAGAATATGATGTGGAGAAGCGGCTTAGAATGGGATCGGTTATTGGCTTATATGGGTTCGAAATTGCGTAAGCTAATATTAACTAGGTTAGGGATCGGTGATGATCCCCTTCTTCTGGGGACTTAAGCATTATTAGTGCTTAAATTTGAACACTTGAGTTTGAACATAACTTGAATGTGAACTTGAGCATTTAGGATTAATTGCATATGACTCTGAATTTGAACATGAACACATATGACTTGTGCTTATAGATCCCGATCTAAAACTTGAACTCTGAAATGCACACATATACCTGCATACAGTTGACCGTTTACATTTGACTGTTTACATGAACATGAATAGGAATGCCAAATTCCTGCACATCGATAACTGATCCTCGAGCTTATATGAAATCCACAACCATGGATGTGAAGGCCGGTTGGAATGATCAACGATGACGGTCACTCTGATCAAATTCCAGAGTCTCATCACAGCTGTCATTAAATCCTGAATTGTTTATCACTGCATTACACAATACTGCACCACACTGCACTAGTTTACACTCTACACAGGAGGACCAGGTTTCTTTCTTAATTGCAAACATGTACCGAGTGTGATAGTTTATGGGTTCCGGATGCTCAAGGCAATTAGTTGCTATGGTTATTGAGAAAGCTGCTGCACACGATGGATTTGATGTTGAATCAAGCTCTACAGCAGTTTCTACTTGCTATTCTATGGGTCGACAATCAGAAAAACCTAAAAGCTCTCATCGAGTTTCTAAAATCCCTCCAAGTCCAGAAGCAGAAAATGAGCCTGCCCTTGACACTCTGGAAGATGCCATCTTTTTAGAGAATCTCAAAGACTCTGTGGCTTCAAGAGTCGACAAGGCTTCTCTTCATAGAATTTTCATTAAGCATGGAATCCCATTTGAGATTGTACAAGTCCCATCCCCTTATGATAAAGCTCATTTACCTCCGAAAGGGTGCACTGCCTATAACAAGTTCATGTGTTAGGCATGATGCATTCTACCTTTTAATCCATTCATCGGGAAAATGCTACATTTTTAAAGATTGGCTTCGGTCCAGTTGCATCCAAATGCTTATGCATTTCTGCATTTCACATATATGATGTTTCTCGAGTTCTTATATCGTGAACACACCTAGAGGACATTAGATTTACATACAATTTCAAGCATCGAGAGGAAAGTCTCTCATACACTTTTCTAGAGTCAATCAGTAATTGCTAGATCGTAATCGGCGATTGAAACAAACTAAGTGCTTTTAAGAACAAATGGTTTTTTGTGCGTTTCCCATTTAGTTTCATAGGACGATGGGTGGTAGGATGTAAGTGTTGTTTTGAACTCAATCTTAAGTGCTTTTATTCAATTCGTACCTTGAACTAATCTATTCTTCGAATCTTATAGGTAATTATCCATAACCCAACAATAACATAGAGGCGGTTTTAGAGCTCAGGAACATACCAGTGGAAGATAAAGATGTTAAATCCCTTATTATCGACGAGCATCTTTTCGCTTTTGGCTTGCTAGAAGAGGGCCTTAGTACCGGGTTATCAGGGAACACAGAGGAGGAAGTGGTAAGAGGAAGAGGCGCTGCTCGGTAAGGAGGTCGCGATGTTAATCCTATCATCCCCCCAGTCGAGAAGGCTCGGGATGATGCCAAAAAAGGCGAAATAAGGGGCAATGCTAATGAGGCTGGTCTCCACTACATGGGTTCAGGCCTTGAACCCATAATCGGGTCCTCTCAAGACACACAGCTCCTTTCTTCAAAGAAGAGAAAAGGGTAGAAACTCGTCTACAAGCTTTGCAAAGGGCAAGTTACCAAGAAACCCAAGCCAACCACTACTGTTGTTGACTAATACACTTCCTTGCCTTCAAAAAATATATTCGAGGGTCGGCAAGCATGTTGATGCCAGAGGATGTCAGGAGTTACGATTTTGCCAATATGAGCCTTGAGGGGTTTGATTTTTTGATCCGAATTGGTGTTAACATTCATCCCGCTAGCATGGGAGAGGTCACTCCGACTCACAAAGCTCCAGAACCTGGTCCATCGGGGGAACATTAGGACACTCACATCCGCATGCACTTCACTGCGCAACGCATATCCATCTTTAATTCTAATGATGCCGATACATCTTTGTTTTAATTGTAGGCTCCATGGGGCGCTCTTGTAACTTCGATCGTTTAAAGAAGTCATCATGCTCCCAGCCTTCTTATTTCGGGCCTAACCGTGGTCTGGACTATGGTCGATAATCTGGTCAAGAGAGAGAAGGCCATTATAGAGGGGATGATTAAGATAGGAGCAACCGGTCTAAGGACTCATCGTCTAGACACCAGTTGAAATCTCGGTATTCTTATCACAAGGACGTCGATCCACATCTCTTCATATATCATTTCATAGGCATGGCAAACAGATCCTTGTAGCTTCAGCTGCTTCACTTAAACCTCCAACAGCGCTTGATGCTACTACTGCGGAAAGGAAAGTCGCATTTAAAGATATGCTTCAATGAGTTCAAATTCATCACTTTTATTCACCCGATTCCTTCAATGGCCAAGGAAATAGCACTTTCTTATGTCAGTGATGTCTATGACCAACATAGCACAATTCTACATGTGGCTAAGAGAATGTCTAAATTGTTGATGAAAAGGAAGCATGAGATCGATTGCTTAACTTTGGATGTGTTTCACGATAATGACACCATCAAACACCTGGATGAGGAAGTGAAGGGATTGAACACGAAGCTGGTTGACACCGAGAAGAGATCCGATGAATCTTTTGAATTAGCTGAGAATATAAAGAAAGTGAACCAAATAGAACTGGACGATGTCGTTCGTCATAGTGGTACTTTAGCCCTTGAGAAGGTTGCTTTGCAGAAAGACAAGGATGCTCTAAAAGGAGATAACGATGCTTTGACTCTTTGTATTCAACAGCTTAAGGAGGAGCTTGAAAGGGAAAAGAAGGTGATCAAAGCTCAAAAAAAGTCTCAAGAATATTACGAGAAAATCATTGAGGCTTACATGACTAAGGAGGAGGCTAAAAAAGAACCTAAGAAAATTGTGAGCCTCAAGAAAAAGGTTAAGGAGGCTGGTAAGATAGAGATAAAGGATGACCTTGATCCCCTATCGATGTATTATAATGCAAATGTCCTCCATAACCGCAATCTATGACTCCTTGGAGAGGGATACCTTGAGTCGTTAGTTGAGGCTTGGGAATATATCATGGAGCTGCAGAAGAAATCTTTTAATGGTGCTGAGGTTGATGAGGAGCAGCTTACGCGTGAAATCTTGTATGGTGAAAAACCAGATGAACTCAAAGCCGCTTAACTTAGTCCATTTAGTGATCTAGTGACTACCGAGCCAGAAAAAAGAAAGTGGTGAAGCTTTTGGGTCTGGCTCTCAACACCCTCTTACAAGTTGGGCAACTGGTGCCTCAGCTTCTCATGCCTCTAAAAGGGTATAAGCTACAATCCCGATCAATCAGATATGCAAACGTCTTTAAGCTATCCCCAATTCTTGAAGGTGGCACTCCAATTCAAATTGAAGTTCAATTCGATGAAGGTATATCTCTCACCTCCTCGATGTTCAAGAAGGTTTATATCTCATGCACGAAAGTCGTAGGCGACTTATTGAACCTTGTTATCCGGGTTTTCCACCCATCAGGATCCAATAGAGGCTAGAACATCTTTATGACGTCAGAATGGCTCGGTAGTTGACCAAAAAGGCTAAAGCGGTAGATTAAAAAGTACCAAGCCATATTGCAAAAGTGACGATTGAGTTTGACTAATCCAAGGGACTAGCACCCGTTCAGCCCAATCGGCAGTCAAAGAAAATCAGCTAGTAGATCGCCATCGAAATAGAGCAACGTGCAACGAGACTACACAAACAATATCAATACAAGGTCATGACAGCATTTCAAACTTCAAGCTCTAAAAACAATCCAAGTGCTTGGATTGTAGTGATCCATACTCTATGGATCAACAACGATCCATGCAATATAATGGTTCACGAAGAGAAACAAGGGCTAAGGAGCATAGAAAACAAAGCACAAAAAAGCACTAAGTGTATGGATCGCCAACAATCCATGTGAAGCAATGATACACTTGCAACCTAGCATGGAGAGATGATGGAGATAGTAGCTAAGTCATTAGCTCACGAGTGAGCTAAATCTATGGATCGCTAGGGATCCATAGACCATGGATCACTAGAGATCCATGCTTTTGGCTTAGGTTGTGAGCTAAACTCCTATAGATCCTCCTACATCCATATACGAGCAATTGACGAAATGTCCTGCCCCAGAAACTCTCTGATCTTTATAAATACCATCCTTCCTACAACATAAACTAGATCTTATCCGGACTAGTTGCTAAATCTCTGCTAGAAACTTTCTTCACTCTCTACCTCCCTCATAACAATCTCCAAAAGGATTCACTATCATTGTCCAGTGGATTTCAACTCTGGGGATTCAATCTAGCTAAGGATAATCAAAAGCCTTGTAATCAACACTACTAATAGCAATCGGTCATAACAAAACTTTAAAGTGGATGTAGGCTTCATTAACAGCCAAATTATGATAAAAATTCCTTGCCTTCTTTCTTTTACTGTCTTTTTCGATACCTATTATTTGTGTTATTGCTCTGTCAGAACAGGGCTGATGCTTTCATACTTAGATCAGTGTGTTGATCCATTTTTTAGGTTAACATTTTGGTGCTTTCATTAAAACTCCAACTCAGGATCCAGATCTAGCTATCTACTTTGGATCTTATAGGTCTAAAAGTTAGATCTTTAATCTTTGCCTGAAGAATATACCACTTAAAATCAGTGGCTCCTGGAATAAGAAGAACTGCCTTTGGAAGATCCATAGGGGAGTATTAGCTAGAGAACATGTTAATCCCCAACAAACTGAAGTAAATGGTGCTAACTTTGGAAATCAGGTGCCAGCATCCTCCAGCCAACATGAAGTTGTCACCAAGGATGAGTTGAATAAGATGGTTAATGAGATCAACCAAAAAATGGAAAATGGTCAGAAAGGCTCTAATGGATAAGCTTAACACTCTCTTAACCCTACAGTCAAACCTTACTGCAATAACTATGCTTGTACTCACGACTACTATAGAACAATAGAATTCCTCCATTCCTTGTCTACATAGAAGAAACAGAAAACAACCATAAAAAGGGTGACAATAGGACATACTATGGAAGAAAATGTGAATACTCCACCCGCCGTAAGGAAACCAATTTTGAACTTGAATCTGGGGGCCCAGACCCTGTAGGAAGATACAGCTATCGATCTCTCTGATTCAGAAGATGAAGAGCAAGAAAATCAGTTGGAAGAAAATGCCAATGCGTTCGATGATGCTAGAAACGTCCAAACTACCCCCAATCAGGCCAACATTGAGCCAACGGGGTCCCACGTGAGTCGCTCTTCCGAAGACAGGAGAGCCTGGGCTTTAACCCACATGCCAAGACTGTTTGCAAAGGCAGACGCTTGGCGTAGTGACTGATTTCCATCCTTAAGATTACCTAACATCAGAGGCGTACATAGTAGACATGGTCAAAAAGTTGATGGATGAGAGTAAAAACCGAAAAGATGATGAATGGGGATCTGCTCCAAGTCAAAATCCCTTTACCGATGAAATCTTGAATGAATGGTGTCCAGACAAATTCACGATGCCAGCTATCCTATCCTACGACGGGGCGGAGCACCTAAAACCCCGTCTATACAAGTATAGCTGATATATGGGCGGAGCCAACGCTCCATAGGTTGTTCACTGCCGATGTTTCTCTATCTTTCTAGAAGGAGTTACATCTATGTGATTCACCAGACTTCCCCAAAGATCTATTTCTACCTTTGACCAATTGGCAACAAAATTCATTAACCAGTTCAGGCTCCATACCTTGGAATTAAAAGATGTCATGTCCTTGTCTGGATTGTTCCAATGACGCAATGAGTCAGTGAAATCTAATATGAACCGATTCAATACCGCGGTGACGGAAGTAAGTAACCCCAATGAGGACATGGTTTTTATGGCGTTAGTCCATGCCATACATCTGGAGACTAAGTTCGGGAAATGGATTAAAATAAAGTAGCCTACCACAAGGAGTGACTTAATCCTAAAGCGAGCCAGTACTTAAAATTGGAAGAAGCACAGAAGCTGGAAAGAAAGTCTATTAGTGTGCAATCGATGAACATCGAACAAAGCGATATGGCGTCGAATAAATACATGCATGATTCTGAAACTGCTCAAGGAGTCATGGGAAAAGATGGGAATCAAAAGAGGAGAAATTAGAACTCCAATAAAAGAAATAACAATGGAAGCAACAGAAGATTTATAGAGTTCAGACAGGAAGATTATACCCCTTTAAATGAAATTTCGAAAAATATTTATCTTGCACCACAGGAAACCTAAGAATACAAGAAACTCCCTAGAAGAGAGGCAACTGAGCAGGAAAAGCGCTCAAGGAAATTATGTCGCTTCCACAAGACACACGGCTATAATACAAACGAATGTCGCTACCTAAAGAATCTCATTGAAGAGTTAATACAAGACAATAAGCTCCAGCAGTACGTGAAAAAGCCGAAAAACCCCAAGCAACCTACGGCCCCTCAGCCTCATAGAAAACAGAGATATCAAGCTGGAACTAGTAATTAAGGGTCGAAACGAACTGACCAAAAGCTCATTATTGGAACAATATCTGGGGAACCACACCCCACGCAAAGGAGTTGGGAAGAAATGAAATGGTATGCGAGTTCATTGAAACATGCTTCGAAAGACTCATGTCTCACAATAGATGATGAAAATCCAGTCAAGCTGCAAAAGGTTTTGAGTGACGATATAGTGTTCCTCCATAGGGACACTAAAGGGATCGAAGCTCCAACTCTCGATCCAATGGTGGTAACAGTAGGAATCAGACCCGCTGTAGTTCGATGAGTGTTGGTCGATAGTGGAAGTTTTGTTAATATACTTTTCAAGCATACTATTGACCGGATAAAAATCACCATGAAAAGCGTGTCTACATGCCAAAACAAGATCCAAGCGTTCATTGGCAGGCCAAAGCAACCTATGAGAACAATTGACCTGCTAGTGGAGCTTGGAGAGGGTGATCGAAGAGTCACCCTCGTTTAGAATTTTGTAATTAAAGATGAAATTTCACCATACAATGCCTTCTTAAGGCTTCCCGCTCTAGCAGATTTCAAAATAGCTCTGGCTTAATCGTGTCTAACCATGAAGTACCCTACTGCAAGTGGGATCGGAATGGTGAAAGGAAGCGAGCTACCAAAGAATGTTATATTGAAGAATTACACGAATCCAGAAGAAAGGAAAATGGGAAGGACATGGGGAGAACTCTCCATATCCATGAACTCTCCGAATAGCAACTACAGAGCTACCCCTGGCTTGGGTACTATAGCCGATTCGATAAGGCTTTGGACCCTAGAAAGAAGAGCTTAGGGGAGAACGGGCAATGCCGATAGAATTGACGGTGTCCATCCCTGTCGACATGGATGACCCAATTAAAGTTTTGAAAACTGGATTGCATCTTGGAAACAAGATGTGTATGAAGCTTAGCAAATTTCTTTACACCAACTTGGATGTGTTCGCTTGGATGCATTCCGATATATGTGGAGCGTCTCCATAAATCGCATGTCATGCGCTCAATATAGACCCTAAGTTCACACCAATAAAGCAAAAAAGGCATAGCTTAGGTACCAAACGATCCAAGGTGATAAGAGAAGAAGTGGAGAAGTTAATGGCCAATGGTTTTATCCATGATGCAAACTATTCAGAGTGGGTATCTAATCCGATCATATTTAAAAGTCCAATGGGAAGTGGCGAGCCTGTATCAACTACTCAGACTCAAATAAGGCTTGCCCAAAAGGCAGCTTCCTTCACCCTAGAATAGGCCAACTTATGGATGGAACGGCAGGACACGAGCTATTATCATTCATAGACGCATACCTCGTGTACAACCAAATCTTGATGCATGACCTGATCAAGAAAATACCAGCTTCATCACCGACCAGTTTTGTTACTGAATAATGCCATTTGGTTTGAAGAACGCAGGCGCAACTTATCAAAGGTTGATAAATACCAGTTCAAGCGTCAGATCGAGAAAGTGATAGAGGTTTATGTAGACAACATGCTAGTAAAATCACTGGCAGTTGTTAACCACTTGGACAACATCGCTAAAATGTTCGAAATACTCTGAAAGTATGGGATGAAACTCAATCCACTCAAGTGTCACTTTGGAGCGGCCTCTAGGAAATTCCTAGGATTCATCGTAAGTGCTAGAGGCATCGAAGCAAACCCTAAACAAATTATGGCACTACGAGAAGTCCAAGCTCCAAAGAATAAAAAGGAACTGCAAAGTTTGAATGGAAATGTTGCAGCGCTAAGTCGAGTTTTCTCGAAAGCTACCGACAAGTGTATACCATTCTTCGATACGCCGAAGAAAAGAAAGAAGAACTTAGAATGGAGTGAAGCTTGTCAAACAGCATTTGAAGAACTGCTACGACACATGGAGGCTTCGCCAATCCTATCAAAGCCTATGGATGGAGAAGACCTGTTCATTTACATAGCGATCTCAGCCCATGTATTGAGCACTGCTCTAGTGCATGAAGAAGCAAAAATCCAAAGACCCATGTATTACATTAGCAAGCGGTTTATTAGAGTACAGAAAAACTACACAAAACTAGAAAAGCTAGTGTATTGCTCTTGATCGCATCTAGGAGTTACGGCTGTACTTTCAGGCTCATCCAATTAAAGTGTTAACTGACCGGCCCCTTAAGTAAGTGTTATACTGACCAGAAAATTCTAGAAGGCTACTCAAGTGGAATAAAGAATTTAGTCAATATGACATCACATACCGCGCAAGGAAAGCCATTAACGGGCAGGCGTTAGCCGACTTCATCGCAGAATTTACTATACAGGATGACGAAGAAGAAGTTCAACTAGAAGTACACACACAATGGAAGCTCTTTGTCGATGGTACATCTAACAACCTCTGTTCGGGAGCAGGAGTTGTGCTTGAAACCCCCAAGGATGAGCCATTAGCTATGCTTTGCACTTGGAATTCCCTACAACAAACAACGAAGCAGAATATGAAGCACTGATTTCTAGACTAAAAGTTATGAAAGAACTTAAGATAAAATCATTTTACGTATACAGCGACTCCCAGCTAGTTGCATGTCAAGTAACAGGGGAGTACTAGGCTCGTAGGGAGAATCTTGCCTCGTACTTGTCCAAAGTATGAGAACTTCTAAGTGACATCAAACACTACACTATAACTCGCATTCCACGTGAGCAAAACACTAAGGCGGATTATTTGGTTAGACTTGCGAGCTTCGGAGAAGCTCGATCATTGGAGCTAGTCCCAGTTGAAACTCTAACCAACCCAAGCATAGACAAAATGGACTTCGACTGGATCCTCGAGATCACCATCGAGCCAGATGTGTGGATGACACCGATAAAGGAGTATTTGCTTATAGGGACTCTTTCAACTGATCGAAATCAACAGAAAAAACTTCTCCGAAAGGCAGAATGATTCATGATACAAGATGGAATACTCTACCGAAGGGAATTCTCGACCCGCCTCCTAAGGTGCATGTTCGATGACGAAGCTCGACGTATCCTAAAGGAAGTGCATGGAGGTAATGTGGAGACCACATGTGAGGCAAACCCTGGCAAAGAAAGTCCTTCGTTACGAATACTTCTGGCAACAATAAACCACGATGCTGCAAACTACGCCAGAAGATGTATCTCTGCCAAAGATTTAGCAAAATTAAAAGAACTCCTTCAATAGAGTTAACGCAGATGGTCAACCTATGTCCATTTGCAATATGGGGAATTCACTTGATTGGTGTCCTACCGGTAGCAAAAGGAGGAGCCAAATATTCTATAGTTGTCATAGATTATTTCATAAAATGGGCCGAAATGGAACCGCTGGCCGCCAAAATCACAAAGAACGTTATTAACTTTGTTATTAAAAACTTTGTTTGCAGGTTTGGTGTGCTATAGAAAATTATCAATAATAATAGAACCCAATCTGAAAGCTTCGATTCAAAGACTTCTGCAAAGGCTTTTGGATTGAGAAAAGCATCTTGGCAGTAGCACATCCGCAAGCAGATGGGTAAGTGGAAGAAATAAACCAGATCATCAAATCTACCATCAAAAAGTGACTAACTAAATCCAAGGGAAGCTGGGTTGTTGAACTTCCACTCGCACTATGGGCTTAACGAACCACCCACAAAGCGGTAACCTGCCATACTCCATTCGCTCTGGCGTTCGGCTCGGAAGCAATGATCCCTCTTGAACTGGAAATCCCCTCGCACTGAAGGAAAATTTTCAACCAAAAGAAAAACGAGTAGCTACTACTCAAATCGTTAGATATGGTTGATGAAAGAAGGGAAGGAGCTGAGTTGAGAACCACCGCCCACCAATAAAGGATCGTATGGTACTTCAACTGTAAAGTTCACAACCAAATTTTCGAAGTGCAAAATCTTATGCTCAAGTGAGTCTACCTTGTTGCGGAGGCCTTTGAACTAATCTGGGAAGGACCGAACGTCTTCAATCAAAAGCTAAGAGATGGAACTTTCAAGCTAACAACCGTCGATGGAATTCAAATTCCCATGGCCTATAATAGCAACCACTCCATCGTTACTTCGTTGGAAAATTGCTTTATGTACTCTCTATTTTTTCAACAAATAAGACATCCTGGAATTCCTAGGCATTGTAAATAGGAAAAAATCATACATAGCTTTCCTTAATAAAATTTGATTCGCTTTTTAGAACCGAAAAACCTGTGTTCATAATAAATACCCGCCGGGTCGATGGAAGCAAATCGACTCAAACTGCAGGATCGACGGAACACGATCCTTGCCTTCTAAAAATCGATGTTGCTCCGTGTCAGGAAGGCCCAAAGCATATGCTCCTCACGTTGCGTGGAGATAAGAAGCACCAAGGTGTAGGAAGGTCACGCATTCCATAAGCTACGCCAAGATATACGCTCCTCGCGGTGCCCAAATATAGGCAATGCTGAGGAATGTCAAAAGTCGTGCATTTCATAAGCCGTGCCAAAGCATACGCTCCTCGCATGCCCAAAGATAGGCAACACCAAGGAGCATCAAAAACCACGCATTTCATAAGTTATGCCAAAGCATACACTCCTCGGGTTGCTCGAAGATAGGCAACACCGAGGAGTACTAAAAGCCACGCATTCCATAATTCGCGCACTAACACATAAAAAAAACTTAAGTTCTCCACGTTGCCCAAAGATAGGAAAAACCAAGGAACATTGCCGAAAAATCACGCTCCTAAAGTGTAAACTCCTCACGTTGCCCGAAGATAGGCAATGTCGAGGAGCATCAGAACCGAATCGACGCGCCATATCGAACCCGAACACCGCGTATCTCATAACAGCGTGCCAACCACTTCTATGATTGGGAATAATGGGCCAAATCCAACGAAAATTGGAGTGCTACAAACCAATAGGAAAGTTTCAATTGACGACACTTATTGGTTAAACTGCCCTCAGCTAACCCATGCAATATGCTTCTCTCGAACAGGCATATATTGCATGCTTACAATAATATTACAGGAAACTTGGATTACATGATAAAGTTGCAAAAACCCCGAAAGAAGGAAATCAAGCTGTGACCTAGCCAAATTTCAAGTATAATGAAAATTATCTAAATAATAAGTTGTCGGTCAGTTGAAGTAAACAACCTTATGAACTGGGAGGCGCACACCGGTACTTAAATAAAAACGATTGAAAACAATAAGTTCACAAGTTCAATTACTCCAAAGATTGTTGCTCCAAATAAAAAATTGGCCGCAATTACGAAATTGGATAAGTGTAAACAGAACAAGCATAAGTGCGCAGAACACATATGAACAGACAGATAAGAATACAGTAAAATTTCAATGTATTGCTTGTAATTTTCTTTACATAAGGTCAAGACGCATGGGCCAAAACCACAACACCGACAAACAAAAATAAAAAACCAGGCTCGTCAAAACATTGGGGCCGTACCCACATAACATCGGCTAATAAAGAGAAAAAACAGACTTTACGATAGAATCAAAAAGTGCAGCCTCTGCACTTGAACAAAATGACTCAAAAAGAACCAAAATCAGATCACTCTCCACACAAGCTCATCAACGCATCCTTCCACTGCACCCTTTTTTTCCTTTGTTTGTAGCTTCTGCCTTATCATGGGAGTGGTGTCACTGCCAGTAATATAAGCAAACTCCTTAGTGGCAACATTCTCCTCTTGCTCCGCCGCCTTCTCAGAAGATTCACCCTTAGCCTTATGCTTCCATGATTTGCGGGAGCTCTTCGAGGCTTTGATCACTTCAACCTTCTCCTTTTTGATAACGATCAATTCATGCTGAGTCTTACAAGGCTGCTCCGTTTGAACTTTCTGCTCCTTAGCCTCTACCACTGTCGCCTCACCTTCTAAAGACACAGAAGGGTCATCCAAGCCATGAAGCGCGACTATCTTTTTGGGCTCCAACCTCGGCTACGAGCCAAACACGGAGGCTATGGAAACAAGAACAGGAACATAAATAAGCACGGAGGCTGTGAAAATAGCCACAGGTCCGGGCATCGTGGAAGCTCGCACATTAACAAGAAAGGTTGATGGACCTATAAAATAAAAAATGAAAGTGTTAAATTCTTCTTGCTCCTGTGGCGTAAGATGGAAGATCCCGAATTCGGAGGAAACTAGAACATTACATGCGCCGGAGGAATGATCAAGAATGTCGACTTCATACTCTCCGCCTTCACCTTCTTTCGGTGATTCCAATACCTGAGGAAAAGTCTTAAGGCCCGAACTTGTTGGCAAGTTGTGCGGCTGCTCCGATGGTCCACCAGCATCGAAAATGAAAGGCTCGATGAGTGCTCCGGCAGTAGCTATTATGGAACCATCAGCGGCTTCTTTATCTCTCTTGGCTTGTAAAATTTCCCAACCATTGAGCAACGCTTTCTTTGATTCTTCATTAAGGTAAGGGTCCTCCAACTTCCACTCGGTATAGACATCACCGCTACCAGACAAGCGAGACAAAACTTCTTCCCATACCAAAGCATGAGTGCATGTGAATTTCGGGCCCAAGTATCTGAGACTCCCCTGGTGCAACGGGGAGTTAACGTAGAAATTCAAGATGGTCACGTCCATCTTTTCCATCTCCCACTCAAAAGCATTTTGAAGGTCTAGACAATCCACTGTAATGGATGCCTTTTCGACCTAACATGAGATTTGTCAGCACTACGCTGCACAACTTATTCCTGTAGTCGGCCGACCGTCGCAGCCTGATCAACGATAGTCTTGTTGTGCCCCTTGACGATAAGGTCATGGTCAAAGATGGTTTTCTTCTGGGCTTAAATTATTACGTTACAAGCAGCCACATCTCCTTTTAATTTCACCTCCTCGGTGTGGGCCTTTTTTATCCCATCCCTATAGACGATCTCAATTCTAGCATGAGCCTCTTTCACTTCTTTTAGCGAGTCGGAGCTCCTTTTGCCCTCTTGCAGCGCTGTTTCTTTCTCCACCTCTAGCAGTTTAATTTTGGCGTCGTGTTCTGCCAATGCTTTTTCAAAATCATCCTTCTCTGACTCGAAAGAAAGGATTTCCTGATAATTATTGTGATTGGTGTCTACCAACTGCATACACAATTTTTCCCACCCTTCGGCTTGGTCTAAATCGTTTTGAATAGCCTGAAGGTGCGGCATTTACGAATCTTTGCGAACCGGCTGCAGATCGCAGTCAAACTTAAATCCTCTTAAGAACCATCTAGGGAGCACTGCCTCAAGGTTAGGAGGGCCCGAAGAAAGAATATAGGCAGGCCTCCGATGGAATGTGAAGCACTATGGGTAAGCACAACTGAAGATGGTGGGATGCATGTTGAAGGCAGAACAGGAGCAGAAGTGACGGGGATTTCTAGACCTATTGATGAGCGCATCGGAGCGAAATCCTGTTGTTCCAAAGAATGCGAATGGTAGTCGAACTTTGATCTCTTCGATGTCTCTTCCCTTTCATCAAAAGATCTCCTTTTCTCATACCCGCCTTTGTATGACCGGCTCATGTCTCTTTCATCTTGGCGATGGGCTACGATCTATAGTTCCTTCCTTCATCTGTACTCCTCATCCATTTATCGGGGCTGATAATAGAAAAAAGGATGCTTAGACCAGCGCTGGGAGTTAGTAAATTCTTCGAAGTCATCATAGAGGCCACGTCCTCTCGTTATACCTAGCACGAAGCATAAATAAAGATTTTAGAAACAGAAAATAGGCACGGAAAGAATGTAAGCAAGTGAGCGTAATCCTAATGAGATGTGTAGTGTATTTTAGGGAAAGGCCTAAAGCATCTTCATGAACCGGATCAGGCGGCCGTCGTGGGTAAAATCGGACTAATTTCAAGCTTAGTTCCACCCGAATGATGGAGCACCTTGTCAAAGTCAAAATCTTCTCCTATAAGCGCATTAAAATCGATGAAGACGTCGCTCAAATCTCCGAACTCTCTACCAACATCTCCATTGAGGGCATCCTGATGCTCTCTATTATCTGGGGCATTGTCTTTATTGCTTGCAACTGGAGGAGAAGAGCTCGGAAGGATGAGACTTATCCCCGAAGTCTCATTGCATGATTCTAAATCCCCATGATCGGATTCTGTGTGGAAGTCATCACTGAAAGTGGACTCATCGCTACTACTCTCGAGCTCCCCCTTCCCTTTATCTAAATCCATTGCTACCATGCCTTCCCTCTATTCGAACTCTTCTTCTTCCTCTTCCGAGATCGAAGGCAATCTGACTAAGCCGCTAACTCCAGTCACAGTAACATCTCCTCATTCACGGGCCTCTTCTGCTAATTCTCTGGCAGACCCTCTCTCTCTTGATAAGCTAGCGCCTTCTTTGGAACCGCGAGAAGAAGAAGTACATCGTGTGTGGACCTTGGACCGAGTAGGGGAGGGGACTTCAACTTGAACGGCGGATCTCCCCAGATGCAATAATCCATATCGAAGCAAGTTCTCATCGGTCAACAAGACTTTGATCAATAGCCTTTAGGGTCTGAAAAACATCACCAAGAGACATCTCCCTGTTTAGCCTTGAGATAACTACAAGAAGTATACACCTTGTTAGAAAATCCATAACAATCCGTCAAAACTCGATAAGCATGAAAAGGAACTTACCCATAGTCGTCCAAAGAGGGTTAAACCCCTCGGGGCATCTAACAAAGAAATATTGCGTCATGAATTGGGTCAAGTTTCTCTGTAGGTGCAAAATGATTTTTCGGTTCCTCTAGGCTTCAATTACGATCAAGGATGGACATTCATCCCTCATTTTGAACGATAGGAAGTACAGCAACTCATCAAAGCTTGGAGCACGATTGCACATCCGTATGAAAAGAACATGCAAGCAAGTCAAGATGGCATAGCCATTGGATGAATCTAAAACGGGGTAATGCCTAAGTTTGAAAGAGTCTTATGTAGAAAGTTATTAAAAGGAGGCACGGCTGGATTCGGGCACATATACCGATGGTAAGCGATATATCCTAGAGGATTCATATGAGCAAACTCGTTCTTCTCTGGTAGACGCACGTTCTCCTTTGGAATTTCATGTTGTACACGCATATTATGCAGAAATTTAGCGAAAACCACCGAAGAAGCTCTCTCTAGCAGTTTGAGTAGAACTCTAAAGTTGGGAGGCGTTCGATCCAAGACCAGACCAACCGGGACAAACTGACCATATTCTGCCTATGAAATGGTAGGAGAAAGAGCGACGGATCGCGACTCGGCTGTCAAAAGTGCTGAACTTCCTCCACTCGACTTATGGCATGAAGATAGGTGCTTCATTCTAAAATAACGGAATGCGCATACAAAATGGTCAGGTAATTTTATTCTAAATTAATATATTCCCCTCAACACTTGAATCCCGGAGTGATATAGATTCGTGCCCATGTAACAGACTTTAAGTGTGTGCTAGGGCAAGTGCAGTGTGCTATCTATAGAGGTGAGTTTGGTGTATGAAGCACTAAAAATGCTCTATCCCTTATCGATCAACAATGGAAAGTGAAAAATTCCAGTATCTTCCCATCTGTTTTTACTTCCTGTACACTTACCCGTTATCGATCAACAATCAATAACGGATCCGTTGTCTAAAGCGATGCTGAAAAATCTTCTCACTACAAGGACACTAAGCATGCAATAAGCAAGCAGGATAAGTCCAAATCCTCCCAAAGAGTTGGGACCAATTAGTCATGTGTCATGCAGTATTAGTTAGGGAACTTAGCACAAGTCGATTTTGGCCTATGGACGAAGATAACAAAACACGTCAAGCACTGGGGCAAGGCCTAAATGTCGTTCGGGGAGAAACTCAAGACGCGATTTACTATCTTCCTCCATTAAATGGAAATCAACTCAAACTTCTCATGATCAACATCACAAATGCTACCTTGCCAACAAATTGTTAAACGAACACTATGATAGCAGAACCACCTTGGATTAAACTCTCAACACAAAATTGGTCGAAGACTTAAATCAGTAATCCAAAGACAAGTTGTTGGCAAGCTAAGAATCAGGTCGGCAATGATCTAATGATAGGTCAAGGGCGATTCAAGGTGCAAGCTAGCTAGGGTTTCGGTCAGAGATGAAATGAGGAGGCCATAGTGCTCTAGTGACGGTGGCGCAAGAGGAAATCACAACGAAAGCATGAAAAAGGAAGGATTTTAGGAAGCACTGAATCGGGTCGAGCAAGCTAGGGCGAATCGCCTAAGGTTTCAAATCGCATGAAGTCAAGGTTTGGGTCGCGTGAAAGTAAAAGGGTAGCTCGCTTCAAATGGATATTACAGGCAACCGAAAACAAAATGGGTGAAAATTCCTCTAAGTACTCAAGTCATTAACGATCCATCATTCATGGATCGCCAGTGACCCATACTATTAAAGGTAATTTCGAACAATCAAATCGCTAGCGATCCATCACCCATGGATTGCTAGCGACCTATGAATTCGGAGGCAAATTTTTCTCGAACTCATGCTTCGATATCTACAAACTATTTCGAATGTACCGAGAAGCTATGGAGAGAAATTCGATCTGTTATGACACGCTGTAATAGATGAGACCAAAGCTAAATGACCAGCAGCATGACCTACATCATATCCGCAAAACTCTAACATGATTACTTAGAATTCGACAAACAGATATTTAAAGCGATAACTTCCAGGGCATGCCTTGTCTCCAATGAAGATGTACTCAAGGCGGCAAATATTATCTGGGTTTTTAACCCATCAGGATCCAATAGAGGCCAGAACAGTTTTATCACGTCATAATGGCTTAGAAGTTGACCAAAAAGGCTAAAGCAGTAGATTAAAAAGGACCATGCCATATTCCAAAAGAAACGACTGAGTTTGATTAATCCAAGAGACCAGCACCTGTTCAGCCCAAATGGTAGTCAAAAGCATAATCAGCTAGTAGATTGCCATCGAAACGGAGCAACATGCAATGAGACGACACGAACAACATCGATACAAGGTCGTGACAGCATTCCAAACTTCAAGCCCCAAAAACAATCCAGGTGCTTGGATCAATAGCAATCCATACTCTATGGATCACCAGCGATCCATGCAATATAATGGTTCATGGAGAGAAACAAAGCTAAGGAGCTTAGAAAACAAAGCACAAAATAGCACTAAGTGTATGGATTACCAGCTATGCATACATGACGGATCGCCAGCGATCCATGTGAAGATAAATCTATGGATCGCTAGCAATCCATGCTTTTGGCTCAGGTGACGAGTTAAACTCCTATATATCCATCAACATCCGACTATGAGCAATTGACGAAGTAGGATAGCTCAAAAGCATTTCGATCTCTATAAATACCATCATGCTTGCAACATAAACTGGATTTTCTCCGGACTGGTTGCTGAAGCACTGCTAAAAACTTTCTTCACTCTCCACCTCCATTATAACAATCTCCAAAGGGATTCACCATGATTCTCTAGTGGATTATAACCTTGGGGATTTAATCTAGCTAAGGATAATCAAAAGCCTTGTAATCAAACACTACTTGTAAAGGCAATCAGTCATAATAAAACTATAAAGTGGACATAGGCTTCATTAATAGCCGAACCACTATAAAAATTCCTTGTCTTCTTTATTTTACTGTCTTTTTCGAGACATATTATCTGTGTTATTACTCTGTCAAAACAGTACTGGTGGTTTCATACTCAGACCATGGTGTTGATCCACTTTTTGGGTTAACAAACCTTATGAAATTGCATGTCTGCCTGCATCCATCCTTGCTTCTTGTTGTGATGTCATCCTAGGACAGAGGCACCAACAATGTAACACCCTAACTTAGAATATCGGGTATGTAAAATTTTAGAAGTTTAAAATATACTATCTACACCATCTCTATGTTATTTATGCTTTTAAATAATACAAAAGGTATAAGTATGTATACATTTATAAGTATAGGATAAGTGGCATGACATGGTGAAGACAAGTGGCATAATATGGGCCATACACCTATCTTAAGATGAAATAGGATTATGACACATATATCACTTAGGTGTACACTTCTAGAACACCCTAAATGATTACTAAATAAAGTATGTGTCATGAAATGAAGCTTGCATAAAAAGATGAAGGACATGTGTCACAAGATTAAATAAGATAGTGACACATAACCCCATTAGGTGTCCATGTGTAGAAACATCTTAAGACACCTAAGAAGACATGTGTTAACATTGTAAAGCTTGTGCAAAGAGAAGTAGACAAGTGTCGAAAATTAAAATTACCAAACTAGCCTTGAAAATTACTATGTAAAGGGTGGAAATGTTCACTTATATTTCATACTTTCACAAAGCAAAAACAAGAGTAAGATAAAGTGAAAAGGCTTGGAGAAAGCTTGGAGAAAAAGATTCAAGTCAAATACAAAGTTTAAGGTGAGAAAAACTATTTAAATTTCTAGTATTCATGTTATTCTTGAAGAGATGAAAGTTGTAAGTAAAAGTGGCTCGGTTCTATTAAAAACGAAGCTTAGTAATTTGATCATAACTTTCAGGATTCTTAATGAAATTTCGATTTCTTGGATGTTATGGAAAGCTTATTTCATGTGCTACAACTTTGATGTTTTGTGTTTTCTGTAATTTGGATGTTAGTTATGTCAAAATTGAATTTTTCTACTGCAATCCCGAGAGCAAAACCAATATTAGCTCTGTGCTTAAGGCTGAAACTAAATTGACCATAACTTCTTCGTTCCTCAACCGATTTTGATAAATTTAGATGTTCCAGAAAGCTTAGACTTTGCTCTAAAACTTTTAAGTTTTCCAAAATTTCGATGTTTTCTATGTTAAAATTGCAATTGTTGGTCGTTGTTCTGCAAATGCATAAGTTCAGGCTAAGTTTAATATTTTTAGTAAAATGGTCATAACTTTTGAACCGCTAATCCAAATTCGATGATCTTGGTCATTCTGGAAAGCTAACGAAAAGGCCTATAATTTTTATTTATATCATTTTCTGAAATTCGTTGATTAAAATGTTGAAAAATCTCTTGCAAACTCGTTGTCCTGTTGTTGTAGAGTACTCGGTGTTCAGTGCAAACCTGAGCTAGTATTTTATGCATTACTTTTGCTTTTCTTATCCAAAACCTATAATTTTTAAATTTTTGGAAACTGCAGGAAGAATGTGATAGCTTTCATTTATATCAATTTTTAAAATTCGGCCATATATATATATATATATATATATATATATATATATATATGAAATTGAGGTGCAAGCTCGGGTTAAATTTCTTCCCGAAATGAACATGTTGGTTTTTAAGAAAATGCCTTACTTGTGAGATTTTTATCATCGATTTGATAAACAATTTGATGGGTTTCTTGTCATGGTGGTTGAGCATACTAAGTAAATTACTTTAAAGAAGATTTTCACACAGAAAAATTAATCGAGGATGCAGTATAAGACCATAGATCTTGGGTGGTGCACTATTACTCTATGTGGTATCGAGCCAGTGGAGTACATCCCTATTTGATGACGGGATGCCGGCCGCAATCGAGGAGGCGGTATAAGACCATAGATCTTGGGTAGTGCACTATTACTCTATGTGGTATCGAGCCAGTGGAGTACATCCCTATTTGATGACGGGATGCCGGCCGCAATAGGATAAAATATCCTAGAGTATAAACCAAATTGAGGGAGTAGTTTAAATTTATGAAAAATCTTGACTTTAGTCATATGAAGTTTATATATTTGAAGTTTACCTTGAATAGTGTTTTTGATCTGGATTATTAAAACTTAAGAAGTAGTGATTTGGAATGAAATGATGATATAAAAATTATGATTTTTATAACCCTTCATGACATGACTTGAAAACTATAGATTAAATAGCTATCTCACTGGGTCAGTGTTGCTCATGATGCTACACATAAACATTTCAGGTTTAGATGGTTAGTTGTTCAACGCAAGATGGCTGATGAATACTATGACTATGAAGTGAAGACTTTTATTTAAGTTTATCAACTTTCTTATGTATGTTAAATCTCATGATCCTATATAACTGTGTAATTATGATGATGTGATTGTATAATAACTCTTCCGTTTAAAATCATGTAATCTGAATGATTTTATGTTCCGATATATTTTATTTAAGTTGTGATACTATTCTATTAAGCACCGTAGTTCTAGGTAACATCCTTGCCTCTGGGTAAGCTCCCAGAGTGGGGTGTTACAAACAAGGAGTCCATGGCGGTCATCACTGCACAAATGGTACTGACTGTCCAAGCCAACAAAACTCCCAGCCTGGATGCTGAAGTCATAAAGGCTTTAAATGAAGAACAAAGTGATGCTCACCGAGGCCAAGTCGAAACAGAAGTTGTGCTGGTGACTCATGCTTCTGAGCACATAGACAAGCTTGGGTTGAAAGAGCGCATTGTAAAAGAGGAGCTAGATAAGTAAATCAAGATGGAGCATGCTGAGGTGGATGTTACTCCACTCCCAAACATGTTTCTCGACGGTGTCATTCCTAAGGAAGTCAACCTTTTAGTTTCCCAGAGTATGTCTGCTTCCATCTCCAACCCTAAAAATATCTCACCTAAAGATCACAAGAGCAGAGGAAAATTGAAGGGGAGGGGTAAGGGTGATAGCTCCAGTGAATCTACCCAGCAGAAGCCAAAGAAAGACAAGAAGTAGCCATTAAATTGGCTTGGGTTATAGACAGCTAGGTAGCTAGTTGTTTTTATTGGTCGTGATTGTGCGGGTACGGCCATTGCTTTTGGTTTCTAGTTCGGGAATAAAATTGTACTTAACTTTCCAAGTTTCAACATGTAAATAAGAACTTATTCATTTCAGTTTAAATTTTTTATGAATTAGTTTAAGTATTCGAGCTATTTTGTTTTCCATTCAATGTACTCATAAATTTGTCGCTTGTCATTTAAGTTGCAGTGCCATTCAATCGCCCATTACTTTAGGCGTCGATCTAATAAGTTTATCTCAAGGCCTCCATTTTTTAATGGCCTTAAGTCACATTAAGCATTGGGAACAAGCCATGGTATTATGCAATGATATTTAGCAATTAAGTGATTATACACTTGCTCCTAGTCTTGGCTTAGTGGAGCTAGTTCGTGGACGGTTGGATCCCATCCATTATGAGTTTATACTTTGTCTGTTGGGTTCAGGTCAGAGCTAGTGTATGAATGGTAAAGCCGAACCCATTCGTTTTTTATACTTTCATCTACACTTTAGGAGCCAGGTTAGTCGATAGGTAGTTAATCACACAAATTTGATTTTTATACTCCAGTACACATTCTGGGGACTTAAGTTGTTTTGGTAAATGATCGAATCATATTTTCCTCAATCAATTATTTTGCCCCCAGGTCATAGGAAAAAGTCGAAGAGTGGTAGGTCGTATCACGTCCACTTTTACTTGTATTCCTCCCATTCAATTCGTGTGATGAAGTTAGTGAACGGATGGTCAAGTCGCATCCGTTATATTTTTAATACTCAGCATGTTAGGTCGTAGGCGGCAATTATCAAATGAACGGTTGAGCCACATTCATTTTGATCGCTTCGATCATGGACCTGATAGCTTGTTTGGCACTAAACTCCAAGCACGCATTCGTCTATATTAAGATGACGTAGATGTAAGTTGGTCACATGTCACAATTTTTATACTATGCACAAACAATTCACTAGTATAAAAAAACTTCAAATTTTATTGCAAGATAAAATAGAAAATGAAAGTGCATGTCTTATTACATGAAATGCAAAAGTAAATTCTAAGTGAAATACAACTGAATGAAACAAAATTAAGTGAAGTAGCATTGTAGATGCTCGTTATTCCATGCCTTAGGGAGTACAATGCCATCGACAGTCGTTAGTTTAAAAGTTCCATCTCAAGCTTCTGATCAATGACATATGGTCCTTCCCATCTCGGACTCATGTCAACGGAGCTAGGAAAGATTCATTTTAGAACAAGATCGCCAATTTCAAAAGGTCTTAGCTCGTAATTTAATGTTGCAGTATCAAGCGACTCAATGTAGATGTACAGGTGCCCTCAAGTCAGCCTCCTCGTGCTTCTCATCGATCATATCTATAGATTCCAAAAGGAGATCTCTGCTTGTTCTGGGTTCATAGTAAGTCACTAGATGGGAAGGGACTTCAAGTTCTATAGGAATCATGGCTTCAAAGCCATAAGCAAGGGAAATGGAGTGTGACCAGTCATAGATTTGTGGGTGGTTCTTTATTCCCATAGTGTTAACGAGAGTTCATCGACCCACTCGCCTCTGGCCTTTTCCAAATACTTCTTCGGAATGGACTTTATGATTTTATTAATAGCTTCGACCTATCCATTAGCTTGAGGGTGAGAAACTATCGGAAATCTTTTCTCAATATGATATCGGTCCTAGAAGTCTTTGAATTCAACACTGTCGAATTGGGTCCCATTGTCAGCTATGATTGTTCGAGGGAGACCAAAACGATGGATGATATTTCATACAACAAAGTTGATTACTTTCTTCATAGTGATCATAGCCAAAGGTTTAGCTTCAGCACATTTAGTAAAGTTATTGACTACTACAATGGCGTACTTCACACTACCTTTGGAAATCGGCAAGGTGCCGATGATGTCAACACCCTATCCTAGTAATCTTCATCGGAGGGGCTCTCGGAATCTTTGCATATCTCTTCCATTTATCGCACCATCTGCTTTAATCAGCTACATCTCAATTGACGGTTGGCCAGTAATATGCATATCGGAGTATCTTCTTCGCCAAGATTTGCACCCCGATGTGATCGCCACATTCTTCTTCATGCACTTCTCTTAATACATATTTGACTTCATCGTCGGTGGTACACCAAAGCAGAGAGATGGAATAACCCTTCCTGTACATGACCCTTTCTTGAAGGATGTATCGTGAAGCTTTACGAAGGACCTATAACTTTTCATTCCTCCGTTTGGGAAGGATTCCACAATGCAAATAATCTTTTATCAGAGTCATCCACAACTCCTTCTCAATCTCTGTCTCTAAGATCCAATCATCTCCATCCAGTCAATGCACGAAGGATTAAGTATTTCAACTGGGACCCATAAGTTGTGCTTCCCTAGAACTGGCCAACAGTGAGTCGACCTTCTCATTCTATTCTCTAGGGATATGTGTAATAGAGTAATGCTCAAAATTGGCTAGTAGCTCTTGGGCCTGATTGAGGGAGAAATTTGCACTTCCTTGGCCTAATATTCTCCCCTGACTGGCACACTACTAACTAGGCATCATAGAAAATTTGCAAAGCTTTTACTCCCAGCTCTTTAGCAAGTTTAAGCACGATGATCAAGGCCTCATATTCAACTTTGTTATTCATCGTAAGGAAGTTGAGTTTCAGGACGTAGCAGATTGAATGTTCCTCAGGAGTTACAATTACGACTTCATCGCTAGAACACTGATCATTAGATGCTCCATCTGTGTACATCTTCCATTGGAGGGTAGGTTCTCCACTGCTCTCAGAGGAGTCACCTTGTGTAGTGAATTCAGCTACGAAGTCTGCCAACGCTTTTTGTTCGATAGCTCTCTGAGGGAGATAAGTGATATCGAATTGGCTTAGCTCGATGTTCCATTCCATTAACCTCCCAGATGTCTCAAGTCACTCTAGGAACTATCGTAATGGCTAGTCGGTTAAGACATTGATAGGGTCAGCTTGAAAATAAGGTCGGAGCTTCCTTGATGTGATCAATAGGAAGTATGCGACCTTCTCTAAGTTTGAATAGTTTCTTTTAGCACCTGTCAATCATTTGCTAACATAGTATATAGGCCTATGGATTTGATTCTCTTCGCATAGCAGAGCGGCACTTATGGCATGTATCGACACTGCTAAATATACATACAAGTCTTCATGATCCAGTGCCTCAAACAAGATGGAGGGTCTCTCTAAGATGTATTAGAGCTTGGAATGCATCAATACAATCCTGCATCCATGCGAAGTTCCTCTTCCCTCTTATGATTAAGTCGAAAAAGCAATACACTTATCCATGTCCCTAGAGATGAATCGACTCAGGGCGACGACCTTCCCATTTAGGTTTTGTGCCTGCTTAATCCTCTTTGGTGCTTGGATACCTCTTATCACCTGAATCTTCTTGGGATTGGCTTCAATCCTATAGGAGTTAACAATGAAACCCAAGAATTTCCCTGACGCGATGTCAAAAGAGCATTTCAAGGGTTGATTTTCATTCTGTATTTCTGGATAACACTAAACATCTCTGCCAAGTCATCGATGTTGTTGTTTGATTTTCATGATTCACATGCATTTGATCTACATATACATCCATTGATCATCCGATCTAATCTCTGAACATCTAGTTGACCAGTCTATGATAAGTAGCTCTAACGGTTTTCGGTCCAAAAGGTATCACAATGTAGTAGTATAAACCAAGTCAGTAATGAAGCTTGTGTGTTCTTGGTTTGGGGTGTGCATCAGGATCTGGTTGTACCTAGAGTATTGTTCGTAAACGAAAGCAATTTATGTCTAGCAGTCAACTTTATCAGTTGGTCGATCCTTGGAAGTGGAAAGCTGTCCTTTGGGCATGCTTTATTTAGGTCTGAGTAAACGGTGCATGTCCTCCATTTTCCATTAACCTTTCTTACAAGTACAGGATTAGATACCCATTTTGGTTAGAAGACGTCATGGATAAACCCATCGTTCTTAAGTTTTTCCACCTTCTCCTTGAGCATAGAAGATCTCTTCGGATCCATGCTACATCGTTTCTATTTCATTGGGACTGCCTTGGGTCAATATTCAATGCATGGCTCGCGATGGTTGGCGAGATCCCACACATGTTAGAATGGATCTAACCGGATACATCAAGATTCGCCCAAAGAAAGCTAGCTATTTCCTTCATCATCATTGCACTAAGTTGTGATCCGATCTTTAGGACCCATGATGGGTCGTCGTGGCTGACCGTGATGTCGATCGTCAGCTTAATGGGTACAGCCTTGGGTTCTTTGAGCTCCACTTCATCATCTCTCGAATCTATATCTTTATATAACCGACTGTGGTGCTCGATCCATGGCTCAGGCTTTGATTGCTAGGCTTCATTGGTTTTGATGTAGAGAGGCTTCTCTACATCCTTTCCTTTTTATTTTCGTTGAGCATTCCTCAACTTAGCAACATAATAAGCACGGCCAGTCACTTGATCTCCATAAATAATTCCCATGCCATTCTCTGTTAGGAATTTGAGCGTTAAGCATTATGGGACGATAGCTGCTCGAATTCAGCAAGGACCGATCGGCCCATGAAAGTATTGCATGGGGAGTTCGCATCCATCACAAAAAATGGCAGCACCCACACTCTCCTATGGTTTTTTTCTCTCAACTTCATTGGTAGCGCGACGTAGCCTTCTGCTTTTGTAGTAGTACTGTTAAAGCCATAAATAAGGCTTTAAACGGTTTTAAATCTTTTTACTCCAGTAACATCTGGTCAAAGGCCTTCTTAAAAAGGATATTGACTGAACTTCTGCAGTCAATCGGAATCTTTTTTACCCAAGCGGAGCCGATCTTGGCCGAGACCACCATTGGGTCTATTGTAGAGGCATCCACCCTGTCTGCATCTCTACTCTAAAATATGATATCGTCGGTCATATTTCTTTGCTGCTTTGTCGGAGCATTATCCTCTGTATTCAAGAAGCACTTTATATCAACATGTCTTATAGCATTCACGTAATGTTCTATCTCGTTCCATCTTTTGTTAGCTTGATGTGGTCGTCCGACAATAGCGCTAATGACTAACCTTCCTCCCGCCCATCTAGGTCCCTTAGCACTAGGCGGGGCTTGTCCTCTATTGAGGTAAAATGTCCCCTGCCCACCATCCTTTGGGGCTTTAACGAACTGTTGCAATTTTCTTCACAAACTAACTTTTCAACAACATCACGAAGGTGGTGACATTCATCTGTGGTATGACCATAACTTTTATGGAATATACAATACTTCCCTGTCTGTTTCTGCTTCTTTGTCAGTTCTTTTGGAGGTGGTTTTATGTGCTGCATAGTATTACAAGTTGATATATAAATGTTCTCCAGTGACATGTTCAATGGTGTATAGGTGTCAAATGTCAGGATCCTTGGATTCCCTCTCCCCGAATCCCATCTTCGATTGAGGTTTCTTTCACAGCCTCTCTTTTCGTCGTTTGCTTTGTTTTGGACATTAACTTCAACTTTCCCAGAACTCTCCACAGACAGTTTCACCGCCACATTACTTTGTACTCCCTTAACACTTTGGCCTACAACATCTCTCTTCCCTGTCGGCTTCACCATCTCCTTCCTCGGGTACTGACCGCCTACACTTAAAAAATGGTCCAATGTAGATGGAGGCTTTCTCGCCAACCAATCACCAAAATCAGAATCAAGGTTGACTCCCTTATTCAGTCCATCAGTATTGCGTCATCTTTTGGATTACTGACATCTATGACAACCATATTAAACCTTTTTGAATAATCTTTCAGTGACTCCACGGGAGCCTAGATCAAGTTGGAGAGGGATATGACATCTTTAGGGCAAGCCACGTGCATGCGGAACTGCTCCATGAACCTCCTTACTAACTTATCAAACGAAGAAATTGACCGTGGTGGTAGCTTAGTGAACTACATACTCGCCACCTCTCTAGAAATATAGGAAAACATCTGCACTTGACTGCATTAATGACTCGTGTGGAGTCCATGCACCACTCATACATCATGAGATGTTGCATGGGGTGGGTTTTTCCTGCATAACAAGCATCATAGGCACATTAAACTTCCACGGATACTTTTCATTAAGGATGTTGTTAACGAATGAAGTATGACTTCTAGAGAGTCCCTTATCATCGTTGGTTAGGCCTTGACTTTCTTTCATAAGCTGTCTTACCATGGCCATTAGGTCCGCCATCTGGAGAGCCGGTGCCTGGTGGTGGTAGTGTTCCAACTCATATGAATAGCCCGATCCATGCCTTCGAGCAACATCACATTTCCTTGGCTCATCGTGCTCCTTATGTGCCTACTGGGCATCGATTCTATCATCGTCTCTTAGTTGTGGTTCAATCCATTCGCCTAGATTCCAATGCTTGGTCGGTTATGGCACGTACGTAGTTGGCTCCTCTACCAGCATGAAGGTTCCCCTTAGTTAGAGGGTTTGATGCCAATCCCCTTGGAGGGTTTGGTGACGATCCGGGTAGTTTTGCGATAGCCGATTACATGGTTACTAGTCGATGTTCCAGCATCATATGCATCTGCCCCACACCGTCTACTCCTATGATAGTCGTCAGATGAAGAGGAGCTCTAATCTTGAGTATGGAGCAGGCTCCCTCCTTGTCTTCCCATATTGGTCTTTTAACTGGTTCATGAGGTCGATATTGGCTTGGATTTGTTGACTGAGCTACTGATGGCTATCTAACGGTTCCTTCATCAGGACTTCAAAGTTGGGTTTGGTGATGTAATCAGCTAGATTTGGGGCATCGGTAGCCGTAGATTGCATATTCTAGTCAACTTGTTGTATGCTAGAATCATTATTATTTCCAACAACGTAGGAAGTGGTGGACTTGTTTCCCCTGGACAAGGCTAATAGCTTCCATATAGATCTTCTTTAAATCTGAGTAGAAACGAAAACTTGTTGGCATAAATATGGATCTACCTCACGAATATGGGAATCCATAAGTTGATGATGAGACCCAATCAAGCTAAGAATTCTCTCTCAATGTAACCACCAAAATTTTTGCACCAAAAGTTAGCATAAACACCCAAAGATTTGAAATAGAGAAATAAATTGAAGAATTAAACTTAAAATAGAGAATAAATAGGTAAAAACAAGAACAAACAAATTTACAGTGATTCAACATTGATTGCCTACGTCCATTTAAAGGAATTGCTTAACTAAGTACTTACTTTTTTGGTTATAGAGGGACCAAACCATAATATATCCTTGATTAGAGTAGAGTTGAAGTAAAACAACAGCGTAAAAAACCTCTAAAATGAACAATGAACTATATATTTATAGGTGTAGACGATCGAATATTTTTTTGAATTTCGTCGATAGAATCTCACGATGTAGGTCACCCAAATATTTTCGTGGCCCAACTCCTAAAGATGGGCGATCAGGGCCGATCGATCCAAATGGTCACATGGCATCATGCAATCCCTTCTGTTGGTCCCCCTCCATGCTCGCTTCGTGCTTCCAAAGTTGTTTTGCATAGACGCCTATATGTTTTTGGAGATATCAATTGATTTATGTTGGGTTGAACTGCTAGTTTAAGTTGTTCATAGCCATAGTGATACAACCTGATTCCCTGCATAAGGAAAGGGATAAGTACTGTTATCCCTGACTTAGAATATTCGAAAGAGTCTATCTCTTGGTCTGGCTTGATCGTTGCTTCATACCATTGTCTGTGCTTGATCAGAGGACCCCTTGATCATCCCTTAGGCTAGTTACCTTGTTCACCGTCAAGTCCAACTTGTCCAATTAATCAGAATATAGCTGGGCCAAAATACCAGAGAACAGTTATCAACATACAAAATCAAAATTATAGTCTTACTCCCACAAATCTTTAGATATATACATCGGTTAACGTTGTTTTCCTTAAATGATAAAGATGTGATGGTAATACCGAACTTAAGGTACCATTGCCGGAAGGCTTGTTTAAGTCCGCATATTGATTTCATAAGTTTACACTCCAATGTTCTTTTCCATCATAACGACCGACCTTTTGGACCCTCGAATGTCGACAATAACACATTCATAGCATTCTAGTGTCGAGCATCGAAGTGCTGTAAAGATAGATTTTTATGGTAAGATAAAAGAAAAAGGAAACAGAATAAAGAAGGAATACGATAGCAGAACTTCATAATGGAACGATAACATATAATCTCAAAAGGCAGCAAACTATCACTTTTAGATACATAGCATTTCAAAGCTAAAATTCTAATACTATCATCAAACTGGACGTTATAACAACCTGTCCTCACAAATGTTGATACATACAACATAGTAATGCAACGGACATAAGAATACTATGATAGGTGAAACATCCAGCTCGTCTCCTTGAGCTTCAACGAGCATTAACCAAAACCTATCTTTCTTAAACTGCTCGAAAGAGAACATGAGGAATTTAGGGAAAATAAAAATTAGGTGTCAGACATAAGTCTGGTATGAGAAGCTCAAAAATATGCGATCAACGTATAACGGTACGTTTTAGATCGCATGGAATGCCAAAAGGTTATCTCCTCAAAAGAAACACTCATCAAATAAGTACATAAGGTGATACAATAGATAATGTTTAGGATGTAGAATACAAATCATATCAAATAGTTGTGATGCTTACATTGATGAGACCATAAAAATATTGAGGGTACAATCAAAACCGCTAAGGTACGTTCGCATAATGGATTTTCCATGAAGATGACTCCAGTAAACTGAAGTGGATCTCCATGCACAAGGGTTAGAAACTATCTTAGAGCGTCATATATCTATAGATAGAATATACCATAAGATAAACATAGCCGGTCCATGTCTAGAACACGTGATCCCAAATATCATCAACTCTCGCATGTAACATGCATAAGCATACTCCAGATTTGGACTGATAACGTCCTATCATGGATTAGCAAAACTTCAATGCTCCTAATTTTTTATGCCATCTTTGATGTCGAGGTCATAATTTTCATCTTTTACATGAGTCTTCATTATTCAAACTTAAAACAAATCCCTAAATGGATTCCAGCATCTCGAATAGGTCATGAACCCTTACATGGATTTGAGCATCTCGAACAGATCTCAAATCTCCATATAGATTCCAGCTTAAGTTCTCCGATGAGTGCTAACGCTGAACTCTTCCTTGGACTTAACCTTCGGATAGACAGTTAACTATATAGCAGTCCACTTCATAACGGCTTCCAAAACATAGAACCCGTATATTGGTTTTGAAGTGGTTTTGGATAAGTAAATTTCACCGATCCCAGTCTCTTCAAAATCAATCGATGAATTTGGTTGATTTCAACAACAATGAAAATTATAACATATGGAACCTAAGTCTTGTATACTTAACACGTTCTGAACTTCTTAACCTATACCATACCTTGATCAAGAGTGAAGCCAGGTAAGTTAGAACACTAGTTTCATCAAAGCCAATCCTAGACACTTCATTCTTAACTCTCACGGATAGAAAAGTCTACTTAGTAGGCTTTTAGTGCTAAGTACATTACCAAATACTTTCCATAAATGACTAAACACTCAAAGCACAATCAAGTAACATAAGCAACTTCTAATCCCATTTTTATTTAGTTAATATTTTTATTAGTTAAAAACTCTTTAATAGTAAAACTTCTTTTATCTAATAAAACACAGTTTATCAATTCCTACCATTCATTTGCACTCTTTTAACACTTCAAAAAGTATTTATATACTTACCTCAAATGGTACAAGTATATTCACAAACCATTAACAAGAATCTTTACTTAAAAATTTTACTTTTTATGTCTTTTCCCAAAGGTTCCATACATGTTATTACCTTTGGAATATCCATTTAAAAGGTCTAATTACATTCACATATCTAATTCAAAAGGTTTAAGACAAATTTTACTTTTGTCACTATAAGCCCAAAACCATTTCACTTATGCTTATCTTTAAAACATTCTTTTAATGATTTATCTACATTCATAAACATAATCAAAAAGGGTTAAAAACAAATGTTGTGAACATATTATCACAAAAAACCCAAAACCATTCCATACTTGTCATTATCTTTAATATAATTATTATAAAGATCCAAGTATACTTATATACAAGATAATATACTTTTACATAACTTCGTAAAACCGTTTATTATAATATAAGTGTATAATTCAAAACTTCCTTTGTTCTTTTATAAAACAATTAACTCAATTTTTCAAAAGCTTATATATATACACACTTTAAAAAGATTTAAAAATAGGTTTTACATATCTATGTAGAATATTACTTGAAAATAACTAATTTATAATTTGACGAAAATAAGTGAAAATCTTATCTTATATTATAAAACCCCTTTACTTTACAAATTCATAAATAATTATCAATAATACAATTAATCTTCAAACCAACTTTAAAATACTACAAAATATTTTAGAAAATGTTCCTAAAAAGATTAGAGAAAAATACCAAATTAAATATCATTTTTATACATTTAAAACCATACGTGACTTATTACAGCATTTATAAATGGTATTAAAGTCTTTGATAAAGAACAATATAGAAAAACACGATCTTTGCAACCAGTTTTTACCACTCAAACAAATGATTTAAAACTTAAAATTTTACAGTAAGTACTACCCTTAGGGTACTTAGAAACCATGGGAAGAAACCACTAAGAATAATTCCTAATTTGTTTATAAAAATTCTTGAAAACATGATTTTTATTAAAATGTTCGTTTAGCGATATTCTTACTCGAACTTTAGCCATTTTGTTTGACCAGTTCCAAAATATTTTAAACTTTGAATTTATTTCTGTAGTAATTAAACAAGTAATACTTATTAGAAGTGCAAATAAACCCTTAAGGATGTCCTTCACATTAGTTACAAAAAATTCCCAATTTAATTAAGGATGACCTTCACTTTATAAATAAACAAATAATTTAAACTTTGAATTTATTTTTGCAGTAATCAAACAAATAATACTTATTAGAAATGCAAATAAACCCCTAAGGATGTCCTTCACATTGCGAAGTGCTCATATAGTGACCTTCTTGCTATAATTTTTTGCAACTTTGTTTCATATTAATTAATGATTTAAACTTCTATATTTTCCACTAATAAGTATACTTATAGTAATTGTCAAAAATGAAAGGAATCCCTTATGATGTCTCCTGAAGTTGACTTTGAAAATCACCGAACACAAGGCATTTTCAATGTGCATCTATAACGACCTTTTTGCTTTTAAATTTACAACTTTAGTTCATAATTTCGGTAACTTTCCAAACCATCTCTTTACTATCCCATGCCCCAAAATATATGTATCGAAAAACCAAATTAAATTATACAAAGTTAAGATCATAAATCTTCCATTTACACAAGTTAAAGTCAAGGGATTTCGAAGTGCACTTATAGTGACTATTCTCGCTGCAAACACTTTCAAACATACTTCAATTCAACACACAAGCCAACCAAACATGTAAACACAAAGTATAGGCCACAACACATGTTACAGAAGGAAATAAGGGTGATGTTACATAATATAATGTTTTAATTTGCTTTCTAAAGCATGAAGGTCCAAAGTTTATAACTTTAATTAGTTAATGTCACTTTGACTTTATATTTGTGCATACACACAAACATATATATACAAGATAATGTGATAGCTTACACAAATCCAAGGCAAACACATGCTCAAACACACAATAATCAAAGAAACACTTCCTGCCATTTCCAGAAGCCTAAAGATCCCACCTTTAGCTTCAAAATCACAAAGCCAAGCTTCCTCGCTCCTCCTTTGCTTATGGCCTCACTAAGATCCCCTATCCTCTTTACTTTTAATCCACTTTGACTTTAGATCCATGCTTCCTAAGGTGTTCTAAGGTGTTGGTGAAAGTTTGGAGAAGATTTGAACTAATTAGAGAAAGATTGGTGAAGAACAAAGCGTACTAGTGCTAATCCACTTCTACCATTTTTATTCTTTTGTTTCATTTCAAGCTTTAGGAAATTATGAATGTAAATGCACCCTTATTCCCACTTTAGCTAGCCAAAAAGAGCTTCCCCCATGTGCCATGTATGCTTTTACTTTACACCTCACTTTCTTTAGCAAAATTATCCTTTTACCCTTACACACAAAATATCTTCCCATGAGATCACCCATGACATCATCAATACCATTTTCCATAAATGGAAAAATATTTGTATTTTATATTATTAATTTACTAAATGTTTTGGTATATGTAAAAAAAGTTGAACAACTTCTGACGAGTAAAAAGCTATTTATCAATAAGACGATTTTTGGTCATATTATCTATATTTTTCGAAGTATTTATTTTTGTGAACATTAAAATAAGTGTCCAAAATTTTGGGTCGTTACATTCTCCCCCACTTAGAATATTCCATCCTCGAAATTTCAGTATAAGCAACCAAGGAAACAATAACACATCAATGCTTAAAGTATCTGAATTACTGGCAAATGATGTCCACAGCTTGCTTAAGTTCAAAAATCCTCTTATCATATAAGGATGAAAAATAACCTACTAAGCATACATTATGCTCAATGGCCTCAGGTTATTACTTAATCGATTATTTGTACTACCTCATGACAAATCGAAGAGTCATCACCTAAACTCTTCGTAAGCCAACAAAACATAGCATGAAAATATGCTAAAGACCAAATGAGTACATGTACCATCCTTACGCAATATCAAATTTGATCACTTGCTAGACTACATAATTTCACCTCCCATCTAGTATAAAATCACTTGACCTCTCTAGTGTGAACTTCGATTAGATTACTTGATTAGAAACTTCTATCTTTCTTACGTAGCTATATAATATGATAGAAAACTTTAAGATCTTATAACGAGTCTATATCAAGTATTCACCGCCAAGAATCTAGTGAAAATTTCTTGTTTGAACCAATGTAAACCACCTTAAAATCAGGTACTCTAATCCTAGATCAAGAACTATAATGGGAATAAAATTGTCTATGTCTAACTTGCATACTTTACTCCATTGATTTCTTAATTACACCAATTACTTTTAAAGCACATTCATTTCCAAATATTCTGCCTCATTAATACTAAAACCATTTATGAACCATTTCATAAAAAAAAATAAGTTTATAAACATTTTATAACTTAAGTCTCGTACAATACTTCACTGCATCCTAAAAGTGCATACAAAACATTAAACTTGTCTTACTTAACAAGTATGTTTAACCATTTAAAAACTTGTTTTAACTTACTATCTTCTCAATTCAAGAGTTACAAAAACTCAACTTATATTTTATTTTTCACAAAACATTAGCTTCAGGCTCTATAACGATTTAAAGTTTCTGGCTGTCCAAAATTGCTGAAAATCCTATTTCATTTTAATAATGAAAACTACTAAACATCATATCATAACATGAAGCACGTACCATACCATCCTAACACATATGATACACGTTTTCATAAAATAACTTAACAAGGTTTCACTTATTCATTACACACGCTTTACCAAAAGGGGAAACATGAAAAGTTCCAACATTTATTTTAAGCTCCACCACTACCACTTGGGCCCCAACATAGCATACGTATAAAATTTTCCTTTTAGAAAGTTTATTTCAAAACCTTTATTAAACTACTCTATATTTTATATCAAATCTCTTTAAAGAAACTTTAGAACTAAACACCGAGTTTTATTTCAAATGAATTGAAATAAAAATATATGCGTATATCTTTTGTATATCAAATCATACTTTGAGATTAAATAGAAATAAGTTTTACCAAATGATTCTATACATCCCTCAATTTGAAACATGAAAATGAAACCGATGATGTTGCAATCATCACTTGAATTATTTTCAAACGACAGAAGTGAGTTTAGTACATCCAAATCATACATTTCGTACTTGACCAAAATAATTTCAAAGCGGCATCAAATACTTCATATAATAGTACTAACTATCATAATCTCAATCTCATAAACTAATTTTTCCAAATATATACTTTCAAATAATACTATCATTATTCTTCCAATATCTTGAAAAACATTTTCAAAAATACCAGGATTTAAGTTCTCAATTTCTCAATTTAAATCCTTTTTGCTTATAAATCATATTACTTTATAAATCATACTTATATAAAATTACTTTGTTATATAAAATCTTTTCATAAACGTTTATTTACAATACACCTTATCTTTCCTTTAGATTAAAATAAACATCTTTCACTGGATTCAACTTTTAATCCAACGTTATCACCAAACGTCTTATAGTCAAGCTATGAAACTCAATTCACAAGGTTTACATTTCAATGTACCCATAAATACTGTCTATCCAACCCATGAAGTAGAAAAGTAAAACTGCTCATAAATTGGTCAAACACAAATCAATAATCCACAAAAAATAGTCAATGCTCATAAACTGGCCTAACATGACATATCTATTAACAAATGATAACAATGCTCATAAACTGGCTGATCAATATTAAGCTAATAAATCTACAAATTACAAGAATACTCATAAGGTGTTCAAGTGAAAATCATTCTACAAAGGATAGCAATGCTCATAAACTGGCCGAACATTGCTAATCTAATTAATGAGGTGTAACGAATAAACATTATTAATCCCTACATTAATTAAACTACGCTTTAACATTTCATACTTATATGAGTTACCTTCTATAAGTCTTTAATTTTCATAATTGTCATTACCCATAAGGCATATGTTTATAACAAATACAAATACGCTCACATATGTATAATACACTCAACTCATGCTAGGGCATTCTATTACCCTAACTCTTAATGAGTCATACCCCACCAAAGCCAAGGTTCTCGCTTAAACTTCAACTCTTTTACCAAGTTGTAACGACCGATCATTTCGACCTCGAATGTAGACATTAATACTTCCATGGTATTCTTGCATCGAGCATCCAAGTGTCAGAAAGATAGATTGTTAAGGTAAAATAAAAGAGAAAGAAAACATAACAAGAAAGAAGGAACATAATATGAATCTCATAGCGGAACGATAACATATAATATCAAAAGACTGTAAAAACTGTCACTCTAAGATACATAGCATTTCAAAGTTATAATAAATATTATCATTAGCCTGGATAGTTATAACAACATGTCCTCACAAATGCTGATACATACAATATCGTAATACAGCGGAAATAAGAATACTATGGTGGGTGAAACATCTAGCTTGTCTCCTCGAGATCCAATGACATTAACTAAAACATGCCTTTCTCGGACTACTTGAAAGAGCACACGAGGAATTTAGGAAAAACAAAAACCATGTGTTAGATATAAGTCTGGTATAAGAAACTCAAGAAATATACGATCAACATATAGCAGTATTTTGAGACTACACAGAATGTCATAACGGTTATCCTCTTAAAAGAACCACCCATCCAATAAGTACATAAGGTAATATGATAGATAATCTCTAGGGTGTACAATATAAATCATATAATATAGTTGTAATGCTTACATTGATCACACTACAACAATATCGAGGGTACAATCAAAAGCACTAAGGCACGTGCGAATAATGGATTTTTTTTGTGGAGACGTCTCCAGTAAACTGAAGCGGATCTCTATGCACAAGGGTCATAAACTACCTCTGAGCATTGTATATCTCTAGGTAGAATATACCATAAGGTAAGCATAGCCAACCCATGTCTAACACGTGATTCCAAATATCATCAACTCCCAAGCGCAACATCGGTAATCATACTCAAGATCTGGAGTGGTAATATCCTGTAGCGAGTTAGCAAAACCCTAAGCTCTGTGTTTCCTATGTTTTCTACCATCCCTGATGTTGAGGTCACTTCCAGCTTCTTTCACACGAGTCTTCATCACTCGAACAGAATTCGAATCCCTAAATGGATTCCAACATCTCGAACAGGTCACAGACCCCTATATGGATTTGAGCATCTCAAACAGATCTCAAATTTCCACATAGATTCCAACATAAGTCTTTCGATGAATGCTAATGCTAACCTCTCCCTTGGACTTAACTGTAGCATAAACAGTTCAACTCTATAGTTGTAACAACCCGGGTTTGGAGATTACCTGTTAATATTAAATTATAACGGTAGTTATAACTTAATATTGTAAATTAAAATAAAATTAGGGATTTTAAATTGTTTAGGGATAAACGATAAGTTTTGGAATAAAAATGAGAAAAATAAAGTTTAAAAGATTTATTTTATTTGTTTAGGTTAATAATGAAGGGAGAATGATTTTTATTTAGAGAAAATGCAATAATTTTATCAATTATTGATAATTACTTCCTTTAATAATTTTTAAAAGAAGTATGTGATTTTTAAAAGGTGTTAATTTAAATTAAAAGATGGAATTTGGTTTAAAATTGAGATTTTATTTATAAAATTGAGTTTAAACTGGTTTATAATATTTTCTATGTAATAAGAAAATAATTTTTGTGGAATTTTAGAAGTTAAAAATGTAGACTTTTACATTTATTTGTGAAAATAGGGTATTTTTGTAAAATGGAGGTTTTTAATAAAAAAATGTTTTTAAAAACTTAAAATTTTCTTTTTATATAATGTAAAATATCTTATTTCAAATTTTTGGAAGTTTACATAAATTGTTGCGCGAAAATTTGGAAGAAAATATAATTTATTTTGTATGATAGTGTATATATTTGTGCATTTAGTTTAAGTATGAATTAAGTCCTTAGGCTAGTTAATTAATTTTCTTCTTGGGTCCAACACCATGTAGCCTAAGCCTATAATTAAGAAATAAGAAGAGAGAATCTTACCTGTATGTAGATTATCTTCTTCTTCCCCAGAAATGAGAAACTAGTAAATAACTATACCACTTTCTCAAATTCAAGCCAAATTTCAAATCCTCTTCATTTAAATTGCTGTTTTAAATAAAATTGAAGAGATTTTAAAAGGTAACCTCACTCCAAACCATCTCAATTTCATCAAAATCTTTGTTTTAGAAGATGATTTTCTAATTTATTGTATATTTCTCTTGCATGTGTTGTTTCTAAGTTTTTATAGGATATAGAAGCCCATTCTACCTCAAAGATTGCCTCTTTCAACATAAATTCGAGTTTTTATCTTCCTACAACAAGGTGAGTTGTAATACTCACAAATTCTAGCTGAGCCAAGCTCAAAATCGCAAGAAATTGTAGAAAAAATTAGCTTTTGTTGATAATTTTGTGTAGTTTTCTGTCTGAAATCTGTTCTTTGTTGCACTTTGAGAGCTTACAACTTTTGGTTCCGGCAACGAAATGCTGTCGGATTTCTTGCAATTGGTAGCATACATGTTGAAATTCATTTATACAAATTTTGGTTGAAAAATATTGTCATTTGGATGTTCAAATCGGTGGTAGAAAATCTACTCGAAAGCAGTCTTTTGCCTGTAGAAATTGATTGCTGAGTTGCTGCAAACAAGGCTTGAGTCCATATTTGAGATAGCATAACTTTTCATTTCTTAGTAGAATTCGTCGATTATTTTTTTGTATGAAAGACGAAGTTCTCTACTATATTTATACCAAATTTCATGTCATTATGACCTATATAGCTTATCGAAATATGCTGCAGAACTTTGGTGTGGAGCATGTTTTTGGCCAGATTTTCACAGTGAAAACACTGTCTGGGTTCAATTTTTGAGACATCATAACTTTCTCATATTTTATCCAAATTGCATGATTCTTATTTTGTTTGAAAGAGGAAGTTTTCTAGTATCTGGGTACCAAATTTAAACTCAATATGAGGTTATTTTGGTTCTCTGTTTTATACCTGGAAGTTGAACCCAAGATGGTTTTCAGGCATGTGCATTTTCGATTTTTCAACTGTCGCAAACATGGCCTGAGTCCATGTTTGAGACAATGTAACTTTTTCATTTCCAGTTGTAAATCAACGATATCTTTTTTTGTTTGAAAGCTAAAGTTTGCTATTTGTGCACGCCAATTTTTTGTAAAATCAAAAGTCGTTCGGCTACCTGTTTTCTGCCCGAAAGTTGAACCTAGAGAAGATTTCAAACCTGTGTATTATTTTGCCCATGTGTTTCTATGTTCATTTTCCGCCTGATTTTTGACTTTTACCTCAGTTTTTGTGATATTTTTGATGTATTTTGAGGGCTATGATTCCTATCAATAAGTTAGCCTAGTTATGATGAATTTGGAATTCAAATTTTGAATTATTTGAATTTAATTTGAATTAAAATTTGAATTTCGGTTTGAGTGGAATTTTGCTTGTTTTTGGTCGTTTCGAGTATAGTTTTCTCCAAATCTTTTTGAAATGATTTCCAAAATTTATGGGATTTAAAAATAATTATTATAAATATTTTAAAATATTTTCAAATATAAAACCTATTTATTCTTTATAATAAGGGAAATTTTCAAATATGGTTTCCAAATGGTTTTCAAACTATTTTTCAAAGCTTATGTTCAAAGCTAATTATTTTCAATAAAAATTATATGTTTCTTCACTGTCGAGCGAATGAGAAGGAGAGTTGAACGATTAGGTAAAACGCTTAGTATGGGATACGTGCGTTTATCCTTTCGGTTAGTTCCTAACTTGTTCGTTTGATCGTTTTGACCAATGGGTCTAGGTTACCAATGATACGAGGTGAACCTTTCACTGCTTTGAGTGTGAAATTTACTAGCGGTTAGTAAACCGTTTAGTGCGAACGAAGGGTATGGGGCACAGGTTAACACTTTTTGGGTTCCTTTTCGAGAGCTTATGACACATTTGCCTGTTGGCGTGCCAGTACTGGACCTTTAGGTCATTTTCCATTGCGGCGTATTTGTCGCTGGACATTTGTCATTGCGGCGTATTTGCAATTACGGCGTATTAGTCTTTTGACGTTTGTCATTGGGCGAGGTACCTATTATGTGAAACAGTACTTGGCAAAAATAGCACGTACAAAACCTTTTTGAGATGATTTTTACCCTTGTGTGTCGTCATGTTGGAATCGGTCCTTTGAACCATTTGGTGGCGATTACTTCGGGATTTTTGGATTCTTGGGAATTCTTTTGAGATTTTCATTGTCTACACTACCGTGTTGAGATTTTCCTTTTGGCGTATATATATTGAGATTTCCTATTGGTGCTATTTATGGAATTTCCCTTTTGGCGTTGTATGATATTTTTATCTCTTTGTTGACATTTGCCTTATGGCTTATGTCGAGATGACTTTTGCTTATGTTTTCCTTGGAGTTGCCGATATGGCGGGTCTGGGAATTACTCTTTTAGGAGTTTACATTTACTATTCCCTAAACCATTCTTATTTGATTTATGATTGCCAATGATATGAGGCATGCTACATTTTAGCGATTCATGAGATTTTTCATCTCCTTTGTGTTTTATGCTTATTGAAGCAATAGTGTTCTGTCAACTAGTGTAATCATATATGCCATACATGATGCGTATCCTCCATATGTCTTTGGTTAGCTTTCTTATTGTTTCTTCTTGTTTAAGAATAATATCACTATGCTCTTATGCTCTATTATTCTGCTATCATCTTTTACTGATTCATTTAGCTAGACTGACCCGTGTATTTTATACTCGGGTCAGATCGAGGTGTTTCAGGTTAGATACATTTGGACTTAGCATATTCTGCTTCTGCATGGACTATTCTGCTAGCTCTTTTTGTTATAGCTTTTTTTATTCCTTTTTGGTTTGCTACTTTGATATGTATATTCTTTTGACTCGTGTTTGTATTGCGGTCAACATACCACATATGTGATGTATCATTTTGTATACTTTGTGATGTATTTGTACATATGTGTATATATAGGATTATCTACTGTTCTGTGATGTGTTTCGCATTTGATTTATTATATTTTGTTCTGATAGATCCTATAGCCACCTATGGCTTTGTATTAAATATTTATTGGATATGTCGATCCAGAAAAAAAGGCATTGTCGACGTATTCAATAGATATTTAAGACAAGGCTATAGATGGTTGCTCCTATCCAGCCCTATTCTCTGCGTTAGTAGATAGTATTACCTAGTAAAACTCTTTATTAATGTGGGTCTCGAGGTGGGGCGTCACAATAGTATTCCACTTCACAAACGCTTCCAACATATACAACCTGTATATTGGTTTTGAAGTGGTTTTCGATAAGCAAAACACTTACCAATCTCGATCTCTTCAAAACCAATCAATGAATTTGGTTAATTAGAACAAAAATTAAAAAAATATACATTTGGAAAGTAAGTCTTGTATGCTTATCATGTTTTTGACCTTCTAAACTTATACAATCCTTCGGTCAAGGGTGAAGCCAGATAAGTTAGAGCACTAGCTACCTCAAAGCCTTATCTAGATGCTTCGTTCTTAACTCTCACAGATAGAAAAGTCTACTTAGTCGGCTTAAAAAGTACATGACTAAATACTTTCCATAAATGAGTAAATACACAAAACACAATCAAGTCGCATAAGCGACTTCTAATCCACTTTTTATTTAATTAATACTTTTATTAATTGAAACCTCATTTATTAGTCAAACTTCTTTTATCTAATAAAACTTTGTTTAACAATTTCTACTATTAATTTATTCTCCTTCAACGCTTCAAAAAGTAGTCATATACTTATCTCAAATGGTATAAGTATATTCACAAATCATTAACAAGATTTCTTGCCTTAAACGTTTACTTTTTCTATCTTTTTCCAAAAGATTCCATACTTGTTATTACCTTTGATATCCATTCAAAGATCTAATTACATTCACATATTAATTCAATGGGTTTAATACTTAAATATTGTCACTACAAACCCAAAATCATTTCATTTACGCTTATATTTAAAGCATTATTTTTGAAGATCTATTTAAATTCATAATATAATAAAAAATGGTTAAAGACCACTGTTGTTAATAGATTGTCACAACAAACCCAAAACCATTGCTTACTTGTCACTATCTTAAAAGCGTTCATTTTAAAGATTTAAGTATACTTATTACAAGATATTATACTTTTACATAACTTCGCAAAACCGTTAATTATAACATAAATGTTATAATTCAAAACTTTCTTCATTCTTTTATAAAACACTTAACTCACTTTTTTCAAAACACATACACATACACACACTTTAAAAATACATATAAATACATTTTAAATATCTATTTATAATATTACTTGAAAATAACTAATTTATATTTTAATGAGAATAATTAAAAAGCATATCTTATATTATAAAACCCCTTTAACTTAAAAAATCATAAATAATTATCAAAAACATATTTAAATTCAAAAAAACTTTAAAATACTACAAAATGTGTTAGAAAATATCACTAAACAGTTTAGAGAAAATACCAAATTTAAATATCCTTTTTAGATACTTAAAACCATAAGCAACTTACTACAGCATTTATAAATGTTGTTAAAAGTCTTCAATAAAGAACACCGTAGAAAAGCATGATCTTTGCAACCATTTTTAACCACTTAAACAAATGATATAAGACATGAAAATTTTACATTAAGTACTAACATTAAAGTAATTAAATACCATGGAAAGTAAAACTTAAGATAACTCCAATTTAGTTATAAAAATTCCCGAAAATATGGCATTTACTGAAGTGTTCATTTAGCGATGTTTTTACTCCAACCTTAGCCCGTTTGTTTGACCAGTTCCAAAAAAAATTAAACTTTCCTGTTTTTTCAATAATAATTACACATATAGTATTATTAAAAATTCAAAAAAACCTCTAAGGATTTCTTTCAAATTAATTGCAAAATTCCTAAAATCATGACATTTTAAAGTACTCATAGAGTGACCTTCTTCCCGCTAAACATTTTCCGACTTTGTTTCACAAGTTAATAAATGATTTAAACTTCTACATTTTTATAGTAATAAGTACACTTATAGACTTATCAAAAATACAAAGAAGCGCTTAGGATGTCTCTCAAAATTGACTTTGTAAATCATCAAATACAAGACATTCCTAAAGTGCATCCATAACGACCTTTTCGCTTCTAACTTTCACAACTTTGGTTCATAATTTCTATAAACTTTCTAATACATTTCTTTACTGTCCCATACACCAAAATATGTTTAGGTACAATCAAATCAAATTATCCTAAGATAAGATTATAATCTTCCATTTACACAAGTTAAGTTAAGGGATATCAAAGTGCACTTATAGCGACTATTCTCGCTCCAAACACTTTCAAACATACTTCAATTCAATACACAAACGAACCTGTAATGACCCTAATTTTGAGTAACATTATTTAGTACATTTAATTGGATAAATTAAATAAAATAATATTAATAGTTAAGGGACTGAGATTTGTTAATCAATAAAGGGTAATGCCTTAATGAATGTATAAGTAAAAGAGAATTGAAAAAAAGTACATAGGAGGAATATGATAAGGGTAAAATGGGAACATCCTTCATTCTAATACCCTAAACCTTTCTGTTCTTCATTCCTTGTCCATTTTAACATTCACAAAACAAAACTAAAACCCTATTGAGCTCGGTCGGCCACCATTAAGGAGATTCAAGAAGAAAAGTTAGGATTCATGTAAAAAGCATAGGCAAATCAATCAAAGGGAAAATATCAACCTTCTTAACACCAAGCCAAGGTGAATAATTAACTTATACCTCACTTTTGATATTGATTTCGGTTTCAAGTTAGATCTGAATTAATAATGCAAGTAACATGCCATGTTTTGTTTGTTTAAAGGGATATATGTATATGCTTATTGCTGATTTATATTGTTTCATATAGATTTACGATAAGTTTAGATTGGAAAACCTACATCCATAAGATTTATGTTTTCGATATATGGTCAAGAAAATTATTTTAGAAGTGGGTTTCAAGTTTCATAATTTTCTAAGTAGTTGTGGATTTATTGTGAATTTTCTATAAGACAAAATAGATAATGTTGGATTTAAATTATTTAAGGTAATTAAATAACCATTCAGGTTTGAAATTTATATATGTTATAAAGCATATTAAAAGTGAACCATTGTGATTTTTGAGAAATTTTCCTAAGTACTTTATCATGGCTGTAAAACTATTTAAGTTAAGGGATTTAAAATGTGCATGTTTTGTTAGGGATGAGGGCTTATTTGTTAAAATGTTTTTAACTGTAAATTGTGAATTTGGAAGCCTTTTTAGAAAATAATTTTGATAAAGAGTGGGCAACCAATCATATTTTGATAAATTAGGCAAGTTAGATAAAAAGGAATTACTTTAAAAGGAAATAACACATTTTTGTTTCGAATTACAACTTCGCCACTTCCTTAGCTTGCTTTTGCCACCATGCCCAGCTAGTCCCTTCACATCTATTCGAAACCAATGTACGTGAGATCAAGCAATTGATATGTAGTGTATTGGAGAAAGGCGAAAGGAATGATGGTGCCGAAGGTATGCTTCCGAAAGGGTTGAAGCCACTCTAATTAGCTTTCGAATCAATCAACTTACCTTTTTTAAATTGATGCTTTCGAACAAGTTACCGCTTGCCTTTGTTTTTACAAAGGAGCTTTCAAAAGAGTTGTCGCTTACTTTTGTTTTAAAAGAAGCTTTCGAAAGTATAGCCGCTTTTGAATCTGTTCAGTACACATGCTGCCGCATTTATACCTTTTGAATTAGATAAGGTCGTTATAGCCATAAACCATTGTATTCGAAGGTGTGCTTTCGCCTTTTAACTTTGAAGCCGCATTCTTAATGCTTTCGAAAAGTTCATGTACTAGCTTTTAAATGGTTAGGCAATGGTTTCAAAAGGGTGGGTTTCAAAGCTATCCTCTTTCCTAACTCTTTTACTGGGATTAAAGCTTTTGAAAGGGATACTTTCGCTAATATTTTCTTTGACCCTTTAGTTATATTAAAGGTTAAACCTAATTATTTCGAAAGGAATAATTTTAAATGGTTTCTAAGCAATGTTCCCGTAAACTTTTACCCGAACCCAATGCTTTCGAATGATATATTATAAATATTTCGAAAGGTATATTATAAGTATTTTGAAAGATGAGTTTAAATGGTTCCGAAAGAGGATGTCTAAGGTTTTATGTGATGTTTTCAGTTATATTCGAAAGGGAATTGTTTAAGGTTTTAAACAAAGGTTCCGAAGGTATTGTTTTAGCCTTATAGCCTAAAGTTTTGTAAGTTAAAAAGAGGCTTTAACTTTTTTGAAGGGATAGATAATCCCATTGATTTAGATTTCATCAACATTGTTTTGTGTAAAGCATATATCATGGCATAAGTATTTTGAGTAAGCAAAGAGTATGATTTCCGTGTTTTGTAAAGATATGATTTAAAGGGAAAATGATTTGTAAAGATTGTTTACAAAGAAATGAAATTTGAATAGGGTAGTTAACCCTAAGTATATGACTTAGATACAAGAAGACCAGATGGGACTGGTATAGGGTCATATTCGATACTTTAGCTATTAGCCCCTAGCTAAAATAAGTCCAAAATTCCAGTATGTAGGGCTTTATCATAGGTAAGAATAAAATGACGTTACACATAAAATGGAATATACATAGTAAATATAGGTTATTGGTGAGCCAGCAAAACCATTAGAATCAGTTGCCCTAGAAGAAGATAGCTACAGGGAAAATAGCCCAGTATTGCGTCTAATAAAAATTAATATGTTTATTATGTCTGGTTGGTCCGAGTTAGTCGTTGGTTAATAGTTAGCTAGATAAAAACTATAGTGTGGAAAGATGGTCCACCGATTACCTGATCATTATGCATATGTATTATTGCTATTATTTTTATAATCAGTTTGATTGTAGGATTGTATTTAAGAAAGAAATGCTTTTGAAAGGATATTAGTGAGGGAAAACTCGTTCCGCTAAGCGGCATGGTCTCACTTAATATCAATAAACCGAGATGTAATAGAATTATTCACACCAGGATTTATGTCTGACTCAAAGTTTATGTTTTCCCTTAAACTCTCGAGTGCTCAAAATTAAATTTGAGTGGATTGAGAGTTAAAGACTTTTCAAGTCTACTAGTTTGGATGAATAAGCTATCGAAGCATGGAGGAGGCAAAGCTAGCTATGTAGGAGTTATTTAGTATTATTTCCGCTATGATGTATTTATGACTGATATGTCTATCTAGTACTTAGATCATCCAAAGGGGCATCTTCATATGTCGCTCTTGATGTAATTTATAATAATTATATTTGATCAAAATCTAGGAATCTTTTTGAGATTATGTAATTGAATATGAAATATTGATTTGAAATGTAATCAAAAAAGTTGTTTTTAAAATTTAAGTTGATTTTATTTCATATTCATGTGCCTCTGATATTATGGATACCATTAACATTACCATATTTTATCACTGGAGGTTAATGCTATAGATCACTGCAGCATTTGTGGCGCTTAGCTTTGGGCCTCAAAGTTTAGGATGTTACAACTTGGTATCAGAGCATAGGTTTATAAAAACTCAAAAGAAATTTTATACTTAAAATGATTTTTGAAACAAAATCCTAACGAAATAGAGAAAACATCGGGGTATGGAATAACGTTATAGTAATATACTTATATTTGCTATATATAAGTATGTGCTTTATCTCAATTTCTCTTATCTCCCTTAGGTTATTCTTCTGTATCTTACAAAGACTCGAATGCAGACTATAAGGAAGTAAGATATGGTGCTGAGAATAGAAGAGTTGACATTGGTGAAGGAAGCAACACAGCTAATGGAAACACCAGACCAAACACTAGAAGGAATCCAGGTCAGGCACAGGCTGCTAATGTAGGCGTTGGAGCATCGCAAGTCGATATGGAATCCATGTATTTTTTTTTTGGCAAAGCCAGCGGGGTTGACTGGTCCCCTACCAGTTTATTGCAACACAGATAAAGTTACAAAAAAAAAGGTAGAAAAAAGGAAAAAGAGTAAGGAAGAGAGAAAATGAAAAACAGAAAATAACACAATTGAAAAAACAACAAAAATCAAGCACATCTAATAATTAAATTGTCAGGATAATCTCTGTTGCAAGTCTTCAATTGCAAGTGAATGGCAGTCCTAACTTCATGCCATAGGTCCTCCAGATTCTTCCTTTGCGTATCAAATACAATCGCATTCCTCTCCTTCCATATGAGTCTCATGTAAATTTTCAAACAAACAACCAACACTCTAGATCGTGCACTTCTCCATCTCGTAGCCTTATAAATGATGCTCCACACAATACTCGAGTTTCCAGAAGATAGATTATAACCAGAATTGCTACTAATGCAGTTGATCAAGTTCTTGAGTGCAGGGCAATCAAAGAAAAGGTGATCAGCAGTCTCCTCATACATTTCACAAAACAAACACATAGGGGAGCAGGGAAACCCTATAATGTTTAATCTTCCTCTGGTCAGCAGAGCATGGTTTAACACTTTCCACATCATCAAATTTTGGGATGGGACAGAGTCATTCGACCAGATGACTGAGTACCATTTTGTTGCAGGTAGGGGAGTGAAATCAGAGCAAAAATTGTACACACTGTGAACACTGTGAACACTATGAGCAAAAATCCCATAGCTGCGACAAGAAGGGATGTTTCGCTCATGAATGTCGGACAGGCAAAGCAAAGAAGAATGCTGACAAGAAAGAAGTGAGATGCTTCAACTGTGATCAGGTTAGACATTATAAGAACCAGTGCAAGGAACTAGCCAAGGACGGAAATGGCAAAATGTTTGCATTGAAACCAGCTACCTCAAGACTACCAGCAGAAGAAAATGGAAAAGCTATGCTGAGAGGTAAACTTTTGACTCATAGTGTATCATTTAGAGTTCAATTTAATACTAGTGCATTGCATTCTTTTGTACCTCATTGTTTGGTAAATAATCTTAACCTAGAATCCACATACCTAGTTACATCCTTAAGGGTTGCGAACCCAATAAGAGGGTAAGCTACTCTTGGGTTGAGATATTGCCACTTAGAATTTGAGTTGTTAGGTCATATATTTACTTGCAATTTGCATGTATTTGATTTTGTATGGTTCAAAATTATTTTGGGTATGTATTGGTTAAGTAAGTATGATGCTAGGATATTTTGCCACGATAAGAAAATATCACTTAGACACTCTAGTTGTAGTGATTGGATTACATACTCCATAGAAAATCATAGTTTTGAGGTTAATGCTTTGTTGGGTGTTATGGAGACAGAAGACGAGTTAAATCAAGTTTTCAGAGAATTCACAGATGTCTTTGAGCCCGCGAAAGTACTACCGCCAAAACGACCATTGAGTTTCGGATAAATTTAGTACCAGAAGCAGAACCAGTAAGTAGACCGCCAAGTAGGAAAACACCTACCGAGATGAATAAGTTAAAGGTGCGGTTGATGGATTTAGAAGGTAAGAATTTTATAAGACCAAGCAGCCAATGGGAGTAGCCATAGTTTTTGTAAAGAAATCGGACGGATCATTGAGGTTGTGCATCAATTGTCGTAAGCTGAATGAGAAGATGATAAAGAACCGATATGTGTTACCTAAGATTGACGATTTGTTCAAATAGATGAGTGGAGCCAAAGTATTTTCGTAGCTAAATTTGGCAATAGGTTTCATCAACTTAGAGTAGCAGAGGATAGTATTCCTTTAAAGGCATTTAGGACCAGATATGGATCGTATGAATGGTTGGTGATGCCGCTCCGATTAAGTAATGCGCCAGCATTCTTCGTGGACTTAGTGAATAGAATCTTCCGAGAACATTTGGACAGATTCAAGTTAGTATCATAGACGACGTTTTGATATACTCCAAGGATGAAAGAGATCATGAAGTTCATCTTAGGATAGTGCTTGAGACGTTGAGGCGGGATTAGCTGAAAGCAAAATTTTCGAGGTGTTACTTCTGGAAGAAGGAAGTGAAGTTTTTTGGTCACGCAGTCTCGGAGAAAGGGTTGTCGGTGGATTCGGCTAAGATCGAGGCAGTTAATAATTGGAGAAGACCCGAGACAGTGACTGAGAAAAAGAGTTTTCTTGGGTTAACTGGCCATTGTCGGAGATTCAGCAAGGATTTCTTACGAATAGCCACACCGGTGACTAAGCTAACTTGAAAAGATGTGAAGTTTGTCTGGACTAATAAGTGTAAGGAAGCAATCCAGAAACTAAAACATTTATTGACTAATGCACTTATGTTAGTTGTTCCAGAAGGGAATCAAGACTTGGTGGGGAAAGCATGTGGAACAGGATTAGGAGTTGTGTTAATGCAGAGGGGTAAAGTGATTACATATGCTTCTTGACAACTTAGACCACATGAAGTTAGATATCCAACTCATGATTTGGAATTAGCTACAGTAATTTTTGCATTGAAGGTGTGACCTTTTGGGAGAAAGATTTGAGTTGTATACGGATCATAAGTCACAAAGGTATTTATTCTCCCAGAAGGAATTGAATATGAGACAATAGAGGTGGCTAGAGTTTTTAGCCGCATATGACTCATTGAGTACACACCAGGAAAAAGCAATAAGGTTACAGATGCGCTTAGCAGATAATTTCAAAATGCGGTATTGGCAATGATAGTTGAGTGGAAAGATTTAGAAGCATTGACTATATGCGGAGTACAATGGATATCTAAGGCTAGTTCTAGTCGAGGAACTGCTATGTTATTATGTTTAGAAGTTGACCGATAGTGATTAAAAAGATTGCATCTAGGCAAGGAGAGGATCCATTATTAGCTGACAAATCATAAAGCTAAGTAATGGAATAGAGAGTGGTGGCTTAAAAGAAGTCAGTCGTGACCAGAATGGATGGTTGAGAAAGAAAGGAAGACTATGTTTCTGAATGTGGGAAACATTAGGAAGAAAGTTCGTAGAGAATGTCATTATTCGAAGTTCACTATTAATCCAAAGGAACTAAGATGTATCAGAATACGAAAAGGAGTTTCTTCTGGGAAGGTATAATGAAAGATGTAGGCTTATGGGTAGGGCAGTGTTTGAACCATCAATAGGTAAAAGATGAACATCGAAAACTGAATGGCTTACTTTAGCCTTTAAATATTCTAGTCTGCAAATGGGATTCTATCTTAAAGGATTTAAAAATGGGTTGCCAAGGTCAAATAGAGGAAATGAGAGTATATAGGTTATAGTGGACAGATTGACTAAAAGTGCACACTTTATGCCCGTTAAGTCAACAAGGTCAGCACCAGGTTTAGCTAAGTTATTCATAAGGAATATAGTTAGACTGCATGGAATTCCTAATAGAATAGTAAGTGACGGAGATTCCTTATCTACTAGCGAGTTATTAAAGATTCTATAGGAGACTTTAGGTATTAAGCCCAAGATGAGTACCGCTTACCATCCGTGGAAAGATGGGCAAATGGAGAGAGTGTTGGCGTCAAAATTGACCCCAACACCTAATTATATGTAAGCACCAATATCCAATCCAGTCATAGAAATATGAAGAGAAATACATGAATATCAAAATTAAAACAATTCGAAAGCAAGTAAATAGAGACACGGATTTATAGTGGTTCGGCTAACTCCGACCTACGTCCGCTTCAAAGATTTTCCTTTTTATTAGTTTATACTGCTGATTATAGTTACAGATCCATGATTTTCAAAAATAAAAATGGCAGAATGTAGCCTAGGTAGAAGATGAAAAGAAGCAGAATGGATGTCCTTTTTTTTGAAGCCATGCATGCTGTATTTATAAGGGAAGACGACCACCAATCTCTCTGAAACTTGGGCTACAAGACCTTCTTATCCATATGGGCCCAAATAGGGGTCGCTAGGCCCAAATCCTAATAAAAAGGGATCAGTACTTCCCTCCATCGGTTAATTCTGGGGCAACGATCTCTATGTGTCTTCTTCATGCGTAAACATGTTGGAATCTCAAATATTGTAACGACCCGAAATTTTCGATCCCGAAAATCCCAAATAGTTATGAAAAAGAAGAAAGAGATAGAAGAAGAAGAACAGAAACATCGACAACTCACATTCACAGCGGATAAAATATAATAATAATTAATATCAGTTTACAAAAGAATACTATATCTGTCGATTACATTTAATATACATCAGAGTATCACATATATACAGTCACTGAATATACACAATTATCATGTAACAGATTTATAATAATATAAACACAACTGAAATACTCTATACGCCCTTGCCATGCAGCTCGTCTCCTGAACTCCAGAACGTATCTACCTGAAAATCTGTAATACTCGGTCTGACCTGAGCATTACACCAAAGTAACACCCAGGTCAGGCTGGAAACCAGCGTGAGTAAACCCAACTATTACCAAAGCAAACAACTTGAATAAACCCGGGTAACTTATATCAAGTTAACCAATTCACAATTTGCTGTAGACAACACTTATTTCACATATAAATTTCTAAGTACCCAACTTAGATAAAATAAATCCTATTTACTTAAATCGTTTCATTTTATCGTAGTGATTTCACAAATCAATTATATAAATTTGAAGTGGTTTTGGGTATTTCCCAATACCCGACCCCGGTCTCTTCGAGTCCCATGTCATCATAACCCAAGTTATCAAAATGAAATACATAACATTTCATAACATAGGTATCAACTCATCCAAAGCATCCGATACCATTCAGTCATCCATAAGCAATGCTTAATCACATACAAAATAATTCAATTGATTCTAATTTGAATTTCTAACCACATTCATTTAGATTCCTTCATTCAATCTTAATCAATTCCAAACCAATTAATTAGTCAACCCTTCACTATTCATCTTAATTAATCACCCTGGATCAATTTTTTTTTCAATTTCATTCAAGTAATTAACTTAAATTAACTTCACGATATTAATTGTACTTAACCAAAATCAATAAGTAGTCTTATTGATTAACTATTTAATTCCCTTAATTCTTAATTACTTATATTAATTAACTCCTCTTAAGTCACTTATTCCTAATTAATTCATCTTAATTAATCAATCTTTAATTATATCGTTGATTAAAATGATTTCCAATTATATTTCAATTTATCCTAATCCACATTAATTACTTCATTCAACCACAATATTGATCTTCCATGAATTATCTCAACCTATAATTAGCTATCCATTTATTTACTTCATTAAATAAATCAATTTCTCTTTAATTAATCATCTTGATTAATCTCTTGATTAATTACACAAGTAATCATCTTTTATTAATTACATTAAGTATTCGCTTATCAAACCATCAATTGATTATTATGGATTTATTAAACTTAATAGATTGACTTAACTTTAATTAATTAATTAATTCAAACTTTTAATTACTAAATTAATTGCCCCAATCATTAATTGACTGAATTAATTTACTATCCATTCTAATTACCCTACTAATTTAATGAATCACAAATCATTAAATCTTTATTAACATTAGAATGGAAACAATTCATATTTATGATTTAAGTTTAAACAACTTAAACCCCAATAGTTCGAGTCAAATTACAATTAACTCGACAATCATCCAAAATCACAATCACCGGATCATCAATTCACAGTGCATATCAAATTAGTTCAACCATTCAACCAAATATTTAAATTTAACCATTTAAATTTAAATAGAAATTCAACAGAGTGAGATTTACTCACCTTTGCTTTTATTTGCAATCCATTTCATCCTCGATTTTGATTCCACGATTATTGACCTTGTATAAATATTAAAGGATTTTATTAATATTCGATCAATTTGAATAAATAAATTTTAATGATTTAAATTTAAACTAGAACTTTTCCCTTTGAAACTACATATACACTTATAAACATAAATTATATATTCCAAAAATCTAACCCTTTATAAATTCTCTCATATTCCAAATCTTATGCATATATATATAGCACAAATCAATGATTTTATTTATTTTTATTTTATATGTATATATATATTTGGATTTATAACTAAAATAATTAAATAAATTATTTAAATAACTTAATCACCTTCATTATTAATCCTTAATTAAATTAACTAGCCATATAAATTTTAAAATTAATTACAGTATATCTCTCACCAGAATCGCAGACGAGCAGCGAGCTTCTTCCCCATCACTGTCGAACGTCCTCAACTACAGCCATCAACAAACTGCCTTACCCCACTCTCTTCGCCTACGGCCTCAACATCACCCCTCGACCTCACTCCCAGCCTCACGCGACTTCGGAAATCCTCACAGCATCACCACACCTCTGCGTCCACTCCAGTATCACAATCTTGCCTTCCCCGTGTTCGCGTAAGCCTCTATACCTTCGCGAGAACCCCGTTGACATGCGACTCCAACTTCCTGAACTCGACGGCATGCCGATGATTCTGTCTCGCAACGACCTTCACGAGCACACGGCGACTCAGATTCGCCACCAAAACAAAGCCCTAATCTCGATGCTTGGCCAAGGATTGATCATTGAAGGAGGGATCAATTCGCAATGTAGCTGGGAATTTGATTTATTGATTTGGGAAAAACCCTATTTTCTCGATCGGGTCTAGTTTGAGGAGGATGAAGATGAAGAGGGGTTGGCCCTTTATTCCTTTTCTTTTATCATACGTGAAGAGGAAATTTAACTGAAGTATCGGCCTTTTTTTTAATTTCATTTTCGCGTTCGATCCCTTAGAGAGGAAGACGGGGAATTAGATACAGATGGGTGAGAGGCTTCTCGAGTACGAGTTACATGAAAATATCTTTGACCCTTGACTTTGAATTTTATTATATTGTAAAACTTTCAAAACATCGCATTAATTGCCATTTAAAATTTCAAACTCCTTTTAAACAATGCCGTTAGGTGATTACAAGATTTACCCGCGTTCCGAACACGATGGAACGTATCTCGGTGGCCAATTTGATCGCATGCGCGAGTTACAAAGGAAAACGATCAAATTTCAATTAAATCGATTAAAATAGTTCTAAGCGTTTTGAGCTGCCAGGGTCAAACAACAACTCCGATTGCTACGAAAATTGAAATCCAATAATAACTAACTATTACGGATCCAATGGAACTGGTTTCGTCGAATTCCGAGACTGTGCCTCAGAAGGCTATTTTTAAATTCCAACTTAAACGATATATTATTAAAATTGAACAAATTACCTTTAAATTAAATTTCAACACTTTCACTACCTTCAGTGTTATCAATATAAATTTTATAAGCCTTCAAATTATTATTAACAGGCTTAAAACTTTAGATTCAGTGTTTTACCCAATTTCAAACTATATGATTCAATATTTAAACTATATAATTCAATAATTTAATTATCAAGTAAATATTAATATTTGGAATTCAAGTTAAAATTAATTTTTAAATATTTTAAAATCAATTAAATATTCCAATTTAAATTGGTAAAAATTTCGGATCGTCACATTCCTCCCCCCTTAAAAGAATTTCGTCCCCGAAATTACTAGATAGGAAGAATGGTCCGATACCCGTTTACCTTCTCCCAAAATTCACAATTCAACATTCTACCAACTATCTTTTATTAAGTCCCACTGTCACCTTATCCTACTTCCTAAAATCTTTTAGAGTTTCAAACAATACCCTCTTGCTCAATCATCTAAATTTTAATTTAAAGCCAAATTTTGAATTATCAAATTTTCTCAAAAAATTTCGAACTCTCTAAATTCCCAAAAATTTTTGCCAGCGTCTCCTTTGCGCGGCTAGCTCGGTACAACTACAAAAGGCCTTCACGGGCTCCCAAATTCCAAAAAGGAAACAGAAAGCCTAGTGGCTAGATCAAAAACTCAATCCAATTCATACAGAAATTAAAATACGTACCTTTTTGTCGAGCAATACAAATTTATCTTTTGGAATCAAATCCAATTCCTTTTCCCTTTAATACCTGCATATCTTGTTTAGCAACAATATTCAATCGTAACTTTACAAATCATTTTATACATTCTCTTATATAGGTTTTCATATTTACTTCTATTCAAATTCGTTTTTCCCGTTTTAATATGAATTCAGCTTATTTCAATTTTGAATATTAAATTTTTATTTTCCATTTACAACTGAGTCTTATCAGTTCCATCTACTAATCTATTTCAGTTTCATATTTAAAATCATTTAATTGCTTAACAAAATTTTCTCAAAAATTTTCAAGAATCTTCTAACTCCCAAAATTTTCGGAAAATTTTGGCAGAGTCTCCTTTGTACGGAGGAGATTTTGGAATTTGACAAGAGATATAAATATATATACATCGACCCACCCGGTCGGAAAAAGCAAAAACAGTTCATATTTCCTATTTTTATTGCGTAGGCGTACCTTATTTAGCATTTTAAGCAAGCAGCTTATTTATTTTAGCAATTAGCGCATCCAAATCCAGCCAAACGGCCTTCAGGTACCTGTACTTACTCAATTTAAATATGTAAGTGCCATATATAGAGAATTCATTAGCATTCCACTTACTTTCAATAGCTAAACACATATATTACATACACAACAAGTGCCAAACGCTTCCCATAAGCGATTCATATGATTTTAAAGCTTATTCAATTGTTTCCAACCAAATTTATATTCCATTTCATTCAATTTTAATGGCTTGCAACTCAATTTCTTACATCCAAATGATTTTAAATCCAAACAGGCTTATATTCACTTTAATTAATTCAAAATCAATTTTATTTAATCCCTATCAACTCAAAGAATTTTAATTACTTTTGTTCACGCCAAACGACAATTATTTTATGCAATTTTGATGATATTCACTCAATAGAATATTTATTTTAGTTTATAACTATTTTAAATTAATTTTCAACTCATTTTATATTTAATTTCATTTCATTTCTGATTTATTCACCCACCATTCATTAGCTTGACACATTTCATTCTTGTATAATACTAGCCATTCCAAAATTAATTCAATCCAAGCTTTATTAATGGGTTTTCACCCTTATTCGAAGCCAAGCTTCCATAAATTTTTAACTTAAGTTAATTTACTTTAATTTATTCCAACATCAAACTTAAGTTTACTTCCATTTGATCCTCATTTAATCAACTTCCATTAAATTCAGTTAGCCCATCAATTTTTAATTTTAAATTCACCTCCTCAATTTATCAAAATAATATCCAAGCACATACTTAACTCATTTATACTTCAAATTAATATGCCACCGAACTTAAGTTCAGTCTGATAATCCAATTTCAATCACAACTTTGATTTAGTTTTTATGTAATCAGACTTCATCCATTTATTATTGAACTCAATTAACCCATTTTAAATTTTAAATTTACGTACTTAATTCATGTTCGAATTTATTTTATTAATACAAGGCCATTCTCCATTTATTTCTATTCACTTGGGTTTTGTTGCAATCCAAACCATATCTATTATAATCACTTCTATTTCATATAACATCACTTCTCTTATATCCAATTTACTTGCAAATTTCATTAAATATTATTCAAATCACCCTTGAATTTTATTTGTAATTCAAACCATCACATTTTCAATCCAACTTTATTTTATTTTTATTTTTATTTTTACAACATCTCCTCTTATTTAATTCATTCTCAAATCCAAGTCGAATTCGATCTACAATTCTAATTCATTTCCAAATTCCATTATTAATTTACAATCCATTTATTTATCAAAGTTAAATTTTATTAACATGCTCAATCAAACAATTATTTAATCAATTAGCTTATTTCCAAATTCTAAATCAATATTCGATTTTAATTACAAAATCACTTCATTAAAATTTTAGTTTGGATCTCCTTTAATTTACCCAAAATTCCAACATCTTTATTTAAAAAAGATTAGAAATGCTTTTAATTTCACATCATACTTAATAAAATATCTCTTTATAAAAAAATACTTTTTATGACTCGATGTCTCAACCAGTCCATCCTTGTTCTCGCAGAAATTCAGTCATACGTTGATCAGGCGTAGGACTGAAAAACTATAAGTACTTGGCAAACCCGTTTTCAACACCCAGTAAAAATACTTGAAAAATAATTTTATTAAAAATATTGAATACAGTTTTTTTTAAAAAAAAAATAGAGGAAATAACTTTAGTGAGAATGCTCTGGAAATCATCACCCCCATCCATGGCCACAGTTAACCCGATGGTTACGTTGCCATCCCGACAAAATCCATAGATAACTGTAGGCCTCCACGCCCCTCGATTACACCATCGAACCCACGACAGATCGCAGCTACAACTGGGGTTACGTAGCCATCACAGCAAAAACCCATATAACTGTAGGCATCAGCGCCATCGAATTTCGCTGCCAAAATGAAACTTCTACACTCCACTTGACCATAGATCGCAGTCTACCGATGTTGCGTTGCCTTCCCGGCAAAAATCAAGTGTAGACTGTTGGCACTCATCCTCCACACGATTTCGCTATGGTCCCCACATTAGATCGCAGCGACATCGAGTTACACTGTCGTCACAGCATAACCCAAATGCCTCTGTAGGCATCAGCGCCCTCGACTTCCGCTACCCAATAATCCTCAGGAACTAGTTTTGTCCGGACTCCTCATAGGATCAACCTTAGAACCCTCCCTTGGGGCTCAAGCACCCCCACCCAGTGGCACTCCTGAGAAGTTCATTTCAAGGGAGCGCCTTTTTCCCCAGAGCCATCATCAAAACATTTTATACTATACACATATAGTATCTTCAAATCATACACCTAGTATGATATCATACAAAGCTCCTTTACACAAAATCGATTATCCCAAAATCGATAATTCTCAAATTAGGCTTTCCAAATTCCAATATTGATTTTACTCAAAAATCAAAAGCCTTTCCAAATCCAAAGGTCCTCAAAACCTTTTCCAAAATCCTCATAAGATCCTTTATATATATATATATATATATATATATATATATACAGATATGTATAATTTTTAAAACTTTGGATCAAATCACTATGCGAATAGAATAATATATGTACATCCTACGATTTATTTCCATTGATAATCAGCCAAATCAATTTCCTTTCTATTCACATTTCCTTAAATTCCCCTTCACTTATTTACAATTGCCTTAATCCCCATTTGGATTATCACTTCAAATCTTATCTCAGTTGGGTATTTAAATCAATAACAGTTTGAACTCCGACCAGTTTATATGTAGAAAATAGGTTGTAAATTTTAAAAATAGATAAGTAGTTGAAAAATATTTAATAGTTTGCAAATAGCTTTAAAATAATTAACTAATTATAGAATAGTTGAAAATAGTTAAATAGTTTCAGAAATTTTTAAATAATTGCCAAATAGTTGTAAAATAGAAATTAGTTTGTAAAATAGTTGAAAAATAGCCATTAGCCTAGAAAACAGTTGAAAAATGATTAAATAGCTCCAAAAATAATGGTAAAACAAATATAAAATAAGTTAGCTTTAAAAAAAGAAAGATTGTATATATTTAATAGCTTAGAAAAATAAGTTTATATCAAAAAAAATTATATTGAAAATAGTCAAGAGTCAACTGTTCACTTCCCCAACAATTCAATGTACACTTCCATTTGATTTTAATCCTCTTCAACTTTAATTATAATTCCAAATTATTCCAATCAATCTGAATTATTATCAATTGAACCCATTCCAAATTCAAATCATTTCAATATAATCCAGTTTAATTTCTCATTTAAATTTTTAAACTTATACATCTTCAATCACCAATCCACTTTATTCAAACAAAAATTCAATTTCAATCTTGAATTTAAACTATCTCGAAATTCTGAGTTCAATTTTCAAAATTTCATTTTAAATTATCTCAACTTATGTATTTCATGGTTCAATACAATTTTATTTTAAAATTTTAATTTATTATTCAATTTTATCTTTCAGTTTTGAAGCCAGTTCTTAAACAAGTTTATTTTACAATTCAATTGTTCAAATTTATTTTATTTATACAATACCATTCTCAATTTAAAGATTTTTATTAACAAAAGGATGATATCATCCAATTTATTTTGAAACGTCCTTCCATTATCAATTTTTAAATCTCAAACCTGTTTTGAGATCACACAAATTCCCAATTCAATTAACCATTTAACTTTCCAAGTTAAATTCCAATTTACTTAATCCAATCAACCTTCCTCAATATGAATTCCCGCTTCAAACTTCAAAGTTCTTTCCCTCTTATAAGTTCACAACTTATATCACTTTGGGTTTTTACATCACACTTCAGGGAAAAATCAAAACTCAACCCCTTAGAGTTTATTTCAAATTATCTTTGATATCATGTATATCCATACATATATACATATTTATTTCTTGGCCCTCTCAGCCATGTTTCATAATTTTAAACCACCGTTTTAAATTCAAATCAAATTTCAAACAACCCATTGTTTCCAACAAGTCTCAGTTACCCAAATAATACTTATTCATTATTTTTCATTACTTTGAAACAAAATTTTCAAATTCTAGGACCATATTTAGAATTTCATTTTTAATCAATCAAATTTTAATTTGGTTGTATTTCTATTTCTACTTAATTTAATTCCAATTCAAGATTTCAGTTTGGTTGTATTATGTTACTTATTAATTTTAAATTTCAATAATTAACAACCAATCACCTTAATATTTATGAGAAAGAAATATTGCTTTATATATAAAAATATATATTTTATATAAAATCTTTTAAAATCTTTATATAAGAAAATAACAAGTACGCTCTCATATATATATATATATATATATATATATATATATTCAACTCATTCTAGAGTACTACAGACTCTATTATATGAGTAGTCCCCACCAGAGCCAAGGTTCTCGCTTAACCTTTCAGCTCTGATACCAAATGTAACGACCCAAAATTTTCGATCCCCAAAATTCCAGATAGTTATGAAAAAGAAGAAAGAGATAGAAGAAGAAGAACAAAAACATCAACAACTCACATTCGCAGCGGATAAAATATAACAATAAATAATATCAGTTTACAAAAGAATACTATATATGTCGATTACATTTAATATACATCAGAGTTTCACATATATATAGTCATTGAATATACACAATTATCATCTAACAGATTTATAATAATATAAACACAGCGGAAATACTCTATACGCCCTTGCCATGCAGGTCGTCTCCTGAGCTCCAAAAGGTACCTACCTGAAAATCTAGAATACTCGGTCTGACCCGAGCATTACACCAAAGTAACACCCGGGTCAGGCTGGAAACCAGCGTGAGTAAACCCAACTAACATTAAATACCAAAGCAAACAACTTGAATAAACCCGGGTAACTTATATCAATTTAACCAATTCACAATTTGCTGTAGAAAACACTTATTTCACATATAAATTTCTAAGTACCCAACTTAGATAAAATAAAACCTATTTACCTAAATCATTTTATCGTAGTGATTTCACAAATCAATTATATAAATTTGAATTGGTTTCGGGTATTTCCCAATACCCGACCCCGGTCTCTTCGAGTCCCATGTCATCATAACCCAAGTTATCAAAATGAAATACATAACATTTCATAACATAGGTATCAACTCATCCAAAGCATCCGATACCATTCTGTCATCCATAGCAATGCTAAATCACATACAAAATAATTCAATTGATTCTAATTTAAATTTCTAACCACATTCATTTAGATTCCTTCATTCAATCTTAATCAATTCCAAACAAATTAATTAGTCAACCCTTCACTATTCATCTTAATTAATCACCCTGGATCAATTTTTTTTTCTATTTCATTCAAGTAATTATCTTAAATTAACTTCACGATATTAATTGTACTTAACCAAAATCAATAAGTAGTCTTATTGATTAACTATTTAATTCCCTTAATTCTTAATTACTTATATTAATTAACTCCTCTTAAGTCACTTATTCCTGATTAATTCATCTTAATTAATCTATCTTTAATTATATCGTTGATTATATAAATTAATGATTTCCAATTATATTTCAATTTAGCCTAATCCACATTAATAACTTCATTCAACCACAATATTGATCTTCCTTGAATTATCTCAACCTATAATTAGTTATGCATTTATTTACTTCATTGAATAAATCAATTTCTCTTTAATTAACCATCTTAATTAATCTCTTGATTAATTACACAAATAATCATCTTTTATTAATTACATTAAGTATTCACTTATCAAACCATTCATTGATTATTCTGGATTTATTAAACTTAATAGATTGACTTAACTTTAATTAATTAATTAATTCAAACTTTTAATTACTAAATTAATCGCCTCAATCATCAATTGACTGAATTAATTTATTATCCATTCTAATTACCCTACTAATTTAATGAATCACAAATCATTAAATCTTTATTAACATTAAAATGGAAACAATTCATTTTTATGATTTAAGTTTAAATAATTTAAACCCTAATATTTCGAGTCAAATTACAATTAACTCGAGAATCATCCAAAATCACAATCATCGGATCATCAATTCACAGTGCATATCAAATTAGTTCAACCATTCAACCAAATATTTAAATTTAACCATTTAAATTTAAATAGAAATTCAACAGAGTGAGATTTACCCACCTTTGCTTTTATTTGCAATCCATTTCATCCTCGATTTTGATTCCACGATTATTGACCTTGTATAAATATTAAAGGATTTTATTAATATTCGATCAATTTGAATAAATAAATTTTAATGATTTAAATTTAAACTAGAACTTTTCCCTTTGAAACTACATATACACTTATAAAAATAAATTATATATTCCAAAAATCTAACCCTTTATAAATTCTCTCATATTCCAAATCTTATGCATATATATAGCACAAATCAATGATTTTATTTATTTTTATTTTATATGTATATATATATTTGGATTTATAACTAAAATAATTAAATAAATTGTTTAAATAACTTAACCACCTTCATTATTAATCCTTAATTAAATTAAGTAGCCATATAAATTTTAAAATTAATTACAGTATATCTCTCACCAGAATCGCAGACGAGCAGCGAGCTTCTTCCCCATCACTGTCGAACGTCCTCAACTACAGCCATCAACAAACTGCCTTACCCCACTCTCTTCGCCTACGGCCTCAATATCACCCCTTGACCTCACTCCCAGCCTCACGCGACTTCGGAAATCCTCACGGCATCACCATACCTCTGCGTCCACTCCAGTATCAAAATCTTGCCTTCCCCGTGTTCGCGTAAGCCCCCATACCTTCGCGAGAACCCCGTTGACACGCGACTCCAACTTCCTGAACTCGACGGCATGTCGATGATTCTGTCTCGCAACGACCTTCACGAGCACACGGCGACTCAGATTCTCCACCACAACAAAGCCCTAATCTCGATGCTTGGCCAAGGATTGATCATTGAAGGAGGGATCGATTCGAAATGTAGCTGGCAATTCGATTTATTGATTTGGGAAAAACCCTATTTTCTCGATCGGGTCTAGTTTGAGGAGGATGAAGATGAAGAGGGGTTGGCCCTTTATTCCTTTTCTTTTATCATACGTGAAGAGGAAATTTAGCTGAAGTATCGGCCATTTTTTTATTATTTCATTTTCGCGTTCGATCCCTTAGAGAGGAAGACAGGTAATTAGATATAGATGGGTGAGAGGCTTCTCGAGTACGAGTTAAATGAAAATATCTTTGACCCTTGACTTTGAATTTTATTATATTGTAAAACTTTCAAAACATCGCATTAATTGCCATTTAAAATTTCAAACTCCTTTTAAACAATGCCGTTAGGTGATTACAAGGTTTACCCACGTTCCGAACACGATGGAACGTATCTCGGTGGCCAATTTGATCGCATGCGCGAGTTACAAAGGAAAACGATCAAATTTCAATTAAATCGATTAAAATAGTTCTTAGCGTTTTGAGCTGCCAGGGTCAAACGACAACTCCGATTGCTACGAAAATTGAAATCCGATAATAACTAACTATTACGGATCCAATGGAACTGGTTTCGTCGAATTCCGAGACTGTGCCTCGAAAGGCTATTTTTAAAATCCAATTTAAACGATATATTATTAAAATTTTACAAATTACCTTTAAATTAAATTTTAACACTTTCACTACATTCAGTGCTATCAATATAAATTTTATAAGCCTTTAAATTATTATTAACAGGCTTAAAACACCAGATTCAGTGTTTTACCCAATTTCAAATTATATGATTCAATATTTAAACTATATAATTCAATAATTTAATTATCAAGTAAATATTAATATCTGGAATTCAAGTTAAAATTAATTTTTAAATATTTTAAAATCAATTAACTATTCCAATTTAAATTGGTAAAAATTCCGGATCGTCGCAAATATCATGTTGATTGGATACATGGAGCTCGTGCTTTCAGTCAATCTTTGGTTCGAATCCATTTGCAAGTTACCCTCTATGGATCCCTTTTGAATAGATCATATAGATGCATATTCTTCCATGACCCATTATAAGAACCAGTGCAAAGCAAAGAAGAATGTCGGACAGGCAAAGCAAAGAAGAATGCTGACAAGAAAGAAGTGAGATGCTTCTTACATCCATAAGGGTTGTGAACCCAATAGGAGGGTAAGCGACTCTTGGGTTGAGATATTGCCACTTAGAATTTGATTTGTTAGGTCATATATTTACTTGCAATTTGCATGTATTTGATTTCGTATAGTTCGAAATTATTTTGGGTATGTATTGGTTAAGTAAGTATGATGCTAGGATATTTTGCCACGATAAGAAAATATCACTTAGACACTTTAGTTGTAGTGATTAGATTACATACTCCATAGAAAATCACAGTCTTGAGGTTAATGCTTTGTTGGGTGTTATGGAGACAGAAGACGAGTTAAACCAAGTTTTCAGAGAATTCACAGATGTCTTTGAGCCCGCGAAAGTACTACCGCCAAAACGACCATTGAGTTTCGAATAAATTTAGTACCGGAAGCAGAACCAGTAAGTAGACCGCCAAGTTGGAAAACACCTACCGAGATGAATAAGTTAAAGGTGTGGTTGATGGATTTAGAAGGTAAGAATTTTATAAGACCAAGCAGCCAATGGGAGTAGCCATAGTTTTTGTAAAGAAATCGGACGGATCATTGAGGTTGTGCATCAATTGTCGTAAGCTGAATGAGAAGATGATAAAGAACCGATATGTGTTACCTAAGATTGACGATTTGTTCAATTAGTTGAGTGGAGCTAAAGTATTTTCCAAGCTAAATTTGGCCACAGGTTTCATCAACTTAGAGTAGCAGAGGATAGTATTCCTTTAATGGCATTTAGGACCAGATATGGATCGTATGAATGGTTGGTGATGCCGCTCCGATTAACTAATGCGCCAGCATTCTTCGTGGACTTAGTGAATAGAATCTTCCAAGAACATTTGGACAGATTCAAGTTAGTATCATAGACGACGTTTTGATATACTCCAAGGATGAAAGAGATCATGAAGTTCATCTAGGATAGTGCTTGAGACGTTGAGGCGGGATTAGCTGAAAGCGAAATTTTCGAGGTGTTACTTCTGGAAGAAGGAAGTGAAGTTTTTTGGTCACGCAGTCTCGGGGAAAGGGTTGTCGGTGGATTTGGCTAAGATCGAGGCAGTTAATAATTGGAGAAGACCCGAGACAGTGACTGAGAAAAAGAGTTTTCTTGGGTTAACTGGCCATTGCCGGAGATTCAGTAAGGATTTCTTACCAATAGCCACACCGGTGACTAAGCTAACTTGAAAAGATGTGAAGTTTTTCTAGACTAATAAGTGTAAGGAAGCAATCCAGAAACTAAAACATTTATTGACTAATGCACTTATGTTAGTTGTTCCAGAAGGGATTCAGGACTTGGTAGGGAACGCATGTGGAACAGGATTAGGTGTTGTGTTAATGCAGAGGGTTAAAGTGATTACATATGCTTCTTGACAACTTAGACCACATGAAGTTAGATATCCAACTCATGATTTGGAATTAGCTACAGTAATTTTTGCATTGAAAGTGTGACCTTTCGGGAGTAAGATTTGAGTTGTATATGGATCATAAGTCACAAAGGTATTTATTCTCTCAGAAGGAATTGAATATGAGACAGTAGAGGTGGCTAGAGTTTTTAGCCACATATGACTCATTGAGTACACACCAGGAAAAAGCAATAAGGTTACAGATGCACTTAGCAGATAATTTCAAAATGCGGCATTGGCAATGATAGTTGAGTGGAATGATTTAGAAGCATTGACTATATACGGAGTACAATGGATATCTAAGGCTAATTCTAGTCGAGGAACTGCTATGTTATTATGTTTAGAAGTTGACCGATAATGATTGAAAAGATTGCATCTAGGCAAGGAGAGGATCCATTATTAGCTGACAAATCATAAAGCTAAGGAATGGAATAGAGAGTGGTGGCTTAAAAGAAGTCAGTCGTGACCAAAATGGATGGTTAAGAAAGAAAGGAAGACTATGTTTCTGAATGTAGGAAACATTAGGAAGAAAGTTCGTAGAGAATGTCATTATTCGAAGTTCACTATTAATCCAAAGGAACTAAGATGTATCAGAATACGAAAAGGAGTTTCTTCTGGGAAGGTATAATGAGAGATGTAGGCTTATGGGTAGGGCAGTGTTTGAACTATCAATAGGTAAAAGATGAACATCGAAAACTGAATGGGTTGCTTTAGCCTTTAAATATTCCAGCCGGCAAATGGGATTCTATCTCAAAGGATTTAAAAATGGGTTGCCAAGATCAAATAGAGGAAATGAGAGTATATAGGTTATAGTGGACAGATTGACTAAAAGTGCACACTTTATACCCGTTAAGTCAACCAGGTCAGCACCAGATTTAGCTAAGTTATTCATAAGGAATATAGTTAGACTGCATGGAATTCCTAATAGAATAGTAAGTGACGGAGATTCCTTATCTACTAGCGAGTTATTAAAGATTCTATAGGAGACTTTAGGTATTAAGCCCAAGATGAGTACCGCTTACCATCCACGGAAAGATGGGCAAATGGAGAGAGTGTTGGCGTCAAAATTGACCCCAACACCTAATTATATGTAAGCACCAATATCCAATCCAGCCATAGAAATATGAAGAGAAATACATGAATATCAAAATTAAAACAATTCGAAAGCAAGTAAATAGAGACACGGATTTATAGTGGTTCGGCTAACTCCGACCTACGTCTGCTTCAAAGATTTTCCTTTTTATTAGTTTATACTGCTGATTATAGTTACAGATCCATGATTTTCAAAAATAAAAATGGCAGAATATAGCCTAGGTAGAAGATGAAAAGAAGCAGAACGAATGTCCTTTTTTTTGAAGCCATGCATGCTGTATTTATAAGGGAAGACGACCACCAATCTCTCTGAAACTTGGGCTACAAGACCTTCTTATCCATATGGGTCCATATAGGGGTCGCTAGGCCTAAATCCAAATAAAGAGGGATCAGTACTTCCCTCCATCGGTTAATTCTGGGGCAACGATCTCTATGTGTCTTCTTCATGCGTAAACATGTTGGAATCTCAAATATTGTAACGACCCGAAATTTTCGATCCCGAAAATTCCAGATAGTTATGAGAAAGAAGAAAGAGATAGAAGAAGAAGAAGAACAGAAACATCAACAACTCACATTCACAGCGGATAAAATATAATAATAAATAATATCAGTTTACAAAAGAATACTATATCTGTCGATTACATTTAATATACATCAGAGTTTCACATATACACAGTCACTGAATATACACAATTATCATGTAACAGTTTTATAATAATATAAACACAGCGGAAATACTCAATACGCCCTTGCCATGCAGCTCGTCTCCTGAGCTCCAGAACGTACCTACCTGAAAATCTGTAATACTCGGTCTAACCCGAGCATTACACCAAAGTAACACCCGGGTCAGGCTGGAAACCAGCGTGAGTAAACCCAACTAACATGAAATACCAAAGCAAACAACTTGAATAAACCCGGGTAACTTATATCAATTTAACCAATTCACAATTTGCTATAGACAACACTTATTTCACATATAAATTTCTAAGTACCCAACTTAGATAAAATAAATCCTATTTACTTAAATCGTTTCATTTTATCGTAGTGATTTCACAAATCAATTATATAAATTTGAAGTGGTTTCGGGTATTTCCCAATACCCGACCCCGGTCTCATCGAGTCCCATGTCATTATAACCCAAGTTATCAAAATGAAATACATAACATTTCATAACATAGGTATCAACTCATCCAAAGCATCCGATACCATTCAGTCATCCATAAGCAATGCTTAATCACATACAAAATAATTCAATTAATTCTAATTTGAATTTCTAACCACATTCATTTAGATTCCTTCATTCAATCTTAATCAATTCCAAACCAATTAATTAGTCAACCCTTCACTATTCATCTTAATTAATCACCCTGGATCAATTTTTTTTTCTATTTCATTCAAGTAATTATCTTAAATTAACTTCACGATATTAATTGTACTTAACCGAAATCAATAAGTAGTCTTATAGATTAACTATTTAATTCCCTTAATTCTTAATTACTTATATTAATTAACTCCTCTTAAGTCACTTATTCCTGATTAATTCATCTTAATTAATCTATCTTTAATTATATCGTTGATTATATAAATTAATGATTTCCAATTATATGTCAATTTATCCTAATCCACATTAATAACTTCATTCAACCACAATATTGATCTTCCTTGAATTATCTCAACCTATAATTAGCTATCCATTTATTTACTTCATTAAATAAATCGATTTCTCTTTAATTAACCATCTTAATTAATCTCTTGATTAATTACAAGAAATCATCTTTTATTAATTACATTAAGTATTCACTTATCAAACCATCCATTGATTATTCTGGATTTATTAAACTTAATAGATTGACTTAACTTTAATTAATTAATTAATTCAAACTTTTAATTACTAAATTAATCGCCCCAATCATCAATTGACTGAATTAATTTATTATCCATTCTAATTACCCTACTAATTTAATGAATCACAAATCATTAAATCTTTATTAACATTAAAATGGAAACAATTCATTTTTATGATTTAAGTTTAAACAACTTAAACCCCAATATTTTGAGTCAAATTACAATTAACTCGAGAATCACCCAAAATCACAATCGCCGGATCATCAATTCACAGTGCATATCAAATTAGTTCAACCATTCAACCAAATATTTAAATTTAACCATTTAAATTTAAATAGAAATTCAACAGAGTGAGATTTACCCACCTTTGCTTTTATTTGCAATCCATTTCATCCTCGATTTTGATTCCACGATTATTGACCTTGTATAAATATTAAAGGATTTTATTAATATTCGATCAATTTGAATAAATAAATTTTAATGATTTAAATTTAAACTAGAACTTTTCCCTTTGAAACTACATATACACTTATAAAAATAAATTATATATTCCAAAAATCTAACCCTTTATAAATTCTCTCATATTCCTAATCTTATGCATATATATATAGCACTAATCAATGATTTTATTTATTTTTATTTTATATATATATATATATATATTTATAGATTTATAACTAAAATAATTAAATAAATTGTTTAAATAACTTAATCACCTTCATTATTAATCCTTAATTAAATTAACTAGCCATATAAATTTTAAAATTAATTACAGTATATCTCTCACCAGAATCGCAGACGAGCAGCAAGCTTCTTCCCCATCACTGTTGAACGTCCTCAACTGCAGCCATCAACAAACTGCCTTACCCCACTCTCTTCGCCTACGGCCTCAACATCACCCCTCGACCTCACTCCCAGCCTCACGTGACTTCGAAAATCCTCACGGCATCACCATACCTCTGCGTCCACTCCAGTATCACAATCTTGCCTTCCCCGTGTTCGCGTAAGCCCCCATACCTTCGCGAGAACCTCGTTGACACACAACTCCAACTTCCTGAACTCGACGGCATGCCGATGATTCTATCTCGCAACGACCTTCACGATCACACGGCGACTCAGATTCGCCACCACAACAAAGCCCTAATCTCGATGCTTGGCCAAGGATTGATCATTGAAGGAGGGATCGATTCGCAATGTAGCTGGGAATTCGATTTATTGATTTGGGAAAAACCCTATTTTCTCGATCGGGTCTAGTTTGAGGAGGATGAAGATGAAGAGAGGTTGGCCCTTTATTCCTTTTCTTTTATCATACGTGAAGAGGAAATTTAACTGAAGTATCGGCCATTTTTTTATTATTTCATTTTCGCGTTCGATCCCTTAGAGAGGAAGACGGGGAATTAGATATAGATGGGTGAGAGGCTTCTCGAGTACGAGTTAAATGAAAATATCTTTGACCCTTGGCTTTGAATTTTATTATATTGTAAAACTTTCAAAACATCGCATTAATTGCCATTTAAAATTTCAAACTCCTTTTAAACAATGTCGTTAGGTGATTACAAGGTTTACCCGCGTTCCGAACACGATGGAACGTATCTCAGTGGCCAATTTGATCGCATGCGCGAGTTACAAAGGAAAACGATCAAATTTCAATTAAATCGATTAAAATAGTTCTAAGCGTTTTGAGCTGCCAGGGTCAAACGACAACTCCGATTGCTACGAAAATTGAAATCCGATAATAACTAACTATTACGGATCCAATGGAACAGGTTTCGTCGAATTCCGAGACTGTGCAGCGGAAGGCTATTTTTAAATTCCAATTTAAACGGTATATTATTAAAATTGTACAAATTACCTTTAAATTAAATTTCAACACTTTCACTACATTCATTGCTATCAAAGCCTTCAAATTATTATTAACAGGCTTAAAACTCCAGATTCAGTGTTTTACCCAATTTCAAATTATATGATTCAATATTTAAACTATATAATTTAGTTATCAAGTAAATATTAATATCTGGAATTCAAGTTAAAATTAATTTTTAAATATTTTAAAATCAATTAACTATTCCAATTTAAATTGGTAAAAATTCTGGATCGTCACAAATATCATGTTGATTGGATGCATGGAGCTCGTGCTTTCAGTCAATCTTTGGTTCGAATCCATTTGCAAGTTACCCTCTATGGATCCCTTTTGAATAGATTATATAGATGCATGTTCTTCCATGACCCATTATCGACCCCTTTGGTTCTATAAGACTATGCTAATGCCTTCCATCACAGCTGAGCCATCTTGCTTCATGAGGTTATGACGATCCCTCTTACTTTCTAAGACTGTGACGATCCCACCTATTCCACAGCACCCATGCCGGTCCTTACCATTCAACTATGAAGACCCCCTTCTCTGGAATGAAGTATGCCGAACCCTGTTGACGGAGCATATCCATGCCAACCCATCCAAACAACACATGTCGGTCCCTTTCTGATGTAGCTTAGAAAGTATACCAACCCCTTCCTGTGAGTTGAAGCATGTCGATCCATCTTAAATTTTGATCCCTCTATCTTGCTAATTTATTGAAGTACACTAATCCCTTCAGATTGAGCATGCAGATCCTTAAATTTGCTAGGCTATTGATAGTATACCGACCGCTCTAGATTGAGCATGCCGATCCCTTGCTTATCCAGGCTAACATCCATATTTCTAGCATCCCGTATTATTTGTCCACTAACTTCATCCAACTCTGGCTTTATATAACCATTTGTACTTTACCTTCAGGTCCTACAACACTCGCTCTACACTCATCGGCCTTAATAATTGTGAAATATGTTGGGTTAAATCTGCATGTGTACTACCTTGCTATAGGAATGCCTATTTTGGATTGCAATAAATTCAAAATCTGAAATCCATAATCCATCGATGTCATATTATCAAATCCAGAATCCAATCCGTTGCCAATCCAATTTCCCCATCTCTCCAGATCACTAGCGAAGTACATGACTATTCTGAGTCGATATCCAATTCTGAATCCATTCCAAATCCATTAACCAAAACCATGTTCTCTTCGGATTGTTTTATCCAAATCCGAGACCGCTCCAGGTCCATATCCAAATCCATAGATCTCTCTGGGTAATTTTATCCAAACCTAGGACCGGTTCGGATCCATATCCAAATCCATAGGCCTCTCCAGGTCGTTATCCTAATCCAAACCCTTGATCTCATCGGATCCTTGTCAAGTAAAATTCGTACTTGACAACCAGAGTAGGCCGATCCTGTCGCTCTTCGGTGAAGCGGCATATCCCTTACCGGGCGTAGTCCATACCCGACGATCTTGATCTCTTTGGATCCTTATCGAGCACGATCCATACTTGACGACCTGTTAGGTTTTATTTGTAGAATATGCTAGTATATGATTTTTGTTTGATGATAATAAACATATATATATATATATATTCATTTAAATGTATTTGTCATTGTACTATTTATTTTACACATAATTAAATAAATATTTGTTGAATAAAATAAATAACACATAATTCATATTCAAACAAATATTTTATTACAAATTCAAATAGTACAAATTTAAGCTCTCACTATACGTTTTCACTCTACATTTTTAAATATAATTACAAAACAATTTTCAATTTACAATTACACCTCACTACAAATTCACTCAACACTCATATTTTTATCTTCAACTTTGTTCCAGCTTGAATACAACATCTGAGCTATCTGCAAAATAAACCTTGACGCAGCGAAATTGAAAATGAAAATATTTTGTAGTGCAAATTAAAGTGTGTGTTTTGAAAATATCATTTGCCTCAGTTATTTGGGTTGTTCGTCATCATTTATTTTTAATCCTACATGAACAACTTGCGATATGCACAGTGTATCACTGTACATGCCACAACGCTATGCACATCGACATACACTTGCTTGTTAAAATTGTAGGGACAGGTCTGATGTGCACGTAAATGTGCATATTTTTACCACCATGTTTAATATATTTAAATTAAATAAATGATCATATTGGGTATTTTAATTTGTTTAAATCAAAATTCAAATTATTTTCAAATTGTCACATATTCATCTTCATATAGGGACAAAATGATCATTTTTGTGCATAAATTAATTCGAGAAAATCTAAATGGAAATTTCTATATTATTTTGTATGAATTTAAACTCAATTACAAGTGGTTTCATGAAGGAATATGCATGCACAAAAAAGATACAAGGGAATGAACATGGAAATAATTCAAAGTGATGATCATGGAGGACCCCACCTACCCACCTACCTTAATGTACAAATTAGAGCTAATCCACATGTTAAAAGACCATTAAATCTGCATGCACATTTAATGAATGATTATTGAATGTTAACGATTACTTGGCCACCATACTTACTAAATGGATAGTTTAGGCATTTCTCAAGAAAGTGAATTGGGGTTTGAAACTTGTATAAATACCCCGTATGTTCACGCAATTATATTCTTTTTGCTTAGGTACTCTTCCTTTAGGCTCTCTTCTCTTAGTTTAGATCGAAAATAAAATGAAAGCTCTTCTTTCTTTTCCCATGGCTACTTAGCCATTTCTTTTATGTAATTTTTTATGCAATTTCAATACACGCTCTTTTCTTCTTTTGTTTATTTCCTTTCATGTTAGTAGTGTAGATTTATTTATTTATACAAGTAGTGTAGATCTTATTTTATTTTATGCAGGTAGAATAGCTCTTCCTTGACTTTGCTTTCATCTTCTTTTTTTTTTTATGTTTCATGTTGAATGCTACTTGTGTTGATATGATAACACAAATGAGAGGCTAATCCCTTCAATTTAGGGGTAATGAAGCCTCTAATCCTGTAGCTTTAACATTTTGATAATTATTGCTCTCGTTTTGTGCTTAATGAAAATGCATGAAGTGGTTAACTTGTTGTTTTTGCATTGAATTTGATCATATATTATTGAAACCAAATAGGCTATGCTTAAACAATCACAAAACACAAATTGTCTCTTCATCTAAATATGATTAGGCAAAGAAGTGGTTGTTGAAATTAAAATTTGATGGTCCATATTTCTAATTAATTGTTAATAGGTCATGCTTAAAATAGATTTTTCTTTCAACTTTATTGTCATATTTCATGGGATTTAAAAGTCTATTAGTGGCTGTGTTATAGTTTGATGGTTTATATTGGGCTAAATAATAGCACAAATATGTCATACTTATGATAAACACAACAATTAATTTCACTAATGACCAAAAGAGAGATCAAAATTTCATACTTAGTTGAACTATATGATCTAAAGAGTGGAATTATCTCTAAATTGTCATTTTAATCTCATAGTTTTCATGCAATTTTGTAGTTGTTAGTTTTGTGATTTTTGGTAGTTGGTTTAAACATTTCAAATCTTGGTTAATTTGATTGATTAGATTTTTAAAACCTAACATTTAACTGTGGATCGACCGTTACTCATCACGTACTAACTTTTGTATGTCGTGCGCTTGCGGTAAAATTTTATTATAAATTCATTTGGCTATTTTCTAATTCGATAGACATTTAGTCATCCGACCAAGTTTTTGGCGCCGTTGCCGGAGAATAGTTTTGATTTTGATTTTCTATTCTTCGAATTGTTTTTGTTTGATTTTTGTGTGTTTTTATTTTGTGTGTTGAGTGCATTTAAAAAAAATATTGTTGTGTGTTTTTGTGTGAATTTTGCTTTCATTTGTTTGTGTTCATTGTGTGCTTGTTTTTTTTTATTTGCGTTCCATATTTAAAAAAACACCACACAAGTTCATTTGAAAAAGAAAAAAAATTATTTCATTGCCATTCACATTTTACATGGTACATTTTACATTTTCACAAACATTTTTTATTTTCATTTCCATTCATTTTACTGTGCACAGTGCACTGTTTCACCTTCGCATATCACAACATCTCTGTTATATTTCTGACTGCCATTTATTGCTGCTACACCCTCAACCAAACACAGATACACTGCGATCAACGGCAGCCACTTCGACATCTTCATCAAACACAGCAGCAGCAGTTCAGAATACCATCACTTGCGGCATTCTCCTCGAACCCCTTGCATTGCCTCACTGTTGCATCAACATTCTACAATACAGCCATACAAACCACTATTGCTAACCAACCACAATCCCTGATCATCAACAATTGCCAACACACTACTTCTTGCAACAGCAGCCAACCACAACATACGATCCCCAGAGCACCAAAACATCTACCATCCCACCAATATCATCACCGTCTTACAATACAACTGCCACCATTTCCTCCCCTTCATCAACCTACTCAACCATAACTGCTGCCTTCCCTATCAAATTGCTTCACCCCATACCTGACCATCATTCACCAAATATCAAACTGCCTTATCACCACTAGTAGCAACTACTACTCATCACTTCATACAACCAGACCACTTTCATCCACCTTCACACATACATACCAACAGCCATTCATCTCTGTTACACAAAATCACATCATAATTCATACAATAGTGCTCCACATAACGTACTCCTTGTCACATAACATCCTCCACTACCTTCAACTAACCACTACAGCAACCCTTGACTGCAACAGTCAATTCACCACTCCGATCAACAATCAAAATTCCTTTTTTCTCACATCCCCGGATTACCACTGTGCTGCTGACGAACACGCAACACCAACGACTGCTGCAACCAGAAAGTTCAGCCGCAACCAATTCACTGCACAATCCCATCGCCAAACCTCTGTCCTCCTCTCAATCAGATACAACTACCATCAAGACTGCAACACTCCAATACACTTCTGGATCACCACTGCGCACCATTAAACTCCTGGATCACCACTGCGCACTCACAAATATCAGAAACGCTGACACTCACCCATCACCTCAGTCTTCACACATCAATCCACATCAACCGAACCGCATCATCACAATCCCCTCGCCTCAACTAGCATCCAAATCGATACCGAAGTCACGAACCAAATTGCCCAACACACTCCACTGCCACATCCAAAACCGCCGCCGCCCATTACTGAACCCAAAAATCGAAGACCTCCCCTCTCCCAATCCATCCACTCGAAACCACGAGCACGAGCTCCAATTCGCAATCACTAGTTGCGATTTTGAAGGTTAATTTCAATTTCTGAAAAATTGATTTTGGAAATTTTAGTTGTTTGGGAATAAGCGAGATAGTGAGTTAAGTCATTAAGTTTATCTTATTGCATCTGTCAAATAGGTTAGAACATTGGTTTGCGTATTGGGCTTTATAATTGGGCCAGGGCTTGTTTTGATTTAAAAAAAAAATCTTTTAAGCTTTGGTTTCTTTGATAAAAAAATATTTGTGTATATTCAAAGTTTTTTTGTTTCCCTTTTTCTTTGTTTTGAGTTTCTTTCAAGCCTTCCGGAAAAAAAAGTTTTTGATTTGTTTGGAAAACTTTTGTTTTGTTGTGTTTATTTTGATTTTAATAGTTTTTTTTACTTTCCTTTGTTTTGTTTCTCCTTTGGTATATATTTAAAAAATATATATATTGTATATATCTTGTTTTTAATTTCCAGGTTGAAGGAAATAAAAGGAAGAACCGCTTGTCCAAAAAAAAGCTGCTTGCCTGTTTATAAAAAAATTGCACCATTATCTCTTGTTTTTATTTTACTTGCATTATTGATTGCTTGCATTTGCATTAATATATTTTAAAAAAAATCAAAAACAAACAAAAATTTCATCGTAGTTGCATTGTTAATACATGTTTAACTTCTGCTTTGCATTTCATCTTAGAATTTTGATTAATAATAATGGGTAGACATCGATATATAACACTTAATTATATATTGACAAGTTGTCCTCCTTCGACAATTTAAATTTCTGGTGTCTAGGCTACGGCAGAGCAATAATCGGTTATAAAATTTACGGTGATTCATAAATATTATACTGAATTGTTACTTTGAATGTACTTAAACCTTCGGCTGCGTTACTATGGTTATTCGTGGTGCACCGATAAATCATGTCAGTTATCTTGATGAGAACTATCTTGTTGATTTAAGACAGTGTGATTATACAATTTTGAGTTAGGAGCTATTTAGGATAAATAATTCATAATTAAACCTTTGCATTCATTTAGTTGCATTAGTTCATGCATATTTTAAAAAAACAAAAAAAAAATCAAAATCCAAAACTAAACAAATTTAAATATTTCTTAACTTAGTTTTTTTTAAATCTTTTCATTTTAAATTTATTTTTTAACCAAAAATCCAAAAAAATTAAACTTAGTTTTTTTTAGAAAAGAAAAAATTCAAAAAAAAAATATATCAACCTTTTCAAAAACCAAAAAAATTGAAAATTCAAACAGAAAACAAAAATTAGTTTTCCTTTTGAAAGATAAATTCCTTTTGTAAATATTTTTCCTTTTTAAAAAAAAAACCAAAAACATTCTTAAAAATGTCTGAATTTCCATATTCAATTGAGTTTTACAATAGTTGTAAAAATCAATACAATCAATATGATTGCACTTCAAATTCGTATGGATATTTTAATGACAACTATTCTATAAATAATTCGAATTTTGAACAACAAAGTTTTCGAAACGATGACCAACCCTCGACGCTTGAAAATAGCATTTCATCTTTACTTGAATTCTCTACACAACAAAATCAAAATATAAATGTTTTGTGTAATTCATATTTGTATAATAAATCGGGTCAAGGATTTCAAAATTTGAATTCAATTCAAAATTCAAACGATTTTGATTATAATTCATGCCAATTCAATTTCGAACTCCAAAATGAATTTCAAACTCAAAATGAAAATGGAAACAACATTTCAAATGAATTTGGTATTGGGATAATCTTAACCACGATATGAGTGAAAAAATTTGTTCTTAACAAATCCAAATCGAAAATTCTCAAGTTAATAACTATAAATTGGATTTTGTTGAACACATGGACGAAATCTACAATGATCACATGGATTTTTTTGTTCAAAACATATATGAAACAACGTGAGAAACAAAGCCAAATCCCAACAGTGATGAGTCAAATGATAATCCATCTTTTACCCAAATCGACGATTTTCAAATAACAACTTTTGAAATTGAAAATGACGATCTTAATTGTTGAAAAAGTGGTAATTGAGTTGGATTTCAATTCTTTTGAGGGTAAGAAACTCGATTTAAAACTTGATCTTCTTTTTCCTGATTTTGAAAAATTGAACACAACAGCTTTGGATTTTGAACTTGAGATATGCAATTAAGTTGTGAACAATTCAACGAAGGAAGATGAATTTTGTGAACACAAATTCTTTGGACTTTTCGAAAATGAGTTGCTAAATTCCGATGGGGAAGATTTAAATCACCATTTTGATTTCGAAATCCATAATTTTGAAGAAGTTTTCAATGATATATTGAATTTCAAATTGGTGAAATTAAACTTGAACTTCAACCAATTGTTTTATCAACCTTAAAAATCATCGAAAATAAAACAACTCACACGATTTTTAGTAAAATGACATTTATTTTTCCAAATCAACATTCAACTTTGAAATCTTTCACGTTTCGGTTTTTTGAGCTTAAGCTGTGTCTCGCATACTTGACGAGACAAATGAATCGGTCTTTGGAAGACTGTTTCATTTACTTTTTGACGATATACTTTATGAACTCTTGTAAATAATAATCTTTTCGTTTTCATGTAAATATAGGTCATCTTTTTATTTTTCTCCTTTCACTTAGATTGATTGGGGTGGCACAGTCAAAATCAAGTGTGGAGGGGAGTCTCACCTTCATTTGATAGTTTATTTTACATTTTCTTTTCAAATAAAAAAAATCCCCAAAAATAGTTTTACTTTTGAAGAAACACTATAGGATAAATGAATGCTTTTGGTTAATTAATTTGAAATTTTTGAAAATTTATTTATCTTAACAAAAATAAAAATAAATTTTCATTACAAATAATGATGGTTTAACTAGTATATAGGAAGATTCATGGAGATAATTATGAAATATATTTTAATTGAAAATCTTTTTTAAAAAAATGGTTGATTTAAAGTAAAGAAATTAATATTTTTTGTCTTCTAAGTTAAATGGTGCTAAGGTGATTTTGCAAAACTCACTCTTCAAAAAAAACAAAAAAAAAATTCTTGTATATATGTATATATTTTTTAATAAGGGGGCATTTCACCAGAAGGACAAACTTCGCGGTCCAATTAGTTTTTAGGACACACATTCAAAGAAATTACTTTCAAGGCCAAAATCAGCAGAATAATTACTTTTAAGGACAAAGTCGGTAGTCCATTTACTTTCAAGGACATAATTTCATAGGTTTTTAGGCCCTACAAACTAATTGTTTTACGTTTTGTCCTTGCAAGTAATTATTTTCGTTGTGTGTCCTAGAAACTAATTCCACTTGCTAAAGAGGCCCTTGTGGCTAATTTCCACTTTTAATAAACACCTAGAGTTATATGTTCACACTCGTGTGTTCACTCGCCATGCTCTGTATCTTTCTCAGTTAAGCCTGAAAGGCAGTGCACAATCGGTACATCTGGCCTCGATTTATCTGAGTTAGGTGTGTGTGTATATAGAAAAAATTCTTTTATTAATAACGCCCACAGTTGATAAGTGTTCAATTTGTGTCTTCACTCGCCACACTCTGTATTCCCCTCATATAAGTCCGCAAGGCAGTGGACGAGTAATATATGTGGCATCGGTTTATCTAAGTTTGGTATATGTAAATATTGTAAATATCAATGAAATTTTCAAAAAAATAGAGAGAGTAAGCAAATGAAATCCAAGTACTATTTTAACTTGTTTGGTTTGACTTGTTATTGAGAAAATAAAAATACCACTTTGATAAACTTTGATAATCAACTAAGGATCCATTTCATAGTTACACTATGTTATCAACTGAAACAACAAGTTAAACTATAGTCTGTTTGTTATGACAACTTGATTTTTGTTGGAAATTTTGACAAATAAAAGATCTTAAATTTCCCAATAAAAACCAAAACCTATATTTAACTTATTCGTGTCAATTTGAAAGTAAGTCCTTCATTTATAAATATTTTCAAAAGCTTGCATTCATCTCTTTGTAAATAAATTTTGCATTTCATAATTTTTTTATCTTGCATTTGAATTTTGTGGGTAGCATCCGCTGAAAACCCTCATGATATAACACTCGTCCTATAGGGGACACCAAGAGGTTTAATGGCTTGTTGCATATGCTCAATGCAATCATGCTCCCTACGAAAACGGATTTATCTTAGGTTCTCTTTATTCGAGAATGAATAAAAAGATAAGTCTGTGGGTATTTGGTGTGCATGTAAATATGCATATTTTTACCGCCATATTTAATATATTTAAATTAAATAAATGATCATATTACGTATTTTAACTTGTTTAAACCAAAATTCAAATTGTCGCATATTCATCTTCATATAGGGGAAAAACGGTCATTTTGTGCATAAATTAATTTGAGGAAATTTAAATGGAAATTTCTATATTATTTTGTAGGAATTTAAACTCAATTATAAGTGATTTCATGAAGGAATATGCATGCACAAAGAAAATACAAGGAATGAAGATGAAAATAATTCAAAGTGATGATCATAGAGGACCCTACCTACTCACCTACCTTAATGTACAAATTAGAGCTAATCCACATGTTAAAAAGCCATTAAATCTTCATGCATACATAATGGATGATTATTGGATGTTAATGATTACTTGGCCAGCATACTTCCTACAGGGGTAGTTTGGGCATTCCCTAAAAAAGTGAATTAGGGTTTTAAACTTATATAAATACCCTTTATCTTAATGTAATTATATTCTCTTCCCTTAGGTACCCTTCCTTTAGGCTCTCTTATCTTATTTTAGATCAAAAATAAAATGAAAGTTCTTCTTTCTTTTTCCATGGCTACTTAGCCATTTCTTTTATGTAATTTTTTTATGCAATTTCAATACATGCTCTTTTCATCTTTTGTTTGTTTCCTTTCATGCTAGTAGTGTAGATTTATTTATTTATGCAAGTAGTGTAGATCTTCTTTTATTTTATGCAAGTAGAATAGCTCTTCCTTCACTTTGCTTTCTTCTTCTTCTTTTTGTATTTCATGTTGCATGCTACTTGTGTTGATATGATAACACAAATGAGAGGTTAATCCCTTCAATTTAGGGGTAATGAAGCCTCTAATCATGTAGCTTCAACATTTTAATAATTGTTGCGCTTTTTTGTGTTTAATGAGAATGCATGAAGTGGCTTAACTTGTTTTTTTTTGCTTTGAATTTGATAGTTTATATTATTTACACCAAATAGGCTATGCTTAAACAATCACAAAACACAAATTGCCACTTCATATAAATAAGATTATGGTAAGGAAATGGTAGTTGAAATTAAAATTTGATGGCCTATATTTCTAATTAATAGTTAATAGGTCATGCTTAAAATAGATTTTGCTTTCAGCTTTGTTGTCATATTTCATGAGATTTAAAAGTGTATTATTGGTTGTGTTATAATTTGATGGTTTATATTAGGCTATTAATAGCACATATATGTCATACTTATGATAAACACAACAATTAATTTCACTAGTAACCAAAAGAGGGATCATAATTTCATATTTGGTTAAACTATATGATATTGAGAGTAGAATTATCTCCAAATTATCATCTTAATCTCATAGTTTTCATTCACTTTTTTAGTTGTTAGTTTTGCATTTTTTAGTGGTCAGCTTAAACATCTTAAATCTTAGTTAATTTGAGCGAACAGATTTTTAAGATCTAACATTTCCTTGTGGATCGACCCATACTCACCACGTACTACTTTTGTACGTCGTGCGCTTGCGGTAAAATTTTATTATAAATTCATTCGGCTATTTTCTAACTCGATAAACATTTATCCGTCCGAACAAGGTGAGCACATATCAAACTTGAGCCTATATTGGATTCAACTCAGGTGCAATACAAAAACAAGTCTCAAAGTTTCAAATGCACAAGAGCCTGCATATACACATGTGTACATGTACACATGTGCACTACCGCAGCATCTCGAATTTCAGTAAAGCACGCAACAGAGGCATACAAATTCATGACAATACATATGGCACTAGGGCATCTGGCACTAGGGCATTGCACATGAAACAGATGCCACAAGTCATGTACAAGTTCAAGTGAATGGGTCAAGAGCAGCATTATGTTCATGCAACTGGAATAGGCTTCAAGATCACATGTAAACAAAGCTGGATCAGGCAACCTAACAGGCCAGAACAAAAGGTGCATAGGAGCAGGGAACAAGGTGCACCAACAACAATTCACACCAGAGACAGGCATGAACAAGTGAATGGACTCCATGAACAAAGAAATGGACACAAAGTGAAAAAGGCCACAAAAGTTCAGGTTGAAGCAAATACACAAAACAGAACCATAGTGGGATAAAGTTGCACCAGGCTCATAGGGAACAAGAATAGGATGTAGTGGTACAAGTAATGCCAGACTTACATAGACCAGGCTCATAAGCATCAATATATCAAACTGCAAGAACCAAACTCCAAGCATAAAAAAAAGTTCAAAATCAGAGGAAGGTACAAGTGAAAGGCTCAACACATGATCAGGTACTAAGAATTGGTAAGAAGCATGGTAGGAAACCAAATAAATGTACATGTAAGGCAACATGAAATCAGTAATGCAATGGCCAGACTCACAAACACCAGACCACATGACACAAGTGCATAATGACAGCATATATGGCAACACAAGCAGTATGAACATATGGAGATGATCAACAGAATACAAGTTTAGTGCAATGGCAACAAGCTACAAATGGGATTGAACATAAATATAACAAAACCAGTTTCAAAAGCCAAGGAAGAAGTAGCAAGTAACTCACACAATATATACATATAAATGCAGACAGTAAATAAGCAAGCATCCTAAAATGGTAACCGAAGCAATGCAAAACTTTCAGCATGAACACAAAAAATGAATGCAACCACGAATATAAGTGCGCAAGAAAACAATGGAGCATAAACCAGATAGCATGAGGAACCAAGCTCGGTAACAATTCAAACCAGTAGACCGAGTTAAAAATTAACAGGGGTCGATCGTATTCACACCAACACATCAGATGAACAAGTCTTTGGAAAATGGAACAGTGGATGAAAATTCAAAGTTCGTCAAGTTATCACAAATTTCAAAACGTCGAAGTAATAAGAGCAAAAGAAGAAACCAACCCAAAGCAACGGAGCAAAATCAAAATCAGGGAATAATAAATATGAATTGAACAAGTCGGATTTATCACAAATATTCAAGCAAAATCGAATGGTTATGCAAAAATATTTGAAGAATTCAACTCAAATATACGAACGTAATTTTAGGGCATTAATCCCTATAAAACCAAAATCATCATCGGCATATTATTCATTCGACTTTAAGGAAATCAAAGAGGCACAAATCACATATTTTGACTCATTCGAACTCAAATGAATTGAAGCAGCCGAAGAGAATCAAAGAGTGGCGAATAAATCCAGGAGTGATTGACAAAGCAATTCAACTCAAAAGCATACTTCAATCTATCACAGCATCAAGGCGGCGACTTTGATTTCAAAGCCCTAATTATGAAAGAGGAAAACTAGAACACGGCTGTAGATATTATGCAAAATAAAATAGAAGGGAATGCTGCTTTTTATTGATTAAGTGGGACATTGTTATAATTTTGGGCTTAAACATATATATATATATAGGGCTTTGTTTTAAGTTTAGTTTTTATTTTCAATTTGTAATTTTCTTTTAAATATTTGAAACTCTAGTTTTGTAACTAGGTTACGAACTACGATGGTGTGGTTCGAGAATTCGCAACTCAATGGCTGAGTTATAGCAAGGCTTTGAGCGTAGAATTAGGTTAGTCATTAGCTTGTGTCACAAGTTTACATGTGTAAGCGTCTGATTACTTAATTTCCAGTAGAAACCTAGGGGGTAGCATGTAGGCAGGATTTTTCCGCATTTAGGTAAATTTGTGTAATCTCTTTTGCTTTATTTACTATATTTTTTATTTCCGAATTAATTTTTAGTATTATTAGTATCACCATATTCATCCCCCCTCCCTCTAGGGTGAAAACTGTTGGATCATAAGGTTTTGAATGCTGATTAGAGACGAAAGTTCTTCACGAATCTACGATTACGGCAAATCCGAACTCATCAACTCAAATGTGGTTCGTATTGATATTAATGTAACTAGAGTCTTTAAGTAAACAGTCTAATATAGTTGTTAAAATCTATCCTCAAAGCTCATCACTCACAAATTCATTTTACAAAATTTTCATATATATATTCAAAGTTTTTATGTACACCGAATACTGTATGTTAGTCGATTGATACTGTTTGAATTTTTTTTAAAATATATAGTATTTAGTCGACTGAACTGCTTAAGTCAGTAAAATGACACTGTGCAAATCTTTGTGCACGTCTAAATTCAGTTGACTGACTAAGCAACTTCAGTCGATTGAATACTACAACTGTCATTTTTTCAAAAGACACTTCTTTTCACCAAAAGGTTTCTTCTTTATAGAAAGTTGCATCTCTTAGATTTAGATAGATATCTATTTCAAGGAGTTATATCCGCTCACACACTATATATACACTCAAGATTTATAGAATCAAATCACTAATTCTCTATTCTCTTTTGATCTATGGTACTTAGCATTCTTGAGTTCAATATACACAAGCTTTCATACAATCATTGCTTACGTATACATTTCCATACTCTTCAAGCAATATATACTTCCTATTCTTCATACACACAAATATACACATCCACTTTAAGGATAAGATTACATGAAGGGAGTACTACAAGTGACAAACTCATGTTATTTATAACACACAAATTCAAGTTAAAATCCAGTTTGTAAGAAAGTCATGTTCAGTTGCTCAGGAGGTCAAAGCATGTTCTGTTGCTCAGGCGGTCAAAGTCCTATTCCTCCGGGTTAAGTAAGGGTTGCTAGCTATAATTCCAGAAGGAGTTTAGGACTGGATGTACAACGGGAGTTTGAACCGGTATAAAAATCTCTAGTGTCATTTTCTTTACAACTTTAATTATTTACTTATCTATTTATTATTCTGCACAAGTAATTTATCCACATTTCACGATCCTTTTGCACAGTCACTTTCATTTGGTATCAGAACAATGCCATCATATAACCGTAACATAGTTATCTGATATTTTTAATATGGAAAACAACACTAGCACCGTAACTAACAATACTTTTCTTAAAGGTCAATCTACTGCACGACCACCTCTATTTAATGGAATGAACTATAAATATTGGGCTGCTAGAATGAGAATTTATATACAAGCAAGCAGTTATGAAACCTGGAGCATTACGCAATCTGAATATAATATGCCTTCTACTGAATATTCACAATGGTCTAACACACAAAAATTAGATGCTACTGCAAATGCTAAAGCTATGAATACGTTATATTGTGCATTAGACAAAAATGAGTTTAATAGAATAAGCATGTGTAAAACTGCTCATGAAATTTAGTGTACACTTAAAGTTACATACGAAGGTACTAATAAAGTCAAACAAAGTAAAATTTCTATACTCAAAAATAAGTTCCAGAATGTTATGAATGTCACAAGAAAGGTCACATCAAGAAAGAATGTCCTGAAAAGAAAGATAAATATAAGCACAAAAAAGACAAATTCAAGAAGAAAGCTTTCTCTGTCACTTAGGAAGATTCAGAATCATCTTCATCATTAGATAGTGACTCGAATAGTGATGCAGAACAAGCAAATGTATGCTTTATGGCCCCATAGATGAGGTGAGTGATCTAACTTTTAATGACCTATTGGAAATAAACTCAGAATTACTTGATAAGCTAAAAGACATCAAAAGAAAATACAAAGAATCTCTTGAAAACCTAAATAGAACTAAAATCGAAGTAGATATGCTAAGAGATGAGAAACTAATCTTAGAAGAAGAATTTGAAGTTACTCAAGAATCTTGTTCTAATATGCCATCTCAACTCCCTATGTTAAGTCAAGAGATAGAAACTCGGAAAGAAAAGAATGATGTTCTACTAATTAAAAATTATGATCTTAAAGCTAATATCAAGATTCTAGAATTAGATAACTCTAGCCTTAAAACAAAGTTAGATGATATTACTAAAAATGCTCTAATTTTAACAAAGGCACGGAACATCTTTCCAAAATTATTGAAAGTTCTCACAATTCTTCAAATAAAAGAGGACTAAGATATAAGCAATCTTCTAAAGTTATTCCAAAGAAAAAGAATATTTCATATAAAAGGAATACATTAAAGTTGAAAAACCTAGCTCAAAAGTTTCAATTTTTTCTAAATCAATTAAAATTTAGGTTCCTAAAACAATAATTCTTTGACTAGAAATGAATATATAAAATCTTCTATAGAAAATGTTCATAAAAACAAAGATTATATTTTCAAAAGGAATTCTGAACCCACTTGGGTTTGGCTTCCTAAGACCTAACTCTTAGGACCCAAAATAAAATGGTGGGTACCAAAATTAATTCTATATTTTGCAGGTACCACGTAAAAAGAGAGGAAAATGGATACTAGACATTGGTTGCTCAAAACACATGACAGGAAACAAAGGGATGCTGACAAACATCAATTATTCAGATGGAGGTTCTGTCACATTTGGAGATAATTCCAAAGGATATGTCATCGGAAAAGGCGATGTGAGCAATAACGGTATATCTAATTTAGCTCTCATTACAGATGTCTTTTTAGTTAAAAATTTAAAGCATGATTTACATAGTATCAGCCAATTGTGTGACAAAGGATTTAATATTTCCTTTTCTGAAAACAAGTGTAGCATCTTTGATCAAAATAAAAATCTTATTTTTGAAGGTTTTAGAGATAAAAATATTTACATTTTAAATATGAATGTAAATTATAATACAAATATGTGTTTAATAGCCAAAGAAAATGATTCTTGGCTATGGCACAAAAGATTTTGTCATATTAATTTCAAAGCTATAAATAAATTATCTAAAAAATAATTTAGTAAAAGGTTTACCAAAAATTAACTTTAAAGTAAACAATATTTGTGATGCTTGTCAATTAGGAAAATTATCAAAATCATTCTTTAAATTAATGAAAAATATTTCTACTGTACAACCACTTGAACTATTACATTTAGATCTCTTTGATCCAACTTAAATTCAGTCTATGAATCATAGTAAAAATGTGTTTGTTATAATATATAATTTCTCAAGATATACTTGAACTATTTTCTTAAAAATAAAAGTAATACTTTTAAAAATTCCAAAATTTTTGCAAAGAGAATTCAAAATCTCAAAAAAATTATAAATTGAAAATATTAGAAGTGATCATGGAGGTCAATTTGAAAATGAATCTTTTGAACATTTATGTAATAAAAATGGAATTTATCATAATTTTTCTTTTCCTAGAACACCACAACAAAATGGAGTTGTAGAAAGGAAAAATAGAACATTACAAGAATATGTAAGAACTTTATTAAATGGAAGCACATTACCAAAATATTTTTGGACAGAAGCTGTAGTAACTGCTTGCTATGTTCTAAATCGTGTTTCCATCCAACTTTTAACAAAACACACTCCATATGAACTTTTTCATCAAATAAAACAAAACATTTCATATTTTAGAACTTTTGGTTCAAAGTGTTTTATCTTAAACATAAAAGATCAGCTTGGAAAATTCGATCCAAAATCCGATGAAGGAATCTTCGTAGGATATTCAAAACGAAGCAAAGCTTATCGAATTTTCAATAAAAGAACAAAAACGATCAAAGAAACACTTCATGTTTCATTCGACAAAAATTTCAAATTTAATAAAATCTTGAGGATGATGAAAATAAACCTAAGACGGTCACAAATATAGTTACTCAAAATAATTTCAAAGAAGATGAGAACATTATTTATAATTTTGAAGAAGATCAAAACATTATTCATAATGAAAATGAATTAAGACCTCTTTCTAGAATTTTAAGAGATCACCCAGTAGAAAATGTCATAGGAGAAATTGATTCACATGTTAGAACTAGAAATCGACTTAATCAAAAGGGCCATGTAGCATTTCTTTCGAATATTGAACCTAAAAATATAAAAGATTCCTCTAATGATGACTATTGGATTATAACTATGCAAGAACAGCTAAACCAGTTCGAACGAAACAAAGTTTGGGAACTACTTCCTAGATCAAGTGATCAAACAGTTATTGGTACTAAATGGGTCTTCAAAAATAAAGCAGATGAACAAGGTAATATAATTAGGAATAAAGCTAGATTAGTTGTATAAGGATTTAATCGAGAAGAATGAATTGACTACGAAGAAACGTTTGCTCCAATCATACGACTTGAAGCAATACGAATCTTATTGGCCTTTGCATGTTTTCATAATTTCAAACCTTATCAAATGGATGTTAAAAGTGTTTTCTTAAATAGTTACATAAAAAAGAATGTTTATGTTGAACAACCTCCTTTATTCACGCATGAAAATTTTCCTGACCACGTCTATAAACTTAAGGAAGCCTTATATGGTCTAAAACAAGCACCCCATGCTTAATATGAACATCTTAAGAGCTATCTAATAGATTCTGATTTTGAAATTGGAAAGGTTGATCTAACTCTTTTTATTAAAATTCTAAAAAAGATATTTTAATTATTCAAATTTATGTAGATGACATTATTTTTGGTTCTACAAATGAAGAATTATGTCAGGATTTTTCTATAATAATGACTAAAGAATTTGAAATGTCACATATGGGAGAATCATCTTATTTTCTAGGTTTACAAATTAAACAATTGGAAAATGGAATTTTTATTAACCGAGAAAAATATAGTACTAATCTAATTAAACGCTTCGGTATGGAAAATACTTCTGCCAAACCAACTTCAATGAGTACAACATACATCTCGATAGAGATGAAGATGGTAAAAGTGTCGACCAAAAATTATATCGACGCATAATTGGATCATTGCTTTATCTTACTACTAGTAGACCTGACATAATAATGAGTGTTTGTTTATGTGCTAGATTACAAGCAAATCCTAAAGAATCACATATGCGAGCAAAGAAACGAATATTGCATTATCTAAGTAAAACCAAAGATTTTGAACTCTTCTATCCAAAAGAATGTCCTTTCGAGTTAGTTTCATATAGCAATGCTAAGGTTGGAGGATGTCGGATGGATCGTAAAAGTACAAGCGGGACTTGTCATTTCATTGGACGATCTGTAGTCATATGGTTTAGCAAGAAACAAAATTGTGTTTCACTTTCAACTTATGAAGCAAAATATATTTCTGCTGCTTTAGTATGTGCTTAAGTTATTTACATGCGACAAACACTTAAATATTTTGGTATGACCTTATCTAAATCTACTATTTACTGTGATAATACAAGTGCTATAAACTTACCAAAAAATCCTATCAATCATTCACGAACTAAACATATCGACATATGTCATCATTTTCTGCGTGATAATATTGAAAAGGACTTGGTCAGCTTAAAATTTGTGTCCTCTGAAAATCAACTGGCTGATATATTTACCAAACCTTTGAATGAAAATAATTTTATTAAACATAGAAGAGAATTAGGAATAGTGTCTTTAAAAGATTTATAATTTTTTTCCAAAGTTATACTCGATAATACAATTCAATTCATTCATTTTAAAGACTGTTATTTTAATCTTTACCTTAAAATATATTATGTATTTACCGAAAAAAGATTTAATTTTATGATTCTCCTTCTTAATTACTCTAATCCATTAATTCTTAGATAATTAGTGGTTTTTATTTAAAATTATTGCAATCCACTCTTAACTCTATCTATTTTTTAAAATCTTTCTCTTATGAAAGTTTATTTTTTTCACTATCTTATCACCATATTATTTAATAAAAGAGGAAGACAGGCATCAAGAGTTTTTTAAAAAAAAATTGATATGTTTTTGGAAAACAACTCTGTCTCATCCTCTCTTTCGTATACATCCATCACCTCAGAATCGGTGAGTCCTCCAGCACCGACTCCTATATACGAACGTGTTCTTATTGTTCCACCATCTAACATCCACGCTAGTTATACCCCTCCCATCAAAAGAGCTAAACGCTCTCAATTTTTCGACTCACCATCTACCAAAGAAAAAATAGACGACATTCATCACGATCAACAAGAGGCTCTCGAGTTACAACGAGAACTATACTATAAGCAGAAGGTGAATGCGAAGCGGCTAAGCTTCCTTGAATAAGGGGCTCTTAAATTATGTGGTTCGTCTTCACACAACACGGTTCATCAACCAATGAATCCTTCACGTCGTAATCCATGGGAACCATCACCTAAACGTCCACCGTTATCACCGAATTCTTGGGAACGTGGACAAGAATGGTCACCATTACGACCTCTGCAAGAAAATAAGAAAGTGGAACCAGAAGATGATCGCACTCCTTCTTCATCCATATCATCTTAACTTTTGTATAACATATATATTTTGTGCTGGTTTATAAATTATTTTCTTTGATTCATGTTATTCTAAATTATTTTTTTATATGCTAATCAATACATTTTCATAAGAAGGTTCAGCCTAAAAATTCAACAGCGCCAGTTGACTGAACCTGTTTTCCAGCTTATTTTTTTCTACGGTCAGTCGACTGGCTATCCAAGACAGTCAACTAAATTCATCATTTTTCTGTTATAAATTCTCGTGAAAGAATCAGTCGACTGAACCTATAGGGCTAATCGACTGAACTCAAAAAAATTCTATTTTCATACACTGAACCAGTCGAGTTCCTATAACGGTTCAGTCGACTGATACTGTGTACTCAATTTCTTACCCTCTTTCAGCCTCTACAAATTTACTTCTTACCTTTACTAAAATCACTTTTTTACCTTCAATCTCTTTAACCTTCTGCCATTAAAATCTTTTTCATCTTCAAATTCACTTAGAATTTCATCAACCCTCTCATAAATTTGTCCAATTCTTTTAAATTCAACCTCCCACTTCATCACCAAAACCCTAGCTCTTCAAATGGCTCCTAAAAAACCTCGACATCATGGCTACACAATGGCAAGGTTATGCAACGCTTTGAAAAAATGCAAAACTCCAGGATTTTTAAAGGTACTTTTATCAAATTTCTTGATTTTTCTTCATATGCTATTCAAGACTTAGTTTGACATAGCAGATTGGAGCACCTACCTATTTTGTGGTAAATAATAACAAGATTAATCACCTCCTTATTAAATTTTTCTATGCCAACTTAAATCTAGATCACCACATGATAACAAATCTGAATGACTGCATTTGGAAGGTAGTATGTGATAAAAAGATTTTTCTTCCATTGCAGCGACTTGCATGGATTCTACAATGTCCAGATGAGGGTGACAAGTTATCTAAGATTGCCATAAACATGGATACCCATGATCGAGTTAGTCATTTGTTCCTCTCGGATGACTTAACGGAGTTAAAAGCGTAGCACTAAAGCCAAAAGCTCGTATTATGCATAGAGTGCTTGCCCACACCATCAATCCCTGCACCGGAAGCTATTAGAAAGTCTATCGGCATGATTTCCAATTCTTATACGCCATTTGGGGAAATAGATGAGTAAACTGGGCGAAGGTCGTTCTGGATGAGTTTCAAACCTTCAACCAAGGTCGAATAAGGATGATCTACTATGGCTCTTACATCATGCACATTCTCAAACATGTTTACGTTCCTTTTGTTGATTCTGAATGTTCAAACATAGGTTCCTTGAATACTAAAACCCTTAATCTCATGTACCTACCAAAGAAATATCTTGATCACACCATGATTACTTATGAACATTGGCTTGAAAACGAAGCCACGGGTCAAGCTCAACCTTCCTCCTAACAAGCTCGCCAACAACTTCCACATATGCAAACCTCTTCTTCATCCCAACCTCTTCGACCTACTCGAGAAATCTATGAGATTCAAGAAATAGACCCTCAAGCTCGGCCTCATGAAACCATGTCTATCATTTCTCGTAGTCAAAGACTTCTCGATAACCGTTTATCTCGAGTTGAATCAACTGCCTCTAAAGTCGATAAAAATGTCTCCAAAGTCAACAGGAAGCTTAATTATAATAAGTCCTTCCTCAACAATATCTGGGAAGCTATCACATGCTCCCAACAATCTTCTACCTTCGCCACGAACCAACATCTCACGGGAAACAACCGGTGGAACATTTCACTCGGTCTACATCAAATGAGGAGCAGGAGGAAGAAACTGAAGAGGCAGGTAACGAATCGAATGATGAAGAAACTGAAGATGACGAACAAAGTTCAAATGGCAGAAGTCAAGGGATGAATAAGTATTTTTTTCTATTTTTTTATGGTGTTGTTAAACTTTGTTTTCAGACATTTTTAATCTTTAGGTTCTTGTGGTATTGTTAACTATCTAAAACTCTATGTTTCATATGAGTGTGTCATTTTGTATTATTATTTTCAGAGGGTGTGACTGTTTTGTTTCTATGTTATATACTAAGTTTTAGATTCATATATGTGTGTATTCCTATACCATATAACTCGTAGTTTAACTACTCTATACCTTGAGTACTCTCCTTTTTGTCGATGATAAAGGGGGAGAAAAACATAAACTTTTCATAGGAAATATAACATAGATACAGGGGGAGAATACAATATAAAAGTTTCAAGCATATTACTCAGGGGGAGAGATAGCGAAATCATGTTAAAGATTCACTCATAGAAAATGGAATTATCATCATCAAAAAGGGGGAGAATGTTGGATCATAAGGTTTTGAATGCTGACAAGAGACGAAAGTTCTTCACGAATCTACGACTACGGCAAATCCGAACTCATCAACTCAAATTTGGCTCGTATTGATATTAGTGTAACTAGAGTCTTTAAGTAAACAGTCTGGTATAGAATTTTGTTAAAAATCTATCCTCAAAGCTCATCACTCATAAATTCCTTTTACGAAACTTTCATATATATATATATATATATATATATATAGAATTTTTATATGCACTGAATATTATATGTCAGTCAATTGATACTGTTTGAAGTTTTTTAAATATACAACATTCAATCGAACTGAACTGCTTAAGTCGGTCGACTGACACTACGCAAATTTTTATGCACGTCTAAATTCAATCGAATGACTAAGCAACTTCGGTCAACTGAATACTGCAACGGTCATTTTTCCATACGACGCTTCTTTTCACCATAAGGTTTCTTCTTTATGGAAAGTTGCATTTCTTAGATTTAGATAGATATCTATTTCCAACAGTCATATCTCCTCACACACTATATATACACTTAAGATTTATAGAATCAAATCACTAACTCTCTATTCTCTTTTGATCTATAGCACTTAGCATTCTTGAGTTCAATATATATAAGCTTTCATACAATCATTTCTTATGTATTCATTTCCATACTCTTCAAGCAATATATACTTCATATTCTTCATACACACGCAAATATACACATCTACTTTGGGGATAAGATTATAGGAAGGGTGTACTACAAGTGACAAATTCGTGTTATTCAGAACACACAAAGTCAAGTTAAAATCCAGTTTGCAAGAAAGTCATGTTCAGTTGCTCAGGCGGTCAAAGTTCTATTCTATTGCTCAGGCGGTCAAAGTCATATTCGGTTGCTCAGGCGGTTAATAGTTGTTCCTCGGGGTTAAGTGAGGGTTTCTAGCTATAATTCCAGAAGTAGTGTTGGACTAGACGTGGAACGGGAGTTCGAACCAGTACAAAAATCTATGGTGTCATTTTCTTTACTGTTTTAATTATTTACTTATCTATTTATTATTCTGCACAAGTAATTTAACCATATTTCATGATCCTTTAGCACAGTATATAATGCCCAAGTCTAATGCCCACTAGTATAAAATAGGCAATGCTTTTCTAATGCCCGTTCGAAGGGTTCCCTCCTTGCCGACCTTCGATACTGAAGACGTCCTCGAGTATTCAAATAAATCATTTCCAAAGATTCGGTCAAATCTATGTAATAAGAGAATTTTGGTTCTCTCTATTGCCTCTTCGACACATCAATGCCATCATTCATTTTCCATTTTCCTTTATCATTCTTATTTACATCTCCTTGTGATCCTCCACTCTGCACAGCATTTACCTTCGGTTTGTTTGCTCGTGCGTCATCCTATCGTAGGAACCTTTCTGCTTCATGATAAAACTCCCTGAGATCCATAGGTGGATCCTACGCTAGTGAATCCTTAAAATTTGTGCCATCAGCAATTCCAGATATAGCTGCCATCAAAACCATGAATGGGTCTGGATGATCCACCAATGCTGCAGCGGCATTAAACCGTGTAAAGGAACTCCTCAGGGACTCTCTGGTCCTCTTTTTCAATGTTGCCAAACTCATCGCATTTTTGGGTCCCAAGACGTGAACCCTAAACTGCCTCATAAACCTTTCGATCAATTCCTTCCACGTGCCAATAGAGCTGATTTTTAGTAGTTTGAACCATAGTGTAACTATATCCATTAAATACGAGGGGAAGCACCATGCCATGACTTCCTCCGATTCCCCCAGTACTTCCATGTATCTCATGTACCTCGCCAAGTAAATAGTAGGATCTGTTTTTCCATCATTGTCTCAAGAGTTGCTAGTATGAACTCCAATGGATTCCTAGCTTGCCTGATATATGGAGCGAATGGACATCTATTTACGTCCTTCAAATCCTTGTTTACTAATTCTCCATGCATAGCTCGCCTTATAATCTCCGCAAACATGTCATTGTCTTTCAATGGTAGTCTCCTATCATCATGTCCAAGTTGCCCCTCGAGTCCTCGAGGGAATTCCGGAACGTACTCCTCCAGACGAGCATCAAAATTCTGATTCGCGCCAAGCCTCATGGCATCGATAGCAGGTCCTCCAACATCACGATCAACCAGACCCAAAGGCATGCCCTCTAACCTTCACAGTTATCAGACTTGGGCATTATTTTAGAGAATTTGTCAACAAATTTGGATTCAAAGATGCTAAACAAGAAAAAAATACCATGAGCACAACTATTAAACCTGATAAGGATGAAAATGGTAAGGCGGTTGACAAAAGAAATATCGATGTATGATTGGATCACTTCTTTATCTTACTGCTCCTAGACCTAACATTATGTTCGCTGTTTTTTTATGTGCACGGTTTCAATCAAATCCAAATGAATTTTATTTAAAAGCAGTTAAAATGATTTTCAGATATTTGTTGCACATCCCACGGTTCATTCTATGGTAACCAACTAATGAAAACTTTAAGTTAAAAGGATATTCAGATGTGGATTGTGCTGGTAGTCTAGTTGATAGAAAAAGTACTGGTGGAACATGTTTTACGTTGGGACATTCATTAGTTGCATGGGCAAGTTGAAAACAAAATTGTATTGCATTATCTATCACTGAGACAGAGTATTTGCTCTAAGTGGTTGTTGTGCTCAAATTTTATGGATGATACAAACTTTTCAAGAAAGTGGTCTAAATTTTAAATGGGTCCCACTAATGTGTGATAGCAAAAGTGCAATTGATCTCACAAATAATCTTATACATCACTCACAGACAAAACATATAATGTTAGACATCATTTCATCAGAGATTATATTCCCAAAGAAAATATCTGCATAAATTTCATTTCAATTGATTCTCAATTGGCGGAAATTTTACAAAACCCGTTGTAGAAAATAGTTTTTGTCGGCTTCGTCTCAGTTTAGGCATTTTTAAATTTTGATTTTATATTTTTAATTTTGATCTTAAATGCCCATGTTAACTAATCCGACTCCCTAGTGATTATCAAAAGATAAAAAGTGACTGAAAAAGAAGGTGATTAGTGTTGATATTAATCATACATTATGACTTGAGAAAGTATATTTAGTAAACGTCTTTGAAAATTTTAAAAAAATTATAATAACTTTTGTTGGTAAAATTCCATGACCATCTCTATTTCTATCATTATTTCTAACGACTATCACTCGTCAAAATCCAATATAGTATGTCAAAATGTGGAATTTAAAATAGGAAATTATTTTTTAGTTAATTAGCAATAAAAATTATCCAAAAAATACTCACTCTCATTTAAAACTCCTCACGGTTATGCATGGGTGAAGTACTTGGAATATTTGATTATGTGCTTTCATGCTCATTTAAAAGTCCTCAGGTAATTCATGTATGGAACACATATCAAAATTGATTATTAAATGGGCAAGTTGATTTTAATCCCATTAAAAAGTCCTCACGGTTATGCATTGTTAGAAGATGCTTGAAATTCATTTTATTTATAAATAAGGAATACTGTTAATCTCATTTAAAAGTCCTAACGACTATGCGTGGTTAGTAAGTATTCAACAATTTCCTGTTATAAATATACGACAAATGGACACGACTATATGGTTTTCTATACCGACATCCCCTCTATCACTCTAAAGTGGAATATGCGCCTACTAGAGTATTTATAAAAAAAATTCTATTGAAATTTAATGTTTATACTCGATTAGATATTAATGTTGTACTAATGTCAGTCACATTATCTCTATTTTTCTAACACTATTATTCTTTTGCTGATAACAAAAAGGGAGAGAGTAGTTAAGATTTTGGCAAATAAGATCAAATCTTTTTTTTTGCATATTCTCATCTAGATTCATTGCATTTTTTTTTAAATTTGCATATTGTTTGTTTTTTATTTTCATGCATATGTGAAGGGGGAGCTTTGTTGTAGGGGGAGCATTCAAATAGGGGGAGCAAATAAATCTCATCAAATTCAAGTACATTTAATAAAGTCATAATCTTAATATTTGTTTGTTACCATCAAAAGGGGGAGATTGTAGAATATGCTAGTATGTATATTTTTTGATGATAATAAACATATATATTCATTTAAATGTATTTATTATTATACTATTTATTTTTCACATAATTAAATAAATATTAGTTGAATAAAATAAATAACACAGAATTCATATTCAAACAAATATTTTATTCAGACAAATAGTTTATTACAAATTCAAATATTACAAATTTAAGCTCTCACTATACATTTTCACACTATATTTTCAATTACAATTACAAAACAATTTTCAATTTACAATTACACCTCACTACAAATGCACTCAACACTCGTATTTTTATCTTCAGTATTGTTTCAACTTGAATCCAGTATCTGAGCTATCTGCAAAATAAACTTTGACATGGTAAAATTAAAAAATAAGATATTTTGTAGTGCAAATTAAAGTGTGTGTTTTGAAAATATCATTTGCCTCGGTTATTTGGTTGTTCGTCATCATTTATTTTTAATCCTACACGAACAACTTGTGACATGCACAGTGTATCACTGTACATGCCACAAGACCATGCATACCGATATACACTTACTTGTTAAAATTGTAGGGACAGGTGAGCACAGGTTAAACCCAAGCCTAGGTTAGATTCAACTCAGGTGCAATACGAAAACAAGTCACAAAGTTTTCAAATGCACAAGATCCTGCATATGCACATGTGTACATGTACACATGTGTACATGTACACATGTGCACTACCGCAGCATCTCGAATTTTAGCAAAGTACACAACAAAGGCATACAAATTCATGACAATACATATGGCACAAGGGAATTGCACATGAAACAGATGCCATAAGTCATGTACATGTTCAAGTGAATGGGTCAGAGCAGCATTATGTTCAGGAAATTGGAATAGGCTTCAAGGTCACATGTAAAAAAAGTAAGAGACCAGGCAACCTCACAGGCCAGAACAAAAAGTGCACAGGAGCAGGGAACAAGGTGCACCAGCAACAATTCACACCAGAGATAGGCATGAACAAGTGAATGGACTCCAAGAATAGAGAATTAGCACAAAGTGAAAAAGGCCACAAAAGTTCAGGTTGAAGGCAAATACACGAAACAGAACCATAGTCGAAAAAAGGTGCACTAGCCTCATAAGGAACAAGAATAGGATGCAGTGGTACAAGTAATGCCAGACTCACATAGACCAGGCTCATAAGAAACAATATATCAGAACCGCAAGAACCAGACTCCAAGCATAAAACAAGTGAGGTACAGGTGAAAGGCTCAACACATGATTAGGTACTAAGAATTGGTAAGAGGCATAGTGGGAAACCAAACAAATGTACATGTAAGGCAACATTAAATCAGTAATGCAATGGCCAGGCTCACAATCACCATACCACATGACATAAGTGCACAAAGATGGCATATATGGGAACACAAGCAATATGAACATATGGAAAGGATCAACAAAATACAAGTTCAATGCAATGGCAACAAGCTACAAATGGGATTGAACATAAGTATAACAAAACCAATTTCAAAAACCAAGGAAGAAGTAGCAAGTTACTCACATAATATATACATATAAATGAAGACAATGAATAAGCAAGCAGCTCAAAATGGTAACTGAAGCAATGCAAAACTTTCAGCATGAACACGCAAAAATGAATGCAACCATGAATACAAGTCCATAAGAAAACAATGAAGCATAAACCAGAAAGCATGAGGAACCAAGCCCCATAGCAATTCAAACCAGTAGACCGAGATAAAAATCAACATTGGCCAATCGTATTCATGCCAATATGTTTGATGAATAAGTCTCCAAAAAATGGAAAAGTGGATGAAAATTCAAAGTTCGTCAAGTCATCACAAATTTCAAAACGCCGAAGTAATAAGAGCAAAAGAAGAAACTAACCCAAAGCAACGAAGCAAAATTCAAAATCATGGAATAACAAATACGAATCGAACAAGTTAGATTTATCACAAGTATTCAAGCAAAATTGAATGACCAAGTAAAAATATTTGAAGAATTCAACTCAAATATACGAACGTAATTTTAGGGCTTTAATCCCTATAAAAACCAATTCATCATCGGAATATTATTCATTCGAGTTTAAGGAAATCAAAGAAGCATAAATCACATACCAATTTCGACTTATTCGAACTCAAATCAGTTGAAGCAGTCAAGAGAATCAAAGCGGTGAACAAAGCCAGGAGCGATTGACAAAGCAATTCAACTCAATAGCATACTTCAATCGATCACAGCATCAAGGTGGCGGCTTTGATTTCAAAGCCCTAATTTTGAAAGAAGAAAACAAGAACACGGTCGAAGATATTACAAAATATAAAATAGAAGGGAAGATTGTTTTTTATTAATTAATTGGGCTGTTATCATTATTTTGGGCTTAAACTTATATATTGGGAATTGTTTTAAGTTTAGTTTTATTTTCATTCTGTAATTTTCTTTTAAATTTTTAGCACTCTAGTTGTGTAACTAGGATACGAACTACGGTGGTGTAGTTCGAGAATTCGCAACTCGGTGGCTGAGTTGTGGGAGGGTTTTGAGCGTAGAGTTAGATTAGTCATTAGTGGGTGTCGCAAGTTTACATATGTAAGCGTCTGACTGCTTAATTTCTAGTAGAAAACTAGGTAGGATTTTGCTGAAGCTGGGTAAATTTGTGTAATCTCTTCTGCTTTATTTACTGTTATTATTTTTATTTCCGAATTAATTTTTAGCATTGCTAGTATCACCCTATTCCCTCCTCCCCCTCTACGGTCAAAACAATCCTACATTATTCTTTGATCCTCGACTCTCTGGTCGAGAGCTTAATCCATGAGGAATCCTTCTCTGGCCTTGGTTCATAATTGAGGACTTAATCTGTGGGATATCCTTCTTCGACCTCGATCCTCGGTCGAAGACTTAATCTGCAGGGTATCCTTCTCCAGCTTTGATCCAGTCGAGGACTTAATTTGCAGGCATCCTTCTCTGGCCTCGATTCCCATTCAAGGACTTAATCAGTGGGGTATCCTTCTCCAGCCTCGATCCCTAGTTAAGGACTTAATCCGTGGATGAATCCATCCTATCACTCTCCAGTGAAGGGGCTCACACCCTACGGTTATTGTCCCATCTCTCCGGTCGGAGCCACAACCACGACTTGTGTTATTTATTGCATTAACCAGACTTAAGCATCCCAAAGTCCATAAAATAAAATTCCATACAACTAATAAAACAAAGTTCGAAGTAAATAATAAAAAATAAAAAATTCACAAACCCGAGCACTATGGTTCATCATCTCAGAGCATGCATAGAACTGTCCTCGATCCCATACATGTGTAAGTGACTTAGCCATAATACTTCAGAGTTTATTACTTATTCTGTGTCATCCCGATCAAATGACGACAAGTTGACGATGATGCCTTGATCCAGTGCCATTCTTGTTTGAGGTGGACGGTGGCTACTCTTGTTCCACCGCCGCAGCCCGAGTCCTTATGTATTGTTGTAACTGACCATTCTTCACTTGTTCCTCGATGATATCTTTCAAATTCCTATAGTCATTTGTATTGTGCCCATCCAGCTCGTGGAATAGGCAATGCTTTTCTAATGCCCGCTCATGTTTGCGGGGTTCCCTCCTTGCCGACCTTTGATACTGAAGACATCTTCGAGTATCCAAATAAATCATTTCCAGAGATTCGGCCAAATCTATGTAATCAGAGAATTTTGGTTCTCTCTATTTCCTTTTCGACATATCAATGCCATCATTCATTTTTCCATTTGCTTTATCATTCTTATTTACATCTCTTGGTGATCCTCCACTCTACATAGCATTTACCTCCGATTCATTTGCTCGTGCGTCATCCAATCGTAGGAACCTTTATGCTTCATTGTAAAACTCCCCGAGATCCACAGGTGGATCCTACGCTAGTGAATCCTTAAAATCTATGCCATCAGCAATTCCAGATATAGCTTCCATCAAAACCATGAATGGATCTGGACGATCCAGCAATGCTGCAGCAGCATTAAACCGTGTTAAGGAACTCCTCAGTGACTCTCTGGTCCTCTTTTTCGATGTTGCCAAACTCATCCCATTTTTAGGTCTCAAGATGTGAACCCTAAACTGCATCATAAACCTTTAGATCAAATTCATCCACGTGCCAATAGAGCCAATTTTCAACTGTTTGAACCATAGTGCAACTATATCCATTAAGTACGAGGGGAAGCACCGTGCCATGACTTCCTCCGATGCCCCCCAATACTTCCATGTGTCTCATGTACCTCCTCAAGTGAATAGCAGGATCTGTTTTTCCATCATTGTCTCAAGAGTTGCTAGTATGAACTCCAATGGATTCCTAGCTTGCCTGATATATGGAGCGAATGGACATCTACTTACGTTTTCCAAATCCCTGTTTACTAGTCCTCAATGCATAGCTCGCCTTATCATCTCCGCAAACATGCATCGTCTTTCAATGGTAGTCTCCTATCATCATGTCCAAGTTGCCTCCTGAATCCTCGAGGGAATTCCGATACGTACTCTTCCAGACGAGCATCCAAATTCCGATTCGCGCCAAACCCCATGGAATCGATAGCAGGTCCTCTAACATCACGATGAACCAGACCCAGGGGTACGTCCTCTAACCTTCACAGTTATCAAACTTGGGAATTATATATTGGGCATGCCCTCTAACCTATCACTAAACTGATGGGAAGACCATCTACACTTATTCTAGTTTTCATATAACTACAGTTATCAGACTTGTATAGGGATGGCACTATTTGAAACTTTGTATGGAAGACCATGCAAACCTCCTGTTTGTTGGTTAGAGACAGGGGATAGGTTAATTTTTGAACCGGTTTGGTTAAAGAAGCTATAGAAAAGATTGAGTTAATTCGAGGTAGGATGAAGAAAGTTTGATTTAGACAAAAGAGTTATGCCGATAAAAGACGGAACGACTTATAGTTCTTAGTTGGAGATCATGTTTTCGTAAAGGTTCACCATTGAAAGGTGCAATTAGATTTGGAAAATTAGGGAAATTGGCAATAAGATTCATTGGACCATTTCCTACTATAGAAAGGATCGAAAAACTCGCATATAGAGTAGAGTTAGAGAATAGTTTGACAGGAGTCCATAATGTTTTTCATATTTCTCATCTAAGGAAGTGTATTCGAGATCCAAAGACTACTACTACACGACTATGTTAGATGATATAGTAGTGGAACCGGATATGACTATAGTTAGAAAACCAATGAGATGAGAAGAGATTAAGGAACAAGATAGTCATATTAGTAAAAGTCCAGTGGAATGACGAAGAGAGAGACTGTACTTGGAAAACCGAGCGCAGGATTAGAGATACTTATCCTGACCGATCTCATGGTATGTTTTACCTTTATGTCGATTGTTGTTAGTACCTTATCGTAATTTTGGGGATGAAATTATTTAAGGAGGAAAGCCTGTAATGACCCCAATTTTAAGAAACATTATTTTGCACATTTAATTGGATAAATAAATAAAATAATGTTAATAGTTCAGGGGTTGGGGTTTACTAATTAATAAGGGATCGTGCCTTAATGGATGTAAAAGTAAAAGAGAATTGAAAATAAATAAGTATGAGTAATACGGCAAGGGTAAAATGGGAACATCTTTCATTCTAATACCCTATACCCTTCTATTCTTTATTCCTTATTCATTTTAACATTCACAAAAAGAATTAAACCCTATTGAACACGGTTGGCCACCATTAAGGAGATTCAAGAAGAATAAAAGCTATGATTCAAGTAGAAAGATTAGGCAAATCATTCAACGGGCAAATCTCAACCTTCTTAACACCAAGCCAAGATGAATAATTAACTTACGTTTCACGTTAGATATTGATTTCGGTTTCAAGTTTGATTCTAATTAAATTTGCAAGTAACATGCCATGTTGTGTTTGTTTAAAGGGATATATGTATATGCTTGTTGATGATTTATATTGTCTTATATAGATTTATGATAAGTTTAGATTGGAAAACCTATTAAATGACATCCATATGATTTTCATTTTGATATATGGTCAAGAACATTATTTTAGAAGTAGGTTTCAAGTTTCATAATTTTCTAAGTAGTTGTGGATTTATTATGAATTTCCTATGATAGAAAATAGTTAGTGTTGGGTTTAAATTATTTAAGGTAATTATATAATCATTCGGATTTGAAACTTATATATGTTAGAAAGCATACTAGAAGTGAATCATTGTGATTTTTGGTAAAATTTCCTACGTATTTTACTATGGTTATAAAACTATTTAATTTAAGGGACTTAAATGTTTTACATGTTTTGTTAAGGAGGAGGGCTTACTTGCTAAAATGTTTTTTAACTGTAAATTATGAATTCAGCAGCCTTTTTAGAAATAATTTTGATAAAGAGTGGGCAACCAATCATATTTTGACGAATTGGGCAAGTTAAGCAAAATGGAGTTACTTTGAAAGGCAATAACCCAGTTTTGTTTCTAATTACAACTTTGCCCCTTCCTTAGCCTGCTTTCGTCACCATGCCCAGTTAAACCTTTCGCTCATGTTCGAAACCAAAGCACAGGATATCAAGCAATTTTTATGTAGTATATTGGAGAAAGGCGGAAGGAATGATGATGTTGAAGGTATGCTTCCAAAGGGATTGAAGCCACTTTAATTAGTTTTGGAATCAATTAACTTACCTTTGTTTAAAAAGAGGCTTTCGAACAAGTTGTCGCATTCCTTTATTTTTTAGAAAGGAGCTTTCAAAAGAGTTGCCGCTAACTTTTGTTTTAAAGGAAGCTTTCGAAAGGATAGCCACTTTTGAATCTATTCGGTACTCATGCTACCGCATTCGTACCTTTCGAATTAGATAAGACCATTATAGCCATAAACCAATGTATTCGAAAAGGGTACTTTCACCTTTAAACTTTGAAGTCGCCTTCTCAATGCTTTCGAAATGGTCGTATACCTTCTTTTAAATGATTTCGAAGGCAATGGTTTCAAAAGGTTGGGTTTCGAAGCTATCCACTTCCCCTACTCTTTTACTAGGATTAAAGCTTTCAAAAGTGATACTTTCGCTCCTCTTTTCTTTGACCCTTTAGTTATATTAAAGGTTAAACCCAATGGGCTTGAAAGGAATAATTTTAAATTATTTCGAAGTAATGTTCCCATAAACTTTTACTTGAACCCAATGTTTTCGAACGATATATTACATGTGTTTTGAAAGGTATGTTATAAGTATTTCAAAAGACGAGTTTAACTAGTTTCGAAAGGGGATGTCTATGGTTTTATGTAATGGTTTCGAAAGGGGATGTCTAAGGTTTTTATGTAATGGTTTCGAAAGGGAAGCTTTCACTTATATTCGAAAGAAAATTGATTAAGGTTTTAAACAAAGGTTCCGAAGGTATTTGTTTGGTCTTATAGCCTAAAGTTTTCTAAGTTAAAAAAAGGCCTTAACTTCTTTGAAGGGATAGATAATTACATTGATTTAGATTTCATTAACATGTTTTGTGCAAAGCATATACGATGGCATAAGTGTTTTGAGTAAAGCAAAGAGTATGATTTCTGCATTTTGTAAAGATATGATTTCAATGGAAAATGATTTGTAAAGATTGTTTACAAAGAAATGAAATTCAAATAAGGATTTAACCGTAAGTATATCACTCAAATACTAGAAGACCGGATGGGACTGGTATGGGGTTGCGTCCTATACTTTAGCTATTAGCCCTAGCAAAAATAAGTCCAAAATTCCAGTGTGTAGGGATTTGTCACGGGTAAGACTAAAATGATGTTACACATAGAAGATAGTATATAGAGTAAAGGTAGGTTACTGGTGAGCCCGCAAAATCATTAGGATCAGTTGATCCTAGAAGAAGATAGTTAATGGAAGATAGCCTAGTATTGTATCTAACAGAAGTTAGAATGTTTATTGTGTCTGGTAGGTCCGAGTCAGCCAGTGGTTAATGATTAGCAAATAAAAACTATATGTGGATAGATGGTCCATTGATTACCCAATTATTATGCATATATGTTACTGTTATTATTGTTATAGTCAATTTGATTACAGGATTGTGATTTGTAAAAGAAATGCTTTAAATGGATATTAATGAGGGAAAATTCGTTCCACTAAGCAGTGTGGTCTCACTTAATATCAATAATTTGGGATGTGATAGAATTATTCACACCAGGCTTTATGTCTGATTTAAAGTTTATGTTTCCGTTTAAACTCCCGGGTGCTCAAAATTAAATTTGAGTAGACTGAGAGTTAAGGACTTTTCAAGTCTAGTAGGTTAGACAAATAAGCTTCCAAAGACGTGTAGAAGGAAAAGCTAGCTCTATAGAAGTTATTTAGTATTATTTCTGCCCTAACGTATTTATGACTGACATGTCTATCTAGTACTAGATCATCCAAAGGGGAATCTTTATAGGTCGCTCTTGACATAATTTGTAATAATTATATTTGATCAAAACCTAGGAATCTTTTAGGATTTTGTATTTGAATATGAAATATTGATTTGAAATGTAATCAGAAAGATTGTTTTTGAAATCTGTGTTGATTTTATTTCATATTCATGTGCTTCTGATATTATGGATACCATTAACATTACTGTATTTTATCACCGAAAGTTAATACTATAGATGACTGCACCATCTGTAGCGCTTAGCTTCGAACCTCAAATTAGGGGATGTTACACAACCAAACATGTAAACACAAATTCTAGATCATGCCACATGGTGTAGAAGGTAATAGGAGTGATTTTATATAATATAAAATTGTCATTTGATTTCAAAACAAAAGGGTCCAAAGTTTATAACTTTAATTAGTTAATGTCACTTTAACTTTGTATTTGCACACACGTACACACACATATAATATATACATACATGTTAGTGACATAACTCACCCAATCCAAGCCAATCACATGCTCAAACATACAAGAATCAATGAACCATTTCCAAAAGCCTAAAGATCCACCCTTTAGCCCCCAAATCCCAAAGCCACGCTTCGCCGCTCTGATGTGCACGTATATTGCATATGTTTACTACCATATTTAATCTGTTTAAATTAAATAAATGATCATATCACGTATTTTAACTTGTTTAAACCAAAATTCAAATTATTTTCATACTACCACATATTCATCTTCATATAGGGACAAAATAGTCATTTTTGTGTATATATTAATTTTCTAAAATTTAACTGAAAATTGCTATGTTGTTTTGTAGAAATTTAAATTCAAATACAAGTGGCTTCATGAAGATATGCATGCACAAAAGAAAACAAAATAAATGAAGATGAAAATAATTCAAACTCATGAACATGGAGGACTCCACCTACCCACTTACCTTGATTTTCAATTAGGAGCTAATGCACATGCTAAAGGATCATTAAAGCTTCATGCACATTTAAGTGGGGGATTAAGACATGCTAATGATTACTTGGTAGTCACACTACCTCAAGGGTATTTTGGGCATTCCCTAAAAAAATGAATTAGGGTTTCTAACTTGTATAAATACCATATATGTTTATGTAACCCTTCTTCTCTTCTTAGTTAGTTTTTAGGCTCAAAATAAAACACAAGCTCTCTTTCTCTTTTCATGGCTGCTTGGCCATATTCTTTTCATGCAATTTTCTTTTCTTTTATGCAATGTTAATTTATATTCTCTCTTATTTACATGCTCTATTTCTTTCATGTTAGTAGTTAGTTTATTTTTCATGCAAGTAGATTAGTGTTTACATCTTTTTACTTAGCTTTTCTTTTCATTTTGCTCTATTTTTCCTCTTCTTTTAGTTTAATGTTGTATACTATTTGTGTTGATATGATAACGCAAATGAGAGGCTAATCACTTCAATTTAGGGGTAATGAAGTCTCTAATCATGTAGCTTCAACATAATTTGATAATCTTTGCTCTCTTTTTGTACTTCATGGAAAGTTGATGTTTATGTAATTTTGTGTTTGATAGCCTATGTTGTTCAAAACAAATAGGCTATGTTTAGTCATATGAATCACAAATTGCCTCTTCATCTACATATGATTATGGAAACGAAGTGAAATTAAATCAAAATTTGATGGTCTATATTTCTAATCAATAGTTAATAGGTCATGCTTAATATAGATTTCATTTCAACTTCTTGTTATTTTTCATGAGAATTAAAAGTGATTTAAAGTTTGTGTTATAGTTTGATGGCTTATGTTGAGCTAATTAATAGCATAATAAGCCATACCTATGATAAACACATCATTTAAAATCACTTATGACGAAAAAAAGATCATTACTTCATAATTTGTTGAACTATATGATTTAGAAAGTGGAATTATCTCTAAATTGTCATTTAACTCTCATATTTCTATCACTTTTTTTGTCATCTTTCTTACATTTTCCAGATAATCATTTTCAACTTTGGTTTAATTTGATTGAATAGAAATTTAAAATTTACAATTTCCAACGGATTGACCCGTACTCACTACATACTACGATAGTACGAATGCGCTTGTGGATATTTTTATTTCAAAATTCGTTCGGCTACTTTCTAACTCGATAGACATTTAGTCGTCCGAACAAGTTTTTGGTGCCGTTGCCGGAGACTTGATTTGAATTTGATTTTCTATTTTTCGGATTATTTTTCTTTGTTTGATTTTTATGTGTGTGTTTGTGATTAAAAAAAAAATGTATGTGTTTGTTTTCAATTTATTGTTAGCATGTTCTAGTTTTCCATTTGCATTGCATTTTCTATTAAAAAAAACGTGCACAATTTCTATAAGAAGAATATTTACACACTCATTTCATTAGAAAAAAAATAATTTTATTTACAACTTTCATTTGTACAACTTTCGTTTCAATTTACATACCCATTTCATTGACTGTTTTACTCAACAGATATACAACTTCCATTTATATACTGTGCACTGTGCACATTGATACCACTATTTTATTCAACAGATTTTGCCTTTGCCTACGTTTCCCCAACCATCATTTGCCTTCCTTCACACACTCTGTCTCCATTCACAACCTGCTGCTGGCCATGCCACAGCAACACAACCACCTGCATTCAAACTATTGCCAACTGCTCCATTTCGGCATCCACTGTTCCCCATAGCTCACTAAACTGTCACCAATTCAAGCATTACTGCCTCTTCTACGGTTCAAGCATCTCCTCTCAATCCACTTCCAGCCACCCATCTTCTCTGTCACAATCACTACGTCAACATACAGTTCAACTGCAATCCCTCATCGACTATCCTACATACCATCTTCACACTTCTTAAACTCCTCTTTCTCACAACACTTAAATATCAACTGACAGCCTTCATTCAACCATCCCCTGTTCAACTGCCTACTACATTTCTCAATACATTATATCACACAACTGTGTGCCTCACCTTCATCCCCTTTCATAAACACTGCTCCACTTCTGTAGCTTCCTCCCCCTTCATCTGCACTTCTCATCACCAAACTGCCTCACAACTCCTTACAACTCCAACCTTCCACTTTAACCATACAAACTTCAACTCCATAGACCACCACTTTTCCACTATATTTCCACTGCAATCACTTCCTCCTTGAGTAGTAAACCACCTGAACTTCTTCTGCCACTTTCAATCATTCCACCCCACAACAACACTACAGCTTCTACATTTCCACATTCCTATAACATCTAGCTCGATAAAAATTGAAGTTGCAAAACTGAAGTGATTCATGACATAGGCCTTGCCTTCATCTACCACTATCTCATAGACCAATCAACACTCTTACCTACCACTGTAATCACCTAAATACACTGCTGCTACAAATCAACTTTCTCCTTACCACATTTGCCTTCCGACCAATCGAACTGTCACTATAAGCTGTCAACTGCCTGCTACTTCCTACTACTTCATACCATCAATAAGATCACAGTCAAGACTCCAACTTCTGCTACAAAACAATAACCCTTCAACCAATACAACCTTTCAAACAAAACAGAAACAGTTCAAACAACCTACTTTTCATATACAGCAGCACTTCAATAGCAGCTGATCACCAACTACATCAAATACACAGCAGCACTGCAACTTCAACTGCAGCTGATAACATACCACTTACATCCCACCTTCAACTCTAACATCACCGTGCAACCATCACTTCTCTCACTATTATTCCCCTCTGCTTGCCGATACACACTTAAAATAGTTCACATACCTCCACCACTGACATTCCCTTCACCACATTCAATCATCCCCAGACTTGCAATCAGCACATATTCCAAAATTCGAACTTCAAAACTCTAAATCGCGACTGAAAAATTCGAAACCACCACAATCGAAGAAATTCTCCAGACCAGAAACCACTCGCGAACCAATCGACTAATCCCCAAATCTGCAAATTGCCACCTCCCTTAATTCCAGCGCCCAACCGAATTCGACCTCGAACGCGATAACCCACAACCTCTCCATACCACAGCAGCGTCGCCACAACCACAAATTAATTAATTAATTTGGGAACAATTAATTAATTTTGAGCTTTGAGAATTTTGGATTGGAATTCGAACTTTGGACAGTTCGAAATGTTTGAGTGATGTTTTTGTTGACCTGAGTTCGTGATAATTTCATGCTTATTTTAGTGTAATCAGCACATATTCCAACTTTGGGCGTTTAATTGATTTTAGGCCGAGCGTTTTCTGTGTGTTAAGTTTGCGTTGAATTTTTTTTTCCGTGAAATGATGAACTGGTTTAGAAGTTGGGTCGGTTTTTCCTTTGTTTTTGAAATATTTTGAGCCTGTTGAATTGTTTTGTTTTGTTTTGAGTTTTGAACTATTTTTTTTTATATATATAAATAAAAAAACATATATATATCTATACTATAATGCAAAACCATGGTCAAACCGGTCAAAGTGAATCCTTTTTGGCACTTCCAAAAACACCATTATGGATATCAAAGTTATAACATCATTCAAATACATTTTAGTCATTGTCCCCACCCGCATACTAAGCGCACACGACTCCACGTTCACATTTTCCCATCAGTTATCACTTTCGAACAACTGCAACCAAGACAATTCCTCCTCATCTCTCATCTCTCATCTCTCATCTCTCATCTTCTACCACGCTACTTATATTTTATTCATCTTATCGGAACTCGAAAGCACCACTTACTATCGAACTTGAATCGAAGGCAAAGCAGACTTTTGCGCCAACATCCCAGCGGAGTTGATAATGTCAAACGATAAACCTTTGCGAATCATTTGGGGCAGAATCGAGCATATTCAAGCAAAGGTTCGTTAGATTCCGGTGAAGCAATGCAATAAACAGCAAAAAAATTAGGCATCTAAGTCAGTTCACCGACGTCACATCAACAATTGAACAACCCAGGTATAAAACGTTAAAATTTTAAATTTTTACCTTTTAAAAAGAGTATTTATTTTCTAATCAGGTTTGTAGTTTTCTGTTAAATTCATTGTGTAGTTTTGAAATTGCAACAAAGATACAGCGAATTTGTTTAGAAATGTATTTTATTCCTAATTTGTTTGGGCTTGGAAAATTTATGGAAATAATGTAAAAAAAATCTGTTGAAGATGTCTTTCAAATGATTTGGTGTTAAAATTTTATTTTATGCATCACTAATTTCAAGGTTTTCTACAAAAAAGCAGAAGTTGATGCTAATTGTGGATTGTTTCGTTGTAGCTTCCCGTCTTAGGTTTAGTCCACATTAAGATTACATGGTTGCAACTGCAACGCATAATTAGGTGATATTACATTGTAAATAATACATTTCCTCTTCTTATATGTTAAGCATTTGTGAACCAAAATACCAGTCATTAACTTTTCTTTAGTTCATGTTTCTGTTTGTATATTATTTTATTGGTTTAAATTCAACCGTATTTGTCTGATACTCCATTAGCAAGATGAGTATTAGCAAGAACTTAAAGCTTGCTTAAAAGTTAAAACTGTCAAAAACAATCAAACTATGTGTGAGAACATTAATGCTCATCAACCTACCATAGCGTGATTTTGTTCTATAAATCATTACTTCTTCATAAATACTATTCAACTTTTGGCCCTAAAAAAGAGACAAGCCGTAGAAACCCAGAACCTATATTAAAATATAAAAAAACAGTCAAAAGTAAAATGCAAAAATTAGTTCTTATCCACCAACTACCCTTGCTTTTTATTAATACATTTTCCTATTTTATAACTATATAGGTGACCATATTTGTCTGATACTCCATTAGCAAGATGAGTATTAATACATATTTTAGTAAGGAATGATTAAACATAGTTCTATCAATTAGTTCTCTCTTTATTATTGATGGTTATTTGATGCATTCATTATGTTTGTGATAATGCTAGAGCTAACGCTTATGAATATTTGTTCTTTTAGTGCAAATTTAAACTATTACTTGGCACAATTTGTTTTATCTACTATGTTTGCTTTCTTAAGTTATTAATATTCTGAATTTTATTATAATTCAAAGTAATTGGTAAGACTTTATAGAGTTTAGAAACCATGTGCAATTTGTTGTCTCCCAAAGTTGTAGTTTGCTGTAGTTTCTTTATGTACTAACTTGGTAATATTTTGTTCTATAAGATTATGTTATGCGAAATATATTTTTCAAATTTGTAATCTTTAGCATGATAGTTAGTTCATACCTAAGATTTATTCTTTAGATAAATAATTTAAGGCAAAAAATAGTGATAATAATCTGTAATTTCAGTTTACTACATTTTAATGAAAAAAAAGACTTATATTAGTTGTATGCAGCTAACCCTGTATTTAAAATTGGATACCGACTTATTTTAAAGGTTATGTTTGTCAATCTATTTGCCCACTTGCCCATGTCATCCACGTCTGTCTATCCTGTAGTACTCTCATCTTCTACTTTTTCCCAAACTACTCCCCTTTCACTTTCCCGTACTGCCTTATATTCCTAACAAGTGTTTGCCCCCCTCCACTTTCTCCAGTCGATCCATATTGTTCATTCAATTTAGTTCCCCCATAACCCCATATTTTTTACTCCACCAAAAATTGTAACGTAATTCCAAATCCTTACAGACGGCAGATAAAATACTATTGCTAGGGTTTTCCCATTTTGGGGGCAGTTGGGGTAGTACAATAGGCGACTACAATGTTTTTTGAAAGCTGCGAACACAGGTATTTCTTCATTTTAGGTATGTGGTTGCAAAATTCAGTAGGTCTAGATATGCATTATGTAGCTTTCTCAATTTAAAATCATATGAATTAAACGATGCAGTAAGTGCCCTTTTGCAACTCACTTCCCCCCTCCCTTTCAAAATGGCGACTGGAAAGTCCAAAGCTAAGCAATATTTTCAAAAATATGAACATAGAGTCAAGGACAACTAATCGTTGTTATCTAAATTAACCAAAAAACTATATTACAGTCCAAACCTGAAATTAGTAAAAGTGATTTCAAGATCTTTGTTTGTAAGATTGTTAAAATATCAGCAGTAATGTGTCTAGGTCTGCGAAACTGAAGTAAGCTTGAAAAAAAAGCACTATATCCATTTTGGCCAACTTGACATCTACGATTTACCTACTCATTTTTGTTGATGCAAGTGGTTATCTTATTTTTTAGCTAATTGCTTTTGATCTAATAACTTGGCATTTGACTACTGTTGCTGGAAAATCATTGAAAAATATTTCATGATTTAAATGCACTGAATTATGTACAAGCTTGGAACATAAATATGTGATGCTTTGCAAGAATTAGATGTATACACTACAAAGACAGATCAGAATGTAACAAGTATTTTTTTTTCACCAATTAGAACCGATTCTCCATGTTTCATGTGTATCAATTCTCTAATTCTAAATCTAAAGTTTGGGATCACCATCAACTATTTTAACATTGACTACAGTGTATGCGACAACTAAGGATAAACTAGCAGGGGTAGTTTAAGACCAGTTAGCGCTCAGTCATTTTGCTTGACATGTAGCCGTTAAAGTTCATGAATCGTCTTATTCCTTGCTTTTTCAAAGGTAAGATTTTAGTAAATACGTTGTCTTAGAAATGGATTAAATTCGAGTAATTGGTTGTCTTTGCATCTCTAAAATAGTAAGTTGTGGGAAGTAGTGGAACTATAATTTTTTTTCCATTTGTTTGATGCTAAAATGCTATTTAAATAGCAATTTTTCATCTTCTGTTTTCTCTTTGTTCTGAACATATTTCCACCTTTTAAAACTTAACTAAGCCAAATTGTTTGGAATTTCATGCTGGAATGGTTGCTGTAGTTTAACTAAAGGTTATGACATCCAAAGAGAAGTTGATGATTACGATGACAGTTATTTATTGACGCTATGTTCTTTAGTAGATGTGAGGTAAATATATGGAACAATTTATAAATTTATTAGTACACATAAAGCAAGTCGTCAGAATTTCTAATCACAGCGGTATGATGATATAGCGAGAAATGCCATTTGACCATGGCTGGAGAAGGTGTATACAATTTACTATATACCTATTATTCATTGCTTCGGTTTAGTATCAATTTAAGTATTAATCAATTATTAACATGTACTTTGTGCCTTTATTGTAACACATTATTTTCCATCAAATCAACTTTCAGTGAAGCAATCGGCCAGTGGATATAAAGTGCAGTATGGTCCTAGGGAAGAAGATAACCGTGACAATGAATCTTTAATGGAATTTAACGAGGATGAGATATTCCAAGAAGGAAGAGAAGACATGAGAAGAATGATAGGGCATCATGAGCCAACTTTGAAGAATAAATAGCAGATGAACATGAGTCTTTTAAATTTGAGTTCTCTTTATGTTGACTGAAATTACAATATACTTACGTAATTCCTTATATATTTCTCTTCTCTGGAACAATAACTACCACCTAATGAGTAACAAATTTATATTTTTTTCCCTTTTTTGTAAAAAAAAAAAACTCATATATTGTGTAATCTGGGTAAGTGGTTGAAAAATATACCGAGCTTAAAGGAATCAGTTGATCTGTTATTTAGTAAATGGTCTTCTTAGCTATTTCAATATGTTTTATCGTGTTTGTCCTAAACTGACTGAATTGCCACCGTTCTACCATCCTTGCTATTTTCTTGCTGTAGATGTATCATTCTATTACCTGTTTTTAAAATATTTTTTTCCATTAGTTGAGGGTCACTATGCAGTATTAACAATAGTTATTTTCATAGCCAGGAACTAAAACCGGTATGTACAACAGTGAATAAACAGTAGATTCACAGGATACAAAATTCATTGCCGAAAATCATGCCTTAAGATATCAAGTATTAGATCGAAGAACTATTTAGTCGCCTTAGTATTAAATCTCATAAATAAAACCAGATGAACTTTTATGACATACGCTATCAGTTAATCAAAATGGCAAATAAAGTCTAGAAAAGTGACTTTTGATTATTGAGTAAAAAGAATAAATAACATTGACCATCATCCATATTTTGCAGGGATTCTATCTTACATTAGTGATATCTTTCTAGATAAATTAATGCTATGTGAATTTTTAACTGAACGATATTTAATAGTGGAGCTCTAAGGATTCTATAATATGTGCACTTATGTTTAACCAGATCAATTTCAAGCTGAGTTGAATTAAGTTATCCAATTTGGTAGCCAATAGATGACATATATCCATCCTCTTAATTATAATTGTTTAGACGATAAATTTGCTAGAGGTTTAAATTAATTATGATTAGAATTTTATTTTAACATTATTTAGTTTTCTCATAATTTGAAATTTTCTATAACATATGGATGTAAAAATATTGTCATGTGAGATTTCTAAACTAAACAATATTGTCATGTGAGATTTTAAAACTAAAAAATAAGTACAAACCATTGTCGGTTACATCATATAGCCATTATAACATTTTTATTTTGGCTAAATTATGCAATATATGCTGATCTCCTGCTCAAAAAAAGGAGGAGAGAAAACCTGTTATTACATATACGTGTCTGCGCACGCGCGCGCGCGTATATATATCACTATCATAATTGTAGCAAAGATAAAAAAATTCCACTTCCTTCTTGACACACGTCCAACGGACGTGCCATCATACTCGTGTGTGTGTGTGTGTGTGTGTGTGTGTGTGTGTGTGTGTGTGTGTGTGTGTGTGTGTGTAATTCTTGTTCAAGTTCGTACAAATTGTAGGAAACTGAGAGGAGTGTTTGCTTCATCTTGTTTGCTACAAAATAATTGCTTGCTTACTTGTAAAAAAAATCGCCGCTTAAAAATAAAACTGCTAATAATTCTACAGGCGCTAGTATCGTGTTCTTATCCCTTATTTTTATTTAGATTTGCATTATTGTTTGCTTGCATTTTTAAAAAAAAAATTCAAAAACAAAATCCATTCGTAGTTGTATTATTAATACAAGTTTAATTTTTGATGTGCATTTCATCCTAGAATTTTGATTAATAATGATTGTTAGACATCGATAACACTTAATTGTATACTGACAAGTTGTCTTCTTTGAACAATTTACTTTCTTGATGTCTAGGCTACAGTAAAGTAATAACCATTATAAATATTCGGTGATTCGTAAATATTATAGTGGTTGTTTCTCTGAAGTAACTTAAACCTTCGGTTACATTATATGGTGATTCGTGGTGCACCAATAAATCCTATCCGTTACCAGGCTGAGAACTTACTTGTTAACCTAAGACAATGTGTGATTATACAATTTTGGGTTAACTAAGGATAAATCATTTGTAATTAACCTTATATTCATTTAGTTGCATGTGTTCATGCATATTTTAAAAAAAAAATCAAAATCCAAAACTAAAAATTTGTAAATATTCATTTTCCTTTGAAATTTTTAAATCCTTTTTCTTTGAAATTTCAAAAATCCAAAAAAATTTAGAAAAACCGAAATCCAAACAAATTATAAAACCTTTGCAAAAACAATTTTTTTTTGAAAAACTAAAAAAAATCAATTTCCCTTTTAAAAAATAAATCCTTTTTGTAAATATTTTTTCTCTATAAAAAACCCAAAAACATTCTTGAAAATGTCCGAGTTTCCCCACTCACTTGAATTTTACAATAGTTGTGAAAATCAATATAATCCATATGATTTTATTCCAAATTCGTATGGATATTTTTACGGCAATTATTCTATAAACAACTCGAATTTGAACAACAAAGTTTTCAAAATGATGACCAACCCTCGACTCTTAAAAATAGCATTTCATCTTTACTTGAATTTTCTACACAACAAAATCAAAGTATAAATTATCTATGTAATTCATGTTTGTGTAATAACTTGAGTCAAGGATTTCAAAATTTGAATTCAATTCAAATTCAAACGATTTCGATTATAACCCATGCCAATTCAATTTCGAACTCCAAAATGAATTTCGAACTCAAAATGAAAATGGAAACAACTTTTCAAAGGAATTTAGCTATGGGAATAATCTTAGCCAGTTAAAATCTTTGTTTTCAACAATTTCAAAGTGAAAATCCTCATGTTAATAACTATAAATTGGATTTTGTTGACAAATGAACGAAATTTACAATGATCAACCGGATTTGTTGATTGATACATATATGAAACGACGTGATAAACAAAATCAAATACCAATGTGTGACGAGTCAAGTGATAATCCACCTTTTACCCAAATCCATGATTTTCAAATAAAAACTTTTGAAATTGAAAATGAAAATCTTAACGAAGTTGCTGAAAATTTGGTAATTGACTTGGATTTCAATTCTTTTGAAGGTGAGAAACGTGATCTAAAATTCGATCTTCCTTTTTTCGATTTCGAAAATTTGAATACAGCAACTTTGGATTTTGAACTTGACATATGCAATTAAGTTGTTAGTAATTCATTAAAGGAAGACGAATTTAATGAATATGGATTTTTTGGACATTTTAAAGACGAGTTGTCTAGTTCTGACGGGGAAGATTTAAATCACCATTTTGATTTTAAAATCAATAATTTTGAAGAAGTTTTCAATGACAAATTTAAATTTCAAAATGGTGAAAATAAATTTAAACTTCAACCAATTATTTTATCAACCCCAAAATTCATCGAAAATAAAACAACTCAAACGATTTCAATAAAACGACACTCGTTTTCCCAAATTAACATTTAATTTTGAAATCTTTTACAATTTGGTTTTCTGAGCTTAAGCCGTGTCTCGTATGCTTGTCGAGATAAATGAATCGGTCTTTGGAAGATCGTTTCATTTACTTTTTGACGATATACTTTCTAAACTCTGTAAATAATAATATTTTCGTTTTCATGTAAATATAGGTCATTCTTTTATTTTTGCTTTAGTTTTCTCCTTCCACTTAGGTTGACTGTGGGGACACGGTCAAAATCAAGTGTGGGGGGAGTCTCATCATAATTTTTCATTTTTTTTATGTTTCATAGTTTATTTTACATTTTCTTTTCAAAAACCAAAAAAAGGTATAAAAAACTTTCAAAAAATTTTTTTTTTTTAAACATTTTGATTTGTTTTGAAAGAAACGCTATAAGATAAATATATGGTTTTGGTTTATTAAATTGAAAATTTACTTGTCTTAACAAAAATAAAAATGAAGTTTGATTACAAATAACAATGGTTTAACTAGTATATAGGAAGGTTCATACGTGTTAATTATGAAATATCCTAACTGAAAATCTTTGTTTTAAAAAGTGGTGAATTTAAATAAAAGGATATAACATTTTTTTTGCCTTCTAAGTTAAATGGTGCTAAGATGATTTTGAAAACTCTTTCTTCAAACAAAAAAATAAAAATAAAAAAATCAGAAAAAAATTATATATGTATATAATTTTTATTAACACCTAGAGTCATGTGTTCATACTCGTGTTTTCATTCGCCATGCTCTGTGCCCTTCTCACGTAAGCACGAAACGCAATGCACGATCGGTATATCTAGCCTTAGTTTATCTGAGTTAGGTGTGTTATATATAAAAAATACTTTTATTAATAACGCCTACGGTCAAAAGTGTTCACACTTGTATGTTCACTCACCACACTCTGTATTCCCTTCACATAAGTCCTTAAGACAGTGCACGGGTAATTTATCTGACCTCGGTTTATTTGAGTTAGGCATATGTAAATATTGTTAATATCAATATAGTTTTCAAAAGAAAAACATAGAGAGAGTAAGCAAATGAAATCCAAGCACTATTTTAACTTATTTGATTTGACTTGTTATTGAACAGAAATGAAAATACCACTTTGATAAACTTTGCTAATCAATTAAGGATCCATTTCATAATTATACTTTGTTATCAACCTAAATAACGAGTTAAACTATGGTCTATTTGTTACAATAACTTGATTTTTGTTGGAAATTTTGATGAGTAAATAACTTAAATTTTCAAAATAATGACCGAAACCTATATTTAACTAATTTATGTCGATTTGAAAGTGAATCATTCATTGTAAATATTTTCAAAAACTCGCATTCATCTCTTTGTAAATAAATCTTGCATTTTGTAAATAATTTTATCCTACATTTGAATTTTGTGAGTAGTATCTGCTGAAAACCCTCACGAGACAACATCTTCCTATTGTAGACACCCAGAGGTTTAACGGCTTGTTGCGTACGCTCAATGCAATCATACTCCCTAAGAAAATGGATTTATCTTAGTTTTTCTTTATTCGATGACGAATAAAAAGATAAGTGTGGAGGTATTTGATGTGCACGTAAATGTGCATATTTTTACTACCATATTTAATCTGTTTAAATTAAATAAATGATCATATCGGGTATTTTAACTTATTTAAACCAAAATTCAAATTTTTTTCAAATTGTTACATATTCATTTTCATTTAGGGGCAAAATGGTCATTTTTTCCATATATTAAATTTCTAAAATTTAACTGAAAATTTCTATGTTATTTTGTAGGAATTTAAATTCAAATACAAGTGGCTTCATGAAGATATGCATGCACAAAAGGAAACAAAACAAATGAAGATGAAAATAATTCAAACTCATGAACATGGAGGACCCCACCTACCCACTTACCTTGATTTTCAATTAGGAGCTAATGCACATGTTAAAAGGTCATTAAAGCTTCATGCGCATTTAAGTGGGGAATTAAAACATGCTAATGATTATTTGGTGGTCATACTACCTCAAGGGTATTTTGGGCATTCCCCAAAAAATGAATTAGGATTTCTAACTTGTATAAATACCCCATATCTTTATGTAACCCTTCTTCTCTTCTTAGTTAGTTTTTAGGCTCAAAATAAAACACAAACTCTCTTTCTCTTTTCATGGCTACTTAGCCATATTTCTTTTCATGTAATTTTCTTTTCTTTTATACAATGTTAATTAATATTCTCTCTTATTTACATGCACTATTTCTTTATTGTTAGTAGTTAGCTTATTTTTCATGCAAGTAGATTAGTGTTTACATCTTTTTACTTAGCTTTTCTTTTCATTTTTCTCTCTTTTTCCTCTTCTTTTAGTTTCATGTTATATGATACTTGTGTTGATATGATAACACACATGATAGGCTAATCCCTTCAATTTAGGGGTAATGAAGCATCTAATCATGTAGTTTCAACATAATTTCATAATTTTGCTTTCTTTTTGTGCTTCATGGAAAGTTGATGTTTATGTAATTTTGTGTTTGGTATTGAGTTTGATAGCCTATGTTGTTCAAAATAAATAGGCTATGCTTAGTCATATGAATCACAAATTGCTTCTTCATCTACATATGATTATGGCAATGAAGTGAAATTAAATCAAAATTTTATGGTCTATATTTCAAATCAATATTTAATAGGTCATGCTTAAAATAGATTTCATTTTCAACTTCTTATTATTTTTCATGAGAATTAAAAGTGATTTAAAGGTTGTGTTATAGCTTAATGGCTTATATTAAGCTAATTAATGGCACAAATGAGCCATACTTATGATAAACCCATCATTTAAACTCACTTATGACCAAAAAAAAGAGATCATAATTTCATAATTTGTTGAACTATATGATCTAGAGAGTGGAATTACCTTTAAATTGCCATTTAACTTTCATATTTTTTTTACTTTCTTTTTGTCATTTTTTACATTTTCTAGCTAATCATTTTCAACTTTGGTTTAATTTAATTGAATAGAAATTTAAAATCTACAGTTTTCTACGGATCAAGCCGTACTCACTACGTACTACGATAGTACGTCGTGTGCTTGCGGTTATTTTTATTTCAAAATTCGTTCGGCTATTTTCTAACTCGATAGACATTTAGCAGCCCAAACACTCTCCTCCTTTGCTCACGACCTCACCAATATCCCTCTTCCTCTTAACTATTCCTCTAGTTTGACTTTAAATCCATGCTTTCTAAGGTATTAAAGATGTTTGTGAAAGTTTGGTGGAGTTTGGAGAAGATTTGAACTATTTATGGAAAGATTAGTGAAGAAAAAAGTGGATTAATGCTAATCCACTTCCACCATTTTTATTCTTTTGTTTCTTCTCAAGCTTTAGGAAATTATGAAATTTAAATGCACCCTTAGCCTATCCCCTTTGGCTAGCCACAAAAAGCTCCCTCAATGCGCCTTGCATGCTTTTACTTTATACCCTACTTTCTGTAGCAAAATTACCCTTTTACCCTTACACACAAAATATCTTTCAATGGCATCACCCATGACATCATCAACACCTTATTTTTCATAAACAGCAAAATATTTTTATTTCATATTATTGATTTTCTAAGTGTTTTTGCGTATGTAAAAAAAGTTTGAACAACTTTTGATAAGTAAAAAGATGTTTATCAATAAAATGAATTTTGGTCATATTGTCGATATTTCTTTAAAGTATTTATTTTATAAACGTTTTTTAAACAAATTTACCATCATTATTTATGATTTAAAAGAGATTTAACAATGTTATTAAATCAATTCAATCACATTTAATCAAGATTCAAATATTTAAATAATTCATATATATAAATACGAAGTTTTCGAAATTTTGGATCGTTGCATCCTTCAACCACAAAACCTTCATGTTGATCTGTAAAAACTTCTTTGTCTAAATTTCTATTCAGAAAGGCTATTTTCATGTTCTTTTGATGGATCTTTAAATCATAAAGAGCTATCATTGCCATAATAATTCTTAATGAGCCCATTTTAAAGACAGGCGAAAATGTGCCTTTATAATCAATACCGTTAGATAAAACCTTTGGCAACGAGTCCAGCCTTGTGATCTTCAATATTACCATTTGAGTCATGCTTGGCCTTAAGGACCCATTTACACCCAACTCTTTTAAAACCTTATGGAAATTCAACAAGGCCCCAAACTTCATTGTAATCCATTGATTTTAGTTTTTCTTTATAACGTTTAACCATTTCGTAGAACTATCACTTTTTATAGCTTGTCAAAATGAAAATGGATCATCACCGGTTCCTAAATCAAATTCTAACTCTTGTAGATAAACCACATAATCAATAGAAATAACATATCTTCTTTTCCTATCAGATCTTCTTAATGCGATATCTTATGATTCATCTGTTGAAACCTCGTTTACGATGTTTCGTATGTATTTTTCACTATGACAACTATATATGTTATTTTTCAATACTAACATACTTGTGCAGGGATATCTTCTGGAATCATATAATCTTTGTGCTGCATATATGTTGTTTTGAGTCATTGTTTAGAATTGAAATATTGTGAAAATCTCTCCTTGGATATATATTTACACCTAATCAATCGCTCTTGCACAAAACTAAAACTGAAAATTCAGGTCAAATTCAGACGTGTGAAATGAAATATTCAGACGTCTGAATCTGTAATGAAATTTAAAATTTTAACAATATTCAGACGTCTGAATTGGAAATTTCAGACGTCTGAATCTAGGCAAAAATAGCCTACTTCTTTTCTGGTTTGCACGTTTCAAATTTCAGAAGTCTGAAATTTATTTTCAGACGGCTGAACTTCTTCAACTGCTATATTTTTTGAAAAGACATTTCATTTTCATGAAGAGTTACAACCTTTTACTAAGATATGCATCCATACTCTTTCATGATAACTTTTCACGAATGATTACAACTCTTTATACTCTATATAAACATATTAGAATCGTTTGTTTAATTCACCGAATTGATCAAAAGCTTTCTATTTCTATACTACACTGATTCTAACATCTTGAGCATTCAAATTTCTACATAATCATTCATTTACTTCCATATTCTTCACATACACACATATATATCAAAAGGAGAAGATTATAGGAAGATTGTACTATCAAGAGACAAATTCGTGTTATTGAGAATACACCGTGTCATATACTTTCTGTATAAGTTTGAAGTCCTCTTCTGCTGTTGAGGAGAAATCCTGTTCTGCTGCTCAGGTCTTTTGATCAGCTGTTCAAGGGTTGTTGTAAACCTGTTCCTCCGGGTTAAGTGAGGATTGGTGTTAGTGAAATTCCAGAAGGTGTCTGGGACTGAACGTAGAACGGGAAGTTCGAACCAGTATAAAAATTCCTGGTGTGCTTGTTTTATTTTTCTTATTTACTCTGCTACAGTAACTTTGTTTTATTTCCGCACTAGTATATTATAATTCCATATAGCACGATCCGCACCACCACTTTCATTTGGTATCAGAGCAAGGTTTCTTATAACCGTTACCCGGTTATCTGATATTTTGCTAAGATGGAAAACTACACCAGCACTGTTAACACTATCACTAACACTAGTTTTATTGAAGGTCAATCTACTGCACGACCTCCACTATTTAATGGTATGAATTACAATTATTGGGCAACTCGAATGCGTATTTATATGCAAGCGAGTGGTTTTGACTCATGGAATATTACTCAAACTGAATATAACATTCCTACAACAGAATATTATACATGGTCAAACACACAAAAACTAGATGCTACTGCTAATGCCAAAGCTATGAATATGTTATTTTGTGCTTTAGATAGAAATGAGTTTAACCGTGTTAGCATGTGTACAACTACTTATCAAATATGGAGAACGCTTAAAGTTACTCACGAAGGAGCTAACAAGGTTAAACAAAGCAAAATATCCATGCTCAAAAGTCAATTTTAAAATTTTAGAATGAAGCAGGATGAATCTATAAACGATATGTACTCTAGATTTCAAGAAATATATCACTCTTTACTAGGACTTGGAGAAAAGACTTCTGATTTTGATATTGTTTCAAAAATCCTTAACTCTTTAGCGGATGAATGGGAAAGAAAAGTCTTAGCTATTGAAGAAGCTAATGGTCTTTCTACCATGAAATCAGAAGAGTTGATAGGAAATCTAATGTCCTATGAAGTGAATTTGTAGGCTAAAAGAGTACAAGCACAAGATAAAAAGAATATGGCATTCCATGCTGAAAAAGAAGAATCAGATTCGGATGAAGAAGACTTAGCATTCATTGCTAAAAACTTTAAAAAGTTTTTGAAGTGCAGAAAAGGAAATCGAAACAACGGGAAAAGGAACTTCAACAACAATTCAAAAAAGCCATCTTCATCTATACTAGAATGCTTTAACTGTCACAAGAAAGGACACATGCAAAAGGATTGTCCAGAATAAAAGAAGATATATCACAATAAGAATCGAAAGGACAAGTCTAAATGAAAAGCATTTTCAGTAACATGGGATAACTCAAATTTTTCTTCTTCAGAAAGCAGCAGTGATAGTGAGAAAGAACAAGAAAATGTTTGTTTTATGGCTACAGGAAATGAGGTAAATGATCTTACTTTTAATGATATGATTGAAATTAATTCAGAACTTCTTGATAATTTAAAAAGCATCAAAAGAAAATATAAAGAAGCTCTAGAAAATTAGAAGAAAGCAGAATTCGATAGAGATATGCTTAACGATGAAAAGAAAATATTAGAAGAAGAACTTGGAAAACTTTAAGATAGCTTCTCTAATGATAACTCTCAACTTACTTTATTGAGTCAAGAAATTGAAACTCAAAAAAAAAGAATGATTCTCTTGTCTCTGAAAATCATGAGCTAAAAACTAAGATCAAAATGATAGAATTAGATAATACTTGTCTCAAAACCAAGTTAGATAATATTGCTAGAAATGTTTCTAACTTTAATAAAGGTAGACAAAATCTATCCAATATTATTGAAAATTCTCAATCCACTTCCAATAAGAAGGGACTAGGATACTCTAAAAAATTAAAATCTCCACATAAAAAGGAAATTAGGAGAAATATTTCTTATACTAATACTTATACAAAAAGGAAAAATAATTCTAAAATCATAAAAATATGGGTTCCTAAAACAAACAATAGTTTGATTAGGAATAAATATATAATTACCTTTTTGGAAACTGTTCATAAAAATCAAAATTATATTTTTAAGGGGGGTACTGAACCTACTTGGGTTTGGTTTCCTAAGACCTAACTCTTAGGACCCTATCACAAAGTGGGTACCAATGTTATTATTATTTTTTGTAGGACCCACTTATAAAGAGAGGAAAATGGATACTCGACAGTGGTTGCTCAAAAAATATGACTGGAGATAAAAATATGTTATCAAACATTACTACTCAAATAGAGGCTCTGTCACTTTTGGAGACAATTCCAAACGATGTATCATTGGAAAAGGCGACGTCAGCAATGTCGGTACATCTGATTTACCTCTTATTTCTAATGTTTTATTAGTCAAAAATTTAAAACACAATCTTTTAAGTATCAGCCAGTTATGTGACAAAGGTTTCAAAATATCTTTTTTTTGGAAATAAGTGTAGCATTTTTGATTAAAATCAAAATCTTTTATTTGAAGGAAATAGAGATAGAGATATCTATGTTCTGAATATGAAAATCAATCATAATTCAGATATGTGTTTCATAGCTAATGAAAATGATCCTTGGCTGTGCCACAAAAGATTCTGTCATATCAACTTCAAAACTATAAACAAACTTTCTAAAAATGATTTAGTCAGAGGATTACCAAAAATGAACTTCAAGGTCAATCATATTTGTGACGCATGTCAATTAGGAAAATTAACTAAATCATCTTTTAAATCTAAGAAAGTTATTTCTACTTTACAACCACTTGAATTACTACACATGGATCTATTTGGACCAACTCAAGTTCAATCCATAAACCATAATAGATATGTGTTTGCAATAGTAGATGATTTTTCTAGATATACTTGGACCATTTTTATGAAAAACAAAAGTGATACGTTTGAGCAGTTTAAAATTTTTGTCAAACGAATTCAAAATTTAAAAGGTTTGAAAATAAAGAATATAAGAAGTAATCATGGAGGAGAATTTGAAAACGAAGTTTTTGATCATTTTTGTAAAAGAAAGGTATTTTTCATAATTTTTCGTTTCCTAGAACTCCACAACAAAATGGGGTTGTAGAACGTAAAAATAGAACTCTACAAGAATGCGCACGAACTTTGTCTCTTCCAAAACATTTCTGGGCAGAAGCTGTTGCAACTGCTTGTTATGTTTTGAATCGTGTTTCTGTTCGACCTCTAACGAAAAACACTTCTTATGAACTTTTTATTGGAAGAAAACCAAAGATTTCTTATTTTAAAGTTTTTGGTTCAAAATGTTTTATATTAAATACAAAAGATCAGCTTGGAAAATTCGATGCGAAATCCGACGAAGGAATCTTTCTAGGATATTCAGATCGTAGCAAAACTTATCATGTATTTAATAAAAGATCAAATACTGTTGAAGAAACGTTACACGTATCTTTCGATGAAAATGTTTTACAAAAACCAAGTATAAAAAATGATGAAGATTTTCCAGATAACATTACAAATACGGAAATTATAAATCTTCAAAATGATGAAAACATTGCTGACAATAATGATGAATTAAGATCTTCACCAAAAATGTTACGGGATCATCCTGTTCAAAATATTATTGGAGAAAGTAATTCAAATGTTCGAACTAGAAGTCAACTAAACCAAATGGGCCCCGTAGCATTCCTTTCTAATATCGAACCAAAGAATCCCAAAGAAGCTTCCACAGATGGCTATTGGATAATTGCAATGCAAGAAGAGTTAAACCAGTTTGAACGCCATGAAGTTTGGGAATTAGTTCCTAGACCAAGTGATCAAACTTTTATTGGAACGAAATGGATCTACAAAAATAAAGCAGATGAATAAGGTAACATCACTAGAAATAAAGCAAGGCTAGTTGCACAAGGATACAATCAAGAAGAAGGGAATGACTACGAAGAAACGTTTACTCCAGTTGCAAGACTAGAAGCAATACGAATCTTATTGGCCTATGCGTGTTTTCACAATTTCAAACTTTATCAAATGGATGTTAAAAGTGCTTTTTTGAATGGTTATATAAAAGAAAATGTATATGTTGAACAACCTCCCTTATTTATTCACGAGAAATTTCCTAATCACGTTTATAAACTTAAGAAAGCTCTTTATGATTAAAAACAAGCACCACGTGCTTGGTATGATCGATTAAAAGACTTATCTAATTTCTTCGGGATTTATAATTGGGAAAGTTAATCAAACACTTTTTATTAAACATTCGAAAAAGGATATTTTAGTAGTTCAAATTTATGTTGATGATATCATTTTTGGTTCTACTAATGACAAATTGTGTCAGGACTTCTCCGAAATAATGACCAAAGAATTTGAAATGTCTTATATGGGAGAACTAACATATTTTCTTGGTTTACAAATTAAACAACTTCAAAATGGTATTTTCATTAATCAAGAAAAATATTGTAATAATTTAATCAAACGATTCGGAATGGATAATACTTCTGCCAAACCAACTCCAATGAGTACAACAACACATCTTGAAAAAGTTGACAATGGCAAAAGTGTTGACCAGAAACTATACCGAAGTATGAATGGATCATTACTATATTTAGCTACAAGTCGTCCTGACATAATGATGAATGTGTGTCTGTGTGCTAGATTTCAAGCCAATCCAAAAGAATCACATTTAAGAGCAGTAAAACGGATATTACGTTATCTTACAAACACAAAGGATTTTGGTCCGTTCTATCCTAAAGAATGTCCATTCGAATTAGTTTCATATAGTGATGCTGACTTCGGTGGTTCTCGAACAGATCGAAAAAGTACAAGTGGTACGTGCCATTTTATTGGAAAATCACTCGTATCTTGGTTTAGTAAGAAACAAAACTGTGTTTCTCTTTCTACATGTGAAGAAGAATATATTTCTGCTGCTTTGGCGTGTACTCAAGTAATTTATATGCAACAAACACTTAAAGATTTCAATATAAATTTATCAAACTCAACTATATTTTGTGATAACTCAAGTGCTATTAATTTGTCTAAAAATTCTATCAATCATTCACGAACAAAACATATTGACATACGTCATCATTTTCTTTGTGACAATGTTGAAAAAGGAACAATCAATCTAGATTTTGTTTCTTCTGAAAATCAGTTGGCTGATATTTTTACGAAACAACTTTTAGAAAATATTTTTATCAAACTAAGACGAGAGCTTGGTATTGTCTCTCTTAAATTTTTTATAAGATATTAAGATTTGTAACTTTGCTTCATAATCTCTTGCTAACAGTTAACTATTACTAAAATTCCATAACATTTAATTTGACTAGTATTAATATTTGTTCCTTAGCTCATTTTTTGTTTTCCTGGTTGAAATCTAGTTAGTTTCATAGAAATCATCTTCTGTCTATTCCTAACATATTTTTTTATTCTAATAAAAGCACATAACTATGTTTCTAATATATTTGTACTTAATTTAAACTTTTTTTCCCACCTTTTAAATTTTTCAACAAACGTATGGATATTATTAACTTACATCTTTCAGCCACACATTTCTTAACAACAAATTCCATATATAACCTATTCTCCTCTACTTTTACGTTCAAACTTATCTCTATTCTTACCAAATAGTTTCCGTTCTCTCATTATCAAACAAAATGGTTATTGCAATGGATTTCAAAATGTTTTATCTTCTTGTCTCAATGGTTTACAACACCAACTCCAACTCGAACAATACTCCTTCGAGTTATTCTACGTCTTCTATTGAAATTTTGGCAACTCCAACACCACGTGAACAGGATAAACCTCGTCCTTCACGCGAACATTCTGGTTATACGCTAGAAAAGAAGAAATCTCGACGGTTTCTTTTCTTTGGTTCTCCATCAACCAAAGAGAAAATATCCGAGATTCATCATTACCAAAGAGAACAGTTGGATTTGCAGCGAGAGATGTATTACGAACAGAAAGTTAATGCTAAACGACTTAGTTTCATTGAACAAGTAGCATTAAAATTCTGTGGCACATCTCCAAAGAAAGATGTAGTTCAACCCTCAACATCTCATCAAATAAATTCATCTGGATATAATTCATGGGAGCCGAGTCCACAATGTCCTCCGGTTTCTCCAAACTCTTGGGAACGTCGATCATATTGGTCTCCTTTGCGACCATACAAAGAGATAACCAAGATCGAACCGGAAGAGTGCAAAACTCCAAGCGATTCGGACAAATAATTTCTTGTATCTAAATATTTGTTCAAATGATCATATTTATATCTTGTAATTCTTTCAAATAATATTATAAATTTTTTCTTTCATTTTAAATAAAAGATTTGTGCATATGTCTGAAATTCAAATTTCAGACGTCTGAAGTCATTGTTTCAGACGTCTGAATATTATAGAAGAATAATTTTTTTCTTCAGATTCAAACGTCTGAAACAACAATTTCAGACGTCTAAAAATAGGCAAAATTACACTAATTTCTTTCTGTTTCAATTTTCTTCTATTCAGATATCTAAAAAATATATTCAGACGTCTGAAATCTGGTGACTTTTCAAATTTTGAATCTCTTTTGCACGAATTTCAAGACACCTACCCCTATATTCAACCTGTCCTTTGCTTTATTCTCATACTTCATCTTCTCATTTCATTTTTTCTTCCTCCATTAAAACTTATATCTTTCTTCTCATACAATCAAATGGCACCAAAATCAAAGAGATCGAGACCATCATCTTCTTCATCTACACCAAATATTGATCAGTGGCTATGGAATGAACAAGCTAGGCAACGATTTGCTCAAATGAGTAGATCTAACTTTTTTCCTGGAGCTTTCATCAAATTTGAGGAATTCAGCGCTTATCGTATTCATCAAATTGTAAGAGCTAATGGGTTAGAGTCTCTAGTTTCTTTTGCTGCCAACAATATCAAGATTAATCATCTTTTAGTAAAATTATTTTATGCAAATATGAATCTACACCATCATACTCCTCACAATCGCAATGATTGTATTTGGACTTTGGTATGTGGTATTAAAAAATATCTACCAATTGCAAGACTTGGTGAAATACTACAATGTCCATCAACCGGCAACGATTTAGATGAGATTGATGTGTCTTTAAACTTGGATGATAGAGATGAAATCTCACACCAATTCTTGAATGATGACATTACTCGACTCACTTCCATTCAACTTCGTCCTCAATCTCGCATTCTACATAGGGCATTAATTCGATCCATTATTCCACGGACGGGAAGTTATGAGATTAGTAATAAAAGAAATTTCCAAGCCCTATATGCTATATACTCCGGTCAACCTATAAATTGGGCTCAAGTAATTTTAGAAGAATTCATGGATGCAAATCGTCGAAGACGATATAAGACTTTCCACTATGGTGCTTACATTATAAAAATTCTTCAAAATTTCAACATTCCGTTTCCTGAATCCGAATTTTCTTCAATCAAAGAACTTGGGTCTAAAACATTGGGTCTTATGGGGTTACCAAAACAACCGGAAAATTTGGCATATATCTCTCTTCAAGAATGGATTGCCAACCGTGATCAAAACCGGCAACAACCTCTTCATGCTCAACCAAGTGTTCCTCCATCGGAAGAAGAAGACAATGATGATATTGTGATTCTTTCTCCTGACTCAAGCTCAAGGAATTCCTTAGTCACACTTTCCCAAAATCAAGAAAAGCTTCACAACAAAATGGTAAAACTTGAAAAGAAATCTGAAAAACATGTTAATTCCATTCGCGGCTTTCTAAACAAAATTTGGGAACGAATTGGTTGTTCAACCTCGTCATCTACCGAAGTTTTCAACTGCACTCCATTTCAATGGTCATCAAGCTCGGGGAATAACAGTGGTGATGATGATGATGTTGGAAGTGAATTTAGTCCTAGATTCTAATTTCTTTTTATTCATGTTTATTTCTGAACTATTATGATGTTTGTTATTTGTCATGAACTCCTTCTTATCTTACTAGTTTGTAATCTATTTTAATTCAAGTCTACTTTGTTTTATCTTCTAAATTATTGATTACCTTTTTGCAACGAAAAAGGGGGAGAAAAAGATTTATGTTGATGCTTTTTGACAGGAGGAGTTTAGTACATAGTTGTCATCGTCAAAAAGGGGGAGAATGTTGAAACCTCATTTACGATGTTTCATATGTATTTTTGACTACGACAACTATATATGTTATTTTTCAATACTAACATACTTGTGCAGGGATATCTTCTGGAATCATATAATCTTTGTGCTGCATATATGTTGTTTTGAGTCATTGTTTAGAATTGAAATATTGTGAAAATCTCTCCTTGGATATATATTTACACCTAATCAATCACTCTTGCACAAAGCTAAAACTGAAAATTCAGGCAAATTCAGACGTGTGAAATGACCTATTTAGACGTCTGAATCTGTAATGAAATTTAAAATTTTAACAATATTCAGACGTCTAAATTGGAAATTTCAGACGTCTGAATCTAGGCAAAAATAGCCTACTTCTTTTCGGGTTTGCACGTTTCAAATTTCAGAAGTCTGAAATTTATTTTCAGACGGCTGAACTTCTTCAACTGCTATATTTTTTGAAAAGACATTTCATTTTCATGAAGAGTTACAACCTTTTACTAAGAGATGCATCCATATTCTTTCATGATAACTTTTCACGAATGATTACAACTCTTTATACTCTATATAAACATATTAGAATCGTTTGTTTAATTCACCGAATTGATCAAAAGCTTTCTATTTCTATATTACACTGATTCTAACATCTTGAGCATTCAAATTTCTACATAATCATTCATTTACTTCCATATTCTTCACATACACACATATATATCAAAAGGAGAAGATTATAGGAAGATTGTACTATCAAGAGACAAATTCATGTTATTGAGAACACACTGTGTCATATACTTTCTGTATAAGTTTGAAGTCCTCTTCTGCTGTTGAGGCGAAAACCTGTTCTGCTGCTCAGGTCCTTTGTTCGGCTGTTCAAGGGTTGTTGTAAACCTGTTCCTCCGGGTTAAGTGAGGATTGGTGTTAGTTAAATTCCCGAAGGAGTCTGGGACTGGACGTAGAACGGGAAGTTTGAACCAGTATAAAAATTCCTGGTGTGCTTGTTTTATTTTTCTTATTTACTCTGCTACAGTAACTTTGTTTTATTTCTGCACTAGTGTATTATAATTCAATATAGCACGATCCGCACCACCACTTTCATCATCTATCATAGGTTCATTCATAACAACTTCATTCTGTAATGTTTAATCATTAATTTGTTGTTCTTGCAAATCATTAACATGATCAACGTATATAGGAACAAAAACTTGAGAAGAAGCTATAGGCAAAGGAACTTGCACTCCATTTTCTTGAATTTCGTACATGGTTCCAAACTACCACTAACTTTATCATTCTCAATGAACCTAACATTTCCAGTTTCAACAATTCTTGTACCGTGGTTAGGACAATAAAATCCATACCCTTTAGATTTTGTGGATAACCAATAAAGAAATTGCTGATTGTTATTGAATCCAGTTGTTTTTCTTGTGGATTGTAAATTATTACTTCCACTGGGCAAACCCAAACCTGTAGGCGCTTTAAACCGGGTTTCCTCCCTATCCATGGTTTAAAAGGTGTCATTGGAACTGCCTTATTAGGAACCCTGCTCAACAAATATATAGAGGTTTTTAAAGCATGCATCCACAATAATTTGGGTAAAGACGAATTACTTAACATACTTCTAACCATATCCATTAAAATACGATTGTCCGTTTCCGCGACACCATTTTGTTGTGATATTCCTGGCGTTGTGTATTGAGCACATATGCCATGACTTTCTAGGAATTTAGAAAATGGACTAAAGCATTGTCCACTTTCATTATACCTTTTGTTATATTCGCCACCTCTATCAGATCTGACAATTTTCACCTTTTTATTTAATTGCCTTTCAATTTCATTGATAAACATCCCTAGGTTGTTTGCCAAATGTGACTTTTCATGCAACAAATAGACATATCCATAATGGATAAATCATCAATAAAAGTTAATAAAATACTTTCCTTTACCGGCAAACAAAACATCAAAAGGCCTATATATATCAGTGTGTATTATTTCAAGAAGTGGTATGCTTCTTGCGGCTTCTTTTTTAACTATGTATCTTGTGTGTTTACCTTTAATACATTCCACACAAATTCCGAGATCGGTAAAATCCAAATCATGTAGGATTTTATTCTTTACTAATCTTTAGATTCTTTTTTTGGATATGTGACCCAAATGTTTATGCCACTAGTAAGCTGATGAATCATCACTTAAACTACGTTTAGTACCAACATTATGATGCAAAGTTAATAGTGTTTGAGCAAAGAGAGTATCAAGATTTAATTTATACAAACCATCATAAGGAATACCCAAACCGGTAAAAAGATTTTGTTAAGATAAACTGAAACATCCATTCCCAAATTTAAAAGAGTACATAACAGTGTCAAATTTATACAAGAAAATCAAATTGCGAGAAACAGAAGGAACATAAAATGTCTGAAAAAAGATCCAAATAATGTCCAGTGTTTAAAATTAAATGATAGGTTCCAATGGCTTCAATTAGAACTTTGATTCGGTTTCCCATAAAGATAAAATTTGCCTTTGGGCTCGTAGTTGGGTTATAATGAATCCTTGCATTGTATTTAAAACATGAGTGGTACAACCTAAAGCAACCTACTAAGTATTTAAGGAACTTCAGCTAAATTTGATTCGAAACATACTAAAGTACTAGGCTTACCTTTCCTTTCGAACCATGCCTTACATTTCAGACAATCTTTCTGATAGTGTCTAGTTTTTTCATAGAAATAACACTTATCCTTACTTGGTTCCTTCTTATGGATTTGGGTAGATAACTGGTTTAACTTTGATAGTCCTTGCTTTCCTTTTCCAACATTTTTTCTTGGTTTCTTTCCGGCTTCTTTCTGACCTATGAGATTTGTTGAATGAATTTTTGAATTCTTAAACCTTGTTTCCTTTTAAATCAGCATACTTAGCAATTCTTGCACATTCCATTTATCCTTCAGAGTATTATAATTCATAGAAATGGACCATACTAAGAGATAAGGAATCAAGGATGAATGTTACTAAGAAATTTTCGTTCACTTCCATTCCCGTGATCTTTAATTTTGTCGCTATATTCGTCATTTAAACAATATACTCATGCATAGTGCAAGAACCATAAAACTTAATGATGGTTAATGTAACCATTCGTGTCCCAGTGGGCGACTTATCAGCAGACTCGGACTGGGAACATTCTTCCACAAACTTTATAAATTCCTTAGCACTTTCAGTTTTCTTAATTATGGATTTGATTTTTTTCTACAATCATTCACATAAACATTAAGCCCGGTCTGTTAAATCTCTCCCAGGCTTCATAGGAAGATCTTTGTTCAGCGCTGTTAGTAGTTTTAACTACAATTGGTTTCTCACTTAAGAGTGCCAAATCAAGATCCAGAACACAAGATGAAATCAACCTTGTTCAAGATCTAGAACACAATGTGAAACCAACCTTGTTCAGACCATTCAGAGAAATTAAGCTTATTAAACTTAATAACAAACGTCGCTTGCAAATATAGAGAAATGGGAACATATGCTACAAAAATATATAAATACACTCATACATTAATGTTTTGAGTAATAAACTGAAATATATAACATAGATTCAGATTCAGCCAACAAACATAAGGTGTATATTGAAGTTCTCCTTTGGATGATACAACAATATGTAATAAAATAAACATAATTGATGCTCAATAGAATTTCACATAATTGGCAATTAACATGCTCCACTTAGATATGTTTGCTATCTTTGGATATACAAAATATACCTAAATCAAGCACACAATATAGCTCGGTATTGTTCATAGGTTATAAAATAAGTGATCAACCTTACTCATGACAAATCTTTAAAATTGTACATAAACTATAATGTCTTCCGTTCATAAGCATCACATAAACATGAATAAATGAATTTCCTTTAATTAGACATTTATAAACCTCTCGAATTTAGGCACTTTAGTGATTAACAAATTACATATAATATAAATATCAAATTAAAATACCATTAAACAATTCATATGCATAAATCCTTAATTTTTTACCACTTTAGCGACCAAAAACATACAGCATAATCACTTTAATTCAAATAGCATACTAATAATACATTAATTCAAATGGCGGTATATGGGTATTGTGAACATAATCATAAGACATATATAATTAATGTATGTGTGTGTGTGTATTAATCATTTACAACACTGTACCATAATCCAAAACATTGCATACAAGCCAAAATTGTTATAGCAACAAAAAATACACTCTTCCACTGTGTGAGATAGCTGCAATCATACACACAAACATATATAGCATAATTCAAAACTTTACGATTAAGTTACTAATTAGAGTTACAGAAAGTTTCAAAGCTTGATTTACACACACACCTTAAATTAATATCAAAAATTACAGATGAATAACGATAAAGAAAAACAAACATCAATCAGCAAATACAATAATATAGCATATTTTGATAAATCTAAAATATATTGCAGCGAAGAAAACAAAATAAATCATTTATGGAAAATTATCGAGTTCTCGACCTAAGTTCTGAAACCACATGTGAAGTCTTAATTTTTAGATCAAAAGAAGGAAAAACTAATTTTTGCATAAATCATAATAAGTTACAGGCAAATCATAATTGGTTAAATCCAAATCATAATAGGCTACATCTAAATCATAATAGGTTAGATTTTTGAGCAAAATGATTTTCACAATCACATACTAGATTATGAGAGCGTATCTAGATTCATAATAAAAGCAATTAATTTGTAATGAATAATTGTCTAGGATTGTATTTCTCCCTCTTGAGCCCTTTAGTTTAACAAGCTTTCTTGATGGAGAGAAAAACTATATGAGTGGGTAGAGAAAGTTAATCCTATTAGAATTTTCTATTCTTTGTATATACATACGATCAAGGTGTTAGTAGAAAATTACTTTTTTATCCACCAATAGAAATTATACTCTTTATCTATTATTACCCACTCGGTCTACATACGGGCTTGTGAGCAGGCCTGTCAATGGACCGGCTTCGGTTCGACTAACTTAAAACCCAGACCCGAGTCCGGTTGCAATAATCGAAATCCGAGCTCGGCCCGAACCCGTTTGGTATTTCAAAACCAATACTCGAGCTCAACTCGTGGGGCTTTTCAGACCCATTGGGTAATACTCATATATCTAACTTATAATATTTATGTTGAACCGTACTTTAAACCTGCAATTTTTGTAAAAATTATACATAAACAATGTTAACAATAAATAGAGTGGTGATTCAGTCAAGATCACAATAAAAGTATGCAAAAACACCTACATGTTAATAAACAACTAATATACACACTCATGTTTTGATACTACGGAAAACTAATTGGATTGGGCCCAAATCGGATCGGATTTTGAGTAAACCATACATAATCTTAAGAGAAACCGGGTCGGGTCAGGGTAACAAGAAAAAAAACCATACACGCATTAATAGGGTGGATTCGGGTCGGGTTCGAGTCAAAACTCGTATCATTGACAAGTCTACTTGTAAGTAGGTCCAACATTTTGTAGAAGTCGAATTCCTGTAACTTATAACAATTTAGACGTCAAGTTGGAGAGAAAAAGCAAGATTGATTTTGATTTGTTCTCCAGTTTAAAAATTAGGTTTTATGACATAATATGTATTAAAATTGGTCTTCCTAGCTAAAAAATAAATGAAATCTTTATGACTAAAACAGCCTTGAGTTATGTCCATGACACTATTTTCCTATTTTAAAAGTCATGAATTATATAAAGATGTTTCTAAATGAAATATCATTGAAGAATTAAGGAAAGAGGAGAAATCATATAATTAATGGGAATGTTGAAAATCCTTCTGCTTACTATTATCTAAAAGATTAGAATCTCGATGTCACGAGTTTGAGTCTCTTCTAAACTATTCCATTACATTTTCATCTCTCACCGTTTATTACATTTATCCATATATTAAATAATAACTAAATAAAAGTTCTCAATTTTCTTTTCCTGATTCTCTCTTTTATTTAACATTTTAATCTCTTATAATTTAAACATATTCCAGTGTTAGTTCTCAACTATTTTATTTCTCATCATCGTCGATAATTTTTTTTATTTTCTTCACAGTACTAAACTTACCAACTAATGCAACGATTAGAATACGAATTTTTTAATGACCAACCATTTACCTCTCAATATAACTATTATGTATCGAAGTAGCATATTCAAACTATGTTGAATACCTCAACAAAAATTGAATTAACTGGAATGTTAAATGAACAATGATATTCATTCATGAAACAAAAGTTGTATTCCACGGTGAAAATAATAACAACGATGATGAGATAATAACGGTGATGATGAGATAACGATAACGGCGATAGATATTATAGCCTATCGCCTCAGTATCGATTCTTGTTGTCATAATTGCACTGATACTGTCATATTTAATCTTGTTATAACTTCCGATTTCGATTTTGAATTTCTAAAGTCAAAGCTACCTTTTCAAAAAGGTTTAAAACCCAGCATCTATCATACATGCACGTATGCCACCCGATAAAATCAGATAACATTGGGGCATAAAATCTTCAAAAATTGTTTCTAATTATCAATACCAAAACGAGGAAGTAGAATAGTTAATAACAGTGCAGAGTAGGATTATCGATTTCACAGACATAGCATCTAGGAAATCAGCAAAAGACAACCTGAGCTCAAAATTCTGGTTTTTCCATGTACATGAACTACTAATTACAGCATTAGTGACTTGTTGGTTCAACAATACTGCTTCATACAGATTGAACACACTTATTTTCATATTGGATGAGACTTATTTTATATCATACATACGGAGGATGTATGTAGGGTATAATTTAGACAAGTTGAACAACAGCTGCAATTCTCAGCGTCCCACCTTGCAGAAGTTCTCCGAGCTCATCAAATAGCAATGCAGTGCGCCATCCCCAGCCTTTTGGAGCTTTCGGTAATTGAGTCCCTGCTTGCTTAAAGCTCCCGAATACCATCACTTCTCTCTTCGATGGGCATATTAGCTATATACATCAGTAAAATTCAAACCCGTTAGTTTACTATTTACATATATGTATGTGTGTGTACATATGCATGGTTATGCTCATATGTTTATATGTGTGCGCTCATGCATAAATGTATATATATGTTGATGAGATTTTTGATCCACCAACTGTCTGCGATTGACTGTGAAAATCTCTAACCCATGAGTGATAGTTAGAGATGTTTTCGAGGATTTTTAAAGTAACAGATTTGATAATAACAATAAGCAACAATCTAACAAAATTTCAAAATAGAGACATTAGCAAATTGGATAATAGCGGAATATGGTTAAAAAAAACAAAGAAGAATCACATACGTTCACTTAATAATATTTAATAATATCTTTTATTAACTTTTATACAAAATAAAATTCGATGCAAATACAACAGATGAACAAATAAAATATGCAGAAAGGTTTTAGAGTTGTGAAATATGAAGGAAAATATGAGTTTTAACCCAAGATAATATGACCAAAAATAGGAGTCTTGGTACATTTATAGTGATGGTTGAAGGTTAATTTTCGATGGTTGAAGGTTAATTTTCCAAGCGAAGGAAACTAAATATAAAAAAAAAGCTCGGTCTATGCTTTTAAATCTTTGCAGCAATGTCAGATCAAATTTCAGTGGCGAGTGACTCGAATGGTTCAAACTTGCTTCAATTGGTGTGCAAGTTCCTAGGAGTCGTTTGCTGATCAAATAGAGTAATAGATGGGTCTATATAACGAACAATCGGTAATGCAAATACTGTAACGCATCACTCGATGACAGCCCTATGGTTTGGTAGCTTGGAATGAGGTGGATCACTCGATCATGTTTCTTTATGGAGCAACTTGGGATAGCATTATATGCCTTTTCCTTGCAAGAATCCATAGAAACCTGACTGCACTTGTTTATTTTGCCCAAAATTGATGTTCTCTTGGTTTGATATTATCGTGGCTGCCTATAGATTTAATTTCCCCACCAATAATATCAGTTACCCACCTTGATTTTGGTGAGTGGTTGAATGGCTGTCTCAGAGGCAAATCATTGCTTGAAATTTCGGTCTGGAGATGGAGGAGATGGGGGAGATGGCAAATACTGTATGGATATTTGGGCTTCAAAATAGTATTTTGATCCAGTAGTCAGTCAATTTTATTGAGAATTTTATCGGCTCAGTTGAGTAATCCAAACGACAATATTTGAATAATTTTAGCAAGTGGTATGCTTAAACGGACAATCCCAACTGGTATCTTGAGGGACCAATCTCGAGTGATTCTATCCAACAGACAAGAAATCACTGAATCCCAGTGATTGTTGTAGATGATAAAAAAAAGAGGTGAGAACAAGTGGAATTTGAATTGATAATCGTGAGTGGTCAAACTTCGACTTCAAGTGGCAAATTGTAGCCGATCGCAACCTATAGCCATTGTCACTCAAAAAGAAAAATATAGTCCTTGAGTGAGTTTACGTAGCTTGGAACTTTTAACTTTATCAAAATATCCTAAAGTAATTGCTACAAATCACAAAATAATTGATGGACAGGTCGATGAAAATCAAATTCCCGTTGTCGCTTTTTTTTTTGACTGGTGTCGCATATAAATGACTTGTAACTTCAGATGACACCTTGAACTTTTGCTTTCAATCGTCGGAGAATTAGATAATGGATCCATACTACAATCAACTTTTGATGACATTCACCCTACACTTAATTGACTTTCAATAATTTCTTTGGTCATTTCTATAAATTAGAACTAGCCTAATGTAAACAGAGTTCCTACTTTTCAGATTCGAACAAATAGAATACTCACTAGAGTAAATATGTACATAGAAAAACATTGACTCACTTAAACTTCAGCCATTATCGTGGCTAGAAATAGCTTGAAGCACAAGGTTGGTGTTGTGGTAGTCTTTTACATATGTATTTGGGTTCATGAGTTATGTGAAACCCATAGCTTGTATGCATTTATTTTATTTTTCCCACGACCACTGATTCAGCGGTGAGACATTAGGTTCGAGCCGCTGCTAGAGGTCTTAGGTTCAAACCGCCGGACTTATCATAACCATATTAGTTTTAGAATTAGCTGTTGCAAAAAGAAAGAGACTGGAAAACTTTGATTGAGAGCACTTGCATTGGTCCAATTGCCAACATGTTGAGCATCAATACTTGCTAAAACAAATGCTGAGGGGATTATAAATAAGCAATGGTAAGTTATAATCAATGGTAAGCTAGGGATCGCGTATGGGTTCCAACAAAGAAAGAGCCCATACCCTCTCCCTAAAGGGTTTTGAGGTATAAAGCAGAGTACACCATGAATGGGGTTGTTCTTCCAACAGTCATGTTTAATGTCCATTTTGTGAGCCATGCAGAGATCACGTCATTTCAGTTGGCACAATTGCAGCTTTGAATGTGTTATTTTACAAAATTTGGTAGGAAGCCAACAGATGATGAGATTATTTATACAATTTGACGAACAATTACAGAGCTTTAGCTTTTTATTTCCTCCAAGTTCATCACCTGCTTACGCTAATTGAAAAGCTTCCATAGAATGCAGGTAACTCACATAAATATTCATCTGTGAAACCAAATACCTCCTGCATTGATTCAAATATATGATAAGCATAAGATTTTCTTTAATTGCTTCTTCATAAGTCATCTACATCCACAATTATCAACATTGACTTTCCCTTTATAAATAAACTTGTATGTCCGTAGAGAACCCCAATATCGAAACTAATGGTCGATCGCTTGAAATAAGTGGTAGAAGAGAAACAAGAGGGCACTTACATAGATACCAATGATCATCTTCAGGAGTTTCACTTGGTTAGAAAGAACCAAACAATAGCGAAAAAGAAAAGGACGAATGATAAGAAAAAAATCAACGAATAAGAAAGTGATCGAAGAATCAACTAATAAAGAGGAAACCAAACATTCTACTTCAAAGGCTACAAAGAGTAACGGAAGCATAATTCATGATGACATGCCAATTGACAATGAGGTTTCATTCTCCATCACTAACCAACCAACGGAAGGTAAATCCCCCATAGCCCCAGAACCTACTGATCAACCTTATATCGCTACGGGTCTCCATTACTCTAGTGATTTTTTAAACCAACTCAATATCGACCGACCCTCATTCTATATGGGAAACACAGTAAAAAAAACCAAACAATTTCTGTTAGTTATCGCATATATATTTACTCAATGCATATATTTACACATCATTTGCTAAAAGAAAGAAAATGCAAGAAGCAAAGAAAGCAAGTGATGCACCTAAGATAATCCATCAGCACCTAAAGAGACCGTAAGAAGGTTTGAACTACTGTCAGCCGAAGAGACATAAGGGGAAAACGATCGAAACACAACAAAAGAACTTATGAGTGGTACTAAAGGACTGTCTTCTCAAAAAAAAATTGAGTGCACGTACTGATGCCACTACCACTCTGTGATCTAGTTCTCAAAAAGAGTCCAAACGACCGATCACCAACCTTAGAGAGATTATAGTTTTTGAAGAGCTAGAAAATATTATGAAAAGATTGGTGAGGAGTTTAATAGAATGGAAAATAGATGTAGAACTTAAAAAGAAAAAAAACAATTTCACAATCTCCATGCTTCTTACAATGCCCGCAAGCTAACTTGGAGATCATTAAGAAAAGAGTCAAAACACTTGCGCCATAGAAGGCTACTAAAAATGAAAAGCCGAGTTCAGAAGATAATTTCCAACCACTACGAGCATGTAACCATCATTAAGAAAGAAATCGTAGAGCATAAATTAAAAAACTCACATAAGCATATGGAAAGCATAGAATCGACTGTGCTGAAATCTAGCAGCAAAGGGATGTAGAATCGACTGTGCTGAAATCTAGCAGCAAAGGGATGCAGCTAAAATCAAAGCAATTTTTATCTTTGATAATATGATGAATTTATTTTAGGAAGCAAACAAAGAGAATGGAAATTTTGATGAGTTGATGGATAAAAAGATAGAATCATCGCTAAACGTTGTTGGGAGAAGGGATTGCGAACAAACAGAAGAGACAACATTTCATGTTGAGCTAGCTTTAGCAGTACGTAAAACACTGATTGAAGCTACAGAGACCCCAAACGACCTCAACTTGACTGTGATAAAGCTTCGAGCAACTCAAACCAAGTTCCTTCTCTGATTGACAATGCTCCTAGTGACTTGAACATGAGTGGTTCGAATCCAGGTGGCATGCTTCCAAGTGATCTAACCATTAACCATCCATCTGTGACTGATCCCTCCATCTAATGGAAAATTGTTCGAGTCACTTAAGACAGTACTTTCTACAGCAACGGAGAAAGAGATTTTATTATGGAATCACAAGATGCCAAGAAGCATCATCGTTTAGAAGGTGAAGAGGATGTAAAGAGAATGTAAAGGATGAGTTGCCAATATCATTTGAAGATCGAAGCTTAAGAAGAACAAAACAAAGTAGAATATTTATCATTGTAGATAAATTAGAATAGTTTCATTATTACACACTTAAGCACGCGTTTTATCTAATTATTTATTCTTTCGAGCTTTTCACAAAAATGGGCTTTTGAAATTATCATTATATATTATTTTTAGTATAAAAATTATATACTCTATAATAAGAGAATTTCAAAGGCGATTTCTGTGACTGACCCCTCCATCTAATGGAAAATTGTTCGAGTCACTTAAGACAGCACTTTCTACCGCGACGGAGAAAGAGATTTTATTATGGAATAACAAGATGCCAAGAAGCATCATCGTTTAGAAGGTGAAGAGGATGTAAAGAGAATGTAAAGGATGAGTTGCCAATATCATTTGAAGATCGAAGCTTAAGAAGAACAAAACAAAGTAGAATATTTATCATTGTAGTTAAATTAGAATAGTTTCATTTTCATTACGCACTTAAGCACGCGTTTTATCTAATTATTTATTCTTTCGAGCTTTTCACAAAAATGGGCTTTTGAAATTATTATTATATATTATTTTTAGTATAAAAATTATATACTCTATAATAAGAGAATTTCAAAGGCGATTTCTAAAGCGATTTCGAAACGTTCCTAAAACTCGTTTTCTTCAACTTAATTTCTACATAAAACACACAATTTTGCACTTCGAGCGAAGAGGGACAATAATTAAATAGTATCATTGTTTGCAAGGGCTTAAGCCCAAAATTCTTTGAGCTTGTGAGACTACTATGTGACTCTTTGACATGCTATGAGGGATTGTCTATGTTGTGAAATTTTAACATATATTGAATGACTTTTTAAATGCAATTATTCTAAATACATTCCTATGTTTATCATATCTGATTGTAACATGTAGAATGTAAGACTTGGCTTTACCTTTGCCTTTTTCAGAAATAACTAGTAGGTCAACCAGGTGAAAGCTCATACATTAATGAAGCACTACTTAAGTTTTGCGAGTAAAACTCATTTACCATTTAATTTCAAGCATTTGATATATTAAAACTGAACGTTTTTTTCTTAGTAGCTTCACAATCGTTTGACGAGTAAAAGCTTATTCACGAACTTGTTCTTTTTAAGATGCTTACAATGTCTGTTTTAATTAGAACAAAAAAGAATCGTTCATCAAGTGAAGGCTTTTTCACCAGCTTTAGTCTTCGTGTGATGTTTCTAATTTAAAGAATAATCATTTACTGAATGATAAAACAATCATAAACTTTCTTTGAATCGTCAACTGCAGAGTGAAAATTCGGTTACGAACTTATTTCTGGCCAATCAAAGACTTGTTCATGACCATATTTTTTATACATCGTATTTTGCGAAGAGCTACAAAATTTTATTAGTTCTTGCCCAAGTAGCTTAAGTCTACTACTTATATTTCTCATACTTGTTAGACAATTTTTTGTTTAGTGATTGTTGCACGCAACCTCATAAGAGTTTGGTTCGGAGTCTGGTTCATAGAGCATCCTTAGCTTTAAACCTGCTAGCAAATGAGCATGCCACATCAAGGTACAACTTGACCGGAAACTATACTTGGTCTCAACGTGGTCAATTTTAGACGTTGATTGAGACCGAAAGTGGATCGTTACCATGGTTCAAATCTTGGATTTCTATCATGTTTTGTCTCGAATATTTAGAAACCCGATCAATTAGGGGAGATCTTGAATGAGACGAATGCATCTCGGACGACCATCTTAGATTTGTAAATGCCGCCTCAAACTAAAGTTGCAAAAATAACATAATAAAACCAAGTTTCTACCATTGCATTCTAGTATTACACCAAGTAAACGAGCAAAAGAGAATCAATAAAACTAATCATGTATGAGAGATTGAATGAGGGATTTTGAATTCTCATTTTTGTTCTCTTTCCTTTTATATGATATACTCGTTATCTTTCTCCACCTATTTTAAAATGACAAAATGAAAAAGAAATGGACATGGAGGAAACATGACACTTGTAGCCTTGCAAAACATAATTTGAATTTCCCTCCAAAACGATGTTCATTTTTCCATAAAGATTCACCTAACACTTGCACTGTCGGAAAACTTTGTGATAAATTCCTTAAATTGTTTGTCGTGATTTCTAGACAACTGAATTTATTTTGAGCTATGTGCATCAAATGATCAATATGCTACTTTCTTTGCTTCCATTATATGCCAAAATTCTCATCTTACTATTAGTAGTTCTCCACTTTGATTCTCACGATTGCAAGTAGCCAAGGACTAACCATCTATGTAATTCGTTGGAGAGTTCAAGCTAACTCAAAGAAAATTTGATATTTATCGTACTTTCTTGCATGTTCAAGTGAGTACTTACGCATGGTAGAAGAGTAATAGCCCTACCTCGATATCTTTCGTGTTAGGTTCGACTTTCTAGATTGGTCTCTACACCATTCATGAACATTACAAAGAATTTCTAACATTTCGTGTTTATAGGCGCACCTAAATAGAAACGATAAAAATCTTTATCGTAGAGTAGGTCATCTTGCATCACAAATCAAGACAATTTTCCTCAACAATATGTGACCATAATTCTTTTCTTTCGGTAGAATCTCTTGTATCAAGTATGTTTTATTTATTTTTTGAAGTTATCCATGACTCTCTCTTTGATCTCTACCACATGCTCAATTTCCTTAATGTTGGGAGCAAATAATAATACGTTTGGCATACATCGAAACTTCGCCTTGTTTGTATTTGCAAGTTTTGAAAGTGCATCATCATAGGTATTGCAATAGCATGGGATGTGCTCAATTGCATATCGATAAAAATGACTGGGCAACTCCGTCATTTTTATCGCATCCATTATTGTCCTCCTCACTTGAAATTTAGTCATGATTTGATTAACCACCATCCTCAAATTGATATAAATTTGGGGTATTGAATTGTTAAACCCTTTTGCTATTTTTAGCTAGCAATTAGAACCTAATATTTTGTTTTATTGTTGCTCGCATTAAATTCTAACTTCAATGCATAACCAACTCAACAACCTCCAAAAGTGACAAGAACGATCACAACTTCAAAATCATGATTCTTTAATGGTTCATTTACGAACTATTGTCACCCCAATCCATGAACTTCTTCTCGAAATCGAACTCATCTATTATTTTAGTGCCCGTAACCAAGAAGTCTGTTAAAACCCATGCTTTTAATGCAGCTCTCAGATGATAAATAAACGCAAAACTCGCTCACCTTGATCGCTCACTTTAACAAATGAGTGTACTCTCTTATCAATGCAAGACTTACTCAACGGCCAATTGATGAGTACTTCAATTGGATTAGCCTAAAAATATGGTTATTACTTCCTCGAGGTAATCGACACGTCAACTTTTCTAACTTTGAATATTGAAACTTGGCTCCAATCTTTCTTTTTTCTACATAATCAATTGAACAGTGAACTCTATCTTCTTTGTGAATCAATGTTGCATTGACTGCAAACTCGAATATAAATGCAAGTTTTTGTCTTTCAGCTAGATATGTTAGAATGGAAGATTGAGCAAGATGTGACTTTAGTTATTGAAAAGTATGCTCACACCCTTGAGTCCTTTCAAACACTCCATTTCTTTTGAATATACCAAAAAATTGTATGCACTTATCAATGAACTTCAAAAAAAACCTACTAAAGCTACGACTTTTCTAATCAAACTTTGAACATCCCTTGCACTTCTTGGAGCTTCTTGGAGAGTCCACCTATATCGATATTCATTAAAAAAGAATTTATGTTAGCTCCGACCCCACCAATGAACTATAAAGTAAAAACATGTAAAATGGAACCCCAAACGAAAATTTCTAAGAGTTCAATTATAAATTGTACTTGCTCAAAACTATGTCGTTTAGAGCCTTTTCAGGCATCAAGTGCCAAACAAATGAAACTTGGAAAGAAATCACCTCGCTCTGTAAATCTACTATTCAATTGCACGTTGACTTCTCACCATTTAGACGATGTATCTTTGTCAAAAGAGTTAGATACCTAGGCATAAAGGTAATAAAATTTTACTATTTTATTTACTTATTTATTTTTAAATTGTGCAAGTTATAATTTTCGCCTCAAGTACTTTTTATATCTGTATCAGAAAATAAGATAAAAGGTGAAACCCAGTGCACAAGACTCCCGCACGATAGCGGACTCTAGGAAGGTCAATAATGTATGCAGCCTTTCCCTCGCATTGCAAAGAGGCTGTTTTCGGACTCGAACCTGAACGTCCAGATCACCATGCAGGTGACTTAACCGTTACGCCAAAGCTCCACCTCTATCACGAAATGAGATAACTTAACAAAATTAAAAAACATCTCTGTTAGTCTAGAATAAATTTGATGTTGCTTCGGTATTTTTTTAGTTAGTTTTTTAACATTCTTTACTTTCATTTTTTATCAGTTGTTGAAATCTACTTTTTACTACAAACTGTATTGATATTATTGATTTTAATGTGTATAATTTTCAAAGCATTATTTTATTAGCTATATGAAATAATTTAAGAAACTATTACCTTAAAACATTTGATTTATCTATCAATCGAGACTTGACATAATTATGCATGCTTATATATTTTTTATTGTATCCTTATAGTGAGAACCATTTTATTTATGATGAAATGGATTTTAAACAAAAAGGGATAAAATATTAAGTTAATTTCATGCAATGTTTTATATCTCAATCTATTTTAAGATGGAAAATTGGCAATTATCGTATCGAACCATCTAATCTTCGCTTAGGCTCTACTTAGACTATTGACATCATCAACGTGTAGCGCTCGTTTCCACCTCAAATATCATCCCCATTTTTTCAATAAATGGAGTCGAGCACATGAATTTTTGTTCTTTATAAATTTTTATCCTGAACCATATTTGTTACTTTTAAGTTTAGTGCAACGATCCTACTCCGCACCTACCATGGTCTTCAAAACTTTTTTGCCTTTCTTCAATGAAATCATAGGTCCACAACATTCTCTAATGATAGACCGGTGCCCCTTCCTGCATCCAAAACCATTTGGAGTGGAGAGCTTCATCGACAAACGTTGTGTTACGTCTATCGCTCTCAAAACTAATAGAGTCGACTGACCTATAAAAGCATTACATGCCACTGTAAAATCAAAGTCGAACATTATGGAAGTTGCCATCTTCATGATGCTCTTGACGATGACTTTTAATTTTATCATGCTGATTAGTGTTACTCTTTCACCTGTAAACCCATGTGTTGGAACAAAACATGAGATTCGGTCCTCAACAACTAAACGTAGCATTCAAAGTCCTCTTAAATATAATACTAACATAACAGCCATCCACAAAAACTCAACCGACAATCGCATATATGATCATCACATTAATCACCAAGGCACCAAAATAAGGATAAGTGGCTCCTTCATTTTAAAACTACAACAAACTAAGGTTGTTTGCTTGATCTTTCATCAACAATAAAACATACTCCCTCCCCATAATGCTTTAGTGATTTGGCAAATTTCTTCATAGCTTGCTTACTTTCTTCAACATGCGACCCTCCCAAACCATATGAATATGTAAAGGTGGTGGAAGGTGTAGATTTTCTCGAACAATGTCTTAAGGATCGATGGGACCATTCGTTGTTATGGAGATTGAGGTTGAGGGGTAGATAGAAATTTGTAGATTGAGTATGGGAATACTGCCTCAATCGTTACACCCTTGAATCGAATTTTCGATAGCATCTCTCACGTAGTGGCAATCATTGGGGTAAACAACAAAATACTTCTCAACCTTCTTGTCATTCTCTATCTCCTTTTAGCGACCTGTTCACCTAGTAGGAGTCATATTATGAGCATCCACAAAAATATTCTCTACCATACTATTAAGAGCGATATATGCAACATATTGTCTTTCATTTCTATTTTCATTATTTTCAGGATGTTTCCGTCATCGTTTATAGTTATTCTCTTTCATTTTGTTTTCATCCCTTCTCTCCATTATTTTGGCTTGGACGTTGTAACCTTACTTCATTATTAAAATTCCCTTCTCCCACCATTCAAATGTACATGCTTTTCCACATGCTCTTAGATTACCTTTAAAATGACATAAAACAAAGTCTGCAAGCACTAGCAATAATAGCAGCCGCTTCATTGAATATTTTGATTTAGTTCTCCTCCCCTCGTGATCTAGTTGTATATTCATACAGTGGGTAGCATCTTTTGGTTGTTTCCGATGATCACACAATGCTTCCTAAAATCTCTCATCATTTCATGCCAAGACTAAATCGATCCAACAATGAGTTTAGAATATCATCTCAACAGTGGTTAAAATTATATGGAAACAACGAAAATGGGCATCTTCGTTGATGTTAGCCACATCCACCTGAATACCTAGACACGTGCGATGTTGGTCTTTGGTTCCATCATATGGAACAATGTTATGATGGAACAATGTGTGACACCTTGAATCTAACATACGTTAGTACCTAAAGAATGTAGGGTGCTAAGGAATTCACTTGCTTATCTTCTGAGTCAAAGTCCCTTAAATATCCATGCCCCTTCGCTCCTTTGAAGTGCCTATAAAGTTCGTTCAAGTTGCCATTACGTGCAAGAATCTCCATAGTTTCCACCTTGGCTTGCTTTCAATCGTAATGATGGAAGAACTATGTTTTCATTGTGATCTCTTCCTTCACCAATATTATCCTAAAGATCCAAATTCTCTCAACCCCAACTGGGTTGGATACGGTTGAATGTCGATTCAAGCAATCAAGCAAAGATTCTATGATTGATCCTAACAACATTCAAGATGTGTTCATCCCCACTTGAGCATTCTCGATCAATAATGGCTTTTTCTCGATGGTCACCTTACCTTCATTTTGAGGCATGGATACTCTATATCTTAATGAGCCAAGCATACATCCCCTTTTCTTTGTATCAAGATTTCAAATCTCGGATTTTGGAGAGAATCTTGAGCTAATAACTCGGCTAAAATGATGGAGATTTAAAACTCTGATAACTAACCAAGCTGCCAAATCTATGGTTTCGGAGAAAATCTCGAATTTCTATCTCGGGTGCGATGAAGAAGATTTAAAGCCATTGTTTTGTATAAAACATTCTTCGTTCCTCCTATATAGAATCCTTCGTTTTTCAAGTACAAATAGAAGTAGAAAGAAGCTCAGGTGGCTTTTTTCCAACTGGCTTTAGGGCAGTCGCAACTGGCATGAGCGCAATTCGGGTTTGCATAATTGGCACCATTCAAATTTGGTTGATCGCCATCTACTTCATTCTCTTGATGGTCTCTCGCACTCAAGTGACAATATACACCATTTGGATTTATCATGGCCTGACAAATTGCTATCTTCGAGTGCCTCTTATATCAATCACGAGCATCTTTGATTGACCTCCTCTTCAACTCTATATGGCTCAATCTCGGTCATTTCCTTGTGCATTTGTTCTCCTAGTACCTCCGCAAACGACCGATGTCATCCTTTGCTAGGGCGTTGGCACCACCATTGTTCGATCTCGAACCCATCTGGTTGACTAGTGCTTTCATAAATTGTATCTACTGCTCGAAACGATGTCATGCTCTCTGTCGATGAAAGGACCACTTGAGCTATATTTTTATCTTAATAAGCAGCAATCAATGGAGGAATAGAGGGTTCCTCCATATCTTGATTCGTGACACCTAGAGCCATCATCCTTTGAAGGATTGACTTTACCAATATTTGTCATCAAACAGTCTAAAAGATTGAATTTGATATGATAGTGAAATAGAAGACATAGAAAAGAGAACATATTTTTCTCAGTGAAAGCACATTCTCAGTGAAAGCACACAACTATTTTGGAATTTTCAATCCACCAACCGTCAAAAATGATCATGGAGATCTCTAGCCTCTTAGTGATAGTTAGAGATATGTTTTTGAGGATTTTTAAGGTGGTGGAACCAGCCCTCAACTTTGAATGGGGCAGTATTTTAGCGCACACAATAAAAACATAACTAGAAGGTTTCATTTTTGATCCGTTGTAACTCGATTTATTTCCGATAAAGACAAATTCAGATTATTGTGCTTTAACTTTGTACCACAAAACATTTTAATATTGACTTCTCCCCCTAGATTTGAATGACTCTAAGCTTTGTATGCTAATCTAGTGACAATCTAGTTTAAGTTCATACATAAAAAACTGAAATCAAATGAAACTAGAAACTGTCAATAGAGATTTAGGGATATATACTAAAAAGAAATTTATGTTTATCAACTAATTAATGCAAAAGTTCATATAAAATAACACACATAGAACTAATCATCATTCATTTAAACATTTAAATACTGAATGAAAATCCAAAATATCAACTAGAGGTTTAGAAATGAAATACTAGCCTTTGTATGCTATTGAATTAAGGTTTAAGATTTAAAATATTGATTTAATTGGAGACCCATTTTATGTTAAATTTTGAGACAAAGGTTGACACTCAAACTGGAAGAAGGGGAAAAAAAAATGAAATCTAACATCTATTGGCTTTTATCATGAAAAACTATAATGGGCTACAATCTCCCTTTTATTTCCCGATATGGCCAATTAGGAATTTCGGCTAGGGTTTATACTTGAAATTCAATTTTATGGTTGTTTTTTATTTTTATTTTCACTTTGGGTAATGGCCCTATATAGCCTATAAATAGCTCTGCCCCCGATCAAATTTGACGACATCAATAAGCAATAATCGATCAAAACAGAGAAATGCTTGGAAATAGAAAAATGGCAGAAAAAGATGCAAACATACAATACTGTGATTTGACCGTAGATCTACATCCACACTATAATGTATTTAATTAATTGTTATAAGAGATACAGCAGACATAAAAAAGAGGTAGAAAGAATTTCCGACCGAAGTACTAGGGAAATATTAACTTTTCTACAAACTGATCCCAAAATGACATGGTCAAAAGTCTTTTTGACATGGGGACTCGATATATTTATAGTGATGGACGACAGTAAATATTCAACCAAAGGAAGCAAAATATCATGAAAAGCTTGGCTACGGCTTTACGCACTTGAATCGTAACAACAATGCTAGATCTGGTTCTAGTGACGAGTGATTCAGTCCAACTCCGAAAGATGCAAACTTGCTTCAATCAGTGTGCAACTTTCTAGGAGCCGATCGTCAAGGTTTTAAATCTCATTTTGGTCATGTCTTGTCTTGAAATTTTCACATACGATATTCTGCATCAAGCGAGATGTCAAACAGGTTAAATGTATATTGAGTGCACATCTAAGTTTGACATCTCGAAGCTTAAAGGACATCTCGGGATTATTTTGAAGTAATTTATGGTCTAAAATTGCAATTTTCAAAAAAAAATAAAAAATTGAAGTTTGTTATCTAAAAAAATAAATGAATAATCGCAACATGTTTTATTTGCATGAAAAGACAGTCGTTACACGAGTAAGCGAAGATTAAATTGTTTGGAAGATAATAGTTGTTTGACTAACCAGTAGTGATTGAAGAATTTATTCTCGTTTAAACAATTATAAATGAAAAAAATACAAGATCATTTGTTGCGGTTTACCTGAATGAAAAGTAAAATATATGATTAGATGAATTATTAGATAATCATTGGTAGGGTAATCGCATTGGGCTATATATATTAAAAATAAAACTACTGTATGAAAAGGATATGATTTCAAATGAAATCTCGAATTAAGATCCCAATCCAGATTTTGATTAAGACTTTAATTTCTCAAGTGAGATGGGTGTCAAACCAAATGTGAATGAAATGGATTTTTCATCTCGTTCAATTGCAAAAACAAAATCTTGGGGTGAGTTGAACGATAATTAAAACTCTATCGATCGCTCATCATAATAAAATGGTAGGTGGGCATATAGAGGCTGGTAGGCCGGTATATCTTGCAAACACTTAAACTAGTGAATAGATGAGTCACTTAAAAATAGCTCTATGGTTCGGGATTAAGTGGATCACTTGATTGGGTTTCTTCGTGGAGACACTTGGAATATTATATGGTTCTGTCTTGATGATCGTTTATCTTCGTATAAATTCAATTGTGGAAGTCTTGTTACTGATTCTTTATTGAACGAAAAGTCACACGAAATTTCACCCACAACAGTAACTCACTCTCTGAATGCATACACATGTTTGTGTGTGCACGGGCATACTACTGTGTTGACTGTGTGCTTACATGCACAATTTCAAATTATTTACATTTATTACCGTTACTATTCTTATGGTTTTCAGTAGTATCATTATTCGCATTCGGTTGCCTAATCCCACGAGGGTCACATATGACATGTATAGTTGAAACTATGTAACCGAACTTTATCATAAGTCCATACTTATTCATAGAGGGGAGTAGATAACACATATGGACTGATCAAATAAAGTTGCGTTACCTGATAGCGAGCGGTGACCTTCTCTCGAGTGTCAACATACGTATGAATCTAAAAGGGAAAAGAAACATGTAAGTTAATGCTGTCTACCGACTGAATAAGAAAAGGACAAAATATTTCATTTCCAACCAGAATGAATTAACCTTTCTAAATGAATCGTTAATTTCTGCTTTGCGCCTGTGTAAAAACAATCCTGGAAAGTAAAACAATCCAAATCAGGTATAAATTTTACATTCTCTCTACATGTATTTGCTAGCACCCTGTAGATTAAGAATGTACCAAGTGTACGCCTTCCCTGAGGATCCTCATCATTGAATGCTTGGACACTTACCTGTAAGCAAAAAATGAAATTGCCAATCTAAATTTGTTTGAGGATTTCTTTTTAAATTAAATAAAATTCCAGACAGCATCATTTGTATATTATTATACAGTCAGCACTCACTATGAAATGTGATATGGAAATAGTCTTTCGGAGTTTATTATTTGATTCCTTAGAAGAGAATTGAATGAACATACCTTCCATAGAGAGCCAGCATAAAATACTTCAGGAGAATGTTTCACTTGACCATCAACAAGCCTGTGAACTTCATCAAATTCGATCCTAATATTTTAACAGATTAATAACCACCCACTAAAAATGAAGTAAACCAACGACATTATACTCTTATATCATTATTGAAGTTATTAATAATGGAGGTTGTAGCTCCAATACAAGCACAGGGAAGACTGTAGGGTATTTGTGCAAAAAACAAAGCATCCTTATACTCATGTGCATATTTTCTTAAATGCACTTGTTAACATCTTAAATCCACGATAATAATATCTTTTGGTCCTTGTTTGCCAATAATGTAGTTATTTCCCTATTCCATAACAAAATTCTCAAAAACAAACAGGCATCTACATGTGGAACGTTTACACAAAAGAGTTAAACTACAGATGCTGTGTCTTGTAACTTGTAGGTTGTGAGACATCACAATTCCAACTTCAAACATGCAAGTTTTAGAGGTCGAGGCAACACTAAGAAGACAAATACAAATTCACAAGTAGAATACAATTTAACGCATATATAGACAAAAGGTCCAAAGTCATCATACCCAAAACGGAAAGGAGGGAAATCACGTAAAGGGGTTTTGGTGTCCAAAAGTATAGATGAATCCTCAGAATTTCCCCATTCCAATCCAGAAGTAGAGTTTTCATGTGGTTCCATCATCTGCATGGAGATTCCACAAGCACTTGAAAATCTGCCATGTAAATCTTGTTCATTTATCCTATCTGATTGTTCTGCATTCATACGCGACCCAATATTGCTCCCTTGGCTTAAATTAACTAAAGCAGTCAATCCATCTCCTGATAAATCCCCATTGATGTCAACTCTAGGTTCTGATTCGTCATTAGCAACTGATTGCTGCTGCCCATTTCGGGCCCCTAAACCAAAAGGCACACGTGAAAAAACGTATCGAGTTGGAGGCCAAGCTGCATTAGCAACATATGCATTTCCTCGACCAATACCGGCAAGCCCATCGATTGGGCCTCTTACATGTAAACGTGCAGCAGGGACAAATGCACCACCTCCATCCCCTTGTGGATCATCCACATATATATTTCCCATGTTGGCATTGTTCATGTTGTTTCGATCATGTTCTTGTCTATAATAACCTACATGAGCACCGCCTTTTGACGAAGATCCATAAGATTGTCTACAGGCACATCTAGTAAGGCAGCAATTTCTGCAAGTATTCGCTGCTACTTCTTGGACCTTTTGACACAGAAGCATCTGCAACGATTTAAATGACAGAGTAGCAGTTTCAAACAGAATCATTAGACAATGACCAAAATTACAAAATGGAAAGAAAAATTCAAAACCCAGTATGCATTAAAAAAAAATATTCAAACAAATCTACACTAGCTTGTAAACAAATCCAAATTATCAGATCTATGGCACTAACATATTTATTTATATTTTAAAAACTGTTATGAATAATCAACCTAAAAGAATCTTTTTTACTATTATTAAAGAAGGGGGGTGTGGTTAAAAACACTAAACAAAAATTAAACTCTCAAGAAAATACAAAGAAATTAATGAAACGAATAACAAATGGACAGAAAATCAATAGTATCCCAATGACACAATTATTCTACAATTTATTTATTCTTCAAAAAAAAGAAGGGTTTTTTCATAGCTTTTTATATCTATCCAAATTAAAATTAGCATCTTATTATTTAGATTAAATCAATTTCAACACTATTCAAAATAATCAATACTCTATCAACAAAAGCCTAATGTCCTAAATTTTCGTAATTCTATATAATAAAATAAAACATAGATGTGAACAAAAACATTGATATCTTCTACATGTAAAGTACAAAACACACTATTTACAGCAATTCTTCAAGATATTCAACTTTTTCGACAACTAAGGATATTTGATAGAATAAAATTACTCCAAAAAACGAGACTGCTCCAGATATACAACTTAAAAAACATTACCTTTAAAATCCTTAAAAAGGTAAATATTATATTCTCCAATAAAAACAGAACATTTAAGATTTTCAAAGAATTCTAAAATTCGGAAGTCTACTCAAATCAAACTAAAAAGCTTAAAAGAAATTGTCAACATATTTAGCATATAAGGTATTTTAGAAGAAAAAAACAGAATTATCTAAAACAGTTGAATATTATTGATTTTATCATCTGAATTTTTTTCAAAATAGTCCTGTAACTATAAATAATTTACATTTTCATGAATGTCATTTGAACTTTGAACTAGTTTATGATTATATACTTGCCTTTTTGTTAATTTCTATGTATACGTGTTAAACTACATATAAATTAAGATTAGCAGTCAGTTTTCACCATTCCACACTAATACGGGTTAGCTATAAATTTACTACTGATGATTTTTCAAACTCTTGAAAAGGCACATAAATTTCTTAATTCTAAATTCCTTTTTACAAATTTGAATACATAGCATACATTACCATCTCCCCTTGCCATCATTCATGATTTTACTCGCTTGATAATAAAATATGAGTTCATGGCGATATTTCTGTTGCTACAGGTCATTCAGTCAGTTGAAGGGTGTGAACAATGTCCCTAAACCAATCAAACTAAACATAAAACTGAGCATTAAATCCTCCTTCGAAGGCACTACGTTGCTTTCAGTAAAACTGTTTAAAGTGAGAACAAGTGAAATATTGATATTTCTGGATGAAGATTTTACAGCTTATGATATGAATCGCAGGAGGTTGTTGGATGTAAAAATTATAGCTTATGACGAATGCCATATCTGACAATTTCAATGGTAAAACAAGTGGTAATGCATTTATAAACTAATTAAACCAATATTACTACTCTTAGCATGCCAGAATAGTAAAGAACAAGGACAATATCTGACCTGTAACCAGAGGCCATCATTAACAGCTTTGCATGGAAAACCTAACTCTTCTAACTGCTTTCGCACATTTAACAACGCTTCAAAAGACATGTTGCAGTACAGAAGAGAACCACCTTCAAAAATACTAATAAATGAATCATACTCGTCATCTTGCATGCCCAAGTTTCCTTTTGTGTTCTTAATCTGCCTCCTACCAACTATTCTACCACCCCAAAGAGGCTGCATGTTGCATTTACCCCAATCATTATATGTCACCCCACTAGTTGATGAAGCTTCGGTTAACTGGTCCCGATGAATCCAAGTATTACTATCATCATCATTGTTATTATTATTTTGATGATAGCACATGTTCTCATCAGATGGTCCTTCAATGTGAGAATCAAGATAAGTACAGGATGCCCTATTTGCATCTGAATCAAGCATTGGTTGAGAGGATGCTGGTTGTCTTATTGGTACTGATATGGAATTGCTATGGGAGTCAACTACACAATCTGCAAGCTCAACAGGAATGTTATGAGAAGCCTTATGTCCATCAAAATTGTATTGCACGCCAATCCTATGTGATTCTGACTCTATTTTTTGTGCACCATGAGCATCGCTCAAGTTCCTTTCACTCATTTCAGAGCTCATACTTCCAATTTCAGCTTGGTTTGCCTCAGAAAGAGCAGCTTTGGCTAGTAGGGCGTATAAAGCTAATTCGAAACTTCAAGAAAATAAAACGAGATTACTACTACTACTACTATTATTACTACTGCTTCTTCTTCTTCTTCTTAATTTACACACACACACACATACACACACACACACACACACATGTATATATATGGATATTTAACTTCAAGTGATTATAGGGAAAAAAAGAAGAAGATTTTTTTTTTTTTTTCGAAGATAAGAAATATATATATAAAGACTGGAAGATGGGTAAACACACCGTTTCTCCTCATTAGGTACCCAAAGCTCATCGGATGTAAGCAAAGCATGCAAAGTTTGGGAAGAGAGCTTTGGCAACACCTGAAGTGACGATAATCAGATATGCAGTTAGCATAAAAATTAACTTATTGATGCTTCCATCAAAATAAAGAATTATCAGTATATTAAAGCCAGACAATTTGTCATTATGGTTAATTGTTCTCTAGAAAAGGAAAGAACAAAGACAGCGCATGTACATATGCTGCCTCAATGGAAGGACGTAATATTCTTTGATAACATAAAAATGGAGCTATTCTGGACATATAGGTTCTCTATACCAATTTTTAAGGATATATGAAGTTACAGTATGCTATCAAATATTGTAGTTTATTTCATTTTCATAAATAATTCTCTCTTCTATCAGCAGAAAGCACCGGGATTAGAAGCAAAAGAACTGCACTACAAATAAAAGAAGATTAAAGCTCTCATGTAAATAGCAACAATAACTTCAATTCTATAGGACAAACTACATGTATCCATTTACCCTACTAAAGTCGGAACCCAGAAGTTCAAGCCGTGGCACACCAGTTCTGATAGGCACAACTCCGAAGTTACCTTGAAATTTTTGGTTTCAATTGTAGAACGGGTATAAAATGAACAGTTGCTTCAGATTTGCAAACTGGAGCTGTATTGCTAGTTTCAATATTCAAATATTAGCATACAACGATCTTTTGGCTCCATTTGGAAGTTTTGTAGCATCATTTCTGAGGATATTTAAGGTCCCGGTTTTGATCGTTAATGAGGGGTCCGTTTTTAGGAGGTTGTTACAATCAGTTTTATAACATGTGAACTATGCTTGCGAGTTTATTTTCACGAGTTTTGAAAACAATTCCGAAATTTTAAAATTACATGTGTGTGTATATTCAAAGTAATTACTATTCAAACTTTAAAAATTGGATTATAAAGATTGTATCATAAATCCCTTATCTTGGAAAGAAAATTCAAAATTCAAATAAAGTCAATTTTCAAACAGAAAATAAAATATAAAACTTGAAGAATTTTAAAAAGTAATGCTTAAAATAATTTTTTTTAAATCTAGTTTTTTTAAGAAAAAAAATCATTGAAATGTCATCAATATAATAGCATATTTTTAACTTTAGTTAAAGTACAAAATATGAAATCAAAATTATAAAAATAGATTTAAACCCATTGTTTAAAAAGGTAAAGTAACAGTCAAAATTACACTACACCGACCCGAACGGTTTATAAAACAACCGAAACCGGTGCTTTAAAAAACCTACAAGCATTGATTTTCTTAACCTCGTATAAACGACCCATCCATAAACAACCAACACTAGCATAAAATAAACTCCCAAACAGAGCCTAAAGGGCAAAGACTGATACAGAACTGAATTATCTGTAGCATGCTTCAAAACTTAACTTATTGAACTTTACGTTCCCCCTAAAGGGTTACTTATTACTTCATGTGTCCTTTTCACTATTCATCTTTAAAATTTAAAGTGCTTGCAACTCATCTACCTCAGTTATCCTAAGCAGGCTAGTCAAAGTTTGATATGTTTTCATTCCATTACACGCCTTGTAGAAAACAATTGAATGCTCTTCGGCATCATAAGTCTTCGATAATCAGAAATTACCCACTGGCTTTAAGTACTACATTACTATTTATCAACGCTCAACAGCACAATGTAGCGCAGTCCTTGACAGAAAATGGTTGGTTCTAGTAAGGCTTTTGTTACACCAACTCCCAAAATATATCCATGTAAATTCATATTCCTGTTCAGATTTCTTCTAACTTGTTGCTCTATGCACCAGGCACAAATATTACCTTCTTGATCTGTGTATCTACATATTTTAATTGGTGGCTTGATATGAATCTACTGATGTGTAATCATTCTCAATTAGCATCCCTCACAAGTGTGTTATTTAAGTCAACCCTGTGGATTTTATTGGAAATTGACCATTAAACATAATGCATAAATTAGGCAAATATCTGATAACACATTCAAAACCTCCTATTATTTGAAACTGACTGACAGTAAGGTAACTGTAATTTTAATACTTATATAGTACGCAAACACCAAGACAAAAAAATATATGCAAGAAACCATGATACAGGTGTATCGTGTAGGATAGCTTAAAACCTCTCGCAACTCCATGGTTCCACTCTGACAAAGGTAGCCCCAACAAGCATTTCTAACACGCTCACCATGTATTCCATAATCTTGGCCCTCTGCAAATACCTGTTTGGAGAAATAAATAAATAAATAAAATAAAGCGGTTTAAAGTTTAAACTATTCTAACACGTTAATATGTATAGTTCACAATGTTAACACAGGCATACAATATCGACCATTCATACCTGGTAAGCTAAGAAGTTTGAGGTCCACAATTCAGAAATAATGAAGTCCGTGCAAATCGCACAAAGATCCTGCAGTTATCGTAAGAAATTAAATATCTAGAAAAAAGAAACAAAGAACTTGAATGTAATGAAAAATAAAACATTTAAGAAAAAGTAACCTGAAGGTCAAGGAAAGATGCAGCAGCAAGAACACGGAAAGCATTGTCATCATTAAGTTTAGGATGGTGGCCATAAAGATACGCTAAAGCCATTTCAATTGATTTTGAATTTACATTGGCATCGTCAATACTCAATACAATAGTTGGCGCACCAGCCTCTTTCCAAGGACCATAAAGCATGTTTCTGTGTAACTTTTAAATTTAGTTAATAAAAAAAATTCCCTTCTTTGTATAACTGGTTCACAAAGATTGAATATGAAACTATTTAGATGTATGCAGCTTTAGATATGACACCAATTCAACCCAACAAACTTAGGCTAACGAACATCCAGTAAAATTCCAGTTTCCCCTAGAGAAATAGAGACTTGATGTGTTTGGCAGGAACATGTGCGAAGTTGGGAAGTGGATGCAAATAGAAGTGATGGGGGCAAAGTAAAGTGTTCCTGGCCATTTTATAGCAAGTACAGGTGGACCCGAAAGGAAGTGAATTGACATGTGATTAGTGTAATTAATTGTGCACGTACTGTTTGTTATGTATATTTTTGATTCAATTTTAACTATACATATTTTTAAAATTTCGCTTGATATTTCCACACGTGTTACATAATAATTATATGATACATAACTTTTAGGTTTTTTCTTTGCATGTTTTTGAAATAATAGAGAGAGGAAAAGATATATTTAAAAAACGTAAAGTGTTTTAATATGTGGTATTATAATGATGATGATGATGATGATTGGTGTCTGAAGTTTTAGTAGCTGCGGAAGTAATCCACCTTCGGATGCCAGTGTACCTCATTTTCTATCACACGAGAGCATGGTTCATATTCGTTGTTTTTGAACACCATACTGGTGTCTGTGGCAACCAATACAGGTTGCTGGCTTCAAAAGGCTGAGCGTGACAATTTTTTATACACAAATAGGACCTCAATATCACACGATTCCTTACATTTACCTTTCAAGTTTCAAAGAATGAACTGACATGTTAGAGGTTCTCAAAAGTTATTATCTCGAAAAAAACCACAAATTGAAATATACAGAAAACGCACACAGCCTACTTATAACCGATGTTTATTTTTCCTACTATAATACATACTTCTATGAATGGTGCATTAAACACCACAATATCACAGAACTGCGCAAGTGATACAAGCATAAGCTGCATCCCCATCAAACCAAACATGTTGGTGCTCATATACTGCACAGTTTACCCAAAAAAAAGTTAGCATTAAGTGCGCCAAATCTAACAAACATAAAAAGTAAAACTAAAATTAACCCAAACTTTTTCAAAGATCATATGTCATCTAAGTCACAAAATGATAATTTTCTGCAGAAAATAATATACGGACACCTAACTCAATGGTGATTTTGATATCTATTGCACACGGACCAATCAATAAACCAACATAAACAAGATAATTTTCTGCAGAAAATAATATACAAACACCTAACTCAATGGTGATTTTGATATCTATTGCACACCAATCAATAAACCAACATAAACAAGATAACTCTTCCAACCACTTTCATTAATTTTCAAACAATTGTTTACAAATAACTATTAAATAAAAAAACAAATAATAATCTGAATCATTAATATGGATAGAGAATGGGGTATTAGTCTCTATGGCAATGACTTCTTTGTGCTTAAAGAGCAAAAGATGAAGGAGATGGTTAAATCAAATTTCCACACAACACTTCCTGTCTTCTCAAATAAATGCAACTTTTCACATTTTGAATTTATACAATTAAAAGGCTGCTGGCTATTATTTTTTTATTTATACCCAACGTAAACCTAAACAAAAGCGGTTACAATGGGAATTAGTTCTTCCCCCAGAGAAAAAATGCAGCATGGTAGGAACCATAAGAAAACTATGCCAAGCCCAATTCAAAATATATATTTATTTTTTTCATCTTTACCAATTTCGTGTGAAATGTTTGTATAAAAATAAAATCTCAAAACTCCACCTTGGTAGAATATCACATTTTCAATGTATTTTTGATAATCACCTTTAATCAAATTGCATCTATGAAGCTAACATAAAAATGAGTCGATTGAATAAAATAAAAACTCATAAGTCCTACCATCTTAAAATCAAACAAATTCCTATCTCTCAATCACCAAAAAAACAACAAAATTACCACCACCTACAACCGATGCGTCTCGTTTCATAAAAAAACCACACCAATCGACATCAAAAGCATTCGTTTTGTCACAAAGAATCTAACAGTTCATAGATTTTCTAACTCGACATCCATCAACCATTTAATTTGTGCTTACTACACAATTAAAATTGATACCTGGAGTGTTTTCAACATGAAGAAAATTACTGAAAACATAAGACCCTCAATACGATCAAGTAGTGCATACTTTAACCTCTCCCACTAACACTCGTTTACTAGTGTCGAAGACACGACCAGTCAATCTATAAAAATTCCTTTATCCATTATCATCATAACAGAACTACTCTTCATCACACTAAATATTCCACCTCGAGTTTGACGATAAGTGCAACTACGACAATTTAATTGGTCAAAACAAATAACATTATGTGAACTGATAGGTATTTGTCTCATGCGTTGGGTATCTTTAACCGTATTATCATACATACGAAATTGAACAGATCAAATACCGTAAATTGATAGCTCTATGTCATCAATATTCCTAATCACATCGACACGGTTTTCATAAGAAAAGAACAACTCACGCCAGTGATATGTAAAAATTAGCACACGAATCCATTTTTTCAAGGTTGATCATCATTTATGCAGTTAAAGCATTGCTAAAACTTTGTAAAGTGCTTAACAACTTCCTAACACTATGCTTATACAACTAGCGCTCAACGGATCCACGACTAATAACACTAATCAACGCTAAGCTCATTTAATCGGGGCATTTCTAACACCCACTATAGTAGTTTCAATATTAATAATAATAATTTGTCTAATTCTAATTTAAATCGGGATATAGGCTCAAATTCATATCCAACGCCCAACATAAGGCAGTAGTCCTAGAATTTGAACTACATGAATTAAGACATTCTTAGTTTTTTATATAGGAGTAATTAATGTTTTTTCATACACCCCATGATGTAAGACTAATAAATACCTATTGGCGTATGAGTGACAAAGTTTTAAGCAACGTTTCGAAAAAAGAAAGGCCAGAGTTCGATATACGATATATTAGCGATGTTATCTGATTTTTAACTACATGGTTTAAGAAACATAGGAACCTCGGTTAAATAATAACTCTTTGTCAATAGACATATATTGATGAGATCTTTACGGATGAACATATTAATGATATTTCTAGTGTAAATGTACCAAAAAATGAAATTCATATACAGTGAATTTATTATTGGTAGGTTTGGATCGTGTTTAGAACTAATGGGACTTTTTTTTTAATTGGACTTAGGTGGTGGTACATTTGTACTACAAGTCTTAGGTGGTATATACCATACTACAAGTCGGCATATATCCAGTGGTTCGAATAATGCTACGCTGATTCGAATATGACCTAACGGATCAAAGTCAGAGTGCCTAACCGCTAGAGCACCACTGACTCTATTGTTTCTTTTACAAACTATGAATAAACCTCTTACTACAATATATACATGATGCAAAGCTGTTTTTAAATAACTTAGAAGTATGACCAAGTCATAATGCCACCTATTTCTAATTGAACGTGCATGACAAGCATTTATGTGAAATGCGCTAAAAATGATTACGTTACGTCATGTTGGCAAGTAACAATGGTTTTTGAATCACATTGGCAAGTGATAATGGATATTGAACTATTTGTGACTTGATATATCTATTGTATTAGAAACCAAATAGGTACCGGCAATCCAAAAAATGTAAAGTAGGATATTAAAGTACCCTGCATATAAAAAGTAGAAACTACATTATACAAGTATAGCGATTCAATTTGGATGCGTCTTCAAATTTTAAGTACATTTCATAGAAATCCATAAAGCAAAACGTGTGTAGCAAGATGAAAGAAACTAAATCAATAACATTAGACAAAATAGAAGAATGGCTTCGATTTTTTTTTTTAAGGATATTACAATATGGCTATGTCTGCTAACATTGTGATAGTCAACCAATAATAGGCAAAAGATCAAAACTGATACATAATGGACAGTTAATACATACATATACAATGGAAAGTCAAGACATGAAACGCAAAGATGAAGTGGTTATAAATTTGCTCTTGTATGATGTAAGAATGATCGACTATCTTCAGTAATAGTTGCAATACCTTTAGTATCACATTTTTTCATGTCAGCATGAACTATCAAAAACGTCTTTCTATAGATATTATCAAATCTTAATATCACTTAAAAATATGATCTAACAAATAAAATTTATAAACTCAAAATTTTCCTCTACAAATATTATCGAATCTTAATATCATTTAAAAATAAGATCTAACAAATAAACTTTACAAATTCATTTTTTATTAATTAGTAATGGAAATAAAAATTTAAACTACCAAAAAATTAGATGTTGCAACATAGAAATAAAAATTCAAATCAGCTACACATAATTCAAATGTAAAAATATGTTAAACATTTATGCAAATCATTTTCTCTTAAATGTGTTAAACATACACAATTTGTAGAAAAACAATACACGCGCGAAGTGCATCTCATCCTCACATGCGAAGCGTATGCTGTGACGCTTGTGTAGAGATGAAATATAATATTTGAGATCTACTTATATAAGCTTTTTAAAGAAAGCAAGTGATAAATTCGTTGAAGGAAATGAGCTTATATAGCCTATGAATGGCAACCGAATCACATGATGGCAACCCAACCTAGTTGACTCGATCCCAAGGTATAAGTTCAAAATGACAGCCGAATATGGAGAAATATTCATAAACCACTAAGCATTACATACCCTCAACGATTTCTATGGTACCATAATGGTGAAAACTTACATTAACATAAAGGTTAAGCTATCACTTTTAATGATCCTTATATCGTAATAAAATCAAGTAATAACAGACAAGGATGCTCTTTTAAAAGAGTGCATGTGCAAGTGTGAAGAGATTGCTTCTATGAGGATGATAAAGGCTAAATTCTCTAGAGTGCTTGCAAAACTACTAAGATAACCATAGCCAAAACAAATGTAAAATAGCAACGATTGGTATAAGAGAGCTTTGTGCGTACAGTTGTCTTCATATACTAAAAACTAATAGTTTAAGACGTGTGTTCACTACTTGATGATCATGTTTCATTGCATTTCACCATGGATGGATCAAAGCCCAATACTACATATCCCAATAGGATGACTCTTCATTGCGCTCTCGATTGTGCTTATATCAACACATGCATAAGTTATCAGGCAATTCACTCATGTGGAAATTTGCAAGGATTTTAGGAATAAACGTGGTCTTATATTGAAAAACACATTCAACGAAGGTAGTGATGGAGAAATGCACTCTTCGTAATGTCATGTTCATGTAATATAAATACAAAATTTCATGAAAAGATACACATTTATAGTGCCGGTCTTATCATTTAGGTTGCCCCGGACGAGCAGGGTTTAAGTTGCCTCTAGTTGTAAAAAAATGGTTACGCAAGCTTTAATATAAAGAGTGAAATAAGGTAAAACTAGGTTATAGTTACTAATTTTCAAATTAAAATGGAAAAACATAATCGCTAAAAACTCGTTTGTTAAACTACTATGAATATTTCTAATATATATTACTTAAGGCAAGGGGTTGCTCATCATGGGGTTGCCCCGGCCAATTGGCTTGTTGGTCTTACCCTAGGACCTGCACATATATTGTTACATTGTATTAGCATGTACTGTATCATGAAAAGAAAATGTAAAGAATGAATTGACCCATTTATGATTGGTTGTGGTTTTTCATGAAAAGATTTATGTACAACTATAAACATACTCAATTTTTTTCCTCAAATTCAATGACTGAAAACTCACCTTTTTGCATATTTCTAGTCAATTTTTCATAGCATTATTTTTGAGTTTAAGAGATGCTAATATCACACTAGTTTGGAGAATCAAATTGTGAATGCCATCATACCAGGATGTTTAGCCCATGTCAAACCAAAAGATGTTGAATGACATAATCCTTGAGAAGAAAATTTCACACTCGACTCAACGTTGACGGTCTACAGGGTGGATCGTGTAGTGTATATGCAAGTATACATGACAAAATATATGATGCAACTAAAATAATATTAATCTAAGTAAATATAAAATAAGCACGCTAGGATTTTATACTGGTTCGGACCTCCCGTCCTACGTCCAGTCCCGAAACTCCTCTATGGAACTCGACTATTAAACACCCTCGCTTCGTCCGCAAGAATAGGTTTCGTTACAATAAGTTGTTCTTGTCAAATGTATGTTCTCGTATAACACGGATATTGACTAATTAGTACAATTGCTTCCAATATATATCCAAAGAGTATTGTCTGTGAAGAACTGAATATATGGAAGAGCGAATACAAGTATAGATTGCTAGAGTGCAGAGATCAAAAATATATGGTAGAGTACGTAATTAGAAAGCATAAATGAGTGAAGTTAGTTCTTGATTCTTGATGCCATATATAGTTATAGATAGATATCTTGAGTAGTTGCATCCATTAACGAGTGCTCTACAGTTGCTTCTGTTGATGATGAAGAGTTGCAGCGAAGAGAAGCGGATATGTCCATTCGAATGTGGCAGTTGAAGTTCTTATTTGAAATCCAATTTTGAAATCAGACGTCTGGAATATGTTTCAAACATCTGATACTATATATATTTTTGAATATAGTAGTAGATCAGACGTCTGAGTGCAATTGCCAGACGTCTGCTTCAGTCTGTCTGTTGTTCTAGAAAATTGTTTCAGACGTTGCACATCAGTTTTTGTGTTCTTTTTCTTGTGTTTCTTTGTTCCTATCGACTTGTAGTCTCTTGTAATGTCCTTTGAGCCTTGTTCTAGCAAGTACCTGTATATATATATATACACACACACACATTCGATTTCTATTGTATAGTTGTTGTCATCGAAACCGTAGATTTGATTTCCTAACAATCTCCTCATTTTTGATGATGACAACTATACAATGTATTTATATATAATTTTATAAAACTCCCACTGAATATGTGTTTTTCATTATTTATTGTGTTTTTTATTATTTCCCCCCCTTGGCATTATAAAAAAACAGTAATAACTTTTAATTGTAAACATCATGTCCATACCATTTAGTATTTACCAATCGTTGTAAGATTACATGAATATACACAGAAATAACACACCAAAAAGCAATTTTCATTAATCATATTAATCGATTACATTCGTAGTTTTTTTTAATCGTTTTTATACAAAAAATGGAATCCTAAAAAATATAAGGATCTTTTGGGGAAGCTTTATCTTGATCATCTCTTTCATATTCATTTTTGGAAGAGCTAGCTTGTTTTTTTGAAGATGTCGGAGTGTGTTCGAGAGGTTCTTTCTCCTCGTCAAACAGTTTGGAATGTTTTGAAGGAGGAAGAAAAGGCACAGGGGTTGGCCAATCTTCTGAAGGTGGCGTAAGACCATGAACCCGTTGAAGAACACTTGACCATAGCCAATTATCATCGTTGTCAGTGTTTCAAACTGTTGTGCTATCTAAATTAGCATAGAAAAGAAATATGGCTAGTTGATCGATTTGGGTATTATTGGCATTGAAGGAAATCAATGTTTCTAATCCAGCACTCATACATTGGGAACTTTAGTAAATTATAAAATGAACCTGTATGGGGCTTTTTCTTTTGAATATCATTATCTCTTGATTGAATGTGTACACGATTCATCCATCTCTCAATTTGATCGTGAGAGCAAACTTGCGGATTGGATGAAGTAGCTTGGTCTTGCTTCAGCTTAGATATTTTATGGTTTTTTTGTTTTAGGGGCCATGAAATTCGAGCGTGTCTGGAGGAGAAAGCAAGTTTGAGAATTAGAGAATCGACCTTGCAGTAGAAACGAAATAAAATGTAAGTGAAAAAAAGTGAAAAAATAGACGTTAGCAGGGTACTTTAGAGTGTTGATTGAATTTCAGACGTCTGGAAGGTGAATCAGACGTCTGATTTAACCTAGTTTTAAGACAGTATATATGTTTAGACATCTGATTGTTGGTAGCAGACGTCTGGAATAAATCAAATCAGAAAGATTTATCAGACGTCTGAATGTAGAATCAGACGTCTGTAATAGGTCGAAGTGTAATTTTTGTAGGATAAATAGTTTTCTCAGACGTCTGGATATAATATCAGACGTCTGAAAAATGGTCTGAGTTTGTATCTTAAGGAGGTAGTCTTTGTTCAGACGCCTGATCAATATTTCAGACATCTGAAATAGACTGGTTTGTATTTTTTATTAAGCAGAGATAATTTTCAGACGTCTAAAAGGTTATATCAGACGTCTGATGTATGCACGATATTTAAAAATTTGTGTGTTGCAAGAGTGTCAGACGTCTGATGGCAATGTTCAGACGTTTAAAATAACCAGTTTGTCTTAAAATAGCCTACTTTTGAAGGGTGTGCTTATTTTTCGAGAGATTGATTTTAATAAAACATAATATTATTATTTGTGAAACAGAATACAAATATACATAGATAAAAATACAACGAAAATAAGTAAATTTATTTAGATGAAGAGCGATCTTCAGCCTTGTCATCCCTACATGGCTCGAATGGAGACCATATATTTCCACGTTCGTTGGTTCTCGGGGAAACCAGAAAATCGCCTAGGTAAAGGATCCAAAGGTATACGACAAGAGGCATAGGGATCCAAAGGATTGCAAGGAATCGAAAGTGGTTCATGTACATCCTTCTTTCGTGAATTACAAAATTTTATCGCTACTTGCTTCAGAAAACTTAGTCGTCGTGCATTAACCTTTTGTTCAAAGTATAATTCTCATTGTAAGTCTATTTGTTGCTTTTGGTAGTGATGTATCTCATCGATTTTCTCTTTTGGTGTTAGGAGAAACAAATAGAGATCGTTTCAACTTCTTTTTATCGGAAGTGAATCTCGTGTGGTAGGAGGACCACTTATAGGTCGGTTCCTGATCTGATGTAGGAGTAGGAAGGCGATGAGGTGTATCCGCTGAACTATCTGTTGTTGGTGTCGAGAATGAGAGATGAGAGTTGTCGAAAGACATGCTTCTGTTTTCTGTTGTAAAAAAATATAAAATCGGTATATTCTTTATTTTTTGTTTTGCAAAAAGGCTATTTATACATTATTTTAAAGGTTATTCATAGGTAATTTCAGAAAACAAATTTCTAAAAAATTTAAGGTGCAGAAGTTAACAATTTTGATTTGTGGATAAAAAAAATTAGCCAAAAATAGAATGAATGAAAATGTAGTATTGGTTGAGAAGATCATTAAGAGAACATATTCCTAAATCGCGTCGCGATTTAACAAATGTTTGTTCATTTAGTGGTTTTGTGAAAATGTCTGCTATTTGATTCTCGGTTATTTACGTATTCTAATGTAATAATTCCTTCTTCTATATTGTCACGTAAAAAATGATATCGTATATTTATGTGTTTAGTACGTGAGTGATTTACAGGGTTTTTTGATAGATTTATTGCACTTGTATTATCGCAATATATTGTGATTTATCAATAACTTTGCTGAAATCCTTAAGTGTTTGTTGCATGTATATCACTTGTTCGCATGCTAGAGCTGCTGAAATATATTTGGCTTCGCAAGTAGATAAGGAGACACAATTTTGTTTTTTGCTAAACCGTGAAACTAATGATTATCCGATAAAGTGACACATTCGGCTAGTACTCTTACGATCTGTTTTACATCCATCGAAATCTGCGTCACTATATAAAACTAGTTCAAACGATAATCCCTTAGGATAAAACAAACCGTAATCCCTAGTACTAGATAGCTATCGTAAGATATGTTTAACAGCTTTTTAGTGAGATTCTTTTGGTTTTGCTTGAAATCGGGCACAAAGACATACGCTTATCATAATGTCGGATCGACTAGCCGTCAAATAAAGTAAGGAACCAATCATACTACGATATAATTTTTCATCAAAATTTTTTCCATTATCATATTTTTCCAAGTGAACACTAGTACTCATTGGTGTTGCTTTGCTTGAAATTTTATCCATTTCAAAACGATATAATAGATCGTTACAATATTTTTTTGTGATGGATAAAAATACCATTTTCAAGTTGTTTTATTTGTAAACCTAAAAAGAAATGTAATTCTTCCATGTGAGACATTTCAAATTCATTTTTCATAATATTTGAAAATTGAGTACAAAGATTTTCGTAAGTTGAACCAAAAATAATATCGTCTACGTAAATTTGTACAACTACAATGTCGTTATTTTCTCGTTTAATAAATAAAGTCGCATCGATTTTACCTATTTGAAAACCAGATGTAATTAAATTATTTTTAAGACGTGCGTACAAGGCATGGAGGGCTTGCTTTAAACCATATAAGGCTTTTTATAATTTAAAAACATGATCGGGATATTTTGCGTGAACAACGGAGGTTGTTAACATATACGATTTCTTTAATAAAACCATTTAAAAAACACTTTTGACATCCATTTGAAATAATTTAAAATTGTGATGACTTGCAAAAGCAAATAATGTACGTATGGTCTCGAGTCATGCTACTGGAGCAAAAGTTTCGTCGTAGTCGATACCTTCTTCTTGATTATAACCTTGAGCGACTAGACGTGTTTTATTTCTGATTATATTTCCGTTTTCATCTGCTTTGTTTTAAATACCCACTTTGTTCCAATAACTGATTGATTTTCTGGTCTTGATACTAATTCACAAACATTATTACGTTCAAATTGATTTAATTCTTCTTGCATAGCTATTATCCAAAAATTATCGTTTGAAGCTTCTTTATAATTTTTTGGTTCAAAATTTGACATAAATGCTATATGACTTATTTGATAAGTTGATTTCTAGTTACTCTAGAGTTAAGGTCTCCAATGATATTATCTTTTGGATGATCTTTTAGAATTCTAGGAGATGACACTGAAGTATTATTTTGTGCATTTGTCTCATTATTAGACGAGTTTGTTGTATTTGAAATTATTTATTCATCGTCATTAGTATGATGGTTAAGAAAATTTTCATCAAATGAAACATGTAAACTTTCTTCAATTGTGTTGGTATGTTTATTAAAAAATTTATACGCTTTGCTACGATCCGAATATCCAACAAAGATTCCTTCATCGGCCTTCAGGTCGAATTTTCCCAAATTATTTTTTGCATTTAGTATAAAACATTTTGATCCGAAAGTTTTAAAGTATGATACTTTAGGTTTTCTTCCAAAAAATATCTCAAAACAAGTATGTTTAGTCATAGGTCATATGATTACTCGATTCAAAACATAACAAGCCGTAGCAATAGCTTCAACCCAAAAATGTTTTGGTAAACCACTACTATTTAATAGTGTTCGTGCACATTCTTGTAACGTATGATTTTTTCTTTCTCCTACACCACTTTGTTGAGGTGTGTGGGGAAAAGAAAAATTATGACTTATGCCCTTATTATTACAAAAATTGGTAAAAAGATCATTTTCGACTTCTCCACCGTGATCACTTCGAATATTCTTAATTATCAAATCCATTTGAGTTTTAATTCTTTTAGCAAAATTTAAACATACCAAAGGTGTCACTTTTATGTTTTAAAAATAAAGTTCATGTATATCTTGAAAAATCATCAACTATTACGGAAACATATTTGTTCTGATTTATAGATCGTACTTGAGTTGGACCAAATAAATCTAAATGTAATAATTCTAATGGTTGTTTTGTAGAAATATTATTTTTAGATTTAAAAGAGCTTTTCTTTAGTTTTCCAAATTGACAATCGTCACATAAATTTTCCACTTTATAATTTATTTTAGGTAAACCTCTAACTAGCTCATATTTTGCTAATTTATTAATATATTTAAAATTAATATGACAAAATCGTTTATGCCACAATCATGAATCGTCATGTTTGACGGTTGAACATAAATTTGAATTTCGATTTATATTCATATTCAAGACATAAATATTTTTGTTTCTAAAACCCTCAAAGATAAGTTGTTTGTTATTGTCGAAAATATTACATCTATCTTTTTCAAAATTGATTTGAAAAGCTTTATCGCATGATTGACTAATGCTAAGTAGGTTGTGTTTTAAATTTTCTACTAGCAAAACATTTGTAATAATAGAAGAGTTAGAAATACCAAAGTTGATGACTTCTTCGATGCCAACGACGTATCCTTTTGAGTTATCTCCAAAAGTTACCGTTCCACCATCGATGTATGTCATATTTGATAACATTTTTGAGTTTTCGGTCATATGCTTGGAGCATCCACTATCAAGTATTCATTTCTCCTTATTTTTTATTTTGGGTACCTCATCGATTTGTGCCATAAAGCATACATTAGCTTGTTCTACGTCACTATCGCTGTTACTGTCTGATGAAAAATCCAAGTCATTCCATATTACTATGAAAGCTTTCTTCTTTTTGAATTTTTCAAATTTGTTCTTTTTATCATTGTTGAGTTTGGGACAATCTTTCTTCATATGTCCAAATTGATCACATTCATAGCATTTGATTGACGTTTGATTTGTTGAGCTTGATTTTCCTCCTTTCTGAAATCTAGTCATTTTCCTAAACTTCTTGAAGTTGTATTTTTTGGCATAAATACAATTTCTTCTTCGTCTAAGTCGGAGTCTTCATTTGTTGTTGGGAATGCTATGTTTTTCTTTTTCGAATTTTGTTCTTTTTTTGCCTGCAAATTAGCTTCATAGGACATTAAATTTTCTATCAATTCTTCAACTAAGAGTGTTGAGAGATCGTTAGCTTCTTCGATAGCTAATACTTTTTTTCCCACTCTGGAGTTAAAGAATTGAGTATATTAGATATTAAGTCAAAATTTGTAAATTTGACTCAAAGTGCCATTAGATCGTGTTGAATGGTTTGGAATCTAGAGTACATGTCTACTATAGATTCATTTTAAATGATGAAAATTGGTTTTGCAAAATTGAAATTTTAGTTTGTTTAACTTTGTTTGTGCCTTCGTGTGTAACTTGTAAGATACGTCAAATATCATATGCAGTATTACATCACATGATACGTGAAAATTCATTCTTATCTAATGAATAAAATAGAACATTCATAGTTTTGACGTTATTAGAAGCTGCGGTTTTTTGTGCATCGTTCCATGTGTTCATAGCAGTGTCAGGTGCTTCATATTTATTTTGAGTGGCTGACCAAATTTCTAATCCATTAGCTTTCATAAAAATTCACATACGTGTTGACCAATATGCATAGTTAGAACCATTAAAAAGTGAAGGCTGTGATGTGGATTGACCTTCTTCAAAAATACTTGTCATATTAAAGTGATTCAAAAACGTGTTACTGTACTTTGATCAAACCTTGCTCTGATACCAATTGACAGTCTACATGGTGGATCGTGTAGTGTATATGCAAGTATATGTGAAAAAATATATGATGCAACTAAAACAATATTAATCCACGTAAATATAGAATAAGCACGCTAGGATTTTATATTGATTCGGACCTCCAGTCCTACGTCCAGTCCCAAGCTCCCCTCCGAAATTCGACTATCAAACACCGTCGCTTCGCCCGGAGGAATAGGCTTGGTTACAGTAAGTTGTTCTTGTCAAATGTATGTTCTAGTATAACACGAATATTGACTAATTAGTACAACTGTTTCCAATATATATCTAGAGAATATTGTCTGTGAAGACCTAAATATATGGAAGAGTGAATACAAGTACAGATTGCTAGAGTGCAGAGATCAATAATATATGATAGAGTAATTAAAGAGCGTAAGTGAGTAAAGTTAGTTCTTGATTCTTGATGCTATATATAGTTGTAGACAGATATTTTAAGTAGTTGCATTCATTAACGAGTGCTCTATAGTTGCTTCTGTTGATGATGAAGAGTTGCAGTGAAGAGAAGCGGAGATGTCTATTCAAATGTGGCAGTTGAAGTTCTTATTTAAAATCCGAGTTTGAAATCAGACGTCTGGAATATATTTCAGACGTATGATACTATATATATTTTTGAATATAGTAGTAAATCAGACGTCTGAGTGCAATTGTCAGACGTCTGGTTCAGCCTGTCCGTTGTTCTCAAGAACTGTTCGAGACGTCTGGTCAGACGTCTGACTTGTGCACCCAGACATCTGATATTGTGCATATCAGTTTTTGTGCTCTTTTTCTTGTGCTTCTTTGTTCCTATCGACTTATAGTCTCTTGTAGTGTCATTTGAGCCTTGTTCTAGCAAGTACACGTATATATAAATAAATATGCATATTCGATTTCTATTGTATAGTTGTCATCGAAACCGTAGATTTGATTTCCTAACAAACGTTTATAGCTCTTGAGCAATATATTGACAAATGTTTGTAATTATTTTTTTACTATAGCTTCTGCTCTAGTTCGTGGCCTATTAGAAGTGGAAAGTGCTCGGGTAGGATCCTCGCGGACAAAAAAGAATTGCATATAAATTTTACTCAAGTCTTGAACAAATTCAAGAACATATTCAAAGAAATTCTCAGCGTCGGTATCAATAGTTTGTGTATTCCGAACAGTTACAATTGTTATACTCATATGTATTAATATACTTCAATTCTTTATATGAATAGACACTTGATACCTTATAACAATTGATTGAAAGTGTCGGTTATAAGCTTAGAGACTTTTCCAACATTGCACTCCTTAATATTCAATATTTTGCAACAAAAAATGCACATCACGCTAGCAGTAATTAAAATGTCAATATTATAGAAAGCACTTACGATATATCATAATTTATGTGTAAGTTCCTTACATAACAATTCAACAAATTAGAGTGTATACCTGAAATATGAACTCCTGGACAGAATCAAACGGTGTAAAGGATAGGTGGACCCCATAGCTTCAACGATGACGTCAGAGAAAGCCCCGCTGTGAAAGCCTTCATTTTGCACATGATCACACAACGAAGCCAGATTGCAATCCAACGCCCGAAGCTCTCCGGCCGTCGGATCGCTGTCCGATGGCTGTATTTGCTGCTGATACTGGTTATGATTTTGAATTTGTTGGTGAAGTGAGGAAGAAGAAGAGGATTGTAATGGTTGGATGGCTTCCATTGCATTAATTTTGAGTAATTCACAAATTTGACATTGATTTTGTATTGATCCGAAGAGAGAGAAGAATTTTATCGGGTCCAACTTTTTCTTGAAAAACGGAAGAGCAAATATAGTGGGTTGTGGATGCTAGCTGTTTACCCGTATTGAATATGTAACTGTATATCACAATTGGACAAAAATATCTATTCTTCTGACTAAATCAAATACGCGGACTGATCCATGTAGTTGCGGTTTGGTTGTGGTTTGGACGATTGAACAGATCATGTTAAACCGCACCGAACCAAATATTTACACTAGTAATCTTATCGTAAAAATATAAATACTCATCTCAGTATATTCTAACGATATATATTATATTTTTAGCTTTTATATACACACATATATGTATACGAGAGTTGTGGCACGTCCGTTGGACGTGTGCTAAGAAGGAAGTGTAAAAATTTTGTGTGTGCTACAGTTATGGTGGTGATATATATACACACAGACACACATACGTACATATGTACATAGATGTGTGTGTGTCTGTGTGTGCGTGTTTTATATTTTCCCTTCTTTTATGTATATTGCAGTAGTGTACAGCTATATATTAATTTTGTTCTAATTTTATAGGTTGGTCAGCACCTAATGAGAAGTTTGAAGCAGCCAGCAAGTAGATAATGCAGCAAGAAATGCAATAAAATGAACATTCATTTGTTGATGCAATATTTGGAAAAAAGAACAAAGCCACTCAAACAATGCATTTTTAAACAATATTCATTGAGAATACTATTGACAATATTCAATATCTATCATGACCTATAGTGATGAGTTTCGGTCTTTTTTTTAAAAAAAAGACAATTCTGAGTAGAAGTTGCTTCTTATAACTTGGGTTTAGCAGTTTGAAAGGCATAGTTAAACCAATAAAAATAAAAGAAAGTACCTCATTATCTTTACAATTAATTTTACTGTATTATACCATCAACAAGTATAGTTTATTAATGTTTGTGTATACAGATGTTACAAAATTTTGTATACAACATTACAACATAATGAAATATTTTCACATTCTTTTCTTTTTTTAATTCCAAACAAATGGCAGAAAAATATACCGGACAACTTGGGCGTATATTAATTTGTTGTATGATAAATCAAATCTGACTATACAGAAGAGATATGAGTTTATAATTGCATTGTTGTTGCCAAATATTTTTAATTGCTTCATTCCTAATTCAGTTTAACAAAGATAGGTAGATTGTTTGTAATAAGCAGCTTTTGCTCTAGTCAGCGTCGGCCCGACTATATTGATTGCCCTAGGCAAAATTGGAGGAAAAATGAGTAGGAGAAAAAAAAATTGATGGCTCTAGGAATTGAACTCAAGTTAATAGGATACAATTTAGGCATCAAACCACCAAGCTATGTGATGTTTTGTTAATTATTTACCCTGCTACATTCATAAATAAATAATTTTTAAAGCATCCAGTACTTTTTGTTGCCCCCTCCGTCACCTCCGGCATCGTTGCCCTAGACGAATGTCTCGGTTGCCTTGCCTTGGGGCCGGCCCTGGCTCTAGTACAATGCATGTTTTACCTGAATGGCAAAAGAGGATTGTGTAATTCATCCTTGAAATTAGGGAGCATTTTGGTGGCCTCATCGATGCCAAAATTCATAATATCGATGAAGTATGTGGTTATGTTTGTGACTAGTGCCATTGTTGCAGAACTGTCCATTCCATATAGTGCTGCAAAAAATGGATAAATGGTTAGCCTTTCTTTTAGTTAGATATCTTTTGTTTCCTTTAGTTTAACGAAGGTGAAAATATGAAATGTTGACATTATCATGGAATAAAGCTCCTTATGCATGTGTACATGTTTATTATTGTATCATTTTAAGTGCGATGTAAAATATGAGATAGGTCTGAATTTGTTTTGCTTTACTGCAACAATATCATGTATGAACAGCGAGCTGAAGTCTCCTTCATGGTTACTTTTATTACAGGTTTTCCTCTCCAATCCACTTTCCCTTGCACTAGTGTTGTATCCTGCACTTAGAAACAATATGAGCAAGAATTAAAAAGCTCATTATCAAAGTGTAAGCAGGGTAATAGAAAAGTGAGTGCACCATGATTTTTTTCCCTTTAATTGGTATGTTGATTGTAGTTAAACTTAGCAGACTGTTTATGCATAGAAATTTATGATAATACAATTTATGTTAGTCTATTTGTTAAGTCAAAGCATTATGTAGTAAATAATTAGCAACAGCATTAAGAGAAAATATGTAAAAACCCAAATCCCCACCTTAACCAAAAAAGTCATCATATTTCATGTATATCTTCACTACAAAGGCATATGGACAAACATATTACATAAATTGTTTTTCAAAAGAATGGTAAAGTTAAATATTTATACATCTTACGTGATTGGGTTCATAGATGCGTCCATCTCCATATGTATCAGTTGTCACATCTACAGTATCTTCCATATGTAAAGCACTAAATTCTGTGCCCACCGTGCAAGAGTCACCAACATGTACCACTCCACCTGAACCCAATCCAGCTCTTTCGTCCATATGTATTACCTCACAACCGTATCCACCAAGCACACAATATCATCTTCTAAACTTGTATTTGAAATGGTACTTTATATACAACAAATCATTGGGACAACATATCCCGTGTCAATAAACGTTCGAAATCAAGTTTCGAACTTGTGACCTCTTGCACCAAAACCGAATCAATTAACCACTTGGACAATAGTGCTTGTCCTAAACTTATATTTTCAAATTGACACATAGAACCAAACATCCCCTTAACACCTACTTCACCACCATCAGACAAAACAATAGCTCTACTTACCTCATCCGCTCCAAACTCAACGACAAAGCAATTTTCAAATCCACAGAAAAAATCAAAATTCTATTATGAATCCATCATATTATTTGCATGGTCAAAACTTCTATTAACATAGGCATGACATGTTCCAAACCAAATACAACAATAAACTCACTTCCTGACTAATGTTCATAGCCAGGAATCTCCCCATATAGAACTAAAGCTTGAAAAACATCCCCTACCACACCATGTTTAGAATCAGAAAAGATACATCATGTTTTCTAAGGCTTGAAGGATATTACGTTGACATTCTGTTTACAATCATGTTCAATTCCATCTACTTCTACTGCCTAAACCCGTGCTTCTTCGGCATACAGAGAACCGTCCCCCTGTGCAATTTCTTGAACTATTAATCGCTTTAGAACCCTTCCACCTATGATTCAAATAGTCAACTTCCAATGGGGTAACAAAGATATAATCATCTAACCCTCCATTTTGATCATGTAACACCAAATAACTGTCCCCAAAACCCACCATAAGATCATCCCTACCCTTAATTGAATCATAAATAATATCATGATTTACAACCATATCCTTCCTATTGCCCTTATCATCTACAATATAACCCTGAAGAATAATATGATTTACAACTATATCCTCTTTGCTGCCATTGACATCATTAATATCAACATCTATCCACATCCCAAGTACATCAAACTCATTGTGAAAAGCCAATTATGATATAAATTGGAGTTTGTAAATGAGATTGCCTTGTTGTACTAATTGTCAAGCAAAATGATTGCATGCTAACTGGTCTTAACTGCTCCCGCTAGTTTATTCTCGGTTGTCATATGTGCTACGGTCGACATTAATAATGGTTGATGGTAATTCCACATTTTAGATTTAGAATCGGAGAACCGATCATATAGAACAAAATTTAAAATCATGAATTTTGACAATTGATTGTCGTAAGAAGAAAAGAAGAAATTTATACGATTATGATGAGAAAGGGCAGAGATGTGCCAAAGCAACAGAAAAGATATGGAGAAGAGATGTGGTCAAATCGTAAAGAAGCTATAGGAAAAACTATATTCGCGAAAGGTAATAAATCCCTGTAAGAAAAGTGATAAAGTAAAAAAGACCTAAACTTGAAGTTTGTCATTTGATCTTTGCCTCGTCATCTCACCCTATAAGTGCACAGTACCATCAGTTTAGAAAATGAGATAAGGGGACAGTCAGAATATACCTTGGGCTTGAGACCTTGCACGTATTATTTTCTCTTGAATTAGTAACAAAATATTTGGCACGCCTTTTCCTATTGAACCATAATAGCACTGCATAGATTCGACTGAGACATCGAACACGCTTGCATTGCCATAGCATATGCAAAGTAAGTATAGAGCCATATCAAAATGAAGATATTACCAAGTAGACTTATAACTTGTGAACAAACAACAAACAAAGTTCAATGATCAGGCTTTAGCATTAACATTTAATGTCTAACAAACAAAGAAAGGTAATGTCAATAAATAGTTGACTTAAAATAGATCAGTCAAAGATTCACATACAGTACAGAGGGATTAACAAAACTGGAAGGCTTTAATTGCAAACTTTAAAATAATAGATATGGGCACATAACAAAAAGCAAATGTCTTTTGGCTTTGAATCTCAAAATGGGATTCGAATTAAAAAAACTAAACTTTAAGCCAATGAACTATCAAACATCACTTTCCAACATTTACAGGGCTTGTGGTCCGTTCTCCAGTTTACTGGAATTGTTTCGCTGCATTATTACATCTCTAAGATGATGAAATTTACTAAATCGCATAAGCTTCACAGAAAAAACAACATTCTTTTAATGAAGAAAATTAAAGTCAGATCCCTTACTCCAGAGAAGAAAGGTTTATGCTAGCTAGTTAGCGGAATCTTCACCAAAAATTTAGGATACCAATTTAACTTCACCACCTAGATTAGTCTTGCAATTTGGAAATAACAGTATATAGCAAAAGCTCTCCCTCAGCCATTCTCCTATTCATTCTCCTCACTACCACCGATATATTCATATCTACACATATATGATTTTATTTTATTCTTTCCTTTTTTAATGTCAACTATCAATCTTATTATGATATTATAATGTAGACATGAGTCCTGCAACAATGGTGGAGGGAAGAACTTACAGTATTATATCAATAAGATGATCCATTGCTATTATTTCAGACTTTCAGTCATATACTCAGAATTTCAAAAATCAGCATGCTATTTCAAGCACTTATCAGCTTCGCTTCAGCTAAGTTTTGCTTTACATGCTAGCTCAAATGCAATGCCAGAAAATGCATGCAGTTATTTTAGCTAATGTTATTAAGCACAGGATTAAGCAGTCATGGAACAGTAACATGGTTTCTATTTGAAAAAAGTGGAAAAGGATGAGAACTATACTTTGGCATGACAACTTTAGGTAATAAGTAGCTAATGAATGTTACAAATAATATCATTTACGAGGGGATATTTTGATTCAACTTACCTTGAAAGCCTGCCCGTTCTGACAATTATACCTTTTAATATTACCATTAATGCATTGGTTTGACAACCTATAATCACGTATCCTTGGTATCATAACAACAGAGTATCCAAGATAATAAACCCCTCAGTTGAACCTACAATGAAAACAAATCAAAAGGAGAGAGAGAGAGAGATGTTAAGGACAAAATATTGTTATTACGTGGTGAATGAACTAAACTGCAAAAAGTGAGGTAAAAACATATATTTGCAATCTTCTTAATATCATCAAACCAATACTTATAAAATAACAAATAATTAAGGATTATCTGAAAGTGGTTGCTAGCGTACTGTTTTTTGAAATGCATAAAACCAATACGGTTTACAGTAATGTCAAAGAAAAGTTATTAATGTGTGCATCAACTTCTCAAATCCACAAAAAAAGTTAAGTAATTAATATAATTTCTTACGTTCGTATTACTTTTACCATTAATAGCAGTAATTAATTACATTCTAATTATGCTTATTAGTTGTATTTCAAGATTGCAGTAACTCTAATTAGTTATACAACCTTAATTTATAAAGTAATGAACATATAGCTGTATATTGCTTGTTTTTTGAAACCTAAGGAAAGCATTAATGCAATACAACTGGTAAAGTTTTTTTGGTCCCTGATTTAAGAGTTCAATCATAAAAGTGAAGAACATAGACCGTGAGATACAAAATTCGTTAACTAATTTTTTAAATTTGAAGAAAATGAAGTATTATCGATCTTCAAAATCTAAGAAATCAACATAAAAAATACCTTTAAATCTGTATTAAATTGCAGCGATGAAAAAGACTACCGCGTGATAGAAAAAACCACAAACCTAGTCTTGGGGATGAAGATGGAATAAACTGTAGAGTTAAAGAGAGGCATCCATCGATGAATTAAATAACGAAATGCAGGAAGTTAGAATCATGATTTCCAAATCGTGACATTAAAAATCTAAGAAAAAACATCAAAAATATCTTCAACTCGGTAGTAAATTGCAACGATGAATAAGATTAAGCTGCGATAGAAGAAGTCACAAACTTAACTTGCGGAAGGAAGATGGAATAGAATACAGCAGCGCGGTGGCGAAGTGTAGGAAGTTAAAGTTAAGATTTCCAAATCGAATTGAGCGAATGTTAACGTGGGCCTCACAGCAAACGAAAGATAGGAGTGACCTCGTTTTTTTTCAGATTGTATGTTATACTTTTCCGCCATTGATATATTGTTGAAGGTAATATCGGTTGGGAGAGAAATTAATCGCATGTGGTGGAAGAGAACGTGGAAGACAGTTAGTTTGTGCAATTTACGTAAATAACCCAACGCGTTGATTATTGGAACAAATTAATTGGGATAATTTTGGAAATGCAAAAAAGACTTCACTTTGACCGGTTGACTAAGATTTTGCTTTATAGTATAAATATATATATATATATATATATATATATATATATTAATAATAATTGTTGTTATAAAGGAAGAAATTATAGTTTTAGTATAATATACTCTACTCATTTTACTTAATAATTATGCATCGATTGATGTTGATGGTTGGTCTACTGTAAAAAATCGTTTGTAACTAAATGTCAAGTTGAAATATTTATACAATTAAAAACTAATCTTTTAGTTCAGTATAACATTGTGTATTTTTACCTTTAAGTGTAAAGGCGTCACACGGTCGTCTTTGTAAATTGATTGTTAATAGAAGTAATTTTCTTATTTCATGTTTAATATGGGTTCATACTGGATCGAACCAAAACCGGATTGTATTCCATTAAACCAAAGCGAAACTAAACCGTAAAAGATTAGTATAATGGTTTGTATTTTTGATTAACCATTTGATGCGGTATAAAAATGATTTGGGCTTCAGACTGCATCAAACCGACCTATGTCCACCCTATCTCATATAACTGATTAGACCGATTGTTTCGAAATATCATGAAGTATAGTTTTTATAACTTATTATAAACATTGATGACACATCTTCTACGTCGATTGCGGAGCATACTTTTTCTTTCATTGTTTGTTATACCTTTGTTAATAATTGGAATAGAAAAACACTTTTTGATTCGATCGTAAAGTTCCAAAAATACCATTATATGTAAAAAAGAGGTAAAGTTCGAATCTCGCCGAGAATAAAAATTAACATATATTTTTAAGTATAAATTTTGGAACATAAATAAGTTTACAAATTCAAAATCCTGTTTTAATCAAAAAATTACAATTTATTATTTGTATTTTTAAATTTATATTTATCAAAAAATACGTAGAAATTTTAAAATTATTATTTTTACAAGGGTTTTATATGCACGTGCGCTACATGCACCATAAAATATCGTCTTTAATAATACTTGTAATACCTTTGATGTCTCAATTTTTTATTATTAATGTGTACTATCGAAAATACTCATCTATAGATATTATCAAAACTTAACATCGCTTAAAAATATGATTAATTAAACGCACTTACAAATTTAAAACGTCCATCTACAAATATTACCAAATCTTATCACTTAAAAATAGATCTAATAAATAAACTTACTTTACAAATTCAAAACGTCAATTTATAGACATTATCCAGTCTTATCACTTAAAAACTTAAAAATGCGATCTGACAAATGCTAAATGTTATAAAATAATAAATCACATCATCACGTGCGAAGCGCGTATCATAACGTTTGTATACTATATATAATAAGTATTACAGCATGCACTTCACGCGTGAACTATTCTACATATTGTATATGTTTCAAAACGTTCAAAAAAATAATTTTCAGAAATATTTAGTCGTATTTTGCGTTGAACTCATGCATAGTTTGTTTGAATTTTTATTTTAAGTTTCAATATCTGATTTTTTTGGTAATTTGAATTTATATTTCTCTTATTAGTTAATAAAGAAAAAATATGTGAAGAAATTTCATTTGTTATATCCTATTTTAAAGCAACATTAAGATTTGATTGTATTTGGGCATTCTGAATTTGTTAAAAAACCATTTATCAGGACCTAATGATATTAATGTTTATTAATATTTGTAAATGCACATGTTGAATTTGTAAAGTGGGTTTACTTAATTTATTAGATCCATTTTTAAGGGATTTGTCAATATATACATAGATGAGCGTTAAATTAATATATATATATATATATATATATATATATATATATATATGTATGTATGTATGTATGTATATAAATCTAAAACAATACTACAATATGGTAAATACTTATTATATACAACGTTTATGATTTTTATTCATATTTTATACAGCATTTTTAGAGCAATGATATTAAGTTTAATATAATATTTTTCAATGTACTTGTGGTTTAAAAATGTTTAGCAAACGTTGTATATATACTTTAACAACCCTTTCAAATCATTGTAAAAAATAATATTTACAACATTTCGAGATTTAAACATGTGATCTCATGGATCAAAGTTGGAACACCTAACCGCTGGAACAGTGGTGTTGGATTACACAATGATATATTTATATATAACCGATACCCACAACTGTTCGTGAATACTGTTCATATAATTACGAGTGTTACATTTTTATTTTTGGATAAAACTCATCACAACTATCCGGTATTATTTTTAAAATGATGAGATTGATATAGTTTCCATATATCTAATGTAATTTCTGTTTTTTGTTTTTTGAATACGCAAAAAATCCGGCAATTAGCAAAAGTTTATCAACATATGATCTCCAAATTTGATGAGGAATTTCTTCTCTTTATTTCAATGTGAATGAATTCCACTACTTCACTTGCCTAGAACTTGATGGAGCTTATTACTTTTAGCTCTATACATATAGGCATTGACATGATTCGAGGGTAATTGATAGTCTGATATATGTCTATTGTTGGAATAATTCAGCATTACGGGGCCATATATTTTAATATTTGAATGTATGGGCTATCTTGGGATTAAGTTTAATTATGTGATCTATTTGGAATAAATACAACAAGAATTAAGGGGTATATTCGTCATGTAAATTTATAATGTGTGGATACCAGAGTGACAATTTTAGTTTGTTGCAGGGCCAAACTGAAAAAAAAGGTCACACACTATATATATGGGGTTATGGTCCTCAAATTACACAAGTCTTATCATATTCTCTCCACCCTCTTCTAAAGAGAATTTTCAGATCTAAGCTTGTGTCAATTTAGAAGATCTAAAACCTAGTTGATCTTCTTTTTTGCAAACATCAATGGATTCAGGTACGACTTCTGCTGAACTATTTAATTTCATATATTTGTTTCTCGATAGAATCAATATGGGTTGTATGTATTCAGATCTAGAATTTATTTATTTATTTATTACAACAAGTGGTATCAAAGCCCCCCATCATTGATTTTATTAAGAAATTCTTTGGTTTTAAGAACATATGAAATTAGGGTTCTTGGATTTACAATTTTGGTTGATTAATCTGATGCCTTTATTTCAGATCTGTGAAATTTGCTCTTTTCTTATTGATTCATCTGATGCCTTTGTTTCAGATCTACATAAATAATTCATGAATTAATTCCGCTTGTTCAAATCTGATGCCTTTAATTGTTGCTACTTGTATTATTCATATTTTATTGTCAGTGGTATTGTGACTGTATAATTTTTTTTATTGCTATAGATGGTTACCATATTAAGTTTTGTTTTCACACATATGGAAGCATATTCATGCCTTTTAATGTCCCTGTAATACGTATTGGATCACATAATGGTCAATTGCATTTAGTTTTTATCATAATTGCATTAAATGTGGTTGTTATAGTAATAAATAAATTAATTTATTATCATAAATGCAGTAAATGCGTCAGTTGCAGTAAATTTAACGATACAACATGTTTGTATTTGGAATAAGAAAGGACATATTGTTTATTATTTAATGCATTTATATTTTATAAATACATATATTTTATATGTATGGCCCGCTCATTAAAAAAAATAAAGTTTCACTTTCTGTAATAGAATATCACATGTATGGACCATGCTATGTTAAAATTTGTTTTTTCTTCTGCCTTGAATATTGACAGTTAAATAAAATATGTAATATTTTATCATTAGTTGTTATTGCAAATACCATTTGTTATATATTGCTGCAGTTTTAGTTGATGTCAATTTTTTTTATGACGACTATGAAGCCATATTTTCAATATGCATAAAAGTAACAAAAAAATGAAATTTATGGAATACGCATAAATGAAGGAGTTAAAATAAATTCATATACTATTTGGCGTCTTTTGCAAATTGATTGTGAATATCCTACATTACAAGTGAACTAATTGAAATAATATGTCACCAAAGTGACCTCTCTTATTTTAGTTGCTCATGAAAAATGTTAGATATTTGTGTGTATTTATTTATGCGAATATTAGTCGGTCCAAAGGAAGGTTAATATCTGGCCAAATCAGATACACATGTGTGATGATAAATATGTAACAATTATAAAGTTTTACAAGAAAATAATTAATCGGCCCAAAGGAAGATTATTATTTGACTTGAATTTATTGTTAATATTTGATGATTACAACAAGAATACCACTTACAGTTAATATTACTGTCCAAAGACTTAATATTAATGTTGTGCTAGGTATCTTGAGCAAAGACATAATTATTTTAAATTTACTACAGTTGTTTTATAATGTAAGCATATTTGATTAATTTAAAATTACAGCTAATTTGACTACGACATCTGCCAATCCGAACAACATTCCTATTCTGACTGGAACAAACTTTAAGGATTGGAAAGAGAACATATTGCTTGTTCTTGGCTGCATGGATCTTGACCTTGCACTTAGGATAGATGAACCCGCCCCTCTTACGGATGAAAGTTCTTCTGATATTATAAAGAACTTTGAGAGGTGGGATCGTTCAAACCGCATGGGTCTAATGATCATAAAGCGTGGCATTCCGGAGGCATTTAGGGGTGCGGTATCTGAAAAGATAACCAATGCTAAAGATTTCCTTGCTGAGATTGAAAAACGTTTTGCTAAAAACGATAAGGCGAAAACAAGAACGCTTTTGCAACGCTTGATTTCCATGAAGTATCAAATCAAAGGAAACGTAAGGGAGTACATTATGGAAATGTCTAACACTGCTTCAAAACTTAAGGCACTTAAGCTTGAGCTTTCAGATGATTTGCTCGTGCATTTGGTATTAATCTCTCTTCTTTCACAATACAACCAGTTCAAGATCAGTTATAACTGTCAAAAGGAGAAATGGACTCTTAATGAGCTCATTTCGTATTGTGTACAAGAAGAAGAGATATTGAAGCATGATAAGGCTGAAAGTGCGCATTTAGCATACACCTCTAAGGGAAAAGACAAAAAAGAGAAAGAAGGATAAAGAAACTGCTAAGGGTCCGACTGAAAAGAAACAACAAAAGGAGACTGATGGTTGTTACTTTTGCAAAAAGGCTGGACATTGGAAGAAAGATTGTGCCAAATACCACGCATGGCGTATTAAGAAAGGTACATCTTTTGCTTTGGTCTGTTCTGAAGTAAATTTAGCTACAGTACCTGGAAACACTTGGTGGTTAGATTCTGGTGCTTCTACTCACATAAGTGTTTCTATGCAGGGTTGCCTGAGCTACCGAAATCCAACTGATGCTGAAAGATGCATCTATGTGGGTGATGGAAAATCGGTAGAAGTGGAGGCTATCGGGAATTTTAAGTTGTTATTAAGAACTCAGTTTTATTTGGATTTATTTGATACTTTTGTTATACCGTCATTTAGACGGAATTTGGTTTCTGTTTCTAACTTGGACAAATTTGGTTATTCTTGTTCATTTGGGAATGGTACTTTTAGTTTATCAATGAATTCAACTCTTATTGGAACTGGTTCTCTTAATGTTTATGATAACTTATATATGCTTGATGTTAATACCTCTTATAATGAAGCCTTGCATGCAGAATCACGTGGTACTAAAAGAAAAGCTAATAAGGAAACTTCATCCACATTGTGGCATAAGCGCTTAGGTCATATATCTAAAAATAGAATTCAAAGGCTCGTGTCAGATGGCATTTTGGAATCCGTTGATTTTTCAGACCTTGATGTCTGTGTAGAGTGTATCAAGGGAAAACAGACCAAACATAAGAAAATAGGTATCAATAGAGCAACTGACGTCTTAGAATTAATACATACAGACATTTGTGGGCCATTCCCTGAGGCATCATGGAATGGTCAGCAATATTTTATAACATTCATAGACGACTACTCAAGATATAGCTACCTATATCTTATTCATGATAAATCAGAATCCTTAGACATGTTCAAGAAATTTAAGGTAGAAGTTGAGAACCAACTCAACAAAAGGATTAAAATTGTCAGATCTGACCGTGGCGGTGAATATTATGGTAAATCTGACGGATCAGGTGAACAATGTCTAGGACCATTTGCCAAATTCCTAGAGGAATGTGGAATAGTCCCACAATACACTATGTCAGGTTCACCTAGCATGAATGGTGTTACTGAGAGACGAAACCAGACTCTTAAAGACATGGTAAGGAGTATGATCAGTCATTCTACCTTATCAAAATCACTTTGGGGAGAGGCATTAAAGACAACAGTTTATATCCTTAATAGAATACCCACTAAAGCAGCTACTAAAACACCTTATGAGCTCTGGACAGGCAAACAGCCTACTCTAAAGCATTTTCACATTTGGGGATGTCTAGCTGAGGCAAGGCCTATAGGCCAAATGAAAGAAAATTAGACTCCAAAACAGTGAATAGCTACTTTATTGGTATTCTGAGCGATCTAGGGGCTATAAATTTTATGATCCCATACCGAGGAAAGTATTTGAGACGGGAAATGCAACATTTTTTGAGGATGTTGAGTTGAGAGGGAGAAATGAAGTAAGGAACATTGTTTTTGAGGAGGAATCATCGTCTATGATTCCTACTACAGTTACTTCTTCGGACAATGTGCATATTATTGTTCCTGTCATTGATCAAGAAGTGAATCCAGAAACCCAACAAAACAATGTTAAAGAAAATCCTCTTCAAGTTGAAGTTAATGTTCCACAAGAACAAATTCAACAACCTCAAAATGAATTGCCATTAAGAAGATCCAATAGGGAAAGAAGAAATGCTATTCCGGATGATTATGTTGTGTTTCTTCAAGAGTTAGAGGATAATAATGGATTGATGGAAGATGATCCTATCAACTTTCACCAAGCCATGCAAGATATTAATTCTCAAAAGTGGATTGAAGAGTATAAATCAATGCAAGACAATAAAGTTTGGGATCTTGTCCCTTTACCTGAAGGTAAGAAGCCCATTGGTTGTAAATGGATATTTAAAAACAAGAGGGATGCAAAAGGTAAAGTGGAAAGATATAAGGCTCGTCTTGTAGCAAAAGATTTTACTCAAAAGGAAGACATTGATTTCAAAGAGACTTTCTCTCCGGTTTCATCAAAAGACTCTTTTAGAATAATTTTGTCACTCGTTGCACATTTTGACCTTGAGTTGCATCAAATGGATGTTAAGACTGCATTTCTCAATGGAGACATTGAGGAAACAATTTATATGGTGCAACCGGAAAACTTTGTGGTCGAAGATCCAAAGAATATGGTTTGCAAACTAAAGAAATCCATTTATGGACTCAAACAAGTTTCTCGTCAATGGTACCACAAATTTCATAATGTAATTACCTCTTTTGGTTTCGAGGCAAACATCATTGATAACTGTGTGTATCACAAGTTTAATGGGAGTAAATTTATATTTCTAATTTTATATGTTGATGATATATTGCTTGCCAGCGATGATTTAAATATGTTGCACGAAACTAAGAGATTTCTTTCAAATAATTTTGAAATGAAAGATCTTGGTGATGCCTCTTTTGTATTAGGGATCCAAATACATCGTGATCGTTCACGAGGCATTCTTGGATTGTCACAAAAGAACTATATAGAAAAGGTGCTTAAGAGATTTGGCATGCAAGATTGTAAACCAGGTGATACCCCTGTCGCTAAAGGAGATAAGTTTTGTCTCAAACAATGCCCTAATAACATCCTTGAAGTTAATGAAATACAGAAGATCCCTTATGCATCTGTTATAGGGAGTCTAATGTATGCTCAAGTATGTACGCGTCCGGATATTGCGTACATTGTAGGAGTGTTAGGCAGGCATCTTAGTAACCCTGGAATGGATCATTGGAAAGCAGCAAAAAGGGCTATGAGGTATCTTCAAAGAACAAAGGACTATATGCTTACATATAGAAGATCAGATCAGTTGGAGATCATTGGGTATTCTGATTCTGACTTTGCTGATGTCCGGATAGCAGAAAATCCACTTCAGGATGCATATTTATGTTGAGTGGAGGGGTTATATCATGGAAGAGCATTAAGCAAACGCTTATAGCTTCTTCCACTATGGAAGCAGAGTTTGTGGCTTGCTATGAGGCATCTAATCATGGAAAACGGCTGCGAAATTTTGTCACTGGGCTGCACATTATAGATAATATTGAAAGACCACTAAAGTTGTTTTGTGACAATAGATCAGCAGTATTATATTCTAATAACAATAAAAGCTCAAGTAAGTCAAATTACATTGACATCAAGTTTCTATTTGTGAAGGAAAGAGTGCAAAATGGGTTAATATCCATACAGCATATTGGGACAAATTCCATGTTAGCGGATCCACTTACAAAAGCATTACCACCCAAGGTCTTTCATAAGCATGTTGCTAAAATGGGTGTATCTTTTATGTAAGAATATTTTGGTTTAGGGGGAGTTTGTACTAATTCATTTCTTTTATGACATTGCTCTATATTTTGATTGTGGATATGCTTTGGTTTTTCTGATCAGAAATAAAGTTTTTTTTAATTGCACTCAAATTATTTATATATGTTTAGATTTTGATCTCATTAAAGTAAAGTAGGACCAGTTGGAAATAGACATGTAAAGATCACATTTCGTGTAATTTCCATGCTACACATACATGATTGATCTATGTCATTTGATTATATTGATATACGTGACCATTGATGGGTTTAGTTACACTAACGATAATGAAAACAGCTTTGATCCTATGTTAACACAATCAATGGACGAGATTGTTTTGGATATACCATATTGTCAAGATAGCTATTTGAGAGCTCATAAAGTTAAATACATTCTATAAGGTTACATATGTGGCCCATGGGGAGATTGTTGGAATAATTCAGCATTATGGGGCCACATATTTTAATATTTTAATGTATGGGCTATCTTGGGATTAAGTTTAATTATGTGATCTATTTGGAATAAATTCAACAAGACTTAAGGGGTATATTCGTCATGTAAATTTATAACGTGTGGATACCAGAGTGACAATTTTAGTTTGTTAAAGGGCCGAGCTGAAAAATGTCACACACTATATACATGGGGTTATGGTCCCCAAATTACACAAGTCTTATCATATTCTCTCCACCCTCTTCTAAAGAGAATTTTCAGATCTAAGCTTGTGTCAATTTGGAAGATCTAAAACCTAGTTGATCTTCTTTTTTGCAAACATCAATGAATTCAGGTACGACTTCTGCTGAACTATTTAATTTCATATATTTGTTTCTCGATAGAATCAGTATGCGTTGTATGTAGTCAGATCTAGAATTTATTTATTTATTTATTACAACATCTATATGTACATATTTATAGAACCTAGCAATTATTGTATCCGACGAACTCGTCTATAGCAAATTATGGTTCTACCATATCTTTTTTATATATTATAACATTTTAATATGAAGTTTAAGAGCTTTGCTTTTCTTATATATAAATAAAGATGCATTCAAGGTATGTGCACTATGCCTTCTTGCCTTGGATATTGGTACAGTGTTTCGTATTAACGGTTTCATGCAATCAACTGCTTGATATCTACCGTCATGCTCTTGCTTTTCGAAATTATTTGCGAACGTTTAATCTTTTTTCCTTTACCTTTTATCCTAAAATAATTTTGTTTGTGTTACTACTATACTTCATACTGCAATTACTAAATTTTATACCATATCCATAGGAAGTAGATAGCCAACTAAAATTTATACCATATCTACAGGAAGTAGATAGTCTATGTTTTTTTCTTTAATCTGTTTTGTCTGTGCAAGCTCTATATTAAAATGGATAATTCTACTTATTTACCTTTTACGTCTTTTCGTGTTTGTTTACAAATTTGAATGGTTGTATTTTTATCCTCCTTTTCAATGTACTTTAATGTTATATATGTTTTACAGTGCTTAAATGTTCCAAAACAATGAATGTAATTGTATATGTACAAATTGAATCAACTTGACTAAGTATTCACATATGGTAATGATTTAATAATAGTATTATTTACATGCAGAAGTTAAACTTACAACTACAACGATTCTAAAGACATATTTTTACAATATCTACGTCATACATTTTATGTACCATTAATTGCAATAAAAATAGAAAAAAAAACTGTTCATTGACTCCATCGCGTCTACACAACATATATAATTGTACATAACATATCTACATCTTTCCATGTATGAAGCATGGGTCTCATATTGGTTTTTCTTGTAAAGGGAAAGAGCAAATATAGTGGGTTGTGGATGCTATGTCTACCCCTATTCAGTATGTAACATAGTTGGGCGTAAATGCCATGTATTGATTGGACCAATGGTTTCCAAATATTATAAAATATAGTTTCTACGACTTATTATAAGCGTCGATGGCACATTTTCTACATCAATTGAGGTGTATTTTTTTTCGATGTTTGACATACGTTGTAAATACAATTCCAAAATAATACTAAAATATTGTAGTTAATTAAAATATAAAAGGTTTATGATTTTTGTTCATATTTCATACAACATTTTTAAAACAATGGCAATAAGTTTAATACAATATTTTTCAAAACCTTGCATTAGTTATTTTAAAAATGTATAACAAATGTTGTATATTTTCTTTTGACAACTCTTACGAATTATTGTAAAAAATAATATCTACAATATTTCATAAAAGTAGTACACACATATTGTATAATATATCGGGAATAAACATTATCTTTTACAATGATATATTTATGTATAATCTAATACTCACAACCATTCGAGAATATTATTAATATAATTACAATAATGGTACATTTTTATTCTCGAATAAAACTCATCACAACTATCCGGTATTGTTGTTAAAATGATAGGATTAATATAGTTTCCAGGTGTTCGATGTAATTTCATTTTTTTAAAAACACAGAAACTCGACATTTAACAAAAGTTTATCATCCATATGAGTAGTCGTCTTTGCTATTGCAGATAAAAAAGTTATTGTGTCATTTTTAAATTTCAAACTAATCAACCTTTTACATTCATGTCTTCATCGAAAATAAAAAATTCTGATGTTCATGAATAACGAGGTGTCGTTCATTTGTAGAATCATCTCTTTCTCTCCTACTAGTTGTTAGCAAAAATTTACGTGCAATTAGTTTTGCCAAACGACAATGTCATATTTGAGCTTCAAAGTATAAATTGGATCATGTTTAAGTCAATTAATGTCTTTATTTGCACATCAACTATACATTTGGGGAATTATTGTTGTTAGTTATGTTTATTTACCACTTGTGATGGCTACCAATTTTGTACATGATGCGCATGGGCTTTATTATTCCATAAGTACTTGGTTTTACCAAAAAGTGATGTGTACATATATGCTTATTGAATGTTCTCCGAAAAAATGAAAGAAATTATTAAGATCATTTACATAGATAAAAGAGATGTTAGAGTTACCCTTCCTAAAATCAATCCCTCCTTCCCTTGCACCTATAATCAAAATAGTTTGTAACAATAAGATTTGCGTGTAACTTTTATAGACTTCCCCATTATCACGAGCCTTGCCACAGTAATTGTTGCATCTTTTATAACATGTGCACTAAGATCAGTCTAAACACCACCACAGTCAAAATAGATTAGTAAGAAGTACTTAGTACTCATTCACTAAAATTATCAGTTAAATAGTCACAACTCTAGTATAAGGTCCTTATCTAGAAAAGTAAAGCCCAACATCAATGTAAATAGTAAGAAAATTGGGTCTTGATGATGTGCTAAAGAATATACGCATTTAGCTTGCATTTATGAGTATGATATTCCATTTTAGATTCATTAACCCACTTACCTATACACTGTATGTGTTAAAAGAGTAGCGAGAGACTTACGTTGATCACAAAACCACAAGGTTTTTGGATGCACATGTATTGTAGCAATAGAAGATGTCGTAATACTGAAATAAGCTGATTCTAACTATGAATTTAAAATGGTTATATAGCTATCCACATTTAATCTCATACTGTTAACCGGCATCTTGGCCCGGTTACAAGACGACAGTTGAAGAAATTATCATTAGCATTAGACAAGATTCTGACCAAGAAGGGCCTGAGGATATATGGGTTTGATGCAGTCAACATGTTTTGGCAATCAAGAGCGTTCGACGTTAGAAGGACGCTCGGCATTGAGAATCGTTCGATATTGTATATCGTTCGGCAGTTATGGAATGCTCGGCATATAGGAGCACTCGGCACCAAGAACGTTCGGCGTACAAGGCACGTTCGGTATTGAATATCGAACGACACCTAAAGAATGTTCGGCATCCATGAACGCTCGGCATTCATGCTTCACTCGGCATCCCTGGACTCTCGGCATGCAGAGTTGTACTCGGCATAAGAGGATGCTCGGCATAAGGCCATTCAGCTCTTCACATGGCATTTAAGTGCACTTGGCCTTCCAAGGCTTCACTCGGCATATCCTTTGTTCGGCACACCCTGTGCCCGGCATATCCTTCACACGACATGTCTTCCACTTGGCATCCTCACATGGCAGACCCTTCACACGGCATGTCTTCCACTCGGCATCCTCACACGGCAGACCCCTTCACACGGCATATCTTTCACTCGGCATGCTCCTCACCCGGCATCCACGTTTCACTCGGCATGAGAGCATCGTTCGGTGCCATTGCCTTGGCTCGGCATCTTACAGTTCGGCCTCCCTGGTTCGGTACACAGAGCTTACTCCCTTTGGGCCGTTTACTCTATTTGGACCAAGCTATTCAGCTACCAGGCCCACCAGGAAAGTCCAACCCACCTTCGTCTATAAATAGAGGGACAGGGGCACAGTGAAATGGACCCTTTTTTCCGAGAACACTGGGGAGACTCTGCCATTTCTTATACTCTCCTCTTTTTAATTCAAACTGGTATCCAAGTGATTGATTTATGGATTGTATCTGTATTCAAGTAATTGAGAAAGCAATAAAGATTAAACTCAAAGTGGATGTAGGCAGTTACGCCGAACCACTATAAATCTGGTGTTCTCGTTTTTGTTATTCTTCTTCATTGAATTACACTATTTTTCAGTCCTAATTTACTCTCTTCATTAATCTCTCTACATAAATCTACTCAAGGGGGCTAGTGACCAATTTTGGTGCTAACATTTTGGTGCTTTCACTGAGAGTTGAATTCTCAGCTTGATTGGATCTCATCGTCTACTAATGGATTTCCATATTCGCGAGATAGATCCAGTTGTCTACTAGAAAACTTCCTATTCTACTCAGATTTGAAAGAAATCTAAAGGAAGCTGATAGCCGTAGATTGGATTCACCGATGTACGCAAGATTTGGCGATTGGATGATTAAAGTTTGCGCTCAAGTTGAATGAAGGCCGACCCTCCTCTAAAGGCAATTCAACCGATCGCCCCAGAAAAAGTCTATGCCGATCGTTGCAGAAAAGGTGCATGCCGAGTTACACTTGGCCGAACACTCCTGGCCGATCCATCTTGGCCGAACACTCGTGGCTAATCCATCTTGGCCGAACACTCATGGCCGAGCCATCTTGGCCGAACACTCTTGGCCGATCCTCTAGGCCGAACGCTCCTCTAGGCCGATCCACACCTCTAGGCCGAACGCTCGTCCAGGCCGATCATACCTCTAGGCCGAACACTCCTCCAGGCCGATCCAAACCTCTAGGCCGAACGCTCTTCCAGGCCGAACATACCTCTATGCCGAACACCTCTATAATGCCGAACGGTATTGTATATGCCGAGTGGCATCCAGACCGTTCCAAACTTAAGTTACACCGGTCTCTTATACGACCCCTATAGTGAATTCAAAACTCAACTTAATAAAGGAACATTCTATCTACTTCCCTTACATCCCCTGATCGACCGGGGCATAGAGGATCTAGCGACAGCTTCTGAACGACAACAAGGGAGCGGACAAACAACTGCTACTCGAACGATACTCTCAAAGGGATATCATATTGATCACCCTTGAGGATAATCGACCTCCATATATGTTTTGGCAGCCAGTTAGCTGAAGAGCCTCCTATGACCATGGATCGTCTCTATGACAAAAATGAATCTAAATCAAAGTGTGGAGGAGCGAAACAGACTAAGAAAAATAACAATGAAGGCCCGTTGACTAAGGATGTAGATCCTAGTAGCCGAAACAAGACCTCAAAATTTGGCTCATATTCTCTTTGAAAGATTCAATTGACTACCTCTACTTGAAGACTCACAACTCGGAGTGATATTGGAAACCAACCTCGAGAGAGTACACCAAAGTCTAAAGAAAATCAGGGGAATGTTGTATATTCACAAATGCTCACTGATCCTAACACGGGCGATTACAAACACCTCCGAGGTGTGATCAAAAAGCTGATCTAGAAAGTAAAGCTTCAGTAGTATGTACATGTCCTGCAGAATGGCGGGCAGCGAATATCCGATGCCTATTAATAAAGGGCTATGATTATCAATTGGACTGCTGACGGCTGACATCCCTTTGAAAGGAGCCAAGGGCAAAAGTCGAATAGCAAGCACACGATGCTACTTCATCTATCAATGATATTTATCATAATCTTCTTTGAATCATTTCCATTTCTATTTCAATTGTTCTATGAACTACGACTAACTTTAACTAAACTACTTTCAAAACGATGCAGGAGATTGGATACTCAGATTTGGTCACCAACTAATCCACGCAGACCATGATCGGACGTGTGGAGTACATCTAGATGAGAATAATTCAATCTCTCATCATCAATCATGTGCCTTTAATTTAGGGCCAAGAACTAGAGATTGAAAAGCTCATTACGATTAGAGCCCAAATATAAAGTCGACATGACTGACCATCTATTGATTGACCTCCATTTTGACTCGGAGACCTGAACAAGGCTTGGAATTAGTATGGCCTGATCGCCCACTCAAATCAAGTCATAGAACAAAGTTTGACAAAATACAGAGGCCTCTTCTGAAGCTCAGTGACGCCAAGATCTGTCTAGAGTGGACGTGATTTGATCATCTACACACCAAATCCTTCCTTCAACACAAAAGGTTGTTCGAAGGCCCGACTTGAAATAGTTGTTGTGGACTGCCTACTCATTAACCATCGCTCTCAATGCATAGGCACGACTGCACCTTAGAACATATGCAACTTAATTTGTCTACTCAACAATCTATTATCCTTGTTTTCTAGAAGGAGATACGGAGCAAATTGTAAGAGATTCTGCTATCTAACCAACACGGATGTGATCCAACCATTTGTCATATCCTTCCTTCCTTGACTCGATTGGAAGAGCTATAATTACCAAGCGGACGAGAATCGATCGTCCATTTTTCAAATTTCGTCCCTTGAGCTGGGGGCAAGATCCCATTCCATGAGCAAACGTGGTTCGACTGTTCATTCGACGACATTAGCCTCGATACGGTAGATGAATACAAATTAAAGAGTGGAAATACGACTACTATCAACTTAAACCTCCAAGTCCTCAGAGCGTGGACTGGAGTACTCTAAGTCCCCAGAGCGTGGACTAGAGTATAAACGACTTAAACCTCCAAGTCCCCAGAGCGCGGACTGGAGTACTCTAAGTCCCCAGAGCGCGGACTAGAGTATAAACGACTTAAACCTCCAAGTCCCCAGAGCGTGGACTGGAGTACTCTAAGTCCCCAGAGCGCGGACTAGAGTATAAACGACTTAAACCTCCAAGTCCCCAGAGCGCGGACTGGAGTACTCTAAGTCCCCAGAGCGCGGACTGGAGTATAAATGACTTAAACCTCCAAGTCCCCAGAGCGCGGACTGGAGTACTCTAAGTCCCCAGAGCGCGGACTAGAGTATAAACGACTTAAACCTCCAAGTCCCCAGAGCGTGGACTGGAGTACTCTAAGTCCCCAGAGCGCGGACTAGAGTATAAACGACTTAAACCTCCAAGTCCCCAGAGCGTGGACTGGAGTACTCTAAGTCACCAGAGCGCGGACTAGAGTATAAACGACTTAAACCTCCAAGTCCCCAGAGCGCGGACTAGAGTATGAATGACTTGAACCTCCAAGTCCCCAGAGTGCGGACTGGAGTACTCTAAGTCCCCAGAGCGCGGACTCGAATATAAGCAATTCGGATCTCCAAGTTCCCTGAATATGAACTATGACACAGATGACTTGAATTTGTCAAATCCCTGACATACGGGTTAGAATGTATTCTAAGTGCTCGAAGCACAGAATGGAAGTTCAACAGCTCCCGAAGTGTTTCCGAGTTATATGAAGGTGGACCGAGAAGTCTATGTTACTCACAACTGCTTGGATCAACATCACAATCACAAAGAAAACTGAACAATAAGAGTCTTTTGTAAGACGGAAAAAGGAACTAAACTTTAATGAGAAATGAGTTCCTATTACAACCCCTCCAAAGTTCGGAGTCGACATTCTATTTACAAGGACTAAGGAAATAGATGAAAATAATTACATGACTTAAACTAACTCTCGTTAAACGAGGATAGTAATCACTTCTTGTACTTCTTCAACTCCTTTCTGGACGGCTCCTCTCCATAGCATTTACCCTTGGTACTCTTCTTTGATAGAGGGGTAGCAACTGAAGAAGTACGGAGAACTTCCATAGGCTTGGACCCGCCAGGAAGGATGACCTTCAACGACTCGTTCAAAGGATCGTCCAAGTCCACAACTCGGGGCTCGACCTTGACCCTGACCTTCTCTTTCTCGAGCCGCTCCTTCATGCTCAATTCGGATGTGTGATTAGAGGCGCCTGTAATTTCTACTTCATAACCCCCGTCGGTATGGGAGGAGGTTCCGGACTTGTCTTCATCAAGCGCTCCAATCACCTGAGCGCGGACGGGAGTACTCTAAGTCCCCTGAGTGCAGACTGGAGTATAAACGGCCTAAGAACCTCTACATCCCCGGAGCACGGACGGGAGTACTCTAAGTCCCCAGAGTGCGGACTAAAGTATAAGCGACCTAAGAACCTCTACATCCCCGGAGTGCGGACTAGAGTGCTCTAAGTCCCCTGAGTGCGGACTAAAGTATAAACGGCTTAAAAAACCTCTACATCCCCAGAGTGCGGACTACGGTACTCTCAGTCCCCAGAGCATGGATTAGATTATAGAAGACTTGAGAAGAATCTCCAAATCCCAGAAGCGGACTAGATTACTCTAAAATCCCAGAATGCGGACTGGAGTATAAACGAGTTGACAAAAATCCATGCGTCTCGAACTATGGACTAAAGCATAAACCTTCGACAAATCTCTAAGTCCCAGGAGCATGGACCGAAGCATGAGTACAAATTGGGCGTGAATCAACCGGGGGGAGAATAACACTAAGTCACCAGAATGCAGAGTGGTGTATAAACATCGATAAATAGACGAGTGGATTCCGACCATTCTCTATTACGCAAACTTCGGCATGGAATCGACCGAAGGATTATTAACCCGCTAAGGATGGAGTTCGACCATCCAACTAGTGGCCTGGCCAAATCAATGCTGGGAGCATGGATACAAATCACTAAAAAGCTGAATACGACAGCTTACTATAGCTCTAGCGTGGCGTTCTTTATAACTTGAAGCAATGACTGCAGGGAAGCCTCAATACAAAACCAATCGAAATGGCACCCAAAGCTACGAGCAATCGACTATATCATACCTCAGATCGAGGGTCAATACCGATCCACACCAAGCACATACGAATGTGACTCGGATGTTTCTTGAAAAACTATGACCTCCAGAGTGTGGAAAGGAGGGTAAACCATGAATACTTGGTCAAAAATTCTCCAGCACCCTCATTCGATTCGTCAGGAGGAGTATGAAACTGGATGAGCGTAACCTGACTGCATTGGTAGCCAACTTTACCCCGGGAACTGATTACAGAGCATGAACCAAAGTGGACGTCGATGACCATCCACTGTCCAAATTACGCCCTGAAACTGGCGTGGCATCGAAGTATTCCTCTTGGAATGAAAAACCACGATAAAATCCGAGATAGGTGAGACCTAGTCTCCCATCGATTGACATGATCCCACGATTCAACGGGAAAGAGAGTAAAGCTAAAGTGGGCGTTGCTGGCCTTCCTACTTATCGGTGTATGCCCAGACCGGGGGCACGAGCGAGGAGCAAGATGAATGTGAACCGACTATTCACCAATCACCTCTATGTCTTTGGAACTTAGGCGAAAACATAAAAATAGCTAGGACGAGACTTAACCGTCCATGCAGTACATTTATCAACCCGAGACTGGGAGAAGACGCATGGTCATCCTAAAACTGGCTACGATAGCTCAGTATTAAAACTTATATATAGTGCTTACAGTTGCTCAAGGAGACGACCGAAAGGATGCCTAGGGATTGAATCATTGAATTGACACCTTAACTCATGAGCAATTGACTTTCATTCCCACTCGAAGGACGGGTAAAGGATCGCGAATGTATTGAATAGAAAGTGCATTACTCGAATATACAAATATCCAGCTATACAGTTGCACGCCACTCGAGGCTGACCCCCACCGACATTTCCTTCAATGCGCTTTTAAGCCTGATCTTTAGCCATTCGCTGATAATCTATTAGAGCATTCAGAGTCCTTCACTATTAGACATAATAACTCATGACAAGGCTCTAGGATTCGACTAGAGTAACCGTCAACATTGGCCGTCCCAACCATATTTCACATTGAATGTTATGCAAAATAGTTACATCTATACTCAAAGAATCTGGGATGGCACCTGCTAAGGTGACGGTCGACATTACACTCAGCCATGGCGACCCTTTCCGGGTGCTGAATATCGGATCACAACTCAGTGTAGTGATGATAAAAGAATTAGTTGGATTTTCTGAATAAATGATGATATGTTCCCTTGGACCCATTCTGACAAGCATATGTGGTTTCATTAACTATCGCGAGCCATGCATTGGATATCAACCCGAAGCTACAAAAGCTAGCATAATATCTATTGATTTCACCATGAAAGCTCCACTCTTACTTTTAGGCTCAACCCATCAACGTCTATGCCTACCAGCCGTTGCGACAGGGCATACAATGACCTGAGACGTCTGAAAGACTACTTAAATAAAATATCAAACTAAGCTAATTCGATATCACTTATTTCCCTCGAAGGGCTATCTAAGGACGGAAATCAGCAGACCTCACACCCAAATTCACTGCCTCAGAACACTACTCGAAGAGTAGCAGAGAACCAACCATAAGATGGAAAATGTACGCGGATGGAGCATCCAATGATCAGTGTTATGGCATAGGAGTCATGATAATAACTCTTGAGGAACGATCAATCTGCTACGTCCTGAAACTCGATTTACTTATAACAAACAACGATGCTTAGTATGAAGCCTTGGCTGCCAGCCTCAAACTTGCTAGAGGATTTGAAGTGAAAACTTTACATATCTTTTGTGATTCTTGATTGGTAGTATACAAATTTAAGGAAGTTGATCTTGCTAGGGGGCATTGTCTTGCTCCTTATCTCGACCAAGTCCAAGGGCCACTAACCGACTTCACGTATTACATCATCACACACCTCAGCGAACAAAACGAAAAGATGTCATGGTTGACTCCCATCAAAGACTATCTACAATGAGGAATTCTTACTGAGCGGAGGAATGGAAAATGACAGATCCTCCTCAAATCTTCATACCAAATCATCTAAGAATAACTCGTTTGTCAAAAGGAGTTTATCCATCCCCATGCTTCGGCGCATCGCCCATGATGATATCTTGAGCAAATTCTATGAAGAAGAATGCGGTAATAGCATCAGGGGAAAAACCTTAATAAAGAAGATACCCTGCTACAGGTATTATTAGCCAACTATCAATCTAGATACGGTCGATCATGCTAGACAATGCGAAAAGTGCAAGATGTTTGCAAAAATCCAGGAACCCCACCGATGGAAATTACTCAAATGGCTAGTCCACGGCCGTTTCCCGCTTGGGGTCATTGACGTCCTCTTCTTACCAATCCTAAAGGTTGAAGCTGTGAACAAAATCATAGAGTTTTTACTGGAAAGGGGTTTAGAAAGCTCCTCAAGTGGCTGATCGCAACCCTTATTTCACAGAAAATACAAACAAGGAATCGCAATTGAATTGCAATTAAACTGGACGGAGTTGGCGACGACTTATGAGCATATAAAACGCATTCAAGAGCCAATGGAAAGAACATGTACCCGAACGTGCATGTGTATATCCGAACAAGTCTGACTTCTTGAAATCAACAGAAATTAAATTCTCTCTAAGGGTTATTGAGAAAATACTAGATCAGATAGCCGAAGCTTGCTAGCTCTGTAGAATCAGATACGAGTGGTCACTGATGAACTACAACCCTAGATTTATAATATTGGGAATCAACCAAGCGTCAAGACGGCCAAAGAAGGATATGACAGCTTAGGAGGATAAAGTCGAAGGATAATGACTATTAAAGAAACATGATGGATTTCTTTCTGAAGACAAGGAATACTCGCTGATTCAAAGCGTGTTGTGTTGCTTCACACGACACGCTTTGGGTGGCAAATGTTAACCGACATCTTGGCCCGGTTACAAGACGACAGTTGAAGAAATTATCATTAGCATTAGACAAGATTCTGACCAAGAAGGGCCTGAGGATATATGGGTTTGATGCAGTCAACATGTTTTGGCAATCAAGAGCGTTCGACGTTAGAAGGACGCTCGGCATTGAGAATCGTTCGATATTGTATATCGTTCGGCAATTATGGAATGCTCGGCATATAGGAGCACTCGGCCCAAGAACGCTCGGCGTACAAGGCACGTTCGGTATTGAATATCGAACGGCACCTAAAGAATGTTCGGCATCCATGAACGCTCGGCATTCATGCTTCACTCGGCATCCCTGGACTCTCGGCATGCAGAGTTGTACTCGGCATAAGAGGATGCTCGGCATAAGGCCATTCAGCTCTTCACATGGCATTTAAGTGCACTTGGCCTTCCAAGGCTTCACTCGGCATATCCTTTGTTCGGCACACCCTGTGCCCGGCATATCCTTCACACGGCATGTCTTCCACTCGGCATCCTCACACGGCAGACCCTTCACACGGCATGTCTTCCACTTGGCATCCTCACACGGCAGACCCTTCACACGGCATATCTTTCACTCGGCATGCTCCTCACCCGGCATCCACGTTTCACTCGGCATGAGAGCATCGTTCGGCGCCATTGCCTTGGCTCGGTATCTTACCGTTCGGCCTCCCTGGTTCGGTACACAGAGCTTACTCCCTTTGGGCCGTTTACTCTATTTGGACCAAGCTATTCAGCTACCAGGCCCACCAGGAAAGTCCAACCCACCTTCGTCTATAAATAGAGGGACAGGGGCACAATGAATTGGACCCTTTTTTTCCGAGAACACTGGAGAGACTCTGCCATTTCTTATACTCTCCTCTTTTTAATTCAAACTGGTATCCAAGTGATTGATTTACGGATTGTATCTGTATTCAAGTAATTGAGAAAGCAATAAAGATTAAACTCAAAGTGGATGTAGGCAGTTACGCCGAACCACTATAAATCTGGTGTTCTCGTTTTTGTTATTCTTCTTCATTGAATTACACTATTTTTCAGTCCTAATTTACTCTCTTCATTAATCTCTCTATATAACTCTACTCAAGGGTGTTAGTGACCAATTTTGGTGCTAACACATACAAATAAAGACACACATGTAACATTTCCTGTACAATGCACTAAAATCGAAAAAATAGATAAGCATAAATGGATTGGCACTTAATCTACAAATTTAGTTGTTGAAACATATAAAAAAGCATTAAAGTATGTGAAATGTAATCTAAAACAATATGAGTAACACCTCTACATGTAAAGTAATAAGCATTGTTTATATATGTATACAAGTAAATGTAGTAACGTGTGTACATACATGCATGTGTGCACATTTATACTCTTATAATATATTTATCTGTACATACAATATTGAAAATTACTCAAATGAAGTAACTCATTCTCCCTTGAGAGAACAATTCCCATAAGCGGAGTATATCCTTGTACGTGTTCCCTTGTTTCATCTCGAAGTCCACGAAGTTTCCAAGAATTATGTTCTAGAAGGGTATGGACATAATTTTACACTTCAACACCCTTGTAAACAAAAAGAATTAGACTTAAATTGTTTAGTTTAGTAAACTAATGTCTAAATTCAAATTGACCGTTATTCAAAATTCCATATCATAGTGGAGTGTGAAACCAAAGTCTAGTGCTTGCTAATTTTAGAATCCATGATTCCCTATTTATGACAAGACTATGTTGATATTGGTGCAATGACAGCGTTGTAAAAAATGCGACGACCCAACTTCCTAACTCCAGGAAATCGCATCATCTTGAAGAAAGAAATGGATAGAAGAAGAAAGAAAGAGAAAGAAGAAAGACAACAACATCAGAGAACTCACAGCGGAATGAATAAAATATAATATATCACATAAGATATTACATAGTATCATACTACATCAGAGTTACACAACTTATACAACACATTTAGACAGTTATAAACATCTGTCTAATTCATACAAGTCAAGTATATAAGATACAGATATCACAAACACAGCGGAATCATATCATATCTACACGATGAATCCTCCTGCTCCAAAACTCCTCCAGAATTCGTCAAGCTAACCTGAATCACTTGACTACTCATACATAATATGAGTACCCAAGAGTTTAATAAAACAAAAAATAAACACTCGGTCATACAGGGGTCTGGTGTGAGTAAATGGTTTAAAATTGCTTAACTTTAGAAAAACCATTGAAAAGAAAAGGTATCACATAAGACTTCCCACACACAAACATGGAAAAGTTTTTACCTTACGCTAACCAAAACATTTGATAGGAAATCCAGTGATATTATAATAGTGTCTAGGGTTGTCAAATAAATAAGAAATAGCCGAAATTGTTACATGATTAAATTCCAGCTACTAGCCACAAAAGTGGGTAATACAAACAAAACTGTAGGGTCTCGTAGGAAGAATGAGTTTCCATCAATGGCAGGGATACTGGGGTACCGCTCGTCACAGTACATGGCCTAGATCACCGTACCGAGGAGTACGCCCACTCCCCTGCAACACAAGGTCGGGACCATTCCTTACCGAACAGTCCCAAACAAGACAACCCCGGCGGTTGTCCGTAATTCAACCGCCCCACACAGCCAAATTAAAAGGGACTTCTAGACAGGGGTAAATCTTGCTCTCCAGTGGGAGCTACCCACGAAGCCATGCTGCACCTCCCCTGTTTTAGCCATTCCCGGTTGATGAGGCTTGAGGTTGCGATATCCTTTATAGAACACATCTATCTTAGAATGCTCTTCATCCACCCGACGATGTGCTAAAAGCATTCAATCCATACAAGTTCGTTCCGGGTTCGAACGAAACAGAAGGCACTATCTCGTTGCACTCATTTTGGAATCACCCTCAGAGTCAACGACCATAGCCTTTGCACTCTAAATTTCCATCTCGAACCTATAAGTAATATTCCGTCAAACTCATTACGGAATCACCCACATAGTTATACTGACGTATAGCCCTTACAACTTGAGTCTTCACTTGCTCCACTTGGATTCACGACCTAACGTTTAATTGGAATCGATGAGGGTTTTCGGATATCCAAATATGGAAACCCGATCCCGGTCTCATCGAAACCAAACGCCATTTTAATGTCTAAGTTGTACTTAAGGGTTTAACAATTAATCTCATATTCAGGATGATATAATATATAGATGAATAACATTATCACAATAGATAATTCATGTCAAACATTCATCTCACAAAGCAGCGTATCACATATCTCATAGTCATCCAAATCATCCAGTATCAACCAATCACCCAATATCAATCATCCAATATCAACCATTAAATATTAATCAATCATCCATGGCCGAATTGATTATCTCTTAATCAATTTAATTAAATTAATTACTATCTTTTAATCACTAGGATTATTGATTTATTACAAATCAAATTCATTATTATCTCTTAATGATCTTCCTTAATTAATCTTCCTTGATTAATTTGAAAGTGCGGTGTGTATACAATTATATGTGCTAATATAGTATACACGGATCGTGTAATATGGATTACAATACAAATGCGGAAATAGATGATAATAGCATAGTAAATAAAAAATAGAAAAATCACACCAGAGATTTTTATACTGGTTCGGAGCACCGTCCTACGTCCAGTCCCAGACTTCTATATGGATTTTCACTATTAACAACCTCGCTTCACCCGGAGGAACAGGTTTACAACACCCAAGCAACCGAACGGGATTTCACGCCTCTAATACACTGAGGACTTCAACACTTGCCTCTTACAACACAGAGGACTTCAACAAAAGAACAAATACAATTGTTGTTGACAACTTGTGCTCTTGAAAACACGGATTTGTCACTAGCAGTACACCCTTCCTATAATCTTATCCTCAAAGTATGCGATATGATGTTTTGAAAAGATTAAGGAAAGTATATTATTGAATCAAAGGATATGAAATAGTTTCAAAGATTCAATAAATAATTTAGAGCTTTTATAATGCAGAAATAAGATCAGAGATTAGATTAAAAGAATATGAAATCGTTATTGTTTAATCAATGAATTGGATGGGTTTATATAGATAAGAATGGTTGTAACTCTTTGCCATTAAGAGATACGATCTTTGGTGAAAGGTAAGAGATGCAACCTTTGGAGAAGAGAAGTGTCTTTTGGAAAAATTGCTTTCTGTTCAAAAACGGTCGACAGGTTAAAAAGTGACCAGTAGACAGGAATTTAAAATATATATACGTTATGTGCATGTGTGCACGTTCATTGTACATTTTACACAGAAACGGTCGACCGTACGATTATTACCCGGTCGACCGGTTCCTGTTAATTTGTACAATGAATGTTCAATGCTTTTAAAACGTATATATATCGATTATATTGAGGTGCATGATTATTTGAGGATAGATTTTAACAAGTTTATCACTATTACAATATCAAATAATCAACCTATAATCTATAGTAACATATGTAGCTCTAATGACCTTGTTTTGTTGATCGCCTTATTTGTCAGAAATCAAAACTTTCATAAAACTTGTGACTCAACATTCTCCCCCTTTTTGATTGATGACAATATATATCTGCAAATTTGAATCTCCCCCTGAGTACGTGATCTCTTTCTCTTTGAATTCTTATAAATGTATGTTCCTGCAAGCAATTGTTAGCCCTTTCTCCCCCTTTGTCATCGACAAAAAGGAGTAACAGATACTAGAATATGATATGCATAGAATGAATATGATATGCATAGAAAAATAAATTATTAACACATCAAAAACATAACAGAGTTTACTACAGAACATAATGTCAAATGAAAATCATAAATAACGACACTATTTAGTACAAGTGTCGATGAATGTTTTTAAAGAGCTAAAACATAATAAAATCTTGGATGAAGCAGATCGTATCTCCTCTTCATCATCATCGTCGTCGTCATCATCATCATCTTCTTCTTCCTCATCATTGTGCCCTCTAGATGATTCACCATGTCCATGACCACTCATTCCTGTAGACTCGTCAGATGATGTCCAGGTGAAAACTGGAGCAGCAGGACGTTTTCCTGGGTCTTGTGCTTGAACAGAGGTGGATGTGGAACATGATATAGCATCCCATAGCATACCAAAGAATGACTTGACCTTATTGAAGCGCTATCAATTTTAGAGTCCATGCGCTTGAGACGTGATTCAAGCAAAAATTGGTTACGAGCGATTGTTTCAAGTGATTCTTTTGTTGATGACTTTGATTTTAAAAGTTTTACTTCATCGGAACGAGGACGAGATGAAGTTGCTCGTTGTTTCCTTGGTCCTCTTTGTTGCCATTCTTCGAAAGGCATAATCTCAAGATAAGGTGGAGGAAGCTTCATTCGCTTGATGGTGATGGAATCAATGCATTTTGGTTTTGAGGTTGCAGATTCAGGAGGATTGACCCCACAAGCTAACAAAAGTCTCATGATATATTCATTGTAAAAGAAATGAGGCCGGGTTGAGTTATTTACCTTGAGAATTTCATCAAAAAGCATGTGAACCCAATTGATTTGGATTTCACCATAGATAGCATAGAGTGCCTTGAAGTTTTCTTTGTACACTGCATCATAATTTCCAAGTCTAGGAAAAAGAGAATGCATCAAGACCCGATGAAGTAACCTGGCTGTCGGGCGAAGTTCAATAGACTTAGTGCCATCGCTATTGTCTTCTATAAACTGATGACTGGTACTATTTCGAGTGAAAACTTCGCAGAAGGTAGATGAAAACTCTTCGCCTCGATTTGGTATACCAAGTATAGAGGCAATTCTAGCATGAGTAAGAAAAATTTGCTTCCCACAGACCATAGACCAGATGACGCCATTTGGATTATCAGGTTAATATTCATCAAGATTCATGTTGGCGTAAAATAATTTGATCATCAAATGATTGATCTCCACACTATTTGCAGAAAAATCTATTAGTGGAGTAATGTTGGCATTATTGGCTAACCTCCGAACTCCGTAAGCCGTGAAATCATCAAATTTGATGAAAGAGCCTGGATGAAACTTGTAATTTGTCATCTGATTCCATCTTATTACAGCAATTGGAGTTTGAAGCCATTTTTTGACGGAGATGGTAAGAGATGAAGTTTCAGAGGTTGCTCCTTTCTTTGATTTCTTTTGAGGAGGAGCCATTGTTGGAGGATTTGTGATTTGGGAATTGAAGAATGGGAACTAGGGTTTGTGATTTGGGGTAAGAGAACAGTTTGAGTAAAGAGTGAATGAGGGTAGAGGGAAAAGTAACGTATAGGTTTATATAAAAAACTGAAAATACGACAACCGGTCGACCTACTGTTTTTGGCCGGTCGACCGTTTTCAACCAGAGAGCAAACGGTCGACCGGCTATAACAGGGGCGGTCGACCGGTCTTGGTCTGTTGTGACATTTAAGTTTATATTTCAAGTTTTTATCATATATCAACCTATATATATTATATTTTATACATAATACAAAATATAACCGTCATTACAAGAGATAGATAAAGATATAATAACTATATATATTAGTCTAATGAGAAAGTTCGTCATTAGAATTATCGTTGTTTCCTTCAATACGTTTCGACCATGGACTCCATTGTTTCTGAGCTCCTTCATTCTTCTCATAGTTCCGATCCCATGAGTTAGGACTTTTAGATGTTGATGGCCTAGACGGCATTGGTTCATGCACGTCATGTTTGTTGGAACCGCAGAAAAATGTTGCCAACTTTTCTAAAACAGACAATCGTGCCGACGTCCGTTGTTGCTCGTGATAAAGTTGACTTTGCCCGTAATGGAGTTGTCTCTGAAGGTCTATCTGATGTTTCTGGTAGTGGTGTATCTCATCGATTTGAGCTTTGGTACGAGGAGAATAGAATAGTGTCCGCTTCACTCGTTTTGAATTTGGAGTTTTATCAGACATACAAGAGCATTGATGATGACAACTTGATTTTTGTTTTGGAGTTGTAGGAGAATAAAATTCCTCCGACTCAAAACTCGTAATTGAAATGTATGATTCTTGAGCACATTTATCACAAATGTGAGCCATAGTGTATGTTGTATAGAATATTATGGTTTGATAAAAAGAAAAGATGAACAAAATATAAAATGTTTGCAAATTTATATATAAGTTTGTTATGTATAACCTATGGATGTGAGTTACTGATAAATTTTAACCAAGAAAATATAAGCAGAATTTTTTTTGTAAGTCTAAAAATAGCTTTCTTTTTAAAAACTGAATTTATAAGATAAGAAAGTAAAGAACGATCACAAAAAAATAAGTAAAGTGAACTTAACCATTAAATAAAGCAGTGGCTTATATTTAATGTAAAAAATATAGTTTATGTAATAGTTGTAGTTAAAGGATAACTAAATAGAATAACTGAAGAATAACTAACAAGAAGATGTTCTTTTAGAAATTTCTTAGTCAAGATTTTTTCTTGAAATTAAACCAAGCTCTCTTCGTAATTTAATAAAATTAGATTCGAGCAGAGGCTTAGTAAAAATGTCTGCTAATTGATTGTCAGTATGAACATATTCAAGACATATATTTCCTTTGTCAATATTATCTCGAAGGAAATGATGACGGATATCAATGTGTTTGGTTCTGGAGTGATTTACTGGATTTTTAGAGAGATTTATAGCACTAGTGTTATCACAGTATATAATAGAATTTGATAAATGAATATCAAAATCTTGAAATGTTTGTTGCATATATAGTACTTGAGTACAAGCAAGAGCTGCTGATATATATTCAGCTTCACATGTTGATAGTGAAACACAATTCTGTTTCTTACTGAACCAAGAGACAAGTGATTTTCCAATAAAATGGCACATACCACTTGTACTTTTTCTATCCGTTCGTGAGCCACCGAAATCAGCATCACTATATGATACTAATTCAAATGGACATTCTTTTGGATAAAAAAGACCGAAATCTTTGGTATTATTAAGATAACGAATTATACGTTTTACTGCTCGTAGATGTGATTCCTTTGGATCGGCTTGAAAACGAGCACATAAACAAACACTCATTATTATATCTGGACGACTAGCTGTAAGATAAAGAAGAGAACCAATCATGCTTCGATACAATTTCTGGTCAACATTCTTACCACTTTCATCTTTGTCAAGATGTGTAGTTGTACTCATAGGAGTTGGTTTTCCAGATGTATTTTCTAATCCGAAGCATTTGATAAGGTTTTCACAGTATTTTTCTTGATTAATAAAAATGCCGTTTGGAAGTTGCTTTATTTGAAGTCCAAGAAAATAAGATAGTTCTCCCATATGAGACATTTCGAATTCTTCGGTCATAATATTTGCAAATTCTTTGCAAAGTTTATCGTTTGTTGAACCAAAGATGATATCGTCTACATATATCTGGATAACTAGAATATCTTTTCGAGAATGTTTAATAAACAAAGTTTGATCGACTTTGCCTATTTGAAATCCTGAGTTAATAAGATAGCTACGTAGTCGTTCATACCAAGCACGAGGTGCTTGTTTTAACCCATACAGAGCTTTCTTAAGTTTGAACACATGGTCAGGATATTTTTCATGTACGAACAGAGGAGGTTGTTCGACATAGACATTCTCTTTGATAAATCCATTGAGAAAATCACTTTTGACATCCATCTGATAAAGTTTGAAATTATGGTGACAAGCAAAAGATAATAGGATTCTAATAGCTTTTAGTCGAGCAACTGGTGCAAAAGTTTCTTCATAATCGATACCTTCTTCCTGATTATATCCTTGTGCTACTAATCTTGCTTTATTTTTGGTGATATTGCCTTGTTCGTCAGCCTTATTTTTATAGACCCATTTAGTACCAATTACTGACTGATCAGTTGGTCTTGGAACAAGTTCCCAAACGTCATTGCGCTCAAACTGATTTAGTTCTTCCTGCATGGCAATGATCCAGTAATCATCTGTAGCAGCTTCTTTTGGATTCTTAGGTTCGATATTTGAGAGAAAAGCGACATGACTCATTTGATTGAGTTGACTCCTTGTTCTGACATGTGATGTTATTTCACCGATTATATTTTGAGGCGGATGGTCTCTTAATATTCTTGGTGGTGATTGTAACTCACATATTTGAGGAATATTCTCAATAACTATTTCTGAGTCAGAATCAATATTTGTGATGATTTGATTGTCAGTGACTATTGATTCGTCATCATCTGATATAGTGTGAGGGTGCTGATAGATTTCATCAAAAGAGACATGAAGTGATTCTTCAATAGTTTTGGTTCGTTTATTAAATATCCGATAGGCCTTACTTCGTTCCGAATAACCGACAAATATTCCTTCATCGGCCTTTGGATCGAATTTGCCAAGCTGGTCTTTTGTATTTAAAATAAAGCACTTCGAACCAAAAACTTTGAAGTATGAGATTTTAGGCTTCCTTTTGTTAAATAATTCATAAGGAGTATTCTTGGTAAGAGGTCTTATGGATACACGATTTAAAACATAACAGGCAGTTGCCACAGCTTCTGCCCAAAAATGTTTTGGTAAGGTGGTTCCATTCAATAATGTTCTTGCACATTCTTGTAAAGTTCGGTTTTTCCGTTCTACAACTCCGTTCTGTTGTGGAGTTCTGGGAAACGAAAAATTATGATATATACCTTTCTTCGTACAAAATTGTTCAAATTCATTATTTTAAAACTCTCCGCCATGATCACTTCTTATATTTTTAACTTTAATCCCTTTTGATTTTTGAATTCTTTTGACGAAAGATTTGAAATGATCGAAAGTATCACTTTTATTTTTTAAGAAAATTGTCCATGTATAACGAGAGAAATCATCAACAATTACAAGCACATATTGACTTTGATTTATTGATTGAACTCTAGTAGGTCCAAATAAATCCATGTGTAGTAACTCAAGTGGTTGTAAAGTTGATATGACTTTCTTGGATTTAAAAGATGATTTGGTCAATTTTCGTACTTGACATGCGTCACAAATGTTGTTAACTTTAAAACTCATTTTGGGTAGTCCTCTAACTAGATTGTTTTTGGCTAGCTTGTCAATAGTTCTGAAGTTTATATGACAGAAGCGTTTGTGCCATAGCCATGGATCATTGTCTTTAGCCACAAGACACATATCTGAATTATGATTAATGTTCATATTCAAAAAATATATATTTCTGTCTCTATAACCTTCGAAAACCAAATTATGGTCTTTATCTAGAATACTACACTTATTATTTGAAAATGAAATAATAAAACCCTTGTCACATAACTGACTAATACTTAGCAAATTGTGTTTCAAATTTCTAACTAGCATGACATTAGTAATAAGAGGTAAGTTAGATGTACCGCAATTGCTCACATCGCCTTTGCCGATGATATAGCCTTTTGAATTGTCTCCAAAAGTGACGGAGCCACCATCTGAATATGTAATATTTGTTAATAAACTCTTGTCTCCTGTCATGTGCTTTGAGCAACCACTGTCCAATATCCACTTTCCTCTTTTCTTAAGTGGGACCTGCAAAAAATAGAATTAAGTCCATGGTACCCACTTTTTATAGGGTCCTAAGAGTTAGGTCTTAGGAGTCCAAACCCATTTGGGTCCGGTATCCCCTTTATATATATAATTGTTATTAAAATGCACAGTATTCATGAATTGCTGAATGTATTTGTTCCTAATCAAATTATTATTTGTTTTAGGAACCCATATTTTGATAGTCTTGACATTTTTCTTTTGAAATTTCACAACTGGTTTTGGTTTGGAATATAATAAACTAAGATTTTTCTTAGCTTCAGTTTTTTGTACTTTCTTTTTCCTTTTATTTCCAAGATGTTTCTTGGTTTCTTGTTTGTTATATCCCAATCCTTGTTTGTCTGAAATAGATTGTGAACTTTCAATGATTTTTGTCAAGTTTTCTCGACCTTTGTTAAAGTTAGAAACATTTTGAGTAATGTCATCAAACTTTGTTTGTAAGCTAGCTTTTTCTAGGTCTAGAATTTTGACTTTTTCTTTAAGCTCATGATTTTCAGTAGTGAGAGCATTATTTTTCTCGTTTTGAGTTTCTATTTCTTGACTCAAAAGAGATATTTGAGTATCAACATTAGATGATGATTCTTGAATATTTTCAAGTTCCTCTTCTAATATTTTCTTCTCATCTTTTAACATATCTCGTTCAAGCTCTACTCTACTTAAATCTGCTTTGACTACTTTTAATTGACGTTTTATGTCTTTATATTTGACTATCAATTCAGCATTAATATCAAGTAATTCATCAAATGTAGGAATTTGTACCTCATCTTCTGTTGCCATGAAACAAACATTAGCTTGTTCATTCTCTGAATCACTTTCACTTTCTGATGAAGATGACTCTGAATCATCCCATGTTACTGAGAAAGCTCGTTTCTTAGATTTGTCCTTTTTATATTTGAATTTGTCATTTTCTGACTTCTTCTTTTGTTCTGGACAATCTTTCTGCATGTGTCCCTTTTTGTGGCAGTTGAAACATTCTATAGCAGATGAAGATGGTTTATTTGATCCAGGTTTCCTTTTATTGTAACGACTGGCTTTTCGATATTTTAAGAATTTTTTGAATCCTTTCGCAATGAATGCCAAATCTTCGTCTTCAGAATCTGATTCATTTTCATCTTTCTCAACATGAAATGCTACATTTTTCTTTTCTTCCTTCTGTTCTTTTCTAGCCTGCAAATTTGCTTCATAGGACATTAAATTTCCTATCAATTCATCTGGCTTCATGACGGAAAGGTCATTAGCTTCTTCGATTGCTAATACTTTTCCTTCCCATTCACTAGTCAGAGAATGTAGGACTGTTGAAACAACATCGAAATCAGAATACTTTTGTCCTAAGCCAATCAGTGCATGGTGAATAGTTTGAAACCGTGAATACATGTCATTGATTGTCTCATTTGGTTTCATTTTGAAATTTTGAAATTGACTTTTCAGCATGGCTATTTTGGCTTGTTTAACCTTGTTAGTACCTTCATGAGTGATTTTTAGTGTTTGCCAAATTTGATATGCAGTAGTGCAGATACTAACACGGTTATATTCATTTTGGTCTAATGCACAGAACAACATATTTATTGCTCTTGCATTTACAGCTGCTGCCGTTTTCTCAGCTGCAGTCCATTCTGAATAATCAGTTGTTGGATTCACTATTTCTCTTTGAGTGGCATTCCAAGCATCATAGCTATTTGATTGCATAAAGAATGACATACGTGTTGCCCAATAACTATAGTTAAGACCATTGAAAAATGGAGGTCTTTGTGTCGATTGACCCTCCGTGTAAGTGGTGTTTTGAGTGCTAGTACTTACGTTATTTGCCATATTACTATAATATATCAAATAACTGTGTTATGGTTATATGATAACCGTGCTCTGATACCAAATGAAAGTGCGGTGTGTATACAATTATATGTGCTAATATAGTATACATGGATCGTGTAATATGGATTACAATACAAATGCGGAAATAGATGATAATAGCATAGTAAATAAAAAATAGAAAAATCACACCAGAGATTTTTATACTGGTTCGGAGCACCGTCCTACGTCCAGTCCCAGACTTCTATCTGGATTTTCACTATTAACAACCTCGCTTCACCCGGAGGAACAGGTTTACAACACCCAAGCAACCGAACGGGATTTCACGCCTCTAATACACTGAGGACTTCAACACTTGCCTCTTACAACACAGAGGACTTCAACAAAAGAACAAATACAATTGTTGTTGACAACTTGTGCTCTTGAAAACACGGATTTGTCACTAGCAGTACACCCTTCCTATAATCTTATCCTCAAAGTATGCGATATGATGTTTTGAAAAGATTAAGGAAAGTATATTATTGAATCAAAGGATATGAAATAGTTTCAAAGATTCAATAAATAATTTAGAGCTTTTATAATGCAGAAATAAGATCAGAGATTAGATTAAAAGAATATGAAATCGTTATTGTTTAATCAATGAATTGGATGAGTTTATATAGATAAGAATGGTTGTAACTCTTTGCCATTAAGAGATATGATCTTTGGTGAAAGGTAAGAGATGCAACCTTTGGAGAAGAGAAGTGTCTTTTGGAAAAATTGCTTTCTGTTCAAAAACGGTCGACAGGTTAAAAAGTGACCAGTAGACAGGAATTTAAAATATATATACGTTATGTGCATGTGTGCACGTTCATTGTGCATTTTACACAGAAACGGTCGACCGTACGATTATTAACCGGTCGACCGGTTCCTGTTAATTTGTACAATGAATGTTCAATGCTTTTAAAACGTATATATATCGATTATATTGAGGTGCATGATTATTTGAGGATAGATTTTAACAAGTTTATCACTATTACAATATCAAATAATCAACCTATAATCTATAGTAACATATGTAGCTCTAATGACCTTGTTTTGTTGATCGCCTTATTTGTCAGAAATCAAAACTTTCATAAAACTTGTGACTCAACATAATTATCCTTTAATTACATTCAAGTAATTATCCTTAACCATATTCAGTAATTAGCCTTTAATTACTATCATTAATTACAATAATTAATGATCCTTCATTTATTAATTAACTATAATTAATTTCATTTAACCTTAATTTATTATAATTAATTAACCACACTTAAATTAATTACTTTAATTAATTACTTTCATTAATTATATTGATTAATAATCTTTATTAGTTAATAATCCTTTAATTAATTAAATAATTAACTTGTAATTAATCATCTTATTAATCATAAACTGTAATTAACAATTTGTAATTACTTATCTTAATTAATTAACTTCTTAATTAATTATATTAACCTTTGATTAATTTATCCAATTAATTAATCTTTAATTACTCATTAAGTAATTATTAAACAATTAAATTTATAAATAAATCCTTAATTAATTACCTTATTAATTAATTACATTTTACTTAGTAATTAATCTTAAATTAATCTCATTCATTAATTAATTAATCACATTAATTAATTAACTAAAATAATTAAGTAATTAACTCTTAATTACTTACATAAGTAATTATCTCTAATTACTTCTATTAATACATCTTGATTACTTCCTTAGTTAATTACTTAACAAGTAATTAATCCCATTATTAAATAATTCTAATTCATTTATTTAATTAATTACTCCATAATTAATTAACTTTAAAACAATTAATTAAATTAATTCCTTAATTAATAACATTAAGTGATTCCATTAATCATTTCAATTAATTACTCCCATGAGTAACTTCTCTAATTACTTCCCGAAGTAATTACCATTCTAATTATATTCAAAAATTAACCATTGATTACTTCATTAAGTAATCATACTTAATTAATCCATAATTAGTTGATTATTTAAAAATAATTAACTAATTATTTAAAATTAATTAAATAATTAATTAATTAATTTCTTATATTTCAAAATCCTTAATTAATTAAGAATTCATTAATCTTAATTAACAAATCATATTTATTAAGTACTCTCAAATTCATATCAAAATAATTTAACATTATTTATCTTTATAAATAAGTTATTTGAAATTAATCAAATTTTAACAACTTAATCAACTTATCCTATTTGGTTTTCAAATTATAATAATAACCTTATTTGAAAATAAGGCATTTAGAATTCCAATTTAAAATTCAAAATACTTTAATTATCTAACTTAAACTATTTTTTTTTTCACATAAAATTTGAAAACTTAGTTTTTAAATCATTACTTAAAGTTTACTTAGAAACTTTGATTTAATATCCAAATTTCAAAACATTCCTCTAAATTAAAATTCAAAATTTAATTTAAATTAATTATTTTCAAAGGAAATCATCTTAACAATTTGAATTTTGAAAATAAATTCAATTTACAAATCTTTACAAGTTTGATTTTACTTATACTTTAAAGAACAAGTTTTATCTTTTATAAATCTATTTCCTTTAGTAAAGACTTAACTTTGATTTTTATTTTATTCAAAATAACAAGTTTTAAAATTTGTAACCCTTAAATCATTCTACAGTTTACCCAGGAAACAACGATCTTAAAAACTCGAGTAAAACACCTAAAAACCCCGTGCTCTCCTCGAGTCACTCACCATTCTCTATCACTTCGAGTCGACTACAGGTAAACACGGGAAGCTCTTCGAGTCGACTTCGATACTCATTCATCTTCCCCAAATCCAAACTCCAGTGTACACGATCATGCACAGTGCACGTTGCACCACCATCCAAACCCCTCTGACCATCAAACCAAACGCCGACCAACCACGCATGAGCTCGGCAACCTTCCCCACAACCCAGATCCAAAAATAGACACGCCAATCAAATTTCAACCTCTAGCTCGAAGAACTGCAGAACCATTCGACCCCAAACCTCCAACCACGGCCGACAACTTCCATGCCGTTGACCATCGCCAACCCCACCATCGAGTCGCCACACCCAAGAACACCATTTCCCCCTAACGCGATCGCATTCGATCCATTATCCGTGATGCAAATGCCTGAGTACCCAAAGCAAACAAAACTCACTACAAAACCCTAGTTCGACCGATTGTAAACTCCTTGGCCACCTGAAAAATCCAAAGGTATTTTTTTCATGATCGTCAACACTTCAGCCACCTTCAACCCAAAAATCATCAAACAAAACCATACCGATCGCCAGAATTCGATCGAAACCCAATTCTAGTTCATCCTAGAATATCTCACCATTACAATTCTATAAATTGAGATTTTAATTCCTAAATTCATCATTTTCTATCACTAATCTAGATGTATAATTCAAACTACAAATTGCCATGATCGATTTTTAACCCAAATTTGATTTTCACTGTTAATTTTATTTAAACATGATTTGTTGTATTAAAAAAAATCCTGAAACTATTTTATAACCTTCAATGTACAAATTCAAACAGTTTTGCTTCAAATACTTAAGCCTAATATGGATTAGATTTGTAGATATTGAAATTTTTCAGCAGAGCATTCACAGTAACCAACAGAGAACAATTGAATGTAAATAAACAGGCAAGCTCATTACACATTCATACCAATTCATTTAGATTCAAGCAAAAGAACTTTGATACAAGTAAATATCATCACATGCATGGCAATGAAACCATATCAAACTGTTTTTAAAATTATTTACTCACCTCAAATTTAAAAGCAGAGCAGCTTTCCCAGGCCTGATCACTCTAAACTGGAAAAATATTTTGATTGCTGAAGAAACTCTACTGCATGCCTTTAATTTGTTGATTAAAAGTTGAAACAGATCTTTAAGTTGAATTGCAGGTTGAAATTACAGATTGCAGGTGATCAATTTTGCAGCTTTGATAAAAATGCAGATTCAAAAGATGATGAAACTGTTCTTGATCTCCCGTTTAAGTTGCATTACAGGTTGAAGTTTGTAGATTGAAGTTGAGAATAACTTCATTTGAATTTCGGGAGATTTGCAATTGCAGGTTGATTTTGCAGATTTTGAATTTGCTTTGCAAATTTTAGTTGATAAGAAATTGCAGGTTGAAGATTTGCAGTTTTCAGGTTTTGATTTGTTTTTGGAATTAAAGTTTTTCAGGTTGCCATTAATTTAAGTTAAGAAATGTAAACAAAGAAATGAAAGTGTTTGAGAAAATTAGTTTTCTTCTTTAAAAAAATGTTTATTAAAAATTAAAATGAATAAATTGCCATTTGTCTTAAAATTGAACACATGTCATCCTATTTGCTTAATCTTTTTACATGTGTTTTAGGGAAGCCTTAACATGCTTACATATGTTACTTAAGTATTTTTAATTAATTTTTATTTAATTTAAAATGTAGATATTTACTTATTTAATTCTCTAAATGAATAAATATAAGTTTATCTTTAAAAGAAAATATTCTAAACTAATTATAATATAAATATAATCTTATACATGTATTTAAAATCTAAACATTTATAACCATTTTAATTTGAGCATTTAAAAAGAAAACAAAACAAAGCTTGTTTAAATCCTTTTTTAAACTATCTTATTTAAAATAAAAATTATCTTATAATTTGAAAACAAATGAATTAATCTTTAATTTAACTTTTGAAAAATATTAAGTTTTAAGACAAAACTTTAAATTACTATTCATCCATATTTAAATTATTAACAGATTAAGTAAAATTTCAAAACAACTCAAATTATAACATATACATACATATATATTACAATTTGAAAATTTAACTTTATTTAAAACAAAAGATATTCTATTCACAATATATATCAAATGTATATATATCATAAATAGAATAAAATTTATTAGCTTTGACAAACAAATCTTATCAATATTGCCAGATTAAAAATTTATTAACCTTTAAAAGATTACATTTACCAATTCAAATTAAAATTATAAAGAAAAATTATCAAATCAATCTAATTATTAATACAGATTATTAAATTGATATTGCCCAAAATTCAGGATCATTACAAAAAAGGTGAATTTAAAAAAAAAGATTACTTAAATAATTTTATTGCACAACATCTTTTAGTTGTGCTTGTCTAAATAAATATTTGTTTATACTAAATTATTTAGTGTTTTGATTGATACAAAATTATTTTTAATATTTAATTTAATTTTGTTAATTAAAATATTTATCTACTATTAATATTTAAGTAATTTGTTTATTTATAATTGTTTGCTTCAATGTGTTATGGTGTCCATATTCACAATATGGCATCGCAACAATATATATGTATGTATGTATATTCTAATTAAGTTCATGGGAGAATGGGTCGCTTTGACCTAGGGTCAACAAGATATCAATTGTGTTATATAATATATTTATATAACATATACACATAATATAATCTAGATAGAAATGATAAGAATTTTAAAATTGATACGTTATAATTCGCCAGTAAATTATTTTGAAACATTTACATTTAAAATAAATATTTATAAATTATTGAATAACAAAAAATTGCTTTGATTGTTGTGATTAAAACAAATTCATATAAAAATTATTATGAAATAAAATATTTAAATCCATGTATAAACAATATTTAATTCGGCAAATTTAAATTTTAAAATTGATATTTTGACTTATTCAAGAACTATATATATACACACCCCTTCGGTTACCAAAATTCAGCCGAATATTATTGTTCGAAAAATTCAATTCAAACTAAATTAAAAATCTTTATGAGTTGGTAAATAATAATAATAAAATTAATATTTTTTTATTTAAAAGTTTTGATCACCATTATAATATATATATATATATATATATATATATATATATATATGTCAAATTCTGGCCTATACAAATATTTTTAAAATTTCAAGAATTTAAACTTTTGACTGGGTAAATAAGAATAATACTAATAAATTATTATTTTAACACTTGAAATCGACAAAAAAATTAAGAAAAAGCTAAAAAAGTTTAATAAATTATATTTTGTTTAATAATTCAAAACATTTTTAAAAATAATTTAAAATTGTTTTTTTGGACCCAAAATAAATGTGATATATATATACATATATTCATATTTAAATTGTTTCAAACTTATATGAAAATAAGTATATGTATTAAATATGTGTGTGTGTGTAATAATAATAAAAAGTCCTGGGCAAACTATAAAGACGATGATATTATATTTACAAACATGATGAATATAAGAATTAGATCTAGAAGAATCACTTTACTCTGATTTGATCAAGCCTAGAATCTCGCATGTCGATTTTTCAATACTTCCTCTTGGAGCACCGAACTCTCCTCCTTCTCCTCGATTTGCAATGCTGAGAATTAGCTCCATTAATAACGAAAGGGATGGCCAACCTAGGTTTAAAGAAGCATTGAAATGACATCTTTGAAATAATGTGGCATATGTTTATTTATAGCCTTGAATTACCACTTTTTTCACCTTCGTTTTCTCTAGATCCAAAAACATTGTTCAAACAATTTGAACCCCTATTTTAAACATGTTTGGCTAGCCCCAAGGGGAAGATATTTGCCTAGTCAAACACTTCATTAACTCGAGTTGAATCTCCTTTTAATTAATTTCAGCTCTTTTATCGAACAAACTATCGTAGAAACTTTATTCATTGTTCTGTCTAAATTTTAACTCTATATAAATAATTAAAACATTCATAAAAATATTAATACAACAAATTTATTAATTTATTTATAAAATTTACAAATTAATTTTACCATTAGTTTTATTGGGAAATAATCAACAATACGGTTGTATTGACTCTTTGCTGTGAACTCAATCCATTCAGTATTTTAAAATAAATTGAAGCATGTAAGGAATTTGCTGAAATACAATATAGGTCAAGTTCAACACTTACAGACCATTTTAGTGAAATCATTTTTTTATCTAGTACAAGCTCACCGTGTAATGATGATATGTACACATATTCTTTTTATCATCACTGTATCATTTAGATATCTACAATTTGATTCAAGGTTAAAGATATCCTTATTAATTGCGTATGTCAACTTTAAAGTCTTTGGTTAAATTCAGTAACATTTATTGATTAACTATTCCGCTCTACCCAAGGACTTTGACTTACTAATTATGGTAATATTAAGCTTTTAAACGAGGAGACGAATCCTCTCTCGAGTCGCATGCCATTAAAATGTTTCAACGTATCCCCAACTATGGCCGTAACACGGTCGTTGTGTCATGTGGTCACCCATAATCGAAGTACAGTTTACACACTCAAGTTCGATAATACTCTTAGTCAAAAGACTATTGTATATTATTATTACGAGATCTTCTATTTTAGCTAAGATATATAACCTATAGAAGACTATCGTTAAGTCATATAGTGGTTGTTCCAAACAACCACAAGTCTGGTCATTAGTAACCCACCGTTCATCATATAAGGAGCATTATATACACTAGTCTCAATAGATGTATCAATATCATTTTCTCAATACTTATCGACTAGAAGCATTTGAGGACTAAGTATTTATTTGTATATCTCTTTGTATGCGTATGTATTTATTAATTTATCGATTCAATATTCATGGTTATGAACACATTCATGACCACAATCAATAAAGTACTTCTCCTAAAAAATCTACTTATATATATATATATGTATATATATATATGAATGTTTAAAATATTTAGTTCATTATTTATATCTATATATAATGGCATATATAAATAAAATAAAACCAAATGCTTGCATCATTTCGAACGAGATTCTCTTATAAGAGTTAAGTTACATAATAACCACATAATTAACCCTATGGCACACCTTTAAATCTATCAATCTTCTACTTGAACTTAAGGCAAATTATGGTACCTCATTCTCATCCTTTTATCTGTTTACCTAAACTGAGAAAGAGCCTTGGTGGATGGATTTATGGTATTATTATTTTGTATTTACTTTTCGATCATGCTTTCTATTACCAATAAACTCTTTTATCACGTATTTAGTACGCAGATCATATCTCAATTAATTATCAGTGCACTACTGAAATTGCAATATTTTATTGGATAATTAATGCTGTGAAACAACTCCTAGCCCTCTTTGCATGCGCGTGTGCGGATGCATACGCACATACGTACATACGTACATACACACATATATTTATATTTCTTTCATCATGGTACTACTCAAGACGTTGTACTTAGCCTCTCTAGTTGAGTTTGGAACCACTTCTCATTTGGAGCATTTTCAACTTAAAGTTCCTTAATTAAGGTGTATATGAATTTAAGATTGACTTTACTATATATGATATCACTTATGAAGTTCAAGTCCGAACACTCCTTCATAAGTAGTTTGCTATTTCCATAAATAATTCTTTGATATGTCATAAATGCTCGAGAACACTCTTCACTGCCATTTAGTGATTTTAGTTTAGGTTTGATATTTACTCAATACACCAAGTGTATAAGTAAAAAAAAAATATAATATATAACATAACATTCAATATAATTCACATTGTCAATGCATAAGGGATCCATATCATATGTTCCATGTTAAATATTTTAACATGTTGTTTGTGTATATATAGACTGAGTCAATCCCTACATTCTTTTATAACAAGTATGAAATATGTTTCTATACAATTTCACCAATAATTAAATAACCATATCAAACCGATTTCAACGTAGGTACATAATTAATAAGTGGTAATATGTTATTTTCTTATAGTGTTAGAAACACCTTTTAATTTCTTTTTTAAGAGCTCAAGCTTCCTCAACGCTTTTACTGCAAAAAAACTATTTTATATATCTGTCAAAATATTCATTCAACTCTGATGTTGGTAGGATGTCATAATCCTATCACCTCTTGAATCATATCCAAAAAATATATAAACTATGTTGTTGCTCCTATTAACTTCAAGACATTTTGATTGTTATGTGCAAACAGTCTTTTCTAAATCGTTATTTAGAAGTTCTATTTCAATATCAATATGCCAAAACTCAAAATAAAATTGTGCGACAAATGCGTGTAGAATCCAAATAAACTTAAGTATGTTGACTACAACAACTCGCATCTTAATGGGTCCAATTTTCGATTAAATTGGGAATTAAAGTCCATTAGGGTACAGATCGTTGGTGTTGCTAACCTGTAATAAACATAAGCATGTCAAAGAGCTGTCTATACGAACTCACGGCGGAATATTAAAATATAATAAAACATATATACTGACTAAGGCTACTACCTTGGATATCTAGTCATCTTTGTTAGTGCAAAGCATGAATGAGAAGATTTATCCACCTACTGTTTCCGTCTTGTACTAGAATCGTGTCTCTCTAAATCTATCATGTGGGTTGTATTAAGGAGGGGTCAGAACAAAGTCCTAGTGATTAGTAAATTGCATACTTTATCCATGATACTAGTTTATGTCGATTGATTTCCATTAAGTGTTATGTGTGCTATTAAAGGATTAGTCATTTAATTCTGTACACACGTACGATATGTCTAACCTACTCTGAGGTACAAGTATATATGTGTATGAGTGCATGCATGCGTGCATGTGTGTATAAGTGTCATTGTACTCTCAAAAGGAAAACCCCTCCACTTAATATTTTTTGAATAGGGAAGAGGCAGACCCAACAGTCATTTAATACCTCGACCCCGAAGCACCCCTCCCACTAGGAGTATATTGGGTTCAACAACACATCCCTCATCCAACCATATCATAATGATGCGAGATAAAGTACCTAGGTCACTTAAGACCTTTTAAATAGGAAATAGGCCAATTTCGGCCATTTAATACTTTGACCCTAGGCAAGCCCCCATCATTCAATACCAAAACCCAAGATGAACCCCTCCCTAGTACTTCCTATTTGACATCATAAGAAATCTTGTAATGACCTACCATTTTGAACCATTCAAATCGACAATAATCCACACATGTCAGACTTGAATTGCTCAAACAATAGATTATTAATTTATATTTGAAAAAACTTAGCATATACAGTAAATAAAATGAGTTACAGACACAGAGTAATATAACAATAAGCAGCAGAATAGATAAATAGTAGTTCATGAAGCTACTACAGAACATCAGAGTCTAAAACAAATACAACAGAAATCCCAAATACAGAGAAGTCTCAATACAAAAGCAAATGACAAGTCTGAACATAAATAACTGGAAATAACTGAAGTAACTGTAAAGCTGAATAGATAAGATAGATATCCAAGCAAAGCTCAAAGCTCCAAAGGCGAATCTCAAATGCTGTGACACTCAAGCTGACCTGAGCATAAAGCAAAACACAAAGCACTCGAGTCAGGATGAACATTCTTATGCAAGTAAATAACCTCAAGTGAAATGCAGTACAACTTAAAGAATGTTGGGATTCCCATCCTTTAATGAACCGTGGAACTATATGCATACATAGTATAATACGCTACATAGTTAATGTCTATAGTAAAGTAAAATATCAAAAATAGCGTTAAGTCATTACTCATATCCCTCTTAACACATTTTTATATAAATATCGTAGTCTATACAGATACTGTAAGCTCCACCAAACCGGTGGGATACTCAGTGAGCACTTTATAGGTACGATACAAACCAAACTCGTAATGGGCTCGATAAGATATATGTCAAGGCACGTGTGGCAATGCTCAGGGTAGGATACTACTGTTTTGCAGAACCGGGCTAGTGGTAACATATAGTAGCTACTACCGCCCACCTCGAGACACACTCGCATAATCAAAGATGCACCCAATCAAATCACAAAATAACAGAATGGTATCGAAGAAGCATGCTTGATTGGAGGTGCAACCTCACTTAGCCCAGTATAGCTCTAGTTTTTGTCACATCAAGCTGACCTGAGGGGGGTCAAGACTGCGTTCATACCTTATATAGACGTCGCCAAACCATCGTACTTCGTTCTGGATTCTCCACCATATGCACAGTTGTCAAAGTGGTTTTCGGTATTGGCAGAGAGTATGACAACATCCGATCCCGGTCTCTATAACAACCAAATGCTTATTTCACACCGTGGTCATTTCCATTTCAAATAATTCATATTTCATATCGTAATATCATTTTCATTTCAAAATCATATCACTTTCGAAATCGTTGTTTACTCCAAAATCATGTTCATTTCCAAAATCAGAGCCACAATATAGTTTAAATCATCATATTAAATATTCGCATTTAAATCCGCTGAATCTAAACCATAACCGTTCCAACTTAAAAAGTTTGAATATTGAAAGTAGCTTATATATTGGAATAGTTGTACATTAAAAATTGTTTATATAAAAAATATATTATGGATTAAAATAGTTTATATATTAAAAATAGTATATATAATAAAAAGAGTTTATATCAAAAATAGTTTCAAATTAGAATTGTTTCTTCCAATTTCACAAATCAATTCAAATCAACTTTAGTATCAAAATTCAATTTAAATCAATCTCAGTTCAATTATTTCAATTTAAAAGATTAAAGGTTCAATTCAAATTCTCATTATAAACATTTTAATTTATATCAATTTCAAATCCAGGTTTGAACTATAAATTTAAACCAATTCAAATTCAATAGGTTTCAAAGTTTAAATGTTCAAACAATTTACAATGACTAAATTTGATAAATTCATTTATATTTCAACATTCAACTTTAATTTTATTTAAATTTGAAATATTCTCTTCATGATTTTCAATAACATTTAAATAAAATCTCAAATTACAAATTTAAATCAACATTAAATATTCAACTTCAATCATATCTAAAATATTTACCTAAATAAGCATTTAAATAAAATCTCAATTTACAAATTTAAATCAAAGTTAAATATTCAATTTTATTTAAATTTGAAAATATTCATTTAATCACCTTTAATTAAATCAAGTTAGAAAATCGTACCTTTTGAAATCTTAAAATTAATAAGTTTCCTATCAATTCTTATTTGTATTCAATTCTCAAACATATTAAATTACAAATTAACTTAACTTATCTTCCCAACCTTTATTTTATTAAAGTTATTGCAAAATATATTTTCAAAATATTAATATAAAATTTAAATAAATATTTTAAATATAATATATATACTTATCCAATTAAATTCTATTATATTAGTTACTATTTAATTAAATCTTATTATTATGATATTTTAAATCTTAATTTATATATTTTAAAAATAATAAAGTTATAAGAAATTTGTTATAATTTACATTTTAAAACTTAACTTATAATTTTAAAATTTCCAACACATCTAATTTTAAAATCTAAAATTCCACACATATTAAAATAAACCTTTATGTTATATTTAAAAATCAATTATTAAAACCTATATATTTCCTTCCAAAACTTTGGGAATCATTTTTCAAAATAGACCAATGGTGTCCGTGTATAATTTTCTATTCTTTGGTCAAGTGATATTGATATTTATCATTTCAATCCACAATAATTTAGTATTTGCGACTATATATCATTTCTACCCGCAATCCCAAATTAAAAAAACTATAAAATCGCTTGGATTTATCATTTCAACCTATAACAATATTCCCCTAATCTATAAGATCATTCGAGTATGTATCATTTCAACCCATAGGGATTTCTCAACTAACAGGGAACTTGTAGTGTGAGAACTAATAATTTAAAATATCATATCAATTACAAGCATGGATCATAACTAACAATTTAAAAACAATCTATATACAAGGTTATATATGTCAATTAACATAGCTAAACAATTTTAAATATTAACATATCATATTCACTGACCAATTCAAATTTAACAACATATTTCAATCGTCATTTCATGTGAATTAAATTTACTAAATATAAGAATGTTTATCATGAGTGATCGCTAATCTTTCAAGGCTTTGAAAACAATGATGGCGACACGGACATGCACATAGATACGGACAGGAGCAAAGCAAAGCAAAAGCTATTGATCTTTTTGGATAGCGAGCACACGAGGCAAAGCACTTCAATTCGATATATATATGTATGTATGTATGTATAATCAGATCACACACAAATATATATATATATATATATATATATATATATATATATATATATATATATATATATATATATATAACAGATCACACTCTCTCTCTTTTTGGTAGAAGGGGAAGAGAAAAGCTACAGGAGTTCGATGCTTGGTTGCTCTGCCGGGGAAAAGGTCGCCTGGAGTGGATGTTGTGACTATGGACAGTGCTAGGTTGTCAGATGATGTGGAGAGTGCGGGTGCTGCTACCATGATGGGCTGTGATGAATGGTCGGAGTAGCTGCCGAGGGAAAAGAGGTGACGTGGATGGTTCGGGTAGCGGTCGAAGAATGGGTTGAGTTTGGTGAGTTGTGCTGTCGAGAGAGGCTGTTGTGATGGGTAAGAAGCTATTCGGGTTTGTCGCGTGGAGATCTGATAATGCTGGAGGAGTGACTGGAGGGTGGTAATGCTTGGCTTCAGGTTAGGAAGTGGGGTATTCGGTGCTCGGGTTGGTTATTGTTAGGTGCGGGGGAAGGAAGCGAGGTCGTGGAGCTTTGGCTGTCAGGAAGTGCGGCTGTTGGTCGGTTGTCTGAGAAGGGTGAAGAGCGTGTGAGCTGTGAGTGCTGGGATTGTGATGCGGTGGGAAGATGAGTGGGTTTGTTGTGGTTATGATTTGCATGGAGATGAAAGTGCGGTGTGTAAGAAATGCGGATTACGGATCTTAAGGCTAAGATTAACATCAGAGGGGGGGGGGGGTGAATAGTGTTAATCAAGAATTACTAAATCTTTTTAATTTATGTTAATTTAGACACAAAAGTATGCAATATACAGACACAGATTTGATCACAGAAACAATCACAGATGCAGGAATAAAATAAAAGCAGTAAAGGAAAGAACACACCGGATTTTATACTAGTTCGGAGTTACCCTACATCCAGTCCCGCAACACAAGTACGGATTTCCTTTCAAAAGCAATTGTACAATTACACCCTCGGTTTCAAGGCTACGAGGTACACCCTCCAGAATTTTGATACTCTGGGTAGAAATACTTGATTTTCGGGCCACAAGTTTACCCAATTGATTTACCAAGGCTATAATCACACCTTTTCCCTTTTGATTGATTTCCAAGGCTACAATCACACCTTTTCTCACTTAATGGATTACAAAGAAGTCTATAACTCTAAATAGCACTGAGAATCTTGTAGAGATAGTGATAGAGAATCAAACTAGAAGTAATCGAGTATGATTCAATGTTGATTTTGGCAGAGTAATGATAAGAATATGTATTAAGAAATGAGGAAGAAGAAGAGGAGTGAAAACAAAAAAAAAAGTGATTGAAAATTCGTTGAAACTGACCTCTATTTATAGAAGAACAACAACCATGACCATTCATGAAGAGTTATGGCGAATAGACACTTCTTTTGAAATTTGAATTTTTGAATCAAACTATCACCATGTCGACATGGTACCCATAGGAATGTCGACATCCCAAAGCATTTTATGATGTTTTGAATTTCTTTGAAAATAACCTTTATCTTATATAAAAACTAATTTAAACTTTATAAATATACTTGACTATAGTTGAATTTCATAAGTAAATATAAAGAATAATATATATAGAATTTAACCATAATTTTATATTTAAATCTAAGTATAAATATTTAAAAGTTAAATATATTATTAAAAAAGATAGTTTAAAATCAGGAGTAATTTGACTTTGAAAACAAAGATGTTTTTGAGGCTAAAATTATTTAAAATCAGGATCGAGGGGGAATCTTTTAAAAGGAAAGTTTTGAAAACATTTTGAAAACATGATATAATTTTGAAAAATCATTTTGAATAAAAATTAGCGGATACAAAACAATGTTCCACTAGATTTTTCGTAGGTTCCATCCTACTTAGGGTTCCATCCCTTTAACGGGCTCAAAGTGGATTCCATTCCACGAATAAATTGGATTTTAAGATGCCAGTGCTTTTCTATGAGTTTTAACAAAAATTCCTAATAATAAAAAATACTTATCCTTGAAATCTTGAACTCTTAATAGTTTCGATACTCATGAGTCTTCTATCTTGATATTATATCTTGATACCTTGAATCTCTATACTGTACAATCTTCATTCTTTGTACCTACATGGTTAAATCCTGCATATACATATATATCTAAACTTATAATGTTAGTATTTATATTTTAAATCTATTCTAAGGTTGTTGTCATCAAAACCATCATCTCACAGACTAACAATCCTCCCCTTTTTGATGATGACAACCTTTGTTTATAAAATATTATTTCTATTCTAATAACTCCCTCTAAAACTAACAACTCCCCCTTAATCTATACCTAACTACCCTATTTTATATTTCTCCCCCTTTATCATCAACAAAAACTTACCCCCCCTCATTCTTGGTCTTCAGTACCTGCATTGATAAACTATACAACGGAATATATAGAGTAGGAAATAATTATACTTCTAAGCATGATAACTAATTTAAAGATTATATAGATTTCAATGTGTGTATATATATATATATATATATATATATATGTTTTACACACCAATCTTCAAATCAATAGGAAATCAATCCATACAAAGTATCAATTAAAGTAAATAAAAAATTAAACGTTACGTGGAACTTCCACCCATCCTTCTTCTCCAAAGATTGGGTCTGCCTTAATAGCATCCCAATTATCATTGTCATTGGTGAGAGAGATAGGAGGATGTGCTTCGTTATCATCCTTATGCAGAGAGGAGATCATCCATCGTATCGCATCGAAGTGCCTTTCTTGTTCCTTTATCATCTGCATTTGACTTAATTCTAAATGACGCTGGTTTCGTAGAATAAATGAGAGTATATTCTTGAACGAATTAAGAGTTTCTTCAAGATTTTCGGATAAATTGTGAATAGGATTAGCCATAGTTGAATTTGTGAAAGAAATGGAGGATATAGATGATAAGAAATAAATTTCAGTGAAGAATTCTGGAAAAAACAAGTATATATAGGTATAGAAATTCATTTGAATTGAATAGACATGTGGTAGTTATTCAAATTTCAAATTCAAAATCAATTGCCATTTCTGACCAGTACATGTCGACATGGTCACATAGGGGATGTCGACATGGGTTAGTGAAATGTTATGACTAATTTTGATTTTGTGAATAATTGTGTGTATATATATATATAATATACTAACATTTATTCTAGAGATAAGATAAGGTAGATAACAGAAAGGAAATTTCATTTCATTGCATACTACGATAATACAATAATTAAGCACAGAACAAACTACATGAACATTTGAAATAAAGGAAACTAAAACAAATACAACAAGATACGAAAAGATGAAACTAGTTAGAGGATGAAGATGATGAAGATAGTCCAAGTTTCTTGCTGACTTTTGAAAAGAACTTGTTCATCTTCGAAGAAATGTTATCCAACTTTTTACTAACGGATCATTTCAGAATCCGTTGATTCTCCACAATTATCTTTTAGTTTTTGAGAAGAGTTTTGTTGGATGGATTGGAAGGATATTCAATGCTATCCAAAGACGTTTCACCTTCTTCTTCTTGTTCAATTTCCACTTCATCCCCTTCTAATTCTTCTTCAACTTCCTCTTCTTCCATTTCCTCATGAGCCAAGCGCTCTTCCTTTTCGGTAAGTGTCTCATAAGGTTGAAAAAATGGAATTTTCATAAGCGAAATGTTGGAATGATTGAAAACTTTTCTAGAAACAAATTCTTGTCCTTTGAAATCCACTCCAAAATAGTTAAAAATCCGAGTGAGATAAATTCCATGGTATAAAGTATTCTCACCCATTTCAAGATTTTTAGGACGAAGTTCATCCAAAATAACTTGCGCCCAATTTGTGTCATAGTTTTCGAAAATAGCAAAAAGGGCTTTGCAAACTTTTGAAGTAGGATTGTTAAATTTTTCCGATCTTGGGGTCAAAGTATGTTGCAAAAGAAGATTAACAATTCTTGCTTTTGGTCGAAAATTTCTATTTTTAAAATCAAAATCATCATCTCTTTCGAAAATGTGATGAAATGTCTCACGATCATGTTCATCGATTTTAAAGTTAGAAAGATCCATTCCCGAACTCTTGCAATTGAGAATGGTACCCAAAAGATCACAATTTAAAACAATTTGAGTGCCTTTGACACTACTCCAAATTTCATCTTTGTTTCCAACATAAAATCTGCGATTTAAATTCACATAGAAAATTTTGACAAGATTAGGATAGCAAACAAAATCATTTTGAGAAGCATCAATAAGACTAAGAACGCCATCGTTTGCAGAAAGAGAATCGATTTCATAAGAAGAAAAATCTTGAAAAATAGCTTTTCGGGATGGACTTTGGCATAGTTAGCATAATTGATGTATGCTTTAATTGCCTCCGGATCGTTGAATAATTGCTCTTTGATTTTTCTAGAAATTCTCATGGTTGAGGGGTTGCTTGAAGAAGCCATTAGAGTAGAGAGTAGAGAGCTTGAAGTTATGAAAGAGAGTTTGAATTTGAAAATGAAAGTGAAAAGATATGATAAAAGGTAGTGAATAAATAGATTCTTAAAGGACATATTCACTGGTCAAAAAGTATCTATTCAGAGAATTGAATGAAGTGAAAAGGCAGAGAGAAATTCAAACATTTGAATTCAAATTTTGAAATTCAAATTCAGGTAGCCATGTCGACATCATGGTAGGGACCATATTGACATGTGCTTTTGAATTTTCATGAATTGATTTTTCTTAAGATCTCTAATGTATATATTATTATTATTATTAACGTCTATTATATATTTCTGAAATATTATTATACTTATAATATATTTCAGAAAGTATTAAAAATAATAAAAATAATAATAAAAATAATAAGAAAATAGAAAATAAATTTTAAAATTCAAATAACACACCAATTCAAAATCAATTAATCAAGCAACTAATCTTAAGCAAGCAATTTCAACCAATTGTATTGTAAACGTGTACCTTTTTCTGAGTCCGTTTCTCTGAATTCATCGGAGTCGTGAACAGCTGTGTAACACAAATTCGAATTATCCGTCTTCTGATCATCATCACTTGAGGACGAGTCCGAGTCATCTAAAGTAGCAGTAAATGCACGCTTCCGTTTCTTTGCTGGTTCATTGTTCATAGGAGGATTCTGCCTTTCTGGATACGGATAGTCTCTTTTGAAGTGGCCTGGTTTATCACAGTTATAACACTTGTCATTATTTGACACTGTATTCTGATTTCCAGAATTATTATAGTTGTTTCTCTTGAGATTATTCATCTTTCTGTATTTCAGGAATCTTCTAAAATTTCTGGTCATAAAGGCTATCTCTTCATCATTATCGCTGTTTGAGTCTGATCCATTAGTTAATGTATTGAATGCCATAGATTTCTTTTCAGATGCTTTACTTTCTCTTCTCCCGATCATTTGAACTTCATACGACATTAGATTTCCAATTAATTCTTCTATCTTCAAAATACTGATGTCAATTGCCTCTTCGATCGCAAGTGTCTTTTGATCCCATTCCGGAGTTAGAGAATTTAAAATTTTTCTGACTTGATCTTCTTCAGAAAATTCCTTTCCCAAAGATATTAGAGAATGCACAATATCCTGAAATCTACTATACATATCTAAAATAGACTCATTAACATTCATTTTAAATAATTGAAACTGACTTGTGAGCATGGAAATTTTGGTCTGTTTAACTTTGCTTGTTCCTTCGCGAGTAACTTGCAAAGTTTTCCAGATTTCATATGCAGACTTACAAACTGACACTCTATTGAATTCATTTCTATCTAGTGAACAAAACAGAGTACTCATTGCCTTAGAATTATTTTGTGCAACAGTCTTTCTCTCAGCAGTCCACTGTGCAAAATCAATTGTGGGTTCAAAATATTCAGTTTGTGTGATATTCCAAGTGTCTAATCCTATAGATTGTAAATATATTTTCATCCTACATGCCAAATATGTATAGTTACTGCCATTAAAATGTGGTGGTCTGGCAGTAGACTGACCCTCTACAAACGAACTAGTGACAGGGATACTAGTTTTAATAACAGTACCAATGTTGGTAGCCATTTTGAAAACTTTTCAAAAATCAGATTATGAAACTTTGAAAACCTCGCTCTGATACCAATTGTGAGAAATGTGGATTACGGATCTTAAGGCTAAGATTAACATTAAAGGGGGGGGGGGTGAATAGTGTTAATCAAGAATTACTAAATCTTTTTATTTATGTTAATTTAGACACAAAAGTATGCAATATACAGACACAGATATGATCACAGAAACAATCACAGATGCAGAAATAAAATAAAAGCAGTAATGGAAAGAACACATCGGATTTTATACTAGTTCGGAGTTACCCTACATCCAGTCCCGCAACACAAGTACGGATTTCCTTTCAAAAGCAATTGTACAATTACACCCTCGGTTTCAAGGCTACGAGGTACACCCTCCAGAATTTCGATCCTCTGGGCAGAGATACTTGATTTCCGAGCCACAAGTTTACCCAATTGATTTACCAAGGCTACAATCACACCTTTTCCTTTTTGATTGATTTCCAAGGCTACAATCACACCTTTTCTCACTTAATGGATTACAAAGAAGTCTATAACTCTGAATAGCACTGAGAATCTTGTAGAGATAGTGATAGAGAATCAAACTAGAAGTAATCGAGTATGATTCAATGTTGATTTCGACAAAGTAATGATAAGAATATGTATTAAGAAATGAGGAAGAAGAAGAGGAGTGAAAACCAGAAAAAAGTGATTGAAAATTCGTTGAAACTGACCCCTATTTATAGAAGAACAACAGCCATGACCATTCATGAAGAGTTATGGTGAATAGACACTTCTTTTGAAATTTGAATTTTTAAATCAAACTGTCACCATGTCGACATGGTACCCATAGGCATGCCAACATCCCAAAGCATTTTATGATGTTTCGAATTTCTTTGAAAATAACCTTTATCTTATATAAAAACTAATTTAAACTTTATAAATATACTTGACTATAGTCGAATTTCATAAGTAAATATAAAGAATAATATATATAGAATTTAACCATAATTTTATATTTAAATCTAAGTATAGATATTTAAAAGTTAAATATATTATTAAAAAAGATAGTTTAAAATCAGGAGTAATTTGACTTTGAAAACAAAGATGTTTTTGAGGCTAAAATTATTTAAAATCAGGATCGAGGATTTTGAATCTTTTGAAAGGAAAGTTTTGAAAATATTTTGAAAACAGGATATAATTTTGAAAAATCATTTTGAATAAAAGTTAGCGGATACAAAACAATGTTCCACTAGATTTTTCGTAGGTTCCGTCCTACTTAGGGTTCCATCCCTTTAACGGGCTCGAAGTGGATTCCATTCCACGAATAAATTGGATTTTAAGATGCCAGTGCTTTTATTCGAGTTTTAACAAAAATTCCTAATAATAAAAAATATTTATCCTTGAAATCTTGAACTCTTGATAGTCTCGATACTCATGAGTCTTCTATCTTGATATTTTATCTTCATATCTTGAATCTCTATACTGTACAGTCTTCATTCTCTGTACCTGCATGGTTAAATCCTGCATATACATATATATCTAAAGTTATAATGTTAGTATTTATATTTTATAATCTATTCTAAGGTTGTTGTCATCAAAACCATCATCTCACGGACTAACACGGTGCTCGGTTGTGAGTTACGACAATGAAATGGGTGGACGGTGGAGCAAACAAGGTCGGAGAGGAGACGAGCAAAATTCGGCGAAAGAAAAGAATAAGCATTTCTTTGGAAACAAATATATACAAGCTTTGTATAATTTTTTTTATAAAAGCTGGAACATATAGAAAGAAAGGAGACGGAGGAAAATGAACAAGCATATAAAAATGAAAAGTGGGGTTAACTAAATGTCAAATGCTGAATTTCAGGAATATTAAGGGCAAAAGGCTATTGGTTTCTCCCAGGACAATTGAAAGGACACAGAACCCAAAAGGCTCAAACGGGTACCGATACGGCTAACCGTTTCGCGGATTTCGCCATGTACCGGATACTGAAATGCACAAATGAATATACTACGGAGATCAGCGTGATGAGATAAACAAAATGGTATACAAATATTAGTGACATGATCCACCTATCAAAACTTGATTTTTCACTGCCAGAATTGCTGCTAAAACGCCGCAAATAAGATAAACGGGGCTAGAGCAGTCCAAATTTGGCGAAACAAAATATGACGTCTCACTCAAAAAATAATTTACAATTTTATTATATAAAAATATTTAGATTTCAAAAATATTTTATTTCCAGCAAATTTTGACTGATTTTAAAATTGAAATTTCACAACTGAACAAACTAACATATTTTTTGATAAAAGTATTGCACTTGCTATGTTTAAATAGACGTATTTCAAATATCAAAATTTCATTGCGAAAATAATTGTTTAATTTTATGAAAAATTTGGTTAATTATGTTATCAAAATTGTAAAATTTTCAACTCTTACAAATCTCTTAAGGCCACTCAAACTTTTTAATAAGGAAGAGGCAAACCCTCCAGTAGACATTTAACACCTCGACCCCCAAGCAGACCTCACAAAAAATTTCCACCGCTGTACTGAAAAAATAATTCCCATTCAATACTTCTTGAATAGGAAAAAGATAGACCCTACAATAACCATTTAATACCTCAACCCTGAAGCAGGCCCACATGAACTACCCCACGTCAAAAGGAAATCATGACCATTTAATACTTCTTAAATAGGGAAGAAGCGGACCCAACAACTATGTAATACATCAACCCCGAAGTAGGCCCTCTTGGAATTTCCCCCAAACCCATTCACGAACGTATATCCCACGTGTCCTATAGTTGGAGATGTCCTACATCATTAGTACATACACACAACTGCTGGTAGACCCTTGTAGAAGGAAGACTTTCATTGTGTAACTCTACTGACCTCGTATCGCAACACATACTAAACCAAGTCATTTATAAAATATTAGGTTAGGCTCACTAATTCACACCCATCATAAGCACATTATCGGGGCCATATAGTTTCAACTGTGGAAATTATTACGCCTCCTAAATTCATTAATTAGTATTCATTGTTTGCATTCTATAAACTTCCAATTTATTTTATATGCATATTATCTTTAACTTCTTACCCCTTTAATGTTATTAAATGTCATTTACAGCTTCTTTTACCTCTAATTACTGCCTGTATTAATTTGATTTCTGTGACTTCTCCTTACTCCTTAATTTAGTACATTACTCGTATTTTAGCATTTTATTTGTAATTAATATGATAACGTACGATTAATTGCACGTTACTATGCATATTAATGTCGTAACAGACATTTATTTATTTCTTAAACTTATGCTTTATTTCATATATGTATAATTAGTAAACAATATTATTATATTTCTATTTAAGACTTTTAAGTTTCTACATATAGGGATTCCGCAAAAATATTTATTTCCACAGTTTAATGTATTGGAACTGTTAAATTTGGATGATTTAAATATTTGTTAAAAAGGAAAGAAATTGATCAATTGATTCATTTAAATCAATTAATTTGGCTGGTATATGGAAGGTTATTTTGAAGGAAACTAATTAATCAGTCAACCAATTAATTAGTCAAAAAATTTGTTAAATGAAGAAAGAAAAGATTGCTGATGGAGATTGATTCAAACAAGGAAAATTATGAAAACCAAGATTATCATTATCCATTTACATAGAAATCAAATCATGGATATTCGGAAAGGTTTCAAACATAATCTGTAAATTAATTTTCTTAATCTCTAAGTAACTCCTTCATTAAGTTTATTTAAATGAAGGAAGTTCATCTTCATATGTGAAAGCAAGTGTGTGAGAGTATCCACCATTATTCTTCCCTCTCTTTTGTACTCTTTTCTTTAATGAAATAAAAGAAGTTGTTGGGTCTTTGTGGACGTATCATATTCATATCTGAACTACGTTAAATCTTCTGTGTCTCTTATTTCTGTTATTATTTCTGTGAGACTTCATAATCGATTTTTTTAAGTTCCATTGGTATCTAAATATGCAATACTAGATCCTGATCAAATAATTCGCTTCTGCTCAAACTAAAATAAATTTCACTACAGTTTGGCTGCTTGGATATTAATGGCTACTTCCAGTAAGTCTGTTGGTAGATCTGGTGTCATGGATTAACATGTTTTGACGGAAAAGGGAGATTTTGGTACTTGGAAGATGCAGATGGAAGCTGTATTAAAGAAGGAGAAGACTTATAGGGTTGTTTCTGCGCCTGAGAAATTGAAAGGTATTGATGCAGCTGATTTGGAAGAGATGGAAGATGAAGCTCTCACAACAATTTAGCTGAGCCTTTAAGATGAAGTTCTTAGAGAATTCTCTCAGAAGAAGATGGCGAAGGAACTTTGGGATGCATTATCGAATGCATATCAAGACAAGTCTCTCACTAATCGGATTATTCTTCAGCAACAATTTTATTCGTTCAAGATGAAGCCTGGAGCGAATCTCATGCAGCATGTAGATGCTTTGATGACTTTGATTATGAACCTGAAGGCAGAGGAAGTTGATATCACCGTTAGGCTCAAGCTGTGATCCTCTTATGTTCCTTGCCTAAGGAGTACAGTACTTTTGTTAATTACAAGATTTACGGCCGTAGTAAAATTAGTCTATCTAATGTGAAGGCCGGTCTTCATAATGAAGTATTAAGAGGTAGATTGGTGGGCACTAGCTTGGATAGTGATACCGAAGGCTTATCTTTTCAGAGAGGTAGAGGCCAAAGCAGGTCGAAGAAAGGTGGAGGATGGAATTCTTCACGGTCTCAGTCTAGAGGACCTAAGAATTTGACTTGTCGTTATTGTAAGAAACCAAGGCACTTCATAGCACAATATCCCAAGCTTGAAGGTAGAAGAAAAGATCCAAAGCAAGCCTTAACTTCTACAGCAGAGAAATCAGATACAAAAAGTGACACCGATGTATTTACAGCTTCTGGCTCTTCTGGGAAGAGCAACTTATGGCTGATTGATTCTGGCGCATCCTATCATATGACACCTGATAGGAACTGCTTTTCCATTTACCGTGAAATTGATGGAGGAGAAGTTTTAATGGGTAATGATGCTTCTTGCCGTATGGTTGGTGTTCGTAACGTGATGATTAGGATGTTTGATGGTATTATTCGTATGATCACCGATGTTAGACATATACCCGATTCGAGGAGGAGCTTGATCTCTGTAGGGGCATTGAGTAGACTTGGCTTGAAGATTGTAGTAGAAGGACAGAAAATAAAGATATCGAAGGGTTCTATGATTGTTATGAGAGGTGCGAGGGCAGGAAATCTTTATCTATTAAATGGCATTATTGTAATTGGTGAATCAGCTTCTGTTACATCTGTTGATTCGGATTCTTCCAGATTATGGCACTTACGGATGGGTCATATCGACAACATGGATGAGTTGAGAAAACGAGGATTAATTGATGGAGCTCATTATTCAAAACTTGGTTTTTGTGAAGTGTGTGTTCTTGGAAAGCAGACTAAGATTTCTTTTGGTACAGAACAGCACAAAGCAAAAGCTGTCTTGGAGTATGTTCATACAGATGTCTAGGGTCCCTTCCCTTATCAATCTTTAGATGAAGCCAAGTATTTCGTTTCATTTACAGATGATTTCTCTCGTAAAGTATGGATGTACTTTCTTCAGTCAAAGAGTGAAACCTTTGCCATGTTTCGAAAGTGGAAATCTATGATTGGGAAGCAGTTAGGGAAGAAATTGAAAGTTCTCCATTCAGATAATGGCGGTGAATTTGTATCATAGGAATTCATCGATTATTGTGAGTCTGAAGGCATTAAGAGGCATTACACTACACCAGGCGGCCCCCAGTCTAATGGAGTTGAAGAAAGGATGAATCAGACATTATTGTAGAGAACAAGATGCCTCAGACTGACTGCTAAATTAAAGAAGGGATTTTGGACTGAAGCTTTATCTATGGTGGCTTTTCTCATCAACGCACACCTTCTACTGCCATAGATACGAAGATACCTGAAGAAGTATGGAAAGAAGAGACTGTTAGCTATTCATTTCTCAAAAGTGTTTGGTTGCCCAGCTTATGTGCATAAGGGCAAAGGGAAGCTGGAACCTAGAGCTCGCAAGTGTATTTTTCCAGGTTATAGGAGAGGAGTGAAGAGATATGGGTTGTGGTGTTCTATTAGCAAGAAGATCGTTATGAGCAGGCATGTGACTTTTGATGAGAAGGCTATGTTGAAGGTGGAGCCTTCCTCATCGGATGACAATAAGAGGCCATCTAAAGAATACCAGACACAAAGCAAGTCATCTGTTGATTCTTTCCATATATGTTCAAATGGTGTTTCCGGCGACACCGTGGTTGATGAGGATACAGAGGATCAAACTCAAGGTGGAGCTCATTCAGAATATAGGCCTGTCAGACAAAGAAGAAAACCAAAGTGGCTTGATGAATTTGTTGGATTGAGCATCGAAGATATTAACTTCGATGACAAGGCAACATATGCTTTGAATGTTGTGAGCCATGTGATTATAGAGAAACTATCGCATCAGTTAACAGTTCTAGTTGGTTAGTTGCTATGGAGAAGGAGGTTGAATCATTGTAGAGAAATCATACTTGGGATTTGGTGCCTCTTCCCATCAACAAGAAAGCTATTGGATTCAAGTGAATCTATAGAGTGAAAGACGATGAAAATGGTAATCTCAGATACAAGGCAAGGTTAGTCGCAAAGGGGTATGTTCAGAAGAAGGGGGTAGAGTATCATGATATCTTTGCTCCAGTGGTTAGACATACTTCTATTCATATTCTTTTGGCATTAGTTTCTCATTGTGATATGGAATTAAAGCAACTAGATGTCAAGACTGCATTCTTGCGTGGTGATCTGGATGAGGAGATTTATTTAAAGTAGCAAGAAGAGTTCATTGATAGTAACAGACCAGACTATGTTTGCAAACTCAACAAATCTCTATATGGACTGAAGCAGTCTCCTAGACTATGGTATAAGAGGTTTGCTAAGTTTATGCTTTCACAGGGATACTCCAGAAGTTTCAAAGTGTTTATTTTAGGAGATGTGATGGTGATATGATTTATTTGTTGTTATATGTTGATGATATGATGATTGCATCTCAGAGTATGCTCAGAATTAAGAAGTTGAAAGCAAAGATCGGTAGAGAGTTTGACATGAAGGATTTGGAAAAGGCACAAAGAATTGGGTATGGAGATAAGCAGAGATAGAAAAGAAGAGAGTTAAGGCTCACTTAAGCGTAGTACATCGAGAAAGTCCTCGCTCGATTTGGAATGGAGAAAGCCAAACCAGTTGGTACTCCATTAAGCTCTTAGTTTAAGTTGTCAGAAGACTTATCTCCCTCATCAGAAGAAGACAAGAGGTATATGGCTGATATACCTTATTCTAGTGCTGTTGGTAGTCTTATGTATGCGATGGTGTGCACAAGACCAGATTTGGCCCATGCAGTGGGTGTTGTGAGTCGATATGTGTCCAACCAGGCAAAGAACATTGGCAAGCTGTGAAGTGGATTCTTAGATATCTTTGAGGCACTTCTTCGGTGGGCTTGTTGTATGGTGGAGTGGATGGTGACATCTTTCTTCGAGGATGCTGTGATTCTGATTATGCTGGGGATACAGATGCTAGGAAGTCAGTGTCGGGCTATGTTTTAACACTTGGCATAGGCTCGATTTCATGGAGATCAAAGCTGTAATCTGTCGTAGCTTTATCGACTACCGAAGCAGAGTTGATATCGATTGTGGAAGCAATAAAGGAAGGATTATACTTACTTCAGTTGTTGGATGGTCTTTCAATGGTGCAGCAGACAGTAGAGCTATTTTCAAATAGTCAGTGTGCAATATATCTTGTAAAGGGTCAAGCTTATAGTTCACGAACGAAGCATATTGATGTTAGAGGTTTCTTTCTTATGCTTAAGGAAGAATGAAGCAAGAAAAAATTGTTGAAAGTGAGTACTTTGGATAATCCTTCAGATATGATGACAAAGTCACTTCCAAAGGACGAGTTTGAGCATTGCTCAAACTTGATCAGTTTGATACCTGTTACTTGAGCACCATGGGACGCTAGACCCAACAACTTCTATGTTGATTGCTTGATGATAAGGTGATGAAGAGAGATTGTTAGAGTGTTAAATTTGGATGATTCAAAAATTAGTTAAAGAGGAAAGAAATTAATTAATTGATTCATTCAAATCAATTAATTTGGCTAGTATATGGAAGGATATTTTGAAGGAAACTAATTAACTAGTCAACCAATTAATTACTCAAAGAATTTTTTATATGAAGAAAGAAAAGATTGCTGATGGAGACTGATTCAAACAAGGAAAATTGTGGAAACCAAAATTATCATTATCCATTTACATAGAAATCAAAACATGGATATTCGAGAAGGTTTCAAACATAATCTGTAAACTAATTTTCTTAATCTCTAAGTAACTCCTTCATTAAGTCTATTTAAATGAAGAAAGTTCATCTTCATGTGTGAAAGCAAGTGTGTGAGAGTATCCACCATTATTCTTCCCTCTATTTTGTACTCTTTTCTTTAGTGAAATAAAAGAAGTTGTCGGGTCTCCATGGACGTAAGATAGTCATATTTGAACCACGTTAAATCTTCTGTGTCTCTTATTTCTGTTATTATTTTGTGGGACTGCATAATTGATTTTTTACGTTCCATTGGTATATAAATAGGCAATACTAGATCTTAATCAAATAATTTGCTTTCGCTCAAATTAAAACAAATTTCACCACAGGAACCGTATCTTATCCAAAAGAGAAAGGTTGTCGTTGCAACTTTCCACAAGTTACCAAAAAGTAGGATTGTGCTGCATTTGTAATTACAAGGAACTATCCCTCTTTATTCTTATTGAATCTAAGTAGTTAATATCAATATTCGGTATGTATCGGTCATGTACTAATATGAGATATTTTAAAATATCGTGATTATCGATATTATAGGTGATATATCGAGCATGTGTAGAACATGTTATAAACCATATTGTATTATTTTATAATGTTATAATGAGGCTATATTTTTTTAATATATGGATCAATATTTGCAATAACTATTAAACAATGATTGCATATAGTTTATAGATTAAAAAATGTTTTTAGGATATTCTATTAAACACAAGTCACAGAATAAACTTATTAAGATCAAGAAATTCATTGAACGAGTACGAACCTGTGCTACACATACAGGGATTAGTATATAATTCTGTTAACGGTGTAATTTTTTAGATTTTATAGTATATGAAGATGAAAGCACATATTTACAGGATGTAAATTTTTAAATTAATTTTTTCGTAAAAGCTACTAACGAAAATGTGTTGATAAGTCTATTTAAATAGTCTTAGAGCATATAGAGTATAATTAATATCCTTTGTATAGAAAACATTACATAAACTATCGGTTGTTCCTAACTTTGTAAGCACTTGATTACTAATGTCATTTAATTCATTTTCATATGTAATTTACATTAGTTCAACATAGTTTTATCCTATTTTTAACATATAAATCTAAATATGTGTTATAGAATAAAGAAAATATGAAGCCATTAGAGAGAGAGGCAAAAGACATATTATTTATTCCTGAGAATAGATTATCTATTTACATTACATTAGCACCTTTATATAGAGGCCTAGGAGCTTGGGGTAGAACTAATCCCACGATGTGGGACTAAATACAAAACAGTATATAACATATTCACTGTTTATATTTACATATATTATAACACTCCCCCTTGAATATGCGTCTTCAAAATCTTGAATCCTCTGATAACTAGAAATTGTCCGTTTCGAAACGTGTATGATGATTGCTCCCCCTCATTATTATCTTGCTTGCATTTATCCATTCAGATAATATAGATATTGTCCGTTGCCTCATTAAAAACCTCTATTAGAAAAACCCAGTGGGAAAAAATTTTGAACGAGGAAAAGAGTGCAACTTGTGAAATCATAAATATCATACTAAAAATGATATCCGTTATAAGAGTTTGATACTTCAGGATCAAAATAATGCCTCATTAAAATCTTACTAAGAAAAGCTCAATGGGAAAAATCTTAGTGAAGGAAAAAGAGTACAATGACATATTTTATTTTCTTATTTCTTTAAATAAAGCTTGATACTTCTGGATCAAACTAATGCCTCATTAAAACCTTACTAAGTAAAACTCTATGGGAAAAATCTTAGTGAAGGAAAAAGAGTACAATATAGTATGTCATATTTCTATAATTTACTGCATCTGACAGAGTTTGATACTTCTGGATCAATTTAATACGTCAGTAAAAACCTTACAAAGGAAAACCCGATGGGAAAAACCTTAGTCAAGGATAAAAATATAATTTAACTTAAATAACATATTTGAGATGTTATTTCTTGAAAAGACGTTTGATTTTTCTAGATCAAGATAATGCCTCATTAAAACCTTAATAAGAAAAACCCAATGGTAAAAATCTTAAATAAGGAAAAAGAGTACATTATAGCTTATTTCAAATGTTACTAGGGAGTTGATACTTCTGGGTCAAGATAATGCCTCGTTAAAACCTTACTAATAAAAACCCAGTGGAAAAAAATCTTAGTCAAGGAAAAAGAGTGCATTATAAAATACTTATGAATTGTAACGACCCGCCTTTTTGGACAGTTTAAACCGACGATCAAATACACATGTCGATTCCAAACCATTTAAAAGGGCAGATAGTTATTGGGGTAAATAAGAAAAGAAAAGAAAGAGAAATAAAGGAAATGAAACAACACAGAATCTCGTAGCGGAACGATAAAATATAATAGTCAAATAAACAGTTCATGAAGCTGTCTACTATACTTTGACAATTATTTATACAACATTTATCAGAGTTTATACATATACAACAGAACAATTAAATAATGCAGCAGATAGCATGATGCAAGGGTAATAATAGTAATAGTATACCAAATCTTCGTCTTCGTCCTCCAGAATAGATCTTCAAAATCTGAAAACTCAGGACTGACCCGAGCGTAATGAAAAGACAAAAAACTCGAGTCAGGACTAAAATATCCTTATGAAAGCTAAATCAATCGTAAATAAATATGAGTGCAACGGCGTCGGAGATGTTTACGGGGTTTGACATCTCCTATCCAGTGTCAACATGCGTGCAATAACTCAGGAGATGTTACGGGATTTTCCATCTCCTAAGGATCCGTTAAACTATCTACTATATAGTAATGTACGCTAAGTAGATAATGTCTATCAGTAATATAAAGTATCAAAATAGCGTTAAGGCGTTACCATAATCCCCCTTAACACATTTTATATTCCCAAAAGCATATACAAGACCGTAGTTTCCCCAAAACCGGAAGTCACCAGAGGGCAATCCATGTACTCAAGGTACAAATCAAAACGTAGTGGTCACGAATAGGATAATCAGTATGACAAGGTACATGAGGCGATACCAACTAGGATACTAGTAGTTGCGTGATCCGGACTGATGTTGGGCATAGCCAGCAGCTACCCCAACACCGCGAAACAACACTCCGAAATCAAAGGGTGCACCCAAATCGCATCACAAATGTAATAGATATGGTATCGAAGAAGCGTGTCCGCTAGAGGTGGCGAACCTCAATGGCCCGGCGCGGCTCCTGTTTTAGTCATGTCAGGGGTCATCCAATATCATTCTCTTTCTTCAGTCAACGCGTTCACCAAACCATCCACTTCATTCTGGATCAACACTCCGCGTATAATAGTTATTAAAGTGGTTTTCGGTATCGACAGAGAGTATGTCCATATCCGATCCCGGTCTCTTTAATAACTACGTATTATTACACCGTTGGCTCTTTTAAATTTCAAATCGAATCATAATTGATATCAAAATATCATATTCGCTTCAAAAATCAAATCTATTTCAAATATCATCGTATCTATTCAAATGTAAGATTCGTTTCAAACATAAATTTTCGCATCAATATCTCATTTCGATTTCAAAATCATTTCGAATTTCAATTTAGGTCACAACTTCATTTAACTCAATTCGTATTTAAATTCAAGTTTTAAATATAAACGTTTCACCTTATTGACCAGCTTAGGATTTAAAAAAAAAATAGCTTTAAGTAGTTTAAAATAATTAAAATAGTTAAAATACTTTAAAATCTTAAAACGGATTTCAAATAGATAAATTAGTTTAAAATAATTTAAACTGGGTTAAGTAGATTTAAAATAGATTAAAATAGTTTATGTATTCAAAAATGGTTTATATAACTGAGAAATTTGGAAACAAAATAAACAGCTTCAAAACCAAACCATTTCAATTATAACTTCTCAATTCAAAACAATTTCAATTTCCCTTCTACCGATTCAATTTCGATTTCAATTCAAATCAATGTCAACTTTGACTTCAAATTTATTCAATTTTATATTCACTTTCAATTAATTCAATTTCAATTTATATCGATTTAGAGCTTGGTTTTCAAAATATCCATTTATAACACTTAACAAAATTATTCATCAATATTCAAGTTTAAATCCAAATTTCAATATATGATTCATTTCCAAGCTCGATTTCAAAATATCATTTTTATCACTATTACTTAGTAATATTCAAAGCTCGAATTTTAGGTTAAATCTTTATACAAATCAATTTTCGAAATTCAATCATATCTCGATTTTTAAATTTTCCAAAGTCTCCACTTTATTATTTAACAAAATTCCTTTAACCAAAATTTATTTCAACATTCCAAACTCAATTTCTTCGGTGAATTCAGTTTCTATAAATCGATTTCTATTTATAACTTTTAAATCAAAACATTTAAATAGATTTCAAATCGACGATTTCAAAAATTATTAATTTAGCCAATTCGGTGTCCGTATATAATTTTCTATCATATGGCCAAGTAGTTATTTATTTCAATTAAATGTCAGGGATGAGTATATATTACTTAAATTAAATCACAGTGTCATATGTATGCATAACAGGATATATAGAAGCAAATAAACATCCAAACATTCAAATATCAACCAATAGCATCCATCAAAATACATCATCCAATAAACAATACAATTCATGGCAGTTTCATAGTTATCAATGTCAGGTAATTTAATCGCAATTCAATTTTAACTTCAATTTAACTGTCAATTAAATTTTTCAGTGGTTAATTCAAATGACAAGCTATATGACAATTAATTTTTTATCAAACAACGACAAATAAAATCATAACACTTCATAATATCAAATTTAACAAGCATAAGGATATTTAGTACGTTGTGAGCGTTATAAAACACTCACTTTGATTTTTACGATTTTAAATCAAATCGAACGACGTTCGATTTAACTCAAAATTTTCTCTAGCTCCAAATGATTCCAATCCAGCTCCATTGCGTAGTATTCGACGATACGAACGCAACGCAATTCGTTTCGTTCGATTCCGACCTCGCAGCAAAAAGATACACTATTTGTTTAAACATTGAACAATTTATAAATTAAAATTTACAATTCCTTTAATAAATTTTTAACCTAAGAAATCAAGGCCGTTGATCTCAAGTCCCAAACCCAGGCCCGCGCGCGTTTCTTCTCTTCTCCCCCTTCAGTTTCTTACGCGAAGAACAACCCAATACTGCCGCCACTACGAGCTTCTTCAACATGATCAGCAACTTCCATCAGGAAGCCCCACGCGAGCACGGCCTACGGCCGAAGACCGCACGAGCTCGGTCAACCCTGGGCTTAGAAAAACGTGCACGAATGCCACACGTTCGCCTCCATTTTGCCGTTGATCCGCTTGACCAAAAACGGTCATCACCGTTGGATTTAAGGATCTCGTTGTGATCTACAATATTGTAGTTGAAGATTTGTTGAATCGCCTTACGGATTGGAAGAATCTGAGGGGAGAAGACGAGAAAATTTTGGCCTTTGAATCTGTAGGAGGCGGCCACCATTTTTCTAGGGTTAGGGTTTTTTTTGTTAATAAAAAAAAACTAATGAAGTGCCTTTATAGAAAAACGACGAACACTATTCATTCCGGATTTTCGAACTCCGATTTACGCGCGGTAACTGACGTTCCTAGGGTTTATCCCGCGTTTCGGACACAATGGAATAGGTTTCGGAAGCTAATTAGATCGTATGTGTGAGTTACGGAAATAAACGATCAAATTTAAATTAAACCGTTTAAACGAATTTCTAGGCGTTTTGGCTCGCCCTGGACAAACGGTAAATCCGTTTGACTTGAAATTTGAAACCTTACAATAATATCACATTACGGATCCGATGAAACTTGTTTTGTTGAAATCCGAGACCGTTTGAAAAATGACTATTTTAACTCGCCAAATTAATATTAAAACAATTTCAACGCGTTTCGAGCTGCCACGGTCAAACGACAACTCCGATTGCTACGAAAATTGAAATCCGATAATAACTAACTATTATGAATCCAATGGAACTAGTTTCGTCCAATTCTGAGACTGTTCGAAAATTGGCTATTTTTCAGTCGCTAATTAAATATTAAAATATTCAATTTTCACAAATAAATTTTAAATTCAGTTTTAAAAGTTCTATAACATGATCAGAACTCCAATATGATAAAATAAAATTTTACAAATCATTTTTAATCATATTAAACCCGCTATTCAATTTATCCAATAAATTCCAATTTTAAAATATTATTAACTCTATTAAAATCCAAATATAACTTACATTCACTTCGAATCATATTAAATCAAATTTCAAATATTCACTCTATTTTTATATATTAAATTTCAATATCAAATTAATCATATCAAATTCAAAATTTAATTTATTCAAACATTCGTAATATTAAATTTAAACAAATTTGATTATTCTTAAATCACTATCTTTTGACATATTCAAAACGAACTTAAACATTTCTTTTGAAACGAATTAAAATTATCGAACAACCATTTCCATTATGCGGTTATTCAATTCCCATTATTAAATTATTCAACAAGTTCCAAATATTAAATTTATACAATTTCGCTTATCGAATAATTCATTATCTTTTGAAATATTGAAATTGAACTTATAAGATTCAACTTTAAAAACCAATTCACAATTTAGAACACTATTTTCATTTTACAGTTATTCAATTATTCAATAAGTTTTGAATATTTAATTTAAACAATTTACCTGTTCAATATTCAATATTTGATTTTAAATAGATTTTACTTATCAATCAATTACTCTATTATACCCAATGAATTCAACATTTATTATCTTATTCAACTATTGATTGCAAAGGCATCCAATAAATAGCTTTTATTTTTCATCACTTGGATAGTTATTTTTGCAATTCATTCCAGTTATTATTATTTCAAACGAATTACAATTTTTTTTTCTAACATTAAATCACGAAAGCTTATTAAATTAGTTATTTTAATTATCGAAAATTTACGGGTCGTTACATGAATTCTCCCCCTGATTTTAATTTTTCCTCTGAATTCATATTCGTCTTTCGATAACTTAAGTTGGTTATAGAGACTTCTGGATCCATAAATATGTATCTCATTCATAATACAATTTATTAATAGTTTTCTTTGATACAATCAAATTTTCTAAGATTGTTTCTTCCAAATATGGTTTGCATTTTATGCATTTGTATGCTACTTTTATGAAAAACACTTCATGTGCTTTCATTTTTATGCTTCAAATTAGTTTTGCGCATTGCAACTATACATCTTTCATGAATATTAAAATTTTCATTACAACATTACTAAAAAGTAGGAAGTAATCTACTCATTTTGAGTTATATCAAGATTTTCATTACAACAATACTTAGAAGAAGGTTGTAATCTACACTTCATGTCTTTTGCATTCTTTATAACTACAAAAGTTATATATATTCTTCAGGAATTTGTATACTTTAATAAGTATTTGCATATCGCAACTACCACTTCAATGGATATTAAGAGTTTTATTACAACAATACTTAAAAACAGGAAGTAATCTACTCATCATGAATTATATCAAGATTTTCATTACAACAATACTCAAAAGTAGGTTGTAATCTATGCTTCTTGTTCTTTGCATTCTTTATAACCATAAAAGATATTTATATTCTTCAGGAATTTGTATATTTTCATCATTTAATATGATTTAAACCATATTTATACCTTCGGGGTATATTAATCATTTCAAGTACTTTCGCTACATTGCGGACTACATGTCCATATTTCTCTATTGGTAAAGGATTCATGATGGCCAGTCATGTTTTCCATTAATCCAGGATCTTTAATCCATTTATAAACATAAACGCTTTATTATTTATAAATTTATGATCATCGATGATTATTTCTTGTCAGTTCTAGACATGATTTATTGAGATCTCTTTAATTATCATGTTTTAGGTACCTAAACCACTTCTGGGTAATTTGACAATCATGTCATTGGTCTCTTCAAGTGCACCCTTAGTGTTTCTTCAAGAACACTCACCTCCATTATTTGGCATCTTTATTACTTACTCCAAAAATATTTTGTACTGACTTTTGAACCATATTTCAGACGTGGTTTACAAATTTTGATCCTTCAGGGATTCAAATCTATATTGGAGAAAGTCTACTAGGGATAATATTGATAATATTTTGCATCATTGTATATTTTAATAAATATTTAACACTGATGATCAAAATGAGCTTGTATCCCTTTATCCTCCCCCTCAATGTTGACAAACATTGTCACATTAAATAATAATCATTTTTGGACTCTCATTTTGATCCATTATGATTTTGCTACTAGCAAATACATCATACATATTAATAATAGGAGGATAATTCTTTTATAAGATGCATTCAATTGATATTGATTATTAGAGTTTGTTCTCATTCATTGATCTAAGCAATTGGAGGAATTTACTTATTGTGTAGATCATTTGAATACATACATGACTTCAGGTCATTCAACATTTATGTTGATTGAATTTTAAATCACTAAATAATAGTTTATAACAAACTTCAGGTTGTTAGCTAAATATTTACATATATGGATGTATACGTGCGTCCACGTATCACATATATATTATAAAATTTTCATATTCTTTCTCATTTGAATTAGTGATTTTTAGAACAAACTATTACAAGGATCCAAACTATTAATTTCTATTTTTAAATCAATGTCAATGCAAACCTATCAAAACCACATGATAATGTTCAAAACATTTGGTTTGAAACCATATCGAACTTCTGGTTCGAACAAAACATACGCACAACTTCAAGTTGTTAAGTTTTATTCCTCAATTATATCTCAAATATCAGTTTTGAACACTAATTATGATTACTTATCAAGGAATAATTTTTAATTGCATATAGACATTTCTACACATCTCTATTGAGAGTTCTGTAAAAAAAATTACAGCAAAAATAATAATAGTATCTTCTAGATACTTAGAATGTTACAGATACAGATTTCCTCAGGACCGCACGTATAGCTCTCAAACTTTTAGGATCTAATCTAAGCTAAATTAGGATCCTTTATAATCAAATTCCTATGCATTTATTTGGTGTAATAAAATTACCAAACGTATATGCAAATCTCTTCTAGAGATATGTTATCATTTTCTAATTTATTAGTTTCTTTTAGGGATATTTTATTATCACTACTTCTGGAGTGAATTTATCTCTTCTAGAGATATATATGTACTATTGGAATGTCATATCAATGTACAATGTTTCTATTTGTAGAAATTACATAATTAATAACATAAAACATCCCTACTGGAAAAAAAAATTGTTGTAACTATCTTTGAAATGACATATCAGACTTTAAATACAGCAACAAAATTAGATGTATCAAATGAAAGTAAGATGCGAAAGATAAAACCACTACTTCTGGAGTGTAACATTGGTATACAATATCAATTTTTTTTTCTCGATAAATTATTGTTATTACTCAAAAATATTTATATCATTATTCCTTCGGGGAATATAGTATTTCCTTTTAAGGAATTGCAATGTAACAAAAATAAAATTTCTATAACATCTCTTCTGGGATGTTAAATTTTGCAATATAAATATAAATAAATCTCTAAAACATCTTTTCAAGAGATTAGTACACACACATCCAATGATGTTTGATATATCATATAACATAATATCTTCAGGATATTTGGTTAATATAATATAAATATGAAGATATAAGGTAAGGTATAACTCATTTGGAGATTTTTGTAATCTCTTGAATGCAGCTTTATTATCTCATATTATAATATATTATTTTCCTTTGACTTCTTCAAGAAGTACAACCTTATCATTTTACACAATTTCAATAGACATGAACTTCAAGTTCACTAATTTATTATGAACTTCGGGTTCTCAATTTTTGGGTAAACTGCCTTTTTTTTGGAAGCTTGTACATTTTGACAAATTAAAAAAAAATACTGACAAGAATTCGAGCTTGTAAAGTTTGTCAGAAAATATTTTCATAATTCCAAACTTCAGGCCTTGGACTTTGAGTTATACAACTTCTATTAAAATAATTCCTTTGAGTTGTTAAACCTATTTTTTCCGTTATAACAGACATTACTTGTCAAAATAAATGCATCAAATAGTAAATCATACGTCTATTCTTATTCCAAACACAAACATACAACGTCATTTAATTTACAATAATCAATGCGTTTAATGCATTTGTGACAATAAATGATTTAATTTATTACCATAACACTTGCAATTAATTCATTTGTGATAAAAACAACTACAATTAACCTTTATATGGTTCAGGATATAACTACTGTCATTGCAAAATAATTTCATTATAAATATATAAACTAATTGAACAAACAGTACTCAAAGTAACACAATTTCATCTCAAATATAGGTTCAATATTACTCAATAATAAAATTAAAATGAATATCTTAAAGCGAAACTTTATTTCCCAATAATCAAAATTTCTAAATAAACAAAATTATCTCAGATCTATCCATACTATTCATAATCATAAATAAATATAAATCACAGATCCAAATCATTATTATTTTCATAAGAAAACTAACTTCATAATTCTTTACCCAATATATCAGAACAAACATGTAAATCTTCAAATCAACACAAGTTATTTTAGAAATTTAAGAAATTAAGATTATTTCAGATCTATTATATTTGATCTATTATATTTTACCTTTTGAAAAGTGATTGGATGCATGGAAGAAGAAAAAAAAATTAGGAAATAAACTTCCTATTAGAATGCCTTATTTTCAATTAAAAAGAAAGAAAGTAGAAGAGTAGATATGTTTCTATATATTTATTTGGTTTTGTAAAAACACCAAATATATCAACAAATCTCTTCTAGAGATTTTTTTTAATATATTGTTTTCACTACTTCTGGAGTGAACAAGTTTCTATACATTTATTTTATTTAGTAGTTAATACCATTGGCAAATATTTTTAGAACTTCAGGTTCCAATTTTACTTTAAAAAAAAGTCTTTGTTTAGTACTTTAGATCCTAAATGGTACAACTTGATTTTCATTATCAAACTTCAGGTTTGATTGCAATTGAAATTTACCATAATCTGAATTAGATTTTCTAATAATTCAAAGCTTCACATCTCAAATTTATATATTTGAGTTTTGATATATAATCCTTTTTTTTAGTTAGAACTTCTGGTTCTTTATTTTGAGGAAACTTGTAATTTACTGATTTATGAAAACTGCAGGTTCTCAATTATTGTTTCCTTTTCCCTTTTTTTTAAAGGAAACATTGGAAGATATTAAGCTTATCATGTAAGCTTTTACTAATGTTTCCATTCACTTAATATGATCTTCTAGATACGTATTATATTTATATTTGTTTCTCTTAGAAACAATAAAATATTTCTTCTGGAAATATAAATCATATATTAAAATAATTTCCAAAGTCTTCATTCAAATCTAAATCAAATCAAAAGCTTTTCAAAATGAAAACCCCATTTACCAACCATGTTTGATTTCTCAAATCCATGTCCAAACTAAATACAATCAAATTCAAAAAAATTGCTTCAATCAACAATATCAAATTTTGTCAAGTTTAAACTTGCATTCCAAAATGAATGAACTAAAAAACATAAAATAAGTATGATATTGAGATCTGCAATATAATAAGATCATAAAAATAGCAAAAAAAATTAGATCTGAAATATAATAACTAATAAAATAAGAATCAGATCTCAAAGTTTAGATCTATATAAGATCTAAAATTATAAAACTAGTATAATAGATTCTAAAAAATAAGACAATAGATTTAGATCTGAATAAGTAGATCTAGAATGGAATGAGATATATAAAAAAATTGGAAGATTAGATCAATCATATTAGAAAAATAACTTACCGTTTTGAGATCTATAATTAGATCTGGAGAAGAATAGATTTGATTTCATAAATTATCACAATTGTAGATCTAAAAAAAAAACTTTTGTGGAGATCTTGCTGATAACGTGTTATAGAATAAAGAAAATAGGAAGCCATTAAAGAGAGAGGGCAAAAGACGTATTATTTATTCCTGAGAATAGACTATCTATTTACATTACATTAGCACCTTTATATAGAGGCCTAGGAGCTTGGGGTAGAACTAATCTCACGATGTGGGACTAAATACAAAATAGTATATAGCATATTCACTATTTATATTTACATATATTATAACAATATGTGCATAATTTTTTGATAATAGTGTTATAAACCTATAGTGGAGAAATTATGCTTGAAATGAGATAATATTTGAGTTTGACTTAGTGAACAACATTTTCATTATTACACATTTTGCAATTTACCATACTAATTAAATTAGAGAAAATATTATAGTAATTTTGAAATATCATGTTCTTTAATACATATATCATAATATGACATGAGAAAATATATAAAATGAGCAGTCAAATTTTGTATCTAGAATATCATTTTGGTTTAAATATCATGCAATAATTTGTTAACTAATAATTATGTATATGGCACTCATTGTTTTATTGTTGTTTTATTAAGCTTCTTAAAAAAACATGATTGGTTACTTATGCATATTCCAACGTTGATGATTCCAACTAATTAAATATTATCCTTGCCCGTTTCAACTAATAAATGTATATTTTTGAAATATATAGTGAAGTAAAATTAAAAACTAGTTTTAATCCATAAAAAATTAAAATGTTCTATTAAACTAAAAGTGAATACCAATTGGAAATAATGAGAATTAGAATGATTTAGCAAACAATTATGATTTGAGGTTAGAGGTTTGAAGTTAGTGTGCTCGTGGACAAATTGAATTAGAGGTTGGACATGAAGTATTTATGTAATGTGTGTGTGTATATATGTATTCCATAATTATTATTTAATTATTATCAATTAATGTATAGTATTGACATGAAGTATTATCTATTGTTTACAAAAAATTCAAAAAAACAGAAATTATGTCCGACTTATCTCAAAAAAGTCGAACATGATTAATACATCTTGTAAAAACACTACATTTTTAAATCCAAATGCAAATCATTAAACCGTCGACGTATCAGTTATGTCAGACTTATCTAAGATAAGTCGAGCGCAATTCTCGCTAACCGCTTTTTGGTTAACATTTTCGGTGTCCATGAACATGGGGACTTAGCATGTAATTATTCCCTAATTAGGTTAAATATTAATGAAAAAGAATTAATTGTAATAATTATCAAATTAGTTTGAATTGGAATCAGATGAAATTGGCAACAATTCATTCGTATTTAACACAATTCTTTCTGTTTGAAGTTAGCATACTCGTAAACATTATTATTAACCCATTTCAATTCGTAATGATTTATAAACATCTCCACGTTGCAAAAAAATCAAAACAATATGGCATAAAGAATCTTTATTGAAAATAAAAAATAACTGCTAAGATCTTCCATAAGAACTCCAATTATTCAGTGTAAATTATGCATTAAATAAGAAAATATGTGCTTTATGAACATTTCATGGTCAATGAAACATTACTATAGAAAAATGTATTACCATAGGTCGATTAAGATGGATAGTATCTAATATTACAAAAAATAAGTCTAGGTTGCGTGCAACAACATAAAACATTATATAAAAATTAAATTTATAGAATGCCTATTTAGAACTAACTTTCAACATATTTTTCTCGAAATGCAATATAAAAATTTATTATTTGACTATTCTTTTACTTCGTGGATTATATTTTATCTACTTGATTTTTTTAAATGCTTATAGTTCACAGTGAAAAATACATCAACTTTATCTCATATTATACTCAATTAAAGATTCTTTGACGTACATGTGTTAATAAATCAATTATGCCTTATAAATTTACGAAGCTAATGAAATTCATGACCATGCTACACGAACACAAACAGATTAGAGAATTTATTTTGTATTAATTATCTTCGATGATAACTTAAGAAACTAATTTGCCATAAATATGATTGTATAAATTTTTAGAAATTTGATTGGATTCTATTATAACATCAAATAACATAATTATAAAATAAACATGTTGCCAAATTATCTGCACATACTTTATATTGTACTATTTTTACTATATTAGGCTTTTTAATAAACTTGGCTTATAAACTAAGCATATTCTAATTTTGATGATTCTGACTACTTGAACATGATCCTAGTTTGTTTGAAAATGTACAAATAATATAAATAAGAGCTACACAACATATTTAATAAAAGTATACTTTGAATATATACAATTAATTAAATTCAAAATTAGTCTCAATCCATCATAAAAATAAAATGTTATATTGACTAAATTTGGACAATAATTGATTAGGATTAATGAAGATTAGTACGTAACTGTTCTCTAACAATAAATTTCAATAAAAGAGAATTAATTATAATAGTTCTCAAATTAGTTTGAGTTTGAAGTAAATGAACATTATCAATTTATTCCATTTAAATGCAGCGGTTTCCATTTGAAGTTAGTTTACTTGTAAACATTGTTGATAACACATCTTCAATTCATAATGATTTATAAACATCTTCAAGCTACAAAATAAAATCAAAACAATATAGAAACAAATAATCTTTGTAGAAAATAAAGATTATTGCCGATATGTTCCATAAAATCTCCACGAATTCAGTGTTAACCATGTATTAAAATAGAAAATGTGTGCTGTTTATGTACTTTTCTTGGTCAGTGAAGCATCATTATTGGAAAATATATTGAACCGTGGGACAATTAAAATGGATAATATTACATATTACAAAAATAAGTCTAGGTTGAGTATAAAAAATAAAATATTTAATTAAAAATTAAGTTTATATACCATTTTAAAACTAAATTTTCAACACAAAGTTACATATGTTAGACTGAGCAAAACTAATATTTATACATTTATATTTCTTTTCTCAAATACGACCAAATTTTTTATTATTTGACCATTCTTTTACTTTATAAATGTGATATTTTCCCTAACTTGATTTCCTTGAATACACATATTTAAAAATGAAGAAACATCAATTTTGTCTCAGATTATACATAATTTAAGATTGATTGGTATGCATATGTTAGTAAATTAGTTATGCTATTCAAATATACAAAGGAAATAAAATTCATGATCGTACCAACGAAAAACAAATTAGATAAATGCTGATGTAAATATAAAACTTGAGAACTAAAAAATTGTTCAACATTACATATCAAAGATTTTATAAAATAATATGATATCGATGTATTAATCAATCCAATAACCTTCTGTAGAATATGAAGGAAACCAATATAATGATACAGATTGGAACTATAACAAGAAGAAAGTATAAGATGTTATCCCACTTTTTGGCAAAGCCGTGATACCAAAAGATTGGTCAAAAACAAAAGACAGTCCACCTCAGAGATTGGTCGTACTTCACTTTACTATGGATATCGATGAATTTTGTCCGAGTCCGGAACGGGCCACAATTGATAGGACACGACAAGAAAGATCATAGAAGTCTGCATTTCAAATTTCAAGTCAATCCGAGGTCGTATGCTCAAGCTATGATGGATTCAAGTTAAGAAGGCACATTGCTCGGTTCGAACCCATCAGTTTCGAACCCATCATACTCGAACCCATCATGTTCGAACCCATTGTATTCGAACCCATCACGTTCGAACCCCTCATGTTCGAACCCATAAGAAGGAGAGACGTTCGAATCCATCGGCCAACATCTTCCTTCGAATCCATCCATCACCTTCGACTCCATCCAGCACCTTCGACTCCATCCAGCACCTTCGACTCCATTCATCGCCTTCGACTCCATCCAGCACCTTCGACTCCATTCATCTTCCTTCGAATCCATCACCTCCGACTCCATCCATCACCTTCGACTCCATCAAGTAAACCCCCACCTGGCTTCGTATCCATTCAACCGAAGCCTCTCTGTATCCTTGCTTCGACTCCATCGTGCATGCTCCACTTCGAATCCATCTAAAGTACACGTCACTGCCTTCGCATACGAAAGCATGGATTCGAACCATATGGAGTCGAACCATATGGATTCGAATCCATGGATTCGAACCGTATGGATTCGAACCGTATGGATTCGAACCATATGGATTCGAACCATATAGGTTCGAATGGCTCAATAAGTGGAGTCGAAGCAAACAGCATGACGAACACCCAATTTTGAACCGATCATAACTCCCAATCTACTGATCCAAATCCCATGAAATTTTTACAGAAGCTTGTCTACATGATGAAGAACGTCCACGCCAAGTTTCATCGCAATTGGACAATTTTTTGATCGATTCGAAGTTCACTTCGAATCGATCCCAAACTGGGCACGCATTCCAAGAACGCGGGCCTGTGGGCCCCCCGTCACGTGCCAAGCAGCCTCTCCAGGTTTTAGGCGGGATTTTGGCCTTCCACACCTATAAATAGAGCCCCTGGTCATTCAGAAAAGGGGTGGGAGAGATTCAGAAGAGAGAAAGCAAGCCCAGACTCTGCTGAATTCAATCCTATTCATCACTATTGCTGTTGAGTTCAGATTTCAAAGCTATAATCCGTTGTAATCAATTAAGATTAGGAAGTTCAAAGCTACAACCCGTTGTAATTGATTAAGATCATCAAGTGAAGCAATAAAGAGAAAACCTTCAAAGTGGACGTAGGCACGAACGCCGAACCACTATAAATCCTGTGTTTGTGATTGTTGTCTGTGAATTATTGTGATTTGTTGCTTAGATCTGAACTCTATATTGATTGTTGTTGAGATCTGTGTTGATTATTATTAATTTGAGTACGTAAACGGGTGCTTTCGCGGTATTGGGTGTTTGTGACCAATTTTGGCGCAAACATTTTGGTGCTTTCACTGAGAAGCTAATTCAGGAAGAAGTTGAATTTGAAAATCTAGGAGTTCAGATCTAGGAATTATGACAAGACAATCGAGTAGAAGGCCAAGGCCTGAGAGAAGCGAACCACAAGGAAGTCAAGAGGCTTCCTCAGGAGGGAATCAAGCATCGATCTACATCACTAGGGACGAAATGGAGACAATGATGAAGAGACAGGAGGAATTGATTCAGAGCTTATTCCAACAAATTGGACAACTTGGAACATATAATAGAGAAACTGATGGAGTTCAGAACGGAGCAGGACCATCCGGAATAGCACCTGGATTAGGAGGCGCACACTTGGAGCGTGAAGATCCAATCCCGGAGGAAGAAAGAGGAATACCCACGCAACCTGGAGGCAGCAGAGGAATGAACGCTCAGTCAAGGGGGCAGATTCCAGAATTCCCTCGTGAACTCGGGGGGCAGGTTGAAAATAATGAACGAAGATTGCATCTCGGTGACAACGACAGATTGGCGGAGATGGTTAGAAGAGTTATGAGAGGCGGTTTGGTAAACAAGGATTTGGAGGATGTTAATAGGAGTCCTTTCACTTCGGCGATTAGACAAGCTAGAAACCCACCGGATTTCAAGTTACCATCGTTGGACACGTATGACGGGAGAACGGACCCCACGGTTCATCTAACAAAGTATATGAGGCATATGGAAGTGCTGAGGGCATCAGAGGAGGTTATGGCCCGGTGCTTTCCATTATACTTGACGGATATTGCAGCATTGTGGTTTAGGCAATTAGAGAATGGATCCATCGGAACGTGGAATGGTTTAATTGAGAGATTTATGAGGCAATTCAGGGTTCACATTACGAGACCCAAGAATGTGATGACTTTGGCAACTTTAAAGCAGAAAGCCGGAGAGACCTTGAGAAGTTATTTAGCGCGATTCAATGCAGCAGCAGCTTCGGTGGATCGAGCGGATCCTTCTATGGTGGTGATGGCAGCTGTGTCCGGAGTAGCTGACGGCACAGAGTTCAAGAATTCATTGACTAAAGATCCACCCGTAGATCTAGAGGAATTCTACAACGAGGCAGAAAAGTTTTTACGGTTAGAGGATGCGAATGCGGAAAGAGAAGAAGTAGAGGGAATAGAAGTTTATATGCTTAAAGACAAAAAGCCTATCGAAAAGGACTCAGACAAGGATAAAGGAAAACGAAGGGCTGAGGATTATGATGACAGGTCAAAACGGCAGCGGAGAGAGCCGCGATTCACTACTTACACCGAGCTGGCTGAGAGTTTGGAACGCATTTATCAGGATACCAAGGAGCAGATTCCGTATCGCAGACCAATGCGAAGGGATCCAACCTCTAGCGAAAGAAAATCAGATAAGTTTTGCGTATTTCATGAATTAAACGGTCATAACACTAATGATTGTAGGCATCTAAAGGACGAGGTGGAAGGACATATCAGGAACGGCATGCTCCTTCAGTACGTGAGGAGGCGAGCTTCAGCGGTGGAGCCAGAACGGCCACCGTCTACATCAACCAGGGGCAACCCTGAACCAGGACATCGTTTGGTTATCAATTAGTTAAAATAACGATGAACAAGTCGCAAGCGCCCACTAACGCAATCGAATCATTTACACATGTACGAGATCGCGAACGTTCTCCAGGCATGCTCTGAGTGATCATTGATCGTTTCGTAGTGGGAACTTACACTTTGACATCTTTGCTTTGTTTTTATTTCATGTTGATTTGGACATTTGAACTTGGTTTGTTTGGACATTTCTGTTTTTAATAAAACTCACCCGTTGAATAGATATTTGATTCTGATAACTCTGAAATGGCTAGGCTACTTGCACATGTACGGGGTCGCGAACAGTCCTTAGGCATGCTCTGAGATAGTGATATACCTAAACAAATGATCCAGGGACCCACGCGAACGTGAACCTGGTATCAACAGTATCAAGCCCCCCCGGGCACACTGATTCGCCTTCAATAGGCACACAAACAATCCAGGAACTCACCCGAACGTGATCCTGGCATCCAAAACATCAAGCCCTCCTGGGCACGCTTTCTCGCCTCGAACGGCACCCGACCGCGAACGGTCACAAATCGCCTCGAACGGCACCCGATTTCGAACAGTCACAAACTCGCCTCGAACGGCACACGATCGCGAACGGTCACAACTCGCCTCGAACGGCACAACTCACTTTACCTCAAATGACTCGATCGCGAACGGTCGTCATTTGAGGTCCGCCACCTGATCGCTGACTGTTACACCTTACCTCAAATGGCTCGATCGCGAACGGTCGTCATTTGAGGACCACCACTTGACCGCGCACTGTCGCACTTTACCTCGAATGACTCGATCACGAACGATCGTCATTTGAAGTTAAGCGCTTGACCTTGAACGGTCCCCACTCGACCGCGCACTGTCGCACCTTACCTCGAATGAATCGATCGCGAACGGTCGTCATTCGAAATTAGGCGCTTGACCTTGAACGGTCGCATTTCACCACAGATGACTCGATCCCGAACGATCGACGCATGGATTTACGCGCTTGACCGCGCAGGGTCGCACTTTCCCTCGAATGACTCGATCACGAATGATCGTCATTTGAAGTTAGGCGCTTGACCATGAACGGCCGCGCTTCATCCCGAATAATTCGATCACGAACGATCGTCATTTGAGGACATATAAAACTATCAAGTTCTTTACTGGTTGATAATAGGATACGAACATCCAACTCAAGGCATTGCGAAACACACCTTCCTACCGCAAGGCATGTTTTGGGGGGCAAAATGTTATCCCGCTTTTTGGCAAAGCCGTGATACCAAAAGATTGGTCAAAAACAAAAGACAGTCCACCTCAGAGATTGGTCGTACTTCACTTTACTATGGATATCGATGAATTTTGTCCGAGTCCGGAACAGGCCACAATTGATAGGACACGACAAGAAAGATCATAGAAGTCTGCATTTCAAATTTCAAGTCAATCCGAGGTCGTATGCTCAAGCTATGATGGATTCAAGTTAAGAAGGCACATTGCTCGGTTCGAACCCATCAGTTTCGAACCCATCATACTCGAACCCATCATGTTCGAACCCATCGTATTCGAACCCATCACGTTCGAACCCCTCATGTTCGAACCCATAAGAAGGAGAGACGTTCGAATCCATCGGCCAACATCTTCCTTCGAATCCATCCATCACCTTCGACTCCATCCAGCACCTTCGACTCCATCCAGCACCTTCGACTCCATTCATCGCCTTCGACTCCATCCAGCACCTTCGACTCCATTCATCTTCCTTCGAATCCATCACCTCCGACTCCATCCATCACCTTCGACTCCATCAAGTAAACCCCCACCTGGCTTCGTATCCATTCAACCGAAGCCTCTCTGTATCCTTGCTTCGACTCCATCGTGCATGCTCCACTTCGAATCCATCTAAAGTACACGTCACTGCCTTCGCATACGAAAGCATGGATTCGAACCATATGGAGTCGAACCATATGGATTCGAATCCATGGATTCGAACCGTATGGATTCGAACCGAATGGATTCGAACCATATGGATTCGAACCATATAGGTTCGAATGGCTCAATAAGTGGAGTCGAAGCAAACAGCATGACGAACACCCAATTTCGAACCGATCATAACTCCCAATCTACTGATCCAAATCCCATGAAATTTTTACAGAAGCTTGTCTACATGATGAAGAACGTCCACGCCAAGTTTCATCGCAATTGGACAATTTTTTGATCGATTCGAAGTTCACTTCGAATCGATCCCAAACTGGGCATGCATTCCAAGAACGCGGGCCTGTGGGCCCCCCGTCACGTGCCAAGCAGCCTCTCCAGGTTTTAGGCGGGATTTTGGCCTTCCACACCTATAAATAGAGCCCCTGGTCATTCAGAAAAGGGGTGGGAGAGATTCAGAAGAGAGAAAGCAAGCCCAGACTCTGCTGAATTCAATCCTATTCATCACTATTGCTGTTGAGTTCAGATTTCAAAGCTATAATCCGTTGTAATCAATTAAGATAGGAAGTTCAAAGCTACAACCCGTTGTAATTGATTAAGATCATCAAGTGAAGCAATAAAGAGAAAACCTTCAAAGTGGACGTAGGCACGAACGCCGAACCACTATAAATCCTGTGTTTGTGATTGTTGTCTGTGAATTATTGTGATTTGTTGCTTAGATCTGAACTCTATATTGATTGTTGTTGAGATCTGTGTTGATTATTATTAATTTGAGTACGTTAACGGGTGCTTTCGCGGTATTGGGTGTTTGTGACCAATTTTGGCGCAAACATAAGATTTTTCCCAACTTGATTTTTGTATATACTTATATTTCAAAATTAAAAAGATCAACTTTACTCTTGTGTATTGTAAAAAGTTTAAGATTATTTTACATCTATATGCAGTAAGCCAGTTATTTCCTACAAAATGAATGAATGAAACGAAAATCATAATCGTAGTAAACAAATACAAATAAGATGAAAGTTGATGAAAATAGAAAACTTAAGAATAAAAAATAGTCAAGCTTCATGTATTATAGAATGTAACCAAAGATTATGTGATATCTATGTATTAATAAATCCAATAACCTTTTAAAAATATAAAGGAGTCCATATTCATATCCATACAAATTATAACAAAAATAAGAAGAAAATAATTTTTTGGACGTAAAATTTGAAGTAAAGATGTGCAATAATATATTTGAGCTAAAACAAAAAAAATTCAAACTTAAATTAAATGAAAATAAAGATAATAAGATAATGATCAAACCTTTAAATGCAACTTGATAGATCAGCAAGTAAGATATTTTTGGAGGCTTTTAGACAATTTTTCCACGAAAACTACAATACTGAAAGCAACAAACTAAAACACAATCTCTGCAAAACATGATTAAAATGACAATTTTTTAAATAAATATAAATTAAAGAACTAACGATGAATTTAAACAAATTATAATTAGATAAAAAAATAAAGAGATTGACTAAAAACTATTTGGTTATAATCTTTAAGTTGATTTAGATTGGAAATATATATTTTAGTTTTTTTTTGAATTGTAGTTTATGTATGAAACTGATATATGGAAAGAGATAACATAATGAAAAGAATTTAATTGGGAGGAATGTAAAAAAAATGATAGAAAAAAAATAAGGAATGAAAAGATTGTAATGATAACATAGAGAAGAGAAAGGGATCTCTGCTAGATTACAAAGAAACAATGATTACGAGTTCATCAAAAGAAATAAACGTACATAAGAGTATTTTATCAGAAGAAATAATGATAAAATTAATTGCTATGTTAATGACGGTAGTTTTGTGGAAGACTGAAAATTTTAGGGGGTCTAAAAGGAAAATTATACCAAAAATTAAGGAGAATGCACTATTCAGTCTGAGAATGGATGAAAGATAAGAATACTAAGAATTATATATTCTCTTTCTTATATAATAGAATAGATGTGCATTTTTATTATTTCATTCATTTTTATACTATATTCATTTTTAGGCATCTAATTGTCTATATTAATTTGCAATTTTTTTCATATTTTTAATTTCTTTTATTACCACTTAATTCATCAAATAAGTAGTGTTGATTTGACATTGATTGCAACTTCTAGCCTGTTTTTTTTATCGATTTTTCAAATATATAACTTTACTACTCTTTAAAGTTTTAGTACTTGGCGCACGATAATAATCAATAAAAGCAATTTTCATAATCTAAGTTAGCAATTAGAGATGGTGCACCAAAATATAACTAAAAAGAGAAGTAGCTCTTAAACGGTCTAGTTTTTATTGGAAATGTATTCGCATGAAATAAAACAAATAAAATAATGAGTAGATACAGTTTTCTTTGTTAAAAATCGAGCATGTAAACTAAAAGTTATTGTTAAAACTAAAAAATAAATGCATTAGGATTTCTACATATTGTCATTCAACATAAAAATACAAATATTGAGAATATGAATATATTTATTTGTGAATTTATTTTCTCCAAGACATACAATAATGAATGATATTTTTAAAAAATACCAAAGATTTTACACTAAATACTAGAGTGATATATCAAAAAATATCAGGCGATATATCGGTAATGATATTTTTAACGATATTTTGGAAAAAATATTAGTAAGGAGCGTTATGATATATATCGACAATAGATCAGTGATATTATCTGATATTAACTACGTAGATTGAAATAGACAGTGCAAACTATGAAGAAGTCTCTACTTTTCACATACTTTTCACTGGATACATGAATATTTATTATGATTCCAAACAACGCACTTCTCATATCAAGATAGACATTTTAAGGAAATTCACATAGTAATCAATACAATCAAATTGTACATTCTATAATCCCAATGAATTACAATATAGAAAATTAAAATCCCAAATCAAATCAGAATATTCTAAACAAACGGTTGATAGTTACAACCCAAATAACAGACATCTTGAAATAACTGCACAATTTTACAAATATCATATTTAACAAATTTTTAAGGATTATTATCCCAAAATGCCAAATCTAGGTGTGTATACCATTTTATCAAGGTTAAATAATTTACTGAACATATAAGCAAGGATTTTCAAATTAGATTTATTTGTTTAAGCCTACAAGTTAATGGTTTCCACATGGGCATAATAACAAAATAGAATTTCGACGATATACATGTCATGTAAATTACATAATTTCTCACGCATTTTATGGCTTTCAAATCTTCAGATCCAAATCCATTCCTCTTACTTGACTGCATTTTCTTTCAAAATAAAAATATGTAACTATAAGTGTATGCATACCCATTAGAGTTACAGATCTGAGAGAAGAATTGAGTGTAGTGGAATCAAGATTTATAACTATAGAGTTTAGCTTTTTCGCGGAATTGAGTCACTCCTTCTTTTCTTCTTTTTTATTTTCTGTCTCCCATGCGTGTGTGTGTACACAATATTTTTGAAATTTCTAGAAATAGTTTAGAAGTAAGAATGGCAGAGCTTTGCTATACTATTCAAAAAATATGAAAAGAAATTAAGGGTATGCTTGTATTTATAGATGCTCGAATCAATTTCTACGTTGGATTATTATTTATTAAATCTAAGCTGTTAGGCCGATGTTCATTGCACTGGCCCTATCATTGACCAGTCCATGGTGGAATATAGCGGTCGACCACTAGAAGTCGATTGGTTACTCCTCTACCGTCGATCGGTAGGGTCCCGAGGCGTTAATTATTAAATGCATTACTTTTAACGCTTAATTTATCATTAATATTTATTTACCCTTATGTTGATCACTATTCATTTCCTATTTGAATTTCTTTTTCCGATCCAAAAACTTTAAACGTCGATAACTTCTTTATTTGAACTCCAACCATAAAACTTTATATATGGAAGTTGATCAGAAAAGCATCACGAACGCAATAGTGCAAGTTTTATGATCATATCCTGACGTTTGCTTAAATTTCATTTTTGAGTCTTAAAAATTATTTACTAGTTCTTTTAATTGATTACTATTTAATTTACAAGGTGTTACATCGGCTAACTAAATTATTTTACTAATTTCAACATTTGAAATTAATGAAGTTATTTTTTTCAATATTGCTTTATATAATTCCAATTGCATTGATCTTCTTCTCGAAGATTCACTTGTGGTCGGCTAATCATATCCTTTAGATTACAATTACCAAAATCATATTTTGTTAATTTATTCGGGCCAATTTCAAATTTAAAGCATCAAATCAATTGGTAGAGTCTATACTCTCCACGACTTGTCAATAATTGAGGATGTTACTATTGCTAATAATTTATTTTCTCAAGATCTACAAGAAACCCATGGTTTCTCTTCAACCTATGAGAACTTTTGCTACACGTTCTAATATAATTGGTATGTCTTAGGCTTTATTAAAGTTACTTCATCTATACATAATCTGTTCTATGTTAAACTCTCGAATCATATCCAGTTCCTTCACATTACCATTTACCACTAAATATTTTAGAAAGAAATTTATTTGCAAAAAAGTGGTACATCTTAAAATAGTAATTTGCTTCTCAATGCGACGGAAAGGACATTCAAAACATTTTATGAATTGCTTATAGTCTTACATAAAATAAACCTATTACGGTTTTCGAACTTATGTTTAAATTATAAATTGGATAACCATACGTCTTAAACTATTTAAGATTAAGCTTCCTTCCTAATTCATATCTTATATGAAATCGTAAAGTGTACTCTATATAAAATTAAATTTAATACGCATACTTACTCTTAAGTACATATCTTTATAGAAAGAGCAACTCAACTTTACTTGTTATCAATCGTAGCATGACCAACAAAAATCGCTTACCCCTTATATATACATCATTATGTATCATAAGGATGACTGACTTTAGAGTCTGAATTTTATTTTTATTTATACTATTAAAACTTATGGCAATATGCTTACCTATTCGACCAAATCGAGAATTTATTTCCTTTAAACGTTTTGTTTTCTTCTTCTATTTTATATTCTATGAATTTATAATAAATACCCAAACTCGTATATCAAATGCTCATGTTCATATCTCAGATAATTCATCAGTGAACTTAACGAGCTAAGTGCGTCCATTGTTGGTATTATAAGAATTTGAAATTTTTTTTGTGTGTGTATATGTATGTATGTATATATATATATATATATATATATATCAATCTGATGAGTTTGTTAACTCTTTTGTTACTCCCACGGAATGGATGCTTTGCGCTTAGTAATTTAAGATAAAGTTCACAAATACAATATGATTCTTATCATAGGATGAAAGAACCATTTCTCAATTATACGTCTTAGTATATAATCCAAAAATTTATTATTAAAATTTAAATGTTTTTATATTTTCTATAGCTAACCCATCGATATTGCTATGGAAACAAATATCATCATCGAAGTGCCAAGGCATAGATTTATTTACTATGAATATGCATGGTATTCATATTAAAATAAAACCGCCTACTTTTTATCAATGCCGAAAACGGTTATTATTTCATGAGCAATATTCAACATACATGAAATTAACATTTCAAAATTCAAAGCATCCACTAGTAAATGTCAATTGGTACACTCCCACTATTTTCATTGTTGCTATAATGTTTGAAATATAGTGCTCCACTCAACCACTTACCACGACCTATTTATTTCCTTCGCTATAATTAATTTATAGTTGAGCATTTTAGATCAAACGTCTTAAACTCAAATTGAATTTTTTTATAAAACCAATTTCTATAAGAAAAATAGGTTTGGAGTAGAAGTTATATATCTTATTCTCTCATTAAGCGTCTATGAATATTATAAAGATTTGCTTCTTCAATGCCACTTTATGAAGTAAAGATGACAATTCACTCTCCTCATATCAAATATGACAATAGTATTACCATTCTCAGACTTTATCTTTCTGTGACGACCCGCCTTTCTCACCATAGAAAGACGCATCATCATTAAGAAAGAAAGGGATAGAAAAGAGAAAAGATAAAGAAGAAAGAAAGAAACAACATCAGAATCTCAACAGCGGAATGAATAAATTATATTAATCACATAAGTATTACATAATATACAACATCTATCAGAGTTGCACAACTTATACATCACATACTGGACAGTTATAAACACCTGTCTAGTCATTAAAACTCAAATACAACACCGAGAAACCAACAGAGCGGAAAACTATATATCTACAAACGCTGAAGCCTCCTGCTCTATATCTCCTCCACAATTCGTCAAAGCTAACCTGAATCTCTTGGCTACTCGTAAAAATTTGAGTACCCAAGAGTTTAAGAAAACAGAAAATAAATTCCGGGTCAGACATGGATCTGGTGTGAGTAACAGGTTAAAGTTTCTTAACTTTGAAAAACCTTTGAAATCAAAAGGTATCTCGTATGACTTCCCGCACATAAATACGAAAAAGTTTTTACCCTACGATAACCAAAACATTTGATAGGAAATCCAGTGATATTATAATAGTGTCTAGGGTTTTCAAGTAAAATACAGAAATAGCTGGAATGCTTACATCTCACGTTCCAACATAGTTGGGTACAACTAAAACGTATGACGCTTATTGGAGATTGGATTCCCTACAATGGCAGGGCTACTGGGGTACCACCCTAAATCCCCTACAACACAAGGCAGAAACCATCCCTTACTGGATAGTCCCGAACAAGACAACTCCGTAGTTGTTTGCAACCAACTGCCCACACAGCCGAATAAAAAGGGACTTCTAGACAGCGGAAGATCTTGTCCTACTTGAGTGCGACTAACTTAGCCTTGCTGCACCTTCCTTATTTTGGCCATTCCCGGTTGATGAGGCTTAAGGCTACGATTACCTTTATAGAATACATCTATCTTAGAATGCTCATCGTCCACCTGACGATGTTCTGAAAGCATTCAATCCATAGAAGTTCGTTTCGGGTTCGAACGAAACCGAAGGCACTATCTTGTTACACTCATTTTAGAATCACCCTCAGAGTTAACGACAACAGCCTTTGCAATCTGAATCTTCATCTTCACTTGAGATTCACGACCTATCGTTTAATTTGGATCGATGTGGTTTTCGGATATCCAAATTTGAAAACTCGATCCCAGTCTCATCAAAATCCAAAACGTTGTCTTTTAAGTCCAAGTTGTTTTAAAGTTAAAACAATTTGATTCAATTCATTATCTATATTCATAAAGATAGATAATTCGCATTATCAGAAATAGATAATTCATATCATCACAATTCAACCAAAGCATCTCATATCTCAGATCAACACATATCTCATATCAAAGATATCAAACAATTCAAGGCATTCAACATCAATCAGCCATCCATAAGCAAAGATTTAATTAATCACACCATCTTTAATTAATTTAAAATGAATTAAATTAATTACTTCCATTACTATAAATCTTGCTTACCTAACCATTAATTAATTACAAATCAATTAATTAATCATCCTCTAATTATCCACCTAAATTAATCACCCTTGATTAATTATTCTCTAACTACATAAAGTAATTAGCCTTTAATTAATTACACAAATTAATTATACTCAACAAATTATAGTAACTAACCTTTAATTACTTCATTAATTAACCATAATTAATTATATTAATCCTTAATTAATTACAATTAATTAATTAATTACTCTATAATCACTTCATTATTGATTAATTATCCTTATTTAATCAACTTTTAATTACTTCATTAATTATATTAATTAATGATCCCTAATTACTTCTTTAATTAATTATTGTTTTAATTAATCATATCTAATAATTAATCTTTAAATTAATCTTTATTCGTTAATCACCCTTGATTAATCATATTCAGTAATTAATCACCCTTAATTAATTACATTACTTAATTAACTTCTAAATAAATTTTATTAATTAACTCTTAAATTAATTAGTAAAAGTAATTACTATTTAATTGCTTCCACTAAATAATTATCTTTCTTATTAATTACAGAAAGTAATTAAACCAAAACTACTTTCAATCTTCAATTAAGTACATCCTGTAATTACTATCTTACTTCACTAAGTAATTACACTTTATAAATCACATTAAGTAATTATAATTAACAAATCATCAAGTGATTATTTTAAATTAATCAAACTAATTAATTAACTTAAACTAATCACATTAACTTAATTAATTATATTGAGTAATTAATCCTTTTTAATTACTTTCGTTAGGTAATTATACTTGACCAATTCCACAAGTGATTGTCCTTAATTAATCTAATTAATTATTAAAATTAATCACATTAATTAATCATTCATAATTCCTAGTTAATGATCTTTATACATTAACTATTAACAATTCTTTAATTACTTCTCTAAGTAATTAAACTTTAATTAACTCTTATTAATTACAAGGTAATTAATTCTTAATTACCAATTAATTCATCTCTAATTACTTAATTAATTATGTGCTTAACCGTAACTTAATTAATCTTTAATTACTTGATTAATTAATTTCTAACCATTAATTAAAAATTTTAACTTATCTAATTAATGATCCTTAATTACAAATTAATTAACCCTTAGTTAATTAACTTACAACCCTTAATTACTTATTTATTAATCCTTAACCATAGATTAATTAAATTAATTAGTTCCTCTTTAATTACTTATAAAATTAATTAATTTAAAATCATTAAATCTTCATCAACTTAAGATAAAGTATTATCCTTATCAATGACTTAATTATCATTTGCAAATGCATTTGAAACTTTACCTTCGAATTTACCTTTAAATTTCATTTTTAAATTTAAGATTTAAAAATGATTAACACGTTTAACTTTAACAAAATTTAAGTCAATTTACAAACCTTTTTAAATCAAATGTTAAAGAATGCTTATTTTATAAATTAAATTTATATAAGAGTTTTTAAACCAAATTCATTTAAATTCAAATCTTATTTTTATTTTAAAAACTCTTTAATAATCTGTTCTATCAAGTTGCTTCGGGTTCAACCCGTAAGCTACTCGAGTACATACCCGAGAAAAACCCATTTTCCCCTTCTTTTCAAAATTTGTTTTAAATTTTATGGTTTAAAAACTGAAAGTAAATCACTCACGAACCAACCCGAGGACTTACTCGAGTCACCCTCCTAAAATCACGAGTTCATCTTCGAGATGAAACCCCAAACCAAATAGTCGACACACCATCACCGCTGTGCACATGCATCAGAAATGCCACCACCTCCGACCACCCACGAAGACCTCCTCACATCGACGATCATCCTCGCACCTAAACCTGCCTTTCTCACCATAGAAAGACGGGTCATCACACTTTCTCTTGCAGAAGGTCGAATCATTCAAAAGAGAAATATTTTACTTTAAGAACACATTGTATTTTTTTAATTGAAATGAATTTGGTCATCCTTAGCATTTAAGGATATTGAATAAGTTACACTTTATGAAAAATGATCAAACTAGCATTTCGATGATTGAATTCCTAGGTATGTCTTATAGCTCTTGGTATACCGTTATATTTAGCACAACAAGATCCTTGTTGTGATATATCGTATTCCATACACAATTTCACATCATTATTTATTTGCTCACTTTAAATGAAACATTTTCATCGAGATCCTATATAAGACGAACGCTGTTGTACACTATACAACTTTTATATATGATCGAATATGGACAAAATATACATACTCTTGTATTGTTTTAGGGTTGGCGGTACACGGTCTAGTGCAAATAAACACTTAAGTAACCAAGGAACAAATGTTTTTATGATTATATGATTTTGACTTCTACATAGATCTTGAAGTGACAATATGCCAAAAGATTTATTGGTAAGTATACTTTATATTTATTCATCAATCTTTAGGGCATTTCATTTAGTATATTTTAATCGATAGACAATTTTGTTAATTATATTAATTATGAAAATTTATTTTAGTAGATTATTTTAATATCATATATGTTCTTATACTCATTATATTAGTTAGTTATATTTATCTAACAAGACTCTCACTAAATTTTGTATCTATCAAAAACCCTAAAAGAGGTACAAGATTATGATAAATTCTTTCAATAGTATTAGGATCCATTTATCATGTTACTTTGACCTTGAGTTTTCTCAACAGATTGCAATCCTCATAAACGTAAGTAATTTTTACTAATTATATCTTATATATCTCCTAACTTACTTTTTAACTATGCTCCTAATCGTCTTCAGTCCTTAAGATTGCGCAACAAATCATAAAGTACATTAGATATTCTAACAAACATTTCACAAAATCCTAAGGTCAATTTAGGTAACTATTGAGGTTGCTTAATAAAATTACAAAACATTCTTATATTTACGTGGATAATATAAACATCACCTTAGGTCCTTAGTTATTCTATTCCCTAAGGTTGCTCAAAAAAACATAGATATGTAAAGTATTCTATGTTGGTTCTGGTCCAACAAGCAAGCATGTTAATTGTGTAAATTTCAATTTTTTTCCATTTTGGATCTTGAAACATCCGCCATTTTATGGCCTGAAACTAAGTGCTACGGATGATGTAGTCATTCACAGTATTAATTTCCAATGACAAAATGCAGTCATGTTAGTTGTATCGATAACAGCAGAAACACAAAAATATGAATTTTTTTTAAACACATTTCAATAGTAAACCTTTTCATTTCCTAAATAAATAAAATTTCATATTCATTACACAATCCATTCGATCTCTCGTTTAGAGAAAATATAATTATTATAAAATACTCCAAGGGTGACATATGAAGATGTCACCATGGTTGATCAGAGTTTAATACTTGACAGCTATAACTTCTATCATTATATCTATTTAGACACAAAATAACATAGCAGAAAATGAAAGCTCCCACTAACAGCTTGCTTGCCTCTTGCACGTTTCTAAAAGCTTATTCGTCTAGTCTGAAAATCTGAAAACTCTTACTCCCGGCCTACTCAAATGAGTACTCGAGAGTTTAATGGGGAAAATTAAATCTTCGAATCAGACAAAAATTCTAGTGTGAACAATAACCTACCATCTCAAAACAAAATAAAAATCTAGTAAGACCATGTCGTAGAGGGGAACGGTTTTTCCCCTGACTAGTATCTTAACCAATTATATCAATCAAAATTCTTACATTTGCAACCATAATGGTAAAAACATACTAAAATAATCATTTGTAGGCATGCAACATGGGTAAGTTTGACTAATCTTTCTCCATAGGGTTATACACTTCCTTACCCCACCCAAAATCATATAATGGATTACGCATCCTAATTTAATAGACTATCCGTCCAAATTTAAATGGTTGTCCGTCTAAACTTAATCTGACCATCCACCATATATTTATATGGACTACCCACTCACATATAAACATTATGTGTCTATTCCAGGCAATGTGGACTACCCATCACACATGGTTTATCTAATTAAAATTCGTGTGGACTATCCATCATACATGTTTTATTTGTCTAAAATTATGTGGACTGTCCATCACACATAACATAGTTTTCCTAGGATGACTATGAACTCATCATGAACCATATAGAAACTAGCCATCTTTGGCATTATGCGGACTATCCATCACACATCTCATAGATTTCCTAGGATGACTATAAACCCATCAAAATAACAATTTAAAATTTGAATATAACATTACTCACCCAAATGTCCAACCTATGTCTATTGGTATCCTCAATTAGGCTGTCAAACCCTTAAACTTATGGCATACATAAGATAACATATATTGGTATTTCCATGAAGTGGTTAAATTCATAAAGCATATGGCTTGTCAAGCCGTCAATATAACAATTTGAAATAAAACGCTTATGGCATTCATGCCGTTGAAAATGATATCAAACTCATATCATAGATTCGAAAGAAAAAAAATCCGATTTTAAAAGTATAAGGTTATAAAATGAAAATCATAAGGTTATCGACTTTCTTAAAACATATGTTATCTCGCCTTTAAAACATACTTTTAGTTTGTAAAAGAAATCAAGGTTTCTCGGCTTACAAAGCATCAGTTTCGAAATAAAAGAGTTACGGCATCGAAGTCGCATAACTTGGTTGTCGAAAACAGGAAAATATAATATGTCGGAGCTAACAAGCTACGACATCAATTACTCAAGTCGAAATGAATTTCTTACGGCATCCATACTTTGAAAAACTATGATGTCAAAAATATGGTACTTCGGCTATTATGTTACAAAACAGTTGATATCGGAAATGATGAGTTGCGACATCAAAACCTTAAAAATTTGATACCAGCTTCATAAAACTGTGGCAACTATGCCGCTACTTGAAGATCGTCGAAAATAAAGACATATGGCATCAAAGCCTTTAAAGCATAGGTTTCAAGGTTAATGACTTATGACATCAACGTCGTGTGATATGGGTTTCAAAAACAAAAGGACAAGGAATGTCGGAATGGTTTTGGTGAATTGCGAAATCATTAATGTCAAAATGAATAAGACATGGCAGTATCGTAATTAATATGAAAACTATTTCATTTCCATATAAAGGAATTTATTTTCGCCAACTCTAATCCCTTGTTAATTTTCTACTGGTTAAATACAAACTTTACCTATTTCTTTCCAACAAACTGCTGCAAGTCAGTTTTATGTTTCCAATTTTTTTTTTACCAATTTAATTAATTACCATTAATCAATATTAATTTAAATGCTTTTCTAGCATAATAAAGTCATAATCACTCGGGAAAAATCACCAACAAATGGGCAAAAAGCAGAATTTATATACTCTTTGTCCTGTAGGAATTTCGAGACCAAAATAATTATCTAATTATTTTTAGTAATTAAAACCTAAAATAAACACGATATCCTCCTTAGGAAATTCATAAAATACTCATATTAATGTGGAAAATTATGAAATTAAATAATCATCTCCAAAATAATGTTTTACACAACATATCATAAAATAAAATCAATTGGAGATAAACAGACTTTGGTTTACCTTTAAAAGCTATCATAATAGTTCAATAAAATTTTCATAAATCATTATTTTATCGAAACAATGATCAAACATCTATAACATGGCAAACAATGAAGATCAATTCGAAAATTAGCCATAACCAAATTCAAACACAAATAATAGAGATGATTAATTATTATTCATCTTAAATTGGATGATGATATTGAGATTTGATGGATTTTAACTTCCCTAAGCTTTGCTCTTTGAATCCCCTTTTGATTTCCTTCTTTCCTACCTTTTAGGAATGACAGGCCTTTAATTATTTGCTTTTGATTGTTTGTGAATGTAAAACGAGAACGAATGAGAGAAGGAGGGCTTAAGGGATGAAATAAGGCTATATTCCTAATTTGTCCCTCTCATTTATTCCTTTTTATTAATTTTTAAAACAATCTTATTAATTGATTAGTTAAGCCTGACCTAATTAATTATCAAATCTCATCCTCTTTATCCCAGTGCATTATTCTATTTAATCTATCCAATTAAATCTTCTAAACAATGTTAAACTGAAATTAGAGGTGTTACAGGCTCCCCTTCTTAAAGAATTTGGTCCTTGAAATTCAGTAAGGATTAGAGAATAAGAATATCTAACATGCCAACAACTGTAACAAACAATACTAGTACACCCTACCGGCTATAAAATCTATATAATAAGTATAAAACATAACATCATAACAACTCAAGGTAAGTATCCTTAATCTTGTCCTCTATTTCCTAAGTACAGTCTTTCTCATTGTCACTTCATTGGACCTTAACTAATCTAAATGTCTTGTTTCTTAGATTCTTCTCATCTCTGGCCGCAACACAAACTGGTTGTCTCATAAAAGTCAGATCCAGTCCCACCAATAAATCTTTCAATGTAGTCGAAGCAATAGTTGTCTCCGGATCATACACACACTTTCTAAGATGAGAAACATGGAAAACATTATTTACTCCTTCCAAACTACTCAGTAACTCTACCCGGTACTCAAACTTTTTGGCCCTCTTTATAATAGGGAAAGGTCCACCATATCAAGATGTAAGTTTCCCTGACTTTCCAAATCGTACCACATTGTTCATCGATGATATTTTAATAATAACACGATCTCCAACTGAGAACTCTAGATCCTTGCTTATCTTATATGTGTAACTTTTTTACCTAGACCAAGCTTCCCTCATCCTAGCTCAGATTAACTTAATCTTCTCCGTGACTTCTCTCACCATATCTAGACCAAGAACCAATCTGTTTTCGGTCTCCAACCAATATGCTAGTGATTTGCACGACCTATCATGCAAAGCTTCGAAAGGCGCTGTTCCTATACTAGTCTGATAATTATTATTATAAAAAAACTCAGTTAAGTGCAAATAGTCTTTCCACGATCCACTAAAATAAAGTACATAAGCTTTCAATGAATCTTCAATACCTTATTGACTCTCTCCGTCTACCCATCAATCTATGGGCAATAAGCGGTACTCATCTTAAGCTTGATACCTAACACTTCCTGTAGATTCTACCGGAACTCACTAGTAAACAAAGTATCTCTGTCATTGACTATACTACTAGGAATCTCATGCAGTCTAATAATGTTCTTCGTAGATAACTTAGCCAATACAAATGTGTCGTCCGGGTCGGCTTGACTGGAATGAAATATGCACTATTGCTCAGTATAGACTTTATAACTCAAATACTCTCATTTTCCCTATTCGACCTTGGTAGCCAATCAATAAAATCCATGGATATAGAATTCCATTTTCAAACCAGTATATTTAAGGGCTGAAGCAATCCACTAGGCTTTTAATGCTCGGGTTTCACTTGCTGACAATTCAAACATTGCTTTGCCTATAAGTCTACATCCCTTTTCATACCCTCCCAGAAGAAACTCCTCTTCATATCCTGATACATTTTAGTTTCTTCAAGATGAATAGTAAATTTCGATCGATGACATTTCATAAGAACTTCCTTCCTTAGGTTAGCAACATCGGGAGCACACAATTGTCCCTTTTTTCTTAACCATCCATTCTAGTCAAGACTTCTAATCTTTTCGACTAATAATGGACCATCTCTCTACATAGAAGCAATCCTTTTGATCATCACCAGTCGAACTTCAAAAGATGACAGGCAGTTTCTTGAGTAGAACAAGCCATTGGAACTAGCCATTGATCTTAACTGCAAACTATAAGTAGTCAATGCTTTTAAATCCTTCCATTTTGGAAAAATAGCTAACATCACATTTTGATATTTTCTTCTAAGTGCATCAGCAACTTTTTTTCCTTTTCTTGACATACACTCAATACCAAAATCATAAGCCGTTAAAAACTCTAGTTATCTCTGCCGTTTCATATTTAACTTTTTTTGAGAGAATAAGTACGTCAAAGATTTATGATCTGTAAACTACTCAAATCTGTAGCAACTCAATAGTTTTGAAATTAATTATTATTTGAATTTAGTTCACTTTGAAAATGTTTTAGAAATTATTTTACTTAAAATTTTGTTTTAAAATATTTTTTAAAGTGAAGTAGGAATTTTTCTAGAGTTAATGGTATTTTTTTGTAATTTTCATGTCCTGTTTTCAATTTTTAAAACAATTTCTTTAGTTCTTTTTCTATTATCTCCAATTTAATTATTTATTTCATTTTAGAAATGATAAATGAATTATTTTATTTCAAATTTTTGCTTTATAATATTTTTAAAATGAAGTAGATATTTTTCCAAGGCAAGTGATGATTTATTTGTAATTTTGGAACCCTGTTTGGAAATTTTAAGCAATTTCTTTAATTCTTTTTCTATTTTCTTTAAATTTAATTATTTACTTTTATTTTATTTTACTTTGTTTCAGTTTTTAAGTTCAATCACTGATTTTATTTTGTTTTATGTGATTTAAAGAAATGGTAAATTGAAGAGACAAAACTCTTCCTTTTCCTTTGACTTTTCAAATGCTAGACTTTTCATTTTTCCATAACTCTCATTTACTTTGGTTTGGCCATGTATTTTCTTTGATTAGCCATGAGTTCTCTTTCATTTTCTCATGCAAAAACTTCCATCTCCATTTTTCATTCACGGCTAGTAGAATTTTGGTAATGGCCTCCTCCTTATTTCTCTTCTTTTTCTTCTAATTTTTCATATGTTTTGCCTTGTTTTCTCATGAGTATTGCGCGGCCACCAATTTATTATCATGGCCACCACCTCCTACATCTCCTCCTTGTCACCATCACCACCCACCCCTCAGGTCTTGACCATGGCCGAGACTCCTATGATGCAAAAACTCCACAAAAATGCAACCAATGCCCTTAAAACCTTCATAGCCGACCTCTCCATGCTTATTTCCTCCATCCACCACCACGGCCACAACCATAGGCCGCCATCACCTCATTGTCCAGACCTCCTCTCACTACTCCATCCAGTAACCAGACTGTAGCACCCAAGGTCGAGCCAGTTGCCTCCATGGCCGAGCCTAAATATTGAACAAAACCATGCTATTTTGCCTAAAACCTCTTCACCTTCCTATGTTGTAAACTCCTCCATGTTCCAGCCTTGTTAGCCGTGCACTCTTCTGTCCAAACCCGAGCCAAGCCACACCAAAACTTGACCAAATCAACCCCTAGGCCGTGCAAACATATGTAGAAAACAAGGCAAAAAATATTGTGTTCAAATTGTTTTTCATTTCAAAGTTATTTAAATTCAATGTTGTATTGAATTTTAATTTTATTTGGTTTTGTTTTGGGTTGTAACACAAGATCTATAGCTTGGATATCGCTCTCCACTCGAGTCCGTAGTCTTTTCATTGCGTTCTAGAATCCGTTGTGTCATTTGTATTCATATCTCCAGCACAAGAGGTGAGTAAATCACACATGACATTATATACTTATGCAAATGTGAAGCGATAACAATTAAATGTGTAGAATTATATATGATGTTATAACTGCCTGTGATTATTTATATATGATGTTAAACCTGTTAAATTACCTGTCATCTCAATAGTTATTGATATATGTTGTTAAACTGTTTATTTTATCTGTTTGTCACACTGCAAGTTCCCTGTTAGATTAGAAATCACTATGTGTTGAAATGATACATACCCGAACGGACTTTAGAAAGGGAAAAATCATTATTGGATGAAATAATAGGCCCGAACGGTTTTTATTTATTTATTTTATTTTACTTGGGACTGCGGGTTTGAAATGATAGAACCCGGATTTTTCTTTGTAAACTACGGATTGAAATGATATATATCCGTATCACTTGACCTAGGTTAGAAAACTATATACAGGCCGGTGGTTAATTTTATAAAGTATTTTGAGTATTTAAAATCTTTTTGAAAAGTGTAAAATTATGAAAATTTGATTTAATTAGGTTTTAAATGTTTTAATAAATAAATTTTGATTTTTCTGTATGTTAAAATGTAATTTAAATAAATGGTAAAAGTGAATTTTGGAAATATAACTTAAGTTGGAAAATTTGGAATTTTGGTTTAAAATGAAAATTAAATTATATAAATAAATGAAAATTAATTATATTGGAAAATGGAAGGAAAAATATAAATGTTAAGTTTATTTGTTAAAAAGCGACGAAAAGAAAATGTTACACTTGAATTTGTTAAGTGAAATTATTGGAAAAAATCTGATTTAATTATAAGAAATTTATTTATAAAAATCATAAGTTAAAGGTAAGTTAAATGAACATTTTAATGTTAAAATATGATTTTTATAATGTTTAAGGGGTTTTAATTGAAGTTATTTATTTGCTGGAAATACACTAAAATCTGAAAAATACTTTTTATAGCATTCAGAAATGCTATGGTTTCGGTAAATGAACTAAAACTTAATAAAAGAGGCTATTATAGCAGTTCTGAAATGCTGTAGTTGCTATAGTAAATTAAAATGGCTAAAACTTAATAAAGGCCTATTACAGCAGTTCTGTAAATGCTGTAGTGGTCTGCTGTGTTTGCTGAAATAAATAAAAACATTATACTTGAAACCTGAGCTATTATAGCATTTCTGGAAATGCTGTCTTTGTTGTTTTAAACTAAATTTCAACTAAAACTGAGTTTTAGCAGCAGTTTTTAAATGCTGTCTTTGCTGAATTAAAATGTTTCCAAGTATAACTTATAACAGCTTTTTCTAAATGCCGTGAAAGGCTGAAATTTTAAATGTTTATGGTTTTTGACTTAGTAAACGAGTTCAGAATGGTTTGAAACTTTGGAAATTGAATACTTGACTTGAAAGAATAATAACTTCACTTTTAAATGATTTAAATGAATAAATTTAATTGGAAAATAAACCATTTTAAAAGGTGATTTGAAGTGAAATAAATGAATGATATCTTGGAACTTAAAAGGGTATTTAAATCGGATATTTGGATTTGAATTCAAATAATGATTTGAAAAAGGTAGTTTTGAAAGATATGATATCTTGATATATTGAAATGATTTGGAAATGATTTAATCTTTATTTGATAAAGAATTGGATTTGAAATGATATTTTAATTTGAAGTATAAAATATTATTTTTAAAAGTTATAACCACGGGTTATAATAACGATTGGTTGGCAAAGAGACCGGGATCAGATATGGACATACTCTCCGTCGATACGAAAACCACTAACAACTGTGTACGCGGTGGAGATTTCAGAATGAAGTAGGATGGTGGCGACGTTCTTGTGATATGTTACGTGGACCTAACTTCCGTAAGTTGGCTTAAGGTGGCTAAAACAGGAGCGATCTCGGGCCAAAAGGGGTAGCTCCTCTGGTCGGACGCATTTCTTCGATACCATTCTATTACTTTGCGATTGTTTGGTGGCCACCCTCTGATTTGGGAATGTGTTCCGAGGTGGGCGTATGTGGCTGTTGCGTTACCACCAGCCCGTGTGAGTAATTGGTATATCTACCCTGGCATTGCCTCGTTGTGCCGTGTCACCTACCATATTGAGCCTTTACTACGAGTTTGGTTTTCTCCCGTAGCCCATGCTTATCTTCTCATAGTCTCCCGATCAGGAGATATGCAGATATTGGATGGACTACTGGGACTATTACGTGTCTGGGGCTATATGGGTAACCCCGTGATGTTATTTTAAAGTAAGTTTATTTTCTGATAGACACAATCATAATACCGCAATATTACTACATAGTAAATAGTTTAACGGATCCTTAGAGGATGGGCGGTCCCAAGCATCCTTTAAGTTACTTGTATCTTTACTACAGTTCACTTGAGTTGGTTTACATTGGATAAGTATGTATGTCCCGACTAGAGTGTTTGTGTTTTATTTACGGTCGGGTCAGCCTGAGTTATTCACAGATTTGGATTTCCACTCTCTGGAGTCTGGAATCATTGGAGATTATCAGCTTATCTAGTTTATCTATATTCAGTTCTATCGTTCTATTTCAGTTCTGTTGTTCTGTCGTCAGCTTTGTATTAGTGGACTTCTTTGTATTTGGGATTTTATGTCGTATCTGTTTTCACACTGATATTATGTATTTGGTTTTGAGACTTTGTGATAGTAGCTTCATGAACTACTATGTTATTTTATTTTCCGCCACGAGATATTCAGATGTTCTGTGTCTATGATTCTGTGATTTGATTTTATTTGCTCCGAAAATTTATTTCAATCTGTTATTTTGTACTATTCAAGTCAAACATGCGTGGATTATTGTTGATTTGAATGGTGGAAAATAATGGGTCGTTACAGTTGGTATCAGAGCTTTGGTTTTAGGCAAAACTTAGCCTACGGAGCAAAAACTCATTAGAGATAGGGTAGAAATACACTAGAATGGGTGAAATCAACTTCCGAATCATTTCTTTGTGAGAGAGCGTATTTTCAAAGTATAAAATGATTTTCAATGGTTTTTTCAAAGATTATTTTGATATAAAAATTTTCTTGTTTTAAAAGCAATTTTTTCTAAACTTCTTTTCTTTCGTATCTACCTTGTTAGAAATTTCTGTAATTAGGATGTTCGTCCAAGTGAATTTATCTTGTCTTATCTTTACCTTTATCCTAATATTCATTCTTTAATTTTTAGGATGAATCGTAGGAATGCTAGAGGTCAGGGTCGTGGTGCTGCCCTAGTTCCAGCCCCAGCTCCTGTTCGTTTCACCTTTCTTTGCAAAGAATTTACTCCGCTTGGTGGTACCAAGTTCACTGGTTCCGAGTCTATCATTGAGGCTCAGCAATGGCTGAGGAGTATCAAGAGGATATTTACTGGTCTTGAGATTACTGATGCCCAGAAGCGTCATTTAGCTGCATAGCAGTTGCAGGAGGCTGCCCAAGATTGGTGGGAGTCTGTTGCAGCTAATACCATTGAGGCTGATCTTACTTGGGAACAGTTCAGGTATCTTCTTATGTTTCTTGAATTCTGTTTTTCTATCTCTTCGTACCTTTTCTAAGCTTATCTATCATTCTTCTCAGGGAGGCTTTTGTTGCTAAGTGGATGTCTAAAGCCGGGAAATCCCAGCTTTATAGGGAGTTCATGGACCTCAAGCAGGGAAGCATGTCTTTTTCCGAGTACGAGAGGAAGTTTAACGAACTTTCTAAGTTCGGACCTGGTTTGATAGACACTCTTCTGAAGAAGAATGAGAAGTTTATTGCTAGTGCTCGTCTCGAGTACTATAGTCGTCTTATTTCTCATGTTCATGGCACTTTTACCCAGCTTATGGATATGGCTCTTCGTTATCAGAATCCTACTTCTAAGGGTCTTGCTTCAGTTGGTGCTCCTTCATCTCAAACTTCCTCTACAAATTCTAAGAAGAGAAAGCCTAGTTTCCAGCAGCAGAAGGAGAATTGGCTCAAGAATCTGGGTTTGGGATCTTCATCATCTGTTCCATCTCAAAGGCATCCAGTTGACCTTTCTTCCATCACCTGCTTTAAGTGTGACCAGAAGGGACACTATGCGAATAGTTGTCCTACTATTGTTGGTGCTGCCATTCCTCCCCCCGCTCAGTCAGCTAGGCGTGATCTTTGCCACATCTGTCTCTAGCCTGACCATTTCAAGAAGGATTACCCTACCCACCAGAAGGGTAAGCCTTCTGGTATATTTGCTATCACCTCTGCCTCTTCTCCGACTCCTCCAGCTCCTAGTGATGACCAAGGTACTCTTCAGGGCTCTTTTTCTTTATTTCAGCATCCTGTTCGTATTTTATTTGATACTGGAGCTTCCCACAGTTTTATATCTATTGATTTGTGTGATAAGTTTGAGCATCTCCTCTCTCCTGAGTATGTTTCTGTATCCTTATGTATTTCAAATCCAATTGGGGGTCCCGCAAACCTTAATAGGATTTGTAAACAAGTGAAGCTTCTCTATTCTGATCATTGCTTCAGTGGTGATTTTTATGTTTTGGGCTTTGATGCTTTTGATTTGTTGCTTGGAAGTGATTGGCTTGGTAGGAATGATGCCCATATCTCTTGTAAAGCTCGGTCTGTTTATCTTGAGGATGATCTGGGTAATTTCTTTGTTATTCGGTGCCACGTGCCTCAGGATTTTGCAGGCAGTTTTATTTATTCTCTGGATTCTGCTCCTGGTGATCTTCATTCGACCCGTGTGGTCAAACTCTTCCCCGATGTATTTGGTGAAGTCACTTCTTTACCTCCTAAGCGGGAAATTGATTTTTGGATTGATCTTATTCCAGGTGCTCGACCTGTAGTTCTTAATGGCATCTCGTGAGAAGGTTGAGTTGGGAAAGCAGATTGAGGACTTGTCTTCTAAAGGTCTGATCAGACCTAGCCATTCCGAATGGGGAGCAGCAGTGGTCTTTGTCACTAAGTTGGATGGTTCTTTGAGGATATGTATTGATTACAGGGAGCTGAACAAGCTCACTATGAAAAACAGATATCCAATGCCTCGCATCAATGATATGTTTGATCGGCTTTATGGTGCCACTTATTTCTCTCAGCTTGATCTTGCCACAGGTTTCCACCAGCTCGGAGTTGCCGAGGAAAGAATTCCCAAGACTGCTTTCCGGACTGAGAATGGGTTTTATGAATGGTTAGTCATGCCTTTTGGTTTGACTAATGCTCCTGCTTTCTTTGTGGATCTTATGAATCGTGTTTTTCGTGTTGTGCTTAATAAATTTGTTTGTCTTTGTTGATGATATCTTGGTCTTCTCTAAGTCCGAGAATGAGGAGTCACAATTGCAGTATGTTCTAGAGACTCTTAGAAATCATCAGTTAAAGGCTAAATTTTCTAAATGCCATTTCTGGAAGGATGAAGTCTGACTCCTCGGGCACATTGTTTCTGTTAATGGAGTTTCTGTTGATCCAGTCAAGATCGCTACGATCAATGTAAGTCTTTCCTTCTTTATCCTTTCCTTTATCATTTAATTATTCTATCTCTTCTGTGGTTCTTATCTTCTCTATTTCTGTCACAGGATTGGGAAACTCCTAAGACTCCTTCTGAGATTCGTAGTTTTCTGGGCCTTGCCGGTTACTATCACAGATTCATTGAGAATTTTGCTCAGATTGCTGCACCTCTCACTGCTTTGACTCATAAGAATGTTAAGTTTATCTAGGATAAGAAGTGTGAAGCTGCATTCAACGAGTTAAAGAGCAAGCTACCTTCCGCATCAGTTCTTACCGTTCCGAACGGAAGTGAGGGATTGACGGTATGTACTGATGCTAGTCGTGAGGGATTGGGTGCTGTTCTCATGCAGAATGGTAGGGTCATTGCCTATGCCAGCCGTCAGTTGAAAACCCATGAAGCTAATTATGCTTCCCATGATTTAGAGTTGCTTGCTGTTATCTTTGCGTTGAAGCTTTGGAGGCATCATCTGCTAGGAACCAAGTTTGAGCTTTTCACCGATCATCAGTCTTTGAGATATATCTTCATCCAGAAGGATTTGAATCAGAGGCAAGTTCGTTGACTTGAGTTTTTGGCTTCTTATGACCTCGATATTAGCCATACTCTCGGTAAAGCTAATGTTGTGGCCGATGCTCTGAGTCGGAAGAAGGCTTTGTTATTTCAGATGGTTGTTTCTTCTTCTCCTCTTTTGGAGTGCATCATAGCTAAGAAAGATAAGGATGAGATGCTTAGGTTGATGAAGTAGAGTTGGTGGAAGTAGTTGCGGTAGTAGTGGAGCTCAGATCGATGATAAAGGAATTTTGAGGATTAATGGCAGGATTTGTGTCCCGAATGTTGATGGTTTGAGGCAGGAATTACTTCGGGAGAATCGTCGATCTAGACTTTCTATCCATCCTGGTGTGTCGAAGAGGTATCATGATATGAAGAGGCTTTATTGGTGGAAGGGAACGAAGAGGGATGTCTCTATCTTTGTTAGTAGGTGTGCGACTTGTCAGCAAGTCAAGGCCGATCATCAGAAGACCCTTGGTTTGTTGCAGCCCCTTGAGATTCCCAACTGGAAGTGGGAATAGGTTTCCATGGATTTTATTGATGGATTGCCGAGGTCTAGGAAAGGCAATGAGAGTATCTGGGTTATTGTGGATAGGCTGACCAAGTCTGCTCATTTCATTCTGTCAAGTCTACCCGTTCTGCTTCTAGCTTGTCTGAGATCTGCATGAGGAAGATTGTTCGTCTCCATGGTGTTCCTTTCAGTATTGTTTGTGATCGTGATCCGATATTTACCAGCCAATTTTGGAAAGCTTTTTAGAAATCTTTGGGTACTCATCTGAATCTGAGCACTGCTTATCATCCGCAGGCCGACGGTCAAACGGAACGAGTGAATTAGATACTCGAAGATCTTCTTCGTGCTTGTGTGCTTGATTATGGTGGATCTTGGGAAGTTCATTTGCATCTTGTCGAGTTCACCTACGATAATAGTTATCAGGTATAATCTTATCTTTTGTTTTAAGCTTATCTTAATCTATTATTTATCTCTTTCTATCTTTGAATTCAGGCCAGTATCAAGACGTCTCCATTTGCTGCTCTATATGGACGACCTTGTCAATCTCCATCTTGCTGGATTGAATCCGGCAATCGTCTGGTTCTTGGTCCTGATATGATTCTGGAAGCTTCTGAGAGAGTTGAAGAGATTAAGAAAAGGTTGAGGGTTGCTTAGGATAGGCAGAAGAAGTATGCTGATAGGCGCAGGCGGAGTTTGGAGTTTGCTGTTGGTGATCTGGCTTTCCTTAAGGTCTCTCCCTTAAAGAATGTTCTTCACTTTGGTCTTAGAGTGAAGATTTCTCCTAGGTTCATTGGCCCTTTCCGCATTGTGGAAAGAGTTGGTTCCTTGGCTTATCATCTGGAGTTACCCGAGAAGCTTTCTGGAGTGCATGATGTATTCCATGTCTCATATCTTCGCCCGTATCTCCATGACCCATCTCTATTTGTTCAGCCTACTACTCTTGACAGCTTGGATATTGAACCTAATCTGACTGTCGAGAGGAAGCCACTTTGTATTGTCGACAGAGGTACGAAGCAACTAAGAAGGAAATCTGTTAGTCTAGTCAAAGTACAGTGGAGTACTGATGATCGTGACTGTACTTGGGAGACGGAGGAGGGCATTCGTGCTTCGAATCCGGAATTGTTTATTCCAGGTACTATTTTGTTTTCTATCTTGTTTTTCCTTATTTCCTTGTTTCCGTTCTTTTCGAGGACGAGAAGGTTTGAGTAGGGAGAGTGTAACAACTCAATATTTTTGAAACTAATTATTATTTGAATTTAGTTCACTTTGAAAATGCTTTAGAAATTATTTTACGTAAAAAAAATTTTTAAAATATTTTTTAAAGTGAAGTAGGAATTTTTCTAGAGTTAATGGTATTATTTTGTAATTTTCATGTCCTGTTTCCAATTTTTAAAACAATTTCTTTAGTTCTTCTTTTTCTATTTTATCCAATTTAATTATTTATTTCATTTTAGAAATGATAAATGAATTATTTTATTTCAAATTTTTGCTTTATAATATTTTTAAAATGAAGTAGATATTTTTCCAAGGCTAGTGATGATTTATTTGTAATTTTTGAACCCTGTTTGGAAATTTTAAGCAATTTCTTTAATTCTTTTTCTATTTTATTTAAATTAATTAATTATTTTTATTTTATTTTACTTTGTTTCAGTTTTTAAATTCAATCACTGATTTTATTTTGTTTTATTTAGTTTAAAAGAAATGGTAAATTGAAGAGACAAAACTCTTCCTTTTCCTATGACTTTTCAAATGCTAAACTTTTCATTTTTCCATAACTCTCATTTACTTTAGTTTGGCCGTGTATTTTCTTTGATTAGCCGTGAGTTCTCTTTCATTTTCTCATGCAAAAACTTCCATCTCCATTTTTCATTCATGGCTAAAAGAATTTTGGTAATGGCCTCCTCCTTATTTCTCTTCTTTTTCTTCTTATTTTTCATATGTTTTGCCTTGTTTTCTCATGAGTATTGCCCGGCCACCACTTGATTGTCATGGCCACTACCTCTTACATCTCCTCCTTGTCACCATCACCACCTACCCCTCAGATCTTGACCATGGCCGAGACTCCTATGATGCAAAAACTCCACAAAAATGCAACCAATGCCCTTGAAACCTTTATAGCCGACCATTCCATGCTTATTTCCTCCATCCACCACCACGGCCACCACCATAGGCCGCCACCACCTTATTGGCTAGACCTCTTCTCACTACTATAGCCACTTACCAGACTGTAGCACCCAAGTCCGAGCCCAAATATTGAACAAAGCCATGCTATTTTGCCTAAAACCTCTTCACCTTCCTATGTTGTAAACTCCTACATGTTCTAGCCTTGTTAGCCGTGCACCCTTGTGTCCAAACCAGAGCCAAGCCACACCAAAACCTGACCAAATCAACCCCTAGTCCGTGCAAACATATGTAGAAAACAAGGCAAAAGATATTGTGTTCAAATTGTTTTTCATTTCAAAGTTATTTAAATTCAATGTTGTATTGAATTTTAAGTTTATTTGGTTTTGTTTTGGGTTGTAACACAAGATCTATAGCTTGGATCTCGCTCTCCACTCGAGTCCGTAGTCTTTTCATTGTGTTCTGGAATCCGTTGTGTCATTTGTATTCATATCTCCAACACAAGAGGTGAGTAAATCTCACATGACATTATATACTTATGCAAATGTGAAGCGATAACAATTGAATGTGTAGAATTATATATGATGTTATAACTGCCTGTGATTATTTATATATGATGTTAAACCTGTTAAATTACCTATCATCTCATCTGTTATTGATATATGTTGTTAAACTATTTATTTTATCTGTTTCTCACACTGTAAGTTCCCTATTAGATTAGAAATCACTATGGGTTGAAACGATACATACCCGAATAGACTTTAGAATAGTGAAAAATCGTTATGGGATGAAAAGATAGGCCTAAACGATTTTTATTTATTTATTTTATTTTACTTGGGACAGCGGGTTTGAAATGATAGAACCTGGATTTTTCTTTGTAAACTGCGGATTGAAATGATATATATCCGTATCACTTGACCTAGGTTAGAAAACTATATACATGCCCATGGTTAATTTTATAAAGTATTTTGAATATTTTAAATCTTTTTAAAAAGTGTAAAATTATGAAAATTTGATTTAATTGGGTTTTAAATGTTTTAATAAAGAAATTTTGATTTTTCTGTAAGTGAAAATGTAATTTAAATAAATGGTAAAAGTGAATTTTGGAAATATAACATAAGTTGGAAAATTTGGAATTTTGGTTTAAAATGAAAATTAAATTATATAAATAAATGAAAATTAATTATATTGGGAAATGGAAGGAAAAATATAAGTGTTAAGTTTAATTTGTTAAAAAGCGAAGAAAAGAAAATGTTACACTTGAATTTGTTAAGTGAAATTATTGGAAAAGTCTGATTTAATTATAAGAAATTCATTTATAAAAATCATAAGTTAAAGGTAAGTTAAATGAACATTTTAATGTTAAAATATGATTTTTATAATGTTCAAAGGGTTTTAATTGAAGTTATTTATTTGTTGGAAATACACTAAAATCTGGAAAATGTTTTTTATAGCATTCAGAAATGCTATGGTTTCTGTAAATGAACTAAAACTGAATAAAAGAGGCTATTACAGCAGTTCTGAAATGCTGTAGTTGCCGTAGTAAATTAAAGGGCTAAAACTTAATAAAAATCTATTACAGCAATTCTGTAAAAGCTGTAGTGGTCTGCTGTCTTTGCTGAAATAAATAAAAACCTTAAACTTGAAACCTGAGCATTACAGCATTTCTTGAAATGCTGCCTTTGTTGTTTTAAACTAAATTTCAACTAAAACTGAGTTTTAACAGCAGTTTTTAAATGCTGTCTTTACTGAATTAAAATGTTTTCAAGTATAACTTATAACAGCTTTTTCTAAATGCTGTGAAAGGCTAAAATTTTAAATATTTATGTTTTTTGACTTAGTAAACGAGCTCAGAATGGTTTGAAACTTTGAAAATTGAATACTTGACTCGAAAGAATAATAACTTCACTTTTAAATGATTTAAATGAATAAATTTAATTGGAAAATAAATCATTTTAAAAGGTGTTTGAATTGAAATAAATGAATGATATCTTGGAACTTAAAAAGGGTATTTAAATTGGATACTTGGATTTGAATTCAAATAATGATTTGAAAAGGAAGTTTTGAAAGATATGATATTTTGATATATTGAAATGATTTGGAAATGATTTAATCTTTATTTGATAAAGAATTGGATTTGAAATGATATTTTATTTTGAAGTTTAAAATATTATTTTCAAAAGTTATAAACACGGGTTATAATAACGATTGGTTGGTAAACAGATCGGGATCGGATATGGACATACTCTCTGTCAATACCGAAAACCACTTTAACAATAGTGTACGCGGTGGAGATTCCAGAATGAAGTAAGATGGAGACAACGTTCTTGTGGTATGTTACATGGACCCAACTCCTTTGAGTTGGCTTAAGGTGGCTAAAATAAGAGCGATCTCGGGCCAAAAGGGGTAGCTCCTCTGGTCGAACGCATTTCTTTGATACCATTCTATTACGTTGTGATTGTTTGGTGGCCCCCGTCCGATTTGGGAATGTGTTCTGAGGTGGGCGTATGTGGCTGCTGCGTTACCACCAGCCCATGTGCGTAATTGGTATATCTACCCTGGCATTAGCTCGTTGTGCCGTATCACCTACCATATCGAGCCTTTACTACGAGTTTGGTTTTCTCTCGTAGCCCATGCGTATCTTCTTGTAGTCTCCCGATCAGGAGATACACAGATATTGGATGGGCTACTAAGACTATTACGTGTCTGGGGCTATATGGGTAACCCCGTGATGCTATTTCAAAGTAAGTTTATTTTACTGATAGACACTATTATAATTGCGCAATATTACTACATAGTAAATAGTTTAACGGATCCTTAGAGGATGGACGGTCCCAAGCATCCTTTAAGTTACTTGTACCTTTACTACAGTTCACTTGAGTTGGTTTACATTGGATAAGTATGTATGTCCTGACTCGAGTGTTTATGTTTTATTTACGCTCGGGTCAGCCCGAGTTATTTACAGATTTGGATTTCCACTCTCTGGAGGTATGGAATCGCTGGAGATTATCAGCTTATCTAGTTTATCTATATTCAGTTCTATCTTTCTATTTCAGTTCTGTTGTTCTGTCGTCAGCTTTGTATTAGTGGACTTCTTTGTATTTGGGATTTTATGTTGTATCTGTTTTCAGACTGATATTATGTATTTGGTTTTGAGACTTTGTGATAGTAGCTTCATGAACTACTATGGTATTTTATTTTTCGCTGTGAGATATTCTGATGTTCTGTGCCTATGATTCTGTGATTTGATTTTATTTTCTCCATAAATTTATTACAATCTGTTATTTTGTACTATTCAAGTCCGACATGCGTGGATTATTGTCGATTTGAATGGTGGAAAATAATGGGTCTTACAAAATCTTTCTCCTAAGAGGTAGTGCATCCACATCTTCAAAGAAAATATCACTATTGCCTACTCCAAATCAGGAGTCGGATACCTAACTTCATGTGATCTGAGCTCTCGAGAAGCGTAGGCAATCACTTTGCCTCTTTACATTAACATAGCTCTCGAGAAGCGTAGGCAATCACTTTGCCTCTTTACATTAACATAACTTCTAATAATGTTCCATATGCATCTGTACACACCACCAAATCCTGATTACCATTTGGCACAACTAACATGGGTGTGTTGGTCAATAAAAGTTTTAGCTTCTAGAACGCTACCTGTAACATCCCTACTTGGAGGTCCAAAACTAGCGGCTATGGATGCTGCAGTTATCCATAATTATTAATCCTCGACAACCAAATATGTTAATGTTAGATACATTATATAAAAGAAACACACGGATAAAAAAATTGAAATCATGAAACAACTTTCATTTCAAATCATTTCAAATTCATTACATAATCCCAGATTCGAAAACCATGTTTAGAGAAAATATAATTATTATAACATACGCGAAGAGTGACATTTCATGACGCCTCCTTGATGATCAGAGTCTAAACATAAGCCATTAAACAACTTTGCCTTTACAACAAAACACAGCGGAATCAAAATAGCAAAGAACTCTCGATAGCTAGCATCCTCCTCCATGTATTCGGAAGCTTATTCGTCTAGAGAGGTACCTTAAAATCTCAACTCTCAAACTACTCAAAATCAATCGAGCACTCGAGATTTTAAGAGGAAAATATAAACTTCGACTCGCACATAAATCTTGGTATGAATAACAATCTACCATCTCAAACCATTTAGATATCTAGTGACACCAACCCACCCAGCGAACGGGTTTTCCCCTCACCAGAATCTTATTCAAAACTTTATAAAACCATATCCTGTACTCCTGCATCCACAATGGTTAAAACATATGGACTCCCTGCTTGATTTCATATTTTTCATGGGATCACTGTGAACCTATTGGCCCCCGCTAATAACTTCATTGTTTCATGGGTCCTCCCAGAACCTATTGGTATCACCAATAACTTCCCTCTTATCTTAGTTTTCATGGATTGACTAGTAACTTATTGACATCTGTTAATAACTTAATTCGGATATAGTTTTCCTGGGTTCGCTACAAACCTATTGGCCCTTGCCAATAACTCAATCTAATCATAGTTTTCATGGGTTTACTATGAACCTATTGGCCCCTACCAATAACTTTCCTAAACATAGTTCTCATGGGTTTACTATGAACTTGTCTACTTGACAACTTCTGTAGTCAATATTCTGACATCCTACATTCTGGTCTATCTGACCTCCTGGATGCAATTCTACTCACTCAGGAGTTAACTTAATTTATATTCACTACTGGGTCAACCTAGCTGGTTATTATGCCCTTCCCCAAAATATAGTTATGGGTCCGTTACAATGTGAATATATATATATATATATATGAAGAAGTAAACATAATAACATAATAATACCAACACCTGTGGTTTAATATCCTTGAAATCATTTGCACAAAATTTGATTAATCCTTTTAACCTATTAATCAAGGAAAACTTCTCCATACTTAAAATCATTTCAAAAACTCTTTTATTATGCCATGGTTTTCCTTTAAAATGAGATTGGGTTATTTTTTTTGAAAACTAAGGCTTTCGAAACTTTAAAACTTTACTTTCGAAACCCATAGATAACCTCCTTTGAAAGCATTTAAAATTTTCTTTTCAAGACTCTAGGCACCTACCTGTTGAAACACTTCAAAACCTTTCTTTCGAAACCTTTTGAATGTATTAAAGTGAAACCATCCAATTGTAGAAGCATAGATTCGAAACCATATGAAAGTACCCCTTTCAAAACCATTGGGTTTAATCTAATACATAACTTATTGGGTCTAAGTGAATACAAACGAAAGTACCCCTTTCGAAACCGTTTACCTTTATCTAAAAATGACTAGGGAAAGACTTGATGGCTTCAGAACCATCCTTTCGAAAGCTTCAAAACATTAAGTAAAAACATTGAAGGATAGCATAGAAACCCACTTTTGAATCCATTACCTTCGAAACCCTTGAACCCTTTTGAAAGCCTTAGGAAGTGACTTTTAAAACAAAAGCTACCCTTTAAAAACATTGAAGTCACTTCGAAAGCATTGATGACTTCAATACATTCAAAAGGTCAAAAGAATGACAGTAGGGTCTCGATTGGGTCGAAAGCACCCTTTTGAAAAGCATTTTTCTTTAACTAGAGGAACTCATTCAAAATCTTATACTTTAAATTAAAAGATGGCAACCACTTTGGAAGCTATTTAGAAAACCCTTTCGAAAGCATATGCTTTGAATCATTCGAAAGCTTTTGGAAACACAAGACAAGCGCTTATCATTTAAAAGTAAACGAGAGTTTCGACCCCTCGAAAGCAAAGGTTTCGATGCCATGCCCTCTACCTTTTTTCGATCCACTACATATCACACTTGTGATACCTTGTGTATTGGTTTTGACAAATGGTTAGTTTCGATTGAGTAGAAGCGGAAGTACAGAGTCGAAAGGGGCTTCTAAAAGAGGCGGAACCCAGTTTTCTACGTAAAGACTAATTTAATGCCAATTAAAGCAAATACTTTATATCTAACATGCCTAGTTGTAAATATTTGTTTGGTTGCCATAACTTTTCAAAAAATTCTTTAAAAAAATAACTGTTCCATTAAGTAAAATCAATAAAACAATTAAGTCCTCATCTAAAATAATTTTATTTCCATAGTAAACTACTTGAGAAAATCGTCAAAATTTATAGAAATTCACCTTGAATATTTTGTCTAACATATAAAAATTCCAGATCCAAATTCCTCCTGAAATAATTAAAATTAATTTCTAAACCCAGTTATACATATTTTCCTTTGAAAATTCATATTAAATCTTCCATAGTTTGGAAATTTATAAAAATTGAAACCCAACTCAAAAATCAAATTTTACAAGGCATAAAATTTTCTCATGGCATTCGAAATTAATGTTTAATCGATTTTACCCTTAAAACCATATAAAATCATATTCAAATAATTTTGTTTAAATCAAACTTGTTATATTCCATGCACATCATTATCCAAATCATCACTAAAATGGATTTAATCTTAAACCCAAAAACAAATGATCATAAAAACAAAATAGAGATGATCTAGATTATTATTCACCTTTATCATGATAAGAACTTTGAGATTTGATTGGGATTAATTTCCCTTATTTAAATCCTTAGCTTTACTTGAATTTTTCTTCTCCTTTTTCTCCTAGCAATGGTCGGTTATACTCTTTCTTTTCTTACATTTGTTTGCATTTTATAAAATAAATGTGAATGGTATAAGGAATGAGAATATAAGGGTAATGAAAACATAGGGCGACAATTACCCTAATACCCTTGCGTTGATTAGTTAACATGTATAACCATTTGTAGCCCATTTATTTAATTAAGCTCGGCCTCTAAGTATTTATTCAAATCTCAGTCCCCTTATCACTTTAAGATTTACATCATTCTATTTAATTTAACTAATTAAATCTCCTGAATAATGTTATCACAATTAGGGGCATTACAGGCTTCCCTCCTTAAAGAATTTCATCCTCGAAATTGAGTAAGGACTAAAAACTAACATAGAAATCATCTATTACCACTCCTAACAACCATACTAGCCTACTTGACTAGTAATTATCTATAGAAAGCTAATATGGACAAACCCTTAAAGCAGATCAGATAAGTATCTCTAATCCAGTGTTCTGTCTCCCAAGTACGGTCCTTCTCGTTGTTGCTCCACTGAACTTTCACCAACTTGAATGTCTTGTTCCTTAATATTTTCTTTTCTCTTGCTACAACCCGGACTGGTTGTCTAACAAAAGACAAATTTGGCTCTACTAAGATCTTCTAACTTTATCAGAGGAATAGTAATCTCTGGTTCATGCACATACTTGCAAAGACGAGACACATGGAACACATTATGGACACCTGCTATACTTTCCAGCAACTCTACTCTGTATGCAAGTTTTCCAATCCTCTCTATAATCTGGAATGGACCAACATATCTCGATGCCAATTTCCCTGACTTTTCGAATTGTACCAAACTTTTTGTCGGTGATACCTTAATGAAAACCTTATCTCCAACTGAGGATTCAAGGTCTGTACGCCTCTTATCTATGTAACTCTTTTATCTGGACTGGAGCTTCATTCATTCTTTCTCAGATCAACTCAATCTTCTTTGTCGCCTCTCTAACCAGATCTGGACTTAAGACTAATCTGTCTCAATTCTCCAACTAACATGTTAGTGATTTGCATGGTCTTCTATACAAAGCTTCAAAATGCGTCATTGCTATACTAGTCTGATAACTATTAATATAGGAAAACCCAACCAAATATATGTGATCTTCCCAAGATCCACCAAATTCTAATACCAAAGCTCTCAATAAATCCTCGAGTACCATATTGACTCTCTCTATCTGCCCATCCGTTTAAGGGTGATATGCAGTACTCATACTAAGCTTGGTGCCCAATACTTCATATAGACTCTTCTAGAATTCACTAGTAAACAAAACATCTCTGTCACTGACTATACAATTAGGAATTCCATGTAGTCTAACTATGTTCTTCATGAACAACTTAGCTAAAATAGGTGCTGTCCTGGTTGACTTAACTTGGATGAAATAGCCACTCTTGGCCAACATGTCCACTATAACCCATATACTTTAATTTTCCATATTTGACCTTGGCAACCCGTCTTTAAAATCCATGGATATCAAATCCCATTTTCAAACTGGAATCCTTAAAGGTTGAAGCAATCCACTCGACTTCTGATGTTCGGCCTTCACTTGTTGGCAGTTTGCACACTGCCTAACTCACAAGTCATCCCTCTTCTTACCTTCCGAAAAAACCTCCTCTTCATATCATGATGCATCTTGTCCCTCCCGGATGAATCATAAACTTGGATCGGTGACATTCTCTAAGAACTTCTTTCCTCAAGTCCTCAACATTTGGAACGCACAATCATCCCTTCTTTCTCAACCATCCTCTCTGGTCAAGACTAAAATACCTTAGATCATTGATCTCGGTTCCAAACTCAAGCTTCTAATTCTTTTGACTAATACTGGATCCTCCTTCTGGTTAGAAGCAATCCTTTCAATCAATACTAACCAAATTTCTAAACAGGATAACATGGCTATGCTCTGACTAGAACTAGTAGCCGATCTTAACTACACACTACAAGTAGTCAAAGATCTTTCCATTCTACGAACATAGCTAACACCACATTCTGATGTTTTCTACTAAGAGCATCCGCTACTTTATTTCCTTTCCCTAGAGTATACTCTATACCAAAATCATAAGCAGCCAAAAACTCCAGCCACCTCTGCTGTCTCATATTCAGCTCCTTCTGAGAGAATAAGTATCTCAAAGACTTATGATCTGTATATAGCTCAAATCTCTCCCCTAAGCGATAACGTCTCCAGATCTTCAATGCAAAGATCAAAGCAACTAACTCCAAATCATGAGTAGGATATCTTACTTCATACGGTCTAAGCTATCGTGAAGTGTACGTGATACTTTACCCTTCTGCATCAACACAACCCTAATCCAGTTCTGCACGCATCGGTATAGACCATCAACCCTTGATTTCCATCTGGAACTAATAACATAGGTGCATTGGTCAAAAAATGCTTTACTTAAAGAATACTTCCTCACATTTGTCGACCAGACATACTTCACACTCTTCCTGGTTAACTTAGTCAAAGGTGCTGCTATCCGCGAGAAATCCTTGACGAATCTTCGCTAATAACTAGCAATTCCAAGAAACTTCTAATTTCAGTTACTGTCTCCGGTCTCTTTCAATTATTAATAGCTTATATCTTATCTGGATTAGTTGACAAACCCTTTTATGAAACCACATAACTAAGAAACTTAACCTCTTTCTTTCAAAAATGACACTTGGAAAACTTCGCCTTCAGTTGATGTTACCTCGGCGTCTCAAGCACAACTCTAAGATGATCCTCATGCTCTCTTTCATCCTTAGAGAATATTAAAATGCCATTTATAAACACTAAAACCAATCTATCCAAATACTCTCAAATGACTCGGTTCATCAAATCCATGAAGAAAGCAGGTGCATTCGTTAACCCAAATGGCATTACTAACCCTCATACGAGTCATACCCAGTCTAAAACGTCGTCAACGAAATACCGTCCTCTGCCACTCTTAACCGATGGAAACCTATCGCCAAATCTAACTGGGAAAACACTCTGCCTCCACACAACATTGATCAAATAGATCATCAATTCTTGGTAAAGGATATTTATTCTTAATCACCCTCTCATTCAACTTACGATGGTCGATACACATCCTCAACGACCCATCTGGTTTCTTCATGGAAACCGCGGCCGCTCCCCAAGATGAACTACTTGGTCTAATAAAATTCCTTCCTTCTAGATCTACTAGCCACATCTTCAATTCCTTTATCTCGGTCGATGTCACCCTGCTAGGTTGTCTACTAACAGGTTCAGCTCCTGGCATAAGATTTATTTGAAACTCAACAGCTCGTTTCAGTAGTAATCCTGTAACCGGCTCAAAGACATCTAAAAACTCTCTTGCTACTCGAACCTGACTTCACTCTTCCCCCACTTCCATAGCACTTAATAAAGCACAAATACTCCGGTCAGAATTCTCCGCTGAGAATATGATATGGTTATGGCTATCAGGATGTCTTAGTGATATCTTCCCATCCTGGAAAAATATCATAGCCTCATACTTACTCAACCAATCCATACCCAAAATGATTCCGAAATCTACGAAATTGAAAACATACAGACTGCTTGCAAATTTATGCCCAACAAATCAAGTTCTAACTGGTCACATATCATCTCCAGAGTTGCATACCCTCCTATTGGGTTCGCAACCCTTAAGGAAGTAACAATGTATGTGGGTTCTAAGTATAACCCATTAACCAAATTCTGAGATATATATGAATATGATGCACCAGTATCAAATAGTATCCTAACTGGTATACTCTGAATCAAAAGTGTACCTTCCATCACAGTCTTCCCTTTTTCAGCTGCAGTTGATCTAGCATATGATGGTCCAATAACAAAAACCTTTCCCTTATCTACCCTGATTGGTTCTGGACACAGATTCTTATAATGTCCAACTTGTCACAGTTAAAGCACTTCACACCTTTGTTTTCTACAGCCTTCTTCCCCTTGCCTGACAGCCACTCATGAGCATAATGACCTTTCTTATCACACTTGAAGCAAACTAAATCATCCTTTGCCTTCTTGGCAGCCTCGCCCTTCTTCTTAAAGAACTTTCTCTTCTTTCCCTGAGAACCTTGGGTTTCAACTGGGTTCCCTCTTGCACAAATAGCAAGTACTAGATTGCAATCTCCACAGCTACATTACAAGGATCGCAGATATGTGTCAGGGTCGCCCTGGCAATCTCAGACTTCAATCCTCGAATGAACCTTTCATTCCTTCTGATGACGATTTCTATAGTAGCATACCCATATCGGGACAACCTATCAAACTTGGTAGCATACTCAATTACTGACATCTCTCCCTGCAACAAATCCATAAACTTTCTAATGAAGGTTGACTTAGTAATTTCAGATAAAATCCTATGTTCAAATATTTTTCTATCTTCCCAAGTCAACTCCTCCTCCAGAAATCCTATAGTAACACTATTCCACAATTGAAGTGCTGCCCTGTGCAACCGCCTAGAGGCCAGCCTCCTCTTCTGCTCATCATCTAAACCAAAATCTGTAAAGATTCTCCTATATTGCAATAGCCAACTTTCAACTTCTGTGGCATCCTCCGTTCCCACAAATGGCTTCCCACCAAGATTGGTGTAGTCTCCGCTCAGCTTAACATAATTATTCCCAGCTGGAGCCACAAGATTAGCTCCTCCAACATTTCTAGCACACCAACAGCAGCTCAAGCTTGCATAATAGTGACGGAAAACTAATACATTTCCTCTATATCTACTGGTGGATTTCCAACACCTACATTGGCCTTTGCATTTTGGTTAGCATTATCCCATCGACCCGGGTTCCTCTTGGTGGATCGAACATTTCCGTTGGTTGTGGTGTTCCTCCACCGAGATTTCCTCTTTCGTTTTCTACCTTCATATCTTCTTTATCATAAATCTACATACAATCCTTTGTAAGATATAGAAGAATGGTCTAATAGAGAGAAGAATACGTACTCATATATATATATATATATATATATATATATCAAATACAAGTGAATGTTGCATGCATAAATAAATTATTTAACACTACAGTTAATATACTTCCCCCCTCCACTAGTGATCACTGTCCCATACATATAAGCTTAAAAGAGAAGAACTTGAATGAGAAAGGTAAGCCTTATGGATACTCTAATCAATGGCATGAATTAGAAGGATATACAGAGGCCACTCATATCAATGACATTCCTCGGGAGGAGGGTACTCAATGCTACAAACTTGTGTAGATTCTTAAGACGGTTAAGATACATCTAAAAGAATGGAATAAAAAAAGAATTAAAGAAGATAACTAGATCAATACTCTACAGAAACAACGTGAAGAAATGTGATCTTTAATTGATAATGGTGAGTCTACTGATGAAACATGGAAACAATATTACCAAAACCAAAACATATTAAAAGAGGCTCTTAGAATAAAAGCCATTGAACTTAAGCAGAAAGCTAAAGAAAAATGGTTAACTTATGGGGATGAGTGTACTAAAATTTTCTACACTAAAATGGCAGTCAGGCACAATACTAATAATAATTATCATCTAATTGACCAAGATGGTAATGAACTTAACACCAGCTCTGTGATAGAAGAACAAGCTATAAAATTTTATGGTGACATGTTAAATGGAGAAGTTAATAACAATTTGCCAGAAATCCAATGAAGAAGGAAGATAAACTCCAAAGGGAAAAGGTCGCTATCCAAGAACATCACCATGAATGAGGTTTGGGAAGTCTTGCGCTCCATACATATTGACTCCAACCCATGACCAGATGGTCTGGGCTCGAAATTCTTCCTCATTCATTGGGAAGATCTAAAACAAGATATTCTATCAGCAATGCAGGATATTTTTCAAAGTGGTAAATTTATAAAAGAAATTAATCACGCATTTATATGCCTTATTCCTAAGAAGGATAACCCATCAAAAATTAAAGATTATCGCCCTATAGCTTGTTGTAATGTGGTATACAAAATTCTGAGCAAGATTCTATGCAATAGAATGAAACTCATTTTACCTGACCTTATATAAGAATGTCAAAGTGCGTTCATCAAAGACAGAAGCATATCTGAAAACTCATTGATGGCACATGAATTGATTAGAAACTTCAACAAACCAGGTGCGGACAAACTCTGTCTTAAGGTGGGTCTTCACAAAGCATATGATAAAATAAATAAAAAATTTATCATCCATATGCTAAAGGATATGGGGTTCTCCTTAAAATTTGTGAACATAATAAAAGAATGAATCTCTACACCAACCTTCGCAATTCTGGGTAATGGCATACCAATTTTTATAGGTTCCAATAGAGGTATCAAGTAGGGTGACCCTCTTTCCCTTACTTGTTTGCAATTGCCATGGAATTTTTCATTACAGATGGAGCTGGCAACATAAAACAAATTAATTCAGTCTATATATAATTTTCATCCTATCGTGACCCACTTACTATATGCAGATGACCTGCTCATATGTATAAAGTCCAGCTATACATCGGCTATTGCTGTGAAAGACATTTTTTGCAATCTAGAGAGATTCACAGGTCTTAAAATGAATGAGCAAAAAACCAAATATTACTTCAATAGAACATGCAACAGGAGAAGTGAAATTTTAGACTACTTAAATGTGAAAGAAGGCATACTCCCTGTTAAATACTTAGGTGTTCCTCTATCCTCCAATAAGATTACTGACAGAGAATGTGCAGTTTTGATCTCTTCGATTAGGGACAGATTGCAGGGATGGAGTTCTAGACTCTTATCACTAGCAAGCAAAATTGAACTGATGCACATGGTTATTCATTCCAAGGTCAACTTTTGGCTACAAACTTTCCAGTTACCTAATGCCTCAATACAGAAAATAGAAAAAGTTTGTGCGGACTTTATATGGAAATGTGGCATGCATAAAATTAAATTTGAGAACATATGCAGACCTAAAAAGGAAGGAGGTGTGAGAATTAGAAGACATAAAGACGTAAGGATGGTTTACACTTTGAAGCAAGCCTGGGGAATCATTAAAGGAAAAGGTCTGTGGGGAAACTGGATGAGGAAAAGATATATTAGAGGCAATTTCTGGTGCATGCAAATAGACAACAATGTATCTGCAAACTGGAAAGCAATCATGAGGGTAAGAAGAACACTAGCTTCATGCTGTGTAAGAGAAATTGCTACAGGCAGAGAGACTGATTTGTGGAAGGATCCTTGGATTCTAGGTGAATCCTTGATTGATATCCTAGGACTTGATACCTTTTCTGACTATGGATGTCCAGATAAAAAAGTGACAGATACAATAAACAATAATGAATGGAATTTCTCCTTGCTACCAATAAATCAAGACAACAAGGGAAAAGTTCAATTCATGCCAATCTTTAGTGGTAGAGAAAATGATATTTGGGTGTGGAAGCCTCCTGGGAATGAATTTACTATTAAATCAGCTTGGAATGAGGTAAGACATCAAGACAATAAAGTTGTATGGAGCAAAATAATTTGGAATCATGCCAGTAGCCCTAAAATGGGCTTTACAGCTAATAAAGCAGTTCTCAAAAGACTGCCCACAAAGGATAGACTCGTGAAATGGGGGATTTTAATAGAAAATAAATGCGTATTATGTAATCAAGAAGAAGAAACTCATGATCATCTCTTCTTCTCATGCAAATTCTCGACAGAGATGTAGAAAATGTGTAAAACCCAAACAAACTCATCATCTCAACTAATTTTATTAGAGGAAGGAATCAATTACCTGGTTCAGAGGGGCACGACGAAGACATGGAAATCAAACTAAACAGCATATCTATCACTGTAATTGTTTGGAGCATGTGGAAGGAAAGAAATCGTCGTTTGTTTTAGAATAAACAAAGAAATTGTACAGAGGTCAGTAAACTAGCTACAAATGACATGCGATTAGTGCAGAGAAGAATCAAAAATTGGGCATTCACCTCACGGGTACGAGACGGAGCTCAAACTAGAGAAGAGGATCAGAGCTTTCCATTGGAAAATATCCCAAGTACTAGTTACCTTGTTTAGCTCCAGCCGCCATGAAAACTGAAGAAGAAGGAGCGGTTGTTTTTCATTGATTTTATTTTTGGAAAGTCGAGTGCTATGCTTGCTTGTCAGATTCATCTGTATGTACAACTTGGGCCACTGGCTTGGGCTTTTAATTTTGGACTGAAATGCCTTTACGAAATTCTTACCCAATTTCAAAAAAAAAACAAATACAAGTACGTTACTATACCGTTAACCCAAACCCTGATCTTATTTTCTTATGCATTAATTATGTTTTGAAAAATCTTTTAGGTTTAAATTTCTTTTAAGTTTCATAAACCTATGCTCTGATACCAACTTGTAACATCCCATAATTGGAGGTCCAAAACTAACGGCTACAGATGCTGCAGTCATCCATAGTTATTAATCCTCGACGACCAAATACGGTAATGTTAGAGCACTGATATAACAGAATCATATGGATATGGAAAAAATTTAAAATCATTAAACACCTTTCTTATTCCATTTCAAATTCATTACATAATCCCAGATTCGAGAACCACATTCGGAGAAAATATAATAATTACAACATACGCCAAGAGAGACATATGAAGATGCCCCCTTGGATGATCAGAGTCTAAATATAGGTCATTAAACAACCTTGCCTTTACAACAAAACACAACGGAATAAAAATAGAAAAGAACTCCAGATAGTTATCATGCCTTCTGCACGTCTCCGGAAGCTTATTCTTCTAAAGAGGTACCTGAAAACCTCAACTCTCAAACTACTCAAAATCAATTGAGCACCCAAAAGTTTAAGAAGAAAACATAAATTTGAGTCAGACATAAAACCTGGTATGAATAATAATCTACCATCTCAAACCATTTAGATATCTAGTGAGACCACACTGCTTAGTGGAACGGGTTTTCCCCTCGTTGATATCTTATTCAAAACTTTATAAAACCATATATGGTACTCCTGCATCCACACTAGTTAAAATGTAGCGATTCAAAATATTATGATGATATGCAGAATAAGTAAATCAATTCTAGATTATCATCCCCATTCATTTTGACTATCTATCATAGTTATAGTTTCTATGGTAACTATTAACCTAATAGTTTTCATGGGCTGACTAACAACCCGTTTAATATATATGGACTCCTTGCTTGATTTCATAGTTTCTATGGGGTCACTAGGAACCTATTGGCTCTTGCCAATAACCTCATCGTTTCGTGGATTCTCCATGAACCTATGGTATCTCCAATGACTCCCTCTTATCCTAATTTCCATAGGTTGACTAGGAACATATTGAAATCTGTCAAAAACTTAATCCTAATATAGTTTTCATGGGTTCACTACAAACCCATTAGCCTCTTCCAATAACTCAATCTAATCATAGTTTTCATGGGTTTACTATGAACCTATTGGCCATTGCCAATAACTTTTCCTAAACATAGTTTTCATGAGTTTACTATGAACTTGTCTACCTGACAACTTCTTTAGTCAATATTCTAGCATCCTATATTCTGGTCTATCTGACCTCCTGGATGCAATTCTACTCACTCAGAAGTTAATTTATATTCACTACTGGGTCAACCTAGCTGTTTATTCTGTCCTTCCTCAAAATATAGTTATGGGTCCATTACAATGTGAATATATATATATATATATATATATATATATATATACAAGAAGTAAACATAATAACATAATAATACCAACACCGTGGTTTAATATCCTTGAAATCATTGTACATAAAATTTGGTTAATCCCTTTAACCTATTAATCAAGGAAAACTTCTCCATACTTAAAATCATTTCAAAACTCTTTTATTATGTCATTGTTTTCCTTTAAAATGAGATCGGGTTACTTGTTTTGAAAACTAAGGCTTTCGAAACCTTAAGACTTTACTTTCAAAACCTTTGGATAAGCTCCTTCGAAACCATTAAAATCTTCTTCTCAAAACTCTAGGCACATGCCTTTCAAACCACTTTAAAACCTTTCTTTTGAAACCTTCGAATGTATTTAAGTGAAACCATTCAATTATAGAAGCATGGATTCGAAACCATATGAATGTCCCCCTTTCGAAACCATTGGGTTTAATTTGAAACATAACTTATTGGGTCCAAGAGAATACAAACGAAAGTACCCTTTTCGAAACCATTTAACTTTAAATAAAAATAATCGGGGAAAGACTTGATGGCTTCGGAACAATGCTTTCGAAAGTTTCAAAACGTCAAATAAAACATTAAAGGATAGCATCGAAACCCCCTTTCCAAGCAATTACCTTTGAATCCCTTGAAACCTTTTGAAAGCTTTAGGAAGTGACTTAGTATAAGTTTAAAACAAAATATACTGTTTAAAATCATTGAAGTCACCTTCAAAAGCATTGACGACTTCAATACATTCGAAAGGCCAAAAGATCGACAGCAGGGTCTCGATTGGATCGAAACCACCCTTTTGGAAAGCATTGTTCTTTAAATAGAGGAACTCATTCGAAAGCTTATACTTTAAGTTAAAAGATGGAAACCCCTTCGAAAGCTATTTAGAAAACGCTTTCGAAAGCATATGCTTTGGCTCCTTCGAAATCTTTTACCAAAACAAGACATGCACTTATCGTTTGAAAGTAAACAAAGGTCTCGACCCCATAGGAAGCAAAGGCTTCGATGCCATGCCTTCCTCCTTTCTTCAATCCACTACGTACCATACTTGCGGTACCTTGTGTATTGGTTTTGGTAAATGGTTAGTTTCGAATGGGTAGAGCGGAAGCAAAGAGTCAAAAGGTGCTTCTAAAAGAGATGGAACCCACTTTTCTAGGTAAAGATTGATTTAATGCCAATTAAAGCAAATACTTATATCTAACCTGCCTAGTTTAAACATTTATTGGTTGCCATAACTTTTTAAATTCTTTGCAAAAATAACTTCCGCATAATTTGAGATCTAAATATGGATTAATTTAACAAATAAGTCCTTCCAGTTAAGCAAAACCAATAAAAAAATTATGTCCTTCATCTAAAATAATTTTATTTTCATAGTAAACTACTTAGGAAAAATCCATAAAAATGACAGAAATTCATCTTCAGTATGTTATCTAACATATAAAAATTCCAGACCCATATTCTTCATGAAATAATCGAAATTAATTTCTAAACCCAATTATACAAAATTCATATTAAATCTTCCATAGCTTAGAAAATAATAAAATTGAAACCCAACTCTAAAACAAAATTTTACATGACATAAAATTTTCTCATAGCATTCGAAATTACTTTTTAATCAGTTTTACCCTTAAAACCATATAAAATCATATTTAAAAAATTTTGTTTAAATCAAACTTGTTATACTCTAAGCATGTCATCATCCAAATTATCATTAAAATGCATTTAATCTAAACCCAAAAACAAAATATCATAAAAATAAAATAGAGATGATCTAGATTATTATTTATCTTGATTATGATTGGTACTTTGAGATTTGATTGAGATTAATTCCCCTTGCTTAAATCCTTAGCTTTAGTTGAATTTTTCTTCTCCTTTTTCTCTTATAAATGGTCGGCTATACTCTTTTTTTCTTACATTTGTTTGCGTTTTATAAAATGAACGTGAATGATATAAGGAATGAGAATATGAAAATATAGGGCAGTAGTTAACCTAATGCACTTGCATTGATTAACTAACATGTACAACCATCTGTAGCCCATTTATTTAATTAAGCTTGACCTCTAAGTATTTATTTAAACCTCAATCCCCTTGTCACTTTAAGATTTACATTATTTTATTTTATTTTATTTATCGAATTAAATCTTCTAAGTAATGTTATCAAAATAAGAGGTGTTACATTTCCTCACATTTACCAGACCAAATAAACTTTATGTCCTTTCTAGTTAGTTTAGTCAGAGGTGCTACTATCCGAGAGAAATACTTAATGAGTCTCCGACAATAGCCAGCTAATTTAAGAAAACTCTTTATCTCAATCACCATATCAAGTCTCTTTCAATTATTTACAGCTTTAATCTTAGTTGGATCCACCGACAACCCTTCCTCTAAAACTGCATGATTAAGAAACTTCACTTCTCTCTTTCAAAAATGACACTTCAAAAACTTCGCTTTTAGTTGATGATGCCTCAACATCTAAAGCACTATTCTAAGAGGAATCTCATGATCTCTTTCATCCTTATAATATATCAAAATGTCATTAATGAACACCAACACGAATCTATCCAAGTGCTATCGGAAAATTTGATTCATTAAGTCCATAAGGAAAGCGAGCGCATTAGTCAACTGGAATGACATGGCTAACCACTCATATGAACCATACCTCATTCGAAACGCACAAAGGAATACTGTCCTCCAACACCTTCAATTGATGGAACTCTAACGCCACCACTCAACTGATCAAATAAATCATTAATTCTCGGCAAATGATATACATTCTTTATCTTCTTCTCGTTTTGTTTATGATAATCAATACACAACCTCAACGACCCATCCGGTTTCTTTACGAATACCATAGCCATACTCCAAGGTAAACTGCTTATTCTGATAAAATTCTTTCCTTCTAAGTCCACTAGCTGCATCTTTAACTCTTACATCTCTGTAGGTGTCATTTTGCTAGGCGGTCTACTAATGGGTTCTGCTCTAGGTACAAGATCAATTCTGAACTTAATAGCTCTCCTTGGTGATAATCCTTTAACTGGTTCAAACACATCTACAAATTCACTTACAACTAAAACCCGACTCAACTCATCTTCCACCTGTGTTGCATCCGATAAAGCACAAATATCTAAACTCGAATTCTCAACCGAGTGTATAATTCGATCACTATTATTATGGTGTCTCAATAATATTTTCCTACATTGGAAAAATATCCCAGCATCACATTTTCTTAACCAATCCATACCTAAAATAATCCCAAAGCCCACAAAATTAAACGCAAACAAATTGTAAGCAAAATATGACATAATAACTCAAATTCTAGATGGTCACATCTCATCCCAGGAGTTGCATACCATTATATTGGATTCGCGTCCCTTTAGATGGTAACAAGGTATGATGGTTCTATATCTTACTTATCTACCAAACATTGAGAGATAAAAGAATGTGATGCACCAGTATCAAATAATAATCTAATAGGTACGCCATGAATTAAAAGTGTATCTCCCATCATAGCCTTTCCCTTCCCTTTACTGTTGGCCTAAAAGATGATGGCTTCAAAGAAAAAACCTTTCCTTTTTCCGTCTTATCCACTTTTGGACATTTATTCTTATAATGCCTCACTTGGTTGTAGTTAGAACACTTCACATTCTTCTTTTCCACAATCGTCTTACCATCACCAAATTGACACTCATTAACATAGTGCCCCTTTTGCCATGCTTGTAATAAATGATACCAGTTTTCCCTTTTTTTGCGACTCCATTCTTCTGAGCTCCCTTCTTCTTGAAGTGCTTTCTCTTCTTACTCTGAGAACTCTAAGTTCCCACCAGCTGCTCTTTCCCAAAAGTGAAAGCATCTTCTTATTCCTTATAGCCATCTCCACCAGTACATTACATGGATCCTTCGTATGTGACACAGTCACCCTAGCAATTTCCGACCTCAAACCTTGGATAAACTTCTCATTCCTCTTAATTACAGTATCAACAGTGGCATATCAGTATCAGGACAACTCATCAATCTTAGTTGCATCTCCTAAATAAACATTTCGCCTTACTTCAATTTCATAAATTTCTTGAGCAAAGTTGATTTTGCTATCTCAGACAAGAACCACTCCCCAAGTCTCCTTCTAAACTCAGCCCAAGTCAATTCCTCCTCTAGAACTCTTACGATCACACCGTTCCACCAATACAAAGAAGCTCTCTACAACTGCCTCGATGCCAACCTCCTCTTCTGCCAATCATTTAAACCTAAGTTCATAAATATTCTCCCGCAGTGCAACAACCAATTTTAAACTTCAATAGCATCCTCCGTTTTTGGAAACGGCTTTCCTCTAAGACTAGTATAATCATGGTTCAGCTTGGCAAAATTCTTACCAACTTGTACCACAGGATTAGCTCTTCCCATATTAGCAACATTCCATCCAACCAAACCACCAACCCCCACTTGCATCATGTTGAAAAAGAACCGATACATAGCCTCTATATCTACTGGTAGGGTTCCAACACCCACGTTAGTAACATTTGCATTTGGATTAGCATTTGCTTGTCGACGGGATTCCTTCTAGTATTTGGCCGAACATTTCCATCTGTTATGGTGGATTTTCCACCTCGATTCACTCTTAGTTTCTTGCTTCTATATCTTGTTTTCTCGCAATCTACATATTAGCCATAATAAGATTTAAAAGAATGGTCTAAGAAGGGGAGAATATATACTTATATATAGCAAATACAAGTACGTGACTATAGCGTTATCTCATACCCCGATCATATTCTCTGATTCATTGGATTATGTTTTCAAAAATTGTTAATCTTTTAAATTTTTACATAAACCTATAGTCTGATACTATTGTAATATCCCTCATTTTGTGGGTCGAAACTAAGTGCCACGAATGTTGCAGTCATCCATGGTATTAATTTCCAATGATAAAATACGATCATGTTAATAGTATCGATAACATCAGAAATATAAGTATATGAAAATTTTCAAACACATTTCAATAGTAAACTTTTTCGTTTCATTTCATAAATAAAAATTCATATTCATTACAAAATCCCATTCGATCCCTCATTCGGAGGAAATATAATTATTACAAAATACTCCAATAATAACATATGAAATTGCCCCTAGGTTGATAAGAGTCTAATACTTGACAGTAATAACTTCTGTCATTACATCCATTTAGATACAAAACAACACATCGAAAAATAAAAGCTCCTAGTAATAACTAGCTTGCCTCCTACATGTCTTTGAAAGCTTATTCGTCTAATTTGTAAACCCTTACTCCTAGCCTACTCAAATGAGTACTCGAGAGTTTAAAGGGAAAAACAAAAACTTCGGATCAGACAAAAGGTCTAGTGTGAATTGTAACCTACCATCTTGAGCAAAATTAGATATCTAGTGAGACCACTCCTTAGAGTGGAATGGGTTTTCCCCTCACGGATATCCTAATCAACTATTTTGATCAAATTTTTTACATCTGCAACCATAATGATTGGAACATAGTAAAACAATCATTTGCAGGCATGCAACATGGGTAAGTCTGACTAATCTGTCTTCACAGTGTTTCACACTCCCTTACCCCACCCAAAATCATATAATGGATTATCCATCCTAATTTAACAGACTATCTATCTAAATTTAAACAACTGCCCATCTAAACTTAGTTTGGTTATTCGTCTTATATTTATGTAAACTACCCATCTCACATGTAAACATTATGTGGATTATCTATCCCAGACCATACATCACACATGGTTTATGTACTTAAAATTCATTTGGACTATCCATCACACATCTTTCATTTGTTTAAAATTACGTGGACTATCCATCACACATATCGTAGTTTCCCTAGGATGACTATGAACCCATCATGAACCATATAGAAACTATCCATCTTTGGCATTATGCGGACTATCCATCACACATCTTCTAGTTTTCCTAAAATGACTATAAACCCATCAAAATATCAATTTACAATTTGGATATAACATTACTCACCCAAATGTCCAGCCAATGTCTATTGGTATCCCCAATTAGGTAGTCAAACCCTTAAACTTACGGCATATCGGACATAATATACATTGGTATCCTCACTGAAGTTGTTAAGCTAATAAAGCATATGGCTTGTCAAGCCATCAATATAATAATTCGAAATAAAATGCTTATGGCATTCATGCCACTGAAAACGATATCAAACCCCTATCCGAGATTCAAAAACAAAAATCTGATTTTATAACGTATAAGGTTATATTGCCAAAATCATAAGATTATTGACTTTCTTAAAACATAAATTATCTCATCTTTAAAACATACTTTTTTTGCAAAAGAAAACAAAGCTTTTCGGCCTAAAAACATCAATTTTGAAATAAAAGAGTTACGGCATCAAAGCCGCATAACCTGGTTGTCGAAAACAGGAAAAATATCTGACATCGGAGCGGACAAGCTATTCCATCAATTACTTAAGTCAAAATCAATTTCGCATGGCATCAATACTTGAAAAAAAACCATGATGTAGAAAATATGGTACTTCAGCTGTTATATCGCAAAACAGTTGATATCGAAAATGATTACTTACGGCATCAAAACCTTAACATTTGATATTGGCTTCATAAAACTACGGCAACTACGTCGCTAGTAGAAGGTCATCGAAAATAAAGACATGCGGCATCAAAGCCTTTAAAGCATAGGTTTCAGGGTTAAAGACATACGACATTAATGCCATGTGATATGGCTTTCAAAAACGAAAGGATAAGGAATGTCGAAATGGTTCTGGTGAGTTACAAAATCACTGATGTCAAAATGAATCTGATATTACAATATAGTAATTAATATGAAAACCGTTTTATTTCTGTATAAATGAATTTCTTTTCACCAACTCTAATTCCTTATCAATTTCTTGTTGGTTAAAAACATATTTTACCAATTTCTTTTCAAAAATCCACCACAAGTCAGTTTTATATTTCCAAAAACGTTTAAACTTAACTAATATTAATTTAAATGCTTTTGTAGCATGATAAATTCATAGAAATTCATATCAGTTGGTAAAAATTGCTAAAAATCAGAATTTATATATTTTTTCTCTTGTAAACATTTTGAGATCAAAATAATTATTTAATTATTTTTAATAATTAAAACTTGAAATAAACACTATTTCCTTCTTAGGAAATTAATAAAATATTCATATTAACTTGAAAAATTATGAAATTAAAAAATCATCTTCAAAATAATATTTTACATAAAATACCAAAAATAAAAACAATTGGAGATTAAAAGCTTAGATTTTACCCTTAAAACCTATCATAATAATTCCATAAAATTTTCATAAATCCTTATTCTATCCAAATAATGATGAAACATCCACAACATGGCGAAATGATAATGATCAATTCGAAAAAAGACATAACCAAATTCAAACGCAAATAATAGAGATGATTAATTATTATTTACCTTAGATTAGACGAAGAGATTGAGATTTGATAGAGTTTAGCTTCCCTAAGCTTTGCTCTTTGGATCCTCTTTTGATTTCCTTCTCTCCCACCCTTTAGGAATGGCTGACCTCTAAGTGTTTGCAAGTGTTAGCTCTTTATTATTTATGAATGTAAAATGGAAATGAATGAAAAATGGGTGGCCTTAAGGGATGAAATAAGGTTATATTCCTAATTTTCCACTTTCATCTATTCCCTTCTATATTCAGTTTTAAAGCAATCTTCATAATTGATTAGTTAGGCCCAAGCAAATTAATTATCAAATTTCATCCTCCTTATCTCACTACATTCTATTTAATCTATTCAATTAAATCTTCTGAATAACATTAAACTAAAATTAAGGGTGTTATAGATTTTATTGGGCTTATTAAATCTAAATTGATTTAGACCCGATCTAAATAATTTTAAATAAAATCATTATTTTATTTTATTTGTGAATAAATAGTTTTTGATATTATATTTGTATTATATAATGTGTACTGTGTATCATATACACACGTATGTGTACATGCACATGTAATACATATAGTAGTATGGTTTGACATGTTTGCATCTATACGTTAGGATTTACACTACAACGGACATGTTTGCATCTATACGTTAGGATTTACACTACAACGGACATGTTAGCCTCTCCATATACATATTTATTATCTAATGTGTGTGTATTAATATGACATAGAATTATGTTCATTATTGAATAAATATGTAAATATAATAATGTAAAATAAATTAAAATAATATATATATACACACAATTTTAATCTCAAATTTCAAATTTCAAATTAGACTCAGATTTAAAAATATCTTTTAATTTCAAATTCATTTTGTAATAAATTTACATTTAATAAACAATAAATATGTATAGGGAAATGAAATTGTTTTTTGATATATATATATATATGCACTATTAATATTTTAAATTTTTTTATAATATAAATACTGTTGTAAAATTAATTTTACAAATATAAAATATATTTGAATATATTATATTTTCGACCATACTTACATTTCGAAAAAAATCAATTCTTTATTGTAAATATGTATGATTTTATTATTATTTTTAGTTTTTTAATTTAAAATGATTTCCTTATGGAGATCAAAAACAATTTTTTCATCTCGTGAAGAATTATCGTACAATGCACATTAATTTAAATATATTATTATACATACATACATACATATATGTATATATATTTATATGTATTCATATGTAAATTTATAATATGTTAAAACTAATTATATGCATTATATTTAAAATAAATACATATAAATATTTTGGCTTTAACAATATATGTATATATATAATTCAAAATGAAAATATGCATATAATTTTAATAATAATTTTACTATATATATATACATATATGTTTATTTGATTTAAAACCAATTTTTTATTCAAACTCATTTTAGGTTATATTTAATTTGATTTTTTATTTGATAACATTGTCGAGAACACAATAGTAAATAAATATATATAAAATAATTTTTAATTATAATAACGATACAGACACATCCTAGATTGATAGTACATACATATAAAGATTTATCATATATTTGACTAAACTAACTACATACGAATCACGATAAATAATTGATATATGTGTATGAATGTAAATAATAGTATTATCTTAAAAGCTTGAAGAACATCCTGAATTGAATCCAATATCTTCTAGAAAGAGCTACCCGATTGAAAGATCCACGCACTGTTGCACTATTTATATTTATATTTATATTTTTAAAGCTTCAAACAATGGAGGAGGGATAGGAAAGTTGTTGGCCAAAAATGACTAGGGGAGAAGCAAAAGGAAACAAAATGAGAGGCTAAAGGAGTTTAAATAGGAGAGAAAGCAAGGATCAAATTGTGGACCCAGATCCATTATTGTCTCTGCTAATTAAACCCCACAACACCTCATCACTAGCCCTCCTTCCCATTATCATAAACAACTATACAAGATGCCTTTATGGGCCTTTGTTTCATTTCATCCTGATTAGATAATATACATTTAGATCAAATTTAAACGTACATCGATATTGTATATCGATATGTGTATACACAACTTTTATATATGCATTATTTTCAATAATGATCAATACTAATAAAATAAATTTTTGCAATTAATATTTCACAAATATTAATTAATTTATAATAATTATAATTTAATTAAATAGGTGGTAGCTGGAGTATTCAACATTTCAGTTGTGTGACTCTAAGATTTAAATTCGATCAACGATTAATATCAAACAATTCAAGAATTACTATTCACATTTCCATAGCTAGTGGCGTAACATTATGGTTGAATTTATCACTTACATAGTTTCTATATATCCAATTTTACTTATTTTAAATGGTCCATGGTAGTGATAATTATTTACACCAATTTTCTTCGTTAAAACTACATCACATTAAGACTTATGGAGCTTGGTAATGGTTAAAATTACAATATTATCCATATTCAACTTGGATTTGATCGATAATAAAATTATTACTAACCGAACTACTCAAGCTAGAGACTTTCAGTTTGCTTTAGTTGACCGTGATACCAACCCAATATAACTAAGGGGACAAATTCTTTATTGAACAGTGTTTCACTTCCAATACTTTCACCGACCCAATTATAGCCATTCGATGGACGTCGTGTCATGATTTAACTATCAAAGTGGAGTGTCCTCATTAAAGCGCGGGAGTATTATGTAATATTGTTATGTCGATATTTTCTATTTGGACTTAGTTATATTAACCAACAGAAAATTATCGAATGAGTCAGTCCATTGTTATCCAATAACCATTAGTATGTAATACCTTGGTGCCCCCAACAACCATGAGTAATAAATTTCGCAACAATTTGAGAGCGCTACATACTCTGATCTCAAATGATGTATGGACATCCAGTCTCGTTACATTCTGACTAGGACTATTTAAAATGATACGTTTTTTAGTGTAATAAATTTCTCGTTATTACAATATACAATGTAATTACTATCACAAAATATATCATCTATGGATTTTCTATTAAGTATACTTTAATAAAATTAATTACTTATTATAACACATTATATCAAGTATATAATAGAATGGAAAACATCTTTTAGTTTGAATGATATTTTACTATGGGGTTAATAATTTATGATAACTTAAATAATTACCCCAAGAGCATCCCCCTAAGTCTATCAATCTATCACTTGCACTTAGGGCCAATTATTGAATCTTAAACTCATCAATTCGATCAATTTGATGAGAACCGGCCGAGCTAGTCCCTTCATGAATGGATATGCTATGTTGTTTTAATTATCTACTATGTTTACTAACTCTCTCCAAAGTTAGTAAACTATGTTTATTATATAGTACTATTTGCAGTATGTTTTCGATTTCTAATGAGCTCTTGTTATTACATTGTTATCATATAACAATAATGCAGTATTCTCAATACTTAGAATCGACCTACCTTAGTTGTAAATTTACATGTTTATATTTATACATTGCTTTTATTATGGCACCATTCAAGGCGATGTATTTAGCATTTTCGTTGAATCGGTCACAACTTTTTGTTTGGAACATTTCCTACCTAAAGCTCCTTAATTAAGGTTTAAACATGAATCTAATATTGACATATTATACTCAATATTACTTATGAAGTTTGAGTCCATATACTCATTCTTAAGGAGTTTTTCGTTTCTATAAACAGTTCTTTAGTATTTTATAAAGAATCAAGAACACTCCAAATTACCATTTAGTGATCTTAATTTGAAGTTAATATTTGCTTAATGTATCAAATACATTATCTAAATAAGACATTGCACATAATACATCATGTATGATAATTCCTGTTGCCAATGCATAAGGAATGCATCTTACATGATCTATATAAACATTTTAAAATGGTGTCTATGTATGTCATTTGGGACATTCTCATCATCCTATATACTTATTAAAAAATATATAATTTACAAATCTATTATCAAGTGTTAAACAACCAAACTAGAATCGATTTTAACATAAGTAAATCGTCAGTAATCAGTGGTATATTGTTTACCAAACTATTTGATATTTTGACTGAAAATCATTTTATATTCTTTTCAAAATACTTCTTCAACTCCGATGCTTGTCGAATGATACTTTTATATCTATTCTTGAATCATATCCAAAAATTCACAAACACAATATCACTCACACTGGCTTCGAGACACTTTGATTGTTATGTGAAAATAGTATATTCTAAATCATTATTTACATCCGTGCTTCAACATGTATGTGCCGAAACATAAAGTCATACCAGACAAAAATTTTGTGAGTGAAATCTAAATTATGCCCAGATTGAACAATGAATCTATTATGCTAATTTCAATAAATGAAATTGACGATATTATTTTTATCAATGTTGCTCACTGTAAGCCAACTACATTAGTTTGTATCTTGAAGATGCATATGCGGCGGATGGATCTTATCCCTTCAGGTACAATTATCAAAACCATATTTTGATGCTGTATTTATAATCCATTCTGGATTTGCGCATCATACTATATAGTATAGTCAATACTTTTAATAGTTTTATCGACAACTTAGGATTATGTTTCTTGGAATTGATATGAAAAATTCATAATTTCTCTTTAATATGTGAGAGTGCTTATTAGACATTCAAATGTGTTGTGTTTGTTTAGGTTTGGTTAATTTCTTTTCTTCCCAACGTAATTAATTTTATCTTTGGACCGCATCCAAACTATTTTACTACTAATAATTTCTAAAACAATTACCTTCACTATGAATTTGATATTTCTTGAAACAATAGTTATTTCTCAATGCAATATAATATGCATTCATAACTCTTTATGAATTGCCTTATATATATAACCTATTTGGTTTTTAGTTTACGAACTTATGTTCAAAACAAAAATGGGTCATCCAATGATGATCATTCCCAAACTCCTTTTTGGATGGTCCATACATGATACCTCATGAATAATTATTACGTGTAGTCTTTCAACCCGCATAGCCCGTTAACTCATTGACCTAGGATATGTTGGGGTTTCTTATAAACCCTTACCTTGTATGATTTTGTAAATTATTCCTTTTAATGAAATTAATTTTAAATTTATGTACAACTTTTAAGTACATGACCTTAAAGAAAGAAGTCAACTTCACTCATCTATCGATCGTACTTTGTTCAAGAAAGTTTGATTAGTCTTATCGATACATCATTATATATTATAAGGAGGAGTGCTTTTTGAGATTGAATCTTTATGCATTTTTAGGTACATTTGGAGCTCCTTCCAATATACTCACCCATTCAATTAAATCGAATCATTTTTTTATTAATGTCATTTTATTTACTTCTGTTTTATGTTATATGAGCCTACCATAGACTTAATTTCGAGTATCGAATAGACGTTTCATGTCTGCAATAATTCATTGGTAAATTTAATGAGGTATATGTAATCATTTTAGTATTATTAGACTTACAATTGTATGCGTCTATATGTATCAATCTGAAGAATTCACGAACTTTTTTACACTCCCATTGAATTGGTGCTTTACCCTTTATTATTTGAGATATAATTCACCCGTACCGTATGATTAATAATCATATGATTAAAGAACTATTTTCCAAAACTATGTCCTAGTTCATAATTCCAAAATAATTGCAAAATTTTTGGATACTTATGTATTTTACAATGCATCACTTTTGTCATGGAAACAAATACTAGTACTATAATTTTATTTATAACGATTGACCAAAATATTCATAATAAATAGAACTTTGTATATTTTCAATCATATTGACATAGTTATTATTTCATTAACAATACTTGGTATGTTGACGAAACAATTTCGTAAATTGATGCTGTAACAGCCCGCAAACCCGTACCCCTTGAGTCGACACAATTCTCCATCAATCAACTCAAAATGAACGGAAATACGAACCATTTGGGTTAAAGAAGAAGAGGTAGAAGAAGAGAAAACAAAACAACATCAGAATCTAACCATCGCAGAGGAATAAAATATAATAGATTATAACAGATCTTTACATAAAAGAAAGCTATATATGTTTTATTCATACATCATCAGAATACATCATCAGAGTTCAACAACATCAATAACATACAACTGGACAGTTATATAAACTTGTCCTCAAAATTGAATACAAAGCAGAATAATAATCAAGTACGGAAGTACGTATCGCCATCCAGCTCATCTCCTGAGTTCCACAACATCCTTTCCTGTAATATATAATACTCGGTCTGACCCGAAAATTATAGTTAAATAACACCCGAGTCGGTCTAGAAAACCAGTGTGGGAAAACAATACTCAAATTGATTATTAAAGTTTCAAAATTCTTTTGAAAATCAAAAGCATCTCGTAAGACCACGCCACAAATAAACATGTCGGGTTTTTACCTTACGATAGCCAAAATACTTTTTATCAAAATCCTCTGATATTATAATAGTGTCTATAGAAAATAAAATAGAATCTAGCTGAAATGCTTGCATCTCACATTTCAGCAATAATTGGGCACAATCAAAACCGGACAGGTGCGTAGGGAGAATGGATTTCCAACTAATGACTAGGCACTGGGGTACCACCTGTCATGGTACGTGGCCTAGATCACTGTGCCGAGGATTACTCTCAATCCCCTGCAACACAAGACCGGGACTACCCCTTACTGGATAATCTCGAGTAAGATCTCCCTATGGTTGGGATCAGCAACTGCACCACTAAGCCGAATAAAAATGGACATCTAGATAGGGATGACCTCACCCTAATGGACGCTACCCACTTAGACTTGCTGCTAACCTCTGATTTTCAGTCATTCCCGGTTGATGGGGCTTGAGGCTAAGCGTTACCTTTTAGAACGTTTCACTTAGAATGCCCATCGTCCACCTGAAGATGATCCGAAAGCATTCATCCATACAAGTCCGTCTCGTGTTCGAACGGAACCGAATGCACTACTCCTACTACATCCATTTTGGAATTACCTCAGGATTAGTAGTGACTAGCCCTTGCACTTCACTACTATATCTTCAAATCCAACTCGTCTTCCTCACGAAAACGTATAAACCAGATCGAAGTGGATTTCGATAAATTAATCCTGATCACGGTCTCTTCGAAACGATCAGCGCATTGGCCAATATTGATAGTCGGTTATTTAACTATCAATTAACATTTACAACAACCGTCAAACATAAATAATTTCTCCTGAATTATTTATTAATCTCAAATATCTCTTCGCAAGATATATTTCCATTTTCAACCCTTTTGAAAACAGTTTTCAAACCACACTTTTCTCATTAAATAAATTGCCAAATATTTATTTCCACTGAGAACACCAAGCACAAAAACTTTAGATTTTTAAAATAATTTAAAACACTTTATTATAAAATATCCTTTAAAACATTTGAATTAAAAATTACTTCAATACATATTCAAAATATATACTTTAAGAATATTTAAAGTAAAACTTCTTTGTACAATATAAAACTGAGTTTCTAACTTTTAAAACATAATACTAGGCTACCTTTAAATAATTAGTACAATAATAGATTTGAAAAATACCTACTGTAGAATTTAAACATTTAGAAATAATAAATTTTCTAAAACATGCTTTTTAAAACAACATTAAAGCTTTTAACTTATATTAAAAATTTACTTTGAAAACGTACTTGGCTATTCAGGGAAATACTTCTCTTCACATCCTTTAAAAAAAATCACTATTTATTTTTAAACAAATTTTCCCATCGTGAATTTATCCTTCCAAATATCCACTGATATATTGCTTTACTTTTATGAACCCAGTTTATAAATTTCATAGTCACATTCTCCTTTAAATTTCCAATTTTAAAAACTTAAATCAATTTCCAAATTGATTTCCAATTTACTCCATTTTGAAATAAATTCCTTTACTTACTCATTTATTTCAAAACCCATTGACTTCTGATTTTATTTCTGAATTATGATTTAAAAATCTTTTTAACTGAAAATCCCAGTTTCATATCCTTTTTCCAAATTCCTTCTTTGTTCTTTCAAATAAATTTAAACCTTGAATTTCAAAATAAATTCTTTATTTCTTGAAATAATATCACTTAAGTTTTGAAAATAAAACCACTTATTCCCATTTATTCAAAATCTCATTTCTCGCACTTGATATTTTATTTATTAGAATTCAAAAATCACTTTTTATTCTTTTCCAATTCATTTTTAATTTATTCCAACTTCTATGATTATTTTACTCAAAATTCACTCTTTTATTTTCTTTTCAGAAAATCCAATCTATATATTTTTGGTAACTCAGTTCACCGAAATATTTTAAATCAACCATAGTATCCAATTTTCCAATTATCAATATAATTCATCGCAGGATAGCAAATAATTATATCACAGAATATTTTAACAAAACTAAATATTTTGAGGAATCCAATTGGATCCCTCTAACCTGTTTCCCTGCATCCACAGATGTTAGCACAATACCAATTCCACTTCAAGGTGGAATATCGCGGTATATGGGATTAATATAATATCATCCGCTATTATGCGGCGCATATGGTCTCATCCGCTATATAATGCGGGAAATCCATCACTCCAATATACACTATATACTACTATATATAATAAAGCACATCAAATCAATTAAATCATTCAACCAATTATTTAAATTTAAATAGCAATCCAGACGATTGAGATTAACTCACCTTTATTTGTTTGCAATCCAATCCAAACCGGCTATTCCCTTCACAATTGTAGACCTTGTATAAGCAATTACAGTTTATTAATATTTGAATTAATAATTTAATTAACCAATGATTTTACTAATATTTGAAAAAAATCTACAAATAATTTATCATTTCATAAATTAAATTGACCAAAAATTTAATTTAAACAAATCATTTGGGTTTTAAATCGATTCCCCTTTTTAAAACCCCTTTTAGTAACTAAAATAAGTTAAATAAGTTCATAAATCACAATAACACATTATTTAAAATAACTAGTAAATTGAAAGTATCTATATTTATTTTATTTTTCTTTGTAGCTAGATATATTGAAATAACCTTTACACATTTATATATATATATATATATATATATATATATAAAGTAAAAATAAGGGTTTAAGGTGAAACTAAATATAAAAACTAGAATTTATTTTCATTTACAATCCACTTGACAAGGCTAGCTTATAAATTTTCCATAAATGTTATGTAAGTAATAACTAACTTTTTTGGAATCCAAAAATAGTTTATAAAAATTTATAATACATAATACATTTTTTTAAAATTCCTTTTTAGAACAATTTATTTTACTATATCCAAATCTATAAACTTAAGAAGATAAACTGTTTTATAAATTCCACTGTAACAATAATACATATTTTTTTTCTTTTTACTGTAAATCTAAATCCTAATATACATACATACATACATAGATATATATATATATATATATATATATAAATTCATTCAGTTTAAAATAAATAAATAGAAAATAAAAACTATAATACCTTACAGTAAAACAACCTCGGTTCGAACTACCACATCGAGACTATCGACATGCCTCCTTGCTTTTTTTCCTTTTGCTTGCGCTGCCATCTAAGTTCATGCGCAACCCAGGCTCCGATCGTGGCCTAGCTTCACGGAATCCGCTATCCAAAAACAACAAATCCCATGCAAAACCCTAGCTGCTGCGATGCCAACACCACCCACACGCGCACCCCCCTGCGCTCCACCGACGCCCAGTCTTCCCCTGAACCACTCGAGCGTGTGCGCGCTCCACCACGCAGCGCGACTTCGAAGTCGCGACCCACGACCTTCCACTTCTCTTCGATTCCTTGCGTGCTGCCTTTTTTTTCTTTTCGAAATGTCGAACTCGATTCGATCGAGCGAAAGAGGGTAATTTAATTTGAACGGGTAGGGGAAGAAATAAGGTAATTGGGAAACTCGCGATTTAACGAAGCAGTATTTTGAAAAGCTCGGCCATACAATTTTTTTTGATTTCATTTTGTTCTGAAGATTTTGATTTGGGTTTTTAAAATACTCATCTATTTATAAAAAGGGAGGAGAGAAATGAAATTGAAGGGGAAGCGTGCTTGAGAAGGAAAAGCACAGTGATTTGAGTGAAAGGAGTAATGACTGATGGGATAGAAAAACAGCTGATTGGAAGGGTTGACTGGTCAACAATATATTAATTTAAATTCAAATTCAAATTGTCCTGATAAATGCAACTTAAAATTTTGAACTCCTATTAAGGCATGCCGCTAGGCGTTTGTAATGTTATACCCTTATTACGAACGCAATGGAAAAGATTTGGATCCTAATTCGATCGTATAGAGAAGATAACTTTTTGGACCAGTAATTGTATTTAATTTTTGATAAAGATTTCAGCGCGTTTATCTACCGTACGATCACACAACTACTCGAATCACTATGAAATTTGAAATCCGATAATAATACATTATTACGGATCCAATGGAACTGGTTTCGTCAAATTCCGAGACTGTGCCTTGGAAAGCTATTTTAAAATTCAATTTAAACGATATATCATTAAAACCGAACAAATCACCTTTAAATTAAATTTTAACCATTCTATTATCTTCAGTATCATTATTATAAATTTTATAAGTCTTCAAATTATTTTTAACAGGTTTAAAACTGAAATTCAATATTTTACCCAAATTCAAATAATTAAATTCAATAAATTCAATTGCAAAGTCAAACTGATATTTGAAATCCTAGTTAAACTATTTTGCAAATATTTAAAATTAATTAATCCAATTTCAAATGCTTAAAAATTCCGGGACGTCACATTCCTCCCCGCTTAAAAGAATTTCGTCCCCGAAATTACTTGTTAGGAAGAATGATCCAATACCCATTACTATTTTCCAAAACCAAACAGTTTTATCAACTTTCCATAACATATCTTTTATTAAAGACCCACTATTACTTCAACCAACTTTCCAAAACCTTCCATAGTTTCCAACAACATTATTTACCCACTTATTCAAATTTAAATTTAAATCCAAATTTAAATTATCAAAACTTTCTCAAAAATTTTCTAATTCTCTAAATTTCCAAAAAAATTCGCCAGTGTCCTTTGCGCAGTTAGCTCGGTACAACTACAAAATGCCTCTACGGGCCCCCAAAGTCCCAAAGTAAACAAAAGCCAAGTGGCTAGATCTAAAAACCCAATCAAATTTCATACAGAAATTTAAAAACATACCTTTTTGTCGAGCAATTCAAATTTATCTTCTGAAATCAAAACAAATTTTCCCTTTCCTTTATAATACATGTATATCCTACTTAGCAATAATATCCAATCACAACATTCAAAATCATTTTATTGACTTCTTTACAAAATTTTCAATATTCATTTCATTTAAGCTCGTACGATGTACCTATATCATTCATACGCATTACCAAATCCGATCGCTTACTCGATCACACAATTTCATTTCCGAACTAGTATCGTCCACCCGACTTCCTAGTGCCGACTCAGATCTGGTTTCTTGATCAGAAAACGTCATTCTCCTTGCATAGTTATAACTATGATAAAGAATTTTCAGAATCAATCAAAATCCGTATCTAGGGTTCGCCGTCGGAAATCGAGTGAAAAAAAAAATCCTAACTCGGATCAATATAACTATCTCGAAATTCTGTGCTCGATTTTGGATCAAATTGCTATGCGAATAAAATAATATACGTACATCCTACGTATTCATCTCAATTGATTATCAACTATATCAATTCTCTTTTTATTCACGTTCATTTTGATTTCTATTCACTTATCAACGCTTATCATTTCACATATTTTTATTAAATCTTCACTCAAATGCTTATTCAATATACTTTCCCGACACCCATATTACTTAAGAATTTCACAATTTCTTTTTAAGTTCAATATAAGTATTTTATATGCTTTTTATTATTTATTTTCACTAATTTATTTATATTTCCAATTTAAAATCGTTTTTTCGCTAACAAAAAATTTCCCAAAAAATTTCTAACTCCCAAAATTTTCAAATTTTTTTGGTAGTCTCCTTTATATGGAGGAGCTTTTGCAATTTGACAAGAGATATAAATATATATACATCGACCCACACGGTCGGAAAAACAAAAACAGTTCATATTTCCTAACTTTTATTGCATAGGCGTACCTCTATTTTGCATTTTTAAGCAAGCGGCTTATTATTTAGCAATTAGCGCGACAAAAATCCTACCAACGGCCTTCAGGTACCTGTACTTACTCAATTTAAACATATAAGCACTATATATAAGAAGTTTATAGCATTTCACTTATATTTAAATAGCTAAAACATGGATTCTATAACAATGTATGTTATATACTTTCATAAGCACATATGTAAGGTTTCGACACTTATTTCAGTTGCTTTCAATCAACTCTCAACCCATACTATTCTATTTAAGTGATTTACAACTCACTTGCTTGCATACGATTCATCTTTAAACAAAACGAACTTATATACATTTCAATTGATTCAATTTTATTTACTTCAATTAATTCATAGAATTTTATTTAATCTCATTTTTGTCAAACGACAATTATTTCTATGCAAATTCGGCGATATTTATGTGAATAAACAATTACTTAAGCTTATAATCATTTTAATTTGATTCCAATATAATTTATATTAAATTCTGTTCCATTTTAAATTTATTCACAATCCATGCATTCTCATTTTCACTTCAGTTTTAATTTTATCTATTTACTTACATTCCATTTCATAAAGCTCTCTAACAACCATTTAACAATTTGCTTAAGTTAACAACTTAAGTTCATCTCCATTTCCAATTAAATTCCATACCATTCAATTCAATTAGTATATTCATTCAATCCATTTTAAACTTTATCTCACATTTTCATTTCACTATACTTCAATCATATTCAATTCACTTAGCGCTTCTAAATTGAATTTAATTTATAACTCAGGTTTAACTTCTCAAAATCCATTTTTAACTCATAATTCAAATTTTATTCAAATTAGCTAATTTCCCACTTTTAATTCAATATTTGATTTTTACCTTCCAAAAATCACTTAACTTAATTTTCTTGAGTCCAATCTATTTTATAATTCAAGTTTTGGATTTTTATTCATTTCCTAAAATTCAAAACAATTTTATTTTGGCTTATTTATTCTACTTCTAAGTTTTATAAGTCAAAGCTTATTTATATCCATACTTTCATCCATTACAATCAATCCCGTTCGCATTTTACTTTTTAACTCGGGATTATACATTTAATTTAGCCAAGTATATCTTTTTATTCAAATTTTTAACTTTTATAAGCTTTCCCACTTATTTTAGTCTAACACTTCTTAAGTTAAATTTCTATTTTGAACAAATTTCAAACTTATATAAGTTCCTAAATTTATTCTTTAAGCATTTCAAACCAACTCCAGAGTTTAAACCATTACTAGAATGTTCAAAACTCAATTTTAAAATATATATATGTAAATCAAACTATTCCTTTTCATTTTCAAAATCAAACCCAATTTCGTAAACAAACATTAATCCAAAACATCCAGGTAGCAATTCCCCTCTTGGAAACTCGAAAATGAACATTGATGATGCTGCAGTCATCACCGAAGTTATTTTCCAGCGACCGAAAAGAGTTCAATGCTTTTATCTTTTCAAAACATTTCAAATATTTTTAAATTCCAAATCTCTCCAGGTTTCAAACTTAATTCAAAATATTTCTCAAATACTATCACTATTATTTCTCCAAAGCTTTTGAAAACCATTTTCAAACCCAAAGGAAATAAACTTTTTCCAAAATTCCAAATTCCAAATTTTCAAATCCTTCAACTCACATTCAAAAATTACTCTGAAATTTTATTTCAATTTATAAATCACATTTACCTTTTACATTTCAAATTTCTTTTGTATATGAATTTATTCCCTAGCTTTGGTTATAATTGCAATATCTTATTCAGTTTTACACGACAATGATAATAATTTAATATTATCATTCCTAACAACCAAGCATCCATATATAACTAAATAATTTACGAAGAATTATTTCCTCTATATACAAAAATAATTTGGGTAAAGTTGTTTCATTTACCCTATTTAAAATAATGCTGTATCGGTTTATCTTGTTCAAGAGTTTAGAAACTCCTATCGATAACATGGCGTCCCATATATCGACCAGAATCTATAAACACTTAACCGATAAGTCAACACAATATAAAACAACTTTTATATTCACTAACAAATACGCGCTCATACCTATTAGTACACTCAAACTCATTATAGAGTACTTACGGACTTTATTTCTATTGAGTAATTCCCACCAGAGCCAAGGTTATCACCAACCTAAGCTCTGATACTAGCTGTAACAACCCACAAACCCGTACCCCTTGAGTCGACACTATTCTCCATCAATCAACTCAAGATGAACGGAAATATGAACCATTTGGGTTAAAGAAGAACATGTAGAAGAAGAGAAAACAAAACAACATCAGAATCTAACCATCACAGCATAATAAAATATAATAGATCTTGCACAAAAGAAAGCTATATCTGTTTTATTCATACATCATCAGAATACATCTTCAGAGTTTAACAACATCAATAACATACAACTGGACAGTCATATAAACTTGTCCTCAAAACAAAATACACAGCGGAATAATAATCAAGTACGAAAGTACGTATCGCCATCTAGCTCATCTCTTGAGCTCCACAGCATTCTTTCCTGTAATCTATAATACTCGGTCTAACTCGAGCATTATAGTTAAATAACACACGAGTCAGTTTGGAAAACCAGTGTGAGAAAACCACACTCAAATTGATTATTAAAGTTTCAAAATTCTTTTGAAAATCAAAAGCATCTCGTAAGACCACGCTACAAATAAACATGTCGGGTTTTTACCTTAGGATAGCCAAAACACCTTTTTATCAAAATCCTCTGATATTATAATAGTGTCTATAGAAAGTAAAATAGAATCTTGCTGAAATGCTTGCGTCTCACGTTTCAGCAATAGTTGGGCACAACCAAAACCGTACAAGCGCGTAGGGAGAATGGATTTCCAACTAATGACTAGACACTAGGGTACCACCTGTCACGGTACGTGGCCTAGATCACTGTACCGAGGATTACTCCCAATCCCCTACAACACAAGACCGGGACTACTCCATACTGGATAATCCCGAGTAAGATCACCCTACGGTTGGGATCAACAACCACACCACTAAGTCGAATAAAAAGGGACATCTAAACAGGGATGACCTCACCCTAATGGACGTTACCCACCTAGTCTTGCTGCATAACCCCTGATTTTCATTCATTCCCGCTTGATGAGGCTTGAGGCTAAGAGTTACCTTTTAGAACGTTTCACTTAAAATGTCCATCGTCCACCTGACGATGTTCCGAAAGCATTCATCCATACAAGTCCATCTCGGGTTCGAACGGAACCGAAGGCACTACTCCTAATACATCCATTTTAGAATTACCTCAGGATTAGTAGTGATTAGCCCTTGCACTTCACTGCTATATCTTCGAATCCAACTCGTCTTCTTCACGAAAACGTACAAACCGGATCAAAGTGGTTTTCGAGAAATTAATCCCGAGCCCGGTCTATTCGAAACGATCAGCGCATTAGCCAATATTGATAGTCCGTTATTTAACTATAAATTAACATTCACAACAACCATCAAACATAAATAATTTCTCCTGAATTATTTATTAACCTCAAATATCTCATCGCAAGATATATTTCCATTTTCAACCCTTTTGAAAATAGTTTTCTAACCACACTTAGCTCATGAAATAAATTCCCAAATATTTATTTCCACTGAGAACACCAAGCACAAAAACTTTAGATTTTTAAAATAATTTACAACACTTTATTATAAAACATCCTTTAAAACATTTAAATTAAAAATTAATTTAATACTTATTCAAAATATATACTTTAAGAATATTTTAAATAAAACTACTTTGTACAATATAAAACTGAGTTTCTAACTTTTAAAACATAATACCAAGCCACCTTTAAATTAATTACTACAATAATAGATTTGAAAAATACCTACTTTTGAATTTAAACATTTAGAAATAATAAATTTTCTAAAACATGCTTTTTAAAACAACATTAAACCTTTTAACTTATATTTAAAAATTCACTTTGAAAACGTACTTGGCTATTCACGGAAATACTTCTCTTCACATCCTTTAAAAATAAATCACTATTTATTTTTAAACAAATTTTCCCATCGCGAATTTATCCTTCCAAATATCCACTGATATATTTCTTTACTTTTATAAACCCAGTTTATAAATTTCATAGTCACATTCTCCTTTAAATTTCCAATTTCAAACACTTAAATCAATTTCCAAATTGATTTCCAATTTACTCCATTTTGAAATAAATCCCTTTACTTACTCATTTATTTCAAAACCTACTGACTTCATATTTTATTTCTGAATTATGATTTAAAAATCTTTTTAATTGAACATACCAAATTCATATCCTTTTCCCAAATTCTGTCTTTATTATTTCAAATAAATTTAAACTTTGGATTTCAAAATAAATTCTTTATTCCTTGAAATAATATCACTTAAGTTTTAAAATAAAACCACTTATTCCCATTTATTCAAAATCTCATTTCCCGCATTTGAAATTTTATTTATCAGAATTCAAAAATCACTTTTAATTCTTTTCCAATTCATTTTTAATTTATTTCAACTTCTGTGATTATTTTACTCAAAATTTACTCTTTTATTTTCTTTTCATAAAATCCAATCTATATATTTTTGGTAACTCAGTTCATCGAAATATTTTAAATTAACCATAGTCTCCAACATTTCCAATTAAAATATAATTCATCACAGGATAGCAAATAATTATATCACAGAATGTTAACAAAACTAAATATTTTGAGGTATCCAGTTGGATCCCTACAACCTGTTTCCCTGCATCCACAGATGTTAGCACAATACCAATTCCACTTCAAGGTGGAATATTGCGGTATAGGGATTAATATAATATCATCCGCTCTTATGCGGCGCATAGGGTCTCATCCGCTATATAATGCGGGAAATCAATCACGCCAATATATACTATATACTACTATATATAATATAGCACATCAAATCAATTAAATCATTCAACCAATTATTTAAATTTAACAATTTAAATTTAAATAGCAATCCAGAAGAGTGAGATTAACTCACCTTTATTTGTTTGCAATCCAATCCAAACCGGCTATTCCCTTCACGATTATAGACCTTGTATAAACAGTTACAGTTTGTTAACATTTGAATTAATAATTTAATTAACCAATGATTTTATTAATATGTGAAAAAATCTACAAATAATTTATCATTTAATAAATTAAATTGACCAAAAATTTAATTTAAACAAATCATTTGGGTTTTAAATTAATTCCTCTTTTTAAAACCCCTTTTTGTAGCTAAAATAAATTAAATAAGTTCATAAATCACTATAACACATTATTTAAAATAACTAGTAAATTGAAAGCATCTATATTTATTTTGTTTTTCTTTATAGCTAGATATATTAAAATAACCTTTACACATTTATATATATAAAGTAAAAATAAGGGTTTAAAGTGAAACTAAATATAAAAACTAATATTTATTTCCATTTACAGTCCACTTGACAAGGCTAGCTTATAAATTTTCCATAGATGTTATGTAAATAATAACTAACTTTTTTTGGAGTCCAAAAATAGTTTATAAAAATTTATAATACATAATACATTTTTTTTTTTAAATTCCTTTTTGGAACAATTTATTTTACTGTATCCAAATCTATAAACTTAAGAAGATAAACTGTTTTATAAATTCCACCGTAACAATAATACATATTTTTTTCTTTTTACTGTAAATCTAAATCCTAATATACACACATATATATAAATTTTATTCGGTTTAAAATAAATAAATAGAAAATAAAAACTATAATACCATACAGCAAAATAACCTAGGTTCGAACCACCACATCGAGGCTATCGACATGCCTCCTTGCTTTTTTTCCTTTTGCTCCTACTGCCATCTAAATTCATGTGGGACCCAGGCTTCGATCGTGGCCTAGCTTCACGCGAGCCGCTACCGAAAACAACAAATCCCCAGCGAAACCCTAGCTGCTGCGATGCCAACACCACCCACGCGCGCACCCCCCTGCGCTCCACCGGCGCCCATTCTTCCCCCAAACCACTCGTGCAATGCGCACTCCACCAGCAGTGTGACTTTGAAGTCGCAATCCGTGACCTTCCACTTCTCTTCGATTCCTTACGTGCCGCCTTCTTTTTTTTACGAAACGTCGAACTCGATTCGATCGAGTGAAAGAGGGTAATTTAATTTGAATGGGTAGGGGAAGAAAGGAGGTAACTGGGAAACTCGCGATTTAACGAAGCTGTATTTTGAAAAGCTCGGCCATACTATTTTCTTTGATTTCATTTTGTTCTGAAGATTTTGATTTGGGTTTTTAAAATACTCGGCTGTTTATAAAAAGGGAGGAGAGAAACGAAATTGAAGGGGAAGTGTGCTTGAGAAAGAAAAGCACAGTGATTTGAGTGAAAGGAGTAATGACCGATGGGATAGAAAAACAGCTGATTGGAAGGGTTGACTGGTCAACAATATATTAATTTAAATTCAAATTCGAATTGTCCTGATAAATGCAACTTGAAATTTCAAACTACTATCGAGGTGTGCCACTAGGCGTTTATAATGTTATACCCCTATTACGAATACAATAGAAAAGATTTCGAGTCCTAATTCGATCGTATGGAGAAGATAGCTTTTTGGACCAGTAATTATATTTAATTTTTGATGAAGATTTCAGCGCGTTTATCTACCGTACGATCACACAACTACTCCAATCGCTACAAAATTTGAAATCCGATAATAATACAATATTACGATCCAATGGAACTGGTTTCGTCGAATTCCGAGACTGTGCCTCAGAAAGCTATTTCAAAATCAATTTAAATGACATATAATTAAAACCGAACAAATCACCTTTGAATTAAATTTTAACCATTCTATTATCTTCAGTATCATCATTATAAATTTTATAAGTCTTCAAATTATTTTAACAGGTTTAAAACTGAAAATTCAATATTTTACCCAAATTCAAATTATTAAATTCAATAAATTCAATCGCCAAATTCAAATTGATATTTGAAATCCAAGTTAAACTATCTTGCAAATATTTAAAATTAATTAAATATTCCAATTTTAAATGTCTAAAAATTTCGGGTCGTCATAGATGCAATCACCTAAAGGTGTTATATGATATGCTCCCATTATTTCTCCCATTACTACAATACCATATGAGATGCAAAGCATTATTCAACTACTTAATATATGCTATTCATTTCATTTACTGTAACTGTTTTATAGTTGAGAGTTTCCAGATCAAATATCTAACTTAAAGAAATAAATCTTATATAATAAAATTTTCTATATAAAAATATATTTTAGAACAGAAATCATATTTCTCATTCCAATATTTAGTAACTATTATATTTTGTGATTCTCATTCCCTATGTCCTTTCATAAAGTAGAAGTGGCCATTCAATTTCTTCATCCCAACCGTGTCTTGGGTTACATCCACTCTCGTACATTTTCTTTTCTTTATACATGTTTTAACCATTCAAACTAACTTCTTAATAATCGAATTCTCAAATCTATCTTGTAGCTCTTGATCTAATATTACATTTAACACAATAAGATCTTTATTATAATCAACCTTATTGAATACATGCTCTCATGTTACTATTTACTTGATAGTGATTGAGGTTCTGTACATTAAGAGTTGTGACCATTCGCTATATAACATTTATATTTAATTAGATATGGATCAAATATTCATATCCTCGTATTGCTCTTAGAATTCGAAACTCATTGAAGACAATACACTGTTCTGGGAAAATAAACCTATTAGTGACCAAGTTACAAACTTATTTAGTAGCATAAAATTAGGCTCTTGCATGAGTCTTGAAGCGACAACATGTCAAAAGATTTAAGGTGAGCATATTTTATATTCCTTCGTTGGTCTTTAATTCAGTGCGTTTGTATATCATAATTAATAAAGATTTTATCAATTTTATTAGTCGGACAAATTTATCAATGCAGATTACTGTAATTTATAAATAACAAATGTTCTTATAATATTAGCAAAGTTAAATGTCGCGTTTCATTTTACCAATAAGCCCCTATTAGACCTTTATATTTCTCAAAACCTAAGAGAAATTTAGAAGTCTTTCGATTTCTCTAGCGGATGATAGGACACTCTTACCTTGAGATTTTGACCTTGAGGAATATCAACAAATTATAGGCCTATAAAAGATGGACTACATTTTATCGGCCGTACCATATACAACTCCTAACCTTGTGGTCTTTGTCCTAATCTCATTTTAACTTTGAGTTTGCTCGGCAAATCGAAAGAGATTATTCACTTGTACCTACCATTTCTCGATGGCCTAGTATAAAATATGTACCTTGAGTTTGCTTAACAAATACATATAGTTATCTTACTTTGTCTAGTTTATATATTAATAATAGTATATATAACATCACTAGCTTGAGTTTGTTCAACAATTAGAGAGTATCCAAGTAATTTATTATTATATAAATGGTAGAGGACAACATTTATACTAAAAATGCATAGTCTTTTGATATACTTACTTAAGTGATATCGACTTATTGAATAATGTATTTCTTATAAAATTCCCTCATGATTCAAGTTTCAAACACGTCTGAAATCATGATATACATATTATAAGTATGTATTTATTCCTTAAGTCTAATTGGGTTTCTTATCGTTCCACCTTTTATTATATATTTATATATAAAAGTTTAATTTTTGTACAACACTTTATAGTTTAATTAATTTATATATTAATTTTATGCATAATTTATTATTATCGATTTTATTAATTAAATCTTAATTAATTAATTAACATTTAATTATTTTTATTTATTCATATTAAACATTTTAACTTGTATACATGCACTATAACATTTATAATTTTACATACATATCTTATATATGTGTATTATATTATGTGTTAGTTTCTTTTGGCATGGCCGATGGGGTTGAATGGACCCGTACCATTTTACTGAAGCACCAAAGAAAAAAAGAACGATAAAGACATGCCGAAATTGGGCATGCACAAAGAAGACATAAGAATAAGGTGCAACAACCACATAGTCAGAAAGGCACAAAACAGGGAAAAGAAGAAAATAAAAAAACAGGAAGAAACAAAAAGACAGAAACAAAAAAGGCCAGAGCAATCGAGACAAAGAACACAATATGCCAAGGTCAAAACTGAATCACCATCTTGAGGCCTTCATTTATTTCATGAATGATGTATCTGTGAAACTACTCCATTGTTTTGCTTTTTGCAAACTAAAATATCCTTGTGTTTCTTTCTTTCCATACTATAGACAAGAATTCCTTCAAAATACAGTTAACCACCCTCGCTTTTCCTACCTTTACTCCAGTAAGGCTATAGATTTGTTTCCATGCTTGATCATTACCATGAACTACAGTATTTATATTCAAACACCCCAACATCAATCTCCATAAAGTATATTTATTAATATTCAATTAATTTATTTAATTAAAAAAATTAATTGATTATAACTAATTTCAAATATATACGCGTATACACACACACGTGTTTAAATTAACTTAAACACTTTAAGATAATGTTACGTTTACCAACTTATATGTAATAGTAATTTAATTAGTTAACTTTTAATTGATTATTAATAATTTTAGAAAATAAATATTTTATTTTCAAAAAAAATTGAAAACAATTTTATAACATTTATAAAAACATTACTTATTTTTAATTTAACCTTTTGAATTTAAAATTTTAATTTAATTTCAAAATATATTTTGAAAATTAGCTAAAGGTCGAAATCAACTTGGGCCTTCATATTCGGGTTACCTTTAGGCTTACCTCATCCTTTCGGGCCACGCTAGTAGCCAAGTAGGATAGAGTATTTGATTACTCAAACTCAACCTTAGACACTACATTTTTGGACACACTACTAAATGGATATGCTTCAATAAGTTAACCATAACACCGCTATTTAGACCGCATAGACTATTCAGCTCCAGCATCATTGTTGGATTTGGTCCAACATGCGGTTGGTTAGTTGGGTAAATTTCAGAAAATTTTTGCCACTTTGGACCTTATTGGGCAACTGAATTATAAATTGATTTAGATCTAATCTAAGTTAATTTTAAACAAATTCATTATTTTATTTTCTTTGTAAATAAAGATTTATTTTGATATTATATTTGTATTATATAATGTGTATATATTTATCGTATATATGTACGAGCACGCGCAACATATATAGTTTGCATGGTTTAACATACCCGAAGTCCTAGGACTTACACCGCAACGGACATGTTAGCACCTCCCAATACATATTTACAATCTAATGTACACAAACATATATTAATATGTGACATAGAATTATATTCATGATTGAATAAATACATAAACACAATAATGTAAATGAACATTGTTAATATACATACATAAATACATATATACATAAATATATTTATTAATAGTTGAAATAGAACCACAATCTTTTAGTCCGACCGTGAAGTTCCAAAAATATTCTTATATGCAAACAAGAGGTCAGAAGTTCAAATCCCACCGTGAATAAAATTAACATCTACATTCAAATGTAAATTTTGAAACAAAAAGAACATTACAAGTTCAAAACCTAATTCCAAAAAATAATTACTTTTTTTAATATTTTTCAGCTTAGTTATATCAAACTGCATAAAAAATTAAAATTTAATAATTTTATATGAGGTTTTATATGCACTTAGGCTACACATGCCAAAACATCTCGTGTGTGTGCGTGCGTGTGTCTATTAAAACTAGGTTAATTTTTATTTTATCTCAAAAGCACATTATGGCCCAATACACGGACATCCGAAAGTTACAGCTTGAATAAATATTACATGTTAAGCTAAAGGCAAACTTTCCCTCAAAACATTCCTACTTTAGGGTTCAGAAATCAGCTATGGCGGCTCCCAATTCCTTGGTTGATTTTCTCCGCTCGCTGCCATCCAGCTCATCCTCTCTAGTGCTTGTGCTTCTCGTGCCTTTAAGTTGGTAAATTTCTTTCTAGCAATTCTTCCAATTATGACACTAAAATCTCGATTAATTTGAGCAGTCAGCGATAAATCTTCCTTCTTTTTTAGGTTAAAATTTCGATCATTTCGCTCTATCCAGAGGTGCTAAATGGTGGTTGTGAGGCGAATTTTGATCAATTCCTGCACCAAGTTCGACATGTGACTCCGCTTGTTCAAGTACTTCATCTCCCCTTTAAAGAATTGACCTTGTCAATTTGAACATGTATAAGTTTGAATGCTCCAAACTCTCTTGCTAAAAGGCAGTCAAAAAATAGGTATTCATGATTTTCTACCGCCTTACTGCATAAGTTGCAAGTCATGTCTTCTAGAATCCTCCAATTTTGAAGTTGATCTTTACTAGGTAGTTTATTCATCAATGGTTTGTATAGAGTATGAGCCATTTTAGGGTTATTTGATCTACTCCATACCAGTTAGTACCAAGATACAATTAGGAATTTTCCCTTAGTGCCTTCCCATACATTATGGAGTTTAAACTGATCATTTGTTGTACTTTTCCAAGCCTAGAAATCTTCAGTTTTGTCCCTGTATACTGTTTTCTAGTATTTCTTGCTTGAAATTCCTTGTAATAATCTGCTTATCACAATCCCTTTTGTTTCATTAATGATGCTCGACACTTGGCATGATGGAATTCCATAAGAGGAGAACCCTTCCCATCCTAGTTTGTCCATGAAGCTTTTATTATTAAGCCATCGGTCTTTCCAGCGATCGGTGCTTTCACCATTAACAATGTGTCTTTTGATTGAAGGTTTCAGGTCATCCCTAAGTTTCAAAATATTCTTCCATGTTACAGAAGCATTATTATCAATTTTAATAGTCCAGAAGTTTTCTTTAAGGTATCTAGCCCTCATCCATCTAGCCCACAGATTATTTGAGACCAAAAATTTACAAGCTAATTTAAGTTCATAAACTTTTTTCAATTTGAATAAATTTTTGAGGCTGACACCTTCTTCTTTTTTTGGTTTGCACAAGTATTTATAGCTGACTTTTTGTAATCCACCCCTCCAAATGAAATTTGCACAAACTAAACATTTATTTTTGTAGTAGAGCAATCTGGAATTTGAAATATGTACATCCAAAATTTGACCTTCGAAGTAATAATTGTGTGAACTAATTTAATCCTTTCAGCGAAAGATAGAAATTTCGACTTCCATCCCTATAATTTTTCTCTTAAATTATCCACTAATTTCCCACATTCAGCATCTGTAATAGTATCGTTTGATAAAGAAATACCCAACTATTTTACAGGAAGAGAATCCTCTACAACACCTATTCTTCTTAGTAGATTTTGTTTATCCTTTCAAAACCTATTGAAATAACATTTAGTTTTAAACTCATTAAGTTTCAGCCTTGCTATTTTCTCAAATCTTTAAATATTTCTTTGGTTCTGTCAATAGTAGTTAGACTGGCCTTTGTCACAATAATGAGATCATCATCATCATATATAAGGTGTGAGACTATAGGTTATAGACTGTAAACTGGACTGATTTTATATTGTAAACATGCTAATTACATCTGAAGGGGGAACCACCCCATAGCAACAACAAACAAGTAGCGGGACAGAGTATCTTCTTGTCTAATCCCTCTATTACTTTGAATGTAACCATTAGGAATATCATTCATAAGAATGGAAAATATGGGAGAATTGAGGCAATGAGTAATTAGCTTCAGTAGTTTATCCGGAATTCCCATAGATTTTAACATATGAATAATAAATTGTCTGTTCACTTCATCATATGCTTTATGCAAATCTACTTTTAAGCACGTTTTGTCTGCTCTATGTTCATTAAAGCATCTGATTAGCTCATGAACCATTGGAGAGTTTTCTAAAATAAAAAGACCTTTAGTAAAAGCACTTTGACATTAAGAGACCAAATCTGGAATCAATTTGTTTAATCTCATGCATATTATTTTTCTAAGCATTTTATAAGTGACATTCAACAAGCAATGGGCATAAACTCTTCTATTCTGTACGATTTTTTAACCTTATGGATGAGTGAGATAAAAGTGCAGTTAATTTCTTGAATGAACTCACAAGTGTCAAATGCTTCTTGATATTCTCTCAACATCTGATCTTTTAGTTGTACCCAGTTCACTTTGAAGAAAGCTGCCCCCATCCCATCGGGGCCCGGATTGGAATCTTTGTGAATGGAGAAGGTGGCTCTCTTCAGTTCCCTTTCCAGAATCCGAGCTGTCAACATGACAAATCCCTCCTTGGAAATTCGTCGTCTACTTTGAACAACTAGTAAGTTTTGTTCATATTTTGCATTTATAATTCTGAGAGTTGATATTTTTAGAAGAATTCCCCTGTTCATTAAGATACTAAGCAAGTTATTACGATGTTTCCCCTGTGACATTTTACTATAATTTTTTTTTTACTGCATTCATCTCCTTACAGAAGCCATTTTTCTTTAGGTTTTTTCTTAAAATCAGCAGCTTGCTTTTTAAATTTATCTTTAAGTTTCCTTTGAAGAGAGTAAAAATAAGCATTAAGAACTTCATATAAAGGGTCATCATCTAATTATATTTAAATATCCACTAGTTGGCTTTGAATATTTGTTATTTCATCATTATGCTTTGGTCTTTTCCGGTTCCACTCATTTAGTCTATTTTCATCATTTTAACCAGCATTACATACTTATACATTTGGGTTCCTTGAAGGTTGTGAAATGCATTGAAATCCACTGCTTCATTATAACCCTCTATTAGATACCAATGGTTAGCATATCTAAAAAGTTTGCCCTTTGTTAAGTTGCATCATTATTAAATTGAATAAGAAGGGGACGATGATCACTTGCAGAGCTAGGGAGTATAGTTATTTTCACATTTTGAATCGTATTAAATAATTCTGCATTTCCCAAAGCCCTTTCTAATCTTTAGATAATCTTTTTAGCCTCACTGCTTCTTTATGTGTATTCAGGCCAGAATGGAATGCCTCCACTAATCCATTAGCAAGCACATAATTATCAGCCACTTAGAAAATCCTTAATGAAATTCCTACTTTCTTTTCACTTGTACTAAGCATTGCATTAAAATCCCTAGTGACCAACCAAAATTGAGTAATGAATCTAGAGTTTGCTATAAGTTGATTCTGTAGGTTTGTTCTTTCTAAAGCAAGATTTTTGTCATAAACAAAAGTGATAATGATATCTAACCCACTGGTATTTTTAAAATGCACTGAAACTTATTGATTATCCTTATTGACCACTGTACCAGCCCAACTATTATTTTCCTAGAGAATCAGAATTCTACCCTTAACATGATTCTTGCTATTACGAGTTAAGCTCCAATGATCCCCTATATTGTTTTAAACATATTAATATTCCATTCACTAAATTTAATTTCTTACATAACTAAGATATAAGTTCTAAATTTGGCCTTAATATTGTGGAGGTCTAATCGATGAATGTCATTCTTTAGACGTCACACCTTCCAATAAATTATAAATATCAGTGCTTTATGGATTTTCTCCTATTTACGGGAGTAGAACGTATCCTTACCGATTTATCTATAGCTTTCCCCATTTTAGATGCGAATTGTTTTTCATACTCCATGTTAGCTTCTATATAAACATTATTGTTTTCTTCCTCTTCATCATCTTCTTCTTCTTTAGATGTTTCCAAGTGTATATTCAACCAATGAATTTCCTTTGGAGATTCAGGCAGCACCTCCTCCTCCTTTACAATATTGCCATCAAGTGATTCACCCGCATCTTGATTTAGGGAATGATCTGGCCCAGGAGGGGACATCTGCTATTTTATCCTGAATTGGAGGAATTATTGGCTCTGATCCAAAGCCCAACTCACTAATTGTAGGGTGTTTATAAGGTAGGTGGGAGACATTAACTGCAGCATCTTGTGTGTTACTTTTTTTTGCTGCTTCATTTTTTGAAACACTAGTCTCAGGTTGATCTTGTGCAGCTGCTTTTGGAGTGATGTTTTTTTGTCTTTTCCACCCAAATCCGTGTTGATTTCTCTATGTTAATATTACAATGTTGATTGCTATGACCAAAACACTTACATTCACTACACCGAGGAAGCATAAATTCATACTCTACTTCCTACACATATACACTTCCCTATTTATCAATGGCTTTAACTATCTTAGGAAGATCTGTACGAGCATTAATTTCCACTAATACATGAGAATATTTGATTCGTTTCACTTGCCTGGTATTTTCATCAATATCCAAAGGCTTACCAACTAAACTTGCTAGTTTACTTATACATCTCGTGTTCCATAAGGCTAGGTTTAAATTGTTGAATTTAATCCAAACTGGATAAGTTGTAAGCATTGCATGTTCAAAGTTGAAATATGTTTCCAGTTACGTAGGAAAATCAATTTGTTGTTCATTAACCATGGACCCCCCTATAAGAATCCTACCGCAATCATCATCCGTTTAAACTTGATCAAGCAGAATCCGTTATCCCTTGGGAAATATCTCATGAGCCTTTAGGGTTCCAAACTCTTTTAATGTAAGAATTAAAATAAACAAAATTAGGCCTTTTGCCTGCCATGTAGACATAGATCGAGTTTTTCCACATGCATTTGGACTTGGCATAATCCTCATCATCTATTAATTCATATGATTCTTTATCACCCGACCGAGGTCCAAAGAAATGAACTTTACCCTTCATTTCGATTTTATTCCCTCATGCTTCTACCCAAAATATAGGGTTCTGAGCAGGTTGCCTAGGGTTTTTCTTTAGTGCCTCCACTAACATTTGTTTCTCTTTCCCCTTCCTCTTAAACTCCTTCCATCCACCACCACCATCCTCATCTAGTTCGCTCGCTAGGGTTTCAGGAATGTTAGATGTGGTCACCATTGTTTTATAATGTAACATCCCATATCTAGAAGCCAAAAGCTAAGCGCTACAAATGCTACAGTCATCTATAGTACTAACTTTTAGTGAAAAAATATGTTAATGTTAATGGTATCCATATTATCAAAAGCACTTGAATATGAACAAAATCACAGATTTTCAAAAATAACATTTTACCGATTACATTTCAAAACAAATTCATATCCAAATTACACAATCCCATCTTAAATAAGGATTAATCACAACCATTACAAAATGCGCCAAGAGCAACATACGATGATGCCCCCAGTTGATCAAATAAATATAGTCATATCTGACTTAATACATAGTGGAAATAAACAAAATAATCTACAACTCCTAATTAGCAATCCATCATCCACCTGCTATCTTCGAAAGCTTTATTCGCCAAAATTTCTAAAACCTGAACCCTCAGCCTACTCAAATCAATTTTAGAGCTCCCGAGAGTTTAAGGGGGAAACAAAACTTCGAGTCAGACATAAAGCCTAGCGTAAATAATATTGTCACATCTCGGTTTACTGATATTAAGTGAGACCAAGTCGCATAGTGGAATGAGTTTTCCCTCACTAATATCCTTTTTAAAACATATATTGTACAGATCCTTCCCTACAACCAAACTGGTTAATCATGTTGATATAATAATGATATTAACAGCTAATTCCGCTAAGCTATAGTCAGGCAACTAATGGAAAATCCGTCCACAAGTAGAAGATGGACTATCTATCCGAAAACTAGGCTAACTACCTGCAAACTGGACTAACTGTCCGCAAACTAGACTAATTGTCCGAATTAAAATGGACTATCTATCTGAATCCTTTTCTTAGGGTTTATTAACTTTCATCATTTTACTTGAAAACCTTTTCAAAATGATTTAACCTATAAAACATACTTATATAAGGAAAATATATTCTTAGCTTTACGCTAAGCTATTTTTTCATGTTATATAAACTTTACTCAAAATAATGTTTGTGAGATTTAATGAGGATTAACTGTCCTCTCAAAATAAGTTAAAGTACATTTTAACTTGAAACACTTAGGCTATTCTGCCTATTTAATATATTCAAAATCTTTGTTTAAAACTTTAAACAACCCCTTCGAAACCCCTGAAAGTAAAACCCTTTACTTATCTTAGCCAAAAGGCCAACCTTTCTTTCGAAAGCATTGGAATTCTTCCTTTCGAAAGCATAAAACCTTCCCTTCGTAATCTTTAAAATCCTAGACATCCTTCTTTTAAAAAATTTAAATTTCCTTTCGAAAACATAGGAAAAACCCATCCTTCTAACCTTTTCGAAACCCTAGGCAACCAACCCTTTCGAAATCATTCATTAAAACCTTTAGAAGCAGTCAAAACTCAATCCTTTCGAAAGCATTTTGGGCTTAATTTAAAACACGTGGAAACCTTTCGAAACCATTCAAAAATTTACCCCTTTGAAACCTTTGAAAATCGTCTCGGTTGAAACCATTTGGATTATGCCTTCAAGAAGCGCAAAAGGATCATTAACCCAATTAAAGTCGAAAGCTTCTATTTCGAAACCATCTCTTTCGAAACCATTTAAAACTGTCTCTTCTGAAACCATTTAGGTTTTACTTTAATTATAGAAAAAGGGTCTTTAAAACATTTAAGTCGAAAGCATCTGTTTCGAAACCATTTCCTAAGCAAAGAAGTGATGGTGTTGAAATCATCCCTTTGAAAGCTGTGGAGAAGTGGCCAAATTTTTGAAAATAAAGTATCCCTTCGAAACTCATCTCCAAAATAGTATTTCCGGTCTATATAAAAATTCGCAAGGCATTTGGATGTCATTTAATAGGGTTTTTTACTTTAAAATATATCATAAAATCAATATGAACATACATAAATCATCAACATGTATATATAACCATTCCATCATTCAAAAACAAGGCAAATCATTGCAAATAGGTTTAGATTTCATCCTAAAACGGAAAACAAATGAAATATGAGATGTAAACATTATTCACCTTAGCTTTAGAGATTAAAGAGATTGAGATGTAAATAGATTTGATTTGATTTAGCTTCCTCCTTAGCTTTTCTTAATCTTCTTCCTCTTTCTCTTGTTAATGGTGGTCGATCTTAGTTAATTTTTTTTGGATAAAATGAAGTGAACGTGTGTGGGGGATACACAACCAAGTTTAAGGGATGTGGGAATGGCCTCTTTGCTACCCTTTGGTTATATCAAATCTCAATCCCTTATATTATTTTATTTTATTTAGCTAACTAAATATCCTAAATAATAAGGGTTATAGTCTCCTCTCCTTAAAGAATTTCTTCCTCGAAATTATGATAAGGTACATAACAAATCAAACAAGAAGGTAAAATATACCATCGAACAAGTCAGGATAAGTATCTCTAATCGTGCTCTCAATTTTCCAAGTACAGTCCTTGTCATCATCACTCTACTCGACGTTGACTAATCTGGCCGTTTTAGTTCAAAGCCTCCTCTCATCTCTAATACGAATAAGATTTCTCACTATAGTCAAATCTGGTTCTACCACAAAGTCATTTAGCACAATGGTGCAATAGTAGGCTCTGGGTCTCTAACACACTTTCTAAGATGAGAAACAAGGAAACATCGTGGAGTCCTGCCAAACTGCTCGGTAACTCAATTCTATATGCGAGCTTCTCGATCCTCTCAATAATAGAAAAAGGTCCAAAGAATCTTGGTGCTAACTTTCCTGATTTCCCAAATCTAATCACATCCTCCATCGATGACACTTTGGTGAAAACCCGATCTCCAACTAAGAACTCTAAATCTTTCCGTCTCTTATTTGCATAAAAATCTTTCCGTCTCTTATTTGCATAACTCTTTTGCCTAGAACGAGCCTCCTTCATTCTAGCTCGAACGACCTCAATCTTTTGCAGCTTCTCTGACCAAATCTGGACCAAGTAACAACCTATCCCTGGTCTCTAACCAATATAATGGAGATTTGCATGGCCTTCCATACACAGCTTCAAATGGCGCCATCCCAATACTAGTTTGAAAACTGTTTTTATATGAAAACTCGACTAAATGCAGATGGTTTTTCCACGATCCCCCGAAATCTAAAACACAAGCTCTTAACAAATCTTCCAAGACTTTGTTAACTCTTTCTGTTTTCCCATCTGTATGCAGATGGTAAGCGGTACTCATCTTGAGCTTGGTTTCCAAAAATTCCTGTAGACTCTTCTAGAATTCGCTAGTGAATAAGTGATCTCTATCACTTACTATGCTACTAGGAATTCCATGCAGCCTTACCACATTCTTCATAATCAACTTTGCCAAAACAGGAGTTGTTCTGGTTGACTTAATTGGAATGAAATAACCACTCTTGGTAAATCTGTCCACCATGGCACATATACTATCAGATCTCCTATTCTATCTTGGCAACCTATTAATAAAATCCATAGAAATAGAATCTCATTTCCATATCGGAATATATAACGGCTGAAGCAACTCACTTGGTTTTTGATGTTCGCCCTTTGCGTGTTGGCAATTCAAGCACTGCTTTACCCATAAACCAATATCCACTTCATACCTATCCAGATGAAACTCCTCTTCATACCTTAATACATCTTAGTATCTGCTGGATGAATAGAGAAATTCGAATGATGGCATTCCTCCAAGACTTCTTTCCTTATGTTTCCTACATTCGGAACACATAATCTTCCTTTCTTTCTCAAACTCCCATTTTGGTCAAGACTGAAATCTTTCGAGTCATTGCTCTCAGTTCCATCTCTTAACCTTTTGATCCGTTCAGCTAATACCGGATCTTCTTCATGTTTAGAAGCAATCTTTTCGATCATCACTTCGAACTTCCAGATAAGATAACACTATGGTTTCTCTGCTAGACCCAGCCTTGGATCTCCACCGCACTCTACAATCTGCCAATGCTTCCAAATCTTTCCACTTAGCAATCATTGCCAACACCGCATTCTGATGTTTCCTTCTAAGTGCATCTATAAACTTTTTGCCTTTTCCATAGTGTATACTCAATCCCAAAATCATAAGCAGGGATAAACTCTAGTCACCTTTCCTGTCTCATATTTCGCTCCTTCTGAGAGAACAAATACTTCAACCACTTATGATCTGTATATAACTCAAACCTTTCTCCCCAAAGGTAATTTCTCCGCACCTTCAACGCAAAAATTATCGCGGTCAATTTCAAATCATTCATCAAATATATAACCCATGCAGTCTAAGCTGTCTAGAAGCATAGGTAATCACTTTGCCTCTCTGCATCAACATAGCTCCTAATCCCGTTCCACATGCATCAGTATAAACCACCAAATCCTGATTCCCTTTCGGAACAATCAACATAGATGCATGGGTCAATAAGTGTTCCAAACTACAAAATGCTTCGTCACTCTTATCGGTCTACATAAAGTTTACATCCTTTCTCGTTAGCTTGGCCATCGGTGCCACTATCCATGAAAAATCCTTAATGGATCTCCGATAATAACTAGCCAACCCAAGGAAACTTTTTATCTCCGTCACTGTCTTGGGTTTCTTCCAACTATTCACCGCTTCAATCTTGGTCGGATCTCCTGACAACCCATTCTCTTAGACTACATGACCAAGAAACTTTACTTCCTTCTTCCAGAAATGGCACTTCGAAAACTTCGCCTTTAGCTGATACTGCCTCAACATCTCAAGCACCACTCTAAGATGAACTTCATGCTCTCTTTCATCCGTAGAGTTTATTAAGATATCATATATGAAAACCAATACATACCTATCCAAGTGCTCTTAGAATACTAGGTTCATCAAATCCACAAAGAAAGTCGACGCACTAGTCAGTCCGAGCAGCATAACTAACCATTCGTACGATCCATGTCTGGTCCTAAACGTCGTTAAAGGTATAATATCCTCTACTATTCTGAGCTGATGGAAACTTATCGCCAAATCCAACTGAGAGAATACCTTAGCTCCACTCAACTAGTCGAAAATTAATTTTTGGCAATAGATATCGATTCTTTATCGTCCACTCATTCAACTTATGATAATCTATATAGCCTTAATGATTCATCCGGCTTCTAAGCAAACACTGCGGCCGCTCCCCAAGGCGAACTACTCGGCCTGATAAAATTATTGCCTTTCAAATCCACCAACCGCACCTTCAACTCCCTCATCTCTGTAGGGGTCATCCTATTCGGTGGCCTACTCACTGGTTCTGTTCCCGGAACCAAATCTATCTGAAACTCAATAGCACGTTTTGGTGGGAATCCAACTATAGGCTCAAAAACATCATAAATTCTCTAATCATGAAAACTCGATTCAGCGCATCTTCCAACTCCTTAAAACCCAACAAATCATTCACTTCTAGAACCTTCTATGGTATAAACAATCTGATTGTTACAATCAGGGTGTCTAAACGATATTTTTCTATCCTGGCAAAATATCCTAGCATCGTACTAACTTAACCAATCCATCCCTAAAATAACCTCGAACCCCACAAAAATCAAACACATGCAAAATGCAAACAAAAGTATGACCTAACAAGTCAAATTCTAAATGGTCACATCTCAACCTTAGAGCTTCACACCCCCCTGTTATATTCGCAACTTGTAAGGAAGTAACTAAATATATGGGTTCAAGGTTAAGCTTATCTATCAAACATCTAGATATAAAATAATACGATGCATTAATATCAAATAGAACGCTAATAGACATACCATAAATCTAAGTGTACCTCCCAAAACTGCCTTTCCTTTCTCTTGAGCTATTGGCTTTGAAGTAGCAGGCTTCAATGCATACACCTTGCCCTTACCATTCTTAGCGGGCACCTTGCATTGGTTCCTATAATGGCCAATCTGGTCGCAACTGAAGCACCTGACATTCTTCTTCCTGGCTACCTCCTTTTCCTTTCTAGCACGACACTAATTAGCAAAGTGCCTCTTCTTGTCGCACTTGAAGCAAACAATCTCAGACTTTCCTTTCTTAGCCGCTCCACCCTTCAGAGCTCCTTTCTTAGGAAAGGACTTCCTCTTCTGATTCTGCCCAACATGGACCTCCTTAACCATACTCTTCTCTAGAGAATCAAGAATCTCCTCATGCCTTAAGGCCATCTCCACTAAAAAATCAAAAGGATCTCTAATATGAGGTAATGTAGCCCTAACTAACTCAGGCTTCAGTTTCTTGATGAACTTCTCATTCCTCTTCATTACTGTATCCACTGAAGCATACTTATATTTGGCCAACTCCTCAAACTTTATAAAACACTCCAGGACAGACATCTCTTCCTACTTTAATTCAGAAAAATTCCCGATTAGAGAAGATTGTAACATCGCAGACATGAACCTCTCCTGGAACCTCCCTTTGAAATCTACCCATGTCAAGGTTTCCTCGTCCACATTATTCGTCACACTTTTCCACCAAAACAAAGCTACTCCCTAAAGCTGCCTTGAAGCAAGCCTCCTCTTCTGCTCATCACTGAGCCCCAAGTCTGCAAAGATTCTCTCATAGTGCAGCAACCAATTTTCCACCTCTATAGCATCCTGTCCCCAGAAAAGTCTTTCCTCCAAGCATAGCGTAATCTCCGCTCAGCTTAGCATAATGGTTAACTACCGAAACTTCCAAAACTCCTATCCGTATAGCGTCTTCTCCTAATACTCTAGCTGTAACTTCCACTTGCATCATACTTATGAAAAACTGATACATAGCTTCTATTCCAGCTTGTGGGACTCCAGCACCTGCATTCTCTACTTGTGCCTGACCTAGGGTCCTCCTTGTACTAGGTCTGGCATTTCCATATGTGCCCTCCCCGTCTGGGTTAACTCTTCCACCTTCCATATCTGTACTCAAACCTCACGAGATATAGAAAATAACCTAACAAAGATATAAGACTAAAGATAGAGCGTATACTTATGTATAGCAAATACAAGTACGTTACTATAGCATTATCCCATACCCCAATCTTAATCTAATTCTTTAGGATTATGTTTTAAAAAACCATTTTTAGTTTAAAGTTTTTCATAAACCATGCTCTGATGCCAAGTTGTAACAACCCGTATCTAGAGGCCAAAACTAAGCGCTACAGATGCTGTAGTCACTTATAGTATTAACTTCTAATGATAAAATACAGTAATTCTAATGGAATCCATATTATTAAAAGAACTTGAATATGAAAAAAATCTCAGATTTTCAAAAACAACATTTTATTGATTACGTTTCAAAACAAATTCGTACCCAAATTGCAAATCCCATATCGTTTCCTAAGTAAAGATTAATTATAATCATTACAAGATACCCTAAGAGCGACATATGATGATGTCCCCTTGGTTGATCAAAGAAATATAGTCATATTTGAATTAATACACAGTGGAAATAAACAAAATAACCTACAACTCCTAAATAGCTACCCGTCAGCCACCTGCTCTCTCCGAAAGCTTTATTTGCTAAAATTTTTGAAATCTGAAAACCTTAACCCTCAGCATACTCAAATCAATTTTTAAGCACCCGAGATTTTAAGGGGAAAACAAAAACTTAGAGTCGAACATAAAGTTGGTGTGAATAATACTGTTATATCTTGGTTTACTGATATTAAGTGTGGCCACACCGCTTAGCGAAACAGGTTTCCCCTCACTATATCCTCTTTAAAACATATATTTTGCAAATCCTTTCCTATAACCAAACTGTTTAATCAAGCTGATATAATAATGATAATAATAGCTAAGTCCGTTAAGCTATAATCAGGTAACTAATGGACTATTTGTCCATAAGTAGAAAATAGACTATCTGTCCGCAAACTAGGCAAACTGGCTGCAAATTGGACTAATTATCCATAAACTGGACTAACCGTCTGAATCAAAATGGACTATGTCCGAATCATTTTCTTAGAGATAACTACCCTTCATTTTATTCCTTGAAATCCTTTTCAAAATGCCTTTAAATCATACTTATACAAGGAAAATATATTCTTAGCTTGACCTTAAGTTATTTTGCCATGCTATATATACTTTACTCAAAATAATGTTGATGAGATTTAATGAGGATAAACTATCCTCTCAAAATAAGTTAAAGTCCTTTTTAACTTGAAACACTTAGGTTATTCTGCCTATTTAATAAATTCAAAACCTTTGTTTAAAAATTTTAAACAACCCCTTCGAAACCCTTGAAGTAACCCTTTCGAAACCATTGGAAGTACCTCTTTCGAAAACAAATAAAACCCTTTACTTATCTTAGGCCAAAAGGCCAAATCCTTTTTCTTGAAACCATTTGAATTCTTCCTTTCGAATGTATAAAAACCATCCCTTCGAAAGCTTTAAATCCTAGACATCATTCCTTTAAAACCTTTAAAATTTCCCTTTGAAAACATAGGAAAAACCTCTCCTTCTAACCTTTTTGAAACTCTGGGGAACCAATCCTTTCGAAACCATTCATTAAAACCTTTCGAAGTAGTCAAACTAAATCCTTTCGAAAGCACTTTGGGTTTAATTTAAAACATGTGGAAACCTTTCAAAACCATTCAAAAATTTACCCTTTTGAAACCTTTGAAAATTGTCTCGGTCGAAACCATTTCGATTATGCCTTCAAGTAGAGAAAAAGGATCAGAATACATTAAAGTCAAAAGCTTCTATTTCGAAACCCTTTAAAACTGTCTCTTTCAAAACCATTTGGGTTTTACTTCAAACATAGAAAAAGGGTCTTTAAAACATTTAAGTCAAAAGCATATGTTTCAAAACCATTTCTAAGTAAAGAAGTGATGGTGTCGAAACCATCCCTTCGAAAGCAATAGAGAAGTGGCCAAATTTTAGAAAACAAAGTACCCCTTCGAAACCATCTGAGTCGAAAGGTAAAAAGGCGATAGCAAAATGTTTCAACTTAGTCAAAGCGGTTATTTAAAAACAAAGGTGCAACCCTATTGAAACCATTTCCTTTAAATTCATTTGAGCTAGTCAAAAGCTGACTAAGTCGAAAGCCATTTAGTCGAAAGTAAGCAGGTGCATTTATAATTAAAAGCAAAGTGATGCCTCGACCCCTTTGGAATCCTTGGTTTCGATTATATACCTTTCGCCTTCTACCCAATTTGCTATGTATTAATATATTGATACCATGCTCATTGGTTTCGATGATGTTAAAGGTGGAGGGACCTAGTCGAAAGCTAATCAAGACGGAAGCAGGTGCCGAAAGCAACAAAACAGTAATTAGCATGTAGCAAATAATTCTTTTCACCTAACCTTCTTTACATGTCTAATTTTGATTGGTTGCCTCTTTTTTTGTCGCTAAAAAGTGCTGCAATTTTCAAAAGTAACTATTTGAATTATTTGCAAAAGCTCCTTCTCCTTTTATAAATATATAAAACATTTAAGTCTCATACTTTAAACAATTTTATATCCCCATTAAAACACTTGGGAAAATTCTACAAAAATTCCAGAAAATTTCTTTTAATACATTTTCTAACATATAAAAATTTTAGACTCAAATCTTTTATTATTTAACCGTACATAATTTATAACCCAAATTAACATTTTCTTTAATAGAAAATTCATATAAATTCCATAAAAATTCAAAAAACTCTAAGAATTCAAATTCATGTCCAAAATAATATTTCTAGTATATTTAAAATTTTGCAAGGCATTGGATGTCATTTTTATAGATTTGTCACCTTAAAACATATCATAAAATCAATATGACCATACATAAATCATAAACACGAATATATAACTATTCCATCATTCAAAAACATGGAAAATCATTACAAATAGGTTCAGATTTCATCCTAAAACTGAATAAATAAATAAAGTGTGAGATGTAAACTTTATTCATCTTATCTTTAGAGATTAAAGAGGTAGAGATGTGAATGGATTTGATTTGATTTAGCTTCATCCTTAGCTTTTCTTAGTCTTCTTCCTTTTTCTCTTGTTAATGGTGGTCGGCCTTAGTTTGATTTTTTTTGATAAAATGAAATGAATGTATGTGGGGGATACCCAGCCAAGTTTAAAGGATGTAGGAATGACCTCTTTCCTATTTTACGCTTTCTTTATTTCAATTTAACTCTAATTTTAATTCATAGGTTAAATGGCACATCTACCCTTTAGTTAAATCGAATCACAATCCCCTAATCAACATATTATTTTATTTTATTTAGCTAATTAAATATCCTAAATAATGTTACCAAAAATCTTGGATGTTACATATAATCTCGCCCAAACTATGTGATTGAATAAATACTCCTCTATCTGTTGCGGGTCAAGGGTTGTATATTTAATAATATATAAATATATATAGATATTAAAATTCAAATTCAAATATTAAAATTTGATATAGATATAAAAATATCTTTTAATTTCAAATTTGAAATTCATTTCATATTAAATTTATATTTATTCAAAAATAAATATATATACAAAAATAATTTATTACTTTTGTAAATATATATATTATAATTAATATTTTAAAATTATTTATAGTATAAATATTTTTATAAAATTTAGTTTATAAATGAATAAAATATTTATATATATATACTGTATTTCTAGCAGTACTTATAGTTTGAAAAAAATCAAATTTTATTATTTAAAATTTGTATGAATTTTATTTTGTTTTTTATTTTTTAATTTAAAACGATTTTCGTATGGAAGTCAAAACTAATTATTTCTATGAAGAATTATCTTAAATGCATATTAATTTTAAATATATTAAATAATACATACATACATAATTATATATATATAATATGTTAAAACTAATTTAATGCATTATATGTGAAATAAATATATATATATAAATATTTTAGCTTTATTAAAAAATATATAAACATTTTTGAACTAAAAATCCGCTTTAATTTTAACAACAATTTTACTACATGTGTATATATGTTAATTTGATTTAATCAACTTTTGATTTAAAATTCATTTTATTATATATAATTCGAATTGTTTTGATAACATATCTGATAATATAATCACAAATAAATATTAAAAAAATTAATTATGTCTACAAATGTAAATAAGGGAATCACCTCAACCATAGCCTTGTATGACATCTTGAATCCTGAATCTGATTGACTCCTTTGGATCTAAATCTAATCTCTTCCAAAAAGAGCTGCTCGACTAAAGGATATACACACAATTGCATTCTTTTTATCTAAAATTGTTTTTGTGAAGCTTGGAACGATGGAGATGGGTAGGGGAGTTTTCAGCTAGACATGACTAAGGGAGAAGCAAAAGGAGAGAAAACAAAATGATGGGCTAAAGGAGTATGCCGTTGCACTATTCTCTCTGCCAATTAAAACCCTACAACATCTTATCACAAGCCATCCTTCCCAATGTCATAGCTGGATGTACAAGACCCCTTTATGGGCCTTCATTTCATTTCAAGCTCGATCTGATATTATGCATTTAAATCAAATTTAATGTACATTGATGTTGTATATCGATACGTGTGTACACAACTTTTACATATGCACTATTTTTTTACAGATCAACATAAATAAAATAAAATTATATGATTAATACTTTACACATAATAATTAATTTAGTTAAGGTATACATTTATAATTAATTAAATCAGGTGGTAGTCCGAGTATTCAACAATTCTGTTGCATGACCTTTATGTATAAATTCGATCAGCAACTAATATCGAACAATTCGAATATTAACGTTCACAAGTCACCTTAGCTAGTGGTGTGACACTATGGCAAAATTTATCGCTTATACAGTTTCGTTAAAATCCAATTTTACTTATTTTAAGAATTCCCGGGTGGTAAAAAATTATTTATACCAATTCTCTTCGTCAAAACCATATCATATTAGGACTTACAAGATTTGGTAATAGTCAAAATTCCAACTGCATTCAACTTGTATAGTCTAAATACAAAGTCTTTAGTTCAATAATTATAATAATTATTATTAACGGGACCGCTCTTGCAAAAGATTTTGAGTTTGAATTGAATACAACTGCCGTGATACTAACGTTATATAATCAAGGAGTCGAATTCTACATTGAATAATGTTTCACTTCTAGAGCTTCAACTCGACCCAACTTTAGTCTTTCCTTGGATGTTTAGCCATGATTTAACAATAGTCAAAGTGAAGTTTTCATATTGAAGCTCGAAAGCATTATCAAGTCGAAATAATTATGTAATATTGTCATATCGACATTTTCTGTTTGACCTTAGTTATATTAACCAATCGAAAACTATCGAATGAGTGATTCCATAGTTATCTAAAAATTATTATTATGTAACCCCTATTGAATATGCGAGTATATGATTTTTGTTTGATGATAATAAACATATATATATATATATATATATTCATTTAAATGTATTTGTTAATGTACTATTTTATTTTCACAGATTAAATAAATATTTGCTTAAAAAAAATTTGAATTCAAACAAATATTTATTACAACTTTGAATAGTATAAATTTGAGCTCTCACTATATATTTATATACAAATTCAATGACAATACAAATTCGATTACATCACATTTTATCATATACAAATGCACCTCACTACAATTCACTCATTCACTCGTATTTAATCTTCAACTTGAATCCAGCATCTGAGCAATCTGCAAAAGTAAATACTGACGTAGTAAAATTGAAAAGAAAATATTTTTGCAGTATAAAATAAAATGTGTATTTTGAAAATAAAATTTGTGTTAGTTATTTGGGCTATTTGTAACGACCCAGAATTTCTATTAATTAAAATTCGTATATTTAATTGAATTTAAATATTAATAAGTGAAATTTATAAGTCGAATAAATTTTATTTCAAATATCTGGATTTAATTGGATAATTAAATCGATAATTTAATATTTCAAATTACAGAAATAATTGGAAATTGGGTTTAATATGATTGAAAATGATTTGTAAAATTTTATTTAATCAAATTGGAGTTATAATAACGCTATAGAACTTTTAAAATCGAATTAAAAGTTAATTTGTGAAAATTGAATATTTTAATATTTAATCGACGAGTCAAAATAGCCATTTTTCAAACAGTCTCGGATTTCGACGAAACCAGTTTCATCAGATCCGTAATGTGATATTATTGTAAATTTTCAAATTTCGTGTCAATCGGATTTACCATTTGTCCGGGGCAAGCCAAAACGCCTAGAAAATAGTTTAATCGGTTTAATTTAAAAATTGATCGTTTATTGCCGTAACTCGCACAGATGATCGAATTAGCCTCCGAAACATGTTCCATTGTGTTCGGAACGTAGGGTAAACCTTAGAAATGCCAACCGGCACGCTTCGTTTGGAGTTCGGAAAATTTCGGATGAATAGTGTTCGTCGTTTTTTCTATAAAAGCCCCTCTATATTTCATTTTTGCAAAATAAATTAAACCCTAGGGTTTTAAACCAGAGCCGCCGCTTCTATAAAAACCAATGGCCGAAATCTTCTTCTTTTCCTCCCTCATTTTCTTCAAATCCACCAAGTAATTCGAGAAACTTTCTAAACGAAAGTTGTAGAGCACAACACGAACTAGATATCCAATGGTGGATTCGAGCAATCATCACCGTTTGGAGGCGAATTTGGGCCGAGAACGTGGTCAAGTCGCGCACGTTTTTCATGAAGATAGGGAGGCCGAGCTTCACTGGCTTCTGGCCGTTTGTAGCACTCGAGTTGAGCTTCGAATTGATGGCCTTTGATCGACGTGAAGATGATCGTGGGGGTGGGGGGGGTGCGTTCGAAGCCCTAGATGGTCGGCCTTTGGGTTCAATTCGCGTGTGAACCTGGGTTGGAGAATAAAGAGCATGCGGCTGCGATTTCCTTTGGCAAAATACGTGTGGCTCAGATTGTTTTAGGTTATAAAAAATTAAAAGAAATTGTAAAGTGTTTATATTATAATTCGTTCAAATGTTTAAAAAGCCGTAACTTTTTCATACGAGATTGAAAAATTACGAAACGAATTGCGTTGCAATCGTTTTGTCTAGCACTACGCGATGGAAATGGATTGGAGTCATTTGGAGCTAGTGAAAATTTCGGGTAAAATTAAACGCGTGTTTAATTTTATTCGAAATAAAACGCTGAAACTGAATTGGAAACGAGGTGAGAACTTCTCACTCAATCGAATTGTTTCGATTTAAATTTTAAATAGTTATATTTAAAATTTCTTGATTGTATGTTTGAATGATAAATTATTATCTGTTATTGATTGGAATAGACATTATACACCGTTATTAAGCGGATGTTATTTATTAAAAACATATACCGCGATAATTCCAACTTGTATGGAATTGGTATTATTTATGTACTTGGGGTTGATTTTCCCGCATTATATAGCGGATGAGACCCTATTGCGCCGTATAATAGCGGATAATATTTTATAATCCCATATACCACGATATTCTGCATTGGAACGGAATTGGTATTGTGCTAACATCTTTGGATGCAGGGAAACGGGTTGGAGGGATCCAACTGGATTCCTCACCAGTATTTATTTGATTACAGATATTGTGATGTTTGTTGATCGTCATATCGATAGATGATATTTGGATGTCGTGATTGACTATTTGGTGCTATTACATCATCGGATCCATTTTTGAAGTTTTAAAATAATGATTTTGATTTTAAAAAGAATTTTTAAAGTGATTTTTGAAAGTATACGTTTTATTAAATTTTGAATTGTTAAAATAAATAAACATTTTAATTTTATTGTTATAAAAGTTATATTTTTGGAAAATAGTACTTAAGTATGATTTTGGAGTTATATAACTTTTAAAAAACGTTTTGTAAATTATTAAAAATGGATTAGTTTATTTAAATTGAGATTTTTGAATTATTAGAAACGGTTTATATAAAAGATTTCTAAGATTAATATTTATAAATTAAAAATATAGGAATTGTAAGACGAGTTTTATTAAGTGTTAAAATGAAGTATAAACGGATTTCACAAGTGAATAAAATTTATAAATTTATAAATTGTGAAGTTACGAAATGAATAGATTTTGTAAAATAAAAGATTTATAAATAATTAACTTATAAATCGGATTTTGGGTATAAAGTTGAGTTATAAATTGAATTGATTTATAAAAGGGATTTTATAATTGAAGTTTTTATAAATAGCAATGGAATTTATAAATATTGTTTTATAAATCCAAAATCAATTAAATTTGATAAATTAAACATAGAAGTTTATTAAAGGAGAGATATTCGTGATTTTGGACAGCAAATTATCCTTTAAGTTAAATGTGGTAATAATAAGAGTTTGGGTGGGAATTATATTCACGATTCTGGACAGTGAATATATTATTAAAGAAAATGGATATGTTTTTGGGGAAGTGATATTTTAAATAGAATTAAAACGATTTAAAGATGTTTTAAAATGCATTAAGTGTCAAAACCATAGATTTCAACATTCATTGTTGAAATAGACGTTTTCGAGAAATAGAAGGAAATGGTGGACTATAACACTGTTGTTATAGTAAATGATTTTCGAAAGAAAATGTTATATATAGTATTGGGATTTATATATATATCTTAATTTCGAATCCCTAAACTAGTGATTTTGGGTCGTCGTAACGATGTTTTGCGCAATATTCGTTTTGACTCAAATAAATGTGTTTAAGAGAATGTTTTCCTTAAAGAATGAAATATATACTTAATTTCGATTTAAGTATATTGAATATTTTCCTAGTGTTGAAAATAAATGGATTTGTGAATTACTTATTATTAAATAAGTATAGAAATGTTTTCCAATATGAAGTGAATATTTTGAGATTTTATCTTTTAAAGATAAATTGAAAATGAATATTAGAAATCGATTTGGAAATCGTATATTCACAGATTGATTTGGAATTGTAAATTCACTATGGAATTTATAAAAGAAAGGGAAATTTGTTTAAAAATAAACATTGATTTATTTTTGAAGTGTGGGAATAAATTTACGGATTTGGAACGTAAATATAAAGTAAATCGGTAAGGATTTATTTAATTGGTTTAAATGAACCATTTTGAAATGAAAGTATTTCCGCGTAAGGAAAATGATTGAAATTTGTTTTCAAAAGTGGTAAAAAGTGAAAAGTGACTTGAAAATCTGTTTTCAAATGGTTGAAGTGTGGAAAATATATATATCTAGTAAAGATATTTTGGACAATAAATAATTTGGAAACTTATTTGGAATCTGGTGATGTTGAGCATACCTATTGATAGTTAAATAACCGACTATCATTATTTACCTTTAAATAGGTATTTGTTGTGATTTGCTTGAATTTGAATGCCACACTTATTTTCAAAATAAGCGCTCACTATTCGGGTTAGCCGGGAAAGGACCTTGGGGTCATATAACCCATTCTGAATATGTGATACGTCGTTATGGATTGCATTTGATGACCGGTGTTGAAGACCGGATATTTGTGAAAACGGAAGGACTACCGTCGAATGTTTCTGCATCGGCTGATCTCCGATATAGAAATTTATTACCCTTTGTGATGGGAAGTCCGGTCGTGATTAGTGAATATCCGGATTGCAAGGACTTCTTTGTAAGTGCCTTCGGTTCCGTTCGATCCTGAAACGGACTTGTATGGATGTGTGTCTGATGTTACAATTTGAGATGTAAAGCTGGTTTCTATCAAATATGTTTCCGTTGGTGGCGGAGAATTTATTCTTTTAGCTTAACACCCTTAGAGGTTATGTAGTTGATGGTTACTAGTGATACATTCCCAAATTGGTAATGTGGCATACGAAGTGCTGTTGAGCATTGATGATCAAAGCACAGCTTTTGTATAAAGCGTGGCTTTGTGGACGAGACTTCGTCGCACCTCACACCGCGAAAATGGTCAAAACGGGAAGGATGCAGCAAGGTTATTAGCGGGTAGCGCCCCTTTAGTGTATGTCATTCCTTCTGGATAGAGGTGGTATCATGGTATGGAGCCCAGATACTTAACCTATGTTGTTGCTGCAAATTTATTGCTTTGTGGTTGTTGGAATCGAGGATCCTCGGATATAGATCGGTTACGATCGGGAATGACATATTCGTGTCAGTAGTTACCCAGTTAGGGGTAACCCGGCCTTGTGTTGGCAGAGATCCGGTTAGGTTCTCGGGTTGTCTTTCCAGAGGCGTACCCATGTGGCAATGGGAAGTTCCTTGGCCTGACCATTTGTTGGAAATCCAAAGAAACAATACGAACCCTGTACGGTTTTAGTTGTATAACCTGCCATGGAATGTGGCGGTAACCTACTATTGAACATGGTAGCTATAGTAGGCATAAGTGCGAAATGCCTATGCTGGCTAAGATTTATATCTTTACTTTCGAAATGATTTTTTCTACACTATGCACTAGTAATAATATCAAATGTTTCTTTTTAATGCGTATCAAGCATCTTTGAGTATCATAAGGAGAAATCTCCTCCGATTCTGCGTTTGCATTGTGTGTGTGTGGGAGGCCTTATGGTAGTCTCATTTTCTAAAAAGCATTGCGAAATCTATTTTAAAACTATCCTGTTCTTTTTTTAAAGATAAATAACTGTTTTAAGTTCTCACACCAGTCCCATGACTGACCTGGAGTTTATTGTTTTCCTTCCTAAACTCTAGGTGCCCACCAATTTCTACACGGGCAGTCTAGAGTTAGGTTATCAGGATATTCTGGAATTCAGAAGTTGCAAGAGGCAAGCTGGATGGCATGGCGTATTCACTAGTATATAGTATTTCTTTCCGCTGTTTGTTGTTGTTTGTTGTTGTACACTCTGATGATGTAATGAAATGTAATATGATGCAATGTAATAACTGATATAGTTCTTTGTTTAAAGATTATTCATTTATCTATTATATGTTGTTCCGCTGCGATTGTGAGATTCTGATATTGTTCTGTTGTTTCTTTCTGTTCTGTTCTATCTTTTTCTCTCTTCTTCTATCTTTTTATTCTTCTTTAACCATAACATTTCGGCTTTCCGGCATTCGATTGCTCGACAGTTGATACAGTGGACGTATAGATGTCGGTTTTCGAGCGTCGAAAAATCGCAACGTTACATAAGTGAATTAATGAAGTGAAGTCATTAAGAATTTGAACTTGAGTTATATAAATGAAATTCAACTTTATATTGTTAAAGGAATTAGCAATTGAATTAATGAATCGATTGAATATTAATCAATCGAATGTAAAAGAATTGATATGGAATAAAGAATGTAAGTGTAGATCCATTAGAAGCTAATGAAGTTGAGAAATTGAATAAATTGAATGGAAGCCAATTTAATATGAACCAATTGGAATTAAAAGTGTTGGACCAAATTGAATGTAAATTGAATAATTTGGTTATGTTAAATAAACATTGGTTGTTATTTGCTTGTTAGTTGATTGTATATAATTCATTAAGTGTTGATGAAATTGAATTAGCGAAATTAAAAGCTATGTAATCGAATTCAAATTGAAAGTGAAGTAAATAAATTTGAATAGAATTGAATTTGATTTGGAAGTGAACCAACTTGAATGTAAATTAGTGAATGTTAACTAATTGAATTGAGAATGAATGTTAGTAATATCCAATGTTAATGAATCAAATGTGATTTAAATTTGAAAACTAATCCAATGACTATTAATGAGAATATGAAGGAATATTGATTTGGTTATGGATGTTAGTTGGATGATAGTTGTTTGAGGGTTGCATTTATTGCTTTTATTGCAATTGCTATGTGGCACATGTAGTGTTAGGTTGCTATATGTTGTATATTGATATTATTTTCATATATACATGTTTATCATTGGTTTGTTGAGTGTTTAGTAGGTGCGGATTGCGCTTGCTTCGCTTTTGGAGCTCGCTTTCGCGCTATATTAGCCGTATACGCTCGCTAATAATAAATAAGGTATATCTCGGATTAAATATCGTATTTTTACACTTTTTTCCCTGCGGGATGCCTCATCACTTGATGAGATGTATATTTGTGATATATATACACTGTCATTTTTTTTCGGATCGAGCCGCGCAAAGGAGACTCTGACGAATTTTTCCGAAAATTTAAGACGTTAGAATATTTTTGAGAAAATTGGGAAATTTTTGAAAACTAAGTTTGGATTTGGAAACTTAGTAAAGATTTTGTAAGAAGTTTAACTATGAATTTTGAGGAAGTTAAACACTTAAGAGATTTGTAAAATCCAATTTGAATGGTTTGTTTTGGAAAGTCAATGGATTCTGTAACTTTTTCTTACTTGGTAATTTGGAGGACGAAATTCTTTTAAGGAGGGAAGTTTGTAACGACCCGGAATTTCTATTAATTAAAATTCGTATATTTAATTGAATTTAAATATTAATAAGTGAAATTTATAAGTCGAATAAATTTTATTTCGAATATCTGGATTTAATTGGATAATTAAATCGATAATTTAACACTTCAAATTACAGAAATAATTGGAAATTGGGTTTAATATGATTGAAAATGATTTGTTAAATTTTATTTAATCATATTGGAGTTATAATAACGTTATAGAACTTTTAAAATCGAAATAAAAGTTAATTTGTGAAAATTGACTATTTTAATATTTAATTAACGAGTTAAAATAGCCATTTTTCAAACAGTCTCGAATTTCGACGAAACTAGTTTCATCGGATCCGTAATGTGATATTATTTTATGGTTTCAAATTTCGTCTCAATCGGATTTACCGTTTGTCCGGGGCAAGCCAAAACGCCTAGAAAATAGTTTAATCGGTTTAATTTAAAAATTAATCGTTTATTGCCGTAACTCGCACAGATGATCGAATTAGCCTTCGAAACACGTTCCATTGTGTTCAGAACGCGGGGTAAACCTTAGAAACGCCAACCGGCACGCTTCGTTTGGAGTTCGGAAAATTACGGATGAATAGTGTTCGTCGTTTTTTCTATAAAAGCCCCTCTATATTTCATTTTTGCAAAATAAATTAAACCCTAGGGTTTTAAACAAGAGCAGCCGCTTCTATAATAACCAATGGCCGAAATCTTCTTCTCTTCCTCCCTCATTTTCTTCAAATCCACCAAGTAATTCGAGAAACTTTCTAAACGAAAGTTGTAGAGCACAGCACGAACTAGATATCCAACGGTGGATTCGAGCAATCATCATCGTTTGGAGGCGAATTTGGGCCGAGAACGTGGTCAAGTCGCGCACGTTTTTCATGAAGATAGGGAGGCTGAGCTTCACTGGCTTCTGGCCGTTTGTAGCACTCGAGTTGAGCTTCGAATTGATGGCCTTTGATCGACGTGAAGATGATCGTGGGGGGGTGCGTTCGAAGCCCTAGATGGTCGGCCTTTGGGTTCAATTCGTGTGCGAACCTGGGTTGGAGAAGAAAAACCATGCGACTGCGATTTCCTTTGGCAAAAAACATGTGGCTCAGATTGTCTTAGGTTATAAAAAATTAAAAGAAATTGTAAAGTGTTTATATTATAATTCGTTCAAATGTTTAAAAAGCCGTAACTTTTTCATACGAGTTTGAAAAATTACGAAACGAATTGCGTTGCAATCGTTTTGTCTAGCACTACGCGATGGAAATGGATTGGAGTCATTTGTAGCTAGTGAAAATTTCGGGTAAAATTAAACGCGTGTTTAATTTTATTTGAAATAAAACGCTGAAACTGAATTGGAAACGAGGTGAGAACTTCTCACTCAATCGAATTGTTTCGATTTAAATTTTAAATAGTTATATAAATTTCTTGATTGTATGTTTGAATGATAAATTATTATCTGTTATTGATTGGTATAGACATTATACGCCGTTATTAAGCGGATGTTATTTATTAAAAACATATACCGCGATAATTCCAACTTGTATGGAATTGGTATTATTTATGTACTTGGAGTTGATTTTCCCGCATTATATAGCGGATGAGACCCTATTGCGCCGTATAATAGCGGATAATATTTTATAATCCCATATACCGCGATATTCCGTATTGGAACGGGATTGGTATTGTGCTAACATCTTTGGATGTAGGGAAACAGGTTGGAGGGATCCAACTGGATTCCTCACCAGTATTTATTTGATTACAGATATTGTGATGTTTGTTGATCATCATATCGATATATGATATTTGGATGTCGTGATTGACTATTTGGTGCTATTGCATCATCGGATCCATTTTTGAAGTTTTAAAATAATGATTTTGATTTTAAAAAGAATTTTTAAAGTGATTTTTGAAAGTATACGTTTTATTAAATTTTGAATTGTTAAAATAAATAAACATTTTAATTTTATTGTTATAAAAGTTATATTTTTGGAAAATAGCACTTAAGTATGATTTTGGAGTTATATAAGTTTTAAATAACGTTTTGTAAATTATTAAAAAAGGATTAGTTTATTTAGATTGAGAAACGGTTTATATAAAAGATTTCTAAGATTAATATTTATAAATTAAAAATATAGGAATTGTGAAACGAGTTTTATTAAGTGTTAAAATGAAGTATAAATGGATTTCACAAGTGAATAAAATTTATAGATTTATAAATTGTGAAGTTATGAAATGAATAGATTTTGTAAAATAAAAGATTTATAAATAATTAACTTATAAATCGGATTTTGGGTATAAAGTCGAGTTATAAATTGAATTGATTTATAAAAGGGATTTTATAATTGAAGTTTTTATAAATAGAAATGGAATTTATAAACGTTGTTTTATAAATCCAAAATCAATTAAATTTGATAAATTAAACATAGAAGTTTATTAAAGGAGAGATATTCATGATTTTGGACAGCAAATTATCCTTTAAGTTAAATGTGGTAATAATAAGAGTTTGGGTGGGAATTATATTCACGATTCTGGACAGTGAATATATTATTAAAGAAAATGGATATGTTTTTGGGGAAGTGATATTTTAAATAGAATTAAAACGATTTAAAGATGTTTTAAAATGCATTAAGTGTCGAAACCATAGATTTGAACATTCATTGTTGAAATAGACGTTTTCGAGAAATAGAAGGAAATGGTGGACTATAACACTGTTGTTATAGTAAATGATTTCCGAAAAGAAATGTTTTATATAGTATTGGGATTTATATATCTATCTTAATTTCGAATCCCTATACTAGTGGTTTTGGGTTGTCGTAACGATGTTTTGCGCAACATTCGTTTTGACTCAAATAAATGTGCTTAAGAGAATGTTTTCCTTAAAGAATGAAATATATACTTAATTTCGATTTAAGTATATTGAATATTTTCCAAGTGTTGAAAATAAGTATAGAAATGTTTTCCAATATGAAGTGAATATTTTGAGATTTTATCTTTTAAAGATAAATTGAAAATGAATATTAGAAATCGATTTGGAAATCGTATATTCATAGATTGATTTGGAATTGTAAATTCACTATGGAATTTATAAAAGAAAGGGAAATTTGTTTAAAAATAAACGTTGATTTATTTTTGAAGTGTGGGAATAAATTTACGGATTTGGAACGTAAATATAAAGTAAATCGGTAAGGATTTATTTAATTGGTTTAAATGAACCATTTTGAAATGAAAGTATTTCCGCGTAAGGAAAATGATTGAAATTTGTTTTCAAAAGTGGTAAAGGTGAAAAGTGACTTGAAAATCTGTTTTCAAATGGTTGAAGTGTGGAAAATATATATATCTAGTAAAGATATTTTGGAAAATAAAAAATAATTTGGAAAATTATTTGGAATCTGGTAATGTTGAGCATACCTATTGATAGTTAAATAACCAACTATCAATATTTACCTTTAAATAGGTATTTGTTGTGATTTGCTTGAATTTGAATGCCACACTTATTTTCAAAATAAGCGCTCACTATTCGGGTAAGCCGGGAAAGGACCTTGGGGTCGTATAACCCATTCCGAATATGTGATACGTCGTTATGGATTGCATTTGATGACCAGTGTTGAAGACCAGATATTTGTGAAAACGGAAGGATTACCGTCGAATGTTTCTGCATCGGCTGATCTCCGATATAGAAATTTATTACCCTTTGTGATGGGAAGTCCGGTCGTGATTAGTGAATATCCGGATTGTAAGGACTTCTTTGTAAGTGCCTTCGGTTCCGTTCGATCCTGGAACGGACTTGTATGGATGTGTGTCTGACGTTACAATTTGAGATGTAAAGCTGGTTTCTATCAAATATGTTTCTGTTGGTGGCGGAGAATTTATTCTCTTAGCTTAACACCCTTAGAGGTTATGTAGTTGATGGTTACTAGTGATACATTCCCAAATTGGTAATGTGGCATACGAAGTGCTGTTGAGCATTTGATGATTCCCAAATTGGTAAAATCAAAGTAATGACAATGCCGTGATGACCAAGGAAACAAGAATTAAATAATGCCAACAGTAGTGCCAAAGCCAATATTGAACAAGTCAGTGCCAAAGTTGAAACAACAAAATCGAAACTGTGGTGAGCAAGGCAATTCAAAGCTGTGAGTATCAAGTAAAATAAAAAAATATACGAAGTGACAAAGTCAGAAATCATCATAAACATCCAAGCAAAATCAAATAGTCGAGAAATTTATCGGACGAACGAAGAAATAGGAATTTAAATCCTATATAAACCATAATACATCATCGGCCTAAATCATTCCAGTTCGAGCTAAACAAAGAAGAATAAATCATAAAACTCGAATCAAAGTCGAGTTCCGTATAAACCAAAAAGGAACAAATGTACCAGTTCTTTCAACAATCAAACTCGACTAACTGGAAGCGATCGCAAACCAAATTGAAGCTACTGTGAACATATACTCAACCAAAGAAAGGATTCGAAGCATCATCGCATTCAATATGACAAAGTGACAACTTCATCTACAAGCCCTAGTTTTCGTACAAAGGAACGAACGACCAAAGGAAAAGGAAACAAGGACGAGCCAAAGAAATAAAAGAAAAAGGATTCATATTTAACTTTTATTTGGGCCGGCCTTGATTTGGTTTTTTAAGGCTTTAATTTTTTAAATTAGGGTTTTGTGATATTTAATTTGTTTTTATTGTATTTTTCCTTTTTAAACTCTTGTAAATTCTAGTCGTGTGACAAGAGGACGAGCTACAGTGGTGTAGTTCGAGAATTCGCAACTCAGTGGTTGAGTTATGGCAGGGTTTTGAGCATAGAGTTAAGGCTAGTCGATAACAGGTGTCGCAAGTTTATGTGTGTAAGCGTCTGACTACTTAATTTCTAGTAGAAACCTTGGGGGTAGCACGTAGGCTGGGTTTTGCCGAAGCTGGGTAAATATCATGTCGTTCTATTTCTGCATTTATTATTCTGCTATTATCTGTTCTGCTATTATTCTGATATATCTGCGTTGAAATTATTTTATACAAACTTTCGCAATAATTTTTATAATTGATAGTATCACCCTATTCACCCCCTCTCTAGGGTGAAATCGATCCTACAAGTGGTACCAGAGCGAGGTAGAAAAACCATTTTTGTTTTAAAATTTTCATTTTTCAAATACCAATTTTTGTTTTAAAAATTTGAATTTTTAAAATGGCTTCTTTTAATACTGCTTTTGCTGAGGGTCAGCCTATAGTTAGACCACCAATGTTCAATGGTGAATATGCTTATTGGAAAAATAGAATGAAATTTTTTCTGAAAACTATTGATGCTTGGAATATAGTTGAGAAGGGTTATAGAGCACCCACTATAGTTGTAAATAATCAAGAATTGAAAAACCATTTGATCAATGGACAGATCTAGAAAATAAGTTACAGAATGCTAATGCTAAAGCTATGAATTCTATTATTTGTTCATTGGATCGTATTGAATTTAATCGTGTCTCACATTGTCTAACTGCGCAGGAAATATGGCGCACACTAGAAGTGACTCACGAAGGAACATCTCAAGTCAAAGAATCTCGCCTTGCCATGCTGAGTGGCGAATATAAGAACTTTACAATGGCCAAGGAAGAAAATGTCAAAGAGATGTACGGACGACTTTCCAACATCGTATACAAATCAAAAGCTCTTGGAAATCATACACAGAATTGGAAATAGTCCGAAAAATCCTCAGAGTCTTTCCACGAAGTTTTGAAGCAAAAGTGACTGCCATTCAAGAATCGAAAGATTTAAAACAAATCAAAGTTGAAGAACTCATCGGAAATCTCACCACTTATGAGCTAGAAATGAAATTCAAGGAAGAACGTGAAGGAGGAGATACTTGAAAGAAATCAATAGCTCTCAAAGGAACAACTGAAAGTGATGATGATGATGCTGCCGATGGAGTAGCAGAGCTGGCACTGTTAATAAAGTGATTCAAAAAGTGGAACAGCAAACACGGAAATCCAGCTCTAAATCAAAAATTAAAAAATAGAATAATCAAGTTCTAGATAACCCAGAACAGCAAGAAATCATCTGTCATAAATGCAACAAACCCGGACACATCAAGCCCAATTGTCCTCAAAATCGACACGACTTAGAAAATAAATCAAAAAGGAGAAATTTTGTAGCCATGTGAAATACAAGTGATGATGATAATAAAAGCACTAGCAGTGAGAGTGAGAAAGCTGATATGTGTCTTCGAGGTGATATAACTGATAGCGACAATGACGAGCGAAGCGAGGTATCAAAACTCACCCACTCACAATTACTTATATATTTCCACGAAGTAAATGGCTGTTTTGAAAGACTTTGGGAGAAATACACTAAAACTGAATCACAAAGAGATACTTTGATAGATCAAATAAACAACTTGACCAATTAGTTAAAAACTATCAAAGTAGGATCCCTAAGTGTGGTAAGTGTTCAAAATTTGAAGAAGAAATTAAAAAATCAGAAATTAAAATTAAATCGCTTGAAAATGAAATTCTGATTTTGAAAGAGAGTGAAAATATTAAGAGAGAGAATTCTATTAAAAAGTGCACTCAATTATTGAACGAAAATGAATCTCTCAAAACACAAGTCCAACAATTGTCTACAACTTTAAAAAAAAAATTCAAAAGTGAAAAATCGCTGAATATGCTATTAGGAAAACAAACCATTAATATAGTTAGATAAGGACTTGGATATAATCAATCCGAATGTATTGAAAGCAAAATTAATCAAGTAAAATCTGTGTGCACAATTTTTAGAAAAATTGGACACGATCAAAACATTTGTTGGTATAAAAGTGACAAATTTGGGTGCCAAAAGGAATATAAAAATAGTTATGGGTCTCCACAAAATTATTTTTCAAAATCAATTGCCACTAACACATGGACCAATAAAAACAAATAGGTCACAAAAATCTTTTAACGTGTAAGAGTGGTGGCAGGTTAAGGAATAATAACAGTGTTATCTAGACTCTGGCTGTTTTAGATACACAACGGGCGACAAATCAAAGTTCCTTAGCCTAGTATAAAAGTGACAGAATCACAATGGAAAATAACGAAAATTATCGTAAAGGTAGAACAGGTAATGGTGTATTTTGAACGATATATTAAATGTGATAATCTGCATCGTAATCTGAATTAAATCAGTCAGTAATGTGATAATGAAATGAATATTGATAATGATTATGACTTTCACAAAATTGTTGGCCAATTATATTCTTTTGACCAAGAACACTATAAAAAATTCTAGAGTCTTTGAACTACTTCATATGGATTAATTTGGATTAATGATAGTGTTGTATTGGTTGATGATAATACATTTAGTTATTTTACGGCCGACACTATAATCTCGGTTTTTGTTTATTGGCATGGCTTCAATTAAAATTGAAATGAATTTCGTTCAAAAAGGTCTTCAAGAATTTGTTGCAACTTCACGGTCTGGTCTATAATATTCAATTAATGATAATCTCGAGTGAAAGAAAAATTCAGATACAGATAAAAAATTCCTAGTGGAACATGATTCATGTTGAGACATATAGTAACTGCATCATTTTCAAAGAAAATATCTGCATGTTTCTCATTTCAAATAATTTTCAAATAGCAGACATTTTTCTCATAAAACCCCTTCAGAGAATAGTTGACCTTGTTCAGATTAGTCGTCTTAAAATATTTGATTTTATTTTAAATGACAACATTGACTAATCTGACTCCCTATTGATTATCGAAAAGAAAACAGTGATTGAAAAGGCGACGAGTGTTGATATTAATCATATATTGTAACTTGAGATGGTATAATTAATAAATTTCTTTAGAAATTTAAACAAGAGTTATGAACACTTTTTGTTGGTAAAAATTCAATGACCATCTCTAGTTCTATTATATTTCCATCGACCATCACTCATCAAAATTCAATATAGTTTGTCAATATATGGTATTTTAAACAGAAAATCATTCGTTTTTCATTTTATATTTTTTTAACAAAAAAAAATCCGAAGTATTCACTCTCATTTAAAAATCCTCACGGTTATGGATGGGTGAATTACTTGGAATTTTTGATTATATGCTTCCATGCTCATTTAAAAGTCCTCACGATTATGCATGTATGGAACGCATATCAAAACTGATTTATTAAATAGACAAGTTTATTCTAATCCCATTTAAAAGTCCTCACGGTTATGCTGGTTAGAAGATACTTAAATTCATTTAAAAAAAATTGAAATACTACTAATCTTATTTAAAGTCCTAACGATTATGCATGGTTAACAGATATTCAAATTCCTGATATAAATATACCGCAAATAGATACAACTATATGGTACTATATGATGACGTTATTCCTATCATTCTAAAGTGGAATATGCGTCAAACAGAGTATTTATGATTTTTGTTTGATTTTTTATTGAAATTTAATATTTATATTCTATTGAGTTTTATTGTTGTATTAATGTCTATCACTTTATCTCTAACACTATTACTCTTTTGCTGATAATAAAAGGGGGAAAGAAAAGTAAAGATTTTGACAAATAAAGGTCAAATATTTTCTATTTGCATCTAGGCTCATTTGCATATTTTTTATTTGCATGCATATATAAAGGGGGAGCTTTGTGTAGAGAGAAAGCATTCAAATAAGGGAGCAAATTGAATGATAAAATACATTAAACAAATTCAAAATCTTAAATATATGTTCGTTATCATCAAAAGGGGGAGATTGTTGAATATACGAGTATATGATTTTTGTATGATGATAATAAACATATATATATATATATATTTAAATGTATTTGTTAATGTACTATTTTATTTTCACAAATTAAATAAATATTTGCTTAATAAAATAAATAACACAGAATTTGAATTCAAACAAATATTTATTACAATTTTGAATAGTACAAATTTGAGCTCTCACTATATATATATATACACACAAATTCAATGACAATACAAATTCGATTACATCACATTTTATCATTTACAAATGCACCTCACTATAATTCACTCATTCACTCGTATTTCATCTTCAACTTGAATCCAGCATCAGAGCAATCTGCAAAAATAAATACTGACACAGTAAAATTGAAAAGAAAATATTTTTGCAGCATAAAATAAAATGTGTATTTTGAAAATAATAGTTGCCTCAGTTATTTAGGTTGTTCGTCATCATTTAAATTTGAATTCATCAGACATGAACAACTTGTGACATGCACAGTGTATCACTGTACATGCCACAAGGCCGTGCACACCGATATACACTTGATAATCTACAGGGGCAGGTGAGCACAAGGTCAAACCCGAGCTTTAAGCCGGATTCAACACAATTGAAAGTTAAATAAAATGGTCGAGAATCCAAAAACAACATACAAGCCTCAACAAAAATTCAATGAGAAAACAATGAACTGGTTACTGCAACCCAAATCAGTGAAGGTTTAGACATGAACCATAAATCAATATCAAACCAAACTGCACCAGAGCTCAATGCAATGAATGCCATCAGACCAGATACAAAAAAGATAGGCCAAAATATCAAGCAATAACAATATGATGATGTTCCAAATCAAGATAAGTTCAGAGAAGCATGTACAAGCAACTCACTACATAATAAACACAATGAGGCAGAGCTAGAGTCATTGAAACAAAGAAGCAACAGGACCAATGGCATGCATGAAGCATATGGTCAACTGGTTAAAGCAACTCACCAGAATGCATCAAGAGACCAAGAATAGTCGACTTGAAAATATGATCTGTCTCAAGCAATAACAGGTACAACATGTATGCATGCAGTGCACAGTACAGAATACATGCTACAAAGGAATGGTTCAAATAGCCAAACTTACAAATGCATAACGGTCGGGGACGACTCAAACTCAATGTAAACAAGTGAATCAAGTCCAGCTACCAACTCGACCAAGACCAGACTGCAATATCAAAATAAAGACATCAGAGAGCATGCACAAGTGACTCAAATTAATGTATCAAGTGTAGTCACAAATGTACAAAACTCAAGTGCATATGAACCCAAACAACTAGACTTGTATATCGAACAAATACCAAAGGTCGTACTGCACCAGGAATAACTCAAGTTGATATGCAGACAACACAAGTACAGAATTGAATACAATGAACAAAACCTTACAGCAATGAGATACCAACAATATACAATCAAGCTACAGAGTAGAAGCAAATGCAGCCTCAACATGAAGCATGACTGCAATAGCACCTTTGGTCAGGAACAAGTCAAAGACATTTTTTTACCAAAGTCAATTTTTAAAATGTCAGAGATTCAAATGCAATAGCATTTTTGAACAAAGCATCATGTAACAGTTATTTTTTTAAAAACAAAGTCAAAATATTATCATAACATCAACTGCGAACAAAGGCCGAAGTCACCAGCAAAATCAAAGCAATGATAGTGCTGCGATGACCAAGGAAACAAGAATCAAATAATGTCAACAGCAGTGTCAAAGCCGATATTGAACAAGTCAGTGCCAAAGTCGAACCAGCAAAATCGAAACCGTGGTGAGGAAGGCAATTCGAAGCCATGAGTATCAAGTAAAATAAAAAAAAATACACGAAGTGACAAAGTCAGAAATCATCATAAACATCCAAGCAAAATCAAACGGCCGAGCAATTTATCAGACGAACGAAGAAATAGGAAATCAAATCCTATATAAACCCTAATACATCATCGGCCTAAATCATTCGAGTTCGAGCAAAATAGAGAAGAATATATCATAAAACTCGAATCAAAGTCGAGTGTTGTATAAACCAAAAAGGAACAAACGTACCAATTCTTTCAACAATTAGACTCGACTAATTGGAAGCGGTCGCAAACCAAGTTGAAGCTGCTGTGAACATATAATCAACCGAAGAGAGGACACGAAGCATCATCACATTCAATTTGACAAAGAGGAGACTTCATCCACAAGCCCTAGCTTTCGCACAGAGGAACGAACGACCAAAGGAAGAGGAAATAAGGACGGGCCAAAGAAATAAACGAAAAAGGATTCACATTTAACTTTAATTTGGGCCGGCCTAGATTTGGTTTTTTAAGGCTTTAATTTTTTAAATTAGGGTTTTGTGATATTTAATTTGTTTTTATTGTATTTTTCCTTTTTAAACTCTTGTAATTTCTAGTCGTGTGACTAGGGAACGAGCTACGGTGGTGTAGTTTGAGAATTTGCAACTCAGTGGCTGAGTTGTGGCAGGATTTTAAGCGTAGAGTTAAGGCTAGTCAATAGCGGGTGTTGCAATTTTACATGTGTAAGCGTCTGACTACTTAATTTCTAGTAGAAACCTTGGGGGCAGCATGTAGTAGGGTTTGCCGAAGCCAGGTAAATTCCATATCGTTCTATTTCTGCATTTATTATTCTGCTATTATCTGTGCTGCTATTATTCTGATTTTTCTACGTTGAAATTATTTTATACAAACTTCCGCAATAATTTTTATAATTGATAGTATCACCCTATTCACCCCCCTCTAGGGAGAAATCGATCCTACAACCTCTTAGTTCCTCGAACAGTCGTTAGTAATACATTGTCAAGCGTTTGGAAGCATTTTATTCTCTTGTCTTAACGGATTTATCAATATCCAGTCTCAATACATCTTGAATACGAATATTTAAAATGATACGTTTATTTTATTATGATAAATTTCTCATGATCACAACATATTGTAATTACTATCAAAAAACATATCATTTACGAATTTTTATTAAATATGCTTAAGTTAGTTAATTAATTAATATAACACATTATATCAAATATATAATAGAAAGAAAAAACCTTTTTATTTGAACGACATTTTCTTATAAAGTTAATAATTTACAGTAAATTATAGAATTATCTCGGAGCATACCCCTAACTCTATCACTCTCTATATATTATAAATATTAAAGAGCATTATTAGTATTTAATTCATAATTTAAATACAATTTTATAAAGTATTATCTACTATTTAAGGAAGATGAGTATGAAAAATATCGAATACAATTTATATATATCAAATGTATACTTCCTTAAGTCTCATGAATTTTTATATTAACCCCCTGTTAAATTTATAATATAGCATATACACGCTTTTGGTTATAAAATTCATAATTCATCTAGTGTTATATATATTCATATGTATTACTTTTGTTAATTAAATAATTTAATTAATTAATAAATATAACATTTATATTTATTGTTATCCCGCCTTTTAGCAAGGCCATGATACCAAAAGATTAACTGAAAACTAAAGACAGTTCTCCTCAATTGCCAATTATGTACAGATCGGCTATGGATGTCAGTAAATTTTGTCCGAGTCCGTATCAAGCTACAATTGACAAGACATGACAAGCAAAGCTGTGAAAACCTACGTTCCATATTTCATGTCAATCCGAGGTCATATGCTCAAGATATGATCGATGCAAGCTAAGGGAATCAATTCGTTTGCCTCCATCTATTCGCATCCATCAAGCTTCATCTGTTCGTATCCATCCACTGCCTCCATTTATTCACATCCACCAAGCTTCATCTGTTTGTATCCATCAATTGCCTCCATCTATCTGCATCCATCAAGCTTCATTTGTTTGTATCATCGTTTGCCTCTATCCGTTCGTACCCATCTGTTCGCATCCATCAAGCTTCATCTGTTTGTATCCATCGATTGCCTCCATCCGTTCGTAGCCATCTGTTCGCATCCATCAAGCTTTTTTTGTTCGTATCCATCAATTGTCTGTTGTTCGTATCCATCACGTACACCCAACTTCGTATCCATTAATTGGAATGAATTCGTATCGATCCCAAACATCAAACGATCGATACGAAATGGTCCCATCTATCAATACGAAGTAAGCCATTAAACGATCGATACAAACACTGCAACGATGATCGATACAAACAGTACAACGATGATCGATATGAAAAATGCAATGATGATAGATGCGAACAGTGCAACGATGATCGATGCGAACAGTGCAATGATGATCAATGCGAATAGTGCAACGATGATTGATGCGAATAGTGCAACGATGATTGATGCGAACAAGGAAGAGGTGATCGATGTGAACAAGATACACTCCAATGAAAGACTTAGTCACTCGGTATGAAAAGTGGATCGATCCAAGGAGTTAGCATCATGTCAACTTTCAAGCACGTGCCCGAAAAGCGATACGAACAGATTGATACGAAGGGGATCCATATGAACTAAACAGCCTATATAAAACCCAAACTTGCATCGATCATAACTCACAATCTACAAGTCCAATTGCAACCAAATTTTCATAGAAGCTTGCGTACAACCTAAAGAATGTTCATGATCAATCTCGAATCGATTGGACAAGATCTTGATCCATACGAAATTCGTTCGTATCGATCATGGACCGAGTCAAAATCACCTAGGATCGATCGCGTGGGCCTATGCACTTGCAAGAAGAGGTCTCCCGAGATCTGAGCGAGATATTTGCAGCCTACGCCTATAAATAGCATCCCAAGAGCTTTAGAAAAGGGGATCTTCTGGTTCTTCTACACTGCTACTCTGCCAGAATCATCACTACACTTCAATTGTACTATTGTAATCAGTTGTAACTCATTGTAACCAGCGAACAAAAATCAATAAAGCAGCAACCCTTCAAAGTGGACATAGGCTACAATGCCAAACCACTATAAATCATGTGTTTCTACTGCTTTTCTTTGACATTTTGAATGTTCTTGATATTTGTGTTCTCTACATACTTGCTATCCGAGATTTGTGATTATAAACGGGTGCTTTCATCGATAATTGGATGTTTGTGACCATTTTTGGCACATACATTTTGGTGCTTTCATTGAAAAGGCTAGCATTAAGGGATTCTATGGCTTGTACCTTGGATTTGAAGACCTAAAGACTTGGATCTGGAAAGCCATGGTTAGGTAATCAGCAAGAAGACAAAGGACTGAAGGAAGACAGCACGAAGGAAATCAGGAGGCTTCCTCAAAAGCGAATCAAGCCTCAGTCTTCATCACTCGAGATGAGATGGAGGTGATGATGGAAGCTATGCAAGAGGGAATGCTGAAAAGACAAGAAGAGATGATGCAGAACTTACTCCAACAAGATGGAATGCAGAATCAAGGAAACACTACAGAAGGAAATGCAAGAGACAGAAATCAAGAGCATGAAGTAATCAAAACCCAAAACAGAGCGGGTCCATCTGGAGCGGTCCCAGAGCTAGGGGCATCCGTAGGAGCATGTTGATACAACCTTGGGCAGGATACCAGGTAGAGCTGTTCAATACGGAATTGATAGAGGAATGGAAGCCCAACCGAAAGAGTAGATTCCAGGATTCCCTCACACACTCGTAGGCAATGGACAAGGACAACAGCTTGGCGACGGTGATAGATTGGCGGAGATAGTCAGACGAGCCATGAGAGGCAGACTGGTGAATAGAGATTTGGAAGATGTTAACAGGAACCCCTTCGCTCCCAAATTAGGCAGCCAGGAATCACCAGAATTCAAGCTACCGACATTGGAGACATATGATGGAAGGACAGATCCAGCTGCTCATCTGACAAGACATATAAGACATATGGAAGTGCTTAGGGCATCGAAGGAAGTTATGGCCTGGTGTTTCCCATTGTATCTGACAGACATAGTAACATTGTAGTTCAAGCAATTGAAAAGCGACTCCGTTGGAACATGGACCGAGTTGACTGAGAAGTTCATGAGGTAGTTCAGAGTTCACATCTCGAGGCCCAAGAATATGATGAGTCTAGCAGCATTGAAGCAAAAGACCGGAAATTTTTTGAGGAACTTCTTAACATGATTTAATGCAGCAGCAGCATCGATGGATCGCCTAGATCCATCCATGGTCTTAATGGCAGCAGTATCTAGCATAGCTGATGGACATAGTTCAAAAATTCACAATAAGGGATCCACCTATGGATCTAGAGGAATTTTATCATGAGGCCGAAGGATTTTTACGATAAGAGGATGCAAATGTTGAGAGAGAAGAAGGAGAGGGAGTTGATGTTTATGCAGTCAAAAGAGGAGATCCGTCTGAAAAAGATTCAGACAAGGATAAAGGAACACGAAAAGCCGAGGATGCCAGCGATGAATCAAAAAGACCGCGAAAGGAACTGAGATTCACCTCTTATACGGAGCTGCACGAGACTTTGGAACGGATCTACCAGGGCAACATGGGGAAGGTTTCTTATCGAAAGCCAATAAGGAGGGATTCAACCAACAATGAGTGGAAACCAGACAAATACTGGTTATTCCATGAGCTAAGCGGCCATAATACCAATGATTATAGACACTTAAGGGATGAGATAGAAGGGCATATTCGAAATGGAATGCTATTACAGTACGTAAGGAGGCGAACCGGATGGTGGAGCAAGAACGACCACCACCTGCATCAACTAGGAATGGCTCAGGATCGAGGTGTCATCTTGTCATTAACTGATTGAAATAATGACGAATAAGTGGAAAACTCCATACCAACGCGATTAAGTCATTTACACATGTACCGGACTGTGAAAGATCCTCAGGCATGCTCTGATACGACTACTAATCGCATCGGTGTAGGTGTTTGCACATTGACGTCTCTGTGTTGCTTTTGTTTTCTATTTTTGATGTTTGGATTTGGTTTTGTTGGACATTTTTGTTTTTTTGAATGTAAATCTGCTATTTGTGATTCCATAATGGCTAAGCCACTTACACATGTACCGGATCGCGAACAGTCCTCAGGCATAACCTGAGATGACGATAAACCGCCATAACAAACAAGTTAGAAATCCACTCGAACGTGAAATCTGACATTAATGATACTAAGTCCCCTCTAGGAACATGCAACTCGCCTCGAACGGCACCCGACCGTGAACGGTCACAACTCGCCTCGAATGGTACCCGACCGCGAATGGTCACAATTCGCCGTGAATGGCCCCCGACTGAGAACGGTCACAATTTGCCACGAACGGCACCCGATCGCGAACGATCAGAAGGTTTCCATTCACCGCGAATGGCATCCGACCTCGAACGGTCACATACCACCTCCAATGACATACGATCTCGAACGTTCATCGTTCGCGGTCAGGTAAGACTATCAATTTCTTTACAGGTCATTAATAGGATAAGAACATCCAACTTATGGCGCTATAAAACATACCTTCCTATCACAAGGCATGTTTTGGGAGACAAGTGTTATCCCGCCTTTTAGTGAGGCTATGATACCAACATTTTAACTGGAAACAAAAGACAGCTCTCCTTGATTGTCAGTTATGTACAGATCGGCTATGGATTTGTCCGAGTCCAAATCAAGCTACAACTGACAAGACATAACAAGAAAAGCCATGAAAACCTATGTTCCAAATTTCAAGTCAATCCGAGGTTATATGCTCAAGATATGATCGATGCAAGCCAAGGGAATCAATTCATTCGCCTCCATCTGTTCGCGTCCATCAGTTGCCTCTATCTGTTCGCATCCATCAAGCTTCAACTCTTTGTATCCATCGATTGCCTCCATCCATTCGTAGTCGTCTGTTCGCATCCATCAAGCTTCATCTGTTCATATCCACCGATTGCCTCCATCCATTCGTAGCCATCTGTTCGCAACCATCAGGCTTCATCTGTTCGTATCCATTAATTGTCTGCTGTTCGTATCCATCACATACACCAAACTTCATATCCATGAATTGGAATCAATTCGTATCGGTCCCAAAACATCAAACGATCGATACGAAATGGTCCCATCTATCAATACTAAGTAAGCCATTAAACGATCGATATGAACAGTGCAACGATGATTGATATGAACAGTCCAACGATGATCGATAGAAACACTACAATGATATCGATGCGAATAGTGCAACGCGATCGATGTGAACAATGCAACGATGATCGATGCAAACAAGGAAGAGGTGATCGATGCGAACAAGATACATCCAATGAAAGACTTGGTCACTCGGCATGAAAAGTGGATCGATCCGAGCAGTTAGCGCTATGTCAACTTGCAAGCACATGCCCAAAAAGCGATACGAACAGATCGACACGAAGGGGATCGATATGAACTAAACAGCCTACATAAAATCCAAACTTGCATTGATCATAAGTCACAATATATAAGTCAAAATGCCACAAAATTTTCATAGGAGCTTGCATACAACCTAAAGAATGTTCATGATCGATCTCGACTCGATTGGATAAAATCTTGATCGATACGAAATTCATTCGTATTGATCACGGATTGAGTCGAAATCACCTAGGATCGATCGCGTGGGCCCACGCACGTGTAAGAAGATGTCTTTCGAGATCTGAGCGAGATATTTGTAGCCTACGCCTATAAATAGCATCCCAAGAGCTTCAAAAAAAGGGATCTTCTAGTTCTTTTACGCTGCTACTCTACCGGAATCGTCACTACACTTCAATTGTACTATTGTAATCAATTGTAACTCATTGTAACCAGCAAACAAAAATTAATAAAGCAGCAACCTTTCGAAGTGGACATAGGCTACAACGCTGAACCACTATAATCGTGTGTTTCTACTACTTTTGTTTGACATTTTGAGTGTTCTTGATATTTGTGTTCTCTACATACTTGCTATTTGAGATCTGTGATTGTGAACGGGTGCTTTCATTGGTAATTGGGTGTTTATGACCACTTTTGGCGCAAACATTTATTAATTTAAATAAAAAATTAAACTTAAATTTTATGTCACTTTTTAAACTTAATTAACTACATGTTTAATTTAAGTTTAATTTAAAACAATTTTAAATTTGCATTTTATAACTTTTATAAAATTATGTATTTATTTATTCAATTGACACACTTTAAATTAATTTAAAATATTAAAATATGTTATTTGAGTTAACCTATGACTCAAATAACATTTAAGTATACCCTAGAAATATACCATTTCGATGAGCCAAGTAAGGGCTAGGAGATAGGGAGGTTTACCACGGATTGTCCTTGATTAAAGAAACTTTTTCTTAGTTTAATCATTCTTTTCTATCTATGTTAACTTTTCATTAAGGCACTACTCTTCGTGTAAGATCCCATAATTTTACAGAAATAATTAATTAAACTAAAAAGGGAAAAACCGTAATTTTATGTGAATGGCAAAATAGTAAATTCCTATAGGAGATGTAATTAGGCTTCAAAACCAATTCCATTGCATCTAAAATGTCATTTACAGTCATAAAACATATCTAACTTACTGAATTTGGTTAAACGGGCTAAAAGTTAGAAAAAGTCAAACCTAGTGGCATTTTCATAATATATTAAATTTCGAGCTTTTTGCCTAAATTTGAATTACTTCAGCTTATGATAGAAATTAAAACCTATTTTCTACTCACATTATAGCCAAAATAGCTCACCTCTAATCTCCATTTCCTTTTTCATCTATCTCTAAACAAAATCAAGTATAAATTCTCTAAATCAAATTCAAATTAAAAAAATTTATATATGAAAATGATCATCGCAAAGAGAGCTACGCAAATAAATCGAAGCTTTCAAGAAATTTATAGATTTCAAGGCATGAAAATTCTAGACAGTGAAGGGAAGGAAGGTTCTACATCAAATCGGAGAGGAAGCACGGTTAATCGGTGAGTAGGATTTATATACTTGTGTATAAATTGATAAAACATAGTAATTCACCCCTTATGATCTGAAACCAAATTTATAAATAGTTAACTAATAAATAAATAAAAAGATTTTTTTTATACATGCGATTAAGATGAAGTAAAAATTATGGCGCTCAATGATAAGAATCCACTGATGGTGTTCGTTTGTCGATAAGGTGTATAGCGTTGACCCCAAAAATGGACCAACACCCTGGGTAGAGTTTGAAAGCACCAGTCATGTCCTGATAGAGCAATATCATATATATATAGAGAAAGAACGGTAAAAGAAAGCAAACATAGAATTTTTATAGTGGTTCGGCTATTAACGAAGCCTACGTCCACTTTATAGTTTTATTATAGACTGATTGCTGTTACAAGAGATGTTTGATTATAAGGCTTTGATTATCTTTTAGCTACATTGAATCTCCAGAGTTGGAATTCACTAGAGAATCATAGTGTATTCCTTTGAAGAATGTTGTGAGGGGGCAGAGAGTGAAGAATAATTTCAATAGAGCTTTAGCAACCAGTCCGAAGAAGAACCCGTTTATGTCGCAGGTGGAATGGTATTTATATGGATCAGAGAGCTTCTAGGCCATGCCACTTCATCATCAGCTCGTAGATAGGTAGGAAACGACCCAGGAAGATTTTGGCTTGCAAAATGAGGTAAAGCCATGGGTCGCTGGTGACCCATAGACCTGGCTCGTTTATGAGCCAATGTTTTAGCCTCTTTCCGTAGTATTCCTTAGCTAACTTGTTTGACGGTTTGAGGAGAGGCATGGGTCGTTGATGACCCAAGCACTTAGGATTTTTCTAAAGTTTGAAATCGGAGATGTTTTCATAGTCTTTCATCGTAGTTGTTTCGTTTTGATGGTAATTCACTAGCTGCTTGCACTCAGCTATTGATTGGACTAAAAGAATAATGATTTCTCGATTTAGTTGATCCCAATCATTGCCTTAGTCATATAGCTTGGCCCTTGTTAATCCCTTGTCTTAAATTTTCTGGCAAAGTTCTGAACCATCCTACGTACACGAGGTTGTGCTGTTTCCAATTGGTTCCTACTGGGTCAAAAGCCTGAATAACATTTGCCCTCTAGAGTATGTCTTTGTCGTAAACATCGCGTGTTCTGGAAATTATCGCTCTCATTGTCCATCTGTCAATTTCCAAGTGATTGTATTAGAGCTTTACGCCCAACGTTGTTGGTCATCTTTCTTTGGTTCTGACTACTATTACTTGTCATAACGGATCAAATTTCTTCCTGTAATCCCTGGTATGCCTCGGAATGATGAATAGGTGTAGGAAATTGAGTTTAAGAAGAATATGTGGAGTCTCTTTTTCTCTTCCTCTTCTTCTTTTTTTCTTAGGGTCGCCAGCGATCCATGCGGGATGGGTTGCTAGCGACCTAACCGCATAAGGAAAATTTTAACTTTATAACGTTAGGTCGGGTCGCTAACTATCCATGATGGGTCGCATGCGACCCTATTACTTGGCAAATTTTTTGATTTTTTGCTATCCTATTTATATACTCGAGTAGACCCAATTCGCTCATTCGACCCGAACTACTTCTCCTTCTTCACATGATCAAACCCCTTTGCGATTCGATTCCAGGCGACTCAAGCTCTTGCCCTACTGATTCATCACTTCGCTCAAATCCATTCACTGTTGATTCATCCAAGCACTCGCCCATTTCATGAAAACCTAGTCATCCCATCATCTCGCTTGAATCCAAAGCCTAGCCCAATGTTAAATTGTAGCCGACCTACCATCAGCTCGCCACTAATCCATTCTATAGCTCGTTGAGTTTGATTTTTGATTCTTCCCGTGCCTTTGAATCCATTTTCAGGTGGGTTTTCTCAGCTGATTTATTGATTACTGTGTTCGTGTAATGACTTGATGACTAGTGTCCATTTGCAACATTGATCGTGATGAGTTCAAGTTGATTGCAGTATATTGGAGGAAGATAGTAAATCGAGTCTCGAGTTGTTTCTCGAAACGACATTCCGGCTTCGGCCCAGTGCTAGACACGTTTTGCTATTTTCATCCATTAGACCAGAATCGACTTGTGTCCAGTTTCGCAGCTGTTACTGTACATCACATCAGCAGTCGATCATGATTCTTTCATAGAATTTGGGTTATCCTGCTTGCTTGTTGCACGCTTGGTGTTCCTGTAGTGAGAGCAGTTTTTCTCGTCGCTTCAGACAACAGATTCGTTATTGATCATAGATCGATAATAGGTAAATAAATCTATAGGAAGTAGAAACAAAAGCAGAAAATGAAGTAATACAGGAAGTTCTTTTCTTCTTCCACTATGAGCGAACTATCTACACGAAATAGGGCATTTGTAGTGTATTAGGCACCGAATTTATCCTATATAGATAGTACACTTCACTTGCCCCGTACCGCACTTGAAATCCAACGCAGCGATTACAAGTTAATGTTTCTTCGGGATTCAAGTGTTGTAACAACGCATAATTTTGTAAATATTTTTAATTAAATTTTTATTTGAAAACTTTAATTTTTAAATTATTTAAAATTAAATTTCTAGAATTTTTCCAATGTAAGTTTGGAATTTGTTTGTAATTTATTTTCCAAATACAATAAAATAAACATTTTCTATAAATTTTGTATTTTGGTCAACTGAAAGTTAAAGTTTGACCACGGCTGAAAATTTTAAATTTGAATTTTTAAGTCCTAATCTTTTTCTTTAGAAATGTATTTTTTTTAATATTGATTTTGCTTTTCGTTTCTCGGAATTCTGACTTATACTTTTTGAATTAGATAAATTACAATATTTTACATGCAATAACTTTCGATATTTTATTTTCTATTTTTCCTATGTTCATTTCCCTAATTTATTTTCTATTTTCTATTTTTCATCTTTCTAATTTTATTTTGTTTAACTTTTATTTTATTTTATTTTTATTTTTGATAAATGGTTTAGGAAATTCAAAGGTCATAAGTTGCTCTTTCTTTAATTCAAAATGAGACTTTTCCTTTTCTTACCATCCAAAACTTCCCCTTAGACGTTCATTTTTCTTTTGGCCATGCATTTCACTTGTTATTCACGTACAAATGAAATCATTCTCATCTCTCATTTCATTTCTAGAAAGAAATCTATGCAAATAAATGGCTTGGAGAAATTTAAGACACATAGGTTGCATGAGTTAATTTCTTGCTTTTGATTGCCTAGCCTCTTTATTTCTTACCCTATCCATTCACCTATTCTAGCCGTGTATTCCCCTATCAAATCAAGCATAAAATATTCTCATTATCTCATTTTCTCATTTCCATTTGCAATTAAGAATAAATATATACGTTTCTTTCTACTTAACTTATGCCTTTCTGTTTCCTAGCATTTACTTCTTTGCTTGCCTTCCAAACCACTCCATCTATTAGCCGTGAGAAACTTTATTAGTTCACGTACAAGATTTATTTCCCACTTCTCATATTCATTTGCATTTAAGAACAAAATATATGCAAGTTTATTTCTCCTTAGTTTATGCCTTTTTGTTTCCTATCATTTACTCCTCCTTAGCCATTTCTTTTTTTCTTCCATCTTTAGCCGTGTATTTCTTTTGATAACTCACGCACAAAGAATTCTCAAAACTCCTCATTATCATTTGTGTGAACAAAAAAAAACAAGATCTAAAGTCATGGCTTCCTTCTTCCTTCTCCTCTTTTTTTCATTTTGTTTTCTTTGTCTTCCTTCAAGCTAGGCTCGGCCTCCATCTTCTCCTAGCACACCGCTAACCATCATAACCAAGCAACGCAAGATGATGGTTGAATCCATATGTGGTGTAGCCAAGCCATTGATTGATTAAGGTAAGTTATGCCACTTTGACATTATTTTTCCATTGTTTTAACCTCTATTCTTTTATATTGAATCATATTCTTATGTATGTAGTATTTGTTTGCATACAAGTTTTGGATCTGACTCTTCATCCACTCAAGTTCGCATTGTGCTTTGTCATGCTTTTTCGTGCTTTACGGAGTTTGGATTTTTATACTGAATTTGTCAATTATAGCTTTTAAAAGGTGAGTTATCACTCTAGACTTACATACTTATATTATTGTGAAATGATGACAAGTGAATTGTATAAATTAATATGGTATATTCATATATGCCTGTGATGTGATTACACGATGTTAAATCCTATTTATATATATTTGTTCATCATCTGATATGATATTATTTGCTATATTGTTATTTAATTTCCTGTTATCACACTGCAAGTTTTCCTTCACTATGGGCTGAAATGATACATACCCGAATAAACTGTAGAATAAGGAAAAATCATTATGGGCTGAAATGATTGGCTTGAGTGATTTTATTGATTTTATTATATTTATTTTACTTGGGATTGCGGGTTTGAAATGATAGGACCCGGATTTTCTTTTAAATTACGGATTGAAATGATATATATCCGTATCAGTTGACCTAGGTTAGGAAATATTATACAGGCCGTAGTTAATATTTTTAAGGTAATATTTTCCTAAAAATTTATTAAGTATTTTGGATATTTTGAAAATATGAAATTTTACCTTGAAATTTGATTTGATGATTTAAAATATAAAGAGATATTGGCTTTCAACAAGTTAAAATTTTATAAGTTGATGATTGGTTTAGATTGTAATTTAAAAATCTTTATTTGGTTAAATGGTAATTTAAAGATCTTTAATTGTGATAAATAACTTACAATTAAAGTTAATTAATATGGAATTTTAAAGTCTAGCCTGGTAATTGCGATCAATTTTTATTTTATGAAATGAATATGTTTGTATAATAAATGATGTCCTTTGAATTGATAAATGAAATGCAGTTTTAATTGAACATTTTTTAATAAATGTATTTAGCCTGAACTCATAGTCAATTGATGCCTAAATGAATAAATTTGCAAAGAAATTGATCGTTATATTTACTATGATAAATTACTTTATTTATGAAATGGAAATGTTTGGAAATTGAATAATTATGATTTAAGTGGAAAGGTCTATTTTCAAAATATGACTTAACTTGATAATTGGAAATTTGGTTTTAATTGAAATGGTTAAGTTAAGTAAATAAATGGGAATTTAATCTTACTTATGAAGTGGGTATTTTAAAATAAAGTGGTAAGTTATTTGTTGAAATAAAAGAAGTAAAACAATGTGTTTTTGACTGAATAAATTATAGTTTAATTGGGATATTTATTGATAAAATTTTATTTTATTAAATCATAAGATAAATGATACCCGAATGAATATTTTGAAGTGGGAAATGTGATTTTTATAAGTTAAATTAGTTAAAAATTGAAATTTTAATGTAGCTGAAATATATGATGTTTTGGAAAGTTTATAATTGAATGAACAAACTTATAAATGCTACAACTTTGAAATGAATATTATTTGACATTGAATTTTAATGGTTAAATGAACCTTGTTTGGAAGATATTGACATTGAATTTAGATGGTCTAAATAAATATGTTTCAAATTGTTTGGTTTCAGAGTTGTTATAACTTGAAGTAGTATGGCTTTAGAAATGAAATTATTGGAAATTGTACTTAATTAAGAATTGTCTTTAAATATATACATTTGGAACTTATTGGAAATGGAAGATTTAAGAATATGACTTTATAAAGTGGTTTAGTTTAAGGTGATTTAAAGGAATATTTCAAGTTTAATAAATTGAAGGAATATTCAGTGATTTGGAAATTTGGGTTTTAAATTAAATGATATAGTATTATTTTGATTTTGGAAAATATATACTATTTTGAAATAAATGATATGATTTGGAAATGGATATGATATTTTGGGTTTAAAGTATAAACGATTTTGAAATAAATATCCATGGGTTATAATAACGTTTGGTTGTTAAAGAGATCGGGATCGGAAGTTGTCACACTCTCTGCCAACTCCGAAAACCACTTTAACAACTGTGTACACGGTGGAGTTTCTAGAATGAACTAGGATGGTGGTGGCGTTCTTTTGAGATATATACGTGGACCTGACTCCTGTGAGTTAGCATTAGATGGCTAAAACAGGAGCGATCGACGGGCTAAGTGAGATCATTCCTCCAATCGGACACACTCCTTCAATAGTATACTTTATCTTTTGGATTGATTCAGTGGCCACTTCTGTTTTTTGATTTGGGGGTGTGTCTCGAGGTGGGCGGTAGTAGCTGCTAGGCGTTACCACCTGCCCGGAAGCATAATTGGTATATCTACCCTGGCATTGCCTAGTTGTGCTGTATCACCTACCTTATCGCACCTTGTACGAGTTTGGATTTCTCCCGAAGCCCGTGGAGTATCCTCTGGTGGCTTCCCGATCAGGAGGAACCATGATACTGGATGGAATACTGGGACTATTACATGCTAAGGGGAATATTGGGTCACTCCTTAACGTAATTTAAAAGTAAGTTTATTTACTATGGATATTATTATAATAGCGAAATATTACTACATGGTAAAGAGTTTAATGGATCCTTAGAGGATGGGTAATACCAAGTATTCTTTAAGTTACTTGTACCTTATATTACAGTTCACTTGAGTTGGTTTACATTATATAAGGATGCATGTCCTGACTCGAGTGTTTTGTGTTTTGCTTTATGCTCAGGTTAGACTGAGTGATACAGCATTCAAGACTCACTTCGGAGTTGGAGCTTACTTGAAGATCCAGCTATCTATTTCTCTTTCATTTGTTCAGTTGATTCCAGTTATCCATTTGATTCCATTGATGTATTCAGACTTGTACTTGATTATCATCTTGTTACTTCTATTGCATCTTGTTTAACTCTGACGTATATTTATATAGTAGCTTCATGAACTACTATCTCTGCTTCCGCTGCATTTTGTTACTCTGTTTTTGTAATCCGTGATTTATTTATTTACTGCATATTTTGGGTTTTGCCAAATTTAAATTACAATTCGATATTTTGAACAATTTAAGTCTGACATGTGTGGATGCGAATGGTTGAAAATATCGGGTTGTTACAAGTGTGGCAGGGGAAGCTTTTAGTTTAGGATAGATTTACCTGACCGTTTTCGAATGGGAGTTCTGGTATTTAGAATGAAGCAGCCATCCAAGCATTGTAAGTCAATCGGAGGAAGTCTGACGCTCTCAAAAGCTGAGTTATCATCCACTTCACAAGCTCAATATGGCCAGTTAGTCCCAGTTGGGCCAATCATGGATTGTACGCCTTCCAACTTCAGAGTTATGCTTAATCCACCTGAGAGAGCTTCACCAGTTGTTTCCACCAAGGTCCTTTGTAACATCTGTGCACAACATGAAATTCCTGAAGAGAATGTTCGTCTGCCGGAGAAGGACGAATAAGCTTATGCCTTCCCAGGGGTACACCACCTGCCACCGATATATGTGTTTGAATGGAGTCGTGCCTCCCTTCAACGACTTTCTATGCGAGACTCTCTCAAACTTGGGTATTGCCCAATTTCAGCGTCATCCGAATGGCTACACCATCCTTACTTGCTTGCATGTTCTTTTCATGCAAGCGTTCATCCGCACTCCAAGCTTCGAGGAGTTGCAGTACTTTCTGGCATTCAAAAGAAGAGATGATTATCCCTCTTTGATTTTAATCAAAGCCAAGAGAAATCGGAAAATCATCCAGCGCTTGGAAAGCAACATATCGCAATTCAAGATGTAATATTTCTTTGTCAAATGCCTCGAGGGTTTCAATCGTTGGTGGACGATGGGGGTAAGCTTCTTTTTATTCATCAAGATTTTGATGCGTGGCCATGGGGTTCCTAACCAACCATATGTCTCTTGCAGTTATTCCAAGGCCGAATAGAGACGCGACACTCAATAAAGTTGCAAACTTTAAAGGCAATCGACTTTGAGGAGAAAAGCTTTAAAGTATTATGGACTGATGAAAACTTGTGTCGCTATAGGCTACTGTCTTCTCGTAGAGCTGCCATTCAAGTTGAAATTCTCTCTCCTGCTCGATCAAGGGTTCATACGAGATCTGTTCCTCCTCCCACGATTCCCAAGAAGGCACCTCTCAAGAGAGAAAAAGCCCATCTGGAGGATCCACCAACGAAACCAATAAGGGGGAAGAGGCTGTTGCGACTAGATTAAGCGCCTAGGTAGACTGCCTCCAATCCTAGAAGAAGTTGAAGAGGAGTTCAAACAAAGAGAGGGCAAGGCCATGGTAGATTCGGAAAAGAAAGAGGGAGAGTTTGAAAGTAGTAGTGATAAGTCCACTACTAGTGATTACTTCTCGTCTGAATCCGACGGTGGGGACTCAAAGTCTTGTGATGAGATTCTAGGAATGAGTTCCATTCTCCCGAGTTCACCTCTTCCCAATGCAAGCGGCGAAGGCAAAGCCCTTGAAACTGGAAGATATCAACATTCTCCGAATAGGGAAGTCGGAGAGAAGTTAGGAGATTTTAGCGATGTATTTATCGACTTCAGCATGCTCATGAAAGGAGACTTTAAATTTGACACGACGCTTCTCGGGTTGGGTGATATTGTGCCAGTAGTTTGCCCGGTTCCACCCACAATAACCAAAGTTAGTCCGATCGCTTGAACTATGGCTATTCGTTTCGGTTCGTGACGCCTGTATTAGGCCCATATTAGAAACACACTACACGTTGCACTAGGATCACACTCACTTCCATTCATCTCCTCATATTTGTTGTGTTACACTCACTTTCATTCTTCTAAGACCTTTTATCTATGCCTCATTTCAGGTATGACGAGGCGATGAGGCTTTTATGATGACTTCGAAGACTTCACCGATTCATAGCCATATCCCAAGCGCTCCTCCAACTTCCATCAAGTTCAAGAGACGGAAGAGGAATACAGGCAGAGAAAAGAGCTCGAAGCTGAAATCCACCGCTAAGAAGAAAGAGGCCAAGCTCGATCATATAAAGGCAGTTATGAGAAGAGAAGATCTCTTAAGGAAAGAGATGAGCCGTCAAAAAAGTCAAAGTTTGAACATTGCCCTCATTCTTCGGACCTTGCTTCAAAACACTCTTTCATGGGCCAAGAAATTACCATGCTTCTGCTCTGATTCCACGTTCAACTCACATATCATCATCTTCTATTATCACTACTGCCCCCGGTGCTTCTCATCTCCACCGAAGACCTACCTACGTCCTTCCCTTAGGTCCCTCGAAACTAAAGGCGGCGCTCCCTAGTTGGTTTTTAAAGGTGATCAAGTTTGACTTGGATCTCCACCCCATTTGCAAGGATTCTTTCATGCCGCATCTCCAAGCTATCCAAAGTGTCCCAGAATAGGCCGAACGATGGGAGAAGCTCTATAAACAGCTAGCGGATACAAATAGAAATAATTATCAAGAGATTCTCTCCTTCAAATCGAAGAAAGATAACTTTGCGAAGGCGTTGGCCAAGCGTGACACCAAGACTAAGTGATTAGAGGAAGAGAAGGCAGCATCACTGTAGGATAGCAAAAGAAATGCCAACACACTGAAAGAGGTGAGAGAAGCCCACAGTCGAATAGAAATCGTCTACAAAGGCAAGATAAAAAAGGCTCAAGCGGAGGAGGAGAAGTTAAAGCAAGAAGGAATGCTTGCAGCGCAACGATTGAGGCTCAACAAAAGATTATAGCTAATCATGACCTCATCATTGAAGGGCATAAAAAAACTATTTCTGTCCAGACCGTGATTATTGCCAAGTTATAGGCCCAGGTCGCACAGCTCAGTGTCGACAAGATAGCTGCTGAAGTTGAGAAGGCTGCCATGCGAGTGGATTACTTGAACCTCCAAAGTGCTTTTGAAAGGAAATTGGAGAAGTTGGATGTGACTATTCTGAATTTCTATGTCAACTCTCTGTTGCATCAAGGAAGTCTCAGCCATCTTGGCCCGAAGTTTCCGCGCATACTTGCTCTTGATTGGAAAGAAATCTTATCTCGTTTTGCCGATAGCAGCGATGTTTATTCTGATCGAGAGGTGCAAGATGCCTATTTCAACGACGAATCCAAGAAGGCGTTACTTGAGGGCCAGGAAATTCTCCAAGTTGAAAGAGAGAAGGAGGCCACTGATGCTGCCTTAACAACTGCCACCGACGTGCTTACCAAGCCTTCTATTTTCGGCATGGGCGAATTATCAGAGTTGCTCCATGGCCATCCAATGAGTTCAGGACTTGAAATTTTTCCTCAGGTGGTGGAGCCATTAAAAGAGGGAGAAGGTGGTGAGTACGAAGTAGACATTCTTGAGCATCCCTCTGGTGTAGGTAATTGCCCTTGCCACCTCCGATTCGGGAGTTTCCAGCTTATGCCTCAAGAGCAAGAGGAGGTTAATGCTTTTATTTTTGATCTTATAGTTATATCTACCTTCCTCGTTAACATGCTAGCTACTTCGACGCCTATGCCTGCTGCCATTTCCATATGTTCTGTGCTTGTTTCTGTACCTATTCTGGTTTCTACATCCGCATCTGGTTCGCAACCAGGGCCAGAAGCTGAAAAGATAGTTGCACTTCATGGCCTAGACGATCCTTCTGTGTCATTGGTAGGGGACGTAATAACAGCAGAGAATAAGGAGAAGGAGACTCAGATGGAGCCACTATAGAAGAGTCAACACGGGCCGATTACCGTCAAGAGGGAAAAGGTCAAAGCGATCAAGGCCTCCAAAAGCTCCCGCAAATCTCGAAGGTGAAAGACGAAGAGAGAGGCATCTAAGAAGGCTTCAGAGGAAGATGAGGACATTTCCACCAAGCTATTCGTTAACATTACCGACAGCGACACCACTCCTGAGAAGAAGTAGAAGCTGACGATCAAGGGCAGAAAGGGAGAGGCGGCAAGAAACTTTGAGCGGCTTGTATGAAGGTTAAATTGATTTTGGTCAATAGCTCGCTGGAAGATTGACTTTTTTGTTTCTTTTTGATTCACTATGTTCAAGTGCAAAGTCTGCACTTTGCGTCTTTAGTGTAGAGTCTGTATTTTCTTTCTGTTGGTCGGTGTTGTGTGGGTATGACCCCTACATTTTGACCCTGTGTATAGAAAATTATAAGCAATATATTGATATTTTGACCTACTCTTATCTGTCATTTCATCTGTGTTCTATGTGCTTATTATAAGAAATATATTGATATTTTGACTGTACTCTTATCTGTCAGTTCATCTGTGTTCTATGTACTTGTATTTTTTTATTTCATACTTTTCTATTTCCATGATTATAACCAAAGCCCTTCATTTGGAGCAATAGAACTTAGAAATTAACAGCACTTTGGAAGTTGATAGCACCTTTAGAAATTATCAGAACTTAGAAATTTTTTGTTTATAAATTCACATAACTTGAGAAAGTAACCGAACTTGGGTCTTTTTTGTTTAGAGATTCTTAGAACTTTAGAAATTAGCGCAACTTACATAAATTCTGTTTAGAAATTCTTTATAACTTCATTGTTTAAAAATTCTTTGGAAACTCTCTCTTTGTTTGGAGTAACAAAACTTGTGAACATATTATTTTCATGCGTTTCTTTCCAAGTACCGGTGTATGCACCCAGTTCACAGGGCTGTTTACTTCGCTGTATTTTCAGATAATCGGTAACTTAAGGTTTACATAATCTTTATCGAAAATTTGGCTAGGTTATGACTTGATTCTCTTTTTTTGGAATTTTTGCGACTTTAGCATGCAATCCAACCTTCTTGTGATATTTCAAAAAGTATGCAATACACGTGTATTTTAGAGGCGCACGGTGTATAGGTTAATTGAGGGCAGTTTTATCCCTTAAGTGTCTATAGTTGAGGCTTTTCATTTGGTTTGTGGCATTCCAATCTTGTTGGAGTTGTGCTTATTATTCCTGAGTATGGGAGCAGCTAGCACTAGTTATAAGATGCGTGGTTTTTGGTATTTCTTGGCGTTGCCTATCTTCGGGCCATGCAAGGAGCATGTGTATTAGTTCTCCCCGATGCTGCCCATCTTCAAGCAGGATAAGGAGTTTAAGTTTTAAGAATCAATGCGTGATTTTTCAAGCTCCTCGAAGTTGCCTATCTTCGGGCGACGTGAGGAGCTAGCGTTTTGGAATTTAGTGCGCGGCTTGTGGAGTGCGCGGCTTTCCGTTTTTCCTCGATGTTGCCTATCTTCGGGAAACGTGAGGAGTTAGTATTTAGTGCACGGCTTATGGGATGCATGGCCTTTTGTTTTTCCTCGGTGTTTCCTATCTTCAGGCAACGTAAGGAGTTATTATTTTAGTGTGCGGCTTACGGGATACGCGACTTTTGGCACTCCTCGGTGTTGCCTATCTTCGGGCAACACAAGGAGTGTTGATTTTTACCTTCTCAAAAGCTGTCGGAGCAGCACCGGTTTTTGGAAGACCAAGATCTAGTTCAGCCGATCTAAAGGTTTGGGTCAATTAGCTTCCGTCGACCCGGCGGTTTATAATAAATGCGGTTTTGTTGGTTCACGAAAAAACTTTCTTAGGTTAAGTAGGGCAGTTTTGCCTACATATAATGCCCCTGGTGTCGCAGGATGGCTTATTTGCTGGGCAATATTTTTTTTACATAAGATAGCTTTCAAACAAAGTAACAATGAAGCGATTTGCTATTCCATGCCTTGGGAACTTGAGCTCCATCGATGGTTGCTAGCTTTAAAGTCCCATCTCTTAGCTTTTGATTAACGACATACGATCACTCCTAGTTTGGTCCGAAGGACCCCGGAACAGGGTAAACTCGCTTTAGCACAAGATCTCCCACTTTGAATGTTTGATTGCGAAATTTGGAGTTGAAGTACCGTGCGACCCTTTTTTGGTGGGCGACAGTTCTTAACTCTGCTTCTTCTTTTTTTTCATCAACTATATCTAGCAATTCGCGTAGGAGCTACTCGTTTTGTTTTTGGTTAAAATTCTGCTTCTGGTGCAGGGGGATCTCTAATTCAGCAGGAATCATTACTTCTAAACCATATGCTATGGCGAATGGAGTGTGATCGGTTGCCGCTTTGTGAGTAGTACCGTAAGCCCATAGAGCGAGTGAAAGTTCATCAACCCAGTTTCCATTGGCTTTTGTTAGTCTCTTTTTGATAGCGGGCTTGATGATCTTGGTGATTGCCTCCACTTTCCCGTTTGCTTGTGGATGAGCCACTACGGAGAAGCTTTTTTCAATTCGGAAGCGCTTGTAGAAATATTTGAACTCGGCACTTTCGAATTGAGTTCCATTGTCAGTGATGATTTTTTATGGCACACCAAACATGCAAATGATGTTTTTAGTAACAAAATTAATAAATTTATTTGTGGTTATAGTGGCCGGTGGTTCCGCTTCGACCCACATTGTTAAATAATCTACGGCAACTATTGCATATTTGGCCCCTCATTTTGCTATTGGCAAGACGCCAATCAATTCGATCCCCCATATTACGAACAGCCATGGACTGATCATCTGCACTAGCTCCATTGAGGGAGCTCTCTTAATTTTGCTGAACCTTAGGTAGTGATCGCATCTCCTGTTATGATCTGCTGCGTTCGCGATTTATCGTTGGCCAGAAATACCCATACCGAAGGACTTTCTTCGCAAGGATCTACCCCCCAGTGTGATCTCCACGTTCGCCTTTATGTATCTCCTTTAGGATTCTTCGGGCTTCATCATCGGTCACACACCTTAGGAGAGGAGTCGTGAATCCACTTCGATAGAGTATTCCATCCTACAGTATGAATCGTGGCGCCTTTCGGAGGAGCTTCTTCCATTGAACAGAGTTTTCAGTCGACTGAATCATGCCTGGGCTGTTTTTCAGCCTTATTCAAATGAAGAGCAAACTCTCCCAAAATGCAATCGGACGAACATTGGCTCTAAGGGCTTATGCCAATCGACAACCCGGCCCTATATGTTCCTCGATGCATCACCAAAACATGATTAAAACATCAAAGTTAGGATTTCAAAGATTTGAACCCAAAACACTAAAAATTGGAATATTCTCCAATTCAACCCAAACCAATTGCAAGTGCATATGAACAAGGTGTTAGGAATTCATACATAACATCAATGAAATCAAGAGAAGTAGATGTGAGTTCAAACTCACCTTTTTACACAAAACAAAGAAGATGAAGAAGCACAATTGCAAGGAATCAACCAACTACACTCCACTTCAACACTACAAGCTTCAATCTAGAATCAAAGAAAGTATTTCCTAAGTTAGGGTTAGGAAAATTACAGAAATTGAAGAGGAGAAGAGATGGAGAAGATGGAGATGAACTTACCAATGGATTCTCTTTGATTTTTGGAGCAAGAATCAAGCTACAAAGGAGAAACTAGGGCTTGCTAATTTCTATTTCTCTTTCCTTTCCCCCATTTCAGTTTTTAGTTTGAGAAAGAAATGAAATGAAGATGAAATGAAGAGAAGGGTTGAGCTAGGGGGTTAAGTGGGCTGAACCCAATCCCAAACCCAATAGGAAAAGTAGCCAAAATTTCACAAACTCCAAACATATCAAAGATTATACTCAAAAAGATCGCAAACGCCATTTTGGAACCAATGGAGGTGGTTTCGAGTTCCAATTCGGCCATTTGCAGAAAGTAACATTTCGGACCCCAAAATCCGAATAACGACGCTATATTTAAATCAAACATTTAAATATAAAATCGTTAAATATGCGGGTTGTTACATCATGGGTCGTTAACGACTGATAGGCTTGGCTCGTTTGCGAGCCAACATCTTGGCCTCTTTCCTTAGTATTCCTTAACTAACTTGTTGGAAGGTTTGAGGAGAGGCATGGGTCGTTGATGATCTAAGCACTTAGGATTTTTATGAAGTTTGGAATCGAAGATGTTTCCATAGTCTTTCATCATAGTTATTTCATTTTGATGATAATTCACTAGCTGTTTACACTTGGCTGCTGATTGGACTAAAAGAATGTTGATTTCTCGGTTTAGTTGATCCCAATCATTGCCTTAGTCATATAGCTTGGCCCTTGTTAATCCCTCGTCTTAGTTTTTTCGGTTAAGTTCTGAACCATCCTATGTGCACGAGGTTGTGCTGTTTACTATTGGCTCCTGGTGGGTCAAAAACCCAGATAACATACAGATTAGTTAAAAAAACACTTTGGAAAATCGACAAACGTGGACTATCTGTTCTGGGATTTTTCGATCAATAATGAAACTTTGACTATAGAGCAATCAAAGGGTACAATCTTGTAAGGTACAATGAGGGGAGTCGATCCATACAGTCGGATCAATAAGATCAGCCACGGATTCGCCAGAATTGACTAAAGAGTACACAACGGCTATTGGGTTCTTATAGCAGTGGCGTCGCTCGATATGGGAATAGGTGGTTGGAAAACGTGGATGTGGCACTAGGTAGTTCTTAGTTGTAGTTGGATTTGCGATGGTGGTGGGTGGCGTACGCGGCAGCGATGGGAAGAGGTTGTTGGAGTAGGTATCGAGTAGAGACTAGAAGTGGGTGATAACCAAAGAAGGTTAACTAATTAATATATAAATTAAATAAATATAAAATTGTGCTTATTTGAATTAAACAATGCTATATACTTTGATTTCTTATAACTCTTGTATACGAACTCCGTTTTACACGTGGTTCATTGCATCGAAATCGTGGAAAGACGAGAAATGCTTTGGTATTTTGTTTGCTGTGTTTTGAACTACTTCAAAAAGGTATCTTATTTTAGTAGAATCGTTATATGGGAGGTTCTACTAGGACGTATAAGGTATACATATGTGGAAAGTATTCCTCCATTGTACTAGTGACGTTTTGCAACAATGAGTTGGGGTTTGATCTAGTAGTTTCACAAAATGGTGGGATGATGACAAGTTTTGGGCTTGATCGCAATAATGACATTAACTATTAGGCAAACTTCTAGCACGGACTTGGCCCCAATAGTCATGTACGTTTTCGGCATTCGATATGGGACTTAGGCTCCGTTGTTTGCATACGTTTTCGGCATTCAAGCAGTGACTAGGCTCGGTCTTTTACATACGTATTTGGCATACAAGCTGGGACTATATGCTAGGTTATGTGCATACTTTCTGTGGCATATGATCTAGGACTTTAGACTTGATCATGTGCAAATGTTGTGGCGATGATGAGTTGAGACTTTGGACTCAATCATGATGTAGTGATTCGGTATATAATTGGAAACACTAGGCACTTTAGTGAGACCTTAGCTTATGATGTAGCTATAGTATATTATTATGTTTAGATGACTTTTTGGGTGCATGTGACATAGGTTAAAGTAGGTTTTCGAGAGTAAGTGCTGATTTACTAGCTTATTAGTATTATACACTTATATGATACGTTTCACCCACTAGACGTATGTCTGACCCCTCTATCATTCTTGTTTTAGATATACTCTGATAGATCAATAGAGAGGACTGCTGGCGATTTGGAGGCGTGTTGGCATAGTGGAGACGCGTATTCATTTACAGCTATCTATTATTTTATCTTAGTTATTGCTAGACATCGGGCTGATTTTTGTTATTAGGGTAGAGGAATGTTGTAAGTGAAGTATATTTGATACAGTATTATTTTGTTCATTTGGGATTATTGTATTATTGACTATTATATTTTATTCCTTTTATTGTGAGTTTTAAAAAATGTAGAATATTGTAGATAGCTCTGTGATTTGTTTTAAATTTACATTAAAATGATCCGCCATCTGCGAGATCCACAATGCCAGTGCCACTTTTAGACGTGGGTTGGGGTATCGTTGATGGCGGGTTGTTATATGTGGTATCAAAGCATAGGTTAGACGATTCCTTATAAATTAGGGCATTTGAGGGAGCTTATTTATAATATATATATATATATATATATATATATATATATATATATGTATTACTTTTTATGCGCCCGCATACACACGCACATATTACTTTTTATGCCACCCCCATATAATTTGACTTGTATAGGTAGTTGTTGGCTTATCCTTTATAGAAGCAAACAATTATGAGTTAAATAAATCTTGATATTTCAATAGTTTGGGGTGGAAAATAAATTCATCACAATTGTTGTAATTTACTCCATAGGAAAACCGTTAAAAGAGGATTTATATACTAAGTCAAAATGGAGTAAATTGTGGAATTACGGATGAATAAGAAGAAGAGCAGTACTCTTAAGTACATAGGAAATGATTGTGGTGCATAATGAAAGTACCTAAGCATTGTTTTTATATGACCTAGTTGGCTTGTGTAAGTTTTGATCTGGTCCAATTAAAGTGTTTAAATTAATTAGAATGTTTTCCCTAAAAAGTTAGAAGTATCAATGTTTGAGATTTTTGGAAAAATTATATAAGTCGATGTTTGTTTAAAGTATCGAACTAATAACCCCTTATTTTAAATTATAAAATGAGTAAAAATTAAGAGGTAATTTTCCACAAATATTATAAAGCTATTATTTAAAAATAATAATTTTAGTATGAGACACATCGTTTGAACTAATATTTTGATATAAATTAGATTTTTAATAAAGAAAATGTTTGCATCAAAAATGGTCACAAACATCCAGTTGTATATGAAAAAACCAATTTTCAATATTTAGATCCAAACAGAGAAATATAGATTCATAGATCATAGAATAAATGGTAGAAAAAGTAAAGGAATACACGATTTTTAAAGTGGTTCGGCAAATTCCGGCCCACGTCCACTCTAATAATCTTTCATTTGTACTGTATGATTACAAGTACAGTTGTTTTTGTCTTAGAAAATTAATGGAGAAAGAGATTTCTCTCCTTTTGAGCTATGATTTCAAAATCTCATCCTTTTGAGTTATGATCAATTATAGGGGTGCTCCATGATGTAAGATACTTTCTCTCCAAATTTTGTGTAATTCCGACATACCGTTTGCGAAATATCACATTTTCCGTAAAACTATGGATCGTTATGGCTGATTTGTACGATCGTTCCAATAATGATCGGCCTCCTTTTCCATGATTTGGAAGTTTTGTCATGTGATCATTTTTGTGGGCTCCACTCTTCAATATAGTGATGCTTTGAATGTTTCAAGTTGTAACAACCCGATATTTTCAGCCATTCGCATCCACACATGCCGGACTTGAATTGCTCAAAATACCGCATTGTAAATAAATTTGGATCAAATGAAATACAATCACAGACATAGATATATCAGAATAACTCGTAACAGAAATTAAAATACCATAGTAGTTCATGAAGCTACTATAACAAACTCTCAAAACAAAATACATAATATCAGTCTGAAACATATACAATAGAAATCTCAAATACATAGAAGTTTATAAATACCAGAGTTGAAATAGAACAACTGAAACTGAAAGGGAATAGATAACTAGACAAGCAGAATCACCAACGATTCCTAGCTCCAGAAAAAAAATCCAAAGCTAAGCTATAAATACTCAGGCTGACCCGAGCGTAAAGTAAAACACAAAACACTCGAGTCATGACATATATACTTATATAATGTAAACCAACTCAAGTGAATTGTAGTAGTAATGCACTATAACTTAAAGGATGCGTGGGATCGCCCATCCTCTAAGGATCAGTTAAACCATAAATTAAACACGTTCCGTGGTTAAAATTTCAAAATAGTAATTTATACTTTGAAATCAAATATCATTCAAAAATCCATTTCAAAATATCAAATAACATATCTTTTCAAAACCACATTCATTTTTATTTAAAATACCATTTCAACACACATTTCAAAATAGTTTACATTTCAAAACAAATTACTTCATTTTAAATCATTAAAATGAAGTTAATATATTTAATAATTAAATTATTAAATTTCCAAAATTTTAATCTTTCAAAGTTCATTTATTCACTTAAATTTATTAAAACAATGAAAATTCAACTTTCGCAATATTTAGAAAATACTATGGAAAGTTACTTTTAAAACAATTATATTTAACAAAAACAGCATTTAAAAATGCTGTAATAGGGTTACTTTAGTTCAAATAAAACCTTAGTTAATTTCAGCAACTACAGCACTTACAAAGTGCTACAACAGTCCTTAATTCAATTTAGCCATTTACTTCATTTCTATCAACTACAGCATTTACAAATGCTGTGATATCCTTTACATTAGAAATAATAACATTTCAAAGTGCTATTAATTAAATTCCAAATATTCAATATAATTTCACAAACAATTAAATCTTTATTAAATCATTTTAAACTTATAAAATCATATATTTTCATTTTTAAAACTATCATTTGAACACCCTTATATTTATGATTTTATAAAGTTAGATTTTCATTCAAAAAAATCAATTTAATAATAATTTACTTATATATTTCAACATTCAATTTCAATTCTTTATAATTAAAATTTTAACTTAACACTTAAGTTTAAATTTCCAAACATAACTTATTTTTCATTTTATTTACTTAACTTAAAATTCACTTTTAAACAAAATTCACAAATTTCCAATCTAAGTTATATTTCAAAATTCAACTTAAATATACATTTATTTAACCTTTTAACTTATTCAAAAATCATTAACACTTTATAAAATCATTTTAAATTCATTTTAATTCAAATTTTAAATCTATTTATCGTATTTCCCACTTAATTTAAATTCCATTTATAACCAAATCATAATTTCCAAAATAACTTATATTTCAAATTTCTAACTTTACCATTAATTTATTTCATTTATAAATTTTTAGAAAATCAATAATACTTTACAAAAGTCACTTTTAATTAAGTTTAAATCAAAATATTATAATATTTACGTTTCTAAAATATTTTAAATTTTTTGGAAAAACATATTTTAACCACGGGTCTGTATATCATTTTCTAGCCTAGGTAAAGTGAATACGGGTAATATATCATTTCAATCCGTAATTTACAAAGAAAATCCAGGTTTTATCATTTCAAATCCGCAGTTCCAAGTAAAATGAATTAATTGAAAATCGTTCAGGCCTATCATTTCAGCCCATAACGATTTTTTCCTATTCTAAAGTCCGTTCGGGTATGTATCATTTCAACCCATACTGATTCTAATCTAAAGGGAACTTGCAGTGTGATAAACTGATATAAATAACATAATAGCACTATATAACAGTAACAGATGATATAACAGGTAAATAAGCGTGGGTGAACATCATATGATCACAACATAGCAGGTGTAACACGGTGATGCATTTTATAGATTCAAATGTGACAAGTTTACTAGTCATATAAGTATAAAACTGTCTGGTGAGAATAACTCACTTGTATAAGCTGGAGATGACAACCAAAATACACAAACTGAGATCCACAAAGGCACGATAGCATGACAATGATTCGAGTGTAGGAGAGCCAAAGCTAATAGCCTTGTTACATAACAAACAAAACAAAGTACAATACGTAAATTTCAAACCAAACTGTCATAACCGAAGCTAGGAATATAAGCACAATACATGGCTAAACTTTTACACTTGCATTCAACCATATATGCTTCAGTTATTGACTGGAAAGGCACTACAATGAGATGGTTTTGGATTAGGTTGGATCAGGTTATGGTCATGTTGTGGTCGGCCAAAGCCATACAAAGGAGATGAAGGCATATGCGTGCTTGAATTCACAAAAACAAGGCAAATACGAGAGGGTTCAAGGCATAAATGCTTCGGCCAAGCATGGATTTGGGCACGGCAATTTTGGTGAGTGCATGTACAGGTGTGGCATGGTCTGAAACTCAGGTTTGTGGCTGGAGTAAGTGGTGTTTGGTTGGCCAAGCATGATGGTGTAGTGGTGTCAACAAGTAGTGCTCGGCTATGGAGTTTCAAGTGGAGTTTGTGCATTTTTAGGTGAATCTACCTCATAGGAACCTTCGGCCATGGGATGCCAGTGGAGAGGAGAGTATGTGACCAGAATAGGTGGTGGTGGAGGTGGCCAAGGGGTTGGAGATGGCAGGTCGAACATAAAGAGGATGGAGGCAAGTGCAAAAATCACAAATTCAAATATGAAAGGTGAAAAAAAGAAGAAAGTTTTACCAAAATTTTCACAAGGATGATGGACGAACTTTTTAGGTTTTTTTTTCTTTGTTTGTGCGTGAGAAAAAAATGGGGAAGTCGGCTGAAGCATGGGAGTTATGGCAGCAAAAATGAAGAGGTGTTGATTGATAATGAAAAGGTGGTTAATGTGAAAAGACTAGGAATAAAAAGAGTCACAAATTTTTCATATTTCTATTTTTTCTTTTAAAATTTTAAATACCAGAAAAATACTTATAAATAAAAATAAAAACACGAAAATATAGTAAATAAACAAAAATAAATAAATAAATATTAATTAAATATAATTAAATTAGGAAAAATAGCAAAAATTGGAAACTAAACTTGAAAATTTGAAAATAAATGCAATAAATTTTGAAAATTTTTTATGTACCTAAAAATACTTATAAATAAAGATAAAAACACAAAATAAAATTCACGCATAAAAGTAAATAAATAAATTTTAAATAAATATAATTAAATTAAGAAAATAGCTTAAAAATAGAAACTAGGTTATAAAAATTGAAAATAAATACACTAAGTTTTGGAAAAATTATAACATTACTTTAAAATATTTTAAAATAAAAATACATACCTAACACGTCATATAACACATATTAGAACATAAAATGAAAATAAAAATATTATTTATATAAATTAAAAAAGACAATTTTATTAAATAAATCAATTTACATACAATATTGTAAAAAGCATAACTTTCACAATATAAATCAGATCTCAACGAAACGAAAAGCGGTATTCTTGAAATTTAATATATTTTCATAATAAAAGATAAAATTCAAAAATTCAAAAATTTCAATTTTAAATTTAAAAATCAAAGTTTGACCAGATTGACCAAAAATCCACTTTTCTGGAAATATCCTATTTATTCAGGTTTGAAATTATAATTCACACAAAATCAAAATATACTTTTAAAATAACAAAATTTATTCATTCTAATAAATAAAATAAAGTTTTTAAATCAGGAGTTTCAATTTAAATAAACAATTAAAATAATCATAAAATACTGGGTTGTTACACCCTCCCCCACTCAAATCTTTTCGTCATCGAAAAGAACAAACAAGGAAAATAAGGAAAAGCGCGATAGACAACAAATAGTGCCTGAAAAAACAATTTCGGATTCGAAGTACAAACGCTCTCTTCCGTTTCCCGGGTACAATCTCGATCATCAGTACCCCATCGTACTTCGATGAAACAAACAGATTTCCTTCTTAGCTGCTTCGTAGCTCTATCGACAATATGAAGTTGCTTACTCTCGACGGTCAGATTAGGCTCAATATCCCAACCATCAAGAGCAAAAGGCTGAACAAAAGAGATAGGTTATGAAGATACTAGAGAAAATGCGAGACATGGAATACATCATGCACTCCGGACAGCTTCTCAGCAAATCCAGACGATAAGCCAAAGAACTGACTTTTTCCACAACCGCGGAAAGGACCCTCGAAGAGGAAGAAGCTAGAAATAGTTAGAAGCGAAAGTAGGTTGAAAGACAAGGATGGACATTATTTTAAAGCCATATACATTTCAATTTAAAAACTGTATATTTATAACATTTTAAACATTTTATAATATGATGAATAGTCATTTGATTCAAATCTGATAGTTCGAAGTAAACAATATTTTAAAGCATTTTAAATTATTTAGGAAAGTAAAATAAATGATCAAAATATCCTTTATATATAATACTTTATCAACATACTTCTATAACTCGATGTCTTAACAAGTTTACTTTCGTTCCTGCAGACTCTGGCCTTGCGTTAATCAGGCGCAAAGCTAGAATTCTCCAAGTACTTAGTTGACTTTTTTCAACACCCAGTGAAAATACTTGAAAAACCTTTTAAAAACAGATATGGAAAGTACAATCCAAACAAATCAACCAAACCAAAACATTTTTCTAACCATGGATCGCAGATACACAATGGTTACGCCTAGATCTCCAGGAAACAACCCGTATCCGTAAGCTTTCTCAGCCCTGCGAGTTAGGCCATGATGACTGGTAGAATGCAGGATACACAATGATTACGCCTGGATCCTCCAGGAAACAATCCGTGCCCCTAGGCCGTCTCAGCCAAGCAGTTTCACTACTAATGCGACCTATATAGATTGCAGGATACATAATGGTTACGTCTGGATCCCCCAGGAAACAATCCGTACCCCTATGTCGTCTCAGCCAGGTAGTTTCGCTACTAATGCGACCTACATAGATTGCAGGATACACATTGGTTACGCCTGGATCCCCCAAGAAATAATCCGTACCCCTAGGCCATCTCAACCAGGCAGTTGTGTTATGCAGTCGCGCTCGTAAGACCATGGAGATCGCCATTGAATTCGATGGACACTCGAGTATCATAAGCGAAAAACCCAAATCAGAGAGAATAATATCGATAGAATGAATCCACAGTGTGGCCACAAAGCGGACATCAAGAAGAAGGCACTTTCCATATCTTTACTTCGAAAATATGTATCGTGTAGTACCATTCAAATCATTTTCAAATACCATACTTATATAAAGTCCATTATATATAAGATTTCATTTCAAATTACTTAATAATTATACAAATCAATTTCATACTTACACAAATCCATTTATATAAGTTCGATAACTCCCAAATCAAAGTATTTAAATAAACAAGGTTCTCAATTTCAAACCATTTCAATATTAATTCAGTTTCAAAATCATATATGATTTCGCCAGATCGTTTCTTCCTAATTTCATATATTTAGTTTCAAAGTTTCTTAAAACAATAGATTTCGAAAATAATCAAAATTCCCAAATCAACAAAAATTTAGGTCAAACAAATTCATTTCCATTTCAATCATATATTCACTTTCAAAAATCATAATACTTCCAAAGTTATAAATCTTTTGAAACCAAAATACTTGAAATCATTACACTTTGAAAATCATAACATTTCGAAATCATATTTTTGAAATCATAAAACATTCCTTTAATTCTTTACATTTCACAAATTTATTCAATCAAAACCAAATCTAAAATTTCTAATTTTAATTCAATTCAAACCATCAGTTTCAATTCAATTTAGTTTTTCAACAAAACCATTTCAAATATTATCAAATTTCAAACAAAGATTTGATCCATAAAATAAACTATTAAATCTTTAATATATTTCAAAGCTTAAATATACCATATTCCAAAACTAAATTTTATAATTTCATATATCCTAAATTTTGCTTCGTTATTACTTAGTTCTGAAATATTCATTTCATAAACCCATCATTTTTAAATAAACTCAAATTACAAGTAAACCAAATATCTTTTCATACAAATATAAACTTCAAATATTCATTTATCAAAATCAATTATCAGTTCAAATTCACATTCTTTATCAAAATAAAGGTTAAATCATTTCCAAACCATTTCAATCATCAAAATATCTAAAATGGTTACTAAGTTTAAAACCATCTCATTTTAAAACCTTTAAACTATTTATTTCTATATGAAAAATCCAATTTACCATTGAAATGATTATTATTCTATATATATATATATATATACACACTTTATTAAAAAAAAATTCAAATCTATATTTCATACTAGTATAATTCAAAATAGTCTTATTTATTTCACTCAACAAACAGTTTCAAACTTATATAAATCATATTACCTTATACTTTAATCATACCAAACTAAACTTATATTTTTTATCAAATACCCTGTACCTTTCAAAATTACTTAGCTTTGAAAAGTTAACCTTGATTTGGAAGCGCTCGAACCTTCATAATAGTCGAAGAAATCATATTTTCAATCCAAGAGTTGGAAATCACCAACAAATCAGTAAATCAATTCCAATAGGTAAGGTTATACCAAAACAAATCTGAATCTTGGGGACTGAACACCGGCTTACTTTATATCATTTCAAATATATATATACATATATCTTTCGAATATCAAACCATACTTCAAAATCTGAAATCAAAATTGGTTTCACAAAATCATTCGCATAGCAAAGCTACTAGAATGGCCTCTCCCCCACTCAGAAACTCGAAAATCAATGTCGATGATGCATGCATTCATCACCGAAATTATTTTCCAGCGACATAAGTGGGTTCTGGACTTTTATTTTCTCAAAAAAAAAAATTCTTTGAAATCTCTTCGAAAACATTGGAATTCATTCAAATACATTGGAAATATTTCTTATTCGGAAAATATGTTTAAATTATATTATTATTATATATTTTCAAAATCTTAAAACCAATTTCAAAACACCGAGTTCGATTTCTCGAAATTCAAATTCAAAAACCTTTCAGTTATAAATCATTTTTATATAGGTCAAATTCTTATAAAATTTTCAAAATTTCAAATCCTTTCAAAATTTCAAATTTTCATTTTAAAAGGTATATAATCCTTATCAAAAACATTTCACTTTTATATATAAAATATGGCCATCCTTATCAAAATAGTAATTTCTATGTATGCACAATTTCAAAATGCAACCAAACACAAATTTCCAAGGGATGATTCAAGGATGGATTTCAAAACAAACAGAAATTTGAATTTAGAGGGTCTCTAATCAAATAAAATCCTGATTCGAAGATTGGATCGAACTAAGATTAGATAATTCAATAATAGAAGATGGATAAGCCTATACAAATTGCGGGCGTCAATTCAGAAATCTAAGGCAAATCGACATTCGATCGCTAGAGATAGAATCCAAGTAGAGCAGGAGATAGATAGCATCATAAACCGAGGATACAGAAATCTCTGGTGAATCAATGCCAATTGTAAAGGGGGTTCACCCCGTTACAAATCATTCAAAGATTGGAGGAATCACCGATCTTTAGAGAGGTCATTTAAATGTGGAGTTATGGAATGCTCCAAGATCAAAAGGGTAAAATAGGAAAGACAAGGCTAGATTTCAGAACAAGTGGGGAGCGTTCCAAAGTTCAAGGAATCCTAATCGATAAAAATCCTAACCAAGAAATTTCTAACAAGGTGCATACGGAAGGGATGAAGTTTAGAAAACCGTGATTTCAAAATAAGAAAAACTTTATACTAATATAATCTTTGAAAATACTTTAAAAAAATCATTTGGAAATCATTTTATACTTCGAAAATACATTTTCTCACAAAGAAAGGATTCTGAGATTGATTTCACTCATTCTAGGGTATTTCTACCCTATCTCTAATGAGTTTTTGCTCCGCAGGCTAAGGTTTGCCTGAAACCAAAGCTCTGATACCAACTGTAACAACCCGATATTTTCAACCATTCGCATCCTTACATGCTGGACTTGAATTGCTCAAAATACCGCATTGTAAATAAATTTGGAGCAAACGAAATACAATCATAGAATCACAGACACGGATATATTTGAATAACTCACGGCGGAAATTAAAATACCATAGTAGTTCATGAAGCTACTATAACAAACTCTCAAAATAAAATACATAATATCAGTCTGAAACATATACAATAGAAATCTCAAATACATAGAAATTTATAAATACCAGAGCTGAAATAGAACAATTGAAACTGAAAGGGAATAGATAACTAGACAAACAGAATCTCCAGCGGTTCCTAACTCTAGAAAGGAAATCCAAAGCTAAGCTGTAAATACTCAGGCTGACCCAGCGTAAAGTAAAATACAAAACACTCGAGTCAGGACATATATACTTATATAATATAAACCAACTCAAGTGAACTATAGTAGTAATGCACTATAACTTAAAGGATGCTTGGGATCGCCCATCCTTTAAGGATCAGTTAAACCATAAATTAAATACATCCCGTGGTTAAAATTTCAAATAGTAATTTATACTTCGAAATCAAATACCAATGCAAAATTCAATATCATTCAAAAATCCATTTCAAAATATCAAAATAACGTATCTTTTCAAAACCACATTCATTTTTGTTTAAAATACCATATCAACACACATTTCAAAATAGTTTATATTTCAAAAAAAATTACTTCATTTTAAATCATTAAAATGATGTTATTATATTTAATAATTAAATTATTAAGTTTCCAAAATTTTAATCTTTCAAAGTTCATTTATTGACTTAAAATGAAAATTCAACTTTCGCAGCATTAGAAAAGTACTACGGAAAGTTACTTTTAAAACAATTCAATTTAACAAAAGACAGCATTTAAAAATGCTGTAATATGGTTACTTTAGTTCAAATAAAACCTTAGTTAATTTTAGCAACTACAACACTTACAAAGTGCTATAATAGTCCTTACTTCAGTTTAGCCATTTAGTTCATTTCTATCAACTACACCATTTACAAATGCTGTGATATCCTTTACATTAGAGATAATAACATTTCAAAGTGTTGTTAATTAAATTCCAAATATTCAATATAATTTCACAAACAATTAAATCTTTATTAAATCATTTTAAACTTATAAAATCATATATTTTCACTTTTAAAACTATCATTTAAATACCCTTATATTTATGATTTTATAAAGTTAAATTTTCATTCAAAAAAAATCAATTTAATAATAATTTACTTGTATATTTTAGCATTCAATTTCAATTCTTTATAGTTAAATTTTTAACTTAACATTTAAGTTTTAAATTTCCAAATATAACTTATTTTTCATTTTATTTACTTAACTTAAAATTCACTTTTAAACAAAATTCACAAATTTCCAATCTAAGTTATATTTCAAAATTCAACTTAAATATTCATTTATTTAACGTTTTAACTTATTCAAAAACCATTAACACTTTATAAAATCATTTTAAATTCATTTTAATTCAAATTTTAAATCTATTTATCATATTTTCCACTTAATTTAAATTCCATTTATAATCAAATCATAATTTCCAAAATAACTTATATTTCTAATTTTACCATTAATTTATTTCACTTATAAATTTTTTAAAAATCAATAATACTTTAAAAAATCATTTTTAATTAAGTTTAAATCAAAATATTATAATATTTACATTTCTAAAATATATTAATTTTCTAAAAAAAATATTTTAACTACGGGTTTGTATATCATTTTCTAGCCTAGGTAAAGTGAATACGGATAGTATATCATTTCAATCCGTAATTTACAAAGAAAACCCGGGTTTTATCATTTCAAACCCGCAGTCCCAAGTAAAATGAATTAATTGAAAATCGTTCAGGCCTATCATTTCTGACCATAACGATTTTTCCCTATTCTAAAGTCCGTTCGGGTATGTATCATTTCAACCCATAGTGATTCTAATCTAAAGGGAACTTGCAGTGTGATAAACTGATATAAATAACATAATAGCATTATATAACAATAACAGATGATATAACAGGTAAATAAGCATGGGTGAACATCATATGATCATAACATAGCAGGTGTAACATGGTGATGCATTTTACAGATTCAAATGTGATAGGTTTACTAGTCATATAAGTATAAAACTGTCTGGCGAGAATAACTCACTTGTATAAGCTGGAGATGACAACCAAACTGAGATCCACAAAGGCACGATAGCCCGACAATAATTCAAGTGTAGGAGAGCCAAAGCTAATAGCCTTGTTACATAACAAACAAAACAAAGTACAATATGTAAATTTCAAACCAAACTATCATAACCGAAGCTAGGAATATAAGCACAATACATGGCTAAACTTTTACACTTGCATTCAACCATATATGCTTCAGTTATGGACTGGAAAGGCACTACAATGAGATGGTTTTGGATCAGGATGGATCAGGTTATGGTCATGTTGTGGTTGGCCAAAGCCATACAAAGGAGATGAAGGCATATGTGTGCTTGAATTCACAAAAACAAGGCAAATACAAGAGGGTTCAAGGCATAAATGCTTCGGCCAAGCATGGATTTGGGCACGGCCATTTTGGTGAGTGCATGTACAGGTGTGGCATGGTCTGAAAATCAGGTTTGTGGCTGGAGTAGGTGGTGTTTGGTCGGCCAAGCATGATGGCGTAGTGGTGTCAACAAGTAGTGCTCGGCTATGGAGTTTCAAGTGGAGTTTGTGCATTTTTAGGTGGTTCTACCTCATAGGAACCTTCGGCCATGGGATGCCAGCGGAGAGGAGAGTATGGTGACTGGAATAGGTGGTGGTGGAGGCGGACAAGGGGTTGGAGATGGCAGGCCGAACATAAAGAGGATGGAGGCAAGTGCAAAAATCACAAATTCAAGTATAAAAAGTTAAAAAAAGAAGAAAGTTTTACCAAAATTTTCACAAGGATGATGGCTAAACTTTTTATATTTTTTTTCTTTGTTTGTGCGTGAGAAAAAAATGGGGAAGTCAGCTGAAGCATGGGAGTTATGGCAGCAAAAACGAAGAGGTGTTGATTGATAATGAAAAGGTGGTGAATGTGAAAAGACTAGGAATAAAAAGAGTCACAAACTTTTCATATTTCTATATGTTCTTTTGAAATTTTAAATACCAGAAGAATACTTATAAATAAAGATAAAAACACTAAAATATAGTAAATAAACAAAAATAAATAAATATTAATTAAATTAGGAAAAATAGCAAAAATTGGAAACTAGACTTAAAAATTTGAAAATAAATGCAATAAATTTTGAAAATTTTTTATGTACCTAAAAATACTTATAAATAAAGATAAAAACACAAAAATAAAATGCATGCATAAAAATAAATAAATAAATTTTAAATAAATATAATTAAATTAAGAAAATAGCTTAAAAATAGAAACTAGGTTATAAAAATTGAAAATAAATACACTAAGCTTTGGAAAAATTATAACTTTACTTTAAAATATTTTAAAATAAAAATATATACCTAACATGTCATATAACACATATTATAACATCATATGAAAAATAAAAATATTATTTATATAAATTAAAATAGACAATTTTATTAAATAAATCAATTTACATACAATATTATAAAAAGAATAACTTTCACAATATAAATCGGATTTCAACGAAACGAAAAACAGTATTCTTGAAATTTAATATATTTTCATAATAAAAGATAAAATTCAAAAATTTAAAATATTTAAATTTAAAATTTAAAAATCAAAGTTTGACCAGATTGACCAAAAATCCACTTTTCTGGAAATATCCTATTTATTCAGGTTTGAAATTATAATTCACACAAAATCAAAATATACTTTTAAAATAACAAAATTTATTCCTTTTAATAAATAAAATAAAGTTTTTAAATCAGGAGTTTCAATTTAAATAATTTAAATAAATAATTAAAATAATCATAAAATACTGGGTTGTTACACTAATGCATTGACTTTGTTGATTTTAAGATATTAATTGATATTCGTCGATTTACGCTGTTTTATGGATCGTTCCCGATCGATCCATATAAATTCTTCGTTTGCCCATAACTCAAGCATACGAACTTCGATTGATCTGAAATTTGAAAAGTGGTCTTACGGGGCCTTCCTTGTCAGTTCATATTGATTACACCTAGATTGAGACCTGGTCTGAATCCGCTCAACTATTGTCTATAGTTCTAAATATAATCGATTTTCGAGCCTAATAACCGTCTCTTTAGGCTTCCTGCCTTATGATCACATAGGCTATTGAGCCAACTTTTATGATATACTGCCTTGTCAAAAGGTGGTATAACATGAACTTTTTAAAATAAATTGACAAGTAAAGAATTGTCATTTGAATTTTCTTTACTTTATAAACATGGTGTCACACTTTGAGGGAAAAAATATTAAAATATTATACTTTTGTTAAAATTATAATTTATAATTTATAAAAGTAAAGTTTAAAATGGTGTATCTTATATGAACCATCTTGGATAGAATCTAAATTAGAAGAAAAGATTAAAAATTATAATTTAAAAACTTATGGAAATTTTTAATTGCAACATACATGTATTTTTGAACGGAAATTAAAGGATTTGTGATATGAACTCTTGAAACGATGCATTAATAAATAAAGGAACATTTTGGAAATTATTTTTAAATTGAATACGAATATAGTTAGTAGCCAAAAATGAACTTTGAAAACATACTTTTACATATAAACATGATGTATTACTTAAAGTTTTTTTGGAAATTGGCTAGTTATTAAATAAAATGGTATATACTTATATTTGATAAATTAGCTACCAATTATATGAAATAATGTCAGAAAATAAGGTATGAGTATTACAAAAAATATCTTAGCTTATTTCAAATCTAATTATATTTCGAGTAATCAATTTGAATTCGGTAAAACTATAAAGAATTGAGTTTTAAAGTAAAATATTTTTACGAATGGATGTTTTTAAAAATCATTGAAAAGAAATTTGCTTTGGAAATTAAAAGTATAATAATTGTTTATTTGAGGACATATGAACATATATGAAATGTTAAATTGAGATAAAAGTGTTTTATGATTTTACATGATTTAATATGAAACTTATAAAGTAAAACTTTTTGAAAATTTGTTAAGGTAGAATATAAATAATTTATTTTGGAAAGAATACGTGAAGATTGAAATTAAACATTGGTTAAAGTTGACGGTTAAGTTTATAAATCTAACTAGTTTTGTATAGAATAAGATTTGAGATCGACGATTTTGATTAAAAACTAAATTGAAAAGTTATTAATATTTCCAATTGGAAATTTGTTTAGGGCCAAGAAGGAATTGCACAACTTGTAAAGTTTGATTTGATTACAGTGAACTAGCTAGGATAGTCAAAATGACATTATGCTAAGGACTTGCTAGAAATGGGCATTATGAATCTGCGATTTAGGGATTTGAACTGAAAATTACGAGGTTATTATCTACAAATTTTCAAATTTTTTGAAAGAATAACGAAAAATCTATTTTCAATTGAGAATTTACTACTATTTAAGGTGGAATTTAAATAAATAGCAACATGATTTTCAGAAGACCGTCTAAATTTGAGCAAATAATAATACCATTGCTTTATGGAGCTTATGAAAATATATATTATTTAAGTAATAAAAATAAGAGTTATTTTGAGAATAATAATAAATCAATACATAATATTTTCCATTAATATTTTTAGATGAATTATTGTTGTTTTTGATGCAAGTAAACTAATTTATTTTAGATTTAATGAAAATATTTTATTTTTGAATTAGATAATAGTAAGTGGTTGTTGAAAAAATTGATTTGAATAAATATTATTGTTTAATGTAAATCCATAATAATATTATTATGTAGAAGGAAATTTTACAAAAATTATTATTCTTTTGGATTAAGTAACGATGTTGAAATATTTAAAATAATTGTTTAAAACAAAAGATTTCTGAAGTATATTATCGATTTGGGGAAAAAAACTATTTTTAGATAATGGAGAAAATGTATTCTTGTAATAAACAATACTAAGCTTATATATACTTAAGAAGGAAATAATAGGTTTAGTTCTATTATTTTGAATTGTTGAGGCATATGTGATTAAATGTTGTTTTAAATAAACATATAAGTTTACATTAAGGGCTAAGATATGCTTATGTAAGATGTGGGAAGCATGAGAACACGGTTAGGTGAAAAGTTTCCTAAAAGGTTAAATAATAGAATATTGGTTGTATAAGACGGTCGCCGATAGAGGATGACTAAACTTGTCTATGTAAAGTGATTTTGTAATACAACAATGTATATAAGGTACTTCAGCCTTATATTAGTTTATAGAACTTCACAAGCATGTAGGGCTAATATTATTTTTGAAGTATATAGTGTTGGATGGTTTCAAGGCATAAAGTAAATGTCTTGATTTGCATGTACAAGGTACAAGGCGATTTTAAGGAAGCTGAGATTAGACGGTTTTGAAGAAAATTGGCTAAGAGAGAAAATTAGTTCTTTTCAGTCATCACTTGGATTGAAAGAACTGTTTTTGTAAGTCAATTTTTTGAAATAGTGGCCTTTTGTAGATAACTTACTTTCCATGCACGATGCATGTGAAAAATTAGCGAAAAATATGCAGCTTGGTTTACGAGTTCATTATAATAATATTGCATTCACCCAAATTAAGGAGCCATTCATTTGTGATATCCATAAATTAAATGGTGATGGAGTATGTGGTTCTTTCAAATATACTAAATGTTTGTCCACTTAAAGGTAAGACATCATCCGTTATAGTGTTGCGGTGCTTATGGACTTAAAGAATGTGTCTAGTGAGGTGCGTCAAAGAATATAATGACAATTTCCATTAGTCGAGGATGAAGAAACAAGTGGCGGAGCACGTTTGATGATGGAGGTATGCCAATAGTGTAGTATGTTTAAATCTAAGCTATACTTGGATATTATAAGATTAGAGACACCTCAATGATATGCTAAGAAATGGAAACTGCATAAGATAAGCACGCATAGAGAGTTCGTAGTGGGTAGTTAGGTAGGTAAAAGACTCGCTATTGAGATATGTTATGTGTGAAAGATAGCAACATAAGTGGTTGGGCCTTTCCCAACTTTATAAAGAGTAGGAAAATCAACACATTTTAGTGGGCTTCTTGAAAAGTTGGCGGGTGTTCACACATTTTCTATTTATCCCATCGGCGAATGTAAGTTAACGATTTAGCGATTCTGGTAGAGATTAGTTAGTTTATAAAGTGAAAGTAGAGACGGAGTCTAGAATACTCTTTAGGTGTATTCGCATTTTAGGACTTGATGTGATAGAATAAAAAATTAGAAATGAAGTTGGTCAATGTACAAGAAGGAATTTTTTTGGATAGGAGAATGATAGAGCTCGAGGAGACGATCAAGGTTTCCCTTCATGAGCTTTTTTCTAATAAGTTTCTCTTTTGGTTAGTTTGTGGCTTAGTTTGCTCGTTAGGTCATTTTTTTGCATGATTGCTTTAGCAAGCTAGTTGACATATAAATGGATGTATGGATATTAGGATTGGTTATACGCAAGTCCTTATGATGTGTTTTGGTTGTTATGGTTACTTTGTTTGGATTATACTAGTTTAGTTTATATCGAGTTAGCTTGTATATATATACATTCCAACCTAGGATAAATACTCATAGTTAGGTGTTCTAATTCATGCTAGATAATTATATATATGCCATTTATTGTTCTTGTAACAACCCGCATATTTAACGATTTTATATTTAAATGTTTTATTTAAATATAGCGTCGTTTGTCGGATTTTTGGATCCAAAATGTTACTTTTTGCAAATGGCCGAATTAGGGCTCGATACCGCTTCCATTGAGTCCAAAATGGCGTTTGCGATCTTTTTGAGTATAAGCTTTGATATGTTTGGAGTAAGATGAATTTTGTAACTTTTTCTAGTTGGGTTTGGGTTGGGTTCAGCCCACTAACTATCTAATTAACCCTAACTCAGTCCCTCTCCTCTCCATACTTATTCATTTCATAAAAACTTAAGCTAAAACTGAAAATGGGGGAAGAGTATGGGAATTAGAAATTCCAAGCCCTAGTTTCCTCTTGCAACTTGAAATCTTGCTCCAAAATCAAAGTGAAGCTATTAGTAAGCCTCCTCTTCATCTTCTCCAACTCTTCTCCTCTTCAATTTCAGAAGTTCTCTAAACCTAATTTGGGAAATATGTGTTTTATTCTTAGATTGAAGCTTGTAGAGTGAAAGTGAAGAGTAGTTAGTTTCCTTCTTGTGTTTGAGCTTCTTCTTCTTTGTTTTGAGATAAAAGGTGAGATTTTTATCTCACATCTATGCTTATATATATATATATATATATATATATATATATATATATATATCGTTGTTTGGGGCTAAGAAGGTGAGTTTTGAACTCACATCTACTTCTCTTGATCTCATTGATGTTGGGTATGAATTCCTAGCACTTGTTCATATGCACTTGCTTTTGGTTTGGATTGAATTGGTGAATATCCAAATTTTTAGTGTTTGGGTTCAATTCTTTAAAGATCCTAACTTTGATGTTTGAACATGTTTTTGGTGGCAAATCGGAGAGCTAATGGAGCTGGGGTATCAATTGGCTAAGGCTCCTTAGGTCCATTGCTCGAACGGTCGCGTTTTGGAGGAATTTGCACTTCATTGAAAAAGGGCAGGAACTGCAGAAACTTGCAGTTCGGCCGAACGAGCCCTGTAGCCGGTCGACCGACCTGCTACTCCGAGCAATTTTTCTGCTTCTGGCCAGCCGACCGAGTCCTGTAGTCCGGTCGACCGACCTGCTCCTATTTTGCTGTTTTGTCTATTTTTGCTCATTTTGATTGGTTTTCCAAATTTTATCGATTCAAGTTGGTTTTTAGTGGTTGTCATTGCATCTTTGGCTTTGATAACTTATTTTTGACTTCATTCACGGGTTTTCGTAAATAATCCCTCTAAGTTGTATTAAAAGTTTCCTTCTCCAATTCTTAAATTCTATTTAAAACGCACATACATAATTTCGCACTACGAGCGGAGTGGAAGGGAGATTAAATGGTTAGGTAAAACACGGACCATGAATCCATGCGTTTGTCTATCCGATTAATCCCCGACCTATTCGATTGATTGTTTTGACCTTTTTGGTCTGGTTTACCAATGAGATGAGGTGAACTTTGTACTGCTTTGAGTGTGAAATTAACTAACGGATAGTAAACCGTTTAGTGCGAACGAGTGGTTATGGGACTCACGTTACCACTTTTCGGATTCCTTTTTGAGAGTTATGACACATTCCGCTAGTTAGTGGTGTCCAGTACTGGGCCTCCGGACCTTCACCACTACGGTCTGTTGCCTTCGGGTGTGTTGCCTTCGGGTTTGCACCTTCAAGTTTGTTGCCTTCGGGTATGTTGCCTTTGGGTATGTTGCCTTCGGGTTTGTGCCTTCGGGTTTGTTGCCCTATTGTATCGCTTTCGGAGTTAGGTCTTTATGAGCCGCTCGAGTGATATTTGGGTTTGGAGTCTTCGGGCTCATGGATCCTTGTTTATACAGTACTGAGCACGTGCAATTTTTATGATGTTTCATTGATATGTATATTCCTTAGGTGTCACCCTTCTGTGTTGGTCTTTTTGAGCCGCATGATATGTAGCGATTACCTTGTGGAACTTGTGTTACCTTCATTGGTATTTGTTATTTGCCTTTATGGCTTGTTTTTGGGATATTCCTATCCTTTGTTTCTCTAAGTTGCCGATGATATGAGGCTTGTTATGATATGATTCATCTTTTTGTTAGATGATTGTGTTATCTCTTTTAGAGATATTTGTTATACCTTGTAACCTTGCAGGTTTATTATTGTTCAGTTTATCTAATTGATTTGTTTAGCTAGACTGACCCGTGTATTTTATACTCGGGTCAGACCGAGATGTTTCAGGTTAGGTGCATTTGGACTTAGCCTATTTTGCTTCCGCATGGACTATTCAGCTTGTTCCTTTTGTTAAAGCTTTTTGTGTAGTCCTTTTTGTTGTAACTCTGATATATGTATTCTTTTGACTCGTCTGTATATTATGGTTTGCTATACCACTTGACATGTATTATTTTGTATACTCTGTTATGTATCAATATATATATGTATATGATAATCTACTGTTCTGTGATGTATATTACATTGAGTTGTTATATTCTGTTCTGATAGATCCCCCAACCACCTATGGTTTTGTTTTAAGTATTCATTGGGTATGTCGACCTGCTTGGTATGTCTATTGTCGATGTATTCAATAGATAGTTAGAGCAAGGCTATAGATGGTCGCTCCTAACCAGCCTTATTCTCCGTGTTAGTTGACGGCATTACCCTGTAGTGTCCTTGGCTAGCGTGGGTATAGAGGTGGGGAGTCACAGCGTGGTATAAGAGCCAGGTTCAGAACAAAATATGATAAACACAGAATAGATGCACATATTCAGGTACATCAAAGTATATAGGTGATACAAATCTTTGAACCATCGTGTCTCTCTATTCCTTCTACCATCAAGGTTAGATAGAATGTGGGAATATGTCTAGGAATGCATTTAAATTCCATAGTATTGCATATTGACTTATCTACCTTGTGAATAATCTTGTTCTTATCTTAACTTTCAGCGTATGGCTGGAAGAGGCAGAGGACGACGTTCGGATGCTGGGAAATCCAGTGGCTCATATCCGGATGGCGTTTATATGTCTACCGATCAATTTTTGGAGTTGTTTAGGAGCACTCAGCCTCTAGTTCATCCTCGAGTTTCTCCACCTCGCAAGTCTGCCTTTGCACGTCTGTGTAGTGATTTTTCTCATCTAGGATGAAAGCAGTTTAAAGGCTCCGAGTCTGCTCTTGAAGTCCAAGCTTGGCTTTGCACGTGCGAGCGTATCTTCTCTCGTATGGATCTTTCTGACCATGATAGAGTTCTTGTAACTTCTAGCTTATTACAAGAGCGTGCTCTTGATTGGTATGAGCTTCTTGTAGCCGAAATTGATGAGTCTACTCTTTCTTGGAATCAGTTTCGGGAGCGATTTGAACTTAATTCGTTCCTGAATCTGAAAAAGTTTTATTGACCCGTCGCTTCCTTGAGTTGAAGCAAGGGAAATCTTATGTTTTTGAGTATGTTGCATCATTCGAGGCTTTATCTAAGTATGGTCTTGAATTCATTAGCACTTCTTATAAGAAGAATTTGAAGTTTGTTTCTGGTCTTAAGAAATATCTTAAGAAGTTTTTGTTGCCCCAGCTTAAGCTTTCTTCTGAGGAGTTGGTTGATTCTGCGCTTCATCTCGAGACCGTCGAGAAGGAGTGTGATAGTGATGTTGATGTTAAGGTTTCCAAGAACCCCAACAAGAAGCAGTTTCCATTTCAGAAGAGGTCTTTTCCTTCTAAGAAGAAGAAGACTGGTAGTTCTAGTTCTCACCCTCAGTCTTCTGGAACACCTTTCGTTCGGAAGTGTTTCAATTGTGGTTCTCCTGATCATATTATTTGAGCTTGTCCTAAGCCTCTCTTCTGCCGTTATTGCAAGAAGGAAGGTCATCATGTTTCCACTTGCCCTACTGTTCCGGCTGGTGCCAAGTCTAGCAGGCTTTATGCTGCTAAGGCTTCCGAAGGTCCTTCTCAGCCCAAAGGTATATCTCCATCCATTTTGGAAGGTTCTATTTTATTTCATGATCATAGTATACAAGTTCTTTTCGATGCGGGTGCTTCACATTCCTTCGTATCGAAGAAGCTCGTCGATGATTTATCTTTGGATGTTTCTTGTTTGGTTACTTCTTTAAGGATTGCGAATCCCATTGGGGGATTCGCGACCCTTAGTATGCTTTGTGATGATGTTGAGATTGTTTTATGTGACTTTTCTTTTCGTGCGAATCTGCACGTTATTTCTTGTCTAGGATTTGATATGATTTTGGGAATGGACTAGCTAGTGAGATATGATGCCAGGATTATTTGTTCGGAAAGAATTTTGTATCTTCGACATCCGGATTCGCCTAATTAGTTATCTCTTGTTCTTCGGAATGTGGATAATTCCGAAATGGCTTTATGTTCTCTTAATTCGCGAGATGATGATGATATATCTCGTATTCCTATTGCTTGTGACTTTTCTGATGTTTTTGATCCTGTTTCGGTTTTGCCACCCAAGCGGGCAATTGAGTTCCGCATTGATCTCATTCCAGGCGCACAGCCAGTTAGTCGTCCTCCCACGAGGATGTCTACAAAGAAAAATGAGGAACTCAAGAAGCAGCTTTTAGAGCTTGAGTCCAAGCAGTTGATTTAGTCCAATTTTTCTCTATGGGGATCCGCGGTCGTCTTCGTGAAGAAGTCTGATGGAACTCTTAGGCTTTGCATTGATTATCGCAAGCTTAACGAGTTGACCATTAGGAATAAGTATCCATTGCCTAGGATCGATGATATGTTCGATCTATTGAGTGGTGCTAAGGTCTTTTCTCAGCTTGACCTTGCCACGGGTTTTCATCAATTACGAGTCGTGGAAGATAGCATACCTCTTACCGCTTTCCACACTCGTTATGGTTCTTTTGAGTGACTCGTTATGCCGTTCGGTTTGACGAACGCTCCTGGTTTCTTTGTTGATCTCATGAATCGAGTATTCCGGGAATATCTCGATAAGTTCGTCCTTGTCTTCATTGATGATATCCTTGTTTATTCTAAGTCTGATGCTGAGCATGCTAATCACTTGAGAATTGTCTTGAGTACTCTCCGTCATCATCAGCTTAGAGCCAAATTCTCCAAATGCCATTTTTGGGAGAACATGGTTAAGTTCTTAGGCCATGCTGTATCTTCCGATGGCATTTCTGTCGATCCCTCAAAGATCGAAGCCATCTAGAATTGGAAGAGGCATGAGAATGTTCATGAGATTCGTAGTTTTCTTGGATTGGCGGGTTATTACCGTCAGTTCATTAAGGATTTTTCCCGCGTTGTGCTTCCTCTCACCAGCCTTACTCGGAAAGGCATTCGTTTTATTTGGTCCGACAAGTGTGAAGCTTCCTTTCAGACATTGAAGGAACTTCTCACTAATGCTCCTATTCTTGTGGTCCTCGAGGGGAATCATGATCTTGTTGTCTACACCGATGCTTGTGGTAGTGGTCTCGGTGCTGTTCTTATGCAGAAGGATCAGGTAGTTGCTTATGCTTCTAGGCAACTGCGTCCGAATGAAGTTCGCTATGCCACTCGTGATCTTGAGTTAGCCGCCATTGTCTTTGCCTTGAAGATTTGGCGACACTATTCATTGGGCGAGCGCTTCATTCTCTATACCGATAATAAATCCTTGAAGTATTTGTTCACTCAGAAGGAACTCAATATGAGACAACAGCGTTGGCTCATGTTTCTTGCTTCCTATGACTTTGATATCCAGTATACCCCTGGAAAGGGTAATCGTGTTGCTGATGCGCTTAGTCGCAAACATTCGGCTGTTATTTCTATGATGCTTGCCGAATGGGATATTCTCGAGACTCTATCTTTTTGTGAAATTCGTGATCGAGGTTCATCTTCTGATTCTCCTATTCTATTATTTAGTTTGGGAGCTCGACCCATTTTGTTGGATCGTATTGCCGATGCTCAACGACGTGATCCTGATTTGTTGCATCTTATTTAGCTTTGTGAGTCTGGATCCTGTGATGAGGCGTTGCGAGATTTCAGCATTGATTCTCATGGGTGTCTTTGCAAGAAGAACCGTCTTTTTGTGCCTTCTGATTTTGCACTTAGGCATGACATTTTTGATGACTGTCACCGTTCTAAGTATACCATTCATCCTGGTAGTAGCAAGATGTATGCCGATATGCGTCGTCTTTATTATTGGGAAGGCATGAAGCGCGATGTGGCCAGTTATGTGAGTAATTGCATAACTTATCAGCATATTAAGGTCGAACATCAGCGTCCTTCGGGTCTTCTTCAGCCTCTAGAGATTCAATTGTGAAAATGAGATCAGATTTCTATGGATTTCATTAACGGCCTACCTCGTTCGAGATCAGGCCATTCTAGTATTTGGGTTATTGTTGATCGCCTCACTAAGTCTGCTCATTTTGCTTCTATTAAGTCTAATAGGACTGCTTCGCTCTTGGCTAAGTTATATGTCAAGGAAATCGTGAGACTTCACGGTGTTCCTAGTTCTATTGTGAGTGATCGTGATCCTTTATTCACGAGTCATTTTTGGAAGAGTCTTCAGCAAGCTTTGGGAACAAAGCTTAATTTCAGCACAGCTTATCATCCGCAGTCTGACGGACAGACTGAACGGGTGAATCGTATCTTGGAAGATCTTCTCCGTATTTGTATTTTTGATTTTGGTAGTTGTTGGGAGGATCATCTACCTCTTGTAGAGTTCTCCTACAATAATAGTTTTCAATCTACTATCGGTATGGCTCCTTTCGAAGCTTTATATGGAAGGTCATGTCGATCACCTTCTTTTTGGTTAGAATCTGGGGAGAAGCTTATTCTTGGTCCAGATTTTGTTCGTGATTCTTCCGAGAAGATTGATCTTATTCGGTTGAGAATGAAAGAGGCATAGAGCCGCCAGAAGTCCTACGCTGATAGCCGTAGGAAGCCTCTCGAGTTCTCGATTGGTGATCTTGTCTTTATTCGTGTTTCTCCTTTGAAAGGGGTTATGCGTTTCAGTACGACTGGGAAATTGGCTCCTCGCTTTATAGGACCATTTTCTATTACTGAACATATTGGCCCTGTGGCTTATAGAGTTTCACTTCCAGATCATTTATCTGGCATTCATGACGTGTTTCACGTCTCTCAACTTCGGAAGTGTCTTCGGGAGTCGGATTCTGATATCGCTTCTCCTGATTTGCAAGAGATTGAGGTCTCACCGGACTTATCTATTGTACAGCAACCTATTCGTGTACTTGACACGGAGGTGCGACACCTTCGGAACAAGGACGTGCCGCTCGTTAAAGTTCAATGGTCCGCCAACCCCAATGACTGTACTTGGGAAACCAGAGAGTATATCGAGCGATCTTATCTGGATTTTCTTTCTTTGCTTGGGAATGGTGAGAATATTTTTCGTCTCAAGCTTATTTCCTTTTCTTTTGAATGTTGCATGTATGTAGTTGTTACAAGTATCGTCTCTAGGAATTGCGGGGACGCAATTTTGTAAGGAGGGGAGATCTGTAACAACTCGCATATTTAACGATTTTATATTTAAATATTTTATTTAAATATAGCGTCGTTTGTCGGATTTTTGGATCCAAAATATTACTTTTTGCAAATGGCCGAATTAGGGCTCGATACCGCTTCCATTGAGTCCAAAATGGTGTTTGCGATCTTTTTGAGTATAAGATTTGATATGTTTGGAGTAAGATGAATTTTGTAACTTTTTCTAGTTGGGTTTGGGTTGGGTTCAGCCCACTAACTATCTAATTAACCCTAACTCAGTCCCTCTCCTCTCCACACTTATCCATTTCATAAAAACTTAAGCTAAAACTGAAAATGGGGGAAGAGAATGGGAATTAGAAATTCCAAGCCCTAGTTTCCTCTTGCAACTTGAAATCTTGCTCCAAAATCAAAGTGAAGCTATTGGTAAGCCTCCTCTTCATCTTCTCCAACTCTTCTCCTCTTCAATTTCAGAAGTTTCCTAAACCTAATTAGGGAAATATGTGTTTTATTCTTAGATTGAAGCTTGTAGAGTGAAAGTGAAGAGTAGTTAGTTTCCTTCTTGTGTTTGAGCTTCTTCTTCTTTGTTTTGAGATAAAAGGTGAGATTTTTATCTCACATCTATGCTTATATATATCTTTGTTTGGGGGTAAGAAGGTGAGTTTTGAACTCACATCTACTTCTCTTGATCTCATTGATGTTGGGTATGAATTCCTAGCACTTGTTCATATGCACTTGCTTTTGGTTTGGATTGAATTGGTGAATATCCAAATTTTTAGTGTTTGGGCTCAATTCTTTAAAGATCCTAACTTTGATGTTTGAAAATGTTTTTGGTGGCGAATCGGAGAGCTAATGGAGCTGGGGTATCAATTGGCTAAGGCTCCTTAGGTCCATTGCTCGAGCGGTCGCGTTTTGGAGGAATTTGCACTTCATTGAAAAAGGGTAGGAATTGCAGAAACTTGCAGTTCGGCCGACCGAGCCTTGTAGCCGGTCGACCGACCTGCTAATCCGAGCAATTTTTCTGCTTCTGGCCAGCCGACCGAGCCCTGTAGTCCGGTCGACCGACCTGCTCCTATTTTGCTGTTTTGCCTATTTTTGCTCATTTTGATTGGTTTTCCAAATTTTATCGATTCAAGTTGGTTTTTAGTGGTTGTCATTGCATCTTTGGTTTTGATAACTTATTTTTGACTTCATTCACGGGTTTTCATAAATAATCCCTCTAAGTTGTATTAAAAGTTTCCTTCTCCAATTCTTAAATTCTATTTAAAACGCACATACATAATTTCGCACTACGAGCGGAGTGGAAGGGAGATTAAATGGTTAGGTAAAACACGGACCATGAATCCATGCGTTTGTCTATCCGATTAATCCCCGACCTATTCGATTGATTGTTTTGACCTTTTTGGTCTGGTTTACCAATGAGATGAGGTGAACTTTGTACTGCTTTGAGTGTGAAATTAACTAACGGATAGTAAACCGTTTAGTGCGAACGAGTGGTTATGGGACTCACGTTACCACTTTTCGGATTCCTTTTTGAGAGTTATGACACATTCCGCTAGTTAGTGGTGTCTAGTACTAGGCCTCCGGACCTTCACCACTACGGTCTGTTGCCTTCGGGTGTGTTGCCTTCGGGTTTGCACCTTCAAGTTTGTTGCCTTCGGGTATGTTGCCTTTGGGTATGTTGCCTTCAGGTTTGTGCCTTCGGGTTTGTTGCCCTATTGTATCGCTTTCGGAGTTAGGTCTTTATGAGCCGCTCGAGTGATATTTCGGTTTGGAGTCTTCGGGCTCATGGATCCTTGTTTATACAGTACTGAGCACGTGCAATTTTTATGATGTTTCATTGATATGTATATTCCTTAGGTGCCACCCTTCTGTGTTGGTCTTTTTGAGCCGCATGATATGTAGCGATTACCTTGTGGAACTTGTGTTACCTTCAGTGGTATTTGTTATTTGCCTTTATGGCTTGTTTTTGGGATATTCCTATCCTTTGTTTCTCTAAGTTGCCGATGATATGAGGCTTGTTATGATATGATTCATCTTTTTGTTAGATGATTGTGTTATCTCTTTTAGAGATATTTGTTATACCTTGTAACCTTGCAGGTTTATTGTTGTTCAGTTTATCTAACTGATTTGTTTAGCTAGACTGACCCGTGTATTTTATACTCGGGTCAGACCGAGATGTTTCAAGTTAGGTGCATTTGGACTTAGCCTATTTTGCTTCCGCATGGACTATTCAGCTTGTTCCTTTTTGTTAAAGCTTTTTGTGTAGTCCTTTTTGTTGTAACTCTGATATATGTATTCTTTTGACTCGTCTGTATATTGTGGTTTGCTATACCACTTGACATGTATTATTTTGTATACTCTGTTATGTATCAATATATGTGTATATGATGATCTACTGTTCTGTGATGTATATTACATTGAGTTGTTATATTCTGTTCTGATAGATCCCCCAACCACCTATGGTTTTGTTTTAAGTATTCATTGGGTATGTCGACCTGCTTGGTATGTCTATTGTCGATGTATTCAATAGACAGTTAGAGCAAGGCTATAGATGGTCGCTCCTAACCAGCCTTATTCTCCGTGTTAGTTGACGGCATTACCCTGTAGTGTCCTTGGCTAGCGTGGGTATAGAGGTGGGGCGTCACCGTTCCATTATATACATGTTTACTGATTGTGTTTATGGACATAGCTATTTACTTACACTTTGATATGGATGCATATAGAAATACATATCTTTGCATATACTGGGATGTTTGCATACATATTTGTTGCATTGCATTCATATAGGAGTTCGATTTAGTTGCATTCGCACTCATCTCATATCATATCATCATATTTTATGCATCACATACACTTGGTTATGTTTTCGCTTGTGTTGTATAATGGATGTAGCTATGTCTATCTTGTATGATTGTACGATGTAAAGGGTGTTGCATTGTTCGTCTCATAAAATTCCAAGGGCGAAATTCATTTAAGGAGGGGAGAATGCAACATTCTCAAATTTTACAAATTAAAAATGAAATTACAAAGGGTAAAATCACAATTTTACATAAATGAAAAAAAGTAAAATTCTACAGAGATGAAATTAGGCTTCGAGACCTATTCCATTGCATCTAGAATGCCATTTATAGTCATAAAACATGTATAACTTGCTGAGTTTGGTTAAATAAGATAGAGATTAGAAGAGGTGAAACCCAGTGGCATTTTAGCAATATATTAATTTTGAGATTTTTGCCTAAATTTGAATTACTTCCGTCTATAAACAGAAATTAAAATCTATTTCCTAATCACTTTTTAGCCTAAACATCTTGTAATCTTCATCTTCTTCTTCATCTATCTCTAAAAAAAATCAATTATAAATTCTTCAAATAAAATTCAAATTAAACAAATTTATATATGAAACTAATCGCCCCAAAGAGAGCTATGCAAATAAATCAGAGCTATCGAGAAATTTGCAGTTTTGAAGGCATGAAAATTCTGGATAGCGAAGGAAAAGAAAGTTATACATCAAATCGGAGAGGAGTCACGTCTAATTGTTGAGTGAGATTATCATAAATCTGTACATAGTGATAAGACGTAATTCACCCCTTATGATCTGAAACCAAATTTATAAATGATGTAATTAATAATTAAACCTGATTGTTTTATACAGCTAATTAGGATGCAGTACGACATGGCTAAATGTTTAAAAAAATAACTTATAGACTATAATTATCAAAGTTAATTTTTCTCTAACTAGAAAGTGGTCCAGATCAGAAATATTATATATCAAAATCATAGTTCTCGATGACATAAATCAACCGATGGTGTTTGTTCATCGATTGGGTATACAGATTGTTTGGAAAATGCGTTGGAAGTTAAACAAACGTGGACCTCCATTCCAGGGTTTTTCAATCAATGGTGAAATGTCGACTATAGAGAAATCAGAGAGTACAATCATGTATAGGACGACGAAGGGAGTTGATCTATACAATTGTATCAATGAGGTTGACCATGGATTCATCGGACTTGGCTGTAGAGTGGAGGACGACTGTTGGGTCCTCCTGATGCTAGCGGTGCTCAATATGGGCCCAGGTGGTCGAAAAAACGTGGAGGCAGGGATGGGGAATACGTAGCTGAAGTTGGATTTGGCAATGGTGGCGGGTGACGTGCACGGTAGCGATGGGAATAAGTTGTTGGAGAGGGTATTGGACATGGACCCGTAGTGGATGATAACAAGGGAAGGTTAATTAATTAAATTTAAATGGACAATTAAATTAATCACTTATAACTCTTGTATATGACCTTTGTTTTACAGATGGTTCATTGCATTAGGATCGTGGCGAGACGAGGAACGCTTTGGTATGTTGTTTGCTATGTTTCGGACTACTTCAAGAAAGTGCTTTATTTTAGTAGATTCGTTATATGAGGGTTCTACTATAATGTTTAGGGTACATGTATAAGGAAAGTAGTCCTCGATTGTACTACTAAAGTTTGGCAACGACGAGCCAGGGATTGATCCAATAGCTACATAAACGGTGGGGCGACGACGAGTTTTTGGCTTGATCGTAGTAGTGTCATTGACTGTTAGACGAATTTTCAGCATGGACTTGACCTCAATAATCACTTACGTTTTCGGCATTCAAGCTAGGACTTTAGACTTAGTCGTTTGCATAAGTTTTTAGCATTCGAGCCGGGACTTTGGACTCGTCCGTTTGCATACGTTTCGGCATACGAATTGAGAGTTTGGGCTAGGTCATTTGCATATTTTTTGCAACATATGAGCCGAGACTTTGGCTTGGTCATGTGCATATGTTTGTGGCGATGACGAGTTGAGAATTTATGCTTAGCATTTTAGCGAGACCTTAGCTTATGATGTCGCTATAATATATTATTGTGTTTAAATGACTTATTGGGGGTAGATGACACATGTTAAGGTATGGTTTTCGAGTATAAGTGTTGATTTACTAGTTTATTAGTATTATACACTTAAAATGCGTTTCACTCACCGGACGTATGTCTGACCTCCTATATCATTCTCTCTTTTAGATACATCTCTGATAGGTCGATAGAGAGGACATGTGTTAACCTGAAAGTGTGATGGTATGATGGAGCACATATTTATTTTTACTTATCTACTTATTTATCTTAGTTATTCCTAGATATTAAGCTGAATTTTGTTACTAGTGTAGAGAAATGTTGTAGGTGAAGTATATTTGATACTGTACTATTTTGTTTGTCTGGGATTATTGTATTAATGATTATTATATTTCATTCATTTTGCTGTGAGTTTCAGAAAATTTAGAATATTGTATATAGCTCTATGATTTGTTTGTATTTACCTCAAAACAATCCATTGTTTACGAGGTCCGCAATGCCAGTGCCAATTTTGAACGTGCACTGAGGCGTCTTAGATGACGGGTTGTTACACTTAGCATTGGTTAATTTATTTTCACAAGCACATTTATAGCACCGATACCATTGTTGATATCAGTGCAGTCACAGTGGAGTAAAACAGATGAATTTAAAAAAAAAAATCATTTTTATTAATTTGCACAGGATCTTTTATTTGTGTTTATATAGATAAATATTTGTTTATACTAACTCAAAATTTATTTTAATTAATTAAAATATCTATTTATTAATTATATATTCTAATAATTTCTTTGTTTATAATTAATTAATTAATTTAATATGTCATAATGTCCATATTCACAATGTGGACATCACAACAACACACACACATAAAAGGTTGATGAGAGAGTTGATTGCTTTTACCTATGGTCAACAAGATCTCTATTGTGATATATAATATATTTATATAATATATGTATAATAGATAATATAATCCAAATAAAGATGATAAAATGTTATAATTGATATGTCATAACTCAACGATGAAATTATTTTAAAACATTTGTATTTAACATAAATATTTATAAATTTGAATAATTAAAAAATATTTTATTTGTTGTAGCTAATATAAATACATACAAAATTTATTATAAAATAAAATACATAAATATAAATATATATTAAAATACACACACACATATAGGCAATATTTAATTCGGGAAATTCAATTTGAAATTCAGAATAGATATTTTGACTTATTAAAGAATTATATATATATGTATCTATGTATTTATTTGTTTTTTATTTTCGACCGCGCCAAGATCTTTTAAAATAAATAAGTTTGGTCAAATATTATTGTTTGCAAATGAAATAATATCTAAAACCTTGTTGACTTGGTAAATAATAATAAAACTAATATAAATTTTATTTAAAAGTTTCAACCGCTATTATATAACTTTTTTCACATATTAAATTAATTCGAGTTGAGGAATATGTTTTAAATATTCAAAAAGAATTTTGTTTAAAACTTTTGTCTTGGTAAATAATGATAATAAAAAATAAAATAATTGTTTTTTAATATTCGGAACTAGCAAGAATTTTTTTTAACTATAAACAAATTGTTGTAAATTATATTTTGTTTAATAACTCAAAAGGGTTTTAATAATAATTTGAAATTGTTTTTTTACTGTTGAATTAAATATTATATATATGTATATTCATATTTAAAATGTTAAAAATTATTTGAAAATAATTTATACATATTAGTATAGATTTTGCTTAATAAAATTTTAGTCGACTTATAAAAATGATAATATATTTTTTAATAACAAGTGTTGTACTTAATTTTAGTTGAGCACTTAGTTTGATGCCTAAGGGGTTCGAATCTAGGACCTCTAGATCTTTATCTGAAACGTCATTCCACTTGCCACTCATGTTAGTGGTTCTTGACATAAAGATGATAATATTATATTTACAGACATGATGATGTAATATAAGAACTAGATCTAGAAGAACTACCTTACTAAGTGTCTAGCATGTCATTCATTGAATACTTCCTCTTGGAGCTTAAAAGTCTCATCCTCTTCCGTTTGCAAGGTTGAGTGTTGCTAAAGGGTGGCCACCTAGGGTGAAAGAAGCAATGAAACGATACCCTCGAAATGTTGTGGCATGTCTATCAATTTATAGCCTTGAATCATCAACTTTTCCTTCTTCATTTTCTCTAGATCCACAAACTTGGTTCAAACAATTCGAATCCCCTTTTTGAATATGTTTGGATGGTCCAAAGGAGAAGATATGTGCCTGGTCAAATACTCCATTGACTACTAGTTGAATCTCCCTTTAATTAATTAATTAATTCCGGCCTTTTTATCGAAAAAATTATCGTATAAATTTTATACATAGTTCAATTCATTTCTAGCTCTGAATAAATAATTAAAACATTCATAAAAATATTAATACAACATCTGTATTAATTTTCTTTTAATTATAACAATTATATATTAATTTTATCATTAGAATTTGGAAATAATCAACAACGCAGTTGCGTTGTGAATACAATTCATAGTCAATATTTAAACAATTTAAATGCAAAAGCCTATGCTCAAGTAAAGTATGGAATCAAGTTTAATGCTTATATATTATTTAAGCGAAATCATATTTCTGATCCAGTATAAGCTCACTAGTAACGACGGTTTGTACATGTTGTTTTCGTTATCATTGTATCACTTAGATGTCTAGAGTTGGTCTAAGGTCAAAAGTCTATTAATATTCTTATTAATTGCGCTGGTCAACTTTAAAGTCCTTAGTTTGATTTGAAAATATTTGTCGGTCAACTATTTTCCCCCGATCAGTAACTTTGATTTTAATCGGACTTACCAATTACCGACATTTTATAATAAAAGAAACAAATTCTTTCTTGCGTAGTGTGTCTCTTCAAGAGTTTCTACGTGTATCCAACTATGGTCGTAACATGGTCGCTATGCCATGTGGTTTTCCATAATCAAAGTATAATTTATATAATCAACTTTGACAGCACTCTCAAATCAAAAGACTATTGTACGTTATTACTTTGAGATCTTCTATTTTGACTAAGTTAAAACTTATTAAAGATTCCCATTGAGTCGTTTATAATTATTCCAAACAACTGCAAATGTGTAACCCTCTTGCTATTCCAACGGCCATGAATAAATTACCATCCATCTTATGGAAACTTTTACGTATATTTATCTCAATGGAGGTTTCTATATTCTTTTCTCCATACTTGTTAACAATGAATATTTGAGGAGTAAGTGCAGTGTAGGTAAATTTACGATGTCCATGCGAAAAATTGGCATCAGATTTGAACCAATGTAAAATAATTAGTAACGGACATTCCCAATTTTGCAAACAACCAACCCGTTGTAGGCGCTCACTTTAATCGTTGAATTTTCTTGACCCCGTGAATACGCCCCCTTGCCTAAATTAATTACCCAGTCAAAGAAAAATTGGTTCCCAAAATAATACACCCTACGTCCAAAATCTGCCGACGTCCTCCTACAAGCCAAGATCTGCCGACGTCCTCAAATCTAGATATCGAGGTACTGTTTTGTGATTTGTGGCTTAATCTCATCTTCAGTCGTTTTGAATCTTAATCTAGATATCAAGGTATTGTTTTCTGATTTGTAGCTTCCAATTAGTGGGTATTGTTAAAATTAATCCACTCTTTGTAATGATTTTGAGAATTGCTTCATTTATGATTCATTGGTGATAAAAGTTTCATTGTATTCTATGTTATTGTGTAATTATTCTCAGCTTCGATGAGTAACAGTCCAAAGTAGTGAGTGTAGACACATGCATGTTAGCTTGTTTTAGTTAAACATGAAATCCACTCTCTTTCAGTAATATATGTGGATCTTTGGATCTCCAAATGAACTAATTGGGATGAATTATGTAGAATGATTATGTACACACAAACATTGATATTTGTTTGTGTATGTGATAGTATAGTATGCTGAGGTGGTAGAAAAATAATTGACGACATAGTATGTATGATATAGCATCGACAAAGTAATGCCGAACCCAATGTGATGCAGTGGTGTTGATGAATACAACATCTCTGCAGCTTGCAGAATTTGAGTTTCTTGTAAGCAAGGATTCTGTTCTTTTACTGTTTTTTTTTCCTTTGTCCTTATCATGTACAGACCTCCAGTATGCTCTTCTTTTAAGCAAAGAATTGATTTTGCAGCATCCATCTCCTTGATCCTGTTACAGATTTTTGAAAAACCTGTGACAATGAAAAACAGTTAATTCTTCAAACACGTTTCTTAAAAAAGACAATGCAAGCACTACACTATATATATTTGCTTCTGAACGATTTGCAAAATTTTCTACAAGAATTAAAAATGGTATGAGTTTTATGGCAGAAATATGATAAAGAAATGCAAACAAGTAAACCACTGAGCACTGACCCTGATCATAAGCTACCTACTTCTCATAAGTACTGAAAGTGACTGCAGGAGATAAGCTACCTACTTCTTATAAGTACTAGTATCACAGCGGATGGAATTATTTTTAATCCCCTACTGAACGGAAGTTTATTTTGTTCTTATTCTATGTATAATAAACCATAGTAAATAATAATACTAATACATTCGTATTATTTGTTCAGGGAGTTGCTGTGCTACATTTGGAAGATAGGTGTGGGCGTGCAACGGAATGGGCATTGAAGATGGAGCCATCTATAAAATGCATGGTAACCCCCCCCCCCCCCCAAACCCCCCCCCCCACCACCCCCCCAAACCAAACCACAGCTCGTACACACAGAATTCTAACTAGATATCTCTTATGTATTCTAATAGGTAGTTTCAGGAGAAGTTGCCTTAGATCAATATGCCAGAGCTCGCCTTAATCATCTTGCAGACAAGAATGGTTTGCGTCTTGTATGTCCTCCTCTAAGCCTCTGCACTGACAATGGTACGGTATGTATATGATATTCTTGTAATCCTTCTATTTCTATTTTTGACCATAGAACCTGAAGCTCATTAAAGAACCTTATGATGCTTTATTTAGAATCAACAGTCGGTTAATTTAGCTGTTTGATTCATTAACTCGACTTTGAATTGTCTTAATTAAAATGTATTAACTTGAGATTAGTGTTAAAGCTTGACAAAGTAAATTTTTGATGTTCTGGATTGACAAAAGACTAAATTTTGTTGCAATAACTATATGTATATAACCATCTGATTTCTTCAATCAATTCGCGTTTTTGAGGAAAAGTAAAATTATATGTTTATTTTTCATGTGTCAACCAGGACATATTTTAGCTTTTTGTATACAATTCAAATGTTACAGTCAACAGAAAACTTCATCCAAATTTAACTGAAATTTTCAGGTTTAAACTTCAATAACTATATAAATCCATATTTATTTAGATGTTTTATCACCAAAATTTCCTGACTGCATCAATTAATAAAAGTCTAAATTCTAGTTCATTTTATATATGCTTACATTTATTGAGATCAAATATCAATCTTTTTTATAGCAAAGAAAATTAAAAATTATTCATTAACAATGCGTAGTTGTTGATAGGTTGCTGGAAGTTCAATATGCTAAACTACTGAATTTGAATTTATTTATTCACAGTACTAAGTGAACCAAGTTTATTATCAAATTTTGTGGTGCTAAATATGTTATCTCTTATGACAGGTGTAATGGTTGCTTGGGCTAGTGTCGAGAATTTCCTCTTAGGAAGATACGATCCACCACCAGCCGATGAACCAGAAGATTATGTGGTTTGTATTTCTTATCACTCTCATACATATTATCATATACAACATTCGTGTTAATATAAACATAAATATGAATATAACATGCATGTTACCAACATTCAAACCTGCAACCTCTATACCAAGTCTACAAAATAACGACATATTTATTCTGCCATATGTGTTAAAAACTTAAAATAAGGAATTACTTTCTTCGCCATGGGAGGAAAAAACTAGAACACCCTGGAATGCTTTGAAATTTCCCAGATGTTTTTTTTGTTATTATTAATTTTTATTTCCAGCCAATGTTATTTGAAATAGCTTCAGTGTATTTTAGTCAGGCTGGCAACGATATCTTTGCTTGAAATGGTTCAAATTGGTCGATTTTGTATTCTTTGTAACTATATTACATAATCAGTTTAATCTTCGAGTAACTTTGTGGTCTGTGCTGTTGTATAGTTGGATTTGAGGCCGCGGCGGCCTTTACGTGAAGAATATTTACTATGAAAAAGTAATGCTCGATGAAAAAAGTTCAGGTACATCCATCTCTTATATCCATTGTACAAGGATCCATCCCCCAGCAAGTGTAAATATTACACAAGGAAGCTATTCGATGTCTTTAGACGTAGGAGCAGGTATATATTATTATTATACTTGGCAATTTTAACATAGCGATAAATTTTTTTTCTGCATTATTGCACCTCAATGGTATTTCTACAAAAATAAGGATTAGATGCTTTATTTTGGCCTCATATATCATTTTTCCTTTGTGAAGATCATTTTTTTTCCAGTCACTTGACTTTTTGATAATCGGGGGCTGAAATTGATGAGTACATGGTTGTGGTCAGTTCAGTAATTGACATGTATGCAAAATGTGAATCCTTACATGAATCTGATCGAGTTTTTAGCAGAATTCAAAATCCAAACGCGCTATCATGGTCATAAAGACGAACTAAATTTGACTATCAATTATTGATTCTTCTCTAATATAATTAATGCCATATTTTGAGTTTACAAATGCAAACTTTACAAGTGACTTTGTTGCTTATATTTTATATCCTCATTGACACATGCTTTGGCCTTGGTTTCCATGGAATATAGCTTAGGAGCTCTTCAAAATGACATACAGTATTTGAGTCATGTTCATTCAAAAATTATAATCACATGAAGCTGGTGGACCATTTATGATTTAAGACATGGTTAATATGGTCATAAATTTTGACCATGTCTGAATGTTATAGGTACCAACTGTTAATGGCATTGCCTGCTAATTAATAGCTATATAATAATAAATCAAAAAGTAGTTGAACAATCCATAACCAACTTTAAGGTGAATCCTGAAGGAACCAAATGCAAATTTGTGAATATGTAGTTCCTAGTTATGAGTACATGTGTATATCATCAGCGTATATTAGATGAATATGTAGTTCCTAGTTTAATGACCATTTTCCAGTTTCCCATATATTTTAGTTTTGTTTATATTATGCATCGGATGTTGCACATATGTCAGATGATTATGATTTTGATGTACATACTGTGCATTTGACAATTAAGGCTGTCCATGAACTTAAATGGTGCATTTGACTGCTTATAGATGAGTTTTTAGCAGAATATGGTGCATTGCAGTTATATATGAAATTCACTTAAATGGGATAAAGGCTCATGAGTGTGTATACATTTGTATCATTCTAGCTTGTATAGCTCTTGATAATATTAGATTAGGCAGGGAGATTCATTGTTCCATAGTTAGAAATGTTTATAACATTAACGCATACTTATATTAAGTATACTAGAATTGTCCCATGCTTCGCACACGGGCTGTTTATATTATTGTAAACGAAAAGCAAGGGCGTTTTCGGAATTTCAAAAAGACGCCGAGTAAATTAATTCAACAAATTTTCTTTATTAGTAGTAGAGATAAGGAAGTCATATCACATTTTAGTACTAGTTAAGAACCTGGATTTGTGCATTCTGATATAAGTATGCATACAAGTAGTTTGGACATTTTTGTTTGAAAACAACCGCATGTGTGGACTTATTATATCTCCATTACTTAGGAGAATCATCTCTAATTGTTTACTTTGTGATTTTGTAATATTTTGGAGTCTAGTAGATTTTCCTGAACTTCAGTGATGATGCACGTATTGTTAAACAACAAATTAGTGGAGCTTTGGATCAGTCTTAGTATAATTTAAAAATAGATGAACTGAAATTGATGGATGATGACTTACATAAAGATCAGTATTAACTCCTGCAGTATATGTAAGCTCATCGTAATGGTCAAATATGTTGTATTAGTAAATTTTTAACCAATTAGTTTTGTATATCTAACCACCTTAATTATTTACAGAACTTTGAACATTTATATGCAAAGAGATGGTAGTTGCAGATAGTGAAGTCAAAATGTACATTGGAATAGAACCAACAAAAAAAAAAAAAAATCTGATGATCCTAACATAAACAATTATTTCAGTTGAAAAATGCCGAAGCTATTAAAAGCTGAATACAAGTAATGTCTTTTCTTATTCAAGTGATAAATACTCTCTTTTCTTTGAACATGTTTCACAAATCACAAACAAATCTGCTTCAAACTGTCTTATGCACTGCTTTGAACTGCAATATCAAATTGATGAATGGTAACTTGACATCATAATCGTATGATTTGTACTGTCTTATGCATTACTTTGAATTAAACTTGTAAGATTTCTTTATTTTGCAGCTTCTGTGGTTAACCATATCATATGGGAGGAGGATTGTTCAAAGCCATGTTTGCAAGTCGATGTTATTACAAGCATTACATTGGAGGTTTCAGTATCAGTACTGGAGAAGCCAGGCAATATGCAAAGCTCATTCTATGTTACTTTATGGGTGTAGCATGTAATCGTTATGTTTTACCAGTATATGTATTATGTTTGCAAGGGTTGGACTATTTTTTGTTGATGTTTTGCTTGCAACTACGCCAAGACTTTTACTTTTTGATATCATGTTAAATCTATAAATGTTTATTTTGTATAATGAGTTTTTACTTTGTATTAAATCTGTGAATGTTTGTATTGATTTTTATTTTTTATTTTGTGATATTTAGTTCATGCATAAGGATGTTATATTTGTTATTATAACTTATTGGTGGATATGTCTTGTTTCTTTAAATTTAATGTTTGTAATATTGAAGGAGCAAAATACAAATGTAAAAGATATTTTTAAAAATTACATTATTTTGCTAGCCGTTTCTAAGCAATCTTTAGTTAACGGCGGTGGCTTGCGAAACTAAATTAGCAAGATGGGTTGCTTATTATTAGCCGCTTTCCATTTCGCAATGGCTTAGGGCCATTGCAAGCCATTGCGAAATGCTTTAACAATGACTTAAATTCATTGAGAAATGGCTTCTTTGATGTAGTGATATAAATGCAACTGGTAAAGAATTTTCTACTTATATAAAGAATTTTCTACCTATATATACGTTTAATGTATTTAATTCATTATTTATATCTATATATAACAACGTATATAGAAGAAAATAAAACTAGACGTTTCCATCATTTTGAGCGAGATTTTCTTATAAGAGTTAAGCTGTAATAAATTACATAATTGCTTTAGGGTACACCATTAATTCTATCAGTATAAGGAGTAAACCAATCAACAACATGATTTACTAGATCTCCAATGAGGTCTACTTCCAAACCAAGAATACCACCAATGAAGAATTCAGATTACGGATGATGAAATTTTTTTAGTTATCGATGGAAGCAAATCTAAATCAACATCCTCAACATTGGTTCACAACTGTAGGGTGCAAGTTCACGTGTACCCTTTTGTTGTGAATTCAAACACCACAACTTAGAACCAAGACAGTGATGGTTGTTGTCAAAGGATGATTATATCAGAGTTTCTTCCATGAGAACCCAAAGTCGGACAATGTTGGTGATGGCATAGCGGTTGTAGTATCCGATCATGGACGTTTTTATAAAATCGCGTGTTTTGCGATTATTAAAGAAAAGATGTCATGTGAAAGCGATGTTACTAGAACGATGTTGTGATAGTTTTGCCAAAATTTCTAAAGCCACGTTGGTAGTTGGTAATAACCGTGAATTTGTGAAATGTTGGATTTTGTTTTATTCCATGGAGGTTGGATGAATGACTGGATACATGTACTAAACATTCTTCTAAATCATTGGATATTGGACAAACAAGTAATTGTTGATCACGGTTTTAAGAAAGCATGGTTCTTGTACAACATTGGACCATTAGAATCATTTTGACATCGTTGGCGATGCTCATTTCGGGGATGACTTGACTATTTGTGTCATATTAACATGTTCATTTGTGTGACTAGAATATGTAAGCTTGACACAAGGCGAGTGTTAGTGCATTTTTACTTTTTATCTTATAATGCATATCGATCAAAATTACGTCGTTCGTACCACTTAAAAAATTTACCGTGAGAATTTCTAAATTTACTTCGGGCTTTCTCTCTTCCACTTCAAGCCTACCATGGGATTACTATGTACCTTACTTCAGGCCGCCTTGGGATCTCGTCGTAATTCTTGGCACATCACTGTTTTACCCCTTCCCATAGTTGATGAGAGCATCAAAACTGATGGAACATTTGTAACATCCCTAATTCTAGTTTAACATTATTCAAGATATTTAATTGAATGGATTAAATAGGATTATGTAAATGGTTAATGTCATGATCCGCCCTTCTCGACCCTCGAAAATCGACACAAAATATGCTACAATATAATATACCGACGATCGGGTGCATGAAAAGACAAATTGTCGAGGAAAAAGAAAGAAGACAGAAGAAAGAAAGAACTAAACAATAACAGAATCTCACAATCGCAGCGGAACAAAATATAATAGTCTATAACAGATCTTTACACAAAATGAAAACTATATCTGTTTTATACAATATATCGTCAGAGTATATCTCAAACAAACAACGATTACCAGCCTGACGATTTTCAAACAAATCACAGCAGTGGATATAAACAAGTACGGGTAATACATCTCGGACTCCAGCTCCTCTCCTGAGTTTCCAAGCATCCTTTCCTGTAATCTATAATACTCGGTCTGACCCGAGAATTATAATAAAATAACACCCAAGTCAGTCTGGAATACCAGCGTGAGAAAAATTCACCCAAATTGATTATTAAAGTTTCAAAATCCTTTGAAATCAAAAGCATCTCGTAAGACCATGCCACAAATAAACATTTCGGGTTTTTACCTTACGATAGCCAAAACATTTATTATAAAATCCTCTGATATTATAATAGTGTATATATACAAATACTTATTCAAATAGCCGAAATTGTTACATTTATTAAATTCCAGCTAATAGGTATACAAACAAAACCGTAAAGGCACGTAGGGAAAATGGATTTCCAACTAATGACTAGGCACTGGGGTACCACTTGTCACAGTACGCGGCCTAAATCACCGTACCGAGGATTACTCCCAATCCCCTGCAACACAAGACCGGGACTACCCCTTAATGGATAATCCCCAGTAAGATCACCCTACGGTTGGGATCAACAACCGCACCACTAAGCCGAATAAAAAGGGACATCTAGACAGGGATGACCTCACCCTAATGGGTGCTACCCACTTAGCCTTGCTGCATATCCCCTGATTTTTAGTCATTCCCAGTTGATGAGGCTTGAGGCTAAGCGTTACCTTTTTAGAACGTTTCACTTAGAATGCCCACCATCCACCTGACAATGTTCCGAAAGCATTCATCCATACAAGTCCGTCCCGGGTTCGAACGAAACCGAATGCACTACTCCTACTACATCCGTTTTGGAATTATCCTCAGGATTAATAGCGACTAGCCCTTGCACTTCACTGCTCCATCTTTGACTCCGAACTCGTTTTTCATACGAAAACGTACAAACCGGATCGAAGTGGTTTTCGAGAAATAAATCCGATCCCAGTCTCTTCGAAACGATCAGCGCATTGTCCAATATTGATAGTTGGTTATTTAACTATCAAATAACACTCATAAACATCCATCAAACATAAATAATTTTCCCAAATTATTTATTAATCTCAAAATATCTTCGCAAGATATATTTCCATTTTCAACCCTTTTGAAAGCAGTTTTCAAACCATCTTCTTTTTTTTTTGGAATAAATTTCCCCAAACATTTTCAATTTCCACTGAAAATAACCAAGTCCAAATACTTTAGATTTTTAAAACAATTAAATCACTTTATCCTAAATATACCTTAAAATATATTCAAAAATATTTAAAGCAAAACTATTTTATAAAATATAAGGTAATTTTAAAATAAAAGTTCAATTAAACTAAATTTTACAAGAAGGGTTACAAAATCCTGTACAATTTTCAAATAAAACTTTAACCAATTATCTTTAAAATAAAACCATTTTATAAAATATAAATATTAATAATATTCTTTTAAAAATAATACCAATTATCCCTTTTTAAAATAATTATTACTATAACTAATTTAGTACATATTTACCTTTAAAATTTTTACAACTTAAATAAGAATTTTCTTGAAAACATTCTTTTAAAGTCAAATTTGAAAGTTTTAACTTTAACTTAAAAATCTGCTTTAAAACATACTTGGCTTTTCAGGGAAATACACTTTCATTTTAGAATAAACCAAAGAATTCTTTTTATAAATCCCGCTGGATTTATCTCAATTCAAATTTACGTTTAAATCCCGTAGATTTCTCCCAACACTTTAAAAATAAATCCCTTTTTATTTTTAAACACATTTCCTATTTCTTGGAAAATCACTTTCAAAGTATATGCTTAAACTATTTGAAATAAGGCTACCAGGAGTTTACTTAAATGAAAATAATACTTAGGAAAATATAGAGGGGTTTCTAAGTAATTTAAAAGGAAAATATAGAAGGGTTTCTAAGTAATTTAAACTGAAATTACCTTTTAAAATAAAGTTATTAAATCAAATATTTATATCAAAATTCCCTTTTTGGAAACTTAATACTAATTTAACTTTAAATAATTTAAATTCCATAATTACTTAAATAAATATTTACTTACTAAAAATATATTTAAGAATAATATATTTTTCTAAAATATTTCTAAAATCACATTTTAAACTTTTAGTTTACAATTTGAAAACTTTTCTTTGAAAACATACTTAATTTTCCAGGGAATACACTTTCCATCTTTAAAAACATTCTCACTACTCTTTTAAACGATTTGCACTTCTTATAGAATTTCCCACGGGTAATCTATACTTTTAAATTTATCCTCCGACAAATATTCCACTTCATTTATAAACCTAGTTTATAAATTCTCATTCCTCGTTTCCTGTTTAAACACCATTTCAAAACACTTCAAATTCCAAAATAATTTCCTGAATTTAATCTTCTTAAACTCATTACTCAAAATTTCCTTTTCACTTCCCTTTTAATCCCAATTTATTTTATTTATATTTAAAATTCTAGATTATGTTTATCCAATCATAACACAGCACAATTTAATTTCCAAATTAATCTATCACAGTATATAAATGAAATACATCATCAATTATGGAAATAATTTCTATATTGTGAGGAATCCAGTTGGATCCCTCCAACCTGTTTCCCTGCATCCACAGATGTTAGCACGACAAATAAACATCGATCCAATCCGATAATAATTATCATATTCAACTAATCAACCAATCATTTAAATATTAACTATTTAAAACCACCGAAATTTCAGACGTGAGTGAGATTAACCCACCTTGAATTTTCGACGAGCATTCAAATTTTAAATTAAATCGAACGGCGTTCGATTTAACCTAAATTTTTACTTGCTCAGAATGATCCCAGATCTATACCACAGCGGGCTGCTCGTCGCTACGATTCCGGTGCTACCAAATTCGTCGGAATCTGATAAGGTATGCAAAAGTTATGAATTTTTATAATTTGAACTATAATTTAAAACAATTTCTTTTTATTACTATATAATATTATACCAAAAAAAAATTAGGCCATTGATATGAAACGAACAGATCAAGACCGCATCCCTCATCTTCTACATCGCGCACCTAGGGTTATTTGAACCCATCACACGCGGCAAAAAGTTGATCGCCACCACCCCCAAACGACGACCGGACCCCGATCAGTCAAGCCCACGCGATGCGCCCCCATGCCGTGCATCCTTGCCTCAAACGTCGTCGAGCTCGGTGTTGCTACTCGCGTGAAAAATCAGTTCGAACGGTCGGGCTTCGAACTAGAAAATCTGCCGATCCATCACACAATATATGATTGACCATTGGATTTAAAGAGGTCGAGGAGCTCTTTGATTCCCCAATTGATGATTTTTGCAGAAAGTGATGGATCAAGAGAAAAACGAGGGAGATCGAGGTTGCCTTTCGACCATTGAATAAAGAAGAGTAGCGGCCGGTGAAAACTAGGGTTTCTCGGCCCCAAATACGTATATATATACACGTAATCTAATTATATTATTATTAAATTCACTTTTAAACAACTTTCTCAAACGATCTCCAAACAACGCATGCCGATAGACGATTATAAGGTTTTACCCATTTTTCGAACATAATGGAATGTGTTTCGTAAGATAATTCGATCATATGTGGAAGACAGCTTTGTAAATCGATTTAAAATATCAAGTTTTCGATTTTAATTTCAACGCGTTTCTCACTAGTACGAGCAAACGGTAAATCCAAGCACTATGAAATTTGAAATCCAATAATAACTAACTATTACGGATCCAATGGAACTAGTCTCGTCGAATTCTGAGATTGTGCCTCGGAAAGCTATTTTAACTCGTCGATTAAATCGAGCGATTTCCGAAATTGTCGAAATCACTTAAAATTTTACTTCTAAAATTTTACTAATTCAATAATAAATCATATAGATTTATAATCGCATTAGAAATTATTCTAATTCATTCCGAATCAAAATCTGATTATTTACATTATTATATTATTAAATTCCATCATTAAATTAATATAAAATTCCTAAATTTTACTTATCGACTTTTGATTCCATCTAAAAGTCCAACATCATTATTTAAATCCAAATAGACTTAAAATAAATTTTAGAAACCATTTTCATATCTATTTATCTCCAGATTCACCAATTATCCCAAATTCAAATATTTCATTATTATTATTCAAATCCAATTGAATTGCCATACTCGATATTTTAACTAATTATATCGATTTAACCAAAATCTTCTTACTTCAAAATCAATTTAAAATCCACATTAAAATTTAAAATGAATTAAATGTTCAAAATCTAACGACCAAAATTCTAGGTCGTTATATTCCTCCCCCCTTATAAAATTTCATCCCCGAAATTTGCTAAGGTAGGAAAATGCTTCTAAACTCATTTACTTACCCAAACTTACCTAGTTAAACTCACTTCGCCAAAACTCCTAGCTTAATTCCAAACCATTTGCTTATTTTAACTTAAAAGTTTTGTTTTCAATATCTTTTCAAAACAACTTTTCTAGTTAACCAAAAATTTCAAAAAATTTCTAACTCCCAAATTTTAGAAACTTTTTGACAACATCTCTTTTATACGGAGAGCGTTTTACGATATCACAATAGATATAAATATATATACATCGACCCACATGGTCAAACAAAATATACCATTATATATATATATCATTTTGCAATTATATTGCATAGGCGTACCTTTTGATTAGCATTTTAAAAGCAAGCGGCTAATATATTATGAATTTGCGCGCTCCAACTCTATCGATTGCCTTCCGTACCTATACTTACTCAAACATACATATCAGTTTTCAATAATATAAGATTTTAACAACCTTCCATACATTTATCTTAGCTAAACACAACAACTACATAGCCCAACAACAAATTTCATAATCCTACAAGTACCATCTTTATAGCAATCACAAGTTTCAACGCCATTTAATTTTCCTAACAAATGCAAACTTCATTTTATTCCACTCGAATGATTTACAATCAAGTTTACTTTGTACAATTCATATTTACTACAACTAATTCATTTTCACTTCAATATGATTAACATATGCTTTACTTACATCAATTTACTTCAATTCAATTCCAAATTGATTTACAATCAAATTTTTATTTTAAATTGCATTTCTTTTATGATTCACTTGCATTTATATACAAAACCACTTAGTTAGATTTCACTTAATCCAATTGATTCAAAAACCAGCTTAATTTGCTTCTTTAAATCAATTCACTTCCGTTTACAACAAAACGACCAATTTCAATGCAAATTTGATGTTATTCAAGCAAATAACAATTATTTAAGTTCATAACAATTTTAAATTAATTCCAGCTCAAACTATATTAATTTTATTTCATTCGGAATTATTCATAACGCAAACAATAGTACTTCATCACAATTATTAAATCAAATCCCCATTCTCACTTCAAGTTCATCATCCAACATAAGTTTATATTAATATCATTCCATTCTGGATTATTTACAACTCATACATTCTTATTTCATCACGATAAGAAATTAAAATTCTTTCACTTGCATTAAAATTTTATTATCTAAACAAATTTCATTCAAGACCCCTTATAAAGCTCGACCACAATCATTTTCCAATTTGCTTAAGTTATTTCAATAACAAAATAACTCCATTTCTTGTCAATTTATTTTTGAATTTATGAATAATATGGCCATTCCAGTTATTCCATTCTAGAAATGGGTTTTATTTTGCCCCTTCAAATTTTTAACAAGCTACCAAAATTTTATTCATTCCAATACAATTTCCATTTAATTTAGTTTACACTAAATTCATCCTCAAACAATTCCTTTGCATTTAGTTGAATGAGAAGTTACTTCATTCAATATCTTTCTTACTTATTTAAATTCCATTTAATTCAATTCTTTTCCAAATTTAATTCAAGTTCAAATAAATTTAATTTAGCCAACTTAAATCCATACCATTACCCTTTACTATTTTAAATAAGAATTTAATTCCATTTAATATTATTTATAACACAATTGAGTTTTGGTTTTAATTCAATTCAAATTCAACTAAATTTTATTTCTCTATATATAAGTTCAAACTTATTTACTAACCTAAGTCCATTCATCTTTTATTTTTCACTTTGCCTTACCTCACTTCACATTTCATCTAGGATTTAAATTTTGAATTTCCCATAAAATACCAACCATTTTATTTTGGTTTTACAACTTTCATTTCCTATTCTTAAGTTCCCTAATTTATTTATTTAAAAGCTTATATTGCTCATTTGAGTCCATCTTCATCTTATAATCACAATTCCAAATTTTATATTATATCACATAATAGCTTAAGGTTATAAATTTTCATTACACAATTTTAACTCACAATTATAATCATTTTACATTTCAACTTTAACCAATTTAATTCGATTTCAATTTCAATTTTTATTTAACTTATCCTGAGTTAAATTAAAATATATTTTATTCACTTTCATTCACTCAAATTAAATTTTAATTCCAGGATTAAAATTTCATTTTCCCTTCTTATTTAAATCAACTTCACTTAATAGGTTCAATAGTTGCTTTATCTTAACTTTTCACATTATTTAAATAGAGTTCCCCGAATTCAATTACCCGGTTTTATTTCAAAACCATTTTGAAATAATAATCAACACATACCCACTTGGTATATCAAATCAAATCTCTAGATTCCAAAACAACTTGTTTTTACCAAAACAAATTTCCCCTTTTGAATTTTTTAAACAATTTGTATACCCAATAAGTCCAGACAAATATCATAACCAATCTCCACGGTAGCAATCCATCACTTAAGAAACTCGAAAATAAATATTGATGATGTGGCCATCATCATCAAGATTATTTTCCAGCGACTGAAGTGAGTTCAGTGCTTCCTTACTTCCACAAATTCTTTTCAAAACAATTTCCATTCAAAAATATTTCCCCAAATAATACTCCATCATTGCTTCAGACACTTTGGAAAACATTTCAATCATTCCTAAGATTTTAAATTCCTAAACTTTTATTTTAAATACATTTAAAACACTTTTCAAAATTTTCAGAATTTAAATTCTGGATTAAATCAAATTTTAGTTATACTCCTTTTGAATAAATCATACGTATAGAATCCTATTTGATTATAACCATTTCAAATTTTATATTCCTATATAATAACTCAGAAAATTATTCCTTTTGAATCAAAAAATAGTTTTGGGTAAAATTATTCCATTTACCCACTTTAAAAACAATACTATGTCGGTTTATCTTGTTTAAGAGTTTAGAAACCCCTATCGATACGGTTGTACTTCCCGTATCGACCAGAATTCATAAACACTCAACCGATAAGTCAACACGGTATAAAAACAATTTTTATATCCACTAACAAGTACGCACTCATAGCTATTAATACACTCAACTCATTATAGAGTACTTTTGACTCTATATCTAATGAGTAATTTTCCCCACCAAAGCCTAGGTTATGCTAACCTAAGCTCTGATACCACCATGTCACGACCCACCCTTCTCGACCCTCGAAAATCGACATAAAATATGCTACAATATAATATGCCGACGATTGGGTGCCGGAAAAGACAGATTGTTGAGGAAAAAGAAAGAAGACAGAAGAAAGAAGGAACTAGACAATAATAGAATCTCACAATCGCAGCGGAACAAAATATAATAGTCAACAACAGATCTTTGCACAAAATGAAAACTATACCTGTTTTATACGATATATCATCAGAGTATATCTCAAACAAACAACGATTACCAGCCTGACGATTTTCAAACAAATCACAGCAGCGGATATAAACAAGTACGGGTAATACGTCTCGGACTCCAGCTCCTCTCCTGAGTTTCCAAGCATCCTTTCCCGTAATCTATAATACTCGGTCCGACCCAAGTATTATAATAAAATAACACCCGAGTTAGTCTGGAATACCAGCGTGAGAAAAATTCACCCAAATTGATTATTAAAGTTTCAAAATCCTTTGAAATCAAAAGCATCTCGTAAGACCACGCCACAAATAAACATGTCGGGTGTTTACCTTACGATAGCCAAAACATTTATTATAAAATCATATGATATTATAATAGTGTCTATATACAAATACTTATTCAAATAGCCAAAATTGTTACATTTACTAAATTCCAGCTAATAGGTATACAAACAAAACCGTAAAGGCACGTAGGGAGAATGGATTTCCAACTAATGACAAGGCACTGGGGTACCACCTGTCACAGTACGCGGCCTAGATCACAGTACCGAGGATTACTCCCAATCCCCTGCAACACAAGATTGGGACTACCCCTTACTGAATAATCCCGAGTAAGATCACCCCACGGTTGGGTTCAGCAACCGCACCACTAAGTTGAATAAAAAGGGACATCTAGACAGGGATGACCCCACCCTAATGGGTGCTACCCACTTAGCCTTGCTTCATATCCCCTGATTTTCAGTCATTCCCGGTTGATGAGGCTTGAGGCTAAGCGTTACCTTTTTAGAACGTTTCACTTAGAATGCCCACCGTCCACCTGATGATGTTCTGAAAGCATTCATCCATACAAGTCCATCCCGAGTTCGAACGGAACTGAAGGCACTACTCTTACTACATCCATTTTGGAATCGTCCTTAGGATTAGTAGCGACTAGCCCTTGCACTACACCACTCCATCTTCGACTCCGAACTCGTTTTTTCCACAAAAACGTACAAACCGGATCGAATTGGTTTCCGAAAAATAAATTCCGATCCCGGTCTCTTCGAAACGATCAGCGCATTGTCCAATATTGATAGTTGGCTATTTAACTATCAAATAACATTCACAAACGTCCATCAAACATAAATAATTTTTCCAAATTATTTATTAATCTCAAAATATCTTCGCAAGATATATTTCCATTTTTAACCCTTTTGAAAACAGTTTTCAAATCATCTTCTTTTTTTGGAATAAATTTCCCAAACATTTTCTACTTCCATTGAAAATAACCAAGTCCAAATACTTTAGATTTTTTTTTAAAATTAAATCACTTTAGCCTAAATGTGCCTTAAAATATATTCAAAAATATTTAAAGAAAAACTATTTTGTAAAATATAAGCTAATTTTAAAATAAAAGTTCAATTAAACTAAATTTTACAAGAAGGGTTACAAAATCCTATACAATTTTCAAATAAAACTTTAACCAACTATCTTTAAAATAAAACCATTTTATAAAATATAAATAATAATAATATTCTTTTAAAACATAATACCAATTACCCCTTTTTAAAATAATTATTACTATAACTAATTTAGTACATATTTACCTTTAAAATTTTTACAACTTAAATAAGAATTTTCTTGAAAACATTCTTTTAAAATCAAATTTAAAACTTTTAACTTTTACTTAAAAATCTGCTTTAAAACGTACTTGCTTTTCAGGAATATACACTTCCATTTTAGAATAAACCAAAGAATTCTTTTTATAAATCCCGCTGGATTTATCTCAATTCAAATTTACATTTAATTCTCGTAGATTTCTCCCAACACTTTAAAAATGAACCCCTTTTTATGTTTAAACATGTTTCCCATTTCTTGGAAAATCACTTTCAAGGTATATGGTTAAACTATTTAAAATAAGGCTACCAGGAGTTTACTTAAATGAAAATAATACTTAGGAAAATATAGAGGAGTTTCTAAGTAATTTAAATTTAAAATTACCTTTTAAAATAAAGTTATTAAATCAAATATTTATATCAAAAATTCCCTTTTTGGAAAATTAATACTAATTTACCTTTAAATAATTTAAATTCCATAATTACTTAAATAAATATTTACTCACTTAAAATATATTTAAGAATAATATATTTTTCTAAAATATTTCTAAAATCAAATTTTAAACTTTTAGTTTATAATTTGAAAACTTTTCTTTGAAAACATACTTAATTTTCCAGGGAATACACTTTCCATCTTTAAAAGCAACCTCACTACTCTTTTAAACGATTTGCAGTTCTTATAGAATTTCCCATGGGTAATCTATACTTTTAAATTTATCCTCCGATAAATATTCCACTTCATTTATAAACCTAGTTTATAAATTCTCATTCCTCATTTCCTTTTTAAACACCATTTCAAAAGCACTTCAAATTCCAAAACAATTTCCTGAATTTAATCTCCTTAAATTCATTACTCATAATTTCCTTTTCACTTCCCTTTTAATCCCAATTTATTTTATTTTTATTTAAAATTCCAGATTATGTTTATCCAATCATAACACAACACAATTTAATTTCCAAATTAATCTATCACAGTATATAAATGAAATACATCATCAATTATGGAAATAATTTCTATATTGTGAGGAATCCAGTTGGATCCCTCCAACCTGTTTCCCTACATCCACAGATGTTAGCACGACAAATAAACATCGATCCAATTTGATAATAATTATCATATTCAACTAATCAACTAATCATTTAAATATTAACTATTTAAAACCACTGAAATTTCAGATGTGAGTGAGATTAACCCACCTTGAATTTTCGACGAGCGTTCAAATTTTAAATTAAATCGAACGACGTTCGATTTAACCTAAATTTTTACTTGCTCAGAATGATCCTAGATCTGTACCACAGCAGGCTGCTCGTCGTTGCGATTCCGGCGCTACCAAATTCGTCGGAATCTTATAAGGTATGCAAAAGTTATGAATTTTTATAGTTTGAACTATAATTTAAAACAATTTATTTTTATTATTATATAATATTATACCAAAACAAATTAGGCCATTGATATGAAACGAAAAGATCAAGACCGCATCCCTCATCTTCTACATCGCGCACCTAGGGTTATTCGAACCCATCACACGCGGCAAAAATTGATCGCCACCACCCCCAAACGACGACCGGACCCCGATCAGTCAAGCCCACGCGATGCGCCCCCATGCCGTGCACCCTTGCCTCAAACATCGTCGAGCTCGGTGTTGCCACTCGCGTGAAAAATCAGTTCGAACGGTCGGGCTTTGAACTAGAAAATATGTCGATCCATCACACAATATATGATCTTGACCATTGGATTTAAAGAGGTCGAGGAGCTCTTCGATTCCCTAGTTGATGATTTTTGCAGAAAGTTGATGGATCAAGAGAAACATGAGGGAGATCGAGGTTGCCTTTTGGCCATTGAATAATGAAGAGTAGCGGCCGATGAAAACTAGGGTTTCTCGTCCCCAAATACGTATATATATACACGTAATCTAATTATATTATTATTAAATTCACTTTTAAACAACTTTCTCAAACGATTTCAAACAACGTGTACCGACAGGCGATTATAAGGTTTTACCGCCTTTCGAACACAATTGAACGTGTTTCAGAAGCTAATTCAATCATATGTGAAAGATAGCTTTGCAAATCAATTTAAAATATCAAATTTTCGATTTTAATTTCAACGCGTTTCTCACCCATACGAGCAAACGGTATATCCAAACTACGAAATTTGAAATCCGATAATAACTAACTATTACAGATCCAATGGAACTAGTTTCGTCGAATTCCGAGATTGTGCCCCGGAAAGCTATTTTAACTCGTCGATTAAATCGAGCGATTTCCGAAATTGTCGAACTCACTTAAAATTTTACTTCTAAAATTTTACTAACTCAATAATAAATCATATAGAATTTATAATCACATTAGAAATTATTTTGATTCATTCCGAATCAAAATCTGATTATTTACATTATTATATATTAAATTCCATTATTAAATTAATATAAAATTCCCAAATTTTACTTATCGACTTTTGATTCCATCTAAAAGTCCAACATGATTATTTAAATCCAAATAGACTTAAAATAAATTTTAGAAACCATTTTCATATCTATTTACCTCCAGATTCACCAATTATCCCAAATTCAAATATTTCATTATTATTATTCAAATCCAATTGAATTGCCATACTCGATATTTTAACCAATTATATTGATTTAACCAAAATCTTCTTACTTCAAAATCAATTCAAAATCCACATTTAACATTTAAAATGAATTAAATGTTCAAAATCTAACAGCCGAAATTCTGGGTCGTTACAGTTAAGGAGAATGAGATTTGAAAATTTATATGGTCAAACCATTACTAATGAAATAAGTAAGATCGTTTAAGGATTGAACCCATAAGAGAATATATGAGAGGGGAAAAAATAGGTAAATTCATCTTTTAAACCATAAACCCTCTTCCCCTCATTTCATCCTTATTTTTACGCACTTCATAAACAATCAAAAAGAAGAAAAGAAAAGGCCGACCATTAATTAAGCTAGGAAGCACGAAATCAAACAGATTCAAAGAAAATAAGTTTAGGGAAAACTATAGCAATACCAACTCTCAAACTCCATTCAAATCAAAGGTGAATAATGAGGGGAAACCATCTTTGTCGTGTTCTTAATTCGGCTTTGGGTAATATCTGAGTTACCTTGATAGTTATGCCAAGATATTTATGGGTAAAACCTAAGTTTAAATCTCCAAATGCTTTGATTTTCTGGTATTTTGTGTAAAAACTTAATTTAGATATAGGTTTTTAATTTCATAATTTTTTAAGTTATATTAAATATTTTATGAATTTCCTAAGGAGGAAATAAATTTATTTGGAGATGGTTGTGGGCAAGCAGAATATGAATTGCTTTAATTGTGATCAAGTAAGGCATTATAATAACAAATGTCCAAAAGCGGCCAAGGCTAGTAAAGGAAAAGTGTTTGATTTAGAGCTATCTGCATCAAGAACAACAATAGCTAAGATGGGAAAGTTTGTGATGGAAGATACACTTTTGGTTAATAGCATACCAGTTAGGGTACTGTTTGATACCTCTACATCACGTTCATTTATATCTCGGTGTTTGGTAGATAAGTTATGTTTAGAACCATCATACCTTATTACTTCCTTAAGGGTAGTTAATCCAATAGGACAATGGACAACTCTTGGGATGAGATGTGACCATCTAGAACTTAAGTTGTTGGTTATGCTTTTGCTTTCATTATGTATGTGTTTGATTTTGCGAGTTTTAGGATTATTTTGGGTATGGATTGGTTGAGCAAACATGATGCTAGGATATTTTGCCAGAACAGGAAAATATCAGTTAGGCAACCTAATAGTAGTGATCGAATTATATACTCAATAGATAACTCGAGTGTGGATATTCGTACTCTATTAGGAGCAATGGAAGTAGAAGACGAAGTGAATCGAGTTTTGGTTACAAGGGAATTTGCAGATATTTTTAAGCCGGTTACAGGACTACCATCGAAACAAGCTATTAAGTTCCGAATAGATCTTGTACTCGAAAATGAACCTATAAGTAGACCACCTAGTAGGATGAAGCCTACTGAGATGAAAGAATTAAATGTGCAGCTAGTGGACTTAAAAGAAAAGAGTTTTATTAGACCAAGCAGTTCGCCTTAAGGTGCGACCGTCGTGTTCGTATAGAAACCAGATGAGTTGTTGAGATTATGTATTGATTATCGTAAGTTGAATGAGAAGACAATAAAGAGTAGATACCTTTGCCAAAAAATGATGATTTATTTGATCAGTTGAGTGGAGCCAAAGTATTTTTGCAATTGGATCTGGCGACAGGGTTCCATTAATTGAGGTGGCGGAGGATAGTATTCTTTTAATGACATTTCAAATGAGATATTATTCAACTAGGACAATAGTTCTTACTAGATTTTGAGGAAAAAATCATTTAAGGAGGGGAGCCTATAATACCCTTAATTTTAGTTTAATATTATTAAGATATTTAATTGGATAGATTAATCAGAATAATGTAAATGGCTAAGGAGAATGAGATTTGAAAATTTATATGGTCGAGCCATTACTATAAGATTATTTAAAGATTTAACTTATAAAAGGATATATGAGAGGGGCAAAATATGTAGATCCATCTTTTAAACCATAAACCCTCTTTCCCTCATTTCATTCTCATTTTTACTCACTTCATAAACAATCAAAAAGAAGAAAAAGCGGCCGATCATTAATCAAGCTAGGAAGCACGAAATAAAGGGGATTCAAAGAAAAGGATCTTAGGGAAAACTAACGCAATATCAGATCTCAAACTCCATTCAAATCTAAGATGAATAATAAGAGAAACCATCTTAGATTTTGTTTTTAATTTGGCTATGGGTAGTATCCGAGTTATCTTGATAGTTCTGCCAAGATATTTAAGGGTAAACCTAATTTTTAAGTCTCTAAATGATTTGATTTTCTGGTATGTTGTGTAAGACACTAATCTGGAGATAGTTTTTTAATTTCGTAATTTTTCAGGTTATATTAAATATTTTATGAATTTCCTAAGGAGGAACTAACTTTATTTTGGATTTTAATTATTTAATATAATTAAATATGGGTTTTGACCTTCCTCTAAGTACAAGATACTAAGTCTAGTATGAATAATAACCTATCATCTCGAACCTGTTTTGGCTTCGACTCTGTACTAAGTGGCATAATAGTTGAAGTAAGTTAAGTATAAAAGTTTCATAGTGACGCCGATAGCATTGAAGCCACTATGCATCAACGTTGGCGCCCTTATATATATTGTATGGGGTTAGCAATGATGCAACGCTGTGGCAAAGCTTATCTCTATGTAAATTAAAACTATTTTAAAGAGGCAATATAGCCTATTTTCAAGAAGGCCGACAACCCTATGTTTTCGCCAGTTATCCATTTATTTTATATCAGCCTAAAGCGCTTTTTTTTTGAACGACGGATAACCTATATCTTGTGACACCCCACCTCTATACCCACGCTAGCCAAGGACACTACGGGGTAATGCCGTCAACTAACACGGAGAATAAGGCTGGTTAGGAGCGACCATCTATAGCCTTGCTCTAACTATCTATTGAATATATCGACAATAGTCATACCAAACAGATCGACATATCCAATGAATACTTAAAATAAAACCATAGGTGGTTGGAGGATCTATCAGAACAGAATATAACAACTCAAATGTAATATACATCACAGAACAGTAGATCATCATATACATATATACAGATACATAACAGAGTATACAAACTAATACATGTCAAGTGGTATAGCAAACCACAATATACAGACGAGTCAAAAGAATACATATCAGAGTTACTACAAAATAGGACTACACAAAAGCTATAACAAAAAGGAACAAGCTGAATAGTCCATGCGGAAGCAAAATAGGCTAAGTCCAAAAGCACCTAACTAGAAACAACTCGGTCTGACCCGAGTATGAAATACACAGGTCAGTCTAGCTAAACAAATCAGTTAGATAAACTGAACAACAATAAACCTGCAAGGTTACAAAGCATAATAGATATCTCTAAAAGAGATAACACAATCATCTAACGAAAGATGAATCATATAGAACAAGCCTCATATCATCGGCAACATATAGAAACAAAGGATAAGAATATCCCAAAGCAAGCCAAAAGGCAATAACAAATACCAATAAGGTATACAAGTTCCACAAGGTAAACGCTACGCATCATGCGGCTCATAATGACCAACATCGAAGGGCGATACCTAGGGAATATACATATGAATGAAACATCAGAAAATTTGCTCGAGCTCAGTACTGTACAAACAAGGATCCATGAGCCTGAAGACTCCAAACCCAATATCACCCATGCGGCTCATAACGACCAACATCGGAAGCGATACTAAAGGGCAACCCAATATCACCCATGCGGCTCATAACGACCAATATCGGAAGCGATACTAAAGGGCAACAAACCCGAAGGCACATACCCGAAGGCAACAAACCGTAGTGGTGAAGGTCGAAGACCCAGTACTGGACACGACTAACTGGCGGAATGTGTCATAACTCTCAAAACGGAATTCGAAAAGTCGTAACGTGAGTCCCATAACCACTCGTTCGCACTAAACGGTTTACTATCCGTTAGTTAATTTCACACTCAAAGCAGTACAAAGTTCACCTCATATCATCGGTAAACCAAACCAAAGGTCAAAACGTTCAAACGAATAGATTGGGAATTAACTGAAAAGATGAATGCACGTGTTCATTGCACGCGTTTTATCCAATCATTTAATTCTCCTCCCACATTGCTCGGAGTGCGAAGATGTGTGTGTTTTAATTAGAATTAATAAATTGGAGAAGGGAGCTTTTAATATAATTCGAAAGATTATTTTATAAAACCCCGTGAATGAAGTCAAGGATAAGTTATCAAAGCCAAAGAAGCAATAACAACCACTAAGAACCAACATGAATCGATAAAATCCGAAAAACCAATCAAAACGAGCATAAATAGGCAAAACAGGAAAACAGAAGCAGGTCAGTCGACTGAAATCCCTGTTCAGTCGACTGAAAATTGTCCAGAAAAATTTTGGGCTTCAGCTCAGTTGACTGAACAGAGGATCCAGTCGACTGAACCCAATTTCCTGCATTTCCTACTTATTACCAATGAAGTGTAAACTCTCCCAACTTTCAATCGGACGAGCACGGACGCTAGGGATTTACGCCAAGCGGCTACTCGGCCCTATGAGCACTTCGATTCATCACCAAAAACATGATCAAAACATCAAAGTTAGGATTTCAAAGAATTGAACCCAAACACTAAAAATTCGGATATTCACCAATTCAATCCAAACTAAAAGCAAGTGCATATGAACAAGTGCTAGGAATTCATACCCAACATCAATGAAATCAAGAGAAGTAGATGTGAGTTCAAAACTCACCTTTAACCCAAAAACAAGAAGATGGAGCTCAATAACAAGGAGAAGACCAACCAAACACTACTTCAACTCAACAAGCTTCAATCTAAGAATAAAACACATATTTCCCAATTTAGATTTAGGAAATTTTCTGAAATTGAAGAGGAGAAGAGTTGGAGAAGATGAAGAAGAGCTTACCAATGGATTCTCTTTGATTTTGGAGCAAGAATCAAGTTTACAAGAAGAAACTAGGGCTTGCAATTTCTATTTCCTCTTCCCTTCCACCATTTTCAGTTCTAGCTTAAGAAATGAAATGAAATGAGGATGAATGAAGAGAAGGGGTTGGGTTAGGGTATTAGTTAAACTAGTGGGCTGAACCCAAACCCAATAGAAAAAGGGTCAAAATTTCACAAACTCCAAACATACCAAAGATTATACTCAAAAAGATTGCAAACGCCATTTTGGAACCAATGGAGGTAGTTTCGAGTTCCAATTCGGCCATTTACAGAAAGTAGCTTTTCGAACCCAAAAATCCGACCAACGACGTTATATTTAAATTAAACATTTAAATATCAAATCGTTAAATATGCGGGTTGTTACAGATCTCCCCTCCTTACAAAATTGCTTCCCCGCGATTCCTAGAGACGATATTTGTAACAACTACATACATATAATCAATCAAAAGAAAAGGAAATAAGCTCGAGATGAAAAGACATACTCACCGTTTCAAAGCGAAGAAAGAAAACCCGGATAAGATCGCTCGACAAACTCTCTGGTTTCCCAAGTACAGTCATTGGGATTAGCGGACCATTGAACTTTAACGAGCGGCACGTCCTTATTCCGAAGGTGTCGCACCTCCGTGTCAAGCACGCGAATAGGTTGCTGTACAATAGATAAGTCCGGTGAGACCTCAAGCTCTTGCAAATCAGGAGAAGCAATAACAGAATCCGACTCCCGAAGACACTTCCGAAGTTGTGAGACGTGAAACACGTCATGAATGCCAGATAAATGAGCTGGAAGTGAAGCTCTATAAGCCACAGGGACAATACGTTCAGTAATAGAAAATGGTCCTATAAAGCGAGGAGCCAATTTCCCAGTCGTACTGAAACGCATAACCCCTTTCAAAGGAGAAACACGAATAAAAACAAGATCACCAATTGAGAATTCGAGAGGCTTCCTACGGTTGTCCGCGTAGGATTTCTGGCGACTTTGTGCCTCTTTCATTCTCAACCGGATAAGATCAATCTTCTCGGAAGAATCACGAACAAAATCTGGACCAAGAATAAGCTTCTCTCCAGATTCCAACCAACAAGAAGGTGATCGACATGGCCTTCCATATAAGGCTTCGAAAGGAGCCATACCGATACTAGATTGAAAACTATTGTTGTAGGAGAACTCTACAAGAGGTAGGTGATCCTCCCAACTTCCACCAAAATCAAAAATACAAATACGGAAAAGATCTTCCAAGATACGATTCACCCGTTCAGTCTATCCATCAGACTGCGGATGATAAGCTGTCCCAAAGCTTGCTGAAGACTCTTCCAAAAATGACTCGTGAATAAAGGATCACGATCACTCACAATAGAACTAGGAACACCGTGAAGTCTTACGATTTCCTTGACATATAACTTAGCCAAATGCGAAGCAGTCCTATTAGACTTAATAGGGACAAAATGAGCAGACTTAGTGAGGCGATCAACAATAACCCAAATACTAGAATGACCCAATCTCGAACGAGGTAGGCCGTCAATGAAATCCATAGAAATCTGATCCCATTTCCACAATGGAATCTCAAGAGGCCGAAGAAGACCCGAGGGACGCTGATGCTCGGCCTTAAAACGATGACAAGTTATGCAATTGCTCACATAACTCGCCACATCGCGTTTCATGCCTTTTCAATAATAAAGACGACGCATATCGGCATACATCTAGCTACTACCGGGATGAATGGTATACTCAGAACGGTGACAGTCATCAAGAATGTCATGCCTAAGTGCAATATCAGAAGGCACAAAAAGACGGTTCTTCTTACGAAGACACCCATGAGAATCAATGCTAAAATCTTGCAACGCCTCATCACAAGATCCAGACTCACAAAGCTGAATAAAATGCAACAAATCAGGATCACGCCGCTGAGCATCGGCAATACGATCCAACAAAATAGGTCGAGCTCCCAAACTAAATAATAGAATAGGAGAATCAGAAGATGAACCTCGATCCCGAATTTCACAAAAAGATAGAGTCTCAAGAATATTCCATTCGACAAGCATCATAGAAATAACAGCCGAATGTTTGCGACTAAGCGCATCTGCAACACGATTACCCTTACCAGGGGTATACTGGATATCAAAGTCATAGGAAGCAAGAAACCCGAGCCAACGTTGTTGTCTCATATTGAGTTCCTTCTGAGTGAACAAATACTTCAAAGATTTATGATCGGTATAGAGAATGAAGCGCTCGCCCAATAAATAGTGTCGCCAAATCTTCAAGGCAAAGACAATGGCGGCTAACTCAAGATCATGAGTGGCATAGCGAACTTCATTCAGACGCAGTTGCCTAGAAGCATAAGCAACTACCCGATCCTTCTGCATAAGAACAGCACCGAGACCACTACCACAAGCATCGGTGTAGACAAAAAGATCATGATTCCCCTTGGAAACCACAAGAATAGAAGCATTAGTGAGAAGTTCCTTTAATGACAGAAAGGAAGCTTCACACTTGTCGGACCAAATAAAACGAATGCCTTTTCGAGTAAGGCAAGTAAGAGGAAGCACAACACGGGAAAAAATCCTTAATGAACCGACGGTAATAACCCGCCAATCCAAGAAAACTACGAATCTCATGTACATTCTCAGGCCTCTTCCAATTCTGGATGGCTTCGATCTTTGAGGGATCGACAGAAATGCCATCGGAAGATACAACATGGCCTAAGAACTTAATCCTATTCTCCCAAAAATGGCACGTGGAGAATTTGGCTCTAAGCTGATGATGACGGAGGGTACCCAAGACAATTCTCAAGTGATTAGCATGCTCAGCTTCAGACTTAGAATAAATAAGGATAACATCAATGAACACAAGGACGAAATTATCGAGATATTTCCGGAATATTCGATTAAAGAGATCAACAAAGAAAGCAGGAGCGTTCGTCAAACCGAACGGCATAACGAGCCACTCAAAAGAACCATAACGATTGCGGAAAGCTGTAAGAGGAATGCTATCTTCCGTGACTCGTAATTGATGAAAACCTGTGGCAAGGTCGAGTTGAGAAAAGACCTTAGCCCCACTCAATAAATCGAACATATCATCGATCCTAGGCAATGGATACCTATTTCTGATGGTTAACTCGTTAAGCTTGCGATAGTCAATGCAAAGCCTAAGAATTCCATCGGACTTCTTCACGAAGACGACCGCGGATCCCCACGGAGAAAAACTGGACTTAATCAACTGCTTGGACTCAAGCTCTAAAAGCTGCTTTTTGAGTTCCTCATTTTCCTTTGTAGACATCCTCGTGGGAGGACGACTAACTGGCTGCGCGCCTGGAATGAGATCAATGCGGAACTCAATTGCCCTCTTAGGTGGTAAACCCGAGACAGGCTCAAAAACATCAGAAAAGTCACAAGCAATAGGAATACGAGATATATCATCATCATCTCGCGAATCAAGAGAATATAAAGCCATTTTGGAATTATCCACATCCCGAAGAACAAGAGATAACTGAGTAGGCGAATCCGGATGTCGAATATACAAAATTCTCTCCGAACAAATAATCCTGGCATCATATCTCACTAGCCAGTCCATACCCAAAATCAAATCAAATCCCAGACAAGAAATAACGTGCAGATTCGCACGAAAAGAAAAACCACATAAAACAATCTCAACATCATTACACAGCAAACTAAGGGTCGCGGATCCCCCAATAGGATTCACAATCCTTAAAGAAGTAACCATACAAGAAACATCCAAAGATAAATCATCAACGAGCTTGTTCGATACGAAAGAATGTGAAGCACCCGTATCGAAAAAAACTCGTATACTATGGTCATAAAATAAAATAGAACCTTCCAAAATGGATGGAGATATACCTTTAGGCTGAGAGGGACCTTTAGAAGCCTTGGTAGCATAAAGATTGCTAGACTTAGCACCAGCCGGAATAGTAGGGCAAGCTGAAACATGATGACCTTCCTTCTTGCAATAACGGCAGAAGAGAGGTTTAGGACAAGCTCGAATAATATGATCCGGAGAACCACAATTAAAACACTTTCGAATGAAAGGTGTTCCGGAAGATTGAGGCTGAGAACTAGGACCACCAGTCTTCTTCTTCTTAGAAGGAAAAGGCCTGGACTTCTGAATTGGAAACGGCCTCTTGTTGGGATTCTTGGAAACCTCAACATCAACATCACTATCACACTCCTTCTCGATGGTCTCGAGATGAAGTGCCGAATCAACCAACTCCTCAAAAGAAAGTTTAAGTTGGAGCAACAAAGATTTCTTAAGATATTTCTTAAGACCAGAGACAAACTTCAGATTCTTCTTATAAGAAGTGCTAATGAATTCAAGACCATACTGAGATAAAGCCTCGAATGATGCAACATACTCAGAAACAGAAGATTTCCCTTGCTTCAACTCAAGGAAGCGACGGGTCAATAAAACTTTTTCAGATTCAGGAACGAACTTGAGTTCAAATCGCTCCCGAAACTGAGTCCAAGAAAGAGTTGACTCATCAATTTCGGCTACAAGAAGCTCATACCAGTCAAGAGCATGCTCTTGTAATAAGCTAGAAGTTAAAAGAACTCTATCATGGTCAGAAAGATCCATGCGAGAGAAAATACGCTCGCACGTGCGAAGCCCAGCTTGGACTTCAAGAATAGACTCGGAGCCCTTAAACGACTTTCCTCCAAGATGAGAAAAATCACTGCACTGACGTGCAAAGGCATACTTGCGAGGTGGAGATACTCGAGGAGGAACTGGAGGCTGAGTGCTCCTAAACAATTCCAAAAACTGATCAGCAGACATATAAACGCCATCCGGATGTGTGCCACTGGATTGCCCAGCATCCGAATGTCGTCCCCTGCCTCTTCCAGCCATACGCTGAAAGTAAGATAAGAACAAGATTATTCACAAGGTAGATACTTCATTACGGAATACTACGGAATAAAATGCATTCCTAGACGTATTCCCCAAATTCTATCTAACCTTGATGGAATAAAGAGACACGATGATTCAAAGGTTTGTATCACTTGTATACTTTGATGTACTGTAATATGTGCTCTATTTTGTGTTTGTCACACTTTGTTCTGAACTCGGCTCTGATACCACGCTGTGACGCCCCACCTCTATACCCACGCTAGCCAAGGACACTACGGGGTAATGCCATCAACTAACATGGAAAATAAGGCTGGTTAGGAGCGACCATCTATAGCCTTGCTCTAACTATCTATTGAATATATCGACAATAGTCATACCAAACAGATCGACATATCCAATGAATACTTAAAACAAAACCATAGGTGGTTGGAGGATCTATCAGAACAGAATATAACAACTCAAATGTAATATACATCACAGAACAGTAGATCATCATATACATATATACAGATACATAACAAAGTATACAAACTAATACATGTCAAGTGGTATAGCAAACCACAATATACAGATGAGTCAAAAGAATACATATCAGAGTTACTACAAAATAGGACTACACAAAAGCTATAACAAAAAGGAACAAGCTGAATAGTCCATGCGGAAGCAAAATAAGCTAAGTCCAAAAGCACCTAACCTGAAACAACTCGGTCTGACCCGAGTATGAAATACACAGGTCAGTCTAGCTAAACAAATCAGTTAGATAAACTGAACAACAATAAACCTGCAAGGTTACAAAGCATAATAGATATCTCTAAAAGAGATAACACAATCATCTAACGAAAGATGAATCATATAGAACAAGCCTCATATCATCGACAACATATAGAAACAAAGGATAAGAATATACCAAAGCAAGCCAAAAGGCAATAACAAATACCAATAAGGTATACAAGTTCCACAAGGTAAACGCTGCGCATCATGCGACTCATAATGACCAACATCGAAGGGCGATACCTAGGGAATATACATATGAATGAAACATCAGAAAATTTGCTCGAGCTCAGTACTGTACAAACAAGGATCCATGAGCCCGAAGACTCCAAACCCAATATCACCCATGCGGCTCATAACGACCAACATCGGAAGCGATACTAAAGGGCAACCCAATATCACCCATGTGGCTCATAATGACCAACATCGGAAGCGATACTAAAGGGCAACAAACCCGAAGGCACAAACCCGAAGCACATACCCGAAGGCAACAAACCATAGTGGTGAAGGTCGAAGACCCAGTACTGGACACCACTAACTAGCGGAATGTGTCATAACTCTTAAAAAGGAATTCGAAAAGTGGTAACGTGAGTCCCATAACCACTCGTTCGCACTAAACGGTTTACTATCCGTTAGTTAATTTCACACTCAAAGCAGTACAAAGTTCACCTCATATCATCGGTAAACCAAACCAAAGGTCAAAACGTTCAAACGAATAGATTGGGAATTAACTGAAAAGATGAACGCACGTGTTCATTGCACGCGTTTTATCCAATCATTTAATTCTCCTCCCACATCGCTCGGAGTGCGAAGATGTGTGTGTTTTAATTAGAATTTATAAATTGGAGAAGGGAGCTTTTAATATAATTCGAAAGATTATTTTATAAAAACCCATGAATGAAGTCAAGAATAAGTTATCAAAGCCAAAGAAGCAATAACAACCACTAAGAACCAACATGAATCGATAAAATCCGGAAAACCAATCAAAACGAGCATAAATAGGCAAACCAGGAAAACAGGAGCAGGTCAGTCGACTGAAATCCCTGTTCAGTCGACTGAAAATTGTCCAGAAATTTCGGGATTCAGCTCAGTTGACTGAACAGAGGATCCAGTCGACTGAACCCAATTTCTTGCATTTCCCACTTATTACCAATGAAGTGCAAACTCTCCCAACTTTCAATCGGACGAGCACGGACGCTAGGGATTTACGCCAAGCGGCTACCCGGCCCTATGAGCACTTCGATTCATCACCAAAAACATGATCAAAACATCAAAGTTAGGATTTCAAAGAATTGAACCCAAACACTAAAAATTCGGATATTCACCAATTCAATTCAAACTAAAAGCAAGTGCATATGAACAAGTGTTAGGAATTCATACCCAACATCAATGAAATCAAGAGAAGTAGATGTGAGTTCAAAACTCACCTTTAACCCAAAAACAAGAAGATGGAGCTCAATAACAAGGAGAAGACCAACCAAACACTACTTCAACTCAACAAGCTTCAATCTAAGAATAAAACACATATTTCCCAATTTAGATTCAGGAAATTTTCTAAAATTGAAGAGGAGAAGAGTTGGAGAAGATGAAGAAGAGCTTACCAATGGATTCTCTTTGATTTTGGAGCAAGAATCAAGTTTACAAGAAGAAACTAGGGCTTGCAATTTCTATTTCCTCTTCCCTTCCACCATTTTCAGTTCTAGCTTAAGAAATGAAATGAAATGAGGATGAATGAAGAGAAGGGGTTGGGTTAGGGTATTAGTTAAACTAGTGGGCTGAACCCAAACCCAAAACCCAATAGAAAAAGGGTCAAAATTTCACAAACTCCAAACATATCAAAGATTATACTCAAAAAGATCGCAAACGCCATTTTGGAACCAATGGAGGTAGTTTCGAGTTCCAATTCGGCCATTTGCAGAAAGTAGCTTTTCGGACCCAAAAATCCGACTAACGACGTTATATTTAAATTAAACATTTAAATATCAAATCGTTAAATATGCGGGTTGTTACATATCCTATGAAACCTGGCAACATCATTTTTGACATTATTTTGACATGTGTTATATGTTATCTTATTAAAGGATAAGAGCCTTAAGCCTCTTTGTTGACATTGTTATTGATGTCGACATTGATCTATGCTAACCTATTTAAAGGCGGCAAGCCTTATGTTTTATGACTTCGAATTTAAAATCTAATTCGGGATACCAATGTTTATATTGCTATGTGTTAAAAATGTACGAAGTTGACATTATTTATTGGGGGTACCAAGGTAGAATAAACTTGACACTAATCATTGGGGATATCAATGTATATATTAATAAATTTGACATAGATCATTGGGGATACCAACACATGTCATTATGAGATGTTATAACTTTAAGGGGAGATAACCTTATTAGAGATACCAATAGGCATAGGCTAAACATATGGATAACATGAATTAGATTATTGAGCGATGGGTTTATAGTTATCCTAGGAAGACTATGGGATGTGAGCTGGATAGTCCACATCGGGCCAGAGATGGATAACCTTCATATGGTTATTGAAGGGTTCATAGTCATCCTAGGAAAACTATGAAAATGTGATGGATAGTTCGAATCATTTTAAATAATGAAATATGTGAGATGGATAGTCCACACAACTTTGATAATACAACCATGGGTGATGGCTAGTCAACATGGTATGGGATGGCTAATCCAAAGAATCTAGATATGTGAGACGGGTAGTCCATATAAGTATAACATGGGTAGTCTATGAAAACATAGATGGGTAGTCTAATAAATTGGAATGGGTAATCCGATATATGTTGCATGTTTTCATATAAGTATATTATTATGTTATAACCATTGTGGATGCAAGGGCACAATTATGGTTAATATTTTTTGGTTAAGGTACCTGTATGAAGAAAACCCATTTCGCTCAACGACATTGTCTCACTAGATATCTATTTGGTTCGAGATGGTAGGTTATTATAAATATTGGACTGTTTTCCTAACATGAAGTTTTTGTTTTTCTCCTTAAACTTTGGGCATTCATTTGAGTAGGACGAGAGTAAGTGTTTTCAGGTTCAGTTAGACGAATAAGCTTTAAGTGACGTATGTGCATAAGGCAATCTAGCTATTAGGAGCTTTATCTATTTCCGTTGTGTTTGTCTGTTTGAATGTATGTAATGATAGAAGATTCTAACTGTTAACTAGTAGTAGTAAACTCTAATCAACCAAGGGGACATCTTCATATGTCGCTCTTGGAGTATTTTGTAATAGTTATATTTTCTCTGAACGTGCAACCACGAATGAGATTATGTTATGAATATGAAACCATATTTTGAGATGGAATGTAAAGTTATTTCTGAACTGTCTTTGAAATTTTTTCATATTCATCTACTTTTGATTGTTGATATGATTAATATAGCTGCATTTTGTCACCGGGAATTAATAATTATGGATGACTGCAATATCCGTAGTGGTTAGCATCGTGCCTCACAATGGAGGATGTTACAAGTTGGTATCAGAGCATAGTTTTATGATTAAGATAATTTTTAACCTAAAGAGTTTTTGAAAACATAATCCAATGAAGCAGAGAATAAGATTGGGGCTTGGGATAATGCTATAGTAACATACTTTATTTGCTATATATAAGTATGCATTCTTCCTCTTTCTTAGGCTATTCTTCTGTATCTTACTAAGACTCGTATGCAGATTACGAGAAAGAAAGATACGAAAGTAGAAAAAGAAAGAGTGAATTTAGGTGCGAAAGCACTGCAACTAATGGAAATACTTGGCCCAACACTTGAAGGAATCCAGGCCGACAGGCAAATTCCAATATGGGTGCTACGACCCCACCAGTAGAGATGAATGATGAATATCATTTCTTTGTTAATATATTGAGTGAGATAGCCTAATTGAAGATACCAATAGGCATAGGCTAAACATGTGGATAATATGAATTGAATTATTGAGTGATGAGTTTATAGTTATCGTAGGAAAACTATGGGATGTGAGATAGATAGACCACATCAAGCCGGAGATGGATAGTCTCCATATGGTTATTGAAGAGTTCATAGTCATCCTAGGAAAACCATGGGATATGTGATGGATGGTCCATATCATTTTAAATAATGAAATATATGAGATGAATAGTCCATATAACTTTGGTAATGCAACCATGGGTGATGGGTAGTCAACACGGCAGGGAATGAATAATCCAAAGAATTAATACATGTGAGATGGGTACTCCACATAAGTATAAGATGGATAATTAATGAAAACGTAGATGGGTAGTCTAATAACTTGGGATATGTAATCCAGTTTACATTGAATATTTGCATATCAACATATTATTATGTTATAACCATTGTGGATGCAGGAGCACAATATATGGTTAATATGTTTTGGTTAAGTTACAAGTGAGGGAAAACATGTTCTACTCAACGGCATTGTTTCACTAGATATCTAATTGTTTGAGATGCTAGGTTGTTATTTACACCAGAATTTTTGTTTGACCTGAAGTTTTGTTTTTCGTTTAAACTCTCGGATACTCATTTGAGTAGGTCAAGAATAACGGTTTTCAGGTTCCAGTTAGATAAGTGAGCTTCCAGAGACGTGCTAGAGGCTGTCTGGCTATTAGGAGCTTTATCTATTTCTGCTGTGTTTGTCTGTTTGAATATATGCAATGACAGAATATTCTAATTGTCAAGCAGTAGTAGCAGACTCTGATCAACCAAGAGGCATCTTCATATATCGCTCTTGGAGTATTTTATAATAGTTATATTCTATCTAAATATGGAATCACGAATGGATTATGTAGTGAATACGAAATCATATTTTGAAATGAAATGTAAAAGTTATTTCTGAATCGTGTTTGAAAATTTTCACATTCATGTGTTTTTGATTATTGATATGATTAACATAGCTGCATTTTGTCATCGCGAACTAATAACTATGGATGACTGTAGCATCCATAGCGGTTAGTTTTGGACCACAGAATGTGGGATGTTACAACATTGCATGATACCATTCATCATTGTTATAAACGTTGGCTAAGTTTAGGGTAAGCATTCGATCAGTTTTAAGGTAAAAATGTCAAACCAATTTGAAATCATAAAAATAAAACCAAACCAAACCAATCCAAAATAATTTTAGTTAATTTGATCTTTAGCTGATTTTGATGAAGTTATGGGGATGCCCTTAGGGCGATTATATAATTTGTTATATATATAACTCGATAACCGATCTTGTTCGAAATAAAAGGTGTTTTCTTTCTATTATATACTTGATATGTGTTATATATAATTAATTAATTTAATTAAAGTATATTTAATAGAAAATCCATAAATTTATGTTTTGTGATAGTGTTTATAAAGTTTTGTAACCGTAAGTAATTTATGACAATGAAAATAAATATGCCATTTTGAATATTCCTAGTCAAGATGTATCGAGATTGGATATCAATACGTCCGTTGAGACTAGAGTACGCAATGCTCTTTAAAAGCTGGGTAGTGTATTACTCATGGCTGTTGGGGGAACCAAAGGGGTTATGTACTGATAGTATGGATAACTATGAAATGACTTACTCGATAGTTTTTTATTGGTTAATATAATTAAGATCAAACGGAAAATATCGATGTGATAAAATTACACAATTTTCTTGAATTTAGAATACCGTCGATCTTCAGTATAAAAGCTCCACTTTAATCATAGTCAATCATGGCACGATGTCCATCGAGTGATTATAGTTTGGTCATGTGGAAGTACTGGAAATGAATCACTATTCATGTGAGGATTCACCTCCTCAATTATACGAGGTTAATATCCTGGTCAATTGGAAATTTAAAATTCAAATTTAATTTAAAAAATATTTTATAATTTTTTAAACAATTTTCTCATAGTTTTATTAATATATTATTTTTTAAATTAAAAATTAAGAAAATATATCTTGTGCCATGCGCAAGACCAGGTGATTATATATTTAAATATAAATGACTATTGTTTTATTTGTATTAATATATATTTATTATTATACACATATATAAGTATTTAATATATATATATATATAATATATATATTTAAAAAAATTAAAAATTAAATTTATACACGTACTATTTTCGACATTACAAAAAATTGATTATTTAATATATTTTATAAATGATTTAAAGATATTTATATACTTATAAATATATATATTGTTAATATTTTATATTTATGTTTATATACATATATATTCATACAAAATTATGTATATATAAAACTTTAGTTTATACATACATACATAAATATATTATAATATTTTATTTGTAAAAGCAAAAGAGTGTGTGTGTGTGTATCTATATGTATATATAGATATATATTCAGACAATATATTTGCATATTGGATGAGCTAACATGCCCACCGCGATGTAAATCTTTGCATCTATGCACGGACATGTTATACCTTACATGGATTGATATGTTACACATGCATACACTTATATATGTGTATATAAAATATAAATTAACTAATACAATATCATTTTATAAATTTAAATAAAATAAACGATTTTATTTGAATAAAATTTAGAAATGTTCTAAATAAGTTAGACTTCATAGGTCCAATAAATATTCAAAATGGTAAAAAGAAATTAAAATTCACCCATAACTTTGGTTGCAAGCTTCCCAGTTCAACGGATTTAACCGACTTAAATGGCTATGTTTTTCTTCAAATGATTGATTTACTCAAAGAAAAACATAAATTTATGTTAAAGAGCTTTTATTTAGCATCTTTTATGTTTATAAGAGAAAAGACTTAATAAAATTTGTTTTTTATTACTAACCAATTACTAAAACTATTATAGTACCATAAATTCAAAGATTGTAATAAAATTTTGGTTAATTCAGTTAAACCAATAACCAAAAATTTATCTTACAAACCCAAATTCAAATCGATTTAGTTACATAAATGAACTGAACAAACCGAAATGTACCAGTTTGATTGATTTATTCAGTTCTAACGAATTTTGCTCACCTCTAGCTAAGTCAATGGATTGTACGATAGGTACATTGGGTCATGCTATAGGAACAACTTCAAGCTAGGCTGGTTCACATTGGATTGGACTTGCATTGACTTTGGGCCTACTTTATGGCGTGCGTAAAGACTAATTGAAAGACGTACTCACTGTTTGATTAGTTGCATTGGTAGTGTGATAAATGGAGGAAACTAAAAAAAATTAGTTTATTGATTTGCGCAGATCTTATGTTGTGTTTACATGAATAATATATCTACTATAAATCTATTTAGTAATTACTAACAAATAAGTTTGGTGTTTTTTTATAATAAGTGCTACTTAATTCAAGCAAAGCACTTAAATCACAATCTAAATACCTTGTCATTTGCGACAGTGGTCCTTAAGGAATTTAGGATTTTAAGTTTAATTTAATCAACTTATGTCAAATATGTTTGTAAATTATGATTTATATTTATTAAATATAAATATGTTATTATTTTTTATTTTTATTTAATATTTTAATTTATGACATGTTCGAGTTAACAATGCAAATTTTATAACTATAATAAATATGATACACAAACTTAGGGTATATATAAATACATGGATGTCATTTAACAATCCGCATTTTTTGACCATTGAAACATTCAATTCTTGGAAATCGAAAGTGAAAGATTGTTAGGCTATGATAAAAACAAACTTATAATTCTAACCGTATCTTTCTATATTCACAGCGGAAGAAACAACATATAATATAAAAACCAACTTATATCTAAACCAATCTTTATAACAAATTCATAGTCATATATCCATACAATATACAAATGTCAACTCAAACTACACACGACACACTATAGTATCCGATGACCATAAATACAATATATACATAAGTACTGCCTCTGTCATCCATGCCATCGACACCATATAAGTCAGCTTAACTTTATAGTCCATTAACCTATCATTATCATATAAAAACAATGTGTAGAGGGGGTATGACTTATGTCTTCGTGGTGAAATTAGTCTATTCCACACATGCTTCAAATATACTGTTATAACATCATTTTAATCTATTTAACTTGTGAAAACATACCTTAACCGCTGACATGCACACAAGAGTAATAACACAACATCCAAGAGCGGACTACTCGATTAAGGTTAAAGTTGCATCTAATCGTTTAATGTATTCATCACAACGTCACACATATATAAATGATATGATATAGCATTTCCTACGCTCACTATACTTCAACTGATGGACATAGCCGCAGAAACGATCTACTGAAGGTTGTATAAGCCTGCATATAGACATCTTCATTCTCTTATGATCCACATGCCGGATGTGTATGGTCTGTAGCGCCATGGTGTGTCAATAGGAGCCACTAACATAAAAATAGGGTAGATACCAACGTTGAACATCAACATCTTGTTTAACAACCATATACATACATACATCTATACATACATGTATATATGTGTGTATGCATATGTATATATAGAATATTAAATATATATATATATATATATATCCATTATATATGCATTCACTTCATTAAAAAATGTTGGAAATTATATCAAAACGTTGCCTAAACTTCACCCATAGCAAATCAATACATTTGCTGTCATCAAACGTTAATATATATCATCCAAAAATCCTACACAAACTTACTTATGAGTCGAAGAATAATACATAAGTCAATTGGTTATTTTGTGTAGACCCCTATAGGGTCCACGTTCATACTACCTCTGTAAAGCAGCCAGAGGTTGACTGCTAGGGTCGGATTTTACAGGAGTAACACTCATGTTGTACATATTTATTTTCATGTTTTTGTTTTGCACCTTTTTCACACATTTTAAACTCAATTTTAGGTCCATTTTCATTCAAATTCAATTATGATTTCCTACTATCTATCCACTTCTCAAATTCATCAAGAAGTTTGTAACAAAATTACTTTGAAATTGCTCTAAAAACAAGTGTTTACTAAGCTAGTTTTCTGAAATTAAAATACCATTTTCGTACATACATATATATATATGTATATATGTTTCAAAATATTATTAAAAATCATATTAAATTCAAAATAATTTATATGTAACACCAGAAATACCATATTATACTTTGTAAACTTTTATCTTATGATTTATATACATATATAATGTGTACTTTGATATAAGTACTTCTTTTATGCACATTTTTCAATATGTTGCAAAATAATGCGCATGAAATCACTTAAAATCAATTTTAATTTGTATATACTTCCTGAAATTCGTAAATTCACATCTAATTTTTTTTTATAAACTTTTTACATGGTTTATCATGGTACTTTCCTTGTATTATATGCATACATGCCTAAAATGTTCATATTAAATTCATCACCTTCATCTATATCATCATATATGTTACGTATATTTGAACATTCAATAAAATTCAAATTTGTTTTCAGATTATCATTAATTATCACAATTATTTCAATTTACATAAATTTATTTATTTATTTATGAATTCAAGGCATAGTTCATCAGTGTTCATCTCTATCTTTAATAATAGTTGTAGTAGCTTTGGTGTCAATTTTTTTTTGGTATGAACGTCAACTACCAAAAACACCCTTCTATATATTATCAAATCTTAATCACTTAAAAATAGGATCTAATATTAAACTTCTTTTACAAATGCAAACACCCCTGAAAGTAGGATCTAACAATTCAGCATGCTTTACAAATTCGTAACGCTTCTAAAAATAGGATCTAAAATTAATATTCCTTTACAAATTCAAAATACTTCTTTACAAATATACAAATCTTAATATCACTCGAAAATAAAAAATCATTTTTTTGACTGATTTAAACATATACAATTTATAATAAAAACAATTCATGTGCGAAGCGTATATCGTAACACTCGTATCTATTAATTTGTGCACTAGTTTAGAAAACCTCAATATAATTTTTATCCATTGAGTATAATATTCAGATTATCATTTTATTACATAGTATCAACTATTAATTACTGTTCGAACTCAGTTCTTGTTCGGTTTAACCCAAATCCTAAATCCTAAGACATGATTTACTTGTTTAGCCAATTTAATTCTTTATTTTAGTCACTTATCCAACCCAACTTTTCAATTATCAAATTATTATTGACTAAACATCGAATTAGAACCTAATAAAATTTGAAATCCATTTCTAACATATGTTAAAATCATATTATAAAGTTATATTTAATCTATAGGTGAAAGAGACAAGTAGACTCACCAATTTGAAGATCCAATCTCGAAATCCTCAGTTGTTCGAACTGGTGTGAATTAGTGGGCCTAGCCCAATATTTTAATTAATTATAAATAACTTGGTTTAGTATAAGGTGGGATGTGATGTTAGTAGAGTTATACAACAGAAGTTTGCCCATCGTAAGGGGTTACCGGTAGTCGTGTATACGTACTACTGATTTGGGACATCTCCAACTATAGGACCCGTGAGGATATATGTTCATGTATAGGTTTGGAAAAATACACTAAGGGGTTGATGTATTAAATGGCCATTAGGGTATGCATTCTCCCTATTTAAAATTTATTAAATAGTCGGGATCATCGTTTGGATGCGTTAGTGAGGATCTCTTGGAGGAGATCTGCTTTAGGGTTGAGGAATTAAATGACCATTGGAGTCTGCCTCTTTCCTATCTAAGAAGTATTAAGTGACATAGAATAGGTTATTTATGATGACAGTTAGGGAGTACCAGGAGGGATCCTCCTGGGGTTAGGTATTAAATGTCTAGTGGATTTGCCTATTTTCCATTTTAAGGGTATTAAGTGGCCTAAGTACGTTTTCTTGCATCATTAGGATATGATAGGAGAGATGGGTTATTGAACCCAATATACTATATAGCTACATTGCATTTGCATTTATAATCACAAGTTTTTCTTTTTGGGGAGTACGATGATGCTTATATATATGCACACATATATACTTATACCTCAGAGTAGGTTAGACATATCATATGCATATATGAAATTAAATGACTATTCCATGAATATTAGACATAACACTTAAATAGAAATCATCAACGTATACCAGTGTTATAGATAAAATATGTAATTTACTAGTCACCAGAACGTTGTTCTTACCCCCTCCTTATTACAATCCATATGACAGATTTAAAGTGAGATGATTCTGGTACAAGATGGAAATGGTAGGTGGATAGGTCTTCTCATTTATGCTCTGCACTGACAAGGTGACTATATATCCAAAGTAGCAGCCTTAGTTGGTATATATATGTTTTATTATATTTAACTATTCTAGTGTGAGTTCGTATAGATAACTCTTTGATATGTTCATGTTTACTGTAAGTAACCAACACCAACAATCCATACCCTAATGCATTAGGGTTTTCGATTTGGTCAAAAATCGATTCCATTAAGATGTGGGTTGTTACATTTGGTATCAGAACCTAGGTTAGTTGATCTTAAGAATTTGAATATGCCAAGTGAATATATATGTACATATATAATTCTAGGTAAAAATACAAATATGTTATATATATATATATATATATATATATATTGTATGCCAAACTCTACAAATTTCGATTACAGATATAATTGCGACCAAATTATAAAAAGATGGGTAAGTGAACTATAAGTTGAAACAATAAATTGAGTTAAATTTGTACACCTACCTTGACTACCCTATAGAATGTAGACTGTACCATAATGCATTGACTTAAGAAGAGCATAAGCATGACATATATAAGGTCCAACTGAAGTTGGATGGTACTCGACTCCCTTTAAGAGGCCTAGACTGCCTTATGGTTATGGATTTTATGAGATTGCCGATTGATAACATACATTTCAAAACAGATAAGAATTACGAACCTATATGTTGCAAATATCCAAAGGAATGATATAAATAGGAATGAGTAAGTTCTCAAAAGAAGGTGTGCCTTAACATCACAAGATGATAGTCAGATTTTAATATGTTCTTGATAAAGATAAGTTTAGAATAATTGAGGAGAAAGAAAAGCCCAAAAGGAAAGGACAAACAAAAATCCATTTCTATTCTGACCCATGTGAAACAATTTAATAAACTTTTTAGATTTTCTTGAAATATCTGAAATGAATCTCAAAGAATTTATCTAACAATAAAAAAACCCTATCAATAAATAGTTGTTAGTTTCAAAAATTAAGTAAATAATAAAAATTTTAGTATATAAAAATATCCTTATTCTTAAAAAACAAGCAAATTTAATTTTTTTTAATTAAAAGTGCTATTTATAAATTCCTGCTTGAAATTGAAACCTGATAGACTAAAAATTTCAATCAAAAGGTTTTTTGATAAAGGGGCCTTTCCTTTTTGAAATAATTGGAAAATAGAGCCTTTAATGAGAATTTTCATCTCAGAAACACCCAAGTATTTTTATAAAGTAATTATGATGCTGAGTGCTTTCGTGATTATGAATTAACAAAAGTAAGCAATATTAATATTGCATTTAAGAGGAGTAATTTGTTACTTTAACGCTTATGCAATTATATGTAGGAATATTAGGAATCAGTTCATTATCTCGATTCAAGCACTACAAACTTAAAGCAATAAAATAAAGTATCAAAAACAATAAAGAAGATAGAGAATTCACATGGTTTGGATGTTAAAGAATCCTACATCCATGGATAAAACATCACTTTCTTCTCTCTTGATTCTTAGTACAAATAAAATGTAAGAGAGTACAATTTTCAATTTATGTGTCCAAAAGGAGTAAAGTAAAAAATTCCTCCCTTTTTGCGCGTTGACCATCGGTACGCATGGATTACTAACGTGGTCCTTGGCGAAAAATGTAATTTAGGCGGTTGAATTCTGAATTTTGGTACGAAGTCTGAAATTCAAGCAGGAAAACCCAAATTTGAATAGATAATAACTTTCTGATTGTATGAAGCAGCTGGCTTGTGGAATGAATATGTATGTCCCATGTAGGAAGAACTACACCATTGTCGACACTTCATGACTTTGCTTTAGTTCACTAGGAATTATGCCTTCTTTATGTCCAGGGTAGTGATGCCGCATAGTATCTGTACTTCCTCGATACCGTCGAAGCATTATCGCACTATTCAGTTTGAAATATCAACAAATTGTATTGGAGGATGACCGCTTTGCGTGACTCTGTTCTGAGCCACTTTCAACGATAGAGGACCATACTATCACCCTTGTCTTTGAGCTGGTTTTAATGATCTTGGGGAATACCTTGGGATCTCTTAATTTAACTTTGAGGAATGAGATTCAGCTCTTGGTTGTAGAGCAATCTTTCCCATTGCCAATCCCTCAAGTCTTTATGTTTATGGGCAGTGTTTCTAGGATTACAAAGCTGTTCTTCCACATCAAGATGATGGCTTATTCTTTATAAATTCGATAATGATGCAGGACCGCAGCACAATTTTGTTACTTTAACATAAAATCAAGACAACGACCCATCTTTATAGCTTTTTGATACCAAATTGCGACTCAGACCTGCCACTTTAAATTTTAGTTCAATATTGTAGTAGATCCTCATTGGCACATAGTCGTTTGAGGGGTGTTGCCATAGTTCCATATTGTTAGTGTAGATTTCGGGGCCGCATTATAGATTCTATATCTCATAGTGATTTAAAGACTGTGCCGCAGTTTCCACTTTCTTAGTTTTACTTCTTCGAAACCATGGCACAGTCTTCATATTTTGATATCTGGAAGCTATGTCATAGTTCTACCTATTAACTTGAGCATTATGGTTGCAGATTGGTTCCTACACCTTGTAGCTATCTTAGATTTTTGCCCAGTGTTATAGTGCCGAAGCTACGATCATTGAGAGGGTGCAGTCTTTATGCTTTGCCGTCAACTCAAGATTTTGGTGCCGTATTATTTGGATTTTGTTCATGGTTCCTTTCCATATTTCCACTCCTATTACGGAAGCAATTCTTCTGGGCATGGTAGTTGTAATAGTGTTAACTTGACATCATTTGAAAAATATGGGTGTAACACTTGCCCCCTAATTTTGCAGTGGTCATAGATTGATGTGGACTTGTCTTTACTTCCATATTTTCTCTACAACCCATTTCTTTTATCTTTTCTCTTTCTTCTTTTTCAAAAACAGAAAATTTCTTTATTGTATTTTCGCATTTAATGCTCAAGTACACATGTCGCTCTCTTATTGGCCGATCTTTTGAAAAGCTATACCTTTAGTCTTTTCAACTCCTAAGAAAATCAATATTGATTCTTGCACTAACCTTTTTTGTCATCGATCAACTAGTGTCTTGGGGACTTTTCATCATTCCAATTGTGTGGTTGGGATTCAAATCAAGATAAGTATATATATTTCTTTTCTTTTTCTCCACTCTCTTACGTGCTTTCACAAAGGAAAAAAAATAATCTTAGTTGCTAATCTCGTCTCTTCCAAGATTCGTTTCTTTCGGAACTAAAGTAAGACCTTCTTTCTTTTGTTGTTTCCTTTTTCTTGTATTTTAACAACAGTCGGTAATCAACCTAGTGATTCCGATATGGCATCTACCTCCTCCTTTCCTTTATCTTTTCCATCTAAGATAACCAAACTAAGGGCAACAAAGAGCATTCTATACCATTTTTGGGTTAAGGGTTATTGCAATGACCGACCTACACCTCCAGAACCAATCATATCTATATAGTGCATCAAGTACGCAGCCGATGCAATATTGCAGTCAATGGTGTAAAGTAAAATAAATTTCCAAGAACAGAACCTGTAGAACATGTCACAACACATAGACAAAGTATAATATAATATCATAGATGTAAAACATGCAAGACAGTGATATAATCAAATAAACCATAAACAAGAACATCAAGGTGTAACAGATTCCCAATCTATACAAAACTAAAATAATAGAGTTTACACATCCCAAATCTTCAAAATAAACCTTGTAACCATCTCTAAAGTAATACAACTACTAGTATAGCTCCATAGTACTGGACAACGGAATATAAACGATAGAAAGTTCCAAAGTATGAATATGTGAATGTTAACCGCCGTTTGGCAAGGCAACATACAGGCGGATTAACCCAATCAACTGCACATGACATAGCATAGTCGACGGAAAACCAGCACGACGTACTTAGAGTATAGGTTTTGGAGAAAATGGGATGCTTGGAGTCTGTTTCGAGTCGTCTTCACGTTTACTTCGTGTTTTCTGAAGGGTTGCTTGGGGTCAAAGAAGTGTTCGCTTTGGATCAAGGATGTAGCCGCTATGAGTCAAAGTAATGGATCGATCGATATCTACAAGGTCCCCGTCAATCTAGTATCCATCATATTTATATCTATCAAATTTGCACTCGTTCCTTTTGTATCTATAGGGGAGATGCATCTCTCAGATCGATCAAGGTCCATTTCTCAACAGTCATTCACTTCATATCGATCCATGTTGATGTATGTTTCGTATCAATCAGCCAAATAATCGATATGAAACCAACTCTTCCCATCGATACGAAGCACCCCACAGGCATTGATACGTAGACAACACCAAATGATCGACATGAAGAGCACATGCCAGCATAGATAAGAAAGTAATGGCATATGATTGATACAAATAAGGAAAATTAAACCTAAAGAAAGGGCCACTTAGCATGAAACTTGGATCTTCACGTGATTACCTCTCCACGTCATCAGTGTACAGCTGATCGATACGAAGTCGATCGATTCGAAGATGTCGATGCGAATGCTCCAGCCTACCTACAATGTAAATTTTGGATCGATCATTACTCGAGATCTACAAGTCCAAATGCCTTCAAATTTTCACCGTAGCTTACGTACTACCTCAACATTATCTCTGATCGATCTCAGCTCAAATGGATGTCGTTTTGATCGATACGAATAAGGTAGTGATCGATCAGGGATCGATTCCAAATGACCTTGGATCAATCAAGTGGTCCTACCCACGTAGCAGAATAGGTATTCCGAGATCTAAGCCAGATATGTTTATACTACACCTATAAATAGCAGCCCTATGCCTTCAGAAAAGGGATTTTTGACTCCATTGCACCGTTATGCCAGAGATCTACCATAACTTGAGTGTTTGAGTTATTCTATGTTGTAATCAGTTAGCAATCAGCAATAAAAATCAAACTTTGCAAAGTGGACGTAGGCTACAACATAGAACCAGTATAAACCCTGTCTTTTTACTGCTTTCCATTTAAATTTTGAGTGTTTTTCATATTTATATCCTCTACATTTTTTTCTATCCGTGATCTAAGATTGTGAATTGGTGCTTTTACCTGCAATTTGCTGTTTGTGACCAATTTTGGCACAAACATTTTGGTGCTTTTGCTGAGAACGCTAGCACTCAGGAATTCTAAAGCTTGGATTTTGGATTTGAAGGCTTAGGAACTTGGATCTAGAAAGCTATGACGAAGCAATCAACAAGGAGACAAAGAGCGGAAATGAGTCAGCATGATGGAAGTCAGGAGACTTCTTCAGCAGCTAATCAGATTTTTAGTTTTCATCACCAAAGATGAAATGGAGATGATCATGGAGGCTATATACGAAGGGACGCTGAAAAGGTATGAGGAAATGATGTAGAACCTACTTCGGCAGACTGGACAAGCTGGAGCGTAGAATCGAGAGAATGAAGCAGCTGGAACAAGGCGAATCCAGAACCAAAGTCAGAGCCATGGAGCAACCAGGATTCAGGATAGAGCGGGACCATTAGGAAAAGCCCTTGAGCTTGGCGGCATTCGCCCGGATCATGTTGGCCCAATCCCAAATAGGATACAAGGCATTACCATGCAATTTGACGTTGATAGAGGAATGGATGCTCGTCCAGAGGAGCAGATTCTCGGATTACCTCATGAACTCGGAGGGTAGGTCGAAGACAACAGACAAGGACCAAACCTTGATGATAATGATAGATTGGAAGAGATGGTTAGACAAGCCATGAGGGGAGGAGTATTCAATAGAGATCTGAAAGATGTGAACATGAGCCCCTTCGCTCCCGCAATTAGGCAGGCTAGGAATCCACCTGAATTCAAGCTACCTACACTCGAGTGTACCATGTGAGGACAGATCTTGCAGTTCGTTGTCGAGGTATATGAGGCACTGGAGGTACTAGGGGCTTCAAAGGAAGTCATGGCCCGGTGTTTTCCAATGTATTTGATGGATGTAGGAGCGCTTTGGTTCAGATAATTAGAAAGCGGCTCCATTGGGACATGGACCGAGTTGATTAAGAAGTTTATGAGGCAGTTCGGAGTTTACATCTCGAGGCCCAAGAGTATGATGTGTTTTCCAACCCTGAAGCATAAACCGAGGAGTCTTTGAGAAGTTTTCTAACATGATTCAATGCAGCGGCGCATCGGTGGATCAGCCAGATCCATCCATGGTTCTAATTGTGAGAAATGCGGATTACGGATCTTAAGGCTAGGATTAACACTAGAGGGGGGTGAATAGTGTTAATAAAGAATTGCTAAATCTTTCTGAGTTTATGTTAATTTAGACACTGATGTATGCAATATACAGAAACAGATATGATCACAGAAACAAACACAGATGCAGAAATAAAATAAAAGCAGTAAAGAAGAGAACACACCGGATTTTATACTGGTTCAGAGTTACCCTACATCCAGTCCCGCAACACAAGTATGGATTTCCTTTCAAAAGCAATTGTACAATTACACCCTCGATTTCAAGGCACGAGGTACACCCTCTAGAATTTCTATCCTCTGGGTAGAGATACTTGATTTCCGGGTCACAAGTTTACCCAATTGATTTACCAAGACTACAATCACACCTTTTCTCTCTTGATTGATTTCTAAGGCTACAATCACACCTTTTCTCGCTTAATAGATCACAAAGAAGTGTATATCTCTGAATAGCACTGAGAACCTTGTAGAGATAGTGATACAGAATCAAACTAGAAGTAATCGAGTTCGATTCAATGTTGATGTCGGCAGAGTAATGGTAAGAATATGTATTAAGAAATGTGGAAAAATAAGAGGAGTGAAAAACCAGAAAATCTGATATAAAATTCGTTGAAACTAACCCTTATTTATAGAAGAACAACAGCCATTTCCATTTATGAAGAGTTATGGCGAATAGACACTTCTTTTGAAATTTAAATTTTGAACACAACTGACACCATGTCGACATGGGGTACTTGGGCATGTCGACATCACAAAGAACTTTTTGGTGTTTTGATTTTCTTTGAAAATAACTTTTATTTTATATTAAAACTATTTTAAACTTTATAAATATACTTGACTATAATTAAAATTCATAAGTAAATATAGAAAATAATATATATAGAATTTAACTATAATTTTATATTTAAATCTAAGTATAAATATTTAAAAGTTAAATATATTATATTAAAAGATAGTTTAAAATCAGGAGTAATTTGACTTTGAAATTAAAGATAATTTTGAGGCTAAAATTATTTAAAATTAGGATAGAGAGTTTTGAATCTTTTAAAAGGAAAGTTTTGAAAATCATTTTGAAAACATGATATAATTTTGAAAAATCATTTTGAATAAAAAGTTAGTGGATACAAAACAATGTTCCACTAGATTTTTCGTAGGTTCCATCCTACTTAGGGTTCCATCCCTTTAATAGGCTCGAAGTGGATTCCATTCCATGAATAAATTGAATTTTAGGATGGCAGTGCTTTTCTATGAGTTTTAACAAAATTCGTAATAAAAATACTTAACCTTGAACTCTTGATAATCTTCATACTCATGAGTCTTCTATCTCGATATCTTGAATCTCTATACTGTACAGTCTTCATTCTTGGTACCTGCATGGTTAAATCCTGCATATACATATATATCTACACTTATAATGTTAGTATTTATATTTTATAATCTATTCTAAGGTTGTTGTCATCGAAACCATCATCTCACGAACTAACAATCTCCCCCTTTTTGATGATGACAACCTTTGTTTATAAAATATTACTTCTATCCTAATAACTCCCCCTAAAACTAATAAACTCCCCCTTAATTTATGCCTAACTAGCCTATTTTATATTTCTTTCCCTTTGTCATCAACAAAAAACTCACTCCCCCTCATTCTTGGGCTTCAGTACTGCATTGATAAACTATACAACGGAATATATAGATTAAGAAATTTATGAACATGATAACTATTCAAAGACTATATACATTTCATTGTATATATATATATATTATACAACAAACTTCAAACCGATATCAAGAAATAAATCTACACGGAGTATCAATCCAGACCAAATAAATAAAAGCAAACAAATAAAAATCAAATGTTACGTCGAACTTCCACCTATCCTTCTTCTCCAAAAATTGGGTCTGCCTTAATAACATCCCTATTATCATTGTCATTGGTGAGAGAGACAGAAGGATGTGCTTCGTTATCATCCTTGCGCAGAGAGGAGATCAACCATCATATCGCATCGAAAAGTGTCTTTCTTGTTCCTTGATCATCTGCATTTGACTCAATTCTAGGTGACGCTGGTTTCGTAGAATAAACGAGAGAATATTCATGAACGAATTAAGAGTTTCTTCAAGATTTTCGGATAGATTGTGAATAGGATTAGCCATATTTGAATTTGTGAAATAAATAAAGAATATAGATGATAAGAAATAAATTTCAGTGAAGATTCTGGAAGAAATAAGTATTTATAGGTGTAGAAATTCGTTTGAAATGAATAGACATTTGGTGGTTATTCAAATTCAAAATCAATTGTCATTTCTGACCAGTACATGTCGACATGGTCATATAGGGGATGTCGACATGGGTTAGTGAAATTTTTTGACTAATTTGATTTTGTGAATAATTGTGTGTGTATATATATACACTATACTAATATTTATTCTGGAGATAAGATAAGATAGATAACAGAAAAGAAATTTCATTTCATTGCATACTAAGATGTTACAATGATTAAGCACACGTCAAACTACATAAACTTTCGAATTAAACAAACTAAAACACATATAACAAGATACGAAAAGATAAAACTAGTTAGAGGATGATGATGATGAAGATAGTCCAAGTTTCTTGCTGACTTTGGAAATGAACTTGTTCATCTTGGATGAAATTTTGTCCAACTTCTTACTAATGGATCTTTTAAGAATCCGTTGATTCTCAACAATCGTCTTTTGGTTTTTGAGAAGGTTTTGGTGCATGGATTAGGAGGATAGTCAATGCTTTCCAAAGAGGTTTCACCTTCTTCTTCTTCAATTTCCATTTCATCCCCTTCTTCCTCTTCCTCTTCCTCTTCTTCCATTTCCTCATGAGCCAAACTCTCTTCCTTTTCGGCAAGGGTCTCATAAGGTTGAAAAAAAATTTCATAAGTGAAATGTTGGAATGATTGAAAACTTTTCTAGAAACAAATTCTTCGCCTTTGAAATCCACTCCAAAATAGTAAAAATCCGTGTGAGATAAATTCCATGGTATAAAGTATTCTCACCCATTTCAAGATTTTTAGGACGAAGTTTATCCAAAATAACTTGCGCCCAATTTATGTCATAGTTTCCAAAAATAGCAAAAAGAGCTTTGCAAACTTTTGAAGTAGGATTGTTAAAATTCCTCGATCTTGGGGTCAAAGTATGTTGCAAAAGAAGATTGACAATTCTTGCCTTTGGTCGAAAATTTTGATTTTTGAATTCAAAATTATCAATCCCTTCGACAATGTGATGAAATGTCTCACGATAATTTTCATCGATTTTAAAGTTAGAAAGATCCATTCCCGTACACTTACAATTGAGAATGGTACCCAAAAGATCACAATTCAAAACAATTCTAGTGCCTTTGACACTACTCTAAATTTTATCCTTATTTCCATGATAAAATCCACGGTTTAGATTAGCATAGAAAATTTTGACAAGATTTGGATAGCAAACAAAATCATTTTGAGAAGCATTAATAAGACTAAGAACTCCATTGTTTGCAAAAAGAGAATCAAGTTCATAAGAAGAAAAATCTTGAAAAATAGCAAATTTTCCGGGATGGACTTTGGCATAGTTAGCGTAATTGATGTATGCTTTTATTGCCTCCGGATCATTGAATAATTGCTCTTTGATTTTTCTAGAAATTCTCATGGTGGAGGGGTTGCTTGAAGAAGCCATTAAAGTAGAGAGTAGAGAGCTTGAAGTTATGAAGAGAGAGCTTGAATTTGAAAATAAGAGTGAAAAGATATGATAAAAGATAGTGAATAAATAGATTCTTAAAGGACATATTCTCTGGTCAAAAGGTAGTTTTCAGAGAATTGAATGAAGTGAAAAAGTCGAGGGAAATTCAAATATTTGAACTCAAATTTTGAAATTCAAATTCAGGTACCCATGTCGACATCATGGTAGGGACCATGTCGACACGTGCCTTTGAATTTTCATGAATTGATTTTTCCTAAGTTCTCTATTATATATATTAATAATATTATTATTTTTAATGCTTATATATATCTGAAATACTATTAAACTTCAAGTATATTTCAGAAAATATTATTATACTATTAATAATAATAATAATAATAATAAAAATAGAAAATAAATTTTAAAATTCAAACAATACACCGATTCAAAATCAATCAATCAAACAATCAAGCAACTAATTCTAAGCAAGCATTTTCAACCAATTGTATTGTAAACGTGTACCTTTTTCTGAGTCTGTTTCTTTGAATTCGTCGGAGTCATGAACAACTGTGAAACACAAATTCGAATTATCTGTCTTCTGATCATCATCGCTTGAGGACGAGTCTGAGTCATCTAGAGTAGCAGTAAATGCACGCTTCCATTTCTTTGCTGGATCATTGTTCATAGGAGGTTTTGCCTATCTGGATACGGACAGTCTCTTTTGAAATTATCACAGTTGTAACATTTGTCATTATTTGGCACTACATTCAGATTTCTAGAATTCTTATAGTTGTTTCTCTTGAGATTATTCATCTTTCTGCATTTCAGGAATTTCCTAAAATTTCTAGTCACAAAGGCCATCTCTTCATCATTATCGCTGTTTGAGTCTGACCCATCGGTCAATGCATTGAATCCCATTGATTTCTTTTTAGATGCTTTACTTTCTCTTCTCCCAATCATTTGAACTTCATACGACATTAGATTTCCAATTAATTCTTCTATCTTTAAAGTACTGATGTCATTTGCCTCTTTGATCGCAAGTGTCTTTTGATCCCACTCTGGAGTTAGAGAATTTAAAATCTCTCTAACTTGATCTTCTTCAAAAAATTCCTTTCCCAAAGATATTAGAGAATGCATAATATCCTGAAATCTACTTTACATATCTGAAATAGACTCATTAGGATTCATTTTAAATAATTGAAACTGATTTGTGAGCATGGAAATTTTGGTATGTTTAACTTTGCTTGTTCCTTCGTAAGTAACTGGCAAAGTTTTTCAGATTTCATATGCAGACTTACAAACTGACACTCTATTGAATTCATTTCTATCTAGTGAACAAAACAGAATATTCATTGCCTTAGAATTATTTTATGCAACAGTCTTTTGCTCAGCAGTCCACTGTGCAAAATTAGTTGTGGGTTCAGAATATTCAGTTTGTATGATATTCCAAGTGCCTAATCCTACAGATTGTAAATATATTTTCATCCTACATGCCCAATATGCATAGTTACTGCCATTAAAAAGTGGTGTTCGACAGTGGACTGACCCTCTACAAATGAACTAGTGACAGGGTTACTAGTGTTAGTAACAGTACCGATGTTGGTAGCCATTTTGAAAACTTTTCAAAAATCAGATTATGAAACTTTGAAAACCTTGCTCTAATACCAATTGTGAGAAATGCGGATTACGGATCTTAAGGCTTGGATTAACACTAGAGGGGGGTGAATAGTGTTAAGAAAGAATTGCTAAATCTTTTTGAGTTTATGTTAATTTAGACACCAATGTATGCAATACACAAACACAAATATGATCACAGAAACAAACACAGATGCAGAAATAAAATAAAAGCAGTAAAGGAGAGAACACACTGGATTTTATAGTCCCGGAACACAAGTACGGATTTCCTTTCAAAAGCAATTGTACAATTACACCATCGGTTTCAAGGCTACGAGGTACACCCTCTAGAATTTTTATCCTCTGGGTAGAGATACTTGATTTCCGAGTCACAAATTTACCCAATTGATTTACCAAGGCTACAATCATACCTTTTCTCTCTTGATTGATTTCCAAGGCTACAATCACACCTTTTCTCGCTTAATAGATCACAAAGAAGTGTATATCTCTGAATAGCACTGAGAACCTTGTAGAGATAGTGATACAGAATCAAACTAGAAGTAATCGAGTTCGATTCAATGTTGATGTCGGCAGAGTAATGGTAAGAATATGTATTAAGAAATGTGGAAAAAGAAGAGGAGTGAAAAACCAGAAAATCTGATATAAAATTCGTTGAAACTAACCCCTATTTATAGAAGAACAACAGCCATGTCCATTTATGAAGAGTTATGGCGAATAGACACTTCTTTTGAAATTTAAATTTTGAACTCAACTGACACCATATCGACATGGGGTACTTGGGCATGTCGACATCCCAAAGGATTTTTTGGTGTTTTGATTTTCTTTGAAAATAACTTTTATTTTATATTAAAACTATTTTAATCTTTATAAATATACTTGACTATAGTTAAAATTCATAAGTAAATGTAGAAAATAATTTATATAGAATTTAACTATAATTTTATATTTAAATCTAAGTATAAATATTTAAAAGTTAAATATATTATATTAAAAGATAGTTTAAAATTAGGAGTAATTTGACTTTGAAATTAAAGATAATTTTGAGGCTAAAATTATTTAAAATTAGGATAGAGGGTTTTGAATCTTCTAAAAGGAAAGTTTTGAAAAACATTTTGAAAACAGGATATAATTTTGAAAAATCATTTTGAATAAAAAGTTAGCGGATACAAAAAAATGTTCCACTAGATTTTTCGTAGGTTCCATCCTACTTAGGGTTCCATCCCTTTAACAGGCTCGAAGTGGATTCCATTCCACGAATTAATTGGATTTTAAGATGCCAATGCTTTTCTACGAGTTTTAACAAAATTACTAATAAAAATACTTAACCTTGAAATCTTGAACTCTTGATAATCTTGATAATCATGAGTCTTCTATCTCGATATCTTGAATCGCTATACTGTACAGTCTTCGTTCTTGGTACCTGCATGGTTGAATCCTGCATATACACATATATCTAAACTTATAATGTTAGTATTTATATTTTATAATCTATTCTAAGGTTGTTGTCATCAAAACCATCATCTCACGAACTAACACTGATGGCAGCTGTGTCTAGCATAGCTGGTGACACGAAATTCAAGAATTCATAGACAAGGGATCCACCTATCGACCTGGGAGATTTTACCATAAGGCAGAGAGGTTTCTGCGGTGGGAAGATCAACGGCTGAGGGAGAGGAAGGTGATGAAGTTGATGTTTATGCAGTCAAAGGCAGGGATCTGCCTGGGAAAGATTCGAATAGGGATAAAGGGAAGCAAAAAGCAGAGAATAGTTTTGACGAGTCGAGGAGACCGCGAAAGGAGCCAACATTTACCCCTTATTCGGAACTAAAAGAGACTTTAGAGTGAATATATCAAGACACAAGAGGGCGGGTTCCCTACTGGAGGCCAACTAGGAAGGATCCAACCAATAGTGAAAAGAAATCAGACAAGTACTGCTTATTCCACGAGCTAAGTGGCCACAGTACGAATGATTGCATGCACTTGAGGGATGAGATAGAAGGACATATTTGAAACGGTATGCTGTTGTAGTATGTGAAATGGCAAGCAGTGACAATGGAAGAGGAGCGACCGTCATCTGCATCAAATGAGAATAGCTTCGGATCAAAGCATCAGCTTATCATCAACTGATTGAATAATGACGAATAAGTAGCAAACTCTGCACTAACAATGGTTAAGTCGCTTACACATATACGGGATCACGAACAGTCCTCAAACATGCTCCGAGACGACTATAAACCACAACAGTGGAGGTGTTTGCACTTTGACTTTTCTGTTTGTTTTTATTTTCTCTTATTTGCATTTGGATTTGGTTTAGTTGAACATTTCTATTGTAAGGCTCATTTGGATGTAAATATGATGTCTATGATTTCAAAATTTTCCACGAATGACACCCGACCTCAAACGATCACAATTTGCCTTGAACGACACCCGACCACTGTAGGATCGATTTCACCCTAGAGGGGGGGGTGAATAGGGTGATGGTATAAATTATAAAAATTAATTGCGGAAGCTTATAAAATAATTTCAACACAGATCACAGTACAATAGCAGCACAGATAATAGCAGAGTAATAAATGCAGAAATAAAACGACACAGAATTTACCCAGCTTCGGCAAAACCCTGCCTACGTGCTGCCCCCAAGGTTTCTACTAGAAATTAGATAGTCAGACGCTTACACACGTAAACTCACGACACCCGCTATCGACTAAACCTAACCTACGCTCAAAACCCTGCCACAACTCAGCCACTGAGTTGCGAATTCTCAAACTACGCCACGTAGTTTGTCCCCTAGTCACACGACTAGAAATTTAAACGGTTTAAAAAGAAAATACAAATTAAAAACAATTTAAAATTAAAATAACCCTAATTAAACAATTAAAAGCCCTTATTAAAATAGCCGGCCCCTTTTGTTTATTATTCGGCCCGTTCTCTTTATTTTGGTTAGTGGCGGCTTTGTTCTCCGATCCAAATTAGGGCTTCGATCCAAATTAGGGTTTTTTGAAGCGACTGCTCTATGTTGATCGATCGCGTGGATAATTCGTGAATAGCTTTGATCGATCTTTTCTCGTTGCTCACTTTGGCTGCTTCGTTGATCGAGTTCTATCTTTGCTTCGTATGTAATTTATGCTTTTGTGCTTTTATGTTTTCGTACTTGAACTCGATGATGATGCCGATGATGATTATTGCAATTTATAGAGATTGAATCCCTATATTTGCGTTCGTCTGAAGTTAGTTGAATTTGTCAATTGATATAGCTCGGTTGTTCGATATTGATTGAATGTTGACGATTGACTTTGTCAATTCGTATATTTTTGGTTACTTGATATTCACGGCTTTGATTTTGAAATTGCGATATATTTGGTCAAAACGGAATTTTGATTTCTTTTCGTGATGACCACGCCTTCGACTCTGTTCCTTTTTCTGTTGACTTGTTTGATTAAAAAAACGGCTTTGACTTGGTTACACACAGCTATGTACATGAATTTTTGTATCACTGTAACCTGTACTGTTGCCTGGCCTTTGTTGCCCCTGTTCATTGTTTAGCTCGGCTAGATCATTTGTTGGCATTTGGTTGTAGTTGGTCTGACCTTAACTTTCTTGAGCATCAACTAGTCTCTGATCTTTTGTTCCATGTAGTCATTGTATACACGAGGGATATTTACTTGGTTGAAACTAGTCACTCATGTTGTATGTGATTTGTGCATTTGGTTTGAGTCACTGATTTATGCAATGATTTGCATCACTGGTCTTTGCATTGTGTAGTTGCCATATCTTGTGCTCAAGCTCTTTGCACACTGATGCATTCTGGAGTTGGTATTGTTGCAGTTTGGCTTTGTGTATATGTATATAGTTGTGTAGCTTCACTTGCATTTGTATTCTGATTCATTTGTTCTTCTGTACAACACCTTTTCTTTGTTTTTCATTAAGGTCTGCATCTCTGATCTGGGAGCTTCACTATTTCATCTGATAGTTGAGTTTGTGCATTTTCTTTGTGGTTACTTTGGTTACTGGTTCATATCTTGTAATTGTAGACTAGCTTGCACACTTTGATCTACTTCATACCAGTAGCATTCATTAGCTCATGTGTTTCCATTGTTTATGTATTTGTGATACTCTGGTTTTGTATCACTTGATTTACATTGCATTGTTGCTTGTGTATACTTGTTTGGTGGTGCACTTGCCTTGTGATTCTGTTGGACCTAGTTGTCCTATTTGCAGTGCACTGTCTACTATTCTACATGTTTGCTTCATGCTTCATTGTTATATGGTAGCTCTCAAGTCTGTTGGCACTGGTTTGTGTATATGAGCAGTTTTACTTTGTTTTGGTTTATTTTGATTTTGGTCGAGGCTTTGCATTTGAGTTGAGTCATGGCAACAATGGCTTGACCTTTGCATTTTGTTTGTTGTTTGGTGCCTTCTTGAATTTGTGTAGACTGTGCATTACACTTGAGTTGAATCCAGTTTCACAACTCGGGTTTGAGCTTGTGCTGAAGTCGATATTTTATTTATGTTGCACCTGAGTTGAACCCATCTTTTTATTTGGGTTTGACCTTGTGCTCACCTTTCCTGTAGCATTATCAAGTGTATATTGGTGTGCATGGCCTTGTGGCATATACAGTGATACACTGTGTATGTCACAATTTGTTCGTGTATAATGGATTCAAAATTAAATGATGACGAACAACCCAAATAACTGAGGCAAATATCATTTTCAAAATTAACATTTTATTTTATATTGCAAAAATATTTCTTTTTCAATTTTACTGCGTTAGTGAATATTTTTGCAGATTGCTCAGATACTGGATTCTAACTGGAATGAAGTTGAAGATGAACTACGAGTGTGAGTGATATGTAGTGAGTAATTTATGTAAATATGAAATTGTGATGTATTGTAATCAAAATTGTATATGTATAGTGAGAGCTTGAATTTGTACTATTCAAAAATGTAATAAATATTTGTTTGAATAAAATTTCTATTTGAAATCAAATTCTGTATTATTTAATTTATTCAGCAAATATTTATTTAATCTGTGAAAAATAAAATAGTACATTAACAAATACATTTAACTAATGTATATATGTTTATTATCATCAAACAAAAATCATATAAGCGCATATTCAACAATCTCCCCCTTTTGTTGATAACAAACATATTTTTAAGATTTTGAATATGTTAAATGTATTTGATCATTCATATGCTCTAATTGCTCCCCCTATTTAAATGCTTCCTCTCTACACAAAGCTCCCCCTACATATATGCATACAAATAAAAATATGCAAATGACCCTAGATGCAAATAGAAAATTATTTGACCTTTGCTTGATTTTATTTGACAAAATCTTAACTTTTCTCTCCCCCTTTTGTTATCAACAAAAGAATAATAGTGTTAGAGAAAATAGAGATAAAGTGATCGATATTAATCCAACATTAAAACTCAATTGAATATAAATATTAAATTTCAATAAAAAAATCAAACAAAAATCGTAAATATTTTGTTAGGCGCATATTCCACTTTTAGAATGATGGGAATTATGTCATCATATAAAACCATACAGTTGTGTCTAATTGTGGTATATTTATATTAGGAATATGAATATCTACTAACCATGCATAACCGTTAGGACTTTTAAATGAGATTAGTAGTATTCCAATTTTTTTTTAAAATGAATTCAAGTATCTTCTAACCACGCATAACCGTGAGGACTTTTAAATGGGATTAGAATCAACTTGTTTATTTAAAAATCAACTTTTGATATGCGTTCCATACATGCATAACCGTGAGGACTTTTAAATGGGCATGGAAGCACATAACAAATTCCAAGTAATTCACCCATGCATAATCGTGAGGACTTTTAAATGAGAGTGAATACTTTGGTATTTATTTATTATTATTTTTTAGTATATAATTTTTTTTGTTATTTTAAAAAAAATGAAAAAACGAACGATTCCTATTTAAAGTAGCACATATCGACAAACTATATAGAATTTTGATGAGTGATGGTCATTAGAAATATGATAGATATAGAGATGGCCATGGAATTTTTACCAACAAAAAGTTTTATAACTCTTGTTAAAATTTCTAAAGAAATTTACTAACTATACCATCTCGAGTCATAATGTATGATAAATATCAACACTCATCACTTTTTCAATCACTATTTATCTTTTCGATAATTATTAGGGAGTCAGATTAGTCAAAATAGTCATTTAAAATCAAATTCAAAAATAATTATGAAATCAATTTTTCAAAATGACTAATCTGAAAATATGGTCAAAAATGATTTTCTCGAGGGGGTTATATAAGAAAATTTTCTGCTATTTGAAAATTATTTGAAATGAAAAATATGCAGATATTTTCTTTGAAAAACGATGCAATTACTAAATGTCTCAAAAATCACGTTCAACTAGTAATTTTTCTATCAACTAGATTACCAGTGTAATCTGCATCTGAATTTTTTTTTTCACTCAAAATTATCATTAATTGGATGACATAAACCAGATTGTGAAATTTCAACAAACTATCTCAGAATGAAATTTTCTTGAATTTGAAATGAAGCCATATTAACAATCAAACAAATATCATAGTGTTGATCTTAGAAGCCATAGGATAAACATCTATATTCATGAGTAATCATCAGCCATTAAAACATTATTATCATTCCAAACAGTTTCTTGAAGTTTCAAAAATTTCTTAAAATCCTTTTTACAATTTTTAGATGAAATTCTTTAGGATTTTAATTGAAGTCGTGTCAAAAGAAATTGTGAATATATAGTTAGCCAAATGTATTATCAATCAATAACACCATCAGTAATCCGAATTAATCTACATTAAGTATTTCAAGGATAAAAGCATAATTGGCCAACAATTTTGAAAAAGTCAGAATCAAAATCATCATCTTTTCATCATCTCAATATTGGCTGATTTTAGTTCATAATATGGTGCAGATTATCACATTTAATATATCGTTCAAATAAATATACATTTACCTGTTTTACCTTTACAATATTTTTCGTTGTTGTCCGTTGTGATTCTGTCACCTTTATACTAGGCTAAGGAACTTTGCTTTGTCGCCCGTTGTGTTTCTGGAACAGCCAAAATCCAGAGAACACTGTTGTTGTTCCTTAGCCTGCCACCACACCTACACGGAAAAAGATTTATGTGAACTATTTGTTTTTATAGGTCCATGGTTGTTAGTGGCAGAATATTTAGAAAAATAATTTTGTGGAGACCCAAAACTATTTATAATTGTTCCCTTCGGCACCCAAATTTGTTTAACTTTGAGAGATTTTATATTTGTGCCTTTTGGAACCCAAATCGGTATAGTTTTCACATGTTTGGGTCTATACCAACAATTATTGTGATTGTGTCCATATTTTCTACAAATTGTGCACATAGAATTAACTTGATTAATATTGCTTTCAACAATTTTCGAACTATTATATCCAAGTCCTTGTCTAACCGTATTAACAGTTTGCTTTCCTAATAGCATGTTCAACGATTTTACACTTTTTGAAAGTTTATCTAAAGTCGTTGACAATTGTTGGACTTGTGTTTTGAGAGATTCATTTTCGTTTAACAATTGTGTGCACTTTTTAATAGAATTCTCTCTCCTAGTATTTTCACTCTCTTTTAAAATCAGAATTTCATTTTCAAGCGATTTCATTTTAATTTCTGATTTTTTAATTTCTTCATCAAATGTTGGACACTTATCACACTTAGGGATCCTACTTTGATAGGTTTGAACTAATTGGTCAAGTTGTTCATTTAATTCTATCAAAGTGTCTTTTTGTGATTCAAGTTTAGCGTATATTTCCCTAAGTCGTTCAAAACAGCCATTTACTTCATGAAAATATATAAGCAACTCTGAATGAGTAAGTTTTGATACCTCGCTTGGCTCATCATCATCGCTGTCAGTTATATTCACCTCGAAGGCACAAATCTGCTTTTTCGCTCTCACTGCCAGTGCTTTTATCATCCTCATCCATTTCATCCCAAGTGGCTGCAAAACTTTTCCTTTTCTGTTTCTTTCCATGGCTGAATTGATTCTGTGGGCAATTTGGCTTGATATGACTGGGGTTGTTGCACTTGTGACAGATGATTTTCTGTTCTTCTGAGTAGTCTAGTGCTTTACCTATTCTGCTTTTCAATTCCTGATTTCGAGCTGGATTTCCATATTTGCGATTCCACCTTTTGAATTTCTTTATTACTAGTGCCAGCTCTGCTGCTCCATCATTATCATCGTTATCATCATCATTTTCAGTTGTTCCTTTGAGCACTATTGATTTCTTTCGAGTATCTCCTCCTTCACGCTCTTCCTTGAATTTCATTTCTAGCTCATAAGTGGTGAGATTTCCGATGAGTTCTTCAACTTTCATTTGTTTTAAGTCTTTTGATTCTTGAATGGCAGTCACCTTTGCTTCAAATTTTAGTGGAAGGACTCTGAGGATTTTTCAGACTATCTCCAACTCTGTATATGATTTTCCAAGAGCTTTTGATTTGTAAACGATATTGGAAAGTCGTCCATGCATCTCTTTGACATTTTCTTCCTTCGCCATTGTGAAGTTCTCGTATTCGCTGCTTAGCATGGCAAGGCGAGATTCTTTGACTTGAGATGTTCCTTCGTGAGTCACTTCTAGTGTGTGCCATATTTCCTGCGTAGTTAGACAATGTGAGACATGATTAAATTCAAATTGATCCAATGAACAGATAATAGAATTCATAGCTTTAGCATTAGTATTTTGTAATTTATTTTCTAGCTCCGTCCATTGTTCCTTTGGTTTATCTACTTTCTGATTATCTATAGTTATAGTCGGTGTTCTATAACCTGTCTCAACAATATTCCAAGCGTCAATGGTTTTCAGAAAGATTTCCATCCTATTTTTTCAATAAGCATATTCACCATTGAACATTGGTGGTCTAACTATGGATTGACCCTCAGCAAAAGCAGTATTAAAAGAAGCCATTTTAAAAATTCAAATTTTTAAAACAAAAATTGGTTTTTGAAAAACGAATTTTAAAAACAAACGGCTTTTGTTCCTAACTCTGATACCACTTGTAGGATCGATTTCACCCTAGAGGGGGGGTGAATAGGGTGATGGTATAAATTATAAAAATTAATTGCGGAAGCTTATAAAATAATTTCAACACAGATCACAGAACAATAGCAGCACAGATAATAGCAGAATAATAAATGCAGAAATAGAACGACATAGAATTTACCCAGCTTCGGCAAAACCCTGCCTACGTGCTGCCCCTAATGTTTCTACTAGAAATTAGATAGTCAGACGCTTACACACGTAAACTTATGACACCCGCTATCGACTAAACCTAACTCTATGCTCAAAACCCTGCCACAACTCAGCCACTGAGTTGCGAATTCTCAAACTATGCCACATAGTTTGTCCCCTAGTCACACGACTAGAAATTTAAACAGTTTAAAAAGAAAATACAAATTGAAAACAATTTAAAAATAAAATAACCCTAATCAAACAATTAAAAGCCCTTATTAAAATAGCCGGCCCCTTTTGTTTATTATTTGGCCCGTTCTCTTTATTTTGGTTAGTGGCGGCTTTGTTCTCCGATCCAAATTAGGGCTTCGATCCAAATTACGGTTTTTTGACGCGCCCTCTCTATGTTGATCGATCGCGTGGATAATTCACGAATAGCTTTGATCGATCTTTTCTCGTTGCTCACTTTGGCTGCTTCGTTGATCGAGTTCTATCTTTGCTTCGGTATGTAATTTATGCTTTTGTGCTTTAATGTTTTCGTACTTGAACTCGATGATAATGCCGATGATGATTATTGCAATTTATAGAGATTGAATCCTGTATTTGCATTCGTCTGGAGTTAGTTGAATTTGTCAATTGATATAGCTCGGTCGTTCGATATTGATTGAATGTTGATGATGATTTCTGACTTTATCAATTCGTATATTTTTGGTTACCTGATATTCACGGCTTTGATTTTGAAATTGCGATATATTTGGTCAAAACGGAATTTTGATTTCTTTTCGTTATGACCATGCCTTCGACTCCGTTCCTTTTTCTGTTGACTTGTTTGATTAAAAAAACGGTTTTGACTTGGTTACACACGGCTATGTACATGAATTTTTGTATCACTGTAACCTGTACTGTTGCCTGATCTTTGTTGCCTCTATTCATTGTTTAGCTCGGCTAGATCACTTGTTGGCATTTGGTTGTAGTTGGTCTGACCTTAACTTTACTTGAGCATCAACTGGTCTCTGATCTTTTGTTCCATGTAGTCATTGTATACATGATGGATATTTACTTGGTTGAAACTGGTCACTCATGTTGTAAGTGATTTGTGCATTTGGTTTGAGTCACTGATTTATGCATTGAGTTGCATCACTGGTCTTTGCATTATGTAGTTGCCATATCTTGAGCTCGAGCTCTATGCACACTGATGCATTCTGGAGTTGGTCTTGTTGTAGTTTGGCTTTGTGTACGTGTATATAGTTGTGTAGCTTCACTTGCATTTGTATTCTGATTCATTTATTCTTCTGTACAACACCTTTTCTTTGTTTTTCATTAAGGTCTGCATCTCTGATCTGGAAGCTTCACTATTTCATCTGATAGTTGAGTTTGTGCATTTTCTTTGTAGTTACTTTGGTTACTGGTTCATATCTTGTAATTGTAGACTAGCTTGCACACTTTGATCTACTTCATACCAGTAGCATTCATTAGCTCATGTGTTTCCATTGTTTATGTATTTGTGATACTCTGGTTTTGTATCACTTGATTTACAGTGCATTGTTGCTTGTGTATACTTGTGTGGTGGTGCACTTGCGTTGTGATTCTGTTGGACCTAGTTGTCCTATCTGCAGTGCACTGTCCACTATTCTATATTTTTGCTTCATGCTTCATTGTTATCTGGTAGCTCTCGAGTCTGTTTGCACTGGTTTGTGTATATGAGCAGTTTTACTTTGTTTTGGTTTATTTTGATTTTGGTCGAGGCTTTGCATTTGAGTTGAGTCATGGCAGCAATGGCTTGACCTTTGCATTTTGTTTGTTGTTTGGTGCCTTCTTGAATTTGTGTAGACTGTGCATTACACTTGAGTTGAATCCAGTTTCACAACTCGGGTTTGACCTTGTGCTGAAGTCGAGATTTTATTTATGTTGCACCTGAGTTGAACCCGTCTTTTTATTTGGGTTTGACCTTGTGCTCACCTGTCCTGTAGCATTATTAAGTGTATATTGGTGTGCACGACCTTGTGGCATATATAGTGATACACTGTTTATGTCACAAGTTGTTCGTGTATAATGGATTCAAAATTAAATGATGACGAACAACCCAAATAACTGAGGCAAATATCATTTTCAAAATTCACATTTTATTTTATATTGCAAAATATTTCTTTTTCAGTTTTACTGCGTTAGTGAATATTTTTTCAGATTGCTCAGATACTGTATTCTAACTGGAATGAAGTTGAAGATGAACTACGAGTGTGAGTGATATGTAGTGAGGAATTTATGTAAATATGAAATTGTGATGTATTGTAATCGAAATTGTATATGTATAGTGAGAGCTTGAATTTGTACTATTCAAAACTGTAATAAATATTTGTTTGAATAAAATTTCTATTTGAATTCAAATTCTGTGTTATTTAATCTATTCAGCAAATATTTATTTAATCTGTGAAAAACAAAATTGTACATTAACAAATACATTTAAACGAATGTATAAATGTTTATTATCATCAAACAAAAATCATATAAGCGCATATTCAACAACCACAAACGGTCATAATTCGCCACGAACGGCACCCGACCCCGAACGGTCGCAATTTACCTCGAACAGCACCCGACCATGAATGGTCATAATACACCTCGAACGACATCCGACCTCGAACGGTCCCAATTCGCCACGAATGACATCCGACTTCGAACAGTCACAATCTGCCTCGAATGCCATCCGACCACGAACTGTCACATATCGTCTCCAACGACATACGGTCTCGAACTATCGCTATTTATAATCAGGTAAAATTGTCGATCTCTTTACAAGTCATCAATATTATACGAACATCAAGCTTATGGCACTAAAAAACACACCTTCCTATCTCAAGGCATGTTTTGGGGGCAAAGTGTTAACCTGCCATTTGGCAAGGCAACATACATGCGGATTTAACCCAATCGACTGCACATGACATAGCATAGTTGACGAACAAAGATCGTGACATACTTAGAGTATAGGTTTTGGAGATGCTTGGAGTCTGCATCAAGTCGCCTTCGTGTTTACTTCGGGTTTTCTGAAGGGTTGCTTTAGGTCAAAGAAGTGTTCGCTTTGGGTCAAGGAGGCAACTGCTTCGAGTCAGAGTAATGGATCGATAGGTATCCACGAGGCCCCTATCAATCTCGTATCCACCCTATTCATATCCATCAAATTTGCACTCATTCCTTTCGTATCCATAAGGAAGATGCATCTCTCAGATTGATCAAGGTCCATTGTTCAACAGTCATTCATTTCATATCGATCCATGTTGATGTATGTTTCGTATCGATCGGCTGAATAATCGATATGAAACCAACTCTTCCCATCGATAAGAAGCATCCCACAGTCAACGATATGAAGACAGCACCAAATGATCGACATGAAGAGTGCATACCAGCATCGATGCGAAAGTAATGGCATATGATCGATATGAATAAGGTAAGTCAACCTAGAGAAATGGTCACTCAGCATGAAACTTGGATCTTTACGTGATTACTGCTCCACGTCATCAGTGCATAACCGATAGATACAAATAGTCATCGATCCAAAGTTGATCGATACGAAGATATCGATGTGAATGTTCCAGCCTACCTACAATATGAACATTGGATCGATCATAATTTGAGATATACAAGTCCAAATATCTTCAAATTTTCATGATAACTTACGTACCACCTCAACAATGCCTCTGATCAATTTCGGCTTAAACGGATGTCATTTTGATCGATACGAACAAGTTAGTGATCGATCAGGGTTCGATCCCAAATTACCTCAGATCGATCAAGTGGGCCCACCCATATGGGAGAAGAGGTATTCTAAGATCTAAGCCAAATATTTTCAGAGTACACCTATAAATAGCAGCCCTATGCCTTCAAAAAAAGGACCTTTGACTCCATTGCACTGTTACACTACTGGAGATCCATTGTAGCTTGAGTGTTTGAGTTATTCTCTGTTGTAATCAGTTAGCAATCAGCAATAAAGATCAAATCATTCAAAGTAGAAGTAGGCTACAACGCCGAACCACTATAAACCCTGTCATTTTACCGCTTTTCTTTTAAATTTTGAGTGTTCTTCATATTTATATCCTCTACATTTTGTCTATCCGTGATCTGAGATTGTGAATTGACGCTTTCATCTGCAATTGGGTGTTTGTGATCAATTTTGGCGTAAACAATGAAAGCGTAGCCTCCTGCCCGTATTCTATACTGCTCCATGCGCTATCCAAACGTGTTATCCCTAATCTACTGATTTAAGAGTATCCGAGATAATAAGTAGCAAAACATAAAATCTCATGTCAGATAAAAATCTGGTGTGAGAGACACATCATCTCAAAATTACCATAAAAGTCGTATATATTAAATATGGCATATGATATGGAGAACCATACTTGACATGTCCTTGCATCGAAAGAGTTAGCACATAACAATCGATATATGCTAATATACTATCTTCTCCATATAGGTGTACTATAATTAAAGCATAATGCCAGTGTCTAGGTATACGCTCGAAACACATACATCGTATGACAGCCTAAAGTGATTAAACAACCATGGAAAACATAACATTCATTAATCAATCCTTACCACCACTCATGTGTGTTGGATATATGACAACTCGTATGACCAATTGATGTGCACGTAAATGTGCATATATTTACATCTATATTTTAACTTTTTTTTCAAATAAACATCATATTTGGATATTTTAACATGTTTGAAACCAAAATTCAATTATTTTCAAAACATCATATTCTCATCTTCATTCAGGGGCAAAACGGTTATTTTTGTGCATTTGTCAATGTAAGAATTTTTACTTGGATATTTTTTATAAGTTTTATAGGATATTTTGATGCATATGGAAGAGAGATTCATGATGATATATGCATGCACGAGGAACTACAAAGGAATGAAGAGGAAATAATTCAAATTCAAGATCATGGAGGATCTCACCCACTTACCTTGATTTTCAATCAGGAGCTAAGCACATGCTAAAAGGTCATTAAAGCTTCATGTACATTTAAGTAGGGGATTAGTGAATGTTAATGATTAATTAGTGGCCACACTACCTCAAGGATACTTTGGGAAGCTCTCTAAAAAAGGAATTAGGATTTTATGCATATATAAATAGCCCTCTTATGTACATGAGACCATCTACAACTCTTTCATTTTTGTTAGGAAATTAAAAAAGTAAGTTGTAAGCTCTATGTTGAGTGAAATAAAAATGGCTTCCAAGTCTCTTTCTTCTCTCTTTTCTACATGCTTTTCTTTGTTTTATTGTTAATGTTTATTTGTATGCTCTCTTTCTCTTTATGTTTATAGCTTAGATTGATATTCATGCAAGTAGTGTAGTTTATATTTTTATGCAAGTAGTTAGTAGCTAATCTCTTTTGCTTTCTTTTCTTATTTTCTATTTTCTTCTCTTTTTAATGTTGAAATTTACTTTTGTTGCTTCAATGCCACAAATGAGTAGCTAAACCCCTTCAATTTAGGGGTAATGAAGCTCTCAAATATTATGTAATTTCAACATTTCTATTGTTTACGATCTCATTTGATTTATGCTTCATGAAGTAAATTTTGATGTAAGTTTATACAAGTGGGTTTGATAGCTTATATTGCTTATGCAAATGAGCTATTCTTATTCAACATAAACACAATTTACATCATCATTTGTTAATTAATATTTGATTTTGAAATGAAAGTAAAAATGGAATTTGATGATCAATGTTACTAGTTACAATAGTAAATAGATCATACTTAAAATAGCTTTTGCTTCATTTTCATGAGAATTAAAAGTGGTATAATTGTTGTATTATAGTTCGATGGTTTGAGTTATGTTAATTAATAACATAAGCAAACCATACTTATGATAAATACAATAATTATTTCACTTAATATTAAAGCTAGAGATAATAAATTATTGTTTGTTGATTTACAAAAAATTATGAGAGTGGATTTATCCTTAAATTGTTCTCTAGTTCAAAAGTTTTCGAATCATATTTTAATTCTAGTTCTAGCTTCATTTTGTTTCTAGTTAATAAATTCTCCTCCATTTGGTCTAATTTGATTGAATAGATTTTTAAACTCTAACAATTCTCTGCGGAATGACCTGTATTCACCACGTACTACGATAATACGCCATGCGCTTGCGGTAAAATTTAATTTGAAATTTTTCGACGGTTTTTTAATCGATAGAAAATCCGCCGATTAACAAGTTTTTGACGCCATTGCGGGGAAATTGTTTTGAGTTTAATTTTCTATTTTTCGAATCATTTTTATTTGATTTTTGTGTGTGTTTGTTTTGTGTGTTAGATTGCATTATGAAAAATTATGTGTTGTTAGTTAAAAAAAATTGTGTGAATGTTATTTTGTGTGCTTGTCCCTTGTTTTCTTGTTTGATTTGCATTTCTATTAGTTAAAAAAAAACAGATACATTTCAGAAAAAAAAACATTTCATTACATTTTTCTTTCTTCTTTTTACGGCACTTGTACAAAGTTTTCAAGTTACATTTACAATTTCACTTTCTAGTTTTACATTGCAGTAACTTTACAGACTCTAATCAACCCCTATGCCATACATTTCCACTCAAACTGTCATTACCACAACCATCTTCTATCACCACATCCACTTCAAATACTTCCATTACACTTGCTACTGCTTGTCTCTCCTTTACCACTGTCTCTGTAAATCATCTACCCAGTGTTGGAATTCCTATAGTGAAAAATGAATGACAAATACACATATTGTCCCACATCGCCTAATACACTAAGAAAGCCAAGTATATTAATAGCTTTCTCAAAGTGGAGGTTGGGGGCCTGGGGCTCCCAAATGTATGCTTCGTTGTGAGGAGGGAGATCATGCATCACCACCACACGCGAGCGCGCCGCCGCCACCGTCCGACCGACCGACCGAACCGGGTACGGGTACGGGTCTAAAATGACCATTCTTTTTACTAGGCCACTGTTTAACGGTTTTGGGCTTCGTCTGAAACTGGGCTGGGCCTGGAATTTGAAGAGAAGCGGGCGGGTGAAGACAGACGCGGGGTTTTTGCCTGAGGAGATGCGACTGTTCATAAGCGGACGCGAACAGTAGCGGGTGCGACCCGTTAGTAGCAAACAGGTGTGGCCAAACGCGAGCGGGTGCGACCCGACTGAAGCGGTACAAGCAAAACAGTACCAGGCGGTACGAGCGGGTGCGAAATAGTAGCAGGCGGGCGCGACCCGTTAACGAACAGCAGCGACCAAAAGGCAACGGGTGCGACCCGTCAAGCGGACGCGACTGTTTGAAGGGATGCGGACGAAATTATAAATAGGAGAGAATACTGATCACATTCTCATCCGATTCCAATCTAATTTCTTCTGCTTCTTTGCTCTACTGCTCAATATTCCATATATCACAGAGTTGACATGCTCATTACAATCTCGTGCAGATTACGTCTGTTGTATCTTGGGAGAGTTTTTAAGTAAAATTCTTAAGGAAATTGTTACGACGAGCCTCAGACGGAATTTCCTTTATATACTGGTTAGATTCACTGTAATCTTTCCCGTTTATAAGTTGTACTATTTCTTACAATAGTATAACGTTGTTGTTGTAATTTATTTACAACGTAACTTATTGTTACATTTATCTAATACAGAATTCCAGCGTAATGGAATTCTAATTAATAAACTTGTGCGACGAGTTTATTGTAGCGTGCTATCTGTTTTAGTACACTAGACATATAACATCTTAAGAATTTTACTGTTTTACACTAAAACAGAGATGTTAACAGTTGACAACATGAAAATGGATAAGTCCAACTTTTTAGCGGTTATTTCTGAATGCAATTTGATTCAGAACCCTAACCAATGGTGGGTTGACACAGGAGCTACTCGTCATGTTTGCTTTGAAAAATCCATGTCTTCAACATACCAGAAATTCGATCAGAAAGAAAGACTCTACATGGGTAATTCTGCAGTTTCCATGATCGAAGGCAGTGGCACAGTTATCCTCAAGTTCACTTCTGGAAAAACTGTCAAATTGAATGACGTGCTTCACGTTCCAGACATACGCAAGAATCTCATCTCTGGTGCAGTCCTATCAAAGAAGAGATTCAAGATGGTGTTTGAGTCAGACAAGATGGTTCTGTCCAAAGCTGGAATGTATATCGGAAGGGGATATTTATGTGATGGCCTATTTAAGGCAAATATAGTCGTTACCGGCAATAAATCTATGCATTCTGATTGTGCTATTAATAAAATTGAAGTCTCTTACTTGCTTGAGCACGAAATTTTACTATGGCACGATAGATTAGGACACATAAACTTCCGAAAAATGAAGAAATTATCAAACTTGGGATTGATTTCAAATTTCCAAGTAGATAAGAACTACAAATGTGAGACATGTGTAGAAGCAAAAATGGTCAAACAACCATTTAAACTGTTGACAGAAGCACCGAACCATTAGGTTTGGTACATACAGATTTATGTGATTTTAAATCACTACCTACAAGAGGTGGGAAAAAATATTTTGTTACTTTTATTGATGATTATACGCGATATTGCTATGTATATCTTTTAAGTAGTAAGGATGAAGCAATAACCACGTTTATAAAATATAAGGCTGAGGTAGAAAATCAGTTAAATAAAAAGATCAAGATATTGAGATCTGATCGAGGTGGAGAATATGAATCACCATTTGAACAGTTCTGTGCCGAAAATGGTATAATTCATCAAACAACAGCTCCATATTCACCACAACAAAATGGTGCAGCCGAGAGGAAGAACAGAACGTTAAAAGACATGATTATTGCCATGCTTTTAACTTCTGGTCTACCGACGAACTTGTGGGGGAAAGCCTTAAATATGTCTAATCACATATTAAACAAAGTTCCTCACAATAAAACGGGAACAATTCCATATGAGATATGGAAAGGACACAAACCAAGCTTTAAATACCTCAAAGTGTGGGGGTGCTTGGCAAAAGTTCCAGTTCCGCCTCCCAAGAGAGTCAAACTTGGATCAAAAACCGTAGATTGTTATTATCTTGGGCCAGCCCAAAGTAGTAGTGCCTACAGATTTTTGGTATTCAAGTCTGATATAAATGATATTCATGTAAATACAATCATGGAATCAAGAGATGCCTCATTCTTTGAAGATGTGTTCCCACATAAAAGAAACGATGGAAATCCTGTCCCAAAAAGGACAAGAGATAACAGAGATGAGACATGTGAAGATGAAACTCATCAGGACAACGAGGAGGTTGAACCAAGAAGAAGCGTAAGGGCAAGAACTTCCAAAACATTTGGTTCGGACTTTTTTACATATGTATTAGAGAACGAACCTCAAACGTACAAGGAAGCAATGTCATCTTCTGAATCCTCATATTGGAAAGAAGCAATCCAAAGTGAGATTGGTTCAATTCTAAGTAATAAAACTTGGGAAATTGTTGATATTCCACCAGGAATAAAACCAGTTGGCTGCAAATGGATTTTCAAGAAGAAAATGAAAGCAGATGGCTCTATCGACAAGTATAAAGCCAGATTAGTAGTCAAAGGATATCGTCAAAAAGAAGGAGTAGACTTTTTTGATACATATTCGCCGGTAACACGAATAACCTCTATAAGAATGCTAATAGCAATTGCGTCCATCTATAATCTAGAGATTCATCAGATGGATGTAAAAACAGCATTCTTAAATGGAAATCTCGATGAGGAGATTTACATGGAGCAACCTGAGGGATTTATTTCCAAAGGAAATGAAAACAAAGTCTGTAGATTAGTCACATCATTATACGGACTAAAACAAGCTCCAAAGCAATGGCACGCAAAATTTGATAGTGTCATGATGAGAAATGGTTTTCGTATAAATGAATGTGACAAATGTGTTTATTATAAACAACTTGGACAATCATATGTGTTGATCTGTCTATATGTGGACGATATGCTAATATTCGGTCCAAATACTCAGGTAATTGAGACCATAAAGAAAATGTTGATCAACAATTTCGACATGAAAGACTTGGGTGTTGCAGATGTTATTTTGGGAATAAAAATAACAAGAACACCTAATGGAATTGAGTTATCTCAATCACATTATGTAGAAAAAGTGATTGAAAGATTTCAAAATTTTGGAATTAAAGGAGTAAATACACCTTTTAATCCATCAGAAGTACTGCATAAAAATTCTAATGAGAGTGTAATGCAACTGGAATATTCTCGTGTAATAGGATGTCTCATGTATCTCATGAATTGCACAAGACCAAATATAACTTATGCAGTAAGTCGCTTGAGCAGGTATACAAGCAATCCAGGGAAGGAACACTGGAAAACACTAATGAGAGTGCTTGGATATTTAAAAAATACCACTAACTATTCCTTACATTATGGAAAATATCCTGCCGTCTTAGAAGGATATAGTGATGCAAACTGTATTGCAGATTCAGAGGAATCAAATTCAACAAGTGGTTATGTCTTTACCCTAGCGGGGGCAGCAGTGTCATGGAAATCTACTAAACAAACATGCATAGCTCGATCCACTATGGAATCAGAGTTCATTGCATTAGATAAAGCAGGCGAAGAAGCAGAATGGCTTCGTCACTTTTTAGAAGATATTCCGTTTTGGCCTAAACCTATACCGGCCATATGCATACACTGTGATAATCAAGCTGCGCTAAGCAGAGCGCACAATTTTGTGTATAATGGAAAGTCACGACATATTCGTCGACGCCATAACACAGTTAGGCAGTTACTCTCTAATGGAACTATTTCCATTGATTATGTGAGGACAAATGATAACCTAGCGGATCTATTTACTAAAGGTTTATCAAGAGAGAAAATTGACTGCGCATCGAGGGGAATGAGTTTAAAAGCCTAAACCAACAAGAATTACCTTATACGGAAACCTATCCTAGCGACTGGAGATCCCACAGACTAGGATCAATAGGCAAACCAGTTATGAGTAACTCAAGAAGTAATGCATTTGTCTGGACTTGGTCCAACTCCATTCCTATGGTGCACAATATAAATGCATGCCTACAGAAGTATTTAAAGGTTAAAACTATGTTTTTTAATGATGACCATATCTTGGAAATAACAAGTGGGGTATATGTAGGATACTCTTAATGGTTGCGATCACCTATGTTAGTGTGAGCTGGGTCGGCTCTATGAGAATATTAAAAGGCTTTTATTCTCTAAAACACTAGCAGAACCAAAAATTGTTCAGGACCAAAATGAACACAACCAAGAGATTGGATGAGAAGGGAATCAATGCTCGTAAAGCTTATTGTCTGGATATACAATAAAGGCCGACGGTTCAAGATGAAATAATTCACCGATTAGCCAAGTAGATCCGATAAGTTTTAACTAGGGAAAGTTCAAAGTGAAATATCTACTTATCCACGATAAAGCATTATTCCATATGTACTCTGTGATATTTCGCTTTGTGTGGGGGATATGTATATTATCATTCATGTGGGGGATTGTTGGAATTCCTACAGTGAAAAATGAATGACAAATACACATATTGTCCCACATCGCCTAATACACTAAGATAGCCAAGTATATTGATAGATTTCTCAAAGTGGAGGTTGGGGGCCTGGGGCTCCCAAATGTATGCTTCGTTGTGAGGAGGGAGATCATGCATCACCATCACACGCGCGCGCGCCGCCGCCGCCGTCCGACCGACCGAACCGAGCCGGGCTCGGGTACGGGTACGGGTCTAAAATGACCATTCTTTTTACTAGGCCACTGTCTAACTTCCCCGACCAATTCATCTGCCACTTATAACATCATAACAGGCTATACATTCTCACCACTGCCAACACTGCAACAACCACCATCACCACCACATTATTTACCCACGGCATACAATCCCAGTTACAACAGCTGAGTGCTACCCCATTACCATCACCATACTATCATCTACCTCATCATCAACTGCTTCATTCATCTACTTTCCTCTGTCAAATTCCGTACTACTACAAACTCTACACTATCTGTTGCCTTGCAACTGTTGCTTCAACATTTCTACAATTCATTTACACTACCATCATCAACATCATACACTGACTGGTCACAGCAACCACAGTATATCACTGCCACATTACCCCTCTCCACCACCATAGTTTCCTGTCATCTACCCCTGCCTGCAAAACTTTACAACAACCAGTAAAACCACTGCCTAACTCAGACTTGCTTACTCCTCTACCAACATTCAGCATTCTCCTGAACTTGCTCGACCACCAATGCATCACAGTCCACAAATAACTTTTCACAGACTTGCTTCACCACCTGTTGAATGCAACTACGCGCACCAGCAACCATCGACAGAAGCAAAAGCAGCCATTACAAACTCCTGTACAACTCCATCTACCCTCATTCATCAAGCAACATACCCTGACTTCCATTTTACAGCGGCCTACACCTTCAAACATCATATCACACTGCCAATAGTGCAGCAAAACAACTCGCTTCACTACCCATACAATCAACTGCGCCTCTCCAGTCACATCTCTTACCGCCATTCTCATCACCAGTCAAGCAAACAAGAAAATCCCAATCAACGAAAAAAACATACCCTTCAGCCAACAGCAACACCGCAAACCACAACTCCGCCAATCCACGCTTCTAGACGTCGCACAATAGTCAGCAACAATCACCAGAACATTCGACTGCACATCCTCCCAAATCGCCGCTCGAACTCGAACCAACCAACCCCCAATCGAAATCTGCGGCAAGCAGACAACCCACGTCTGCCACCTGAATAATCGAGAAATTGTGACCCAAAGAATCGATAAGAATCTGAATCCACGCTCGAACACTTGAATTGTCGAAACGCCTCACTTCAATTTTGATTTCGAGTGGCCTTCGGTTTTGATTTCTTGTTGTTGTTTGATTTTGAAATTATTTTTTTAGAAGAGGCGAACTTTAAGAGGACTTGGACATAGGCTGTAGGCTTTGGATAAGAGGCAAACTTTATTTATTTATTTACTTATCTTTTGGGTTCATATTTTCCTTAGTTTCTTCCTTTTCTTTTTTTAAGAAAATAAAAAATTTTGAATTTAATTTAACCTAGTTTTTTTTAAAAAAAGAGGGAGTTTGCTTAGTTCTGTTTCGTTTCCATCATCTAAAAATACTTTTGTTTTGATTCCATATATTTTGTTTTTATTTTTCAAGTTGTCAAAGCAGAATACCAAACAAAAGAAGTGCTTGCCAAAAATAATCGATTTCCTGCTTGCTTAAAAAAAAATCGTCGCTTAAAAATAAATTGCTAAATAATTGGCACGCTCTGGTACTATATATATATATATATATATTTCAAAATCCAAAAAAAAAACAAACTTCATTTTAGTTGCATTGTAAATTCATGTTTACGTTTTGTTTTGCATTCATCTCATCTTATTTTCTTTTCTAAGGGAAATAACCCAATTCACATAAGGTGAGGGATTTTTTCACCCTTTTCTTAGCCCACAAAAACATTTCATCGTAGAATTTGGCTAATAATAAAGGTTAGACGTTAGACCTAAGCGCGTCACAAGCTCACTTAAGGCTTAATTGTATCTTCACAATTGTTTTATTTGAACGATTTTATTTCTTGGGTCTAGGATACGACAGATTAATAACCAGTTATAAAAATTACGGTGATACGTAAATATTATACTGGTTGTTCCTTTGAAGGTACTTAAACGTTCGGTTACATTGCACGGTGATTCGTGGTGCATCGATAACCCATGTCCGTTACCTGGTTGAGAAATATTTTTGTTGATTTAAGACAAAATATGATTATACAATTTTGGGTTAGCGGCTACCAAGGATAGAAAATTATAATTAAGTCATTTGCATTCATTTAGTTGCATTAGTTCATGCATATTTAAAAAAAATCAAAAATCAAAAATCCAAAAACAAATTGTAAATTTTACTTAACTTAGTTTTTAATCCCCAAAAAAAAATTCCTTTCCTTTGAAAATTTTCAATCAAAAACAAAAATCCAATAAAATCTCTTCAAAACGAATTTTTTTTTGAAAATTCAAAAAAAATACAAGTTTTCAAATCTTTTTTCATTCTCTAAACTCATTTCTAACTTCTTTCTCTTCTCGACTTTCACTTGTGCATGTGTACTTGGACCAGTGACACAACAACAAATCATTGGACTCGTGACCCTTCTACAAACCATTTATGTGACGCCCCACCTCTATACCCACGCTAGCCAAGGACACTACGGGGTAATGCCGTCAACTAACGCGGAGGATAAGGCTGTTGAGGAGCGACCATCCGCGTAATTGCTTTGTGCGAGCACCGATATGTCAGATAGTACAACATGCATTTGGTTTTAGGAGGAAATCCGACATACCAATACAAACTCAATGCTACTACCCGGTGGCTATATATATTCTTCGAAAACAAGTATAGAAATGAACATAACACAAATCAGTCACAGACATCCATATCACAAAGGCGGAAATAGATATGGATATATAATACATGAAGGTGTATATCAGAGTAGTGGTCAGACAAGATCCACACTATCACAAAAGAATAGCTACAAGTGCTAGACAAAAGAATATGGATACATCAATGAGTCTATATCTCAAATGTATACAACAAAAACTACTAATCTAAGTAGTTAGCCAAAAGTCAGGGTGATAATCCCAGATGTGAAGTCAAGCAGAAGTACCTGTAAAATATCGGTCTGACCCGAGTATTATTTAATAAGAAAATAATAAACGGACCAGTCTAGCTATAAATATCAAATGAAACGATATAGAATAATAGATATGACAAAAACGTATGATAACCATAAAATCATACTGTGATAAGTATGTAATTGAAAATCAACAAGAGATTAATCAATATCACAAGAATCTTCTCAAAGATCAAAAAGAATATCATACTCTTTATTTTTATTCACTAAAACCATAAGTATTGACAATTATATCAATGTCAATCACAAAAGTTAATGACACACAAATTCACCAACGCACAAATATTGATAAAACATATAAATGTAAATCATGAAAATTGGTGAAACACAAATTCTAGAAATCATCAATGGAAATCTAGAAATCACAAAAAGGGGGAGGCCTATCACAAAACGGGAGCATGAAAACTCACCAACACGTGTATCACAAAATGGAACGCTATTCCATGGTTGCTAACCATTAATTTTGTGCCGAAGCTCCATAAAACGGCCCGAAGACCATGGGTCGCTACCCCACCAAATTTAGTCGAAGCTCCATAGAAACGGGGTTTAGTCTCCCTCGTAGACAAAGAGACATTGCACATTTGCTAGTCTAAATCACAAAAATGATCATCAATGATCATCAAGAGGTGTCAATTACAGTAAGCTAGTAAATATATAAGCTTAGCCTCATATCCCTTAACTACTAACTTAACTTGAATATTTACGAACAAATTGTAGATCTCCACTCGAAAATTGTCACAAGAGATTCAATCGAACAAGTCCAAGAATTAACCGGCGAAGTAAACGCAGACGTTTCATACCACTTGTTTTACTAAGCCGTTTAATTAGATTTCTCGTACGAGTGAGATAAAGGTTTGTATATACTAGTAGATTGGAAAACGGTTTAAGAAACGAGCTTTGTAATAAAATAGTGTTGGAAATCGTTTTAATGAAAGAGTTTTGATATTTACTACTAGTATAGAAAACATTTATATTTTTAAAGTGACAAATCACAAAAATGATTGTAGAAACAATAAGTCACAAAAATTCACATTCGAAGACGTGAATAAAATACAAAGAATTCGATTCCAAATCCATCAAAGTGGAAATACCCTTGCGACTTAACAGTCATGACTTACGACTTAACATAAGTCAACACAAGAAATCAGCGGCTCAACGCATGCGAATCCATAGCATACGTCCTAAGAGATCAGCGACTTAAGAAATAGAATGCGTCCTAACAGAGTAACTTAATATGGCGCGACTTATGGCATGGCGCGACCTATAGCATGGCGCGACCTAAGTTGGTGCGACATAAAGCATAAGAGAAGGCTGAGCGTCCTAAATGGTGCGACCTAAGGGGTGCGACCAAGCCGAGAGACTTAAGTAAGAAGGCCGAGCGACTTAAAATGGAACGACCTAAGCAGGGCGTGACCTAAGTATGTGCGACTTAACAGTGCAAGCAGGCCGAGCGACCTAAGGAGGTCAGCGACCTAAGGCAGGCCGACTCATTGCAAGGCGAGCGACCTAAGGGGTTGCGACCTAAGGCAGGCCGACCTAACTGCAAGGCGAGCGACTTATGGGGTGGAACGACCTAATGGCTGAGCGACTTAAGGGGTAAGAGAAGGCCGAGCGACTTAAATGAGACCAATGGCGCGACCTAAGTGACGCGACCTAGCCGAGCGACCTAAGAGATACGGTTTAACATATGACCGAGCGACTTAAGTGGTGCGACCTAAGTATGGCGCGACCTACGTTGGTGCGAGCTAACTGCAGGCCGAAAGATATGTATGCAGGCCGAACGACCTAAGCAACAGAAATGCAAAAACTCTCTCAATTTGCAACCGATCGAGCACAGACGCTAGGAGATTACGGCCATCGGCTACCCGGTCCTATTGGCTCCTTGATGCATCACCGAAAACGTGTTCAATCATCACAGTTAGGATTTTTCAAAGATTTGAACCCAAAACGCCAAAAATTGGGATTTTCACCAATTCAATCCAAACCAAGAGCAAATGCATATGAATAAGTGTTAGGTATTCATACCCAATAATCAAAGGTAGTTATAGACAAAGATGTGAGATAAAAATCTCATCTTTACACAAAATCAATTAAGAAGAAGCTTGAAAGCAAAGAAAGAATCAACCACCCTTCAATCTCAACACAAGAAGCTTGAATCAATGGCTTCTCTTTGAATTTGGAGTTAGATGTTGGATTTGCAAATGAACTAGGGCTTGGAGTTTTAATTTCCCATTCCTCCCTCCATTTTTGATGAAGCTTGAGTGTTAGGAAATGAAAGTGAAGTTATGAAGGGAAGAGGGGGTTGAGCTAGAGTTAATAGTTTAGGCTAATGGGCTAAACCAAACCCAAAGCCCAAAGTGAAAAAGTGGCAAAATTCCACTAACTACAAACATATCAAAGTTTATACTCAAAAAGATCACAAACGGTGTTTTGGACCCAATGGAAGTGGTCCCGAGTCCTAATTTGACCGTATGCAAAAAGTAACTTTTCGAAATAAAATCCAACTAACGCTAAAATATAAAAATATAATATTTAAATATTCAATCGTAAAATATGCGGGTTGTTACAATTTAACTCGAACAGACGATCCTCCCAAACTGGCAAACGAAAATGCCCCTCTAACTCTTATGGATAGAATCTTTCTCGATAGAGTTTCCATTCCATCTTGCATAACGTTACCTGTCCCTATGGGTGACCATTTTGAAATTCACTTGAACCATATTGCCACACTTTTAAAATTTGGCAATTTCGAGCACGATGATCCATACATCTTTTTGACTAAATTCGAATAAGCTTGCGCAACCATTAAACTCCAACAACTTTCCGTTGATAGAATCAAACTTCGATTAACCCTATTCGCTCTAACGGATTACGCCAAAAAATAGTTGTACAACTTACTAACGAACTTGATTAAAACTTGAAAAGAATTCGTAAAAGCTTTCTTAAAAAAGTTCTACCCTTTGGAAAGAACAAGTAGAATTCAAAATGAAATTGTAAATTTTCATCAATTCAAGGGAGAACTATTCGAAAAATATTTTGAAAGATTCAAAGAGCTTTTGATAAAATGTCCACACCATAACTTCGAAAAATGGACGATTTTCTAAATCTTATACGATGGACTCGAAAACAGCCACGAACCATGCTCGAATCAATGTGCCAATACAACTTTCTTGCCCAACATCACGACGATGCTTGGCAATTTCTTGAAAACCTCGTTGAAAAATCATCACAATGGGAACGTTCGAATGAAAAATCAACTTACTCACGATCGAGTGCAAATTCGATAGGATCTTCTTTTGCTTTGGAAGTTAAGATCGACGCAATGATTAAAAAATTTGATAACGTTTTCTCACCGAATCAAATGAACCAAGCTTCCTAACCAACGTGTTATAAATTCATAGCTGATCAGTGTTCCAATTCTATCGAACAAATCAATGCGTTCAATAAAGCAAAAAATGACCCATTTTCTCCAACGTACAACCCTGATTGGAGAAATCATCCTAATTTTGCGTGGAACCAAAACAATCCCAACACGAATATAATTCTTCCCAATTTTCAAGCATTCCCGAATAATGCTTCAAATTATTCCTTTCAGCCCAACAATTTTCAACCAAACTTTGCGGGTCCGTATCATAATCAACCACAACAATCTAATTTCAACCAGATTCTGCTCATCCTCCCTAAGACGATAAAAGTTTAAGTTTACTTGAGAAAACTCTTGAAACGTTGGCTAAAGAAACTACTCAAATTCTTCAATCAAACGACAATTTGCAAAATTTATCGACCTCATATATGCAAAACACAAACCAATCAATTGCGAAACTCGAAATGCAAATGAGTAAATTAGCCATGTGTGTAAGTGAACGCGAACGAGGAACATTCCCTAGCCAACCCCTTCCAAATCCTAGAAATTAAAACGCAAATTCAAATCAAGTCCATGTTGTTCAAGATAGCAATGTCACCCAATTGAATGTTATCACAACTCTACGTTCCAGTAAACAAATCGATAATAAAGTCGTTAACCCAAATGATTTACCAGAAACCTCTCTTAAAACTTCTAAAACAATGAACGAAGCTGAGAAGAACATGGAGCCAAACATTGAATCGAATGCCAATCAGAATTCTTCTTCTTCCACTCAAGTAGACCCGCTTACCGAGTATCGTGTTCCATTTCCACATCATCTTCGACCAAAGAAACACTCGGACCAAATGGAAAATATGTTGGAAATTTTTAAACATGTGAAAGTGAACATCCCGCTTCTTAACATCATTCAACAAATCCCCACTTATGCAAAATTTCTTAAGGACTTGGGTAACCAAAAGCGACACACTCAAGTGCCCAAAAAAGTCTTCTTAGCCGCCAGTTGAGTGAAGTCTTGTCATAATCCATGCCTGTTAAATACAAGGATCCTGGATGCCCTATGATTTCGTGTACAATTGGAGACAAGACGATTAACAAATGTTTGATTAACGTAGGCGCGAGTGTCAATTTGATTCCATACTCCGTTTACGAACAATTAGGCCTAGATGCGCTCAAACCCACAAAATTATGCTTCAATTCGCCGATCGTTCGATTAAGAAGCACGTGGTAGAAATCGAGGACGTGCTCATTCGAGTAGGGCAATTCATATTCCTTGTTGACTTTATCGTTCTCGAAACACAACCCGTGACAAATCCCTCGAGTCAAATTCCATTGATTTTAGGCCGACCATTCTTAGCCACCTCAAATGCCTTAATCAATTGTCGTAACGGATCGATGAAAATCTCTTTCGAAAACATGACTTTGGATCTTAATATTTTCAACCTTGAGAGCCAGTCGAATGAACCTCGTGACCAAAAGTTGGAAGTTAGTTCCATTCATGAAGACTTCGAAACGAGACACTTGACCTTAACGACGAACGCAAAGCCGAATACGAAAAATTGTTTCCCAAAATTTCCAACGAGATTGAATACACTCTTCCCTTTGAATCGCTTCAAGTTGAGTCCAAATCTCAACCCAACTCTTTGATCAAAAAACTCCCAAAGTTGGACCTCAAACCACTTCCCGGTCACCTTAAGTACACATACTTAGGTGAAGATGAAACGTTGCTCGTCATAATTTCTGCAACTCTCTCTCTTGATCAAGAAACCTCGTTACTCCCTATTCTTTCAAAAAAAAGAGAAGCAATTGGATGGTCGATTTCTGATATAAAGGGAATTAATCCCGCTTTTGTTCAACATCGCATCCATTTAATCGATGATGCCAAGATTATTCGCGACGCACAGCGAAGGTTTAATCCAAAAATGAAAGATGCGATGCATGATGAAATTCTTAAACTTCTTGACAACAGAATCATTTACCCAATCTATGATAGTTCATAGGTCAGCCCAATTCACGTTGTACCAAAAAAGTCTAGGTTAACCATTGTCGAGAACGATTCAAACGAACTTATTTCAAATCGTACTCAAACGGGTTGGCATGTTTGCATTGACTATCGAAAACTAAATGCCGCAACATGTAAAGATCATCTTCCTCTTCCTTTCATTGACCAAATGCTCGAACATTTATCTGGCCATGAATTTTGCTGCATCCTTGATGGTAATTCCGACTATAACCAAATTCCAATCGCTCCCAAAGATCAAGAGAAGACGACTCTCACGTGTCCATTCGGTACCTTTGCTTATCGGCGTATGCCATTCGGACTTTATAATGCTCCTGTGACTTTCCAACGATGCATGGTTGGAATCTTTTCTGACACGATTGAGCACTTTTTAGAAATTTTTATGGATGATTTCTCTATCATTGGTGATTCTTTTTCCCAATGTTTACATCAGTTAGAGTTGGTTCTAAATCGATGTAAAGAAAAGTATTTGACTTTGAATTGGGAAAAATGCCACTTTATGGTCAAACAAGACATAGTGCTAGTACATATCATCTTAAATAAAGGCATTGAGATAGACAAAGCGGAAATCAATGTCATTGCAAATCTACTGATCCCCAAATCTGTTAAGGACATTCGATCATTTCTAGGACACGCTGGCTTTTATCGACGCTTTGTGAAAGACTTTAGCAAAATCACGCGTCCTTTGACGACTCTTTTTGAAAAGACATTCCTTTCGATTTTAAATCTGACCGTATCTCTTCTTTTGAACGTCTTAAGAACGAACTCATTTCTGCTCCAATCATTTGCGCATCCAATTGGGATCTTCCTTTCGAAATAATGTGTGATGCTTCAAACTTTTTCGTTGGTGCTGTCTTAGGACAACGTGTCAATAAGATCCTTCACGTCATTTACTACGGGAGTATGACTTCGAATGATGCTCAACGCAATTACACAACAACTGAAAAAATGATGCTCAACTCAATTACACAACAACCGAAAAAGAGATTCTATCTGTTGTTTTTGCGCTCGAAAATTTTCGAACATACTTGATAGGTTCATACATTACTGTGTATATGGACCACTCTGCACTTCGATGTCTCTTCGTTAAAAAGGATGCCAAATCTCGTTTGATTCGTTGGATCCTTTTACTTCAAGAATTTGACCTTACAATCAAAGACAAAAAAGGATCTGATAATGTCATAGCCGATCATCTGTCTCGTTTTTCGAATGCACCGTCTTCTTTTCCAATCAATGAAAACTTCCTTGGTGAACAACTTCTTTCGATTTCTATCGATCTATGATACGCTGATATAGCGAACAGCTTAGTCACTAAAGCAACTCCCTCATCTTGGTCCAAACAAGACAAATGCAAATTCGTGTCCCAAATGAAATATTTCTATTAGGACGATCCATATTTGTTCAAATATTGCCCCGACAAAATCAACCAATGTTGCATTACGGATAATGAGATCATGTGTGTTCTTTCGTTTTGCCACGATCAAGCATGCGGTGGACATTTCGATCCTCGAAAAACCGCAGAAAAGGTGCTTCAGTGTGGTTTCTATTGGCCTTCTCTTTTCATAGACTCATTTGAATTTTGTAAAACTTGTGATTGATGTCAAATGCTTGGATAAATTTCTCGACGAGATATGATGCCTTTAAATCCCATTCTTATGATCAAAATCTTTGATGTTTGGGGTATCGACTTTATGAGACATTTCCCAGTTCTTTTGGAAACTTATATATCCTTCTCGTTGTCGATTACGTTTCAAAATGGGTCGAAGCCATTCCGTGCAACACCAATGACCATAGAATTGTTGTGAAATTTCTCAAAGAAAACATCTTTTCGAGGTTCGAAACACCTCACACAATAATCAGTGATAACAGAACCTATTTTTGTAACCATTCTTTTGAAACTTTAATGAAGAAATACTCGATAACCCACAAGTTATCCACTCCATATCATCCTCAGACTTATGGGCAAGTTGAAGTTTCAAATCGTCAAATAAAACAAATCTTGGAGAAAACTGTCAACAAAAATCGAAAAGATTGGTCTCAGAAATTGACAAGGCGCTTTGGGCTTACCGTGCTGCTTTTAAAACTAACCTTGGGATGTCCCCATTCCATTTAGTTTACGGTAAAGCTTGCCATTTACCCGATGAAATCGAACGTAAAACGTTGTGGGCAATAAAGAACTTAAACTTTGATCTTGAGAAAGCTGGCGAAAACCGAAATCTACAACTTAATGAACTAGAAGAACATAGGAACGACAGTATTATAACGAGAAAATTTACAAAGAAAGAACAAAAGTTTTTCATGATAAGTCAATCCTACGGAAAATGTTTTCGCCTAAACAGAAAGTTCTTTTATATGACTCAAGACTTCATTTATTTCCTCGAAAACTTAAATCGAGATAGACCGGACCATTTGTGGTACGAACTATTTTTCCACATGGTGCCATAGAAATAGAAAACTCCAAGGATGGATCAATTTTCAAGGTCAACAGTCATCATTTGAAACTTTCTTGAAATTTCCAAATAACCAAGAGGAGGAGCTCATGATCCTTCATGAGCCAGGCTACGTCTAGTAAGAATGTTAACCCTCTTTTGTAAATATGTACATAGTCTTCCCCTTTACACTCATTATATCATGCATTGACTGTGGGGACACAATCAAAATTAAGTGTAGAGGAGTCTCATTTTCATTTTTCATGGCATTTTTGAATTTTGAATTTTCTTTTATCTAAAAAAATCAAAATAAAAATTTCTAAATCTCAAAAACAAATTCTTTTTAGCATTTTGATTTATTTTTGAAGAAACATTATGGCATAAATATAAGTTTTGATTAATAAAATTGAAATTTCTGAAAATTTATTTGTCTCAACAAACATAAAAATGAAGTTTGATTACAAATAACAATGGTTTAACTAGTATATAGGAAGGTTCATATGTGTTAATTATGAAGTATGTTCTAGTTGAAAATCTTTGTTTAAAAAAGTGGTAAATTTAAAGTAAATGATATAACATTTTTATCTTCTAAGTTATATGGTGCTAAGATGATTATGAAAAACTCTCTCTTTCTAAAAAAAATTGAGAAAAAAAAAACATTTATATATACGTAAATATTTTCTATTAACACCTACGGTCGACAGGTGTACACACTTGTGTATACACTCGCCATGCTCTGTACCTTTCTCACATAAGCCTGAAAGGTAGTGCACGATCGGTTTATCTGGCCTCAGTTTATCTAAGCTAGTTGTATGTATATATAAATTCTTTTATTAATAATTCCTATAGTTGATAGGTGTTTACATTCGTGTGTTCACTCGCCATGCTTTGTATCCCCTCGCGTAAGCCCGAAAGGCAGTGTATGGGTAATATATCTGGCCACAGTTTACTTGAGTTAGGCATATGTAAATATTGTTAATATCAATAAGATTTTCAAATAAGAGAGAATAAGCAACTAAAATCTAAGAACCATTTTAACTTATTTGATTTAACTTGTTATTGAAAAGAAATTAAAATACCACTTTAATAAACTTTGATAATCAACTAAGGATCCATTTCATAATTACATTGTGTTATCAACCGAAACAACTAGCCAAACTATGGTCTATCTATTATGACAACTTGATTTTTATTGGAAATTTTGACGAGTAAATGACTTAAACTGTCAAAACAATGACAAAACTTGTATTTAACTTACTTATGGCTATTTAAAAGTAAACCTTTCATTTGTAAATATTTCCAAAAACCCACATTCACCTCTCTGTAATTAAATCTTGCATTTTGTAAATATTTTTAATTTGCATTTGGATTTTATGGGTAGTATCCGCTGAAAACCCTTACGAGACAACACTCGTCCTACTGTGGACACCCAGAGGTTTAACAGCTTGTTGCATATGCAATCATGCTCCCTATGAAAATGGATTTATCTTAGTTTTCCTTTATTCGAGGACGAATAAAAAGATAAGTGTGGGGGTATTTGATGTACACGTAAATGTGCATATATTTACATCTGTATTTTATCCTTTTTTAAATAAACATCATATTTGGGCATTTTAACATGTTTAAAACCAAAATTCAATTAGTTGCAAACTATCATATTTTCATCTTCATTCAGGGCAAAACTATCATTTTTGTGCATGTGTCAATGTAAGAATTTTTACTTGGACAATTTTTATAATTTTTATAAGATATTTTGATTCATATGGAAGAGGGATTCATGATGATATATGCATGCATGAGGAACTACAAAGGAATGAAGAGGAAATAATTCAAGTTCAAGATCATGGAGGACCCCACCACTTACCTTTATTTTCAATTAGAAGCTAAGCACATGCTAAAAGGTCATTAAAGCTTCATGTATATTTAAGTGGGGGATTAGTGGATGTTAATGATTACATGTTGGCCACACTACCTCAAGGGTACTTTGGGAAGCTCCCTAAAAAAGGAATTATGGTTTTATGCTTGTATAAATAGCCCTCTTATGTACATAAAATCATCTACTACTCTTTCATTTTTGTTAGGAAATTAAGAAAGTAAGTTGTAAGCTCTTTGTTGAGTGAAATAAAAATGGATTCCAAGCCTCTTGCTTCTCTCTTTTCTACATTCTTTTCTTTTTTTTATTGTTAATATTTATTTCTATGCCCTCTTTTCCTTTATGTTCATAGCTTAGATTGACATTCATGCAAGTAGTGTAGTTTATATTTTTATGCAAGTAGTTAATAGCTAATCTCTTTTGCTTTCTTTGCTTATTTTCTATTTTCTTCTCTTTTTAATGTTGAAATTTACTTGTGTTGCTTTAATGCCACAAATGAGTAGCTAAACCCCTTCAATTTAGGGTAATGAAGCTCTCAAATATTACGTAGTTTCAACATTTCTATGGTTTATGATCTCATTTGATTTGTGCTTCATGAAGTAAATTTTGATGTAAGTTTGTACAAGTGGGTTTGATAGCTTATATTGCTTATGCAAATGAGCTATTCTTATTCAACAAAAACACAATTTACATCATCAATTGCTAATTAATTTTTGATTTTGAAATGAAAGTAAAAATGAAATTTGAGGATCTATAGCACTAGTTACAATTGTAAATAGATCATACTTAAAATAGCTTTTGCTTTGGCTTCATTTTCATGAGAATTATAAATAGTACAATTGTTGTACTATAGTTCGGTGGTTTGAGTTATGTTAATTAATAACATAGACAAACCATACTTATGATAAATACAATAAGTATTTCACTTAATATCAAAGCTAGAGATCATAAATTATTGTTTGTTGATTTACAGAAAAATATGAGAGTGGATTTATCCCTAAATTGTTCTCCAATTCAATAGTTTTCTAATCACATTTTAATTCTAGTTCTAGCTTCATTTTGTTTCTAGTTAACAAATTCTCCTCCATTTGGTTTAATTTGATTGAATAGATTTTTAAACTCCTGCGGATCGACCAATATTCGCCACGTACTATGATAGTACACCGTGTGCTTGCGGTAAAATTTAATTTGATTTTTTTTTTCTAATTCAATAGAAAATCCGCCGATTAATACTAATTACAAACCAAGAACACAATCAAAATCCCGATTTCATTGGTGCTCGAATCCATGCCACTCCCAAAGGCAAGGAACCAAGCTCACAACCGCAAAAGCCTAGGGTAATATACCGTTGTAAATCTAGACACAGTCACAAATTCAGATGGGCATCTCCACATAACCATTCTTTCTGAGCGCATTAGAAACATCCAAGTTATCAAAATTTGCACGCATCTTGATAATGGAACTCAATCGTTATTCCATCACAACTATCTCCATAGTAGAGCACAATCGCAAATTCTACTCACAAGCCTCTATCATTGGAGTTGTCCTTGTGGATCACCGTTACTACTCCCATCGTTAAATCGTAACCTTTGAAATGCCTCCAGACACTCATTATAAATCGTAGAGCCATCGTACCAAAGTTTCTAAGTCGTCGTTATGGTCATCAACTTTGTCATGTCGAAGCGCTATGCCATCGCCTCACTAGTCATCGCATAAAATACAAGGTCATCCCGAGTTATTTGGGGTTGCTTACTCCATTCCACATCACCCCAAGAACATTGGAAGATGCCATGAAGAAATCCCTGAAGTATTGCTACACCATAACGAAAATCCCCAAATTTCCTTTTATGTTGGGCTATACCCGAGCCGAGCCCCAAGCAACCCTTCCATGGCTCCCAGCAGCACAAGAAAACCAAACAGTAAATCTTGCTTGGGTCAAACCTGATGTAAACACCCCTTGGACACCAAGTCAACTCCAAGAACAATACCGATTTTCTTGTTCGGGTCTGGCCTGGAGTAAACACCCCGGACACCAAGTCGCCTCTAAATACCGAACCGGTATTCTTTCCTTTATATGCAATAAAACATAATTTTAACTTTATAAATGGATCCAAAACATGATAAAAACTATATATGAAAATATAATAAGGTGGACGATGATATATCACTCATTAAAACCTCCAAAATCCAAATTTTGCATGCAAATCGAGACAAATCTAATAATCAACTGTTAATCCAAAGTTTTCTTCTCCAAAAATGTAGATTTGAAGATCTTTAATGAATCCACTTTCTAATCTGCCCTTAGTATATGATTTAGACCTAATTTGAAGGACAAAATAGAAGGTCTGTATGAAGATTAAGTTAATGGAGGCTTAGATCTATCTAGGAGATGGTAGAAATGATTTGGGTTTGCTTATGTCGGCAATTATAGGTGTAAAAACACAAAAAAGGGTTAACCGGCCTATCCTCAAACTCAATAATTACCCACTACGTTGCTTCAATAACTACCAATCTTCAAATAGCCATATCTCCTATCCCAAAAGTTTAATCCACTATTATGACTACTTTATGGAAAGGAAAACCATCGAATCTTTCCAATGGATATGGTCTCGGATGCTATTTCGGATTCTATCAAAAGTTATAGCCGTTACAAGTTTTCAGGGGTAAAATCATTTGGTAAAATTCAAATATTGAAAATGTCACTAGTAGGAATTTCCCAAAGTTATAGAGTCATATGACCACATATGAATTTAAAATAATATTTTACGATCCTCTGATACATAAAATATGGATCATCACACTCTTCCCTCTTTAGGAATTTCACCCTCGAACTCCCCAACAGAACCAATGTGGAATCAAACATAGCAACCCCACGTACCTAAATTCATAAGCAAATATATTAAACATCAAACATGCACATAAAATGAGGTAATGATATCTACATCTATCCTAACATGTAGCATACTAAACTACCATATATGATATCAAAAGTGAAAGTAAATGCGATAAACATAAGACTCGCCAAGTAAAGAGCTCCAGATATGCAGTCCTCATGCTCTCCTCGGTCTCCTAATTACAATCGCCTTCACTCTCACTCCACTGAACCTTTACTGTAACGGTATGCATTCTCGGCCCTCGAATGTCGACACTAATACATCTACAATATTCACATGTCGAGCACTTAAATGGTGGAAAGACAGAAGTTTATGGTAAAAGAAAATGAAGAAAGAAAAGGAACAAGAAAGAGAAGAAAAAAAATACCAGAATCTAACATGCGGAACGATAATATATTATCTTAAAAGATCTTTACAAAAGAAAACTTATATATACATAAAATAATCAGAGTAAATTAACCTATCATCATCCTGGACAGTTATAACATTCTGTCCTTACAAACACTGATAAGTGCAAAACAAGTAATGTAGCGGAAAATAAATACGGCAAGAAATCATCCAGCTTTCCTCTAAGAGCTCCAATGAACCAAAGCTAAATCTAGAAATTTACTAGAGCTGATCCGAGCAATAAGAAAATAACATCTGAATCAGTCTAGTAAACCGGCGTGGGAAACACAAATCATATAGATCATTATATTTATAAAACCCTTCAAAAATAAGGGTATCTCGTAAGACTACGCCGTAAATAAACACGAATGAGTTTTTACCTTATGATAACCAGACCATTTCTATTAGAAAATCCAATGATACTAAAATATGTCTAGGTTGTGAAATAAAGATAATCAAGTAGCATCAATGCATGTGAGTGTACATCACAACAGTAATAGGTATATAATAAAAACCGCTACGGCTCTTTTGCTAATTGCGTAGGATTCCACGTAGATCTCTTAGGATTAAAGCCGACTTTGATCTATTGCACAAGGATCATAGATATCCTTTCAGAACAACATACAATGTACATAGGAAAAACATAGCTAGCCCCACTAAGTGAGACCAAATGCACCACTCCCACATGCATGACTGTAATTATCTCTAAGTGGAGTCGCCTGCACCCTTCTAGGTTAGCTAAGCCCCACTGACTATGCGTCCTATCTTTGGTTTTAGCCATACCAGTGATGAAGTCACGTTCAGCATCCCAACACACGAGTCACCATTCAAATAGATCTTGGAACCATACATGGATTCCTAGTACCTCAGTAGGTCTCGTAATCACACATGGATTGCCACATCTCAAAATAGATCACGAACAACTACATGTGTTCGAGCATCTCAAACAGATCTCGAATCTCCATATAGATTCCAACGTCTCGAACCAGTCACTAATCTCTTCCAAAGCATAGAACATGTATATGGTTTTAGAGTTGTTACGGTTTCAAGTCATCTTATATAAGTATACTATCCTGCTTACCGGGCGCTCCAAAACCAATCGATAGTTTTTGGTAATCTCAACTCCGGTTTTGTGAGAAATAAACATATAATACATAAGAGTTGAGACCACCTCCTAATCATTTAAGCGACATATTTCTTTATCATTTATCCTAAGCAAAATGAGTTTATATGTATAGTGTAGCATCATCAAATCTAACTGTACAATATAACTCCCATGTTTTTTCTAGATATTTTCATAGTATATTTAGTTAATATTTGATAATCGGTTATTTAAATATTAGATCAATAATCAATCAAATCAGAGCTTTAATTTCAAAAGAAACCAAGTACGATTTAACACATAAGCACGATCAAGACACATAAACGACTTTTAATACCCTTTTTAATTAATTAATCTTTTATTAACTTAAAATGTGATATCCCATAATTTCAAGGAATTTAAAATGTCATAATCTCTTAATTAAATTATTTAAAGTTGATAAAATTTTTATTTTCAAATATAAATAGCCAAACAATTAATAATGTGATGTTTTTAATTATGGGTATAGATTGATTTTAAATAAGAATAATTATTTAATTTGTGTTATTTTATAAATAGACTTAGTATTTTGAAATTTAATAAGTATGTTTAAATATATATATATATATATGTATGTATATGTATTTAAATTGATTTTAAATAGGATAATTATTTACAATTAATAATGTGTTTGTTTAAAATTGATATTATATTTATTTGAATTGATTTTAAATTTGGATTTTTAAATTGACTTTGAATTTGAATATAAAATTTGAATTTAAAGGAATATACATACATCTTAAAATAAAAATAATAATATAGTTTGAATTTAAAATATATAGATAATGTTTTTATTTAAAAAATAAGATTTGTTTTATATTATTCTCTTTAAAGAAATTTATTTATAGAAATTTGGAAAAATGTATTTATTTGATAGGAATAAATACAAAAGCTTTTGAATTAGCATTTAAAAATGAGTTTACAATATTTTATATTATTTTTAATTAAATTATAATTGGTTTATATTCTATTTTCTTTAAAGATTGTATTTATATAAATTTAGAAAACATTTATAAATTTATAAATGTATTTGTTTATTATAAATTTAATAAGAAAAGCTTTTAAAATCATTTTAAATAATATAAAAAAATAAATTATTACAAGTGTTAAAGTTATAAACCACTTAAGTAACATATGTTAACATAATAACTAAAGTTAGAGACAAGTGTCACATTTATTTTATTTTCTTTAAATTTTAATAAAATCTAAATTAACTTATATAAACACATACCTTCATGTTTCAATTCCTTTTCTTTTCTCAATTCATTCCGCAAGAAAACAAATCTGAAACGAATACTCAGTTCAAACCTGAAGTTCATTCCTTAACCTAAAGTTTAAAACCTGTAATTCATCTCCTTTGAAATAAATCAAAGCAAATCTGTAATCAATCGTCAAAGCAAACATTATTCATTCAAACCTGAATTCATTCCTCAAAAACAAATAAAAACTTGTAATCATTTTTAAGTTAAACCATGTAATCAAAGAAGCTGAGTTAATTTCTAAAACCAGAAAACAATTAAAGCATGTAACAAATTCTTTAAAACAGAGAAATGTCATCAACCTGTGACCATTTTCTCAAAGCCTGGAACCAAACAGGTTTCAAAGTCCTAAATCATCATCTTGTTCCAGTTACACAATCAAGCTTCAAAGCGTTTCTGTCTTAATGTTTCAAGTAAGTCAAGTTTTTGAAAGCAAATATCAAGATGCAGTTTTCAAATTTGCAAAGTTTCAATCCATTTGCAAGTTTTCATTCCAGATTCAAAAGCCTTCTGCATTTTCAAATGTGAGTAAACATTTTAACTAAAACTTAAGTGGTTAATTATCCTTTGCTTGACAAATTTCTGAAATGATCAATGCTTGCATGTGTGTATATAAATGTATAATCTGTGTGTATGAATGTGAATGAACTGTGCATGTATGTTTTGATGGTTCTTCTCTGTTTTTAAACTACAGAGAATAAGAATAAAAGAAAATTCAAATCTTCTTATCATTTCATTGTTAGGTTTTAAGATTTAAACATGATATGTTTGTTTAAACATTAGTTTAAGTTTAAAAATCTTATTTAAGCAAAATAGATGTGGAAGTTCTCTGGAATCAAAATAAGACAGTATGAATTACTTTAACGTGTTAAAATCTATGACTCAAATTTACCGATTCAAGATATTAACTTGAATCATCTTTAAAAATTATGCTTTTTAAAAAAAAATCAAATTTTTCAATGAGGTATTGAATGAGAATTTGGTGAATGACTGGAATTTGGTTTCTGGTCGATATCTGGTGATCTCGAGGTTTATGGTGATCAAAATCTTGGGTGGAGGTGGAAGTAGGATCAGGAAGTGTGGCAAAAATGGTGGAAGCACTAAATGATCGCCGTAGCGACGGCGGTGAGGTGATTTGGATTTTAAACCTAGTTTGTTTGATCTGGGAAATTTGGTCCACTATTACTTCACTGATGCATCGAGTTTGAAGAAATTTTGGGAATGGGTTCGTGGATGTTTGGAGATGGAGTGGCCAGAGCTGCAAGTCGTCAGATGGTCGGAGATGCAACTTCGATGTGGTTTTGGCCATGGTGATGGGTTTCCTGTTTCAACTGGAATGCTAAATTCTGGAGCAAGGCTTGTGATGGTGATTGGTGATGGGAGAAGGTTGCAGTGTTGATGGTCAGCGTGCCGGAGGGTTCGTCAGTGGCCGGAGGTGGTTCTGGCAGTGGTGCATGTGCACAGGGGAGGTTGTGTATGTTGATTTGGGTTGTGGGTTTTGTTGAGGGTTGAACTCAAAGCATATCTCGGGTAGTTGAGTGACTCGAGTTGAAACTCGAGTGGGAATTCGTGCTGTGTGGTTCCAGAGGGTTTTGTTCCAGGTTTAAGAATTCAAAAATTCAAATGTAAAACTGAAACCAAATTTTTAAATATAAGGGAACTCAGGCTAGACCTGAGTGGATTTGGGGTTGGTCCTGATGCAAATGTTGAGATTTTTAAAAAGGGGTTTTAAAAATCTAAGTTTTGAATTTAAACTTTAATTTAGTTTGAATCTTCCTTTATGAATTCTCTTTATATTTAATAAATGTTTTCTTTAAAAATTTGTTAAGAGGTTTTAAAATTTGTTTAACTTAAATTTTATCAAGCAAAAGTTTAAGTTGATTTAAAAGTTAAGTTAGAAATAAAATTTTAAAGGGTATTTTTAAAAGCAAGTTTTAAATTCAGTTGAAACTAGTTTTAAAAACTATTACTTGATAATATTTTAAATATCTAAAGGAAGCTTTGTTAACCTTAAATTATCAAGTTAAATAATTGTTTATTTTAAACTTAATTATGGATTTAATTAAGTAAAATTAATTATTAAGATAAAATGTTTTTAAATGTTAATTAAGTCATTAATTAAGACAATGTTTTATCTTAAGATAATTAAAGTTTTAAGGGGTTGAAGTTAAGTTAATTAAGGAAATTAGATATGATTAATTAATTTAATTAACAATGATTAAGGATTAATTAAGAGATTAATTAAGAGTAATTAATCGATTTAATTAATATATTTAAAATTAACAATTAAAGGTTATAAGTTAATTAATTAGAGGTTAATTAATTTATAATTAAGTATAGTTAATTAGATAATTAGAGATTATTAAATGATTAAAGGTTGATTAATTATGTCATTAAGATTAATTAAATTGGTAATTAAAAAGGGTACTTAATTGGTAATTAAGTTTTATTAATTAATAATTAAGCTTTATTAATTAATAATTAGGAAATAATTAATTTATAATTAAAGTTAATTAAGGATTAATTAACTGTTATTTAGGGTTAATTAATTGTAATTAAGGACGATTAACTGATTATAAAGATTAATTAATTGGTTATTAAGTTTTAGTAATTGATAATTAAGGTTTATTAATTAATAATTAAGGACTAATTAATCTGTAGTTAAAAGATTAATTAATTTATTTAAAGGGGGTGATTAAGGGATGAATTACCTAATTATAATTAATCAAATAAGTGTGATTAATTTAAGTTAATCAAATGGATTGATTAATTAAAGATAATCATTTGGTGATTAATTAAGTATAATTATTTAAATGAGATGGATAAGTGTAATTACTTAAGGTAAGTAATTAACGTATAATTACAGGATGTAATTAATTAAAAGGGAATTACTTAATTGGAAGTAATTAAAGGATAATTACTTAGTAGCAGTAATCAAGGGTTAATTACTTGGTGTAATTAATCGAAGGGTTAATTAATTAATTAAGGTAAGTATTTACGGGATGGTAATTACTATTTATAATTAATTAAAGTTGATTAATGAAAGTAATTAAATAAGGGTCATTAATTTATGTAATTAATGAGAGTAATTAAAGGTTGATTAATTAAGACTAATTAATCAATAATAAGTGATTATAAGGTAATTAATTAATTACAATTAATTAAGGATTAATGTAATTAATTAAAATTAATGAAGTAATTAAGGTTAATTACTTAATGGTTTTGTAGATAATTAATTAGGGCTTAATTACTTAATGTAATTAGGGATAATTAATCAAGGTTGATTAATTAAGATAATGATTAATTAATTGGTTTAATTAATGATTATGCAAGCAAGATTTATTGTGATAAAAGTAATTAATTTAATTCATTTTAAATTAATTAAAGATGTAGTAATTGATTTAATTCATTTTAAATTAATTATAGATGGTGATTAATAAATCATTGCTTATGTATGGATGGATGATATAGATTGCCTTGAATGGTTTGAGATCTCAGGTTGAGATAAGTAATGTTGTGTGGTATGGATGCTTTGGTTGAAGTATGATGATAATGTGAATTATCTGTTTGTGATGATGATATAAATTATCTATCTGTGTGTAGATAATAGAATTGAATTGTTTTAAATTTAAAACAACTTGGACCTAAAAGATGGCATTTTGGATTTCGATGAGACTGGGATCGGGTTTCCAGATTTGGATATCCGAAAACCACATTGATCCAAATTAACAATAGGTCATGAATCTCAAGTGAAGATGAAGATTCAGAGTGCAAGGGTTATTGTTGTTAACTCTGAGGGTGATTCCAAAATGAGTGTAACGAGATAATGCCTTCTGTTTCGTTCGAACCCGGAATGAACTTATATGGATTGAATGCTTTCAGAACATCGTCAGGTGGACGATGAGCATTCTAAGTGATGTTTTCTCTAAAGGCAATCGTAGCCTCAAGCCTCATCAACCGAGAATGGGTAAAACAGGGGAGTGCAGCAAGGCTAAGTGGGTCATGCCCAAGTAGGATGAGATAAACCCCTGTCTAGAGCCCCTTTTATTTCGGCTGTGTGGGCGGTTGAATAGCTACAACTCCGGGGTTATCGTATTCGGAACTGTTCAGTAAGGAATGGTTCCGGCTTTGTGTTGCAGGGGATTGGGAGTAACCCTCGGTACGGTGATCTAAGCGACGTACTATGACGGGCGGTGCCCCAGTAGCCCTGCCATTGTATGGAATCCAAACTCCAATAAGTGCCATACGTTTTAGATGTGCCCAACTATGTTGGAACGTGAAATGTAAGCATTCCAGCTATTTCTGTACTTTATTTGAAAACCCTAGACCCTATTATAATATTATTATATTTCATATCAAATGTTTTGGTTAGCATAAGGTAAAAACTTACCCATGTTTATGTGTGGGGAGTCTTACGTGATACCTTTTCTTTCAAAGGTTTTTAAAGTTAAGCAATTTTAACCTGTTTACTCACACCAGACCCATGTCTGACCAGAGTTTATTCTGTTTTTCTTAAACTCTTGGGTACTCAAATTTTTACAAGTAGCCAAGGGATTCAGGTTTGGTTTGACGAATTCTGGAGGAGCAATGGAGCAGGAGGCTTCAGCGTGTAGATATATAGTATTCCGTTGTGTGTTCTCTGAGTCGTTTGTCTGTATTGTATATTAAGTTGTATAACTAGACATGTGTTTATAACTTTCTAGTATGTGTTGTATAAGCTGTGTAACTCTGATGTATATGATATATGTAATATATTATATGATTAATATAATTTATTCGTTTCGCTGTTTAGATTCTAATGTTGTTTCTTCTTTCTTCTCTATCTTTTCTCTTTTCCATCCCTTTCTTTCTTAATAATGATGCGTCTTATTGTGGAGAATAAGGCGGGTCGTTTCATTTGGTATCAGAGCATAGGTTGAGTGAATACCTAGGCTCTGGAGTGGTGTCTTCCTTGAGAGAGCTTACTTGTAATTTTTATATATAACTATATAACTATATATATATATATATTTCTACCTATCCGTTGGGTTACCTGTTTGGGTTTTCCAATATAAGTTATAAAGGTAGATAGGGTAGTGGTGTGTAGCACGACTACCAATAGTTGAAGTTTGAGTGTTTGAGGTTGGAAGTGTATTTGTTGAGATTTTAGACCTAGTACCGTCTCGAGTAAGCTTTGCAGTTTGGTGTAAGGATTTCATTGATCTCTGAAGGAAACCTGTTAAGGTTCGGAGTCTATCATTGAAGTGTAAGTTTGGTCGCGCTCGTGTGAGCAGATTTTTGAGAGTTTGGATTTGTCGGTTAGGCAGAAGCAAGTGATGGTATCTTGGCAACCTTAGGAAGTAGTAGCTGCGTGATGAGACGCAGAGACTATGGATGTTTCCGAAGATGTTTTCTTTGGAACAAGTTTAAGGGAGCATGCCTGCTTCGGTATGGTAGCTGAGTTCAGCAGGATGTTTGTTTTTGTTTTGGGGCCCAAGTTTCTTAAGGAGATGTCTGCACATCTCAAGGTCCTGTGTGGGATTGGTTGATCTGATTTTGAGGATCAAGGAGCTTGGATTAGGAAGGCCTTGGCATCTGTGCCAGCAGTGCAGCTCGGAGTGTTTTGTGTCCCAACAGGAAGATCTTTTGGCTTAGCTTTCCTAGAGGTGGAATTCAGAAGCAGTAGAGTGGACCCGTTTCTTTGATGGATTAGTCAAGCATAAGCTGTTCTAATTGGTAAAGAGAGAACAGTATCTTTGGAATTTAGGTTGGGTTGATCGCAAAGGTGACTTGCGATAGTTTGGATGATTATCTTAAATAATCTTTTGCTTGGGTTTGAGGCATCTCTAGTGGATGTAGGAGTTATAGAGTTGTCGAAGATTTTTTAGATATCTTCAGGGAAGTTAGAGATTTGTCCACTTTGGAGATTGAGTTCTATATCGATTTGATGTCAGAAGTGATATCAGTAATTCAGCTGGGTAGAAGGATGTCTCCTAGGATGGGGTTTGGTGAAGCAGCTCTGTATTTCTTGGAACTTCTGTTGAACCTTATTATTGGGATGTGATGTTTAGTCTATGCTCATCGACAGCATTTCCATCTGCTCCAGATCAGAGTTGTGCAGCGGAAGCAAGGTGGCAACTATTCTAGAGTGGAAGCAACCGCAATTTGCAGTATTTGGATTGAGGATTTCTATAGGAAATTTTCTAGGTTTGAGTCAAGATTGGTGAGTGCATCTGATTTGTCTTTTCCGGATAGGAGAAGTAAGTGTTAAGTCTATGGATTTTTATGGAATAGAGTTATATTTTTGATTTTGGGTAGATCTTGAAAGGATCAGTTTGTTGAGTTGTTTTGATCCAGTTTGTTTCTAGAAGCATCAGCGAAGGTTGAGCTGATCCGAAAGAATCTGTAGGCAGCCCAGGATCGTCAGTAGAGTTTTATGGTTAAGAAACGGAGGAGTTTGAGACTCGAAGTTGGAGACTTCGTTGTTATTGAGGTTTTCTTTGGTTAAGGGAGCAAAAGATTGGGTAAGACTGGGAAGCTAGCTCCGTGGTATATTAGATTCTTCTGAGTTTTTGTAAGGTTAAGTGCTTGGTCTGCAGTGTTGAATTGCCAGTTTGGAAGACTGGGATTTAAAGTATTTCACGTATCTCCAAGGGAGTATGTGTATGATCCATCAATGGTTTTGGAACCAATAGTCCTGAAGGATTTAGTTGTTGATCGTCTTGTCTGGGGTCTGATATCTTGTGCAGATTTTAGATCTAGCTGAGTAGGAGCTCAGTAGCTTAGTAGTGTAGCTAGTTTGGATTCAGTAGAGTGAGTATCCCTGTGTCTATACCTGGGAAACTCGAGATAAATTTAGAAAGCTTATCCGGATCTGTGTCCAGATAGCTAGTGTTGTTTGTTTGATTGAATTGGTTGTTTGGATGAAATTGTTTGTTTGGTTATGTATGGATGATATGTATGTTTGAATTGGTTGAAATAAAATAAAACTTTGGATTATCTTTTGTTTTAAATTTCGAGGACGAAATTCTTTTAAGGGGGGAGGAATGTGATATCCCGGAATTTCAAGGAATTTAAAGTGTGATAATCTCTTAATTAAATTATTTAAGATTGACAAAATTGTTATTTTCGAATATAAATAGCCAAACAATTAATAGTGTGTTGTTTTTAATTATGGGTATAAATTGATTTTAAATAAGAATAATTATTTAATTTGTGTTATTTTATAAATAGACTTAGTATTTTGAAATTTAATAAGTATGTTTAAATATATATATCTGTGTATTTAAATTGATTTTAAATAGGATAATTATTTACAATTAATATTGTGCTTGTTTAAAATTGATATTATATTTATTTGAATTGATTTCAAATTTGGATTTTTAAACTGTCTTTGAATATAAAATTTGAATTTAAAGGAATATACATACATATTAAAATAATAATAATAATAATAATATAGTTTGGATTTAAAATATAGAGATAATGTTTTTATTTAAAAATAAGATTTGTTTTATATTATTCTCTTTAAAGAAATTTATTTATAGAAATTTGGACAATGTATTTATTTGATAGGAATAAATACAAAAGCTTTTGAATCAGCATTTAAAAATGAGTTTAAAATATTTTATATGATTGTTATTCAAATTATAATTGGTTTATATTCTATTTTCTTTAAAGATTGTATTTATATAAATTTAGAAAACATTTATAAATTTATAAATGTATTTGTTTATTAGGAATTTAATAAGAAAAGCTTTTAAAATCATTTTAAATAATATAAAAAAAATAAATTATTACAAGTGTTAAAGTTATAAACCACTTAAGTAACACGTGTTAACATAATAATTAAAGTTAGAGACAAGTGTCACATTTATTTTATTTTCTTTAAATTTTAATAAAATCTAAATTAGCTTATATAAACACATACCTTCATGCTTCAATTCTTTTTCTTTTCTCAATTCATTCCTCATGAAAACAAATTTAAAACCAATGCTCAGTTCAAACCTGAAGTTCATTCCTTAACCCAAAGTTTAAAACCTGTAATTCATCTGCTTTGAAACAAATCAAAGCAAATCTATAATCAATCCTTAAGGCAAAAACTGTTCATTCAAACCTGAATTCATTCCTCAAAAACAAATACAAACTTGTAATCATTTTCAAGTTAAACCCTGTAATCAAAGAAGCTGAGTTCATTTCTAAAACTAGGAAACAATTAAAGCATGTAACAAATTCTTCAAAACAGAGAAATGTCATCAACCTGTGACCATTTTCTCAAAGCCTGGAACCAAACAGGTTTCAAAGTCCTAAATCATCATCTTGTTCCAGTTACACAATCAAGATTCAAAGCATTTCTGTCTTAATGTTTCAAGCAAGTCAAGTTTTTGAAAGCAAATATCAAGATGCAATTTTCAAATTTGCAAAGTTTCAATCCAGTTGCAAGTTTTCAGTCCAGTTTCAAAAGCCTTCTGCATTTTTCAAATGTGAGTAAACATTTTAACTAAAACTTAAGTGGTTAATTATCTTTTGCTTGACAAATTTCTGAAATGATCAATGCTTGCATGTGTGTATATAAATGTATAATCTGTGTGTATGAATGTGAATGAACCGTGCATGTATGTTTTGATGGTTCTTCTCTGTTTTTAAACTACAGAGAATAAGAATAAAAGAAAATTCAAATCTTCTTATCATTTCATTGTTAGGTTTTAAGATTTAAACATGATATGTTTGTTTAAACATTAGTTTAAGTTTAAAAATCTTATTTAAGCAAAATAGATGTGGAAGTTCTCTGGAATCAAAATAAGACAGTATGAATTACTTTAACATGTTAAAATCTATGACTCAAATTTACCGATTCAAGATATTAACTTGAATCATCTTTAAAAATTATGCTTTTTAAAACAAAATCAAAATTTTCAATGAGGTATTGAATGAGAATTTGGTGAATGACTGGAATTTGGTTTCTGGTCGATATCTGGTGATCTCGAGGTTTATGGTGATCAAAATCTTGGGTGGAGGTGGAAGTAGGATCAGGAAGTGTGGCAAAAATGGTGGAAGCACTAAATGATCGCCGTAGCGACGGCGGTGAGGTGATTTGGATTTTAAACCTAGTTTGTTTGATCTGGGAAATTTGGTCCACTATTACTTCACTGATGCATCGAGGTTGAAGAAATTTTGGGAATGGGTTCGTGGATGTTTGGAGATGGAGTGGCCAGAGCTGCAAGTCGTCAGATGGTCGGAGATGCAACTTCGATGTGGTTTTGGCCATGGTGATGGGTTTCCTGTTTCAACTGGAATGCTAAATTCTGGAGCAAGGCTTGTGATGGTGATTGGTGATGGGAGAAGGTTGCAGTGTTGATGGTCAGCGTGCCGGAGGGTTCGTCAGTGGCCGGAGGTGGTTCTGGCAGTGGTGCATGTGCACAAGTGAGGTTGTGTATGTTGATTTGGGTTGTGGGTTTTGTTGAGGGTTGAACTCAAAGCATATCTCGGGTAGTTGAGTGACTCGAGTTGAAACTCGAGTGGGAATTCGTGCTGTGTGGTTCCAGAGGGTTTTGTTCCAGGTTTAAGAATTCAAAAATTCAAATGTAAAACTGAAACCAAATTTTTAAATATAAGGGAACTCAGGCTAGACCTGAGTGGATTTGGGGTTGGTCCTGATGCAAATGTTGAGATTTTTAAAAAGGGGTTTTAAAAATCTAAGTTTTGAATTTAAACTTTAGTTTAGTTTGAATCTTTCTTTATAAATTCTCTTTATATTTAATAAATGTTTTCTTTAAAAATTTGTTAAGAGGTTTAAAATTTGTTTAACTTAAATTTTATCAAGCAAAGGTTTAATTAAATTAAAAGTTAAATTAGAAATAAAATTTTAAAGGGTATTTGTAAAAGCAAGTTTTAAATTCAAATTTGAAACTAGTTTTAAAAACTATTACTTGATAATATTTTAAATATCTAAAGGAAGCTTTGTTAACCTTAATTTATCAAGTTAAATAATTGTTTATTTAAATTTAATTATGGATTTAATTAAGTTAAATTAATTATTAAGATAAAATGTTTTTAAATGTTAATTAAGTCATTAATTAACACAATGTTTTATCTTAAGATAATTAAAGTTTTAAGGGGTTGAAGTTAAGTTAATTAAGGAAATTAGATATGATTAATTAATTTAATTAACAATGATTAAGGATTAATTAAGGGATTAATTAAGAGTAATTAATCGATTTAATTAATTTATTTAAAATTAATAATTAAATGTTATAAATAATTAATTAGAGGGGTAATTAATTTATAATTAAGTATAGTTAATTAGATAATTAGAGATTATTAAATGATTAAAGGTTGATTAATTATGTAATTAAGATTAATTAAATTGGTAATTAAAAAGGGTACTTAATTTGTAATTAAGTTTTATTAATTAATAATTAATCTTTATTAATTAATAATTAAGAAATAATTAATTTATAATTAAAGTAAATTAAGGATTAATTAACTGTTATTTAGGGTTAATTAATTGTAATTAAGGATGATTAACTGATTATAAAGATTAATTAATTGGTTATTAAGTTTTAGTAATTGATAATTAAGGTTTATTAATTAATAATTAAGGACTAATTAATCTGTAATTAAAAGATTAATTAATTTATTTAAAGGGGTTAATTAAGGGATGAATTACCTAATTATAATTAATCAAATAAGTGTGATTAATTTAAGTTAATCAAATGGATTGATTAATTAAAGATAATCATTTGGTGATTAATTAAGTATAATTACTTAAATGAGATGGATAAGTGTAATTATTTAAGTTAAGTAATTAATGTATAATTACAGGATGTAATTAATTAGAAGGGAATTACTTAATAGGAAGTAATTAAAGGATAATTACTTAGTAGCAATAATTAAGGGTTAATTACTTGGTGTAATTAATCGAAGGGTTAATTAATTAATTAAAAGAGTTAATTAATTAAGATAAGTAATTACGGGATGGTAATTACTGTTTATAATTAATTAAAGTTGATTAATGAAAGTTATTAATTAAGGGTCATTAATTTATGTAATTAATGAGAGTAATTAAGGGTTGATTAATTAAGACTCTTTAATAATAATAAGTGATTATAAGGTAATCAATTAATTACAATTAGTTAAGGATTAATGTAATTAATTAAAATTAATGAAGTAATTAAGGTTAATTACTTAATGGTTTTGTAGATATTTAATTAGTGGTTAATTACTTAATGTAATTAAGGGATAATTAATCAAGGTTGATTAATTAAGATAATGATTAATTAATTAGTTTAATTAATGATTATGTAAGCAAGATTTATTGTGATAAAAGTAATTATTTAATTCATTTTAAATTAATTAAAGATGTAATAATCAATTTAATTCATTTTAAATTAATTATAGATGGTGATTAACAAATCATTACTTATGTATGGATGGATGATATAGATTGCCTTGAATGGTTTGAGATCTCAGATTGAGATAAGTAATGTTGTGTGGTATGGATACTTTGGTTGAAGTATGATGATAATGTGAATTATCTGTTTATGATGATAATGTGAATTATTTTTTTGTGATGATGATATAAATTATCTATCTATGTGTATATAGATAATAGAATTGAATTTTTAAACTCAAAACAACTTGGACCTAAAAGATGGCGTTTTGGATTTCGGTGAGACCGAGATCGGGTTTTCAGATTTGGATATCCGAAAACCACATCGATCCAAATTATCGATAGGTCGTGAATCTCAAGTGAAGATGAAGATTCAGAGTGCAAGTAGGGGCGAGCGTTCGGTTGGTTCGGTTGATTTTAAGGTAAAAAATGTCAAACCGAACTAAAACTGAAAAAATCAGAACCAAACCGAACCGAACCGAATAAATTTCGGTTAATTCGACCGTTAACCGATTTAACCAAACTAGAAAGGTAAGTGAAATAAATTACCATAGATTATTATTCAAATGATCGGTTTACTTAAAGGAAAACATAAATTTATGTTTAGAGAAACTATTTCGAGTACTTGTTTAAGTTTATAAGAAAAATTAACATATTTACAATAGATAAAATTCGGTTTTTATTATATTATTAGTAGTATTACAATGCTATGAATTTAGATAATATAATAAAAGTTCGGTTAATTCGGTTAAACCGATAACCAAAGTAAAATTATTTTACAAACCAAATTCAAACCGAAACAATTTCATAACCGAACCGAACCGACCGAAATGAACCGGTTTGGTCGGTTAATTCGGTTTGAACCGAATATTGCTCACCCCTAAGTGCAAGGGTTATTGTCGTTAACTCTGAGGGTGATTCCAAAATGAGTGTAACGAGATAATGCCTTCAGTTTCGTTCGAACCCGGAACGAACTTGTATGGATTGAATGCTTTCAGAACATCGTCAAGTGAACGATGAGCATTCTAAGTGATGTGTTCTCTAAAGGTAATCGTAGCCTCAAGCCTCATCAACCGAGAATGGCTAAAACAGGGGAGGTGCAGCAAGGCTAAGTGGGTCATGCCCAAGCAGGATGAGATGAATCCCTGTCTAGAGCCCCTTTTATTTCGGCCGTGTGGGCGGTTGAATAGCTACAACCGCCGACGTTACCTTATTCGGAACTGTTCAGTAAGGAATGGTTCCGGCTTTTTGTTGCAGGGGATTGGGAGTAATCCTCGGTACGGTGATCTAGGCCATGTACTGTCACGGGCGGTACCCCAGTAGCCCTGCCATTGTATGGAATCCAAACTCCAATTAGTGCCATATGTTTTGGATGTGCCCAACTATGTTGGAACGTGAGATGTAAGCATTCCAGCTATTTATGTATTTTATTTAAAAACCCTAGACCCTATTATAATATCACTGGATTTCCTATCAAATGTTTTGGTTAGCGTAAGGTAAAAACTTACCCATGTTTATGTGTAGGGAGTCTTACGTGATACCTTTTCTTTCAAAGGTTTTTAAAGTTAAGCAATTTTAACCCGTTTACTCACACCAGACCCATGTCTGACCCGGAGTTTATTTTGTTTTTCTTAAACTCTTGGGTGCTCAAATTTTTACGAGTAGCTAAGGGATTCAGATTAGGTTTTACGAATTATGGAGGAGCAATGTTGCAGGAGGCTTCAGCGTGTAGATATATAGTATTCCGCTGTGTGTTCTCTGAGTCGCTTGTCTATATTGTATATTAAGTTTCATAACTAGACAGGTGTTTATAACTATCTAGTATGTGTTGTATAAGCTGTGTAACTCTGATGTATATGATACTATGTAATATATTATGTGATTAATATAATTTATTCGTTCCGCTGTTTAGATTCTGATGTTGTTTCTTCTTTCTTCTCTATCTTTTCTCTTTTCTATCCCTTTCTTTCTTAATAATGATGCGTCTTATTGTGGAGAATAAGGCGGGTCATTTCGTAAAACCTTTTTTATTAGTAAAACACCGTTTTTACTCATTAACTAATTTATGAATGAAACTTCACTTAGTAATTAAACTTCTCTATTTAATTAAAACCTCCCTATTCATTTCTACCCATTTCAATACTCTCAAAAGTATTCATATACTTGTCTTAATAGTATAAGTATATTCAAAAATCAATAACAAGTTTTACTTACTTAAAACACAGTCAAAAAGGTTAAAAACAAATGTCAATCAAAAATTGTTACTATAAACCTCTTCTCTCTTTTATACTTTAAAACTTATACTTCTACCTTTTCCCAAAGATCCCATACTTGTTATTATCTTTAAAATTATATTATTAAACATCTAAATATTTTCCAAAATCATTCAACAATATTTTACCACTTTAAAATACTATTCTAGAGTTGAAAAAGAAATGTTACTAGAACATCGTTTATAACAAACCCAAAACACTACAGTTAATCGTTACCTTTAAAATTCCCTTTTTAAAGATCTAATTAGTTTTCAAAAGTATAGTTAAATGGGTTAAAATAAATATTTCCCATACATCGTTATTATAAATCCAAAATCACTTTAGTACCTTACCATTAACTTTGAAACATTCATTCGAAGTTCTAAGTACAACTTCACTTATTAAACAAAGTAATATACCTTTTTAGTCAATTTTACAAAACCATTCATTATAACATAAGTATTATAATCCAAAAACTCTTAATTATCTTTCACAAAACACTAAAATTCTTTTCCAACTTCTAAATATACTAAAATAACTTTAAAAAGATACATATAAATATATACATATAATAATTTATTTATAAAACTGAGATATTTAATAAAACACTACAAATAATTTGAAAGATATTATAATATAAAAGCCTTTTATTTCTTAAATATAATTTTTAACAAATTTTCTAAAAATTATATATACTAAAAATATACTTTTTAAATACTTATTCTATATTTTAAAACATTTATTTAAAACACCACTTAAAGGTACTTATTTTACAATCTATTTAAAAACCATAAAACCAGTTTATAATTTAAAACCATTAATTTAAAAATCCACAAATGATTATCAGTAATATATTCAGACCTTGATATTTTCGATAATTAGTATGCTTACGGTACTTATTAAAAATATGAATAAGGCCTAGGATGACTTCCAAGTTAACCTTAAAATCACCGATCACGCCGATTTCAAGGTGCATCCATAGTGACCCTTTCGCTTCTAACTATCATAATTTCCATTCCAATTTCCACAAATGTTCAAACTAATTTCTTTATGTCAAATACACCAAAACATGTGTAGAATAACCTAATATAAATTCCTACAATATATTCACATCTAACAAATTTAACAAGGGTTAACTATCGAGGATTTCATGTGCATTTACAATGACAATTTTACTTCAACAATTTATAACACACTATCACTTTTCATACAAAAATATTAAACATGTAAATAGTAAGTTTGGTCCATGATACATGTTTTATAAAATTAAAAGGAAGATTATACTACGTATTCTGTTGTCACTTATTTTACAAAACAAGACGGGGTCCAAAAGTAATAACTTGCATTGATCGTTGTACTATTTGTATTTTAATAAAAGAACAATTATATACACAACAATATATAATAAACTGGTGAGTAAACTCATCCAAGCCCAAACCAATTCCAAACGTAGATAATTCTGCTATGAGCGCAACGATGAAGAGGATGTCTCGATTGGACCTCGTGCGCAAAAGTTATGGATTTAATAAGAATTCAGATTAGTTAATCTAATTAAATAACTAATCATTTACTTAAACTAATTACCTCACTACAATCATCTTCCCCAATTATCGTCTGATACTTGTGCACACAATCAACATGCACAAAACAAAAATGCCATTTTTTCCCTCGTTGAATTCTCCTAGCACACACAATGAAACAAAGAACGACAACTCCAATGCATCAAATTACGTGTGTGCTTCGCATCACTCACCATCGTGGCAAGCTCGGCCCCACCACCATAAAAGCGACCGAACACTCCTCCATGACCTGCCATTGATGCATTTTGCCTCGGGCCATCGAACATCATCAAACTACCAACAATTGACTTCTCTTCATGCCCCGAATTCAACCCCGCCCTCTAAACCACCCATGGCCACCTAATTTCACCGCGACCTTCTTCTAGCTACATGACAATGGCCATGTCATGACCACCACCTCTGCATCTTACAACCCTATTTCACTACTACGCATTCGCCTTCACACGAGCTACTCAATGCAATAATCGCCAAAGCCTAACTCCTCCTCTATCACCCTCTAAGTCTAAACCTAGTTTGGCCTATGACACTGTCAACCAATGCCGCAAACAAATCGTCACATGCCAAAATGAAGCACTCACCAATACGAAGCCAACGAATCCAAAATCACCGATTCCGTTAACTATTGCTCTAGATTTAATTTCTTGAATAAGCAGGTTGGTGGCGACTAAGTTTATTGATGAAAGGAAGAGGAATGAGAAACATAAGTTAAGTATTGATGTGTATTTATAGAAAAATATATATTATATTTTATTCTTTTAAATTAAATGCTATGCCTTTTCGAGGATGCATGACTGCAAACATGTCTGATCGTCACGAAACTCGTCGACGTACAACTACTTAATGTTTTGGATCCAATGACACAAGTTTTGTCAAAATCTAAGTCAATGCCTTAGAATGATAATTTCACAAGTTAATTAAATAGAATTATTATTAAAACCAGTTTAATCACTTTAATTTAAATTAACGGTCTACCATTATCACTTATTATTTAAAAAGAATTTAAATAAACTTTCGAACTCATTTTTATTCACATTAAATTCAAGATTTAAATAATTTCGATATTTAAATAATTTTGATATTTAAACATAAAGTGTTTGAAATTTCGGGTCGTTACATTCTTCTCCCTTAGAATATTTCATCTCCAAATACTGAAAGGAGCAATAAAAGCAACAATCACACATCACTACCTAACAGTATTGCAATCACTAGCAACTGAAGAAAGATTACATTCAGAAACTTAACAGTAATATATCTTTAGCAAACATAACTTATGGTTTGTCTAGGTCCAAAAACCTTCTTATCACACAAGGATGATCAACAACCCACTAACCGTACCTTATGCTCAGTAGTTTCAGGTTAATACTTAGTCGATTATTCATGCCACCTTAGAACATTTCGAAAAGTCATCCTCAGACTCTCCATAAGCCAACTCACATAGCATACAAATATTATTTAAAGTCCATACAATATGCATATCTCATTTATATGCGATATCCAATCGGATCACTAGCTCAATCATATGAATTTTACTTCCAAACTAGTACATCTCACTTGTCCTCTCTAGTGTGGACTTTGATCAGCTTTCTTGATTAGACACCTCTGTTCTTTTTACGTAGCCATATACTATGATATAAAAATTCAGAATCAAATCAAAAATTTGTATCAAGTGTTCGCCGTCAAGAATCAAATGAAAAATTCTAACTTGGACTGGTGAAAATCATGTACTCGAATTCTGGATCAAGAACTATCATGCGAATAAAATGATCTACGTACAACTTACTTACTTTATTCAATCAATTTCTTCACTATACCAATTTACTTTTCATTTTAACTCACATTTATTTTCATATATAGATTTCTCATTTAATTCCAAATTCATTCATGAAAAATTCCATAGAACTTTTCTTAAGTTTACAAACATTCTGTAATGACTTATCTTTACTTATAAAATATTACTCAATTTCAAAATCATTTCAAAAATACCTCAACTTTATTTATAAAACATTTTATTATCTCAAGTTTATATTCATTTACCCGTATAGTATTCTCTTTTACTACTCTTTTTAAAAAAAATATTCCATAAAATGTTAATTAAGTTTACACTTTTATAAAAACTTAACTTTATTTATAAACATTTATTGAAACACAATTTCATTTTAAATATTTCAAGACTTAAGTTCATATTTGTATAATACTCTATTACATCCAAAGAGTATATACAAAACTTTCATTTTCATTGAACTTATTAAAATTGCAGTGAAGGTCCATGATAAATTTGGATCTTATATGTAACATCCCGCTTCTAGAGGCTCAAAACCAACTGTTACGGATGTTACAGTCATCTATAGGTGTAATTTCTAAGTCACCAAAATCAGAATCTTGAAACTATTGGCAACACAGAAACACAAGAATATGAAAAGATTTAAACTTCAAAAAAACAGAATTTCTCATTTCTTATGAATTTCAATTTAAGATTTAATTACATAATTTCAGATGTTAACCATGTTCAGATCACTCCCAAATCCCAATATCCATTCAAAATAAATGCAGATTATCCATCGTACATTGTTTTATAAAAGATGGTGTGAGTTATTCACCGCACACTCCATAGTTTTCAGACGATGACTATGAACCCTTGGGTGCCAAATCCCAAGGCTAACCACCTTTGGCAAAACATTCTTTACTTTAGAAACTTAAGTAAGGACAAACAACAAGCATATAGCCCATGCAAGCAATGCTAGTATAACCTACCAGTCCAATTCTGAACATACCATCTAAAATAGCCCTGGAAAAGTAGTCCTAATCTTGTCTTCTGTCTCCCAAGTACAATCCCTCATGTTGTCGCTCCACTGAATTTTCACCAACCTGACTGTCTTGTTTCTTAACCTCTTCTCATTTTTTGCCACAATTCGAACCGGTTGCCTCACAGAAGTCACATCCGATTCCACCACTAAGTCCTCCAGTGCCATCAGAACGATAGTAGATTCTAGATAATGAACATACTTTCTAAGACGAGAAACATAAAACACATCATGGACCTCGGCTAAACTACTTGGAAAATCTACTCGATATGCAAGTCACCCAATCCTTTATGATATAAGAAATGGTCCAACATATCTCGGTGTTAACTATCCGGTCTTCCCAAACCGAACCACACCTATCATCGACGATACCTTGATGAAAAATCTATCTCCAACCGAGAACTCTAGGTCCTTATGCCTTTTTTCTGCGTAACTCTTCTGCTTAGATTGAGCTTCCTTCATTCTTTTCCGCATCAACTCGATCTTTTCCATCGCCTCTCTCACCGAATCTGGTCTAAGGACCAACCTGTCTACGGGGTCTAACCAACATGCTGGTGATTTGCATGACCTTCCATACAAAGCTTCAAAAGGTGTCATTCCTATAGTAGTTTGATAACTATTGTTAGAGGAAAACTCCACTAAGGGCAAGTGATCATCCCAAGGACCACTAAAATCCAGCATACAAGCCCTCAATAGATCTTCCAGTACCTTATTGACTCTCTTTGTCGGCCCATCCATCCGAGGATGATATGCGGTACTCATCTTGATCTTAGTGCCTAACGTACTCTACAGGATCTTCCAGAACTCGCTAGTAAACAAAGCATCTCTATCACTGACAATACTATTAGGAATTCCATGTAGTTTAGCGATGTTCTTCATGAACAATTCAGCCAACATAGGTGCCATCCTAGTTGACCTTAACGAAATGAAATGGGCACTTTTGGTCAATCTCTCCACTATGACCCATATACTTCCATTACACCGGTTTGACCTTGGCAACCCGTCAATAAAATCCATGAATATCGAGTCCTACTACCAAGCTGGAATATCCAAAGGCTGAAGCAAACCACTTGGCTTTTGATGTTTGGCTTTTACTTGATAACAGTTCAAACAATGTTTTACCCATAAGCCAACATCCCACTTCATTCCTTCCCAGTAGTAACTTCTCTTCATATCATGATACATCTTGTTTCCCTCAAGATGAATCGTAAACTTCAATCGATGACATTCCCTAGGAACTTCCTTCCTAAGGTTTCCAACACCCGGAACACATAAGCGTTCCTATTTTCTCGACCAAACCCTGCGGTCAAGAATAAATCCCTTCAAATCATCAATCTTGGTCCCAACTTCTAACTTTCTAATCCTCTCGGCTAATAATGGATCCTATTTCTACCTAGAAGCAATTTATTCGATCAGAACTAGTCGAACTTCCAAGCATGAAATCATGGTGATATTCCTACTAGATTTAGTAGTCGACCTCAACTGCACACTACAGGCAGCCAGTGCTTCCAAGTCTTTCCATTCCGCCAACATAGCCAATACCACATTTTGATGTTTCCTGCTAAGCGCATCCGCCACTTTATTTCCTTTTCCCGGTGTACACTTGATGCTAAAATCATAAGCTGCAATAAACTCCTGTCATCTCTATTGTCTCATATTCAGCTCCTTTTGAGAGAATAAATATCATAGAGACTTATTAATCATGAATAGCTCAAACCTTTCTCCCAAAAATAATGCCTCCACACCTCGATGCGAAGATAACCGCTGCCAACTACAAATCATGAGTAGGGTATCTCACTTCATGCGGTCTAAACTGTCTAGGAACATAGGCAATAACCTTTTCATTCTGCATTAGCATAACACCTAACCCAATGCCACATGCATCAGGGTAAACTACCAACCTCTGATTCCTATTAGGAACTATTGACACGGGCGCACTGGTTAACAAATGTTTCAACATAAGGAATGCCTCCTCACATTTGTCAGACCAAACAAACTTCACGTCCTACCTGGTTATAATAGTTAAGGATGCTGCTATCCATGATAAATCCCTAATGAATCTTCGGAAGTATCCCGAAAGTCCTGAAATACTTCTAGTCTCACTTATAGTCTCTGGTCTTTTCCAATTGTTAACAGCTTCGATCTTATCCAGATCAACTGCTAAACCTTCCTCGGAAACTACATGACCAAGGAACTTCACTTCCTTCTTACAGAAATGACACTTTGAGACCTTCGCTTTCAGCCAATGTTGCCTTAGCGTCTCCAATACCATTCTAAGATAATCTGCATGATTCATCTCATTCTTGGAATATACCAAAATGTCATCAATAAAAACCAACACGAACCTATCTAAGTGCTCTCAGACAACTTGGTTAATTAAATCCACGAAGAAAGCCAGCGCATTAATAAGCCCGAATGGCATAACCAACCATACGTAAGACCCATATCTAGTCTTAAACGCCGTCAAAGGAATATTGTTCTCTACCACTCTTAGCTGTCGCCAAATTCAGCTGGGAAAACGCTCTAGCTCCACTCAACTGATCGAATAAGTCATCGATCCTCGAAAAAGGATAACTATTCTTGATCGTCCTCTTATTCAACATATGATGACCGATACACATCCTTAACGACCCATATGGCTTCTTCATGAATGCCATGGCCATTCACCAAGGCGTACTGCATAGTCGTATGAAATTCTTTCCTTCCAATTCCACTAGTTGCACTTTCAATTCCTTCATCTCGGTTGGTGACATCCTACTAGGTGGTTATGGCCATTAAACCTGCTTCAACTCTACTTCTATTGAAGTGAGATAACCTACTCATGATTTGTAGTTGGCCGAGGTTATTTCACTTCATGCTATATAAACCTGCTTCAACTCTGCTTCCATTTCCATAGCACCTAATAACGCATAAGCATTTTCATTCGAACTCCTTACAGAGTAAATAACTCGGTTATGGCTATTAGGGTGTTTCAATGATATTTTCCCCTCTTGGCAAAATATCCTAGCATCGTATCTATCTAACCAATCCATACCCAGTGTGATCCCGAATCCCATGAAATCAAAAACATATAAACTGCATGCAAACATATGACCTAACAAATCAAGTTCTAATTGGTCATATCTCATTCCTAGAGTTGCATACCTCCTATTAGATTTGCAACCCTTAAAGAAGTAATAAGGTATAAAGTTTTTGGACATAAGAAATCTGCCTAATACTGAGATATAAATGAGTGCGACGCATCGGTATCAAAAAATATCCTATCAGGAGTATTATGAATCATAAGCATACCTTCCATCACAGCTTTTCCTTTCTCAGTAGCCGTTGGTCTAGAGGATGATGGTTCCAACTCAAAGACCTTTCCCTTTCCAGACTTAGCAGCCTCGGGACACTTGTCCTTGTAACGCCCCCATCTGGCCACAGTTGTAGCACTTTACATTCGGCCTCACCACAACTGCTCTTCCATCACCCGAGCGACACTCATTAACATAGTGCCCTTTCTTGTCACACTTGTAACAAACAATATCATCCTTGCTTTTCTTAGCTGCTACCCCTAAATAGGCACCTTTCTTCTTGAATAACTTCTTCTTCTTACCCTAAAAATTCTGAACCTCAAACGGTTACCCTTTTCCAAAAGTAGAAAGCATCTCTTTATTCCGAATAGCCATCTCAACAACAATATGACACGGATCCCAGAGGTTTCGCCGATTGCTCTAGCAATCTCAACCCCTTGATAAACTTATCATTTCTTCGAATGACTGTATGCGCAGTAGCAAATCCGTAATGGAACAGCTCATCAAATTCCATGGCATACTCAATCATCAATCTATCCCTCTGGACTAAATCTGCAAACTTCCTGAGTAATGCCGACTTACCAACCTCTGATAGAAATCTTTCTTCGAACCTCCTTCAAAATTCAACCCAAGTCAAATCTTCCTCTCGATCTCCCACGGTAACTCTATTCCACCAAAATAATGTTTCTTCCTAGAATTGGCTTGAAGCAGGTCTCCTCTTCTGCATATCCATGAAACCAAGATCTACAAATATCCTTTCATAATGCAATGCCAGTTCTCCACTCCTACTGCATCCTCGGTTTCTAGAAAAGGCTTTCCTCCAAGACTAGCGTAATCCCTACTAAGCTTGGCATAATTATTGTCAATTGGGGTCACGGGATTAGCTTCTCCATCGTTCCCTATAGCCACTCCTGTAGCTTCTCCAGCTTGCATTTTATTCACGAAGAACTGATACGTTATCCCCATATCACCCGATGGACTCTCAACACCAACATTAGCATTTGCATCTGGGTTTGCATTTGCCTGTCGACCCTGGTTTCTCCAAGTAATAGGTCGAATATTTCAACTTATTGCGGTGCATCTTCCATCTTGATTTACTCTTTCGTTTCCTGCCTCCATATCTTACTTCCCTACTACCTGAAATCCAATCTTAGAAAGATACAAGAATGGTCTAAATGTAGGATCGATTTCACCCTAGAGAGGGAGGGGGCGAGTAGGTTGATACTAATAATTATAAAAATTAATTGTGGAAATATATAAAATAACTACAGCATAGATAATAGTAGAGTAACAAAAACAGAAATAGAACAACACAGATTTACCCAGCTTTGGCAAAACCCTGCATACGCGCTGCCCCCAAGGTTTCTACTAAAAATTAATTAGTTAGACACCTACACACGTAAACTCATGACACCTACTATTGACTAATGTGACGACCCATCTCCTCGACCCTCAGAAATTGACACTAATACATCCATGGTATTCACGTGCCGTAAATCCAAGTGTCGCGGAGGCAAATTATCACGGATGTAAAAGAAAATAAAGATAGAAGATAACAGAATAATAGAATCTCTTTTCGCATTCAACATTTATAATTATACATAATGATCAGAGTCAAATACAAATCTAGCAGGATAGTTATAACCATCTATCCATACATATGCTGGAAATACATACTATATAACATAGCGGAAAATAGGTAGATAACTACATAAGGTACTTCAGCTTCATTGCTCCAAAAGACTTGTCCAAAATGCTCCCCAACATGCTCCAAAATGCTCCTAAGGTATCCTGACTACATGGCTGCCCGGAAAATAGGGCACCCAGAGTTTAAAGGGAAAAACAAACTCCGGGTCAGTCATGTGACTGGTGTGAGAACTCAAAGTACGATGTTTTGAAAACAAAAAGATATCTCATAAGACCACGCCGCACATAAATACGGAACGGGTTTTACCCTATGATAACCAAAACTCTTTATTACGCAAAATTTAGAGATATTATTTTTAATGGCATTTATTGAAAACATTTTCAAATAAACTTATTAATCTTGGCCGAAATTGTTACCATTATTAAATTCCAGCATACTAGATTCTACAAACAAGTCCGAAGGTTCTTATTGGAGAATGGATTTCCATATAAATGACCAGGTGAAGGGACTACCTTTCGAAGGGTACACCTCTAGATGGATGCCCAAAGGACCATCATAAAGGATTCTCTACCAACACAAGACCGGCCTATCTTTGTAACTAGATAGTACCGAATATATCATCCCCCTGTCGTTACCGACCTTTATCTGAGAGCTCTCTTAGCATACGTCCACATTAATTTACATCCCGAATGTCATAGCAGGAAGAAATATATCTAGAAGAGGATGATCATACCCTAATTAGGAATGACCCACTTAGCCTTGCCGCATCTAACCCTGTTTGGAACATTTTTGGTTGATGAGGTTCGAGGCTACGATTACCTTTTTATATAGCACACATCACATCTTTGAATGCCTCATTTCCATTCCACATTCACACGACTGATTTCTACAAACGTATAACTTCCTGAGCTCGTATGTCTCAGAAAGGGTGTTAAGCTAAGAGAAGGTGTCTTCTCCGCCACTGGCTGATAATACTTTTGTAGAAACCACTCATTATGATTTGGAATGCGAGGTAAGACATTCATCCATACAAGTTCGTTCTGGGACCGAACGAAACCGAAGGTACTTTCCTCGGCCATTACTAGGCGAGAAGCCCTTGTGGTTTTGAGGTTTTTCATAACAAAGAGACCACTGCTACAATATAGTGAATCGGGAGTTTATCCCCAATTAATCAACAAGTAATTCCTCGTCCTTATTCTTCTCAATATCTCCGTCTTTAAACATCTTCATTCTTCGAACACGTAAACTGGTTCGAAGTGGTTTTCAGATAGGAATCAACCAAATCCGACCCCGGTTCCTTCGAAATCCAATCATCGATAAAAATAATGTAATTAGGTGATTGTTTTTCGATTCACTCATTTTCCTTTACCAAAATATCTTCGAGATATATATATTTTTTCAAATATTCTTTTAGTGAATACTATCCCTTCTTGGACTAGGACCTTCACAAGATATTTCTATGATTTTTCCAAAGACGCTCCATAAAGATATCGTTCTATTTTCGCAATCGAGCACAGCTTTGTACTTAGCCAACCAATCCATACCGAGTAAAATTTCAAATCCAATAAAATCTAAAACGAAAAGATCGAAAGGAAAGTGATGGGGAGGGTAGGAAATTGGGACTTTTTCACAGTGTATACAAAGAATAGTGGAACCTCCTATAGGATTCGTCACGCAGATATGGTCGTCAACAATTGTAGGTTTAAGTTCTAATTCTTCTACAGTTGTTTTAAAAATAAAAATATGAGAAGCTCCTGTATCAAATAGTACTCTAACTAAAACATCTTTGATAAAAATATTACCTTCCAACACTCCTTTGCCCTTCACATCTTTGGAGGTTGAAGGCTCATCCTTGATAGCGTAAACTTTGGCTTGTTCTCCTTTCTTCAGTAGGGGACAATCCTTTATCATGTTCCCTGGTTTATGACAATTATAGCAGCTTCTTGGTGTTCATCATTGAGTTCCTTGAGTTCTGGGTTTTCTACAATGAATTGATAGGTGGCCCTTTTATTGGCAATTGTAGCAAGTGACATCTTTAAAGCGGTTAACCTGAGATCCTCCTTTGGGTTTTCCCTATAATGCCTTCTTGCCATTGAACTTCCTCTTCTTCCAGTTATTGTTGTTGCTTTCTTGTACTACGAGTGGATCTATCTTGTCCAAAGCTTCATATCTGTATCCCATGTCTATTAAGTCTACAAATGGTTTTTTCACATGTCCAGTCATCCTGATATGTTATTGCTTCTTCATTCCAGTAATAAACTTTTCATTCTTTTTTAGGGGCGTATCTATCAATCCAGGCCCAAAACGAGATAATTCGTTAAACTTATTAGTGTACTCCTCAAAAGACATATCTTCCTCCTATTTAAAATCCATAAAATTTCGTTAAAGACGGGATTTTCCTGCTTTCGGCATATAATGTTCCTTCAGAACTTTCTTGAATCGTTCCCATGAAAAATCATCCTCTGACTCATTCTGAGTAATAGATTCCCGCCAAACTAGAGCTCCATCTTGTAGTTGCCAAGAAGCTAAGAATTCTTCTCCTCATCTCCAACATTCAGTCCTTTGAAAATTCTTTCACATGCACGGATCCAAGCTTGTACTTCAATGATGGTTTCTGTTCCTTTATGTGACGACGCGACTTTTTGACGCTCGAAAACCGACATCAATACGTCCACTGTATCAACTGCCGAGCAATCGAATGCCGGAAAACCGTACCGTTATGGTTAAAGAAGAAGAAAAAGATAGAAGAAGAGAGAAAAAGATAGAACAAAACAGAAAGAAACAACAGAACAATATCAGAATCTCACAATCGCAGCGGAACAACATATAATAGATAAATGAATAATCTTTAAACAAAGGACTATATCAGTTATTACATTACATCATATTACATTACTTTATCAGAGTTAACAACAACAAACCACAACAAACAGCGGAAAAGAAATACTATATACTAGTGAATACGCCATGCCATCCAGCTTGCCTCCAGCAACTCCTGAATTTCAAAATATCCTGATAACCTAACTCTAGACTGCCCGTGTGGAAATTGGTGGGCACCCAGAGTTTAGGAAGGAAAAGAATAAACTCCGAGTCAGTCATGTGACTGTTGTGAGAACTAAAACAGTTTATTTTTAAAACAAAGTACATGTGATATCCCGAAAATTTGGCAATATAAATTTAATAATCTATGTTTAAAAATTTATTTGATTAGATAAATTTTGAATTGATATAATAATCATCTTATAATAAATATTTAAATTAGTAGATTTTATCTGTTAAAGCTAATAAACTGTTTTCTGTTTATATATATAAATGTATATCTTGTAAACGGATAAACTTCGATTTAAAACTTAGTGAATGAATCAATTAATTTTTATTTTTATTTGGTAAAATTGGAAATTTGATTTAAATTTAACATCTAATTGTTCTAAACAATTTAATAAATAATTATATAGTTTATATTAAAGGAAAACCTTATTTGTTTAAATTTATATTTAATTAACTTGAATATGGATTTAAATTAGATTAACATTAAAAACTTAGTTGTAATTCCTTTTTAAATTATAGCTTGAATTTATATATAAGAATTTAAAATACAGCTTACAAATAATTTTAATTTATTAAGTAATAGAAGTAATTTATAACCTCATTTATAAATTATTTAGAATTGTTTAATTTGTTATTTTCAAATGATATTGAGAAAACTTAGTTTTTATAAACATAAATAAATTTTATTAGAAATAGGATTTGTTATTTTAAAATTTAATAAGAGTTATATATGTGCACACATATATAACTTGATTTTTATTTTGAAATTTATAATTAAATTTGAATTCAATGTTTTGAAATTTAAAAGAAATAAATGTTTAAATTATTTGAATAAGCTTATATTCATAATTAGTTTGTCTCATTTACTTTTTAATAAATTAAAAGGGGAGGAACTCATTTATTTTTACATAAGAAATAACAAATTTAGAATTTAACTTCTTATAAAACAATTTAAATTAAAGTAAAAATACTCTTAATACATATGTTAATTTATTTATACCTAATTGACATGTGTAAGCATAGCATGAACTTAAGTGACAAATGTTAGAATTTTAGCAAGTGTCCCCTTTAATTTTAATTTTCTTTTATTAAATCAAAAGCTTGTTTATGTAAACATTTCTCCTCTTTTCTTCAAAAACTTGAGAAAATCTGAAACCATCTTCATTTCAAAAACAAAATTCTGTTTCCAGAATAAAATCTGTAACATCCCCTCAAAAAAAAATTTTTAGCCTGAAACAAATATCTCCTCTAGCCCAAAGTTATTTGAATCATTCACAAACCAGGAATCAAAGTAAACCTGAAATTATTATGCAAACCATATAAAAACCTGTAGCTCTTAAATTCCAATGCCTGAAACCAATTTGCTACCCAAGAACCCGCATCTCTGTTTTAAACTTCATCAAATTTGCATGCAAACCACAAAGCTCAATACAGGCCTGCAGTCCCCCTCCTTTTCTGTTTTGAAACAACATCCAACTGCATGCATTTTCTTTCTGGAGGCCTGCATTTCATTTCTGGAAACATGCATGTGATTCAGAGTAGGAGCATTGCAGTAAATCAAAGTTTGAGTTTGCAAAATAAAATAAAAATAAAGATGCAACTGGAGGTTTTGGAAATTAAAAACAAGCTGCAGTTTTTAAAAAGCAATTCAAGTTCAGGCTTTTCTAAAACAAAGTGCTCTGCTCATGAATTTCCAAGGTGAGTAACAATTTTTACTAAATAAACTTTAATATTAAATTAGTTGCTTGTTTATTGCTGGAAATAAGTATGTTTGCATGTATATTTCAAGTTCATTTTTGGTTAATACTGAATGTATGCATGCAGTTGAATATGTGATTTTTTCCTGTCCAGGATTCAGATTTAAATTCTGTTCAAAATCATGATATCATACTCAAATCCTTGTTATAGTTTAAGATATAAGCATAGTATGTTATGTAAAATAAGTTAGAGTTTAAAACTTATTTAATATAAGAAGGAAAAAAAAAAATCTCTGTAATTTGCTTTGTAAGTCAAAATATAACAGAACAATTTTTTTTTTGTAAATAGAAGTTTGATCATCCAGTTTTATTAATTCAACAATATAAATCAATTACTTTAACTAATACTTGAATCTTAAAACTGAAATCAGAAATTTTAGTTTAAAATGGGAAGAGCATTTTTAGTTTAAACCAGAAAACATATTTAGGGGTATTCTGTCGATCTAGAAGATTGGATTGGCCAGAATTGTTTCTGGTGATAGAATGGTGATTATAGGATCATGGAAAAATACTGGATGAAGGATCAGAGTAGTGTGGTGATGGGGTTTTGGAATGGAAGATTTTAACCCTAGTTTTTGCTGTAATTAGTAAATTGATTGGTACCGTTTTTATTGGTAATCGAGTTCTTCCTATTTTGGGGAAAATGATAGATGGAGTTTGGTGAATTCGCGACCGGAAGCAAAAAATTTCTGATGATCGGAAATATGAGTTTGAGGCAATTACCTGATTTCGATATTTCTCCTATTTGAAGCTTGAATGCTAAATTTTGGAATTGGGATCCTGCATTCGAGTTGAAGGTCGAGTTGGTATTGGATGTCGATCTCTGACATGCGTGGTTGGTCGCAAGATGCCGGAGGTGTCAATAATGGGGGTGCAGGTGCACGGTGTCGTGTGGTGTCAGATTGGGTTTGGTTACGAACGGGATCACGTATTATTTCGGGTTTTTTTCGAGATTTGCTCGAAGCTGGGGAATGATTGACTCGAGTTGAATTGTTGGCCTGGGTATTTTGTTTGATACAGAATTAAAGTTAAAACCTGTCTGTTTAGTTTAAGTGATTTTCAGATGAAAGGAATACTCGAGTTGCTCGAGTATGGTTTGAGTTTACTCGAGTTTATTTTTGTTGTTCGAGTTTGATTATGTTAGACTCGAATAGATGGTAACTCGAGTTATTTTGTTCATGATTGGAAACGTGTTTTGTTTTAAAATTTGAAACTGAATTTTTATGTATAAAGCAAAGATTGAAAGTGAGTTTTAAATCTAAATTTTTAATTATGGATTCAAGTTAATTTGAATCTTAAGCTGGTGGATGAAGATTGTAAAATTTTAAATTTGTTTAAATAACTTTAAATGGATTTATTGTTTAAAATGTTTTAAAATTTGAATTTAAATGGGAAATTGAATGTAAAGAAATGATTAAACAAAGTTAAATTTGATTTAAATCTAAATTTGAATCTTTGTTTTCAAAATAGATTTAAGTTTTATAAATTTAAGTATTTAACAAATTTGAATGATTAAGAAAAATTTAAATGTTTTAAATTTAAAAAGAGAATTTGATTTAAACTTTTGTAAAATTTCTTTACAAGAAAAGTATTATTTATTATTTAAAGTTTTAAAAATTGATTTTAAAACTTATTGAAGTTAAATTAAATTTAATAATTTGTATTTCATTTAATTATTAGGGTAATTAAATGAATAATTAATTTATTTAATAAATTAATGAAATGAATAATAACTCAAAGTAATTAAGGGTTTAAGGTTAATTATTTTTGGAATAATTAACTTGTAATTAAGAATAATTAATTAAATAAGGTTTGATTTTAATTAATGATTAATAAATTAATCAAGCAATAAAGGATTAATTAAGTTTTAATTAACACTTAATTATTTCATTAATTAGGGATTAACTAATGGATTAATTAATGATTAATTAATTTGTAATTAGTAATGATTAAAATAAGTTAATTATTTTAGTAAATAATTAATGAATTGTTAATAGTTGATGAAGGTCATTAACTAAGGATTATTTAATAATTAATTAATATAAGTATAATTACTTATGGAAGTAATTAAGGAATTAATTACTAATTGTAATTAATTGGGTTTAGTTTGATTAGATTAAGTTAATTAATTCAGTTTAATTAATTTAAAATAATCAATAAATGATTATGAAGTATAATTACTTATTGTAATTAAATAAAGAGAAATTACTTAGAGAAGTAATTAATGGGTAATTACTGCATGTAATTAGTTGAAGGTGATTTGATAATGAAGTAATTTAAGTATAATTACTTTGTGAAATAATCAAGGGATTAATTTGAGATAATTAATTAAGAAGTAATTAATTTATTTTGGGAAAGTAATTAAAGGTAGTTAATTACTAAATGGGGTTAATCAACGGTGATTAACAATTATGGGTTAAATTAAGATTAATTACTTAATGTAATTAATTTAAATAAGGTAATTAATTTAATTGTAATTAGAGATCGTTAATTAAGATAATTAATGATGTAATAAAGATTGATTAATAAAGATTAATTAATCATTAATAAGTGACTAAAGGTAATTAATTAATGTGATTAATTAAGGATTAATGTAATTAATTATAGTTAATTAATTTAGAAAGTAATTAAAGGTTAATTACTGTATTTGGTTAAGTATAATTAATTTGTAAAATTAATTAAAGAATAATTACTTGAATGTAATTAAGAAATAATTAATCAAAGGTGATTAATTAAAGTGATTTATTGGATTGATTAATTGATTAATTTGTAATTAATTAATGATAATGTAAGTAAGATTTATATTGATGAAGTAATTAATTTAATTCACTTTAAATTAGTTAGAGAATGATGTAGTTAATTTAATTCATTTTAAATTAATTATAGGTGATATGGTTATAAATCATTGCTTATATGGATGGATGATGTTGATTGCCTTGAATGGATTGAATCTCAAATATGAGATAGATAATGTTGAGTGATTTGGATGTATTGGTTGCATTGTGATGATGATATAGATTATCTTTGATAATGATATTATGGATTATCCGTGTGATGATGATATTGATTTCCTATTGTGAATCTATGATTTATCTATCTGTATATATAGATAATTGAATTGTTTTAAACCTTTAAAACAACTTGGCCTTAAAAGACACACATTGGATTTCGACGAGACCGGGTTTCCATTTTTGGATATCCGAAAACCACATCGATCCAAATTAACGTTAGGTCGTGAATATAAGTGGAGCAAGTGAAGACTCGAGGTGTAAGGGCTATACGTCAGTATAACTCTATGGGTGATTCCGTAATGAGTTTGACGGAATAGTACTTATAGATTCGAGATAGTGATTCAGAGTGCAAGGGTTATCGTCGTTAACTCTGAGGGTGATTCCAATACGAGTGTAACGAGATAATGCCTTCGGTTTCGTTCGAACCCGGAACGAACTTGTATGGATTGAATGCTTTCAGAACATCGTCAGGTGGACGATGAGCATTCTAAGTGATATGTCCTATAAAGGTAATCGTAGCCTCAAGCCTCATCAATCGGGAATGGCTAAAACAGGGGAGGTGCAGCAAGGCTTCGTGGGTAGCTCCCACTGGAGAGCAAGATTTTCCCCTGTCTAGAAGTCCCTTTTTATTCGGCTGTGTGGGCGGTTGGAACGTGCGCTAACTGCGAGATTGTCTTGTTCGGAACTATTCAGTAAGGAATGGGTCCGGCTTTGTGTTGCAGGGGGTCGGGAGTGATCCTCGGTACGTTGATCTAGGCCACGTACTGTGACGGGCGGTACCCCAGTAACCCTGCCATTGTATGGAATCCAAAATCCAATAAGTGCCAACGGTTTTGATTGTATTACCCACTTTTGTGGCTAGTAGCTGGAATTTAACAAATGTAACAATTTCGGCTATTTCATATTTACTTGAAAACCCTAGACACTATTATAATGTCACTGGATTTCCTATCAAATGTTTTGGTTAGCGTAAGGTAAAAACTTTTCCATGTTTATGTGTGGGAAGTCTTACGTGATACCTTTTCTTTTAAAAGGTTTTTCAAAAGTTAAGCAACTTTAACCTGTTACTCACACCAGACCCATGTCTGACCCGGAGTTTATTTTTGTTTTTCATAAACTCTTGGGTACTCAAATTTTTACGAGTAGCCAAGGGATCCAGGTTAGCTTGATGAATATTGGAGGAGCAATGGAGCAGGACGCTTCTGCGTTAGTTATATAGTATTCCGCTGTGTGTTCTGTGTTGTCTTTGGATTGTATTATGTTGTAAATACTAGACATGTGTTTATAACTGTCTAGTATGTGTTGTATATCTGTGTACTCTGATAGTAGTTGTAAACTATGTAATATTTTATATTATTAATATAATTTGTTCGTTCCGCTGTTTAGATTCTGATGTGTTGTTTCTTTCTTCTTCTCTTTCTTTCTATTCTCTATCCCTTTCTTTCTTATTAACGATGCGACTTCCTGGAGTCTGGAAGTTGGGTCATTACAGTGGTATCAGAGCATTAGGTTGAGTGAATACCTAGGCTCTGGAGTGGTGTCTATTTTGAAAGAGCGTATTTGTAATTTTAAATATATATATATATATATATATTTATATATTTCTACCTATCCGTTGGATTACCTGTTCGGGTTTTCCAATATAAGTTATAAAGGTAGATAAGGTAGTGGGTGTGTAACACGACTACTACCAATGGTTGGAGTTTGAGTGTTGAAGTTGGGAGTGTATGTGTCGAGACTGTAGACCTAATACCGTCTCGAGTGAGTTGTGCAGAGTATAGGATTTCATAGATCTCTGAAGGTAACCTGTTAAGGTTCGGAGTCTATCTTTGAATTGGATGAGTAGAGTTTGGATCTGTCGGTTGGGCAGAAGGAAATGATGGTATCTCGATACCTAAGGAATGAGTAGTTGTGTAATGAGACACAGTGATTTTAGATGTTTCCGAAGATTTTCTTTGGAACAAGTTTATGAAGTATGTCTGCTTCGCTGTTGTGGCTGGGTTCAGCAGGATGTTTTCTGTCTAGTTTGAGGCCAGAGATTCTCGAAGAACTTTGGATTAGGAAGTCTTTGGCATAGTTGTCGGCAGTGTAGCTCGGAGTGTTATATGCTGGCAAGAAGGATTTCTGGTTAGCAGTTTTCTGAAGGAGTTCAGAAGCAGCCGGGTAGATTCATTTCTTTGTTGGGTTGGCTAGTTAAGCATAGACTGTTTTGATTAATAATGAGAGAACAGTTTTCTTTGGATATTGGACTGGTTGATCGCAAAAGTGACTTGCGACAGTTCGAGTGTTCTCTTGAGCTATGAGAAGTTTGTCCGCACCTGGAGGCTGAGTTTTCTTATCGACTGGATTCCAGGAGTGCTACTGGCGGTTCAGTTTAGTAGAAGGATCATAAGGGGCATCTGAGTTTACTTTTATTGATCTCTTGGACAATATTTCTGAGATATGTTGTCCAGTTTGTGCTCGAGTTTTCCTCCTACTTCAGATCAGAGTTTTGCAGCGAAAGCAGTTGGTAGTGCTTTTGTTTTATCTTTTCCGGATAGGAGAAGTATGTTAGTCTTCTGATATTTGTGGAGTAGAGTTGGTATTCTTGGTTTGGGATAGATCTTGAGGAAATCATTGTGTTGGATTGTTTTGGACCAGTATGTTTCTAGAGACATCAGCAAAGAGTTGAGCTGGTTAGTAGAGTTGAAGGCAGCCCAGGATCATCAGAAGAGTTCTGTGGGTAAGAGACGGAAGAATTTGGATTCCTGAGACGGAGATTTGATTTTGGAAAAGTTTTCTCTGATCTAAGGAGCTATAAGATTGGATAAGTCTGGATAAGTCAGCTCCGAAGTGTTTTGGATCTTTCCTATGTTCTTGTGAGGATTGGAGTTGATTTTCAAGATTGAATTGCCAGTTTGGATAACTGGGATTCGATGAGTTTCACGTATCTCTGAGGGAGTACGTGTATGATTTCTCTCTGGTTGTGGAACCAACATTTCAGGAGGATGTGATTGTTGTGTCAGACTTGTTTGTAGTCTGATATCTTGTCTAGTGTTATAGATATAGTCGTATAGGAGCTTTGTAGCTTCATAGTATTGATTGTTTAGATTCTATAGAGCGAGTATTCCGATATTTACAGGGGAAACTCGTGAAAATTTTATCCAGAATTTTTCTGGATAATTAGATTTGTTTGATTGTGTAAATTGGTTGCTATGGTTGTTAGCATATGTTTGATATATATGCTTGTGTTTTAAAATAAAATCTTAGGATAGATTATTAAATTACCTTTGCTTTTAAATTTCGGGGACGAAATTCTTTTAAGGGAGGAGGAATGTGATATCCCGGAAATTTGGCAATATAAATTTAATAATCTATGTTTAAAAATTTATTTGATTAGATAAATTTTGATAATAAATTTTGAATTGATATAATAATCATCTTATAATAAATATTTAAATTAGTAGATTTTATCTGTTAAAGCTAATAAACTGTTTTCTGTTTATATATATAAATGTATATCTTGTAAATGGATAAACTTTGATTTAAAACTTAGTGAATGAATCAATTTTTAATTTTAATTTATATTTGGTAAAATTGGAAATTTGATTTAAATTTAACATCTAATTGTTCTAAACAATTTAATAAATAATTATATAGTTTATATTAAAGGAAAACCTTATTTGTTTAAATTTATATTTAATTAACTTGAATATGGATTTAAATTAGATTAACATTAAAAGCTTAGTTGTAATTCCTTTTTAAATTATAGCTTGAATTTATATATAAGAATTTAAAATACACCTAACAAATAATTTTAATTTATTAAGTAATAGAAGTAATTTATAATCTCATTTATAAATTATTTAGAATTGTTTAATTTGTTATTTTCAAATGATATTGAGAAAACTTAGTTTTTATAAACATAAATAAATTTTGTTAGAAATAGGATTTGTTATTTTAAAATTCAATAAGAGTTATATATATGCTGTAACGACCCGATATTTTCAACAATTCGCATCCGCACATGTCGGACTTGAATTGCTCAAAATACCGCGTTGTAAATAAAATTTGGCAAATCTTAGAATATACAGTAAATACATAATCACAGATCACAGACACAGAGTATTTAATAATGCAGCGGAATTTAAAAGAAATAGTAGTTCATGAAGCTACTATATAAAAATAAGATACATCAGAGTTAAACATGATACAACTAAAAGTAACAAGATACATCAGGTACAAATCAGAATACATCACTGAAATCACTGGATACAGAAAGCAAAATAGATGGCCGGATCTTCAAGGAAAGCTCCAACTCCGAAGGTGAATCTTGAATGCTAACTCACTCAATCTGACTCGAACGTAAAGCAAAATACAAAACACTCGAGTCAGGACATAAATACTTATGAACTGTAAATAAACTAAAGTGAACAGTAACATAAATGCATCAGTAACTTAAAGGATGCTTGGGATCGCCCATCCTTTAAGGATCCGTTAAACTATTTACTATGTAGTAATATTGCGCTACTATAATAATGTATACAGTAAAATAAACATACTTTTAAATAGCGTTCCGGGCTACCCATATCACCATTCGCACATAATAGTCCCAGTAGTCCATCCAATATCATGCCATCTCCACTCTGGGTAACTGTCAGAGGATACCACATGGGCCACGGGAGAAAAACAAACTCGTAGTAAAGGCTCGGTATGGTAGGTGACACGGCACACAAGGCAATGCCAGGGTAGATATACCAATTACGCACACGGGCTGGTGGTAACGCAGCAGCCACATACGCCCACCTCGGAACACACTCCCAATCAAAATCGGAGGATGGCCATCTAATCAATCACCAGTAAGAGTATAGTATCGAAGGAATGTGTCCGACCAGAGGTGCTACCTCCTTTGGCCCGAGATCGCTCCTGTTTTAGCCACCTTATGCCAACTCACGGGAGTTGGGTCCACGTAATATACCTCATGAACGTCGCCACCATCCTACTTCATTCTGGAATCTCCACCGCGTACACGGTTCTTAAAGTGGTTTTCGGAGTTGGCAGAGAGTATGACAACTTCCGATCCCGGTCTCTTTAACAACCAAACGTTATTATAACGCCGTGGTCATTTCAAAATAGTTTAAACTTCAAAAAGATCAAATCATTTCATTTCAAACTATATTTCTTTCAAAATAGTTTATACTTCGAAACCAAAACCATTTTTATTTCAAAACTATTTATTCAATCAAAATAGTTTATACTTCGAAACCAAAATCATTTTTATTTCAAAAATACTTATTCAATCAAAATAGTTTATACTTCGAAACCAAAATCATTTTTATTTCAAAACTATTTATTCAATCAAAATAGTTTATACTTCGAAACCAAAAACATTTCAAAACTATATTCAAATCAAATAGTTTATCATTTCCATTTCAAACATATATTCACCTTTAAAAAAAATTCATAATACTTTCAAAGTATAACTTTTCCGAAACCAAAATACTTGAAATCATTACACTTTGAAAATCATAACATTCCGAAATCATACATTTGAAATCAATCTTTTAATTCTTTACACTTTACAAATTTATGCCATTAAACCAAAATTTCAAATTTCCAATTTAATTCAATTCAAACCATCAGTTTCAATTCAGTTTAGTCTTCTAACAAAACATTTCAAATCTTACAAATTTCAAATATAGATTTGATCTACAAAATAAACAATCCAATTTTAATATATTTCCAAACTTTAATATCCAATATTTCAAAACTAAACTTTATAATTCCATATATTCATATCTCAAATCTAATTTCATTATTATTTAATTTTGAAATATTCATTCATTTCATAAATCCAATATTATTTAACTAAACTTAAATTACAATTAAACCAAATACCTTTTCATACAAATATAAACTTCAAATATTCCTTTATCAAATAGATCAAAATCAAATATTATTTCACATTCATATTCTTTATTAAAATAAAGATCAAATCATTTCCAAACCATTTCAAAATCATTAAAATATTACATCCTTTCAAAACTTCATAATCAAATCATTATTTGAATTCAAATCTAAATATTCAAATTTAAATATCATTTGAAAATCAAATATGTCATTCATTTATTGTTTCAAACATTATTACAAAAATACATTTCAAAATTCCATTCAAAAATTCATTTATCTCATTACATCTCATTCCGTTTAACACATAACTAAGTAAACTTTATTTAAATTCAAATTCAATTTAAATTCCTTAAAAATTAAAATTTAAATATTCAAAACTTCTAAAATTTCACAAATAATCCATTTCAAAAGTTAAATTAATTAACACTTTAAAATATAACACAACAGTGTTAAAATCTATAACATTTCAAAACATTGCCAAATTATAGCAACGACAACATTTATAAAGTGCTATCGTAGCTTATAGCTTCCAAAAATGGTTTAGTTCAAGAATAACGGCATTTATAAAATGTCGTAATAGATATTTAGTTATTTCAAACATTGTTAGATTCAAAACAATAGCATTTAAAAATGCTGTCAAAAGACTACAACATTTTGAAAATGCTATGAATTCCAGATTTCATTTTTGCTTTTCAAAACAAAAAATAATAAAACTCCAAATTTTTATCATAACTTAAAAATCATATTTCTAGACTTCAAAATTTCACATTTAAAATCATTTTAACATATGATTTAACACAACAAAATTTTTAGATCAAATATTCAATTTAAAAAAACTCCATTCATTTATTAAGTCAAAATTCACTGTTTATTTACATATAAATTAAATAAAACTTAAAATTTTACTTCGTATATAATTTTAAAATTTTAAATTTAATTTCCATTATTTATTTACATTTTAAAATGAAATTTAAAGTCTAAAATCTCAATTATTTCACATTTACGTACTCAAATTCACAATTTCAAGACTTAATATTTAATTTTCTTAAAACCATAAAATATATATTTTTAAATCAAAATTTCATACTTTTAAAAATACATATTTTAATAAATATCATTTAAAAATATACCACGGGGTCTGTATATAATTTTCTAACCTAGGTCAAGTGATACGGATATATATCATTTCAATCCGCAGTTTACAAAGAAAACCCGGGTTCTATCATTTCAAACCCGCAATCCCAAGTCAAATAAAATACAATAAAAATCGCTCAGGCCTATCATTTCAACCCATAACGATTTTTCCCTATTCTAAAGTCCGTTCGGGTATGTATCATTTCAACCCATAGTGATTCTATTCTAACAGGGAACTTGCAGTGTGAATATATGCATAAACAATATAAACAATGTCAGTGTCACAATATAATGTCATATATCACATGTCAGGTGATAATTAACAGTTTTAACATGGTAATAACATGGCATAGCATATCATATGATCATCATTAACTTGCATAACATTTTATATTACTAAACACTTGTCATCAATTCACTATTTCATAAGTATAAATGTCAGAGTGAGAAAGACTCACCTTTTACGAAGCTAAAGACAAACAACACACACAAGAGCGATTCCAAAGGCACGACAAGCACGATTTGATTTGAATTGATGGAGACCCTTGTAAACAACACAAAATATGACATACATAAGCACAAACATAGATATCGACATACAAATGTAATCAACAACTTTAGTTTGCAGAACAGTTGCAAAACAAGAGAGATGACCGAACCTTAGAAGCAAAAGACTTAAACACGACAACATAAGCTTGTCATATGTTGAAATGGGCTTGATCTCACCATACTAGGCTCTGGTTTGGGTTAGGTATGGCAACCATAAAGGTCAGGTTACAAGTGGATGAAGGTGGAGGAAGAGTTACAACATGAAGCATACATGGGTTCAACGCAAATATGTGATGTTTTTGGTGCATTTTGACTCGGCTATGACCACATATAGGTTCGGCCATGGGGTCTTCATGTCAGGTCAGATCTGGACAGTAGTGAAAGTGGCAGCCAAAGGTTAAGTAGATGATGGTGGTGGTGGCTAAGGGGTGGCCAAAGGCAACTATGAAGGCAATAGTGGAGTATAGGCTTGGCTAGCATTGTTTTGGTGAAGTGCTTTGCAAATTTGAGGAATTTGCAACCTTGGGAGGGCCGTGGCCTGTAATGGTCAGTGGAGTAGGAGGAGTAGCTGCAAAGTATGGTGGAGGTGGTGGTCGTGGAGTTGGAGTGGACTAGAGGCCGAGCTATGCTAGAGGAGGAACAAGGTAGAAATCATTGAAAAGAAGTAGGAAAGAAAGAATGAAGCCATAAGTTTTTTTTTCCTTCTTTTCTTCATGAAGCCGTGAGTTTTAGGGGGAAGATGAGAAAGATTTTTCACGTGAAAAGGAAAATGGAATGTCAGCTGAAGAGTGGAGTTAAGGCAGCCAATTGAAGAGATGTTGGTTGAGAAATGAAAAGACAGAATACAAAAAGGCTTGAGCAAATAAAGAGTCACAAACCTTTCAAATTTCCACCATTTCTTTTTAAATTTTAAATACATGTAAAATATATATAAATACAGATAAAAACACGAAAATATAGTAAATAAACAAAAATAAATAAATAAATATTAATTAAATATAATTAAATTAAGAAGATAACAAAGAAAATGTAAACTAGGCTTGAAAATTTGAAAATAAATGAAATGAACTTTGGAAAAATTGTATGTACATGAAACATATTTATAAATAAACATAAAAACATAAAAAAAATGCATACATAAAAATGAATAATTTTTTTTTAATTAAATATAGTTTAAATGAAGAAAATGGTAGAAAAATGGAAACTAACCTTTAAAAATAGAAAATAAATTCAATGAGCTTTGGAAAAATTCAAACATCACTTTAAAAATATTTAAAAGGTAAAAATATATGTAACATAACATATAATACAATTTAGAATAAGGTATGACAATTAAAAAGATTATTTATATAATTTAAAATAAACAATTTTGTTAAATACAGCAAATTTCACAGAATAGTTAAAAAGGCATAACTTCCACATTATAAATCAGATTTCAACGAAACGAAAAGCATTGTTCTTGAAATTTTATTTACTTTCATAATAAAAGAAAAAATTAAAATTTTAAAACTTTTAAAATTTAAATTTAAAAGTCAAAGTTTGACCAGATTGACCAAAATTCACTTTTCTGGAAATATTCAATTTATGCATGATTGAAATTCAAATCCACATCAAAATCAACATTTGAATTTCAATTAACAAAATATATTCATTTTAATAAATAAAATAAAGTTTTTTTTAAATTAGGAATTTAAATTAAAATAATTAAAATATACAATTACAATAATCAGAAAATACAGGGTTGTTACACTCTCCCCCACTCAAAACTTTTCGTCCCCGAAAAGGAATGAGGTAAGGGAAAGCACAGAAAAAGATAGAATGAAATAGTATTAAGACAAGATGACAAGAAGATTAAAATTATACCTGATAACTGTTGCTATAGGTAAGTTTAACAATGTGGAGATGATCTTTCCAAGATCTTCCAGAATCAAGAACACAAGCACGAAAATGATTCAGATGAGTAAGCAGTGCTCAGATCCAGATGAGTACCCAAGATTATCAAAGATTATAGAAAGATTTCTAAACAGACTGGTATAAACAATAGCCTCCCATTCTGTAGCAAGATAAGGGAAATTAGGACAACCAAAAGATAGTTTGAAAAAAAAAAAAAATGAAACCATAAAATTTCAACTTAAACTGAAAATTAATTTTACATAAGTCAAATAAATCTTAAGCATCTCTAATTTCATTATCTTATCATCCAATTATCTTAAATTAACAAATCCCTAAAATCATGTATTTGAAAAATCTTTTATTATACTCAAAATGTACCAAATAAAATTTAATTCTTCTTCACTACTAATTAAAATTAAATTTATTCCTCTCAATATATTTTATCACCTATGTTAAATATACTCACACTCATTGCAACTGCCTTAAATTTATTCTTAGTTCCTTTATCATCATTTTATATTGTAAATTATTCCATTACCCTTTTTCTTTATTTACCTCTGTTAATCCTTTTATAACTAAAATTTAAGTATATAACATTTATAATAACCACTCAAATTTTATTTATAAAATCCTTTTTTTTATATTGTATATTATCGAATTACATATTCAACTTCTGAAAATTAAGGTAAGTTATATTGGAATGAAATTGTGTATTATACAAATAAAACTTTCTAATTCAATTATTTCAAGCTTGAATATTTATCCAAATCTCAAAATTATACTTAGAAATTATCCTTGAAGATAAAATTTAGGAATTAAATTTCCGATAAATTCCAAACTATTTAGAGATAAATAAATGCTCATATACACTATATATATATCCATTCAAATTCAAATCATATATCAGCATATGTTATAAATCCAGTCTTATTTTAGAAATTAAAATCAATTAAATTCCCCAAAACAAAACTATAACAAGACTACAGAATGGTCTCTTCACTTGAAACTCGAAAATGAATGTCGATGATGCTGCAGTCATCACCGAAATTATTTTCCAGCGACAAAGAGAAGAGAACTAAATTTAAATTTAAAATTCTTTGGAAACAAATTTCTGTTCGAAAATACTTCAAATAATATATCCTTTAAAACTTTAAACACAAAGTTTGAAATCCATCGGAAATTAAATTCTCAAATTCTTGTTTTACATTCATTTTAAATTTCCAAATAAATTTATAACCATGTTTTATAGTTCAATTAGATATATGAAACAATAGAAAATGATATATAAATCAAATATTATTTCTTAACAACCAATTCAAATAGAAATCCAGATAAAGATTTATAATATAGTTACAAATTTATTTCACAAAATTTATTTCATTACTAAATTTTAAAAACATATTGTGTCAGTTTGCTCTGTTCAAGTGTTTTGGAAATCTTATCGATGGCGTTGATCAGACGAATCGATTAGAAACCCAAATCAACATCAACAACTCAAACAACACAATATATAAAACATTTTAAATATTAGTTTACAAATTCACTTCAAGAATAATTTGAAGATAAGTTGGAAACAAAGATGAGATGATTAAATAACAGAATATGGAGATGGATGAATTTATATAAATCGCGGGCAACCTTAACCGGGTCAACCGTGACTTAAAGAATAAGATCGATGTGGATTTCTTGGGTAAATCGACATTCGATCTCAAGATGTAGAGTTCGAAGTTATAAGAGATACTAGCATCTAAATCGAGGATATAGAATCTCTGGTGAATCGATGTTGTTGTAAAGGAGTTTTCCCCTTTACAAATAAATTTGAGGTTGGCGAGACCGCCGACTCATTATGAAGATCTTTTGAAGTGGAGTTATAGGATACTCCAGAAACAAAAGAAGATAAATAGTGAGGGACACGAATGGATTTTGGAACCACAGGGAATGTTCCAAAATTCAAAGGAATCGAGTCAAAAAGGAAGAGATTTAAACTCGAATGAAAATGATTCTGTAAATACATTTACCCTATATACTGAGTTTTGCCTAGAGCTACCAAAGCTCTGATACCAACTGTGACGACCTAGGCTTTTCAACCATCAGCAACGGCTCACGACCGGTAGGCTTTTCAACCATCCCAGCCCCGCTGTGGCTCACAGTGATACCTCGAATTTGCTTTTACGGCCACCCTCTCAAGTCGCAACCAACCCCGCAAGACCTTATACTATCCCCGGGGGCATGTAGGGGTAAGAGTCTCCCGTTCGCCACCTAACGGAAAGCGAGAACCCCCTACTCACTCTGACATTTATACTTATGAAATAGTGAATTGATGACAAATTTTTAGTAATATAAAATGTTATGCAAGTTAATGTTGATCATATGATATGCTATACCATGTTATTACCATGTTAAAACTGTTAATTATCACCTGACATATGATATATGACATTATATTGTGACATTGACATTGTTTATATTGTTTATGCATATATTCACACTGCAAGTTCCCTGTTAGAATAGAATCACTATGGGTTGAAATGATACATACCCGAACGGACTTTAGAATAGGGAAAAATCATTATGGGCTGAAATGATAGGCTTGAGCGATTTTTATTGTATTTTATCTGACTTGGGATTGCGGGTTTGAAATGATAAAACCCGGTTTTCTTTGTAAATTACGGATTGAAATGATATATATCCGTATCACTTGACCTAGGTTAGAAAATTATATACAGAACCCGTGGTATATTTTTAAATGATTTTTTTTAAATATTTATTTTCAAAAGTATGAAATTTTGATTTAAAATATATAAAAAAAATAGAAAATATTAAATAATAATAAAAAAAATGAAAATGATGGTATAAGAATAGGGAGATGGCGTTGATCAGACGAATCGATTAGAAACCCAAATCAACATCAACAACTCAAACAACACAATATATAAAACATTTTAAATATTAGTTTACAAATTCACTTCAAGAATAATTTGAAGATAAGTTGGAAACAAAGATGAGATGATTAAATAACAGAGTAGGGAGATGGATGAATTTATATAAATCGCGGGCAACCTTAACCGGGTCAACCGTGACTTAAAGAATAAGATCGATGTGGATTTCTTGGGTAAATCGACATTCGATCTCAAGATGTAGAGTTCGAAGTTATAAGAGATACTAGCATCTAAACCGAGGATATAAAATCTCTGGTGAATCGATGTTGTTGTAAAGGAGTTTTCCCCTTTACAAATAAATTTGAGGTTGGCGAGACCGCCAACTCATTATGAAGATCTTTTGAAGTGGAGTTATGGGATACTCCAGAAACAAAAGAAGATAAATAGTGAGGGACACGAATGGATTTTGGAACCACAGGGAATGTTCCAAAATTCAAAGGAATCGAGTCAAAAAGGAAGAGATTTAAACTCGAATGAAAGTGATTCTGTAAATACGTTTACCCTATATACTGAGTTTTGCCTAGAGCTACCAAAGCTCTGATACCAACTGTAACGACCCGATATTTTCAACTATTCGCATCCGCACATGTCGGACTTGAATTGCTCAAAATACCGCGTTGTAAATAAAATTTGGCAAATCTCAGAATATACAGTAAATACATAATCACAGATCACAGACACAGAGTATTTAATAATGCAGCGGAATTTAAAAGAAATAGTAGTTCATGAAGCTACTATATAAAAATAAGATACATCAGAGTTAAACATGATACAACAAAAAGTAACAAGATACATCAGGTACAAATCAGAATACATCACTGAAATCACTGGATACAGAAAGCAAAATAGATGGCCGGATCTTCAAGGAAAGCTCCAACTCCGAAGGTGAATCTTGAATGCTAACTCACTCAATCTGACTCGAGCGTAAAGCAAAATACAAAACACTCGAGTCAGGACATAAATACTTATGAACTGTAAATAAACTAAAGTGAACAGTAACAAAAATGCATCGGTAACTTAAAGGATGCTTGGGATCGCCCATCCTTTAAGGATCCGTTAAACTATTTACTATGTAGTAATATTGCGCTACTATAATAATGTCTACAGTAAAATAAACATACTTTTAAATAGCGTTCCGGGCTACCCATACCACCCTTCACACATAATAGTCCCAGTAGTCCATCCAATATCATGCCATCTCCACTCTGGGTGACTGTCAGAGGATACCACACGGGCTACGGGAGAAAAACAAACTCGTAGTAAAGGCTCGGTATGGTAGGTGACACGGCACACAAGGCAATGTCAGGGTAGATATACCAATTACGCACACGGGCTGGTGGTAACGCAGCAGCCACATACGCCCACCTCGGAACACACTCCCAATCAAAATCGGAGGATGGCCATCTAATCAATCACCAGTAAGAGTATAGTATCGAAGGAATGTGTTCGACCAGAGGTGCTACCTCCTTTGGCCCGAGATCGCTCCTGTTTTAGCCACCTTATGCCAACTCACGGGAGTTGGGTCCACGTAATATACCTCAAGAACGTCGCCACCATCCTACTTCATTCTGGAATCTCCACCGCGTACACGGTTCTTAAAGTGGTTTTCGGAGTTGGCAGAGAGTATGACAACTTCCGATCCCGGTCTCTTTAACAACCAAATGTTATTATAACGCCGTGGTCATTTCAAAATAGTTTAAACTTCAAAAAGATCAAATCATTTCATTTCAAACTATATTTCTTTCAAAATAGTTTATACTTCGAAACCAAAACCATTTTTATTTCAAAACTATTTATTCAATCAAAATAGTTTATACTTCGAAACCAAAATCATTTTTATTTCAAAAATACTTATTCAATCAAAATAGTTTATACTTCGAAACCAAAATCATTTTTATTTCAAAACTATTTATTCAATCAAAATAGTTTATACTTCGAAACCAAAAACATTTCAAAACTATATTCAAATCAAATAGTTTATCATTTCCATTTCAAACATATATTCACCGTTTAAAAAAATTCATAATACTTTCAAAGTATAACTTTTCCGAAACCAAAATACTTGAAATCATTACACTTTGAAAATCATAACATTCCGAAATCATACATTTGAAATCAATCTTTTAATTCTTTACACTTTACAAATTTATTCCATTAAACCAAAATTTCAAATTTCCAATTTAATTCAATTCAAACCATCAGTTTCAATTCAGTTTAGTCTTCTAACAAAACGTTTCAAATCTTACAAATTTCAAATATAGATTTGATCTACAAAATAAACAATCCAATTTTAATATATTTCCAAACTTTAATATCCCATATTTCAAAACTAAACTTTATAATTCCATATATTCATATCTCAAATCTAATTTCATTATTATTTAATTTTGAAATATTCATTCATTTCATAAATCCAATATTATTTAACTATACTTAAATTACAATTAAACCAAATACCTTTTCATACAAATATAAACTTCAAATATTCCTTTATCAAATAGATCAAAATCAAATATTATTTCACATTCATATTCTTTATTAAAATAAAGATCAAATCATTTCCAAACCATTTCAAAATCATTAAAATATTACATCCTTTCAAAACTTCATAATCAAATCATTATTTGAATTCAAATCTAAATATTCAAATTTAAATATCATTTGAAAATCAAATATGTCATTCATTTATTGTTTCAAACATTATTACAAAAATACATTTCAAAATTCCATTCAAAAATTCATTTATCTCATTACATCTCATTCCGTTTAACACATAACTAAGTAAACTTTATTTAAATTCAAATTCAATTTAAATTCCTTAAAAATTAAAATTTAAATATTCAAAACTTCTAAAATTTCACAAATAATCCATTTCAAAAGTTAAATTAATTAACACTTTAAAATATAACACAACAGTGTTAAAATCTATAACATTTCAAAACATTGCCAAATTATAGCAACGACAACATTTATAAAGTGCTATCGTAGCTTATAGCTTCCAAAAATGGTTTAGTTCAAGAATAACGGCATTTATAAAATGTCGTAATAGATATTTAGTTATTTCAAACATTGTTAGATTCAAAACAATAGCATTTAAAAATGCTGTCAAAAAATCGATAATTTAATACGTTAAATTATGGAAATAATTGGAAATCGAGTTAAATATGATTGAAAATGATTTGTAAAATTTTATTTTATCATATGGGGGTTAGAACGATATTTTAGAACTTTTAAAATCGAATTAAAAGTTTATATGTGAAAATTGAATATTTTAATATTTAAATCGACTAGTGAAAATAGCCAATTTTTGAACAGTCTCAGAATTGGACGAAACCAGTTCCATTGGATCCGTAATAGTTAGTTATTATCGGATTTCAATTTTCGTGTCGATCGGATTTACCGTTTGATCGTAGAAGCTCGAAACGCATCGATTTATTTTTAATATTAATTTGGCGAGTTAAAATAGCCATTTTTCAAAAAGTCTCGGATTTCGACGAAACCAGTTTCATCGGATCCGTAATGTGATATTATTGTAAGGTTTCAAATTTCAAGTCGATTGGATTTACCGTTTGTCCGGTACAAATTAAAACGCCTAGAAAATCGTTTAAATCGGTTTAATTTAAATTGAGCTTTTACAGCCATAACTCGCATAGGTGTCCGAATTAGCTTCCGAAACCTATTCCATTGTGTCCGGAACGCGGGGTAAACCTTAGAAACGCTGGTTGCGGCGCGTAAATCGGAGTTCGGAATTTCCGGATGAATAGTGTTCGATTTTCTTCTATAAATAGACATGAGCCTTCATAATTTAGAAAAATAAAAAAATAAAAACCTAATCTAACCCTAGCCGCCAGTTTCATATGGATGGCCAGAATTTAATCCCTTTCTTCCCTCCAAATCTTCTAATCCATGCATCGATTTAAGAAAGTTTCAACTAGAAACTCGTAGAGCATGCCAAGATCCATCTATCCAACGGTCAAGATCGAAGATGGTGGAGCGAATCAACGGGAAATGGAGCTGGAAGCGCGCGCGTTCATTCTCGAACTGCGTGCACAGGTGGGGGCCGAGCTCTATGAGCTTATGGCCGAGCATGGAGCTCGTGACGAGTTTTGCAGTGAGGGTGGTTTGATGAAGTATAGATGAGAGATGGTGGTGCAAGATTTAACCCTAATCTATGGATATGGGTTCTTGCGTGTGCGGCTGTTGAACGTGAAGAGGAAGGAGATGAGGGGGGGGGGGGGCTGCGCACGGATCTGCTCAATCAAGAATGGACGGCCAAGAATGAGTGGGTATAAAATTATAAAGTTAATGTTATAAAATTTGTAAATATAAAATCGTATAAACTTTAAAATTCATAACTTTTTCATACGAGGTCGAAAACGCGCGAAACCAGTTGCGTTGGAATCGTATGGACGAGCACTACGCGATGAAGTTGGTTTGGAGTCGTTTGGAGTTAGTGAGAATTTTGAGTAAAATTAAACGTGCGTTTAATTTTATTCGAAATAAATCGCTAAAACGGAAAATAAAATCAAGGTGAGAACTTCTCACTCAATCGAATTAGTTTCGATTTTATTTTAAATAGTTAGATTTAAAATATTTGAATGCATGTTTGAATGTTGATTGATATCTATTGATTGTTAAAATAGACATTATACGCCGTTAGTAAGCGGATGTTATTTAATAAAAACATATACCGCGAATATTTCATAAACAGTGAAATTGGTATTATATATAATAGCAATATATATATATATTGGCATATGTATATATTGGAGTTATTGATTTCCCGCATTTTTTTGTTTAGCGGATGAGACCCTATTGCGCCGTTATTAAGCGGATAATATTTTAAATCCCATATACCGCGATAATTTCGTACTGGAGCGAAATTGGTATTGTGCTAATGTTTGTGGATGCAGGAAAACAGGTTGGAGGGATCCAACTGGATTCCTCAACAGTTTTTATTTAATTTCAGATATTTTGATATTTGATTGATTATCATATCGATATATGATATCGTTGTTGTCGTGATTGACTATTTGGTATGTAGCATCATTGGACCAAATTTGGAATTTTAAAATGATTTTTAAAGTGATCTTTGAAAATATAAAATATTTTTGGAAATTGATTCATTTTAAAATAAATAAACGTATAATTTCTAATGTTATAAAAATTATGATTTTTGAGAAATGTAGTTAAAAACTGATTTTTGAGAATATGATGCTAATGATTTTATAAAATAGTTTAATCGGGATTTTAGAATTTATTGTGAAAAGTTTAAAATATAGGATTTATAAAATTTAATTATTTTATGAATCAAAATGGTGAAATAATAAAGGAGATTAAAGACGTTTTAAATAATAATATAAATTGATTTATATTAAGGGATTTATAAATGGATATTTATAAATTGAAATATTGACATTATAAAACGAGTTTTTATAAGTGTTTGAATGAAGTGAAAATGAATTTTGTAAATAAATGGAATTTATAAAATTATAAATGGTGAAGTTATAAATGAAATTTATAAATAGTAAGATTTATAAATTTTGTGAAATTATTAAAGAATATACTTGGATGAATAATTTAATCTTATAAGTTATAAGATTTACAATTGTGAAGTTTAAAAGAACGTTTTTTGTAAAATAATCGTTTTATAAGCATTTAACTTATAATGTGAATTTTTGGTTTATAATTGAGTTATAAATCGAATAAATTAATAAAGAAGATTTACAAAAAGGAAGTTGTTATTAAATAAATAGAAATGGAATTTATAAACGTTGTTTTATAAATTCGCAAATGACTTATTTTGATAAGAAAATTTGTTGAAACCTATAAATGGAGTTATATTCACATTTTTGAATAGTGAATAATCCTTTGAATTAAAATGAATAAAAGGATGAAATTGTTAATGAAGTATATTCACGTTTTTGAATAGTGAATAACACGTTAAAGAAATTGTTTTGGATTTGGATGTTTTAAATAGAATTAAAACGATCGAACAATGTTTTAAAATGTGTTGAGATTCGAAACCATATATTTCAACATTTATTGTTGAAATAGACGTTTTCGAGAAATAAAAGGAAATAGTAGACTATAACACTGTTGTTATAGTAAATGATTTCCGAAAGGAAATGTTTTGTATAGTATTGGGATTTATATATCTATTTTAATTTCGAATCCCTATACTGGTGATTTTGGGTTGTCGTAACGATGTTTTACGTAACATTCGTTTTGGCCCAAATAAATATGTTTAAGAGAATGATTTCCTTAAAGAATGAAATATATACTTAATCTCGATTTAAGTATATTGAATATTTTCTAAGTGTTGAAAATAAATAAAATTTGTGAATTACTTATGAATGTATAAGTATGGAAATGTTTTCCAATATAAGGTGAATATTTTGAGAATTTATCCTTTTGAAGATAAATTGAAATGAATAATTGAAATCGAATATCCATAGATATTTTGGATTATAAATTCATTAAGAAATTTATAAAAGAAAGTGGAATTGGTTTAAAAATAAATATTGATTTATTTTGAAATGTGAAAATTATATATCTTGTAAAGATATTTTGGAAAAATAAATAATTTGGAAAATTATTTGGAAACTGGTGATGTGTGCATATCATTGATAGTTCAATAACCGACTATCAATATTTTCCTTTGAATGGGTAATTGATGTGATTTGTTGAATGTGAATGCTACACTTATTTTTGAATAAGCGCTCACTATTCGGGTTAACCGGGAAAGGACCATGGGGTCGTATAACCCATTCCGAATATGTGATACGTCGTTGTGAATTGCATTGAAGATCGGTGTTGAAGACCCGGTATTTGCGAGAGCGATAGGATGACCTGTCGGTTGTCTCTGCACTGAGTTGCAGCGGTATAGAGACTCCCTAAGTGATGGGAAATCCGATCAGGATTGTGAATATCCGGATTGCAAGGACTTCTTTGTAAGTGCCTTCGGTTTTGTTCGATCCCGGAACAGACTTGTATGGATTGTATGTCTGACATTACAAGTTGAGATATAAAGCCGATTTCTTTCAAATATATTTCTGTTGGTGGCGGAGAATTTATTCTTTTAGCTTAACACCCTTCTCTGAGACGTACGAGCTCAGAGGTTATGTAGTTGAATGTTATCAGCGATATATTCCCAATTTGGTAATGTGACATGCTGAGTGTTGCTGAAATGATCATTGTGTTGATTATTGTGATAGGATCATTTATTTGATCGTCTATCTTAGTGATCATTGTGTTGATCATTTGTTGACCCAAAGCATGGCTTTTGTATAAAGTATGTTTTTGTGGACGTGACTTCGTCGAGCCTCACACCCCGGAAATGGTCAAAACAGGAAAGATGCAGCAAGGTTATGAGGGGTAGCTCCCTTTAGGGTATGTACATTTCCTTCTGGATAGAGGTGGTATCATGGTATGGAGCCCAGATATTTAACCTATGTGGTTACTGCGAATTTATTACTTTGTGGTTGTTGGTTATCGGGATCCCGTGAGAAAGGTCATTTACGATCGGGGAATGGCGTGCTCGTGTCAGTAGTTACCCAGTTAGGGGTAACCCGGCCTTGTGTTGGCAGAGTTCCGGTTTGGTTCTCGGGGATGTCTTTCCAGAGGCATTCTCATGTGGCAATGGGAAGTTCCTTGGCCTGACCATTTGTTGGAAATCCAAAGAAACAATATGAAACTTGTACGGTATTAGTTGTAGAACCTATCATTCACTTATGGTGTCGCAACACTATTTGGATGGTAGCTATAGTAGGCATACGATAATGGTCGTATGTTGGCTAAGGTTTATATTCTACTTTCAAAATGAATTTTTCCCCTACACTATGCACTAGTAATAATATCAAATGTTATTTTAAATGCGTATCAAGCATCTTTGACTATCATAAGGAGAAATCTCCTCCGATTCTGCGTTTGCATGTGTGTGTGTGCGGGAGGCCTTATGGTAGTCTCATTTTTTAAAGCATTGCGAATTGAATTTAAAAATATTCCTCTATTTTTTGATTTTAAAGTTAAATAAACTGTTTTGAGTTCTCACACCAGTCACATGACTGACTTGGAGTTTATTGTTTTCCTTCCTAAACTCTGGGTGCCTACCAATTTCCACACGGGCAGTCAAGAGTTAAGGTTTATCAGGATATTCTGGATATTCTGGAGTTGCTGGAGGCAAGCTGAACGACATGGCGTATTACTAGTTTATATAGTATTTCTTTTTCCGCTGCACTGTTTGATGTTGTATATTGTTGTACACTCTGATGATATGATGTAATGTAATGTGATGTAATGTAATAACTGATATAGTTCTTTGTTTAAAGATTATTCATTTATTTATTATATGTTGTTCCGCTGCGAATTGTGAGATTCTGATGTTTTCTATTCCGTTCTATCGTTCTATTTTTCTTTCCCCTCCATTTTCTATTCTCTCTAATTTCTATTTTCAAATTTTCTATTTTTCTTTCTGTTCTATTTACTATTTATTTTCTTTTCCCTCTATCTTCTTTTCTTCTCTCTTCTTCTGCCTTTTTCTTTTCCTAAATTTTTCTTAAACCCCTAAGGGTTCGTATTTTCGTTCATCTTGAATAAATCAATGGAGATTAGTGTCTATTCAAGGAGTACGGATTTACGGGTCTTTACAGTTGGTATCAGAGCTTATGGTTAAGCGACAACCATGGTTCTGTTGGGTATTACTCATTAGAGATAGAGTCAGCAGTACTCTAGAATGAGTTGAGTGTAATAATAGCTATGAGAGCGTATTTGTTAGTGAATATAAAAATTGTTTTATATTGTGATGATTGGTTTGTTGAGTGGTATATGAACCTTCGTCGGCGCAGCCTCGAAACTGAATCGAAGGGGTTTCTAAACACTTGAATAGAACAATTCGACACAATATTGATTTTAAATTGGGTAAATGAAATAATTTTACCTTGAGTATATTTTATATATGAAGAAATAATTTTTCAGAATTATCAAAGTGTAATTCATTAAAATCTAATGTTATTGAAAGTTGAATAGTTGAATGAAAATCAATTTATTAAACCAATTGAAAGTGATGGTGTTGAAACTAAATTAAATGAATATAAGCAAAGTAATTTGGTTGTAATTAATATACATTGATCGTTATATGATTGTTAGTTGATTGTATATAATTCATTAAGTATTAATGAAAGTGAATTAGTGAAATTTAAAGCTATGTAATTGAATTCAAATTAGAAGTAAATAAATTTGAATAGAATTGAATTTGATTTGGAAGTGAACCAACTTGAATATGAATTAGTGAATATAAGCAAATTGAAAATGAATGTTAGTAAAAGCATCCACTGTTTATGAATTGAATGTGATTAAATTGAAAACCAATTCATTGAATATTAATGAAAATATAAATGAATATTTATTGGTTATGGATGTTAGTTGAATGATAGTTGGTTGATGTTTGCAATTGTTGCTTTTGTTTCAGTTGCTATATGTTGTATATTGATACTATTATCTATATGCATGATTCTCATGTTGTTTGTAGAGTGTTTAAAAGGTGCGGATCGCGTTTGCTTCGCATTTGGAGCTCGCTTTCGCGCTATATTAGCCGTATATGCTCGCTAATAAAATATAAGGTACATATCTCGGATTAAATACCGTACTTTTACACTTTTTTCCCTGCGGGATGCCTCATTACTTGATGAGATGTATATTTGTGATACATATATTGTCATTTTTTTTCGGATCGAGCCGCGCAAAGGAGACTATGGCGAATTTTTTCGGAAATTTAAGGCGCTAGAAAATTTTGAGAAAAAATTTGGAAATTTTGTGAAAACTTAAACTTTGATTTTTGAATTGAAAGTTAAACAATAGTAATTGTTTTTGAAAAGATAACTAAGTATGATTTTGAAAACTTAGTAAAGTTTTATAAGAAGTTTTAATTATGAATTTTTGGAAAATTAATAAATTCTGTAATTTTTCTTACTTATAATTTCGAGGACGAAATTCTTTTAAGTGGGGAAGATTGTAACGACCCAGAATTTTTATTAATTAAAATTTGAGTATTTAATTAATTTTAAATATTAACAAGTGAATTTATAAGTCGAATAAATTTTTATTTGAATTATTGGATTTAATTGGATAATTAAATCGATAATTTAATACGTTAAATTATGTAAATAATTGGAAATCGAGTTAAATATGATTGAAAATGATTTGTAAAATTTTATTTTATCATATGGGGGTTAGAACGATATTTTAGAACTTTTAAAATCGAATTAAAAGTTTATTTGTGAAAATTGAATATTTTAATATTTAAATCGACTAGTGAAAATAGCCAATTTTTGAACAGTCTCAGAATTGGACGAAACCAGTTCCATTGGATCCGTAATAGTTAGTTATTACCGGATTTCAATTTTCGTGTCGATCGGAGTTACCGTTTGATCGTAGCAGCTCGAAACGCATCGATTTATTTTTAATATTAATTTGGCGAGTTAAAATAGCCATTTTTCAAAAAGTCTCGGATTTCGACGAAACCAGTTTTATCGGATCCGTAATGTGATATTATTGTAAGATTTCAAATTTCAAGTCGATTGGATTTACCGTTTGTCCGGTACAAATTAAAACGCCTAGAAAATCGTTTAAATCGGTTTAATTTAAATTGAGCGTTTACAGCCATAACTCGCACAGGTGTCCGAATTAGCTTCCGAAACCTGTTCCATTGTGTCCGAAACGCGGGGTAAACCTTAGAAACGCTGGTTACGGCGCGTAAATCGGAGTTCGGAATTTCCGGATGAATAATGTTCGATTTTCTTCTATAAATAGACATGAGCCTTCATAATTTAGAAAAATAAAAAAATAAAAACCTAATCTAACCCTAGCCGCCAGTTTCATATGGATGGCCAGAATTTAATCCCTTTCTTCCCTCCAAATCTTCTAATCCATGCATCGATTTAAGAAAGTTTCAACTAGAAACTCGTAGAGCATGCCAAGATCCATCTATCCAACGGTCAAGATCGAAGATGGTGGAGCGAATCAACGGGAAATGGAGCTGGAAGTGTGCGCGTTCATTCTCGAACTACGTGCACAGGTGGGGGCCGAGCTCTATGAGCTTATGGCCGAGCATGGAGCTCGTGACGAGCTTTGCAGTGAGGGTGGTTTGATGAAGTATAGATGAGAGATGGTGGTGCAAGATTTAACCCTAATCTATGGATATGGGTTCTTGCGTGTGCGGCTGTTGAACGTGAAGAGGAAGGAGATGAGGGGGGGGGGGGCTGCGCACGGATCTGCTCAATCAAGAATGGACGGCCAAGAATGAATGGGTATAAAATTATAAAGTTAATGTTATAAAATTTGTAAATATAAAATCGTATAAACTTTAAAATATCATAACTTTTTCATACGAGGTCGAAAACGCGCGAAACCAGTTGCGTTGGAATCGTATGGACGAGCACTACGCGATGAAGTTGGTTTGGAGTCGTTTGGAGTTAGTGAGAATTTTGGGTAAAATTAAACGTGCGTTTAATTTTATTCGAAATAAATCGCTAAAACGGAAAATAAAATCAAGGTGAGAACTTCTCACTCAATCGAATTAGTTTCGATTTTATTTTAAATAGTTAGATTTAAAATATTTGAATGCATGTTTGAATGTTGATTGATATCTATTGATTGTTAAAATAGACGTTGTACGCCGTTAGTAAGCGGATGTTATTTAATAAAAACATATACCGCGAATATTTCATAAACAGTGAAATTGGTATTATATATAATAGCAATATATATATATTGGCATATGTATATATTGGAGTTATTGATTTCCCGCATTTTTTTGTTTAGCGGATGAGACCCTATTGCGCCGTTATTAAGCGGATAATATTTTAAATCCCATATACCACGATAATTTCGTACTGGAGCGAAATTGGTATTGTGCTAATGTTTGTGGATGCAGGAAAACAGGTTGGAGGGATCTAACTGGATTCCTCAACAGTTTTTATTTAATTTCATATTTCTAGACTTCAAAATTTCACATTTAAAATCATTTTAACATATGATTAAACACAACAAAATTTTTAGATCAAATATTCAATTTAAAAAAACTCCATTCATTTATTAAGTCAAAATTCACTGTTTATTAACATATAAATTAAATAAAACTTAAAATTTTACTTCATATATAATTTTAAAATTTTAAATTTAATTTCCATTATTTATTTACATTTTAAAATGAAATTTAAAGTCTAAAATCTCAATTATTTCACATTTACGTACTCAAATTCACAATTTCAAGACTTAATATTTAATTTTCTTAAAACCATAAAATATATATTTTTAAATCAAAATTTCATACTTTTAAAAATACATATTTTAATAAATATCATTTAAAAATATACCACGGGGTCTGTATATAATTTTCTAACCTAGGTCAAGTGATATGGATATATATCATTTCAATCCGCAGTTTACAAAGAAAACCCGGGTTCTATCATTTCAAACCCGCAATACCAAGTCAAATAAAATACAATAAAAATCGCTCAGGCCTATCATTTCAGCCCATAACGATTTTTCCCTATTCTAAAGTCCGTTCGGGTATGTATCATTTCAACCCATAGTGATTCTGTTCTAACAGGGAACTTGCAGTGTGAATATATGCATAAACAATATAAACAATGTTAGTGTCACAATATAATGTCATATATCACATGTCAGGTGATAATTAACAGTTTTAACATGGTAATAACATGGCATAGCATATCATATGATCATCATTAACTTGCATAACATTTTATATTACTAAACACTTGTCATTAATTCACTATTTCATAAGTATAAATGTCAGAGTGAGAAAGACTCACCTTTTACGAAGCTAGAGACAAACAACACACACAAGAGCGATTCCAAAGGCATGACAAGCACGATTTGATTTGAATTGATGGAGACCCTTGTAAACAACACAAAATATAACATACATAAGCACAAACATAGATATCGACATACAAATGTAATCAACAACTTTAGTTTGCAGAACAGTTGCAAAACAAGAGAGATGACCAAACCTTAGAAGCAAAAGACTTTCACACGACAACATAAGCTTGATCTCACCATACTAGGCTCTGGTTTGGGTCAGGTATGGAAACCATAAAGGTCAGGTTACAAGTGGATGAAGGTGGAGGAAGAGTTACAACATGAAGCATACATGGGTTCAACGCAAATATGTGATGTTTTTGGTGCATTTTGACTCGGCTATGACCACATATAGGCTCGGCCATGGGGTCTTCATGTCAGGTCAGATCTGGACAGTAGTGAAAGGGGCAGCCAAAGGTGAAGTAGATGATGGTGGTGGTGGCTAAGGGGTGGCCAAAGGCAACTATGAAGGCAATAGTGGAGTATAGGCTTGGCTAGCATTGTTTTGGTGAAGTGCTTTGCAAATTTGAGGAATTTGCAACCTTGGGAGGGCCATGGCCTGTAATGGTCAGTGGAGTAGGAGGAGTAGCTGCCAAGTATGGTGGAGGTGGTGGTCGTGGAGTTGGAGTGGACTAGAGGCCGAGCTATGCTAGAGGAGGAACAAGGTAGAAATCATTGAAAAGAAGTAGGAAAGAAAGAATGAAGCCTTAAGTTTTTTTTTTCCTTTTTTTCTTCATGAAGCCGTGAGTTTTAGGGGGAAGATGAGAAAGATTTTTCACGTGAAAAGGAAAATGGAATGTCAGCTGAAGAGTGGAGTTAAGGCAGCCAATTGAAGAGATGTTGGTTGAGAAATGAAAAGACAGAATACAAAAAGGCTTGAGCAAATAAAGAGTCACAAACCTTTCAAATTTCCACCATTTCTTTTTAAATTTTAAATACATGTAAAATATATATAAATACAGATAAAAACACGAAAATATAGTAAATAAACAAAAATAAATAAATAAATATTAATTAAATATAATTAAATTAAGAAGATAACAAAGAAAATGTAAACTAGGCTTGAAAATTTGAAAATAAATGAAATGAACTTTGGAAAAATTGTATGTACATGAAACATATTTATAAATAAACATAAAAACACAAAAAAAAATGCATACATAAAAATGAATAAATAAATTTTAATTAAATATAGTTTAAATGAAGAAAATGGTAGAAAAATGGAAACTAACCTTTAAAAATAGAAAATAAATTCAATGAGCTTTGGAAAAATTCAAACATCACTTTAAAAATATTTAAAAGGTAAAAATATATGTAACATAACATATAATACAATTTAGAATAAGGTATGACAATTAAAAAGATTATTTATATAATTTAAAATAAACAATTTTGTTAAATACAGCAAATTTCACAGAATAGTTAAAAAGGCATAACTTTCACATTATAAATCAGATTTCAACGAAACGAAAAGCATTGTTCTTGAAATTTTATTTACTTTCATAATAAAAGAAAAAATTAAAATTTTAAAACTTTTAAAATTTAAATTTAAAAGTCAAAGTTTGACCAGATTGACCAAAATTCACTTTTCTGGAAATATTCAATTTATGCATGATTGAAATTCAAATCCACATCAAAATCAACATTTGAATTTCAATTAACAAAATATATTCATTTTAATAAATAAAATAAAGTTTTTTTTTAAAATTAGGAATTTAAATTAAAATAATTAAAATATACAATTACAATAATCAGAAAATACAGGGTTGTTACATATGCACACATATATAACTTGATTTTTATTTTGAAATTTATAATTAAATTTGAATTCAATGTTTTGAAATTTAAAAGAAATAAATGTTTAAATTATTTGAATAAGATTATATTCATAATTAGTTTGTCTCATTTCCTTTTTAATAAATTAAAAGGGGAGGAACTCATTTATTTTTACATAAGAAATAACAAATTTAGAATTTAACTTCTTATAAAATAATTTAAATTAAAGTAAAAATACTCTTAATACATATGTTAATTTATTTATACCTAATTGACATGTGTAAGCATAGCATGAACTTAAGTGACAAATGTTAGAATTTTAGCAAGTGTCCCCTTTAATTTTAATTTTCTTTAATTAAATCAAAAACTTGTTTATGTAAACATTTCTCCTCTTTTCTTCAAAAACTTGAGAAAATCTGAAACCATCTTCATTTCAAAAACAAAATTCTGTTTTGAGAATAAAATCTGTAACATCCCCTCAAAAAAATAAAAATTTAGCCTGAAACCAATATCTCCTCTAGCCCAAAGTTATTTGAACCATTCACAAACCAGGAATCAAAGTAAACCTGAAATTCATTATGCAAACCATATAAAAACCTGTAGCTCTTCAATTCCAATGCCTGAAACCAATTTGCTACCCAAGAACCTGCATCTCTGTTTTAAACTTCATCAAATTTGCATGCAAACCACAAAGCTCAATACAGGCCTGCAGTCCCCCTCCTTTTCTGTTTTGAAACAACATCCAACTGCATGCATTTTCTTTCTGGAGGCCTGCATTTCATTTCTTGAAACATGCATGTGATTCAGAGTAGAAGCATTGCAGTAAATCAAAGTTTGAGTTTGCAAAAAATAAAAAAAATAAAGATGCAACTGGAGGTTTTGGAAATTAAAAACAAGCTGCAGTTTTTAAAAAGCAATTCAAGTTCAGGCTTTTCTAAAACAAAGTGCTCTGCTCATGAATTTCCAAGGTGAGTAACAATTTTTACTAAATAAACTTTAATATTAAATTAGTTGCTTGTTTATTGCTGGAAATAAGTATGTTTGCATGTATATTTCAAGTTCATTTTTGGTTAATACTGAATGTATGCATGCAGTTGAATATGTGATTTTTTCCTGTCCAGGATTCAGATTTAAATTCTGTTCAAAATCATGACATCATACTCAAATCCTTGTTATAGTTTAAGATATAAGCATAGTATGTTATGTAAAATAATTTAGAGTTTAAAACTTATTTAATATAAGAAGAAGAAAAAATAAATCTCTGTAATTTACTCTGTAAGTCAAAATATAACAGAATAATTTTTTTTTGTAAATAGAAGTTTGATCATCCAGTTTTATTAATTCAACAATATAAATATATTACTTTAACTAATACTTGAATCTTAAAACTGAAATCAGAAATTTTAGTTTGAAATGGGAAGAGCATTTTTAGTTTAAACCAAAAAACATATTTAGGGGTACTCTGTCGATCTAGAAGATTGGATTGGCCAGAATTGTTTCTGGTGATAGAATGGTGATTATAGGATCATGGAAAAATACTGGATGAAGGATCAGAGTAGTGTGGTGATGGGGTTTTGGAATGGAAGATTTTAACCCTAGTTTTTACTGTAATCAGTAAATTGATTGGTACCGTTTTTATTGGTGATCGAGTTCTTCCTATTTTGGGGAAAATGATAGATGGAGTTTGGTGAATTCGTGATCGGAAGCAAAAAATTTCTGATGATCGAAAATATGAGTTTGAGGCAATTACCTGATTTCGATATTTCTCCTGTTTGAAGCTTGAATGCTAAATTTTGGAATTGGGATCCTGCATTCGAGTTGAAGGTCGAATTGGTATTGGATGTTGATCTCTGACATGCGTGGATGGTCGCAAGACGCCGGAGGTGTCGATAATGGGGGTGCAGGTGCACGGTGTCGTGTGGTGTCAGATTGGGTTTGGTTACGAACGGGATCACGTATTATTTCGGGTTTTTTTTGAGATTTGCTCGAAGCTGGGGAATGATTGACTCGAGTTGAATTGTTGGCCTGGGTATTTTGTTTGATACAGAATTAAAGTTAAAACCTGTCTGTTTAGTTTAAGTGATTTTCAGATGAAAGGAATACTCGAGTTGCTCGAGTATGGTTTGAGTTTACTCGTGTTTATTTTTGTTGTTCGAGTTTGATTATGTTAGACTCGAATGGATGGTAACTCGAGTTATTTTGTTCATGATTGGAAACGTGTTTTGTTTTAAAATTTAAAACTGAATTTTTATGTATAAAGCAAAGATTGAAAGTGAGTTTTAAATCTAAATTTTTAATTATGGATTCAAGTTAATTTGAATCTTAAGCTGGAAATGGATGATGATTGTAAAATTTTAAATTTGTTTAAATAACTTTAAATGGATTTATTGTTTAAAATGTTTTAAAATTTGAATTTAAATGGGAAATTGAATGTAAAGAAATGATTAAATAAAGTTAAATTTGATTTAAATCTAAATTTGAATCTTTGTTTTCAAAATAGATTTAAGTTTTATAAATTTAAGTATTTAACAAATTTGAATGATTAAGAAAAATTTAAATGTTTTAAATTTAAAAAGAGAATTTGATTTAAACTTTTGTAAAATTTCTTTACAAGAAAAGTATTATTTATTATTTAAAGTTTTAAAAATTGATTTTAAAACTTACTGATGTTAAATTAAATTTAATAATTTGTATTTCATTTAATTATTAGGGTAATTAAATGAATAATTAATTTATTTAATAAATTAATGAAATGAATAATTACTCAAAGTAATTAAGGGTTTAAGGTTAATTATTTTTAGAATAATTAACTTGTAATTAAGAATAATTAATTAAATAAGGTTTGATTTTAATTAATGATTAATAATTAATTAATCAAGCAATAAAGGATTAATTAAGTTTTAATTAACACTTAATTATTTAATTAATTAGGGATTAACTAATGGATTAATTAACGATTAATTAATTTGTAATTAGTAATGATTAAAATAAGTTAATTATTTTAGTAAATAATTAATGAATTGTTAATAGTTAATGAAGGTCATTAACTAAGGATTATTTAATAATTAATTAATATGATTAATTATTAATTAGATTAATTAATTTAAAGATAATCATTTGAGTAAATTGTTAAGTATAATTACTTATGGAAGTAATTAAGGAATTAATTACTAACTGTAATTAATTGGGTTTAGTTTGATTAGATTAAGTTAATTAATTCAGTTTAATTAATTTAAAATAATCAATAAATGATTATGAAGTATAATTACTTATTGTAATTAAATAAAGAGAAATTACTTAGAGAAGTAATTAATGGGTAATTACTGCATGTAATTAGTTGAAGGTGATTTGATAATGAAGTAATTTAAGTATAATTACTTTGTGAAATAATCAAGGATTAATTTGAGATAATTAATTAAGAAGTAATTAATTTATTTTAGGAAAGTAATTAAAGGTAGTTAATTACTAAATGGGGTTAATCAACGGTGATTAACAATTATGGGTTAAATTAAGATTAATTACTTAATGTAATTAATTTAAATAAGGTAATTAATTTAATTGTAATTAGAGATCGTTAATTAATATAATTAATGATGTAATTAAGATTGATTAATAAAGATTAATTAATCATTAATAAGTGATTAAAGGTAATTAATTAATGTGATTAATTAAGGATTAATGTAATTAATTATAGTTAATTAATTTAGAAAGTAATTAAAGGTTAATTGCTGTATTTGGTTTAGTATAATTAATTTGTAAAATTAATTAAAGAATAATTACTTGAATGTAATTAAGAAATAATTAATCAAAGGTGATTAATTAAAGTGATTTATTGGATTGATTAATTGATTAATTTGTAATTAATTAATGATAATGTAAGTAAGATTTATATTGATGAAGTAATTAATTTAATTCACTTTAAATTAATTAGAGAATGATGTAGTTAATTTAATTCATTTTAAATTAATTATAGGTGGTATGGTTATAAATCATTGCTTATATGGATGGATGATGTTGATTGCCTTGAATGGATTGAATCTCAAATATGAGATAGATAATGTTGAGTGATTTGGATGTATTGGTTGCATTGTGATGATGATATAGATTATCTTTGATAATGATATTATGGATTATCCGTGTGATGATGATATTGATTTCCTATTGTGAATCTATGATTTATCTATCTGTGTATATAGATAATTGAATTGTTTTAAACCTTTAAAACAACTTGGCCTTAAAAGACACGCATTGGATTTCGATGAGACCGGGATCGGGTTTCCATTTTTGGATATCCGAAAACCACATCGATCCAAATTAACGTTAGGTCGTGAATATAAGTGGAGCAAGTGAAGACTCGAGGTGTAAGGGCTATACGTCAGTATAACTCTGTGGGTGATTCTGTAATGAGTTTGACGGAATAGTACTTATAGATTCGAGATAGTGATTCAGAGTGCAAGGGTTATCGTCGTTAACTCTGAGGGTGATTCCAATACGAGTGTAACGAGATAATGCCTTCGGTTTCGTTCGAACCCGGAACGAACTTGTATGGATTGAATGCTTTCAGAACATCGTCAGGTGGACGATGAGCATTCTAAGTGATATGTCCTATAAAGGTAATCGTAGCCTCAAGCCTCATCAACCGGGAATGGCTACAACAGGGGAGGTGCAGCAAGGCTTCGTGGGTAGCTCCCACTAGAGAGCAAGATTTTCCCCTGTCTAGAAGTCCCTTTTTATTCGGCTGTGTGGGCGGTTGGAACATACGCCAACTGCGGGGTTGTCTTGTTCGAAACTATTCAGTAAGGACTTGATCCGGCTTTGTGTTGCAGGGGGTCGGGAGTGATCTTCGGTACGTTGATCTAGGCCACGTACTATGACGGGCGGTACCCCAGTAGCCTTGCCATTGTATGGAATCCAAAATCCAATAAGTGCCAACGGTTTTGATTGTATTACCCACTTTTGTGGCTAGTGGCTGGAATTTAATAAATGTAACAATTTCGGCTATTTCATATTTACTTGAAAACCCTAGACACTATTATAATATCACTGGATTTCCTATCAAATGTTTTGGTTAGCGTAAGGTAAAAACTTTTTCATGTTTATGTGTGGGAAGTCTTACGTGATACCTTTTCTTTTAAAAGGTTTTTCAAAAGTTAAGCAACTTTAACCTGTTACTCACACCAGACCCATGTCTGACCCGGAGTTTATTTTTGTTTTTCATAAACTCTTGGGTACTCAAATTTTTACGAGTAGCCAAGGGATCCAGGTTAGCTTGGCGAATATTGGAGGAGCAATGGAGCAGGAGGCTTCTGCGTTAGTTATATAGTATTCCGCTGTGTGTTCTGTGTTGTCTCTGGATTGTATTATGTTGTAAATACTAGACAGGTGTTTATAACTGTCTAGTATGTGTTGCATATCTGTGTACTCTGATAGTAGTTGTAAACTATGTAATATTTTATATTATTAATATAATTTATTCGTTCCACTGTTTAGATTCTGATGTCTTGTTTCTTTCTTCTTCTCTTTCTTTCTATTCTCTATCCCTTTCTTTCTTATTAACGATGCGACTTCTTGGAGTCTGGAAGTTGGGTCATTACAGTACAGGATAATTTTAAAATAGATTCACAATGTTTTTTTTAGAAAATGAGACTACCATAAGGCCTCCTGCACACACACAATGCAAACGCAGAATCGGAGGAGATTTCTCCTTATGATAGTCAAAGATGATTGATACGTATTAAAAAAAAACATTTGATATTATTACTAGTGCATGGTATAGAAAACATTTTCGAAAGTAAAGATATAAATCTTAGCCAGCATAGGCATTCCACACTTATGCCTGCTATAGCTACCATCCAAACAGTGGTGACCACCATAAGTGAATGATTGGTTCTACAACTAAAACCGTACAAGATCGTATTGTTTCTTTGGATTTCCAACAAATGGTCTGGCCAAGGAACTTCCCATTGCCACATGGGTACGCCTCTGGAAAGACAACCCGAGAACCTAACCGGATCTCTGCCAACACAAGGCCGAGTTACCTTTCAAACTAGGTAACTACTGACAGGAATATTTCATTCTTCGATCGTAACCGATCTATATCCGAGGATCCTCGATTTCCAACAACCACAAAGCAATAAATTTGCAGCAACAACATAGGTTAAGCATCTAGGATCCATACCATGATACCACCTCCATCCAGAAGGAATGACATACACTAAAGGGGCGCTACCCCCTAATAACCTTGCCGCATCCTTCCTGTTTTGACCATTTTCGGGGTGTGAGGTCCAACGAAGTCTCGTCCACAAAGCCACGCTTTATATAAAAGCTGTGCTTTGATCATCAAATGCTCAACAACACTTCGTATGCCACATTATCAATTTGGGAATATATCACTAGTAACCATCAACTACATAACCTCTAAGGGTGTTAAGCTAAGAGAATAAATTCTCCGCCACCAACGGTAATATATTTGATAGAAACCAGCTTTACATCTCAAATTGTAATGTCAGACACACATCCATACAAGTCCGTTCCGGGATCGAACGGAACCGAAGGCACTTACAAAGAAGTCCTTGCAATCCGTATATTCACTAATCACGACCGGACTTCCCATCACAAAGGGTAATAAATTTCTATATCGGAGATCAGCCGATGCAGAAATATTCGACGATAATCCTTCCGTTTTCACAAATATCCGGTCTTCAACACCGGTCATCAAATGCAATCCATAACGACGTATCACATATTCGGAATGGGTTATACAACCCCAAGGTCCTTTCCCGGCTAACCCGAATAGTGAGCGCTTATTCAAAAATAAGTGTGGCATTCAAATTCAAGAAATCACAACAAATACCAATTTAAAGGTAAATATTGATAGTCGGATTATTTAACTATCAATAGGCGTGTTCAACATCACCAAATTCTAAATAATTTCCCAAATTATTTACTTTCCAAAATATCTTTACTAGTTATATAATTTCCACACTTCAACCATTTGAAAACAAATTTTCAAATCACTTTTCGCCTTTACCACCTTTGAAAACTAATTTCAATCATTTCCCTTACGCGAAAATACTTTCATTTCAAAATGGTTCATTTAAACCAATTAAATAAATCCTTACCGATTTACTTTATATTTACGTTCCAAATCCGTAAATTTCATTTCCGCACTTCAAAAATAATCAACGTTTATTTTTAAACAAATTTCCCTTTCTTTTATAAATTCCATAGTGAATTTACAATTCCAAAATATCTATGAATATACGATTTCCAAATCGATTTCTAATATTCATTTTCAATTTATCTTTAAAAGATAAAATCTTAAAATATTCACTTCATATTGGAAAACATTTCCATACTTATTTAATAATAAGTAATTCACAAATCTATTTATTTTCAACACTTGGAAAATATTCAATATACTTAAATCGAAATTAAGTATATATTTCATTCTTTAAAGAAATCATTCTCTTAGCACATTTATTTGGGTCAAAACGAATGTTGCGTAAAACATCGTTACGATAACCCAAAATCACTAGTATAGGGATTCAAAAATTAAGATAGATATATAAATCCCAATACTATACAAAAAAACATTTCCTTTCGGAAATCATTTACTATAACAACAGTGTTATAGTCCACCATTTCCCTTTATTTCTCGAAAACGTCCATTTCAACAATGAATGTTGAAATCTATGGTTTCGACACTTAATGCATTTTAAAACAATTTCAAATCGTTTTAATTACATTTAAAAGATCACTCCGTAAAACATTCCTTTAATATATTATTCACTGTTCAAAATCGTGAATATACTTCACTAACCAAATTCAATATTTTCTACACATTTCATTTCAAGGATAATTCGCTATCCAAAGTCGCGAATATATCTCCTTTAATAACCTTCTATATTAAATTTATCAAATTCCATTGATTTCGAATTTATAAACAATGTCTATAAATTCCATTTCTATTTATAAACTTCGATTTATAAATCTTCTTTATTAATCCAATTCAATTTATATATCTCTCAAATATATACCAAAAGTCCATACTATAAGTTAAATACTTATAATTCATTTATTTACAAAATCGTTCTCTTTAAAACTTCTATTACTTATAAGTTTCATTTATATTTTATAACAATTTCAACTTATAAAATCTCCTTTATTAACAATTTCTATTAATATTCCTTTTAAATGCCCAAAATCCAGTTTATAAGTTGATTACATATAAATCTTTTATTTTACAACATCTATTCATTTTATAATCTTCACAATTTATAAATCTATAACTTTTTTTATGAAATCCATTTTATACTTTATTTTAACACTTAATAAACTCGTTTTATAATTCCAATATTTTATATATATATATATATTTATTTATTATAAATATCAATGTTAAAAATCTCTTATATACATCCTTTATAATAATTCAAAAATCCAAATTTAAACTATTTTATAAATCTATTACTTTAAAAATCACCTTTTGGTTATATTTCACAAAAATCTTAATTTTTATAACATAAAAATTTATAACGTTTTAATTATTTAAAATGAATCAATTCAAAATTTTAATAAAACGTATACTTTAAAAATCATTTTAAAAATCCTTTTAAAATCAAAATCGTTATTTTTAAACTTTAAAAATGGATCCGGTGATGCAACAGCACCCAATAGTCAATCACGACAACAAACATCATATATCATCATATGATAATCAACAAATATCACAATATCTGTAATCAAATAAATACTGATGAGGAATCCAGTTGGATCCCTCCAACCCGTTTCCCTGCATCCGAAGATGTTAGCACAATACCAATTCCATTGCAGTACGTAATTATCGCGGTATATGGGATTTACAAAAATACTATCCGCTTAAAAGGCGGCGCAATAGGGTCTCATCTGCTATATAATGTGGGAAAATCAACTCCAAGTACATATATAATACCAATTCCAAATCAAGATGGAATTATCGCGGTATATGTTTTTAATAAATAACCTCCGCTTACTAACGGCGCATAATGTCTATTTTAACAATCAATAGATAACAATCATCATTTAAACATACATTCAAGCAAATTTTAAATCTAACTATTTAAAATTTGAATCGAAACCGATTCGATTGAGTGAGAAGTTCTCACCTTGATTTTCCGATAACTTTTGTAGCATTTTATTTTGAATAAAATTAAACGTGCGTTTAATTTTACCCAAAATTTTCACTAATTCCAAACGACTCCAAACCAGCTCCATAGCGTAGTGTTCGTCCATACGAACCCAACGCAACTTGTTTCGTGATTTTTCGACCTCGTATGAATAAGATATAGCATTACAAAGTTTGAACGATTTAACTATTTTAAACCCTACGCTATTACAGGCCGTTGGAACTAGCCTCTGCAGATCAGGGCTGTGCGCGCCCCCTTTCTTCCTTCCAGGTTGTTGCCGAATGCAAAAAAACCCACCAAGCTTCCATCTAAGGTTGAATTATACTCCCCCTACGAACGTTTTCAAGTCGATCAACGACCAATACCACGAAGCCAACGTCGAGCTCCACCTTCACCAGCCGACCGCACGTGCACGGCCTCATGGTTTGCCTCAAAATTCGTGCCGACCCGTGCGTGTTCACGGCCAAAATTTGGCGACCACAATGCTCCAATGACGATCAACCCCGTATGGATCTAAAGCTCTTCCGATGCTCTTCAGCTTTGCTTCAGAAAGTTTTCGATAATATTGAGTGGATTGAAAGAGATTAGAGGAGGAAGGGGATAGATTTCGGCCATTAGTTTTAGGGGGTGGCGGCTGAGACAATAAAACCCTAGGGTTGATAAATTTGTGAAAATAATGAATGTTTGTGGCCTTTTATAGAAAAATACGCGACACTATTCATCCCGGATTTTTCCGAACTCCAAATGAAGCGTGTCGGTTGGCATTTCTAAGGTTTACCCTGCGTTCCAAACACAATGGAACGTGTTTCGGAGGCTAATTCGATCATCTGTACGAGTTACGGCAATAAACGATCGATTTTAAATTAAACCGATTTAAACGAATTTCTATGCGTTTTGGCTTGCCCCGGACAAACGGTAAATCCGATTGACACGAAATTTGAAACCTTACAATAATATCACGTTACGGATCCGATGAAATTGGTTTCATCGAAATCCGAGACTGTTTGAAAAATGGCTATTTTAACTCGTCAATTGAATATTAAAATATTCAATTTTCACAAATTAACTTTAAATTCAATTTTAAAAGTTCTATAACATCATTCTAACTCTAATATGACTAAATAAAATTTTACAAATCAATTTTAACCATATTAAACCCAATTTTCAATTATTTCTGAAATTTCAACTATTAAATTATCGATTTAATTATCCAATTAAATCTAGATATTCGAAACAAAATTTATTCGACTTATAAATCTTACTTTTTAATATTTAAAAGTAATTAAATATGCAAATTTTAATTAATAGAAATTCTGGGTCGTTACAAACTTCCCCCCTTTAAAAGAATTTCGTCCTCGAAATTACCAAGTAAGAAAAAGTTACAGAATCCATTAACTTTCCAAAAACCATTCGTTCAAATTAAATTTCAAATCCATTTAAGTGTTTAACTTTCTCAAAATCCATAGTTAAACTTCTTATAATAACTTTATTAAGTTTCCAAATCCAAACTTAGTTTTCAAAAATTTCCCAATTTTCTCAAAAATATTCTAACGCCTTAAATTTTCGGAAAAATTCGCCATAGTCTCCTTTGCGCGGCTCGATCCGAAAAAAAATGACAGTGTGTATATATCACAAATATACATCTCATCAGGTGATGAGGCATCCCGCAGGGAAAAAAATTATAAAAGTACGATATTTAATCCGAGATATGTACCTTATATATTATTAACGAGCGTATACGGCTAATATAGCGCGAAAGCGAGCTCCAAATGCGAAGCAAGCGCAATCCGCACCTACTAAACACTCAATAAACAATGAGAAACATGCATATATGAAAATAATCTCAATATACATCATATAGCAACATAATAACTACATGTGCCAACATAGCACATGCAACAAAAGCAACAAATGCAACCATCATCCAACTAGCATTTAACAAATCCATAACCAAATCAATATAAATTCACTTCTCATTAATATTCAATGAATTGGTTTTTTTTATTTAAATCACATTTGATTTGTTGACATTGGATTTTAACAACATTCATTCTTTTTCAATTCAATTAGTTTGCATTCACTAATTCATATTCAAGTTGATTCACTTCTAAATCAAATTCAACTTTATTTAAGATTCACTTAACTTCCAATTTGATTTAAATTACTTTAGCTTTCAATTTCATTAATTCAATTTCATTTGAATTTCTAACAATCAAATAACAGCCAATGTATATTCAACATAACCAAATTATTTAATTTACATTCGATTTGGTTCAACACCGTTAATTCCAATCGGTTTAATATTAAATTGATTTCCATTCAATTATTCAACTTCCAATTACATTAGCTTTTAATGAATTAACACTTACATACATCATTTCATTTCAATTCATTTACATTAAGTTGATTAGCATTCACTTCATTCATTTACTAATTTATTTCATTAGTACAATTCGATTCATTCATTAATTCAATTGCTAATTTATTCAACAAATACGGTTGAATTTCTTTATATAACTCAAGTTTACATTCTTAATGACTTCATTTCATTAATTCATTTTGTTATTTTACTTCGACACCAAAATCAATTTCATTCAACTTCACTTAAGTTATATTCTCTTTCAAACATCATTTATTTAACTTAACTTAAAATTCCACTTATAAATCCAATTCAGATTTCAATTCTAAAGTAAATTCTATTTAACTTTTACCAAAGCTAATTTCATTACTTATTCAAATTCTATTTCATTTTGCTTAACAAAATTGCTTAATCATTTTATCGTTTGGTTTTATTTATCCTTTCCATTCTATAAGTTATACGACTTATTTATTTAACTTCCAAATCCATTAACTTATCCAAAGCTAAATTTATTATTCATATTATAAGTTCAAAATTCATTTCACTTATATTCAACAATTAACACTTGGATTTTTATAGATTCACTTATACTTCCTTTAATTAAACTCCATCCTTTAAGTTAAATTTATTCTATCAAAATTCAAATTGTATAAGTTATCAACTCATTTATCATTCCCATAATATTTTAAATAGGATTCCAGAGTCTTTTCAATCTTTAAAAACCATTTTTTGAAACCAATTCAATTTATCCTTTGAATTTCAAAACCCAAATCCAAATTTTCCAAACAACTTTTATTTAAAATAATCCGGCAGCAATTCCTCTTTTGGAAACCCGAAAATGAACACCAATGATGTCGCGATCATCATCGGAATTATTTTCCAGCGACCGAAAAGAGTTTAGAGCTTTAATTTCTCCAAAACAATTTTTCAAAATATCAAATCCTTTCAAACACTTCTTTGGAATTTTTACTTCAGATTATAAATCACATTTATAAATCTTTTACTTATATAATTTCACTTCTTATATATAAGATTATTTCACAATTGTAAATCATTTTAATTATAACTTCATACTTATAATTCATTTACTTATACAATTATTCTTTTATAGCTGTTGTTTTTATTTAACTTATTCAACAACCAAACAATCAATTCATATACACTTTAATAATTCTGAAAAATTATTCCTTTATATATAAAATATAATCAAGGTAAAATTATTTCATTTACCCAATTTCAAAACAATACTGTGTCAGTTTATCTTGTTTAAGAGTTTAGAAACCCCTATCGATAATATGGCGTCCCATCTATCGACCAGAATTCATAAACAATCAACCGATAAGTCAACATAATACAAAACAATTTATATTCACTAACAAATACGCGCTCGTAGCTATTATTACACTCAAACTCATTCAAGAGTACTACTGACTCCCTCTCTAATGAGTAATTCCCAACAGAGCCATGGTTGTCGCTTAACCATAAGCTCTGATACCAAATGTGACGATGCGACTTTTCGACGCTCGAAAACCGACATAAATACGTCCACTGTATCAACTGCCGAGCAATCGAATGCCGGAAAACCGTACCGTTATGGTTAAAGAAGAAGAAAAAGATAGAAGAAGAGAGAAAAAGATAGAACAGAATAGAAAGAAACAACAAAAGAATATCAAAATCTCACAATCGCAGCGGAACAACATATAATAGATAAATGAATAATCTTTAAACAAAGGACTATATCAGTTATTACATTACATCACATTACATTACTTTATCAGAGTTTAAAACAACAAACAACAACAAACAGCGGAAAAGAAATACTATATACTAGTGAATACGCCATGCCATCCAGCTTGCCTTCAGCAACTCCTGAATTCCAAAATATCCTGATAACCTAACTCTAGACTGCCCGTGTGGAAATTGGTGGGCACCCAGAGTTTAGGAAGGAAAACAATAAACTCTGAGTCAGTCATGTGACTGTTGTGAGAACTAAAACAGTTTATTTTTAAAACAAAGTACAGGATAATTTTAAAATAGATTCGCAATGTTTTTTATAGAAAATGAGACTACCATAAGGCCTCCCGCACACATACACACAATGCAAACGCAGAATTGGAGGAAATTTCTCCTTATGATAGTCAAAGATGCTTGATACGCATTAAAAAGAAACATTTGATATTATTACTAGTGCATAGTGTAGAAAACATTTTCGAAAGTAAAGATATAAATCTTAGCCAGCATAGGCATTCCGCACTTATGCCTACTATAGCTATCATCCAAACAGTGGTGACCACCATAAGTGAATGATAGGTTCTACAACTAAAACCGTACAAGATCGTATTATTTCTTTGGATTTTCAATGAATGATCAGGCCAAGGAACTTCCCATTGCCACATGGGTACGCCTCTGGAAAGACGAACCGAGAACCTAACCGGATCTCTGCCAACACAAGGCCGGGTTACCTTTCAAACTAGGTAACTACTGACACGAATATGTCATTCCTCGATCGTAACCGATCTATATCCGAGGATCCTCGATTTCCAACAACCACAAAGCAATAAATTTGCAGCAACAACATAGGTTAAGTATCTGGGCTCCATACCATTATACCACCTCTATCCAGAAGGAATGACATACACTAAAGGGGCGGTACCCCCTAATAACCTTGCCGCATCCTTCCTGTTTTGACCATTTCCGGGGTGTGAGGTCCGACGAAGTCTCGTCCACAAAGCCACGCTTTATATAAAAGCTGTGCTTTGATCATCAAATGCTCAACAGCGCTTCATATGCCATATTACCAATTTGGGAATATATCACTACTAACCATCAACTACATAACCTCTAAGGGTGTTAAGCTAAGAGAATAAATTCTCCGCCACCAACGGTAATATATTTGGTAGAAACCAGCTTTACATCTCAAATTGTAATGTTAGACACACATCCATACAAGTCCGTTCTGGGATCGAATGGAACCGAAGGCACTTACAAAGAAGTCCTTGCAATCCGGATATTCATTAATCACGACCTGACTTCCCATCACAAAGGGTAATAAATTTCTATATCGGAGATCAGCCGATGCAGAAATATTCGATGGTAATCCTTCCGTTTTCACAAATATCCGGTCTTCAACACCGGTCATCAAATGCAATCCATAACGACGTATCACATATTCAGAATGGGTTATACGACCCCAAGGTCCTTTTCCCGCTAACCCGAATAGTGAGCGCTTATTCAAAAATAAGTGTGGCATTCAAATTCAAGAAATCACAACAAACACTTATTTAAAGGTAAATATTGATAGTCGGATTATTTAACTATCAATAGGAGTGTTCAACATCACCAAATTCCAAATAATTTCCCAAATTATTTACTTTCCAAAATATCTTTACTAGATATATAATTTCCACACTTCAACCATTTGAAAACAAATTTTCAAATCACTTTTCGCCTTTACCACCTTTGAAAACTAATTTCAATCATTTTCCTTACGCGAAAATACTTTCATTTCAAAATGGTTCATATAAACCAATTAAATAAATCCTTACCGATTTACTTTATATTTACGTTCCAAATCCGTAAATTTCATTTCCATACTTCAAAAATAATCAACGTTTATTTTTAAACAAATTTCCCTTTCTTTTATAAATTACATATTGAATTTACAATTCCAAAATATCTATGAATATACGATTTCCAAATCGATTTCTAATATTCATTTCCAATTTATCTTTAAAAGATAAAATCTTAAAATATTCACTTCATATTGGAAAACATTTCCATACTTATTTAATAATAAGTAATTCACAAATCTATTTATTTTCAACACTTGGAAAATATTCAATATACTTAAATCGAAATTAAGTATATATTTCATTCTTTAAAGAAATCATTCTCATAACACGTTTATTTGGGTCAAAACGAATGTTGCGTAAAACATCGTTACGATAACCCAAAATCACTAGTATAGGGATTCGAAAATTAAGATAGATATATAAATCCCAATACTATACAAAAAAACATTTCCTTTCGGAAATCATTTACTTTAACAACAGTGTTATAGTCCACCATTTCCTTCTATTTCTCGAAAACGTCTATTTCAACAATGAATGTTGAAATCTATGGTTTCGACACTTAATGCATTTTAAAACAATTTCAAATCGTTTTAATTCCATTTAAAAGATCACTCCCTAAAACATTCCTTTAATATATTATTCACTGTTCAAAATCGTGAATATACTTCACTAACCAAATTCAATATTTTCTGCACATTTCATTTCAAGGATAATTCGCTATCCAAAATCGCGAATATATCTCCTTTAATAACCTTCTATATTAAATTTATCAAATTCCATTGATTTCGAATTTATAAACAATGTCTATAAATTCCATTTCTATTTATAAACTTCGATTTATAAATCTTATTTATTAATCCAATTCAATTTATATATATCTCAAATATATACCAAAAGTCCATATTATAAGTTAAATACTTATAATTCATTTATTTACTAAATCGTTCTCTTTAAAACTTCTATTACTTATAAGTTTCATTTATATTTTATAACAACTTCAACTTATAAAATCTCCTTTATTAACAATTTCTATTAATATCCCTTTTAAATGCCCAAAATCCAGTTTATAAGTTGATTACTTATAAATCTTTTATTTTACAACATCTATTCATTTTATAATCTTCACAATTTATAAATCTATAATTTTTTTATGAAATCCATTTTATACTTTATTTTAACACTTAATAAACTCGATTTATAATTCCAATATTATATATATATATATATATATATTATTATAAATATCAATGTTAAAAATCTCTTATATACATCCTTTATAATACTTCAAAAATCCAAATTTAAACTATTTTATAAATCTATTATTTTAAAAATCTCCTTTTGGTTATATTTCACAAAAATCTTAATTTTTATAACATAAAAATTTATAACGTTTTAATTATTTAAAATGAATCAATTCAAAATTTAATAAAACGTATACTTTAAAAAATCATTTTAAAAATCCTTTTAAAATCAAAATCGTTATTTTTAAACTTTAAAAATGGATCCGGTGATGCAACAGCACCCAATAGTCAATCACGACAACAAACATCATATATCATCATATGATAATCAACAAGTATCACAATATCTGTGATCAAATAAATACTGATGAGGAATCCAGTTGGATCCCTCCAACCTGTTTCCCTGCATCCAAAGATGTTAGCACAATACCAATTCCGTTCCAGTACGGAATTTTTGCGGTATATGGGATTAAAAATATTACCCGCTTAATAGGCGGCGCAATAGGGTCTCATCCGCTATATAATGCGGGAAAATCAACTCCAAGTACATAAATAATACAATTCCAAATCAAGATGGAATTATCGCGGTATATGTTTTTAATAAATAACCTCCGCTTACTAACGGCGCATATTGTCTATTTTAACAATCAATAGATAACAATCATCATTCAAACATACATTTCAGCAAATTTTAAATCTAACTATTTAAAATTTGAATCGAAACCGATGCGATTGAGTGAGAAGTTCTCGCCTTGATTTTCCGATAACATTTTTAGCGTTTTATTTCGAATAAAATTAAACGTGCGTTTAATTTTACCCAAATTTTTAACTAACTCCAGACGACTCCAAACCAGCTCCATAGCGTAGCGTTCGTCCATACGAACCCAACGCAACTTGTTTCATGATTTTTCGATCTCGTATGAATAAGATATAGCATTACAAAGTTCGAACGATTTAAAATAAAATAAAATTTACAATTTTTTTTCTATTTTAAACCCTACGCTATTACAGGCCGTTGGATCTAGCCTCTGCAGATCAGGGCCGTGCGTGCCCCCCTTTCTTCCTTCTAGGTTATTGCCGAATGCAAAAAAAACCCACCAAGCTTCCATCTAGGGTTGAATTATACTCCCCCTACGAACGTTTTCAAGTCGATCAACGACCATCACCACGAAGCCAACGTCGAGCTCCACCTTCACCAGCCGACCGCACGTGCACGGCCTCATGGTTTGCCTCGAAATTCGTGCCGACCCATGCGTGTTCACGGCCAAAATTTGGCGACCACAATGCTCCAATGACGATCAACCCCGTATGGATCTGAAGCTCTTCCGATGCTCTTCAGCTTTGCTTCAGAAAGTTTTCGATAATATTGAGTGGATTGAAAGAGATTAGAGGAGGAAGGGGGATAGATTTCGGCCATTAGTTTTAGGGGGTGGCGGCTGAGACAATAAAACCCTAGGGTTGATAAATTTGTGAAAATATTGAATGTTTGTGGCCTTTTATAGAAAAATACGCGACACTATTCATCCTGGATTTTTCCGAACTCCAAACGAAGCGTGCTGATTGGCGTTTCTAAGGTTTACCTCGCGTTCCGAACACAATGGAATGTGTTTCGGAGGCTAATTCGATCATCAGTGTGAGTTACGGCAATAAACGATCGATTTTAAATTAAACCGATTTAAACGAATTTCTATGCGTTTTGGCTTGCCCCGGACAAACGGTAAATCCGATTGACACGAAATTTGAAACCTTACAATAATATCACGTTACGAATCCGATGAAACTATTTTCGTCGAAATCCGAGACTGTTTGAAAAATGGCTATTTTAACTCGTCAATTAAATATTAAAATATTCAATTTTCACAAATTAACTTTAAATTCGATTTTAAAAGTTCTATAACATCATTCTAACTCTAATATGACTAAATAAAATTTTACAAATCAATTTTAACCATGTTAAACCCAATTTTCAGTTATTTCTGAAATTTCAACTATTAAATTATCGATTTAATTATCCAATTAAATCTAGATATTCGAAATAAAATTTATTCGACTTATAAATCTTACTTATCAATATTTAAAATTAATTAAATATGCAAATTTTAATTAATAGAAATTCTGGGTCGTTACACTTTGAAAGGTTTACCACTAAGGCTGGTATAGTTCTTGTATAAAATTGCAAAGTTAATATGGGGTTGTACCGAAACTACTACTTCCTTGACTACTGTAGGCGTGGGAGTTTGACCATTTGTGGCATTACTTCCTCCCCTATATCGTATTCTTCTTCCACTCATTTTCTACTATCTGTATATAGTAAGAAAAAGTTCTTTAGGATATACCGACGAGATATCTTAGGGAATGCTATACAGTATAAATATACTTATTCAAATTAGAAGTTTTAGTTATGCGCTCTATCAGACTAAACTCATTCTAGGGCATTACTAACCCAATCTCTAATGAGTCATACCCCAACAAAGCCAAGGTTCTCGCTTAACCTTCAGTTCTGATACCAAATGTGACGACCCATCTCCTCGACCCTCAGAAATCGACACTAATACATCCACGGTATTCACGTGCCGTAAATCTAAGTGTCGGGGAGGCAAATTATCAGGGATGTAAAAGTAAATAAAGATAGAAGATAACAGAATAATAGAATCTCACATCGCATTCAACATTTATAATTATACATAATGATCAGAGTCAAATACAAATCTTTTAGGATAGTTACAACCGTCTATCCGTACATATGCTAGAAATACATAATACATAACACAGCGGAAAATGGGTAGATAACTACATAAGGTGCTTCAGCTTCATCGCTCCAAAAGACTTGTCCAAAATGCTTCCCAACATGCTCCCCAACATGCTCCAAAATGCTCCTAAGGTATCCTGACTACACGGCTGCCCGGAAAATAGGGCACCCAGAGTTTAAAGGGAAAAAGAAACCCCGGGTCAGTCATGCGAATGGTGTGAGAACTCAAAGTACGATGTTTTAAAAACAAAAGGTATCTCATAAGACCACGCCGCACATAAACACGGAATGGGTTTTTACCTTGTGATAACCAAAACACTTTATTACGCAAAATTTAGAGATATTATTTTTAATGACATTCTTTGAAAACATTTTCAAATAAACTTATTAATCTTAGCCGAAATTGTTACTATTATTAAATTCCAGCATACTAGGTTCTACAAATAAGTCCGAAGGTTCTTATTGGAGAATGGATTTCCATACAAATGACTAGATGAAGGGACTACCTTCCGAAGGGTACACCTCTAGATGGATGCCTCGATGACCATCACAAAGGATACTCTACCAACAAAAGACCGGCCTATCTCTGTAACTAGATAGTCCGAATATATCATCCCCCGGTCGTTACCAACCTTTATCCTAGAGCTCTCTTCGCATACATCCACATTAATTTACACCCCAAACGTCATAGCTGGAAGAAATATATGTAGAAGGGGGATGATCATATCCTAATTGGGAATGACCCATTTAGCCTTGCCGCATCTAACCATGTTTCGGTCATTTTCAGTTAATGAGGTTCGAGGCTACGATTACCTTTTTACATAGCACACATCACATCTTTGAATGCCACATTGCCATTCCACATTCACAGACTGATTTCTACAAACGTATAACTTTCTGAACACGTATGTCTCAAGAAAGGGTGCCAAGCTAAGAGAAGGTGTCATCTCCGCAACCGGCTGATATACTTTTATAGAAACCACTCATTATGATTTGGAATGCAAGGTCAGACATCCATCCATACAAGTTCATTCCGGAACCAAACGAAACCGAAGGTACTTGCCTCGGCCATTACTAGGTGAGAAGCCCTTGTGGTTTTGAGGTTTTTCATAACAAAGAGACCACTGCTACAATATAGTGAATCGGGAGTTTATCCCCAATTAATCAATAAGTAGTCCCTCGTCATTATTCGTCTCAATATCTCCATCTTCAAACATCTTCATTCTTTGAACACGTAAATTGGTTCGAAGTTGGTTTTCAGATAGGAATCAACCAAATCTGACCCCGGTTCCTTCGAAATCCAATCATCGATAAAGATGATATAATTAGGTGATTGTTTTTCGATTCATTCATTTCCGTTTACCAAAATATCTTCGAGATATATATATATATATATGTATATGTATTTTCAAAATATCCTTTTAGTGAATACAGAATCATTTAAACCTCTTTTTTGAATATTTCTCAAATCATTTTTTTAAAAGTACCTTTTGAGAAAATAGGATTATAGAAATCATTCTAAATCAACTTCTGTATTCAACAAGTGATATGGGTGGAATAATGGTGAGATCACCATTTAAATTCCACGAATAGGACAATTTCCCTCTTCGGATTTTAATAATGAGTATAAGAAGACTATTTCTATAAAATCCAAGTTGAGCATCCAGGCTTTCCTTTCGATATGTTCCACCCCTCGCCTAAAAGAGAAAACTGAGGCCAGGTAAATTCAGGGCATTGGTTGCTCCACCCTTAACGTTAGTTACACACCTCGTTTCCACTTTTAGATCTCACAGGCGAGACACATGTACTAGTCGTTTTTGCATATTCATTTTCCCTTTTTACATCACTTAACTATTTGTTTAACCATCTTTGAAATAATGTTGAATTGTTCAACTTCTTTTTGAAATGCTTTATTATTCACTTGAAAACATTCACTAAGGATTTAGGAAAGAATTGTTAAGTTTCAACCTTCATTTCAAAAGTTATTGAAATGTGGTGCGAAAAGTGTTGCAAAAAGTGATTTAAAAGCTATATTCTTCAAAACAACTTTCATATCATTTAGAAAACCATCTTTCTAACTTAAATCACTTTTAAAACATTTTAAAAGATTTTAAGAATTTATTTGACATTTTTAAAAGGATTATTTTATCAATTTCCAACTTTGGTCATTTAGTGCAAAAACTGTATTTTTCTTGAAAATTGATTTTACCATATTTTAAAATAAACATGATGAAATCTTGAATTTTTTTAATGAAATATATGGATATAAGGATTCGGAAAATTCTTACTTCGAAGAATTCCGAACTATATTCCACTTCGTATGTTCGTTTGAACTTTTGACGCGAAAACGCGAACTACCGTTACGCGACGCGTCAAATTTTTGGCGTATTTTGGGAGTCATATCCAAACTTTGTCGAAAAAAGTTTAAACACTTAGAAATCATTTATAAAGTATTTTCAAACATTTTTTAAAGGTACAAATGATTCCATATCACATTTCATTTCTTTTTAAAAGTGATTTCCATGTGATTATACGTCGTATAAATCCATGACTTGTTTCAACATATATAATCAATATACAACTAATAAACATCCAAAACAATATTTATAATCATTTTAACATATTCTAATATATCATATGAACTTGCATATCAATTTACCAATATTTTTATTACAATGTTACATAATTCTCATTTATGTACATATTTGCTTACTAACTTCTGTAAATGACTTAAATGTGGTTGCTTTCTTTTTCAAACACTTATCAAACATCATTTTTAACATCCAAATAATATTTATAACTTGCAACACATCATATAAATATTTGGCGAATGGAAAATCGGCTATAGCTTCGCTACTCGACGTTTTCAGCTTATGATTCCTTGAACGCTTCGACTTAGATGGCTCGCCTTGGCTTGTGGAAGGCTAGGAATGCTCGGCCAAATGGAGAAAGAGGGAGGCGTGACCAATGTGAGGAAGGATGAAGAGTTTGAAGTGGTTCGGACGATGTTTTGTCGATATTTTCTTTATTTTATTTTTTGGAAATATTTTGGCATAACTTTGTTAAGGTTTGAAGCCATTAAAGAAGGTAAGAAGAAGCTTGAAATTTTGAGAAGAAGAAGTGTGAAAGGAAGTGAGAAAGTGGGTATGTATTTATAGGAAATATTTGAGAATAAAATATAAATTTGTGTTTTTACTTAAATAACCTATCTTAAGAATTAAGTAAACTTATTAAATTCAAAACTTACCATCCACATCACATCACACTTTTAAAATTTAAACACTTTAGAGTTAAGTAAAGAATAAGAATTATTACTTTACTTTATGTCACTTTCTTTACTTTATGTCACTTTTGATGTGACATATGTTTTGTCTTTTTTAGTTTACCTTTGCTAATTACTTTCTAGAATTTTCTAAGTGTGATTACTAAAAGTAACCTTATTTAGTTAATTGTTAACTATCCTTATATGTTACCATATTTACTAAATTGTATACATAAAGGTGCAACAACGTTGCGACAACTTTAAATTGACAAAACATTGATTTTTGGCAAAATGTTTTGTGGTCATATTTTGATGTTTTATTTAAACTATTTATTTATGTAAACCAAATTTAAAAATAAATTTGTATAATATCATTTAAAAATATAAACATCATAAATTAATTAAAATAATTTATTTAACCATTGAAGCTTACTTTTGTAAGATCAGCATTTTGTCACTTTTGTCGATATAAGTAAATGTAACTATTTTTATGTATATTTCTATTTTCAAATCCTATCGAATATTATTTGAATCATAAAACCTTTTATATTTTATATTTAAAATCACTTTAAATGTTATATTTTGAAGTGGTTAGATTTTGGATCGTTACAACTAACCTAACTCTACACTTAAAACCATACCACAACCCAGCCATCAAGTTGCGAATTCTCGAATTACACAACCGTAGTTCGTCCCCTAGTCACACGAATAGACAATAACACAAGTTAAAAAGAATTACAGAGAAAAATAAATCTAAAACAAAACCCTATATAAAGTTGAAGCCCGAATTTATATAACAGAACCGATCCATTTAATAAAGATTTGTCTCCTTTTATTTCTTTCTATTCGACCATTATGCTTTGTGAAAAAAAATTCTTCCTCTTTGCTTGTTCGTTTCTCTTTCAAAATTTTAGGGCTTTGTGGAAATTGAAGTAGCTGCCTTGAATTTAATCGAATTGAATGCTCTACGCTTGTAGGAAATGATGCTTGAATCTTCTGTTGCTTTCATTCATTCGCAGCTGGTTCTCGATTGAGTACTAGTATGAAATTTTGCTTTATTGCTCTCATTGATATGCTTGAACTTGATGATTTTAATTGCCGATGATGTTGATGGTATTTATAGGGAATAAAACCCTAAATTATCATTCACTTCAATTTGTCTAATATTTTAGCTCGACCGTTTGATTTTACTTGAATACATGTGATTTGTTTAGACTGGTTCAATTCATATGTCTCTTTGCTTGATTATCATGGCCTGCATTTGCTTTGGATTTGGTTCCGTTCTTTCGTCCATTGACATCTTTGATTTCGGCACTTTGAATTTTTGAGATAATTGGCTTTGTTTTAATTTCTTTTATGACTTGTTCGATTCTTGTTATCACCTTGGCCACCACGGCTTTGACTTTGTTATTTAAAATCTGACATGTTCAAATTGAAATTACTATGACATTGACTTTGCTCATTGAAGTATGTTGACATGGTCTTTGCATTGAGTTGATCTGGTTGCACTTCATTTCGATTACACTTGAGTCATGTTGTTACCATTGCCTGTTACACATGGCTTCACCCAGTTCATATTGTTAGTTGTTTGTTGCTTCATTGTTCCAATACTGTTCCACTTTGTTTCATTGCATCATGTGGTTTGTTGTAGCTTGATTGTTCGCAATATTGAGTTGGTCTGATTTTCGCATATGCATATGTATATACTATGTATATACATATGCTAGTTGCTATTTTTGGACTTGCATTCTTGCACATTTTGTGTGATGCTTTCTTAACTATATACATGTCTCTGTGTGTGTGTGTCTAGTATATGATATTGCATATGAACTTGTAAATCTTGAGGCTTGAACTGTTTTCAGACTTGGAGTAAACCTGTTTTCATTTGAAGCTGTACTGGGTTATAGCCTTGAGCCAGTTTGCATCTGTTTCCATTCTGGACTGGTGTTTGTTCCTCCTTTAGAGTTGCAGTCTGAAGTTTTATGATGAGTTGCTTCAAGTCTGTTCATGACTGAATGTTTGTAGTCTTGTCTATGTTGAAGCTTAACTTTCATATGGTTATTGTGTTCATTTGTTTGATTTTGCATTTTAGTCTTCACATTTCATTCTGGTTGACATGTTTCTTTGATCCAGACCATATTTGTTGAGCATGCTCATGTTTGGTCTGGGCTTTATATGCACTGACCTGGTGTTGTTGATATTTGAGTTCATCGATAACATGCATCCATGTATGTTATGTACTTCATTTTTGTTGCATGTTTTCCTTGGGTGGTTGCCATTCCCTTGTGCACCTTTCTCTACTGCCATCTTTCTTGTGTCTAGTCTTGGCCATTTGATTCATGTGCATAGCATATGTACATACATACATACATACACACACACACATATATATATATATATAGACACACACATGTGTGTATGCATATGTGTGTGTATATATGTATGTATGTATGTATGTATGTATGTATGTATGTATGTTTGGGACTGTTGCACCATGTAGTTTGCTTGAAGTTGTAGCCTTGCTTGCATATTGAACTACTTCCATTGTATCTCATATTGCCACTACATATGTATACATGTTGTTTACTACTTCATTGCATCCCATATTGTCACTGCATATGTATATATGTTATTTACTCATGTATATATGTATGCTTGTGATTTTGCTTTGCCTCCATTTAACCTAGTGATCCTTTGGCATCATCCTTTGAAACTGTTTGCTCATACTTTGGCTATGCAGTCTGCAATGAAATGGTGTGCACTGCATGTATATATGTATACATCTGTGTTCATACATGTATATATGTATGTTACCATGTGCAGTTTCTTCCCGTCCTTATTATTTGCGAATCCATGTCTTATTGTGTTCAAAACTGTTTGCACATTACTTGGTGTTGATGTCTGACTACATTTTGTTGTTGCATATTTTAGTTTAGTTTTGAACTTTTTTGATCAGTTGGTTTGTACATTTTATTCCGATTGAGCTTTTTCATGACTCAACTGTCGAGTCTGTTCTTGTGTGTACACATTTGTTCACTTATTAGCATGGTCTGGTTTTGGTGTTTTGTTGAATGAGAACTTGTACTCGACAATTTTGTGATGTATTTGTATTACGCCTGAGTTGAATCTAGCCTCAGCTCAGGTTTGACCATGTGCTCACCTGTCCCTGCAATTTTATCTAGTGTACATCAGTGTGCATGGCCTTATGGCATGTACAGTGATACATTGTGCATATCACAGGTTGTTCGTGTAGATGAATTCGAAAATGATGACGAACAACCCAAATAATCGAGGCAAATAATATTTTCAAAAAAAACATTTTATTCTACATTGCAAAAATATTTATTTTTCAATTTTACTCCGTCAATATTTATTTTGCAGATAATTCAGATGCTGGATAAAGACTGGAATATAGTTGAAGAATAATTATGAGTGAACGAGTGATATGTAGTGAGGTGCAAATGTAAACGATGATTGTATAGTGAAAAATCGTGTTGTAATTTGAAATGTTGTATATATAGTGAGAGCTCAAATTTTGTACTATTCAAAAATTGCAATAAAATATTTGTTTTAATTAAATATCTTGTTTGCATTCAAATTCTGTGTTATTTATTTTATTCAGCAAATATTTATTTAATTATATGAAAATAAAATAGTACAATAACAAATAATACAATAATAAATACATTTAAATGAGTGGAAATTAGCCACAAGGGCCTTTTTAGCAAGTGGAATTAGTTTATAGGACACATAACTGAAATAATTACTTTTAAGGACAAAACACAAAATAATTAATTTCTAGGGCCTAAAATTCTACAAAATTATGTCCTTAAAAGTAATTGGACTACTGACTTTGTCCTTGAAAGTAATTATTCTGCTGACTTTGGCCTTGAAAGTAATCTCTTTGAATATGTGTCCTAGAAACCAATTGGACTGCAAAGTTTGTCCTTCTGGTGAAATGCCCCTTTAAATGAATATTTATATATGTTTGTTATCATCAAACAAAAATCATATACTAGCATATTCAACAATCTCCCCTTATTGATGATAACAAACATATATTTAAGATTTTGAATTTATTAAAGAGGGAATTAGGGAAAAGGACAAACTTTGGTAAAAAAATTATCTCAAGGACACCAAGATTTATTTTTTGGCTGAAGGACAAATTTTGAGAAAAATTAGGCTGAAGGACAGTGCTAGTTCTAACTAGTAATATTCAGTTTTTACACTATGCAAAATGCTAGTTCTAACTAGCATTTAATTCAGTTTTTATACTATACAAAATGCTAGTTCTAACTAGCGTTATCATTCAGCCTAATTATTTTCAAAGTTTGTCCTTCAGCCTAAGTTTTTCTCAAAGTTTGTCCTCATACCTATTTTCCACTTTATTAAATATATTTGGTCATTGATGAACTTTGTTTGCTCCCCCTATTTGACTGTTCCTCTCTACAACAAAGCTTCCCCTTCATATATGCATGGAAATGAATAAAAATATGCAAATGAACCTAGTTGGAAATATGCAAACAAAAAATAAAATATTTGGCCTTTATTTTCCAAAATCTTAACTCTTCTCTCCCTCGTTTGTTAGCAGCAAAAGAGTAATAGTGTTAAAAAATAGAAATAAAGTGATTGACATTAATACAATATCAGTACCCAATCGAGTATGAATATTAAATTTCAATAAAATATCAAACAAAAATCATAAATACTCTATTAGGCGCAATTTTCACATTAGAGTGGTATGGGTGATGTTAGCATATAAAACCATATAGTTGTGTCTACTAACTATGCATAACCATTAGGACTTTTAAATGAGATTAGTATTATTCCCAGTTTTTATTAAAAATAATAATTTCAAGCATCTTCTAACCACGTACAACCGTGAAGACTTTTAAATGGGATTAGAATCAACTTGTCTACTCGATAATCAATTTTGATATATGTTCCATACGTGCATAACCATGAGAACTTTTAAATGAGCATGAAAGCACATATATAAATATTTCAAGTAATTCACCCATGCATAAACGTCAGGACTTTTAAATGAGAGTTAATACTTTGGATGTTTTTATTAAATAAATAAATAAAAATGAATAATTTCCTATTTAAAATACCACATCTGGACATACTATATTGATTTTGATGAGTGATGGTCGTTAGAAATATGATAGAAGTAGAGATGGTCATGGAATTTTTACCAATCAAAAGTTATTATAAATCTTTTTAAATTTGTAAAGAAATTTACTAAATATATTGTCTCAAGTTATAATATATGATTAGTATCAACACTCATCACTTTTTTTAGTCACTATTTATCTTTTCAATAATCAGTAAGGAGTAAGATTAGTTAATGTAGTCATTTAAGATCAAATCCAAAATAATTATAAAATCAAATTTTCTAAAATGACAAATCTGAAACAAAGTCAACAAAAACTATTTTCTGGAAGGGGTTTTATAAAAGAAAATGTCTGCTAATTGAAAATCATTTGAAATGAAAAATATGCAGATATTTTCTCTGAAAATGTCATGCAACTAATGAATGTCTCTTCATAAAATACGTTCCACTAGAAATTTTTCTATCAACTAGATTACCAGTGTAATCTGCATCCGAATTTCCCTTTGACTCAAGATTATCATTAGTTGGATGTTATAGACCAGATCGAGGAGTGTGCAACAAATACGTTAAAATCCTTTTTACAACTTTTAAATAAAATTCTTTTGGACTTGAGTTGAAACCGTGCAAATAAACAAGCAGTAAACATAATATCAGGTTTAGAATAAACAAATATATCCACATGTACCTAGAGTAATCATCAACCAACACAAAACAACATCTTATTTTACCTAACTTTGCAAGTTAGTCGAAGAAAATCTATATGAAATTGTTCAAAGACTCTAGAGGTACTTATAGTGTTCTCGGCATAAAAATATAATTGGCCAAGAATTTTGCATAAGTCAGAATCAAAGTCTACATTCATTTCTTTATCACATAACTGGTTGATTTAAATTAGATTACGGTGTAGATTTACACATTTAATTAATCGTTCAGGATAGATATACCATTACCTATTTTACCTTTACCGATAATTTTTCATTGTTGCCAATTGTGATTGTGCCACCTTTATACTAGGCTAAGGAACTTTGATTTGTCGCCTGTCGTGTGCCTGGAACAGCCAGAATCCAGATAACACTGCTGTTGTTCCTTAGCCTGCCACCACACCTATACGAGAAAAGATTTTTGCGACCTATTTTTTTTATATGTCCATGGTTATTAGTGGCAAAAGATTTTTAAAAATATGTTTTTGTAGACACAAGACTATTTATATTTGTTCCTTTTGGCACATAGATTTGTTTGACTTTAAGAGATTTTATATTCGTGCCTTTTGGAACCCAAATTGATATGGTTTTCACATTTTTGGGTCTCCACCAACAATTGTTTTGATTGTGTCTAATTTTTCTACAAATTGTGCACTCGGATTTGACTGTACAAATTTTGTTTCTAACAAGTTCAAATTGATTATATCCGAGTCCTTGTCTAACTGTGTTAATAGTTTGTTTCCCTAATAGCATATTTAATGATCTTTCTCCTTTGGAAAATTTTCCTTTAGTTGTAGACAATTGTTGGACTTATGTTTTGAGCGATTCATTTTCATTAAATAATTGACTGCATTTTTTAATAGAATTTCTTTCCTCGTGTTTTCACTTTCTGTCAAAATCAGAATTTCATTTTCAAGTGATTTTATTTTAATTTTTAATTTTTTAATTTCTTCTTCAAATGATGGACACCTATCACACTTAGGGCACTTGTATCGATAGTTTTCACCAATTGATCGAGTTGTTTATTTAATTCTATCAAACTATCTCTTTGTGATTCAATTTATAGCATTTCTCCCTCAGCCTTTCAAAATAGCCATTTACTTCGTGAAAATATATAAGTAATTCCGAATGAGTAAGTTTTGATACCTTGCTTGGCTCGTCATCGTCACTATCAGTTGTTTCTCCTTGAAGACACAAGTTTTCTTTTTCACTCTCACTGCCAGTGCTTTTACCATCTTCATCAGTTTCATCCCAAGTGGCTGCAAAACTTCTCCTTTTTTATTTATTTCCATGGCCAAGTCAATTCTGAGGACAATTGGGCTTGATATGACCGAGTTTATTGCACTTGTGACAAATGATCTCCTGCTCTTCTGGGTTATCAAGAAATTTGACTATTCTGCTTTTCAGGTTTTGATTTAGAGCTGGATTTCCATATATACGGTTCCATTTTTTGAATCTCTTTATTAGTACTTCCAATTCAGCTGCTCCATCATCATCATCATCATTACTTTCCATTGTTCCTTTGAGAGCTATTGATTTCTTTCGCATATCACCTCCTTCGCATTCTTCCTTGAATTTGATTTCTAGCTCATAAGTGGTGAGATTTCCGACGAGTTCTTTGACTTTAATCTCTTTCAAATCCTTTGATTCTTGAGCAGCATTGTCTTTTGCTTCAAAACTTTGTGAAAGGAATCTGAGGATTTTTCAGACTATTTCCAACTCTGTGTATGATTTTTTAGGAGCTTTTGATTTTTATACGAGATTAGAAAGTTGTCTATACATCTCTTTAACATTCTCATCCTTGGCCATTGTGAAGTTCTCGTATTCGTTACTAAGCATGGCAAGGCGAGATTCTTTGGCTTGAGATGTTCCTTCATGAGTCACTTCAAGTGTATGCTAGATTTCTTACGTAGTTAGACAATATGAGACACAATGAAATTCAATTTGATCTAATGAACATATAATAGAATTCATAGCTTTAGCACTAGCATTCTGCAGTTTATTTTCCAGATCTGTCCATTGATCCATCAGTATTTCAATTTCCTGATTATCTATCACTATAATTGGTGTCCTATAACCAGTCTCGACAATATTCCAAGCATCAGTGGGTTTTAGAAAAAAATTCATTCTATTTTTCTAGTAAGCATATTCACCATTGAACATAGGTGGTCTAACTATGGACTGACCCTCAGCAAATGCATTATTAAAAGAAGCCTTTTTAAAAAACCAAAATTTTAAAACAAAAATCAAAATTTTAAAACAAAAATTGGTTTTTGTTCCTAGCTCTAATACCACTTGTAGGATCGTTTCACCTTAGAGGGGGAGGGTAAATCAGGTGATACTAATAATTATAAAAATTAATTGCGGAAATATATAAAATAACTGCAGCATAAATAATAACAGAATAATAAAAGCAGAAATAGAACAACACAGGTTTACCCAAATTTGGAAAAACCCTACCTAAGTGTTGCACCTAAGGTTAGAACGACACTCGTTATCGACTAACCTAACTCTACACTCAAAACCTGCCACAACTCAGCCACTGAGTTGCGAATTCTCGAACTATACCATTGTAGTTCGTCCCATAGTCACACGACTAGACAATTACATAAGTTAAAAAGAAACTACAAATAAAAAAAAATTAAAGCAAAACCTTATATAAAGTTGAAGCCTGAATCTATAAAACAAAACCAGCCCATTTAATAAAAACATGTCTCCCTTTATTTCTTTCTATTTGGCCGGTATCCTTTGGGTGAAAAAAATGTCTACCTCTTTGCTCATTCATTCCCTTTTCAAATTTTAGAGCTTTGTGGAAATTGAAGTAGCTACCTTGAATTTAATCGAATTGAATGCTCCACACTTATAGGAACTGATGCTCGATTCTTCTGTTTCTTTCGTTCCTTCGTTGCTGCTTCTCGATTGATTTCGAATAGAATAATACTAGTATGCGATTTTGCTTTATTACTCTCATTGATATTCTTGAACTTGATGATTTTAATTGTTGATGATGTTGATGGTATTTATAGGGAATAAAACCCAAATTATCATTCACTTGAATTTTTATGATATTACAGCTGGATCGTTTGATTTTACTTGAATATGTGTGATTTATTTCGATTGGTTCAATTCGTATATTTCTTTGCTTGATTATCATAGCTTGTGTCTGCTTTGGATTTGGTTCCGTTCTTTTCTCTATTGACATCTCTGATTTCGGCACTTTGAATTTTTAAGATAATTGGTTTTCTTTTAATTTCTTTTATAACTTATTCGATTCTTGTTATCACCTTGTCCATCGCGGCTTTGACTTTGTTATTTAAAATCTAACATGTTCAGATTGAAATTCTCATGACATTGACTTTGTTCATTGAAGCGTGTTGACATGGTCTTTGCATTGAGTTGATCAAGTCGCACTTCATTTCGATTACACTTGAGTCATGTTGTTACCACTGCCTGTTATACACGGCTTCACACAGTTCGTATTTTCAATTGTTTGTTACTTCATTGTTCCAGTACTATTCCACTTTGTTGCATTGCATCATATGCTTTGTTATAGCTTGATTGTTTGCAAAATTGAGCTGGTCTGATTTTCATATATGCATATGTATATACTGTGTATATACATGTGCTAGTTGCTATTTTTGGACTTGCATTCTTGTATATTTGGTGTGATGCTTTCTGAAATGTATACATGTGTATATGACACTTGTGATATCCCGTAAATTTTTCGCAATAAATTTAATAATCTTACTTTAATAAATAACTATATAATTTTAAAATTGTTAAGATAAATGGTTTAAATTGATTTTAGCATAATTTTTAAATTTAAGTAAGATTAATAATAAGATTTGTTTTATCTCTTTTTAAATATTGATAAATAAATAAGATTTGTAAGTTAGATATAATAGTTTAAAATACAACTAATTAACGAAACATTAATTTATTTAAATAACAAGTAATTTACAGTCTTTTTTATAAGTTTTATTTAAATTATCAAAAATATTATTTTCAAATTATAGATACATGTATTTTAAAAATTATCTATATATAAATAGCTAAGTATTAAAAACTAATTAATTTTTGTTAAAACTTTCATTAACTTTTAAATATAAATACTAAATTACCTAAAGAACATGTGTAGTTTTTATAAGGCCTCTAATAACATGTGTAATTTAAACAAGCTAGGAATGTGACAAATATTGGAATAATATACAAGTGGCAGGTCATGTTCTTCTCTTTGAAATTAAAAAAAATGAAATGAATATCTAAACAAACCAAATGGCTTCAGATCAAAAAGTAAAAATAAATGAAACCCTGTTAACATGTTCCAAAAATCAAAAGCAAAACCTGTAATCTCTTTTATCAAGCATTTTCTCTTCAAAATCTGAAAACACTTTTACAACCCTGTAAGCATTTTTACAAGCCAGTAACAACTGCAAACCTGGAATCAAAGTAACTCAGTTCAAAGATCAAGCAAAGCAAAAATCAAATTTACAGCAGTTTTTTTTAGGAAGCAAGGCTGCTCTGTTCAGGGAAAAAGGTGAGTAACTCTGAACTTCTGGTGATATTGAAGTTGTATGTGATGATCTTTGAAAATGATGTGAGCTATGTTGTGCATGTTTCTTTAAAATAATTATAAGCATATATATACATATATGCGTTAATAGTTATACATGTTTGGAATCATGAAAGTAAATATCTGTAGCTTGGTAAAAGATGAACACACTCTGTTTAAAAATAAAAGTGGAATTCAAGCTACCTGGAAGAAAGAAAAATCGTTTATTTCTTAATGCATGTATTTGATCTGTGTAAATGAAGATGTATATGTGAGAATATGTTTGTGAATGTTATTACATGGATGTGGTATGATGGTGAATGCCTGAGAATACATTATATAAGTTCTACTTGAAAAACAGACTCAGATTTTTCTTAGAAATTATAATTGCTCTTCACCCAATCAATTTTAGGTCCTGATCTATAAATGATATCTGATTGTATGAATGAAATGTTATTTTTAAAAATAAATCCAAGAGTTTATATTATATATTTATTTCTAAAAAGAAAGAATATAGTAATAGTCCAAAAATAATTCCAAAAGTAGATGATTTAATTTCGAATTTGGGTTTTCAAAATCAGAATCATAGTTGCGATTAATGAATTTTAGTAATCAAAATCAAAATTTTTAGACTGGTATAAATTGAGATGTGCTGAGTTGTTTGATTCTTGTTTTTTTTTAAATCGTCGGCGATCATGAAGGAATTGAGGCACGGGATCGTGATCATGGGTGGTATATGGGTTGTCGATCACTCGAAAATTGATGAGTGATGTTGTAGTGTAACGACCCGTATTTTTACGTGTCGATAAATCGTAGAATTTACAGGTTGTTAGTGTTGTTTGTGTTGCTTCTAGCTTGAGTCGTTTAGAAGTTAACCCGGGTACAAGTGATGAGTCGTGACCGACTCATAGGGGACCGACTCAAGGAGGGGTAGCGGTTTAAAGTGTTGGCCGAGATAAGGATGGACCGACTCAAGAAGTTAGGCGACTCATAGGATGACCGACTCATAGAGGGCCGAGATAAGAAGTGTGGCCGAGTCAACGAGTTACGACTCATAGGGTTTGCCGAGTTAAGGAGTTAACGGGTTAAGGGTGTAGCGACTTAAGGGGTTTAGGCTTAGGTCGTGGATAATGAGTCGGCAGGGTTTTGAGTCGTAGGGCCTGATGAGTCGTGAGTCGGCATCATAGTTGAGTCGTGAGTGTGTATTGTTGAGTCGTCGTACGACTTAGGACTTGGGGAAAACGCGGCAGTGTCTTAGGTCGGAGGCTTTTAGGTCGTGACCGACTTATGTTGAGTCGGCACTGGTCTTGAGTCGTGAGTCGGTAGGTGTTGAGTCGGTTTGGGTTTGAGTCGTATGACCTTGTGCCTTGGTGTATTGAGTCGTTGGCTTGAGTCGGAAGGCTGTGCAGTTGAGTCGGCTAGGACTTAGGTCGGCCATAAGGCTGTGTTGTTAGGTCGTTTGCAACTGAGTCGGTAGGCACGACTTAACGATGAGTCGTAAGTCGTTAGTCAGCTTGGTGTTGAGTCGTTGATTAGTTAGGTCGGCTCTGGTATTAAGTCGTAGGTCGGCAGGGTTGTTGAGTCGTGTCTCGTGGGATAAGGATTAGGCTTAGGTCGGCCGGGATAAGTCGTATGTGTCTTAAGTCGTGTGACCTTCTTGCTGTGTTGAGTCGTTAGGTCTTTGAGTCGGTAGAATTTAAGTCGGCATCTGGGTTAGTGTTAAGTCGGCAGTATATGTTGTATAGTTAAGTCGCAGGGTCGGCTGTGCTAGGTCGTGAGTCGGCAGGAGATGAGTCGTGGACGACTCATGATGAGTCGGGACCGACTCATGGGGCGACGACTCAGGGAGGTTCCAGCCTATAAATAGAGGGGTTCGGCTCACTTTTTGGCACCAGATTTCGAAGCGACGAAGTGCTGCCATTTTGAAGACTCGACTACAACATTTCTTCATCTTCTTTTCTCCATTCCAATCTAATTCTAACATCCATCCAAGATCGAAGATCGAGATCGAAGATCCAAGTGCCAAAGTTGAAGATCTTCATCCGTTCGAGCTAGAATTCATCGATTGGAGCGAGATATTGCCGGATCAAACCTTGATCTTCGCTGTCCAGATCTGAAGTGTGTAGTTTTTGTAGTGTTTGGGTGATTTGGTGAGTGGTAGTTATCTCTCACGCGGATCCAAGGGAGTATATTGGATTGGTGGCTTGTTTGAGTGTTAAAGTTAGAGATTTCATGCATTTTTCTTAGATCGAAGTCTAGATCCATGGTTTTTGAAGATGTTTACTTATGCAAGTTTGTTTAATAAGCATTAGAGACAAATCCCATGTTTTATAATTGATAGATCTATGCTAAAAACCATGATTTCACATATGTTGGACTTTTGCTCGTTTATTTACGAAATTGCCATTATAGTTGATATTGCTTAAATTGCTTAATAGATCTTGTTTGAATGATTGATTATTTGAATGTATGATTGATTTGATTGTTTCCAAGTTAGCTAGTAGTTGATTTGGAACAAGATGATGAAAGAGGATTCAAAAGCTATGGAAGAAGGCTCTTGAATGGTGAAAGCTGCTTAAGGCATATGTAGCGGATGTTGAAGCTCATATGTATAGATTGGATGATGTTGAGATGGGACTTTGCCATGATTTGATGAGGCAAACCATGTTGTTGAGTTGAGACTTTGCTTTGATGCGATGAAGCGAAGTATGATGTGAGTCTTGGCTTAATCCAAGCAGGGATCATTCCAAGCATGTTGATAACTTGAAGAGTAGTTCAAGTTGGTTGATAATGGATTGTTCAAGAGGTAGCTTGAGCTTGTATGAGGATAGTCGTCAAGAAGGATGGCTAGGAGGCTTGGATCTCGTCGTTGTTGAAGGTTCTAGCATGCTCAAAAGCAAGAGTACATGGGGCGCCCATAACGACTACAGGTAGGTAGTCGGGACACCCAAAAGACTACAGGTAGGTAGTTGAGTACTCTGGGCAAAGTAGATAAGTCCTAGGCACAAGGCAGTGTGCGGAGTTATGGTTAGAACCGGGGTTACCATTAACCCTTGACAGATGGTCATTCAACTAACGGTGAAATCGAGGCAAGGATAACAGTGATAGCCAGAGTCATGGATGTTTGGTTGTATTATCATTCGGCTTCAAGAGCGGTGTTTTCTGGGTGCTTATCTGATCTTGGTTTAGGCCTTGGGGGTTTGTATTTGGAAAACATCGTCCTTGACTCGAGTGGTATTCGCTTTACCTTAATTGTCTATGTTGTTATGCTTGCTTCTCCTTAGTGTATGTCTGGGGCTATCACTGTAGGAAGAGGTGGAGTGGGATGGTTTGGTTCCTATTCCTTTTATCCTTTATGCTCTTTTGGTATGTTTGATAGTTAATTTACTGCTCACTAAGACTTTGTCTGACTCAAGGTTTTATGTCTCCTCTTATTACCTTGGGCTGTTCATCCATGTTGGGATGGGCAGACTAGGTAGCAGGTGACAGGTGCTGTGCTAGGAGTTCTACGATGAAGATGACGAAGACGAGCAGGAGGCTTTGCATATTAGTTTTCTTACTATATGTACTGGGTATCCGCTGCTGTATTTGGTTGAGTGATTTGTAGTGAGGCTTTCATGTATGGATTTGAGTAGATGATTGTATAAAACTACTGTGATGCTTATATGATGATGTTCTGTTCTATGGAGCTTCACTATATTATATTTCTCTATTGTATTTTATCCATGCGCTGTGAGTTGTACGATAGAGATTCTTTTGTTTTGTTTTACCCTGACTATCGTCCATGGCTGCCTGGCACGCCTTTCAGCACATTATTTCCTTGTTTTGGTGCGGGAGTCATGGGCGGTCGTCACATTTGGTATCAGAGCTTTGGTTAATCGATTTTAGCCAACGCTCGCTGATGTAACTACGTAAGAGAGACGTAATTGTAATTTGATGGATGATTACTATATATAATATAGTAGTTTAGAAGGGTTTGAACTCCTTATGCAGTTGTTTCTTAAGGTGTTCTAATCATTCTTATTTACAGATATTAAGGATGAGTCGAAGTGAGAGACAAGCTGCGAGGGGTAGCCGTGATGCTAGGGAAGCTGTTGATTATGCTCCTATGTTTGAGGCCATGATGACTTCAATCATGAGGAGAATACCAGCTTCAGGATCATCTGTGGATGTGGGAGTTCAAGTCCAAGCTCCGAGACCGGTGGATTTTGCCAAGCTTTGCAAGGATTATACTGCTCTTGGAGGGAAAGTTTTCTTGGGGACGGAGTCGACTATTGAGGTGCAGAGATGGATTGATGCTTGCAAAAGAATCTTTGGTGACTTAGGGATTGAGGATGCAACTAAGAGGAAGCTTGCATCGAGACAGCTTCAGGGAAGAGCTGCTGATTGGTGGAATTCTATCACCATCGATACTCCAGAAGAAGAGATTACTTGGGAGCAATTCCAAGTTAGATTTGAAGCTAAGTTCATCTCTACTTCCCAGAAATCTGTCTTGTTTAAGAGGTTTGTGGAGCTCAAGCAAGGGGGAAGGCCTGTTCTTGAGTACATTTCTGAGTTTGAAGCTTTGTCTAAGTATGCCAGATCATATATTGATTCTCCCTACCAGAAGAATGAAAAGTTTGTGACTGGTCTGGATGCTTATCTTGGGAGGCAGTTAGTGGATCATCTGGACGATCCATTTGAGAAGCTTGTGGAAAAAGCTCTTAGGCATGAGAGTTTGTTTCCTAGGGAAAGTTCTGTTATTGCTGTAGCTAGGGAAGGATCTAAACCACAGCAGAGTGGCAATAAGAAGAGGAAACAACAGCAACAGAGGGGTAGGGATGGCCAGAAGAAGCCGAAAAGTGAAGTGACTTGCTATAACTGCCAGCAGAAGGGCCATCTTTACAAAGATTGTAAGAATCCCAAAGTGCCGGGAAAGTGTTACAACTGTGATAAGCTGGGACATATCAAGAAGGATTGTCCAGAACCGAGGAAAGATAGGCAGGTTGTGCAAGCCTATGCTTTGGGGGCTGTTCCATCGTCTTCGAAAGCTCCTACTGCTGAAGAGAAGGGGAAGAGTGTGGTTGTTCAAGGTACTCTTTCTATTTGTGGTGTTCCAGTTAGAGTGTTGTTTGATACTGGAGCGTCGCATTCTTTTGTTTGTGATGATTTGGTAAGCCGGTTAGGTATGAAACCGGATATTGTTGATAGGCCATTGGTTGTGACTAATCCGGTAGGGGGTTCGTCATGTTTGTGTATGTTATGTCGTGGTCTAGTTGTGTCGAGTCATGATTGCTCGTTTGTTTGTGATTGCTTTGTTCTGAACTTTGCGGGGTTCGGAATTATTTTGGGTATGGACTGGCTTAGGAAGTATGCGGCTAGGATTGATTGTGAGAGGCTTGAGGTGACAGTCGGGAATGTGGAAGGGCGAAAGGTTGTGATACGATGTAAGCATGAAGAAGGCGTCTTCATGAGCTTCATGTATTCGCTAGTTGTTCCACGGGATGGACTGTCATTGGTGCCTATTGTGAATGAGTTTGGTGATGTCTTTGAGGAAGTCAAAGGGTTACCGCCGCATAGGGAGATCGAGTTTCGTATCGATCTAATTGAGGGAGCCAGACCTGTTGTGATGCCTCTTAGGCGAATGGCACCGAGGGAGCAGCAAGAGCTGAAGGTGCAAGTTGATGACCTTTTGCGGAAAGGATTCATTCGGAGAAGTGTGTCCGAATGGGGTGCGCCCGTTGTGTTCGCAACCAAAACGGATGGATCGTTGAGGTTGTGTGTTGATTATCGTGAGCTGAATAAGGTGACTAGGAAGAACAAGTATCCATTGCCGAGAATAGATGACTTGTTTGATCAGCTTCACGAGGCTAAGGTGTTTTCTCAGATGGATTTGGCAACGGGATTTCACCAGTTGAGAGTGGCGAAGGATAGTGTGCCGAAGACTGCTTTCAGGACACCATCCGGGTTTTATGAGTGGCTGGTAATGCCGTTTGGGTTGACTAACGCGCCAGCATATTTTGTGGATCTTATGAATAGAGTGTTCAGAGATCAGTCGAATAAGTTCGTGCTTGTGTTCGTGGATGATATTCTGATTTATTCCAGAACTGAGGGAGAGCACAAGACGCACTTGAGGATTGTTTTGGAAATTTTGCGGAAACATCAGCTGAAGGCTAAGTTTTCGAAGTGTCACTTCTGGAAGAGTGAAGTGAGGTTCTTAGGCCATGTTATCTCTGGAAATGGAATAGCGGTTGACCCCGCTAAGGTGGCAGTGATCCAGGATTGGGTTAGACCTAAGAATGCATCTGATGTGAGAAGTTTTCTTGGATTAGCAGGATATTATCGTCGGTTTATCAAAGACTTTTCCAAGATAGCTGCACCGTTAACAGGATTGACAAAGAAGAACCAGGTGTTCAGATGGGATGATAAGTGTGAGCAAGCTTTTGTAATCCTGAAAGAGCGATTGACGAGTGCTCCTGTTTTGACTATTCCAAGTGGGAATGATGAGATGGTGGTTTACACCGATGCATGTGGCACTGGACTAGGAGCGGTGCTAATGCAGAAGGATAAAGTTGTTGCGTATGCAAGTCGACAACTGAAGCCGCATGAAAGGAATTATCCGACTCATGATTTGGAGTTAGCGGCGATTGTGTTTGCTTTGAAGATGTGGAGACACTATCTATTGGGAGTTAGATTTGAGCTGTTTACAGATCATAAGTCGTTGAAGTATCTGTTTTCCCAAAAGGATTTGAATCTTCGACAGCAACGGTGGCTAGAGTTCTTAGCATCGTATGATTTTGGTATAGCCTATACTCCAGGGAAAGGTAACGCAGTGGCTGATGCGTTAAGTCGAAGACATGCAGGATTGGGAGCCATGTTTTCGGAATGGAAGAGTCTTGAGTATTTGGCTGGATTTGATTTCAGGCCTAGATGTGAATTGGAACCTGAGATGTTGGCAAACTTATCGATAAGGCCTACTCTTGTGGAAAGAATTGGTGAGAGGCAAAGGGGAGATGATAAGCTTGTCAAGATTATCTGTGATTTGGAATCTGGATTGGACCCGGAGAAGGATAAGGGATTCGAGGTCGATCGAGAGGGTTGGCTTCGAAAGCAAGGGCGACTAGTTGTTCCCGATGTAGATGGATTGAGAGATGAAGTTCTGAGGGAGAGTCATCACTCGAAGTTGACAATTCATCCAGGTGGAAATAAGATGTATCGGGATATGAAGAGAACCTACTACTGGGAAGGTATGAAGAAGGATGTTGGAAATTTTATTTCCAAGTGTATGAATTGCCAGTTGGTGAAAGCTGAGCAGAAGAAGCCCAGTGGATTGCTTCAGCCATTAGAGGTTCCTACATGGAAGTGGGAGCAAGTGTCGATGGACTTTATCGATGGTCTACCTAGGACAAGAGCAGGGAATGAAGGGATTTGGGTCATAGTAGATCGTTTGACCAAGAGTGCAAGGTTCATTCCTGTTCGATCGACTAGGACTGCATCGAAGTTGGCTGAATTATATGTGAAGTGGATAGTTCGTTTCCATGGTGTTCCGAAGAGTATAGTGAGCGATCGAGATCCATTGTTCACTAGTAGATTTTGGAAGAGCTTCCAGGAAGTTTTGGGAACTGAGTTGTGTTTGAGTACAGCTTATCACCCTCAAACAGATGGTCAGACTGAGAGAGTCAACCGAGTTTTGGAAGATCTTCTTAGAGCATGTGTTTTGGACTTCGGAGGATCATGGGAAGATCACCTTCATTTGGTGGAGTTTGCTTATAATAACAGTTATCAGTCGAGTATCGGTATGGCACCATATGAGGCATTATATGGAAGACCGTGTAACTCTCCGACATGTTGGTTGGAAACTGGAGAAAAGCTGATACTTGGGCCAGAGATGATTCGACAGACTTCAGATTGTATAGAGATCATTCGGCAACGAATGAAGGCAGCCCAAGATCGTCAGAAAAGTTATGCCGATAATCGTCGTAAGGATTTGGAATTCGACGTAGGTGATATGGTTTTTGTGAAGATTTCCCCATTGAAGAATGTTGTTAGATTCGGGAAGAAAGGGAAATTGACTCCGAGATTTGTTGGACCATTTCCGATTATCGAGCGAATTGGAAAGCTCGCTTATAGATTGGAGTTACCGGAAAAGATGGCGGGTGTGCACAATGTTTTTCATGTATCTTATCTACGGAAGTATGTGCACGACCCAACTACGGTGGTTTCTGCTGATAGCTGTGAAGACTTGGAGGTTGATCCAGTTGTTTCGAGACCTCGTAAGCCGCTTCGTATTGTTGAAACCGATACGAAACAGCTTAGGAGGAAGACGATTACGTTGCTCAAGGTACAATGGAGTGATGATGTTAACGACTGTACGTGGGAGGAGGAAGAGAGGATGAAGGCAGCTCATCCCGGACTCTTCGAGGTATTGCCCTAAAGTGTCGTGACATCTCATGAATTTGTAGCTTGTTCTAAGTCTTAGAATTCTGCATGCTAGGTTAGAATTGGTTGCATGGTTTGTTGATTGCTATGGATGGTAGGCATGCGGAATAATTGTGATTGCTGTTGTTTGCTTGGAATTTCGGGGGCGAAATTCCTAAGGGGGAGAGAATGTAACGACCCGTATTTTTACGTGTCGATAAATCGTAGAATTTACAGGTTGTTAGTGTTGTTTGTGTTGCTTCTAGCTTGAGTCGTTTAGAAGTTAACCCGGGTACAAGTGATGAGTCGTGACCGACTCATAGGGGACCGACTCAAGGAGGGGTAGCGGTTTAAAGTGTTGGCCGAGATAAGGATGGACCGACTCAAGAAGTTAGGCGACTCATAGGATGACCGACTCATAGAGGGCCGAGATAAGAAGTGTGGCCGAGTCAACGAGTTACGACTCATAGGGTTTGCCGAGTTAAGGAGTTAACGGGTTAAGGGTGTAGCGACTTAAGGGGTTTAGGCTTAGGTCGTGGATAATGAGTCGGCAGGGTTTTGAGTCGTAGGGCCTGATGAGTCGTGAGTCGGCATCATAGTTGAGTCGTGAGTGTGTATTGTTGAGTCGTCGTACGACTTAGGACTTGGGGAAAACGCGGCAGTGTCTTAGGTCGGAGGCTTTTAGGTCGTGACCGACTTATGTTGAGTCGGCACTGGTCTTGAGTCGTGAGTCGGTAGGTGTTGAGTCGGTTTGGGTTTGAGTCGTATGACCTTGTGCCTTGGTGTATTGAGTCGTTGGCTTGAGTCGGAAGGCTGTGCAGTTGAGTCGGCTAGGACTTAGGTCGGCCATAAGGCTGTGTTGTTAGGTCGTTTGCAACTGAGTCGGTAGGCACGACTTAACGATGAGTCGTAAGTCGTTAGTCAGCTTGGTGTTGAGTCGTTGATTAGTTAGGTCGGCTCTGGTATTAAGTCGTAGGTCGGCAGGGTTGTTGAGTCGTGTCTCGTGGGATAAGGATTAGGCTTAGGTCGGCCGGGATAAGTCGTATGTGTCTTAAGTCGTGTGACCTTCTTGCTGTGTTGAGTCGTTAGGTCTTTGAGTCGGTAGAATTTAAGTCGGCATCTAGGTTAGTGTTAAGTCGGCAGTATATGTTGTATAGTTAAGTCGCAGGGTCGGCTGTGCTAGGTCGTGAGTCGGCAGGAGATGAGTCGTGGACGACTCATGATGAGTCGGGACCGACTCATGGGGCGACGACTCAGGGAGGTTCCAGCCTATAAATAGAGGGGTTCGGCTCACTTTTTGGCACCAGATTTCGAAGCGACGAAGTGCTGCCATTTTGAAGACTCGACTACAACATTTCTTCATCTTCTTTTCTCCATTCCAATCTAATTCTAACATCCATCCAAGATCGAAGATCGAGATCGAAGATCCAAGTGCCAAAGTTGAAGATCTTCATCCGTTCGAGCTAGAATTCATCGATTGGAGCGAGATATTGCCGGATCAAACCTTGATCTTCGCTGTCCAGATCTGAAGTGTGTAGTTTTTGTAGTGTTTGGGTGATTTGGTGAGTGGTAGTTATCTCTCACGCGGATCCAAGGGAGTATATTGGATTGGTGGCTTGTTTGAGTGTTAAAGTTAGAGATTTCATGCATTTTTCTTAGATCGAAGTCTAGATCCATGGTTTTTGAAGATGTTTACTTATGCAAGTTTGTTTAATAAGCATTAGAGACAAATCCCATGTTTTATAATTGATAGATCTATGCTAAAAACCATGATTTCACATATGTTGGACTTTTGCTCGTTTATTTACGAAATTGCCATTATAGTTGATATTGCTTAAATTGCTTAATAGATCTTGTTTGAATGATTGATTATTTGAATGTATGATTGATTTGATTGTTTCCAAGTTAGCTAGTAGTTGATTTGGAACAAGATGATGAAAGAGGATTCAAAAGCTATGGAAGAAGGCTCTTGAATGGTGAAAGCTGCTTAAGGCATATGTAGCGGATGTTGAAGCTCATATGTATAGATTGGATGATGTTGAGATGGGACTTTGCCATGATTTGATGAGGCAAACCATGTTGTTGAGTTGAGACTTTGCTTTGATGCGATGAAGCGAAGTATGATGTGAGTCTTGGCTTAATCCAAGCAGGGATCATTCCAAGCATGTTGATAACTTGAAGAGTAGTTCAAGTTGGTTGATAATGGATTGTTCAAGAGGTAGCTTGAGCTTGTATGAGGATAGTCGTCAAGAAGGATGGCTAGGAGGCTTGGATCTCGTCGTTGTTGAAGGTTCTAGCATGCTCAAAAGCAAGAGTACATGGGGCGCCCATAACGACTACAGGTAGGTAGTCGGGACACCCAAAAGACTACAGGTAGGTAGTTGAGTACTCTGGGCAAAGTAGATAAGTCCTAGGCACAAGGCAGTGTGCGGAGTTATGGTTAGAACCGGGGTTACCATTAACCCTTGACAGATGGTCATTCAACTAACGGTGAAATCGAGGCAAGGATAACAGTGATAGCCAGAGTCATGGATGTTTGGTTGTATTATCATTCGGCTTCAAGAGCGGTGTTTTCTGGGTGCTTATCTGATCTTGGTTTAGGCCTTGGGGGTTTGTATTTGGAAAACATCGTCCTTGACTCGAGTGGTATTCGCTTTACCTTAATTGTCTATGTTGTTATGCTTGCTTCTCCTTAGTGTATGTCTGGGGCTATCACTGTAGGAAGAGGTGGAGTGGGATGGTTTGGTTCCTATTCCTTTTATACTTTATGCTCTTTTGGTATGTTTGATAGTTAATTTACTGCTCACTAAGACTTTGTCTGACTCAAGGTTTTATGTCTCCTCTTATTACCTTGGGCTGTTCATCCATGTTGGGATGGGCAGACTAGGTAGCAGGTGACAGGTGCTGTGCTAGGAGTTCTACGATGAAGATGACGAAGACGAGCAGGAGGCTTTGCATATTAGTTTTCTTACTATATGTACTGGGTATCCGCTGCTGTATTTGGTTGAGTGATTTGTAGTGAGGCTTTCATGTATGGATTTGAGTAGATGATTGTATAAAACTACTGTGATGCTTATATGATGATGTTCTGTTCTATGGAGCTTCACTATATTATATTTCTCTATTGTATTTTATCCATGCGCTGTGAGTTGTACGATAGAGATTCTTTTGTTTTGTTTTACCCTGACTATCGTCCATGGCTGCCTGGCACGCCTTTCAGCGCATTATTTCCTTGTTTTGGTGCGGGAGTCATGGGCGGTCGTCACATGTAGTATGTTGAGGAGGGAAGGGGAGTGTGATTTAGGGTTCAAAGATCTGTTTGGTCGACGAGGAAATTGGGGTTCGTGTGACGTCATGGGATCATCAGAAGTTATCGCGAGTATCGGGGCAGTTGTGTGGATCGATGATGATGCTGGGGTCGGAAGGATTTGGGTTTCGATCACCTAGATCGTCGTGGCGAATCATTCTGGTCGGAGGGATTTGGTTTTGTGGTTGATCGATTTACTCATTTGGGTTTTGTGGTGTGATCTTCAGATCTGGGCGCTTTGAAGGTTAGGGAGGTCATATGCGATAGGTTGAGGTGGTCGTTGATGATCGAAACGGCGAAAAGTCACCGTGCTTGTGCACGGTGCACCCTTGACATTCTGATGAAGTTTAGGTGGGGATGAAAAGGGAATGCTCGGGAGTGACCTCGTGATGATGCATGTTTTGCTCGAAGTTCTTGAAGTCGAAGCTCGGATCAAATTGTTGGAGTTACAGTTTTAAAAAAAAAACAAAGAAAGAAGACCAGCCATAAAAAGGTTGGGCCAGTGGAAGTTTGGGCCAAGAATTTAATAGGAAATGGATTAACAAGTTTAAAGTTTGACAATTTACTTAACTATTACTCCTTAACAATAATAATGGGTCATTTGAATGTTTGGAAAATTTAAAGAATGTAATTTATTTTAACTTTAATGTATTAAGTAAATTTTTGGTTAAATTAAAATTTAACTAATAATGAAATTAAGTAGTTAATTAAAATGATTTAAATTTATATATGTTAATGATAACTAAGAAATCAATAAAGATAAATGGGTTATCTTAAGGTTATTTAAGGCCTTTGGTGATTAAATATTAATTAAATGGATTAAAGAGAAATTCATTAATTAACGATCAAGGTTAATTAATTGGGAATAATTAACCCATGGGATAATTACTTGATGAAAGTAATTAAAGATTAATTAATCATTGTAAGTGATCATAGAATAATTAATTAGTTAATTAAGGGTTAAAGTAATTAATTATAGTTAATTAATTAAGATGGTAAATAAAGAAAAGTTATTAAAGAATTAATAATAGTTAATGATGGTTATTAACTAAGGATTATTTAGTAATTAATTAATATGATTAATCTCAATAATTAATTAGATTAATTAATTTATGATAATCATTTTTGAGAAATTGTTTAAGTTTGATTACTTAATGGAAGTAATTAAGAAATTAACTTCTTAATGTAAATAATGGATTTTAATGTGATGGGTTTAAATTAATTAAGATTAATTAATTTTGATCACTTGATGATTTGATAATAATTTCTTAATATGATTGATTAAGTTTAATTACTTAGTGAAGTAAGTAATGATAATTACTGAATGTAATTAATAGAGGATAGAATTGTAAAAGTAATTCGGATTAAATTATTTTATATAATTAATCAAGGGATTAATTAGAGATAATTAAGGAGTAATTTATTTATTTGATGAAGTAATTAAGGGTAGTTAGTTACTGATGTTATTAATCAAGGGTGATTAATAATTATGGTTAGCAATTAATTAACGAAATAATTAAAGGTTAATTACCGTATTGGGATAAGGGTAATTAATTTGTGAAATTAATTAAGGGGTAATTACTTAAATGTAATTAAAGGATAAATAGAACGATATTGGAAGTCTTTGATCAATTGTTATTCTTAGTACGGTTTGTGATGCTATGTGATAAGATATGTTTGGTTTAAATTGAGAAGATGTGGTTATCTATTGTTGATGAATTATGTGACATCCTGTATTTAAAATTGAGTTGTATTTCACTTGAACAGTTCAAGTTAAGATGATATTGGTTTCGAAGAGACCGGAGTCGGGTATTAGTAAATACCCGAAACCACTCCGATTCTTTATTGATATGTGAAATCAACAGGATGGCATGGAATGATTTAAATGAATTTGACTGTTAATCTAAGTTCAGGTATTTAGATATTGATGTGTGATATCATGATGTCTATAACAAATTGTGAATTTGTAAATTGAGACGAGTACCCCGGGTTTATATAAGTTGTATGCTTTTGTATTTCCTGTTAGATGGGTTTTACTCACGCTGGTTTCCAGCCTGACCCGAGTGTTACTTTGATGTAATGCTCGGGTCAGACCGAGTATTACAGATTTTCAGGTAAGGACGTTCTGGAGCTCAGGATGCGAGCTGGATGGCAGGGACGTATGGAGAGTTTCCACTATGATATTGTATATATCTGAGACATGTTAAATGGTATCTATCCAATGTTGTATAAAAATTTTATAACTCTGATATATCGATGTAAATTGATAGATATAGTATTCTTTGGTATAACTACTATTGATATTATGTTTTATCCGCTGCGAATGTGAGTTTGTGTGTTTCTTTTCTATTCTTATTTTATATCTTTATTCTTTTCTCTAACTATCTGGAAATTTTGGGTTCGAAATTTCTGGGTCGTTACATTTGGTATCAGAGCTGAAGGTTAAGCGAGAACCTTGGCTCTATTAGGATTACTCATTAAGGATAGGGTAAGTGGTACCCTAGAATGAGTTGAGTGTATAAATATAAGAGAGCGTACTTGTTATTTTCTTATATACGGGATTTTAAATGATTTCAAAGGTAAATGAATCTTATATAAGAAATAGATTATCTATTATATTAAGAAAATTGATTGTAGTATTAATTAAACTAAAAGTTATAGTAAGAATTAAGTGGTAATAATTACTACCAAATTGGAATTAAATTTAAAGACAAGTTTGAAATGGATTCAAACCGAAATTAAATCGCGAATTTGGAAAAGGTTTCAAGATAAGAATAATCAATTAATTTATGTAATTAATTAAACTTGATAAGATTCATTAGTGGATAATAACTAGAAATGATAAATAAAGAGGGAGTTACTTAATGAAGTAACTAGAGATAAGCAATACAAAGGACAAATACTTAATGAAGGTAATTAAGAAATAAGTTAATTACCGAATGTGATTAATTGGAATTAATTAATGATTTAATTGAATGAAATGGTCCTATTTCAAACAAGAGTTGTTTGAAAATTTAAAAGAAATTTGTTTTGAATTAAAAACCAAAGGTGGTTTAAAACTTAAGGTATATCTAGGTAAGCAAATTGATATATAAGAGTTTAATTTTTCTAATTAAGTCTAATTTATAGGTTAGGAAGTCCCTCTAGAATTCAGTCTTTGAGAGAAATGGCTAAGAGTGAAGAATGGAAGGCAAGGCGCAGAGAACAAAGAGCAGCTGCACGTAAGGAGCGGGAAATAGCAATTCAGGAGTATGAAAATCGGATTAGGGAAAGAAATGGACCAGGACCTTATGTTAATGTCACTTGTTATAGATGTTACAATAAGGGTCATTACGCAGCTAAGTGTGGTAAAACAAGGAAGAATTAAAGGGTATATTCCAACGTTTTCGCTCCGAGATATTATGCTTTAAGTGCCATAAGAAGGGACATTTCCTTAACCATTGTCCTGAAGTGAGGAAGGTGAAGCGTAAACCAATAGAACCGGTCAACGAGTCAACCATTTGCTATCACTGTAAAGGGCTGGGACATATCGCGAGAAATTGTCCCAAGAAAAAGAAGAAGAAGATTAAGGTTGTGGAACATCCTGTAGGAAGCATGGAGGTCATCCAGTTTGATGAGAGAGTAGAAATTTTTTGTGGAAAATGCTATAAGTGGGGACATCCTGTTGAAAAGTGCATGTTTGGGCTTTGCCCATTGGGAGGAAGTCCATAGGAAGGATTCGGATAGAAAATGCTAGGACTCTTAAACCTAGGTGATGGTGTAAACATCTTAATTGTGACTTTGTAAGGCTTTTATTATGATGAATGGATGTACTGTTGAACTACTAATGTGCAGTCTATCCATATATGAAATATTTTGTGGTGGTATGATCTAATAAACCACCTTCTTTTATTTGGGATGGAATTTGAAATTAATTCAAACTGAAATTTCAAAGGTTTTTGGTTTCAAAATTGAATTTGATTTGAATTAATTGGAATTATAATTGAAGATGATTAAGTATGGAATTCAAATGGAAAATTTGGGTTGAATTGAAATGATTGAAATTTAAGTGGGTTCAATTAAACGGATATTAGTCCAAAGTGATTGGAGTAACTTGGGATGGTAATTAAAGTTAAATATGTTTAAAATGAAATGGAATTTGATTTAAATTTGGAAAGGAATTGAGAATTAACTCAACTTGAATTTGGAATAAATCAAGTCAAATAGAAATTGGAGTTATTTAAAATTGGAATGGGATCAATTTGAGTGGAAATTTAAAATGAATTGATGAGAAAGGAGATTGGGAATTGAACAGTTTGACTCTGGACTATTTTCAATATAAATTGTTTTAATATAAACTTATTTTTCCAAGCTATTTAATACATATAACCTTTCTTTCTTAAAGCCAAATTATTATATACTTGTTTTACAATTATTTTTGGAGCTATTTAACCATTTTTCAACTGTTTTCTGAACTAATTACTATTTTCCAATTATGTTACAAATTAATTACTATTTTACAACTATTTTGTAATTATCTAAAAGTTCTGAAAACATTTAGCTATTCTCCAACTATTTTACAATTAATTAACTATTTTAAAGCTATTTTCCAAACTAATACCTATTTTTCAACTACTTATCTATTCTTAAATTTTTCAAGCTATTTTCTAATAATAAACTGGTCAGAGTTCAAACTGTTATTGATTAAATACCTAACTGGGATAAGAATGGAAGTTATAATCCAAATGGGGATTAAGGCAATTGTAAATAAGTGAATGAAAATTTTGGTGAATGGGAATAGAAGGAAATTGATTTGGCTAATAATCAATGAAGATAAATACGTAAGGTGTACGTATGTGATTCTATTCGCATAGTGATTTGATCTAGATTCGAGCACAGAATTTCGAGATAGTTTTATCGATCCGAGTGGAATTTTTCACTCGATTTTCAACGGCGAACCTGGATATGGATTGTTGATTGATTCTGGATATTCTCTATCATAGTCAGGCTATGTAAGGAGAATGACGGTTTCTGATCAAGAAACCAGATCTGTGTCCGCACTAGAAAGTCGGGTGTGCGATACTAGTTCGGAAATGAAATTGTGTGATCAAGTGAGCGATCAGATTGGTATGGCGTACCTATGATATGTGTACATCGTACGGATTTGAATGAAAATGATATTGAAAGGAGTAATCAAATTTGAATATTTGATTTTGAGTAAACAAAGTTAAATATCTTTGTTTTATAAAATGAAACCCCCCTTGTTGAATCTATTGCCTGAAGAAAAGGATTTTTGAGGGTGTTTTGAAGTATAAAAGGAGCTTTATACAAGTTTGAAATGATCCAAGATTTTAAAGATTATATATATCTGTATATATATATATATATATATATATATATATATATATATATATATATATATAAAGGATCTTATGAGGATTTTGGAAAAAGGTTTTGGGAACCTATGGATTAGAAAAAGGCTTTTGATTTTTGGGTAAAATCAATATTGAATTTGGAAAGCCTAGTTTGAGAATTATCGATTTTGGGATAATCGATTTTGTGTAAAGAAGCTTTGTATGAAATCATACTAGGTGTATGATTTAAAGATACTATATGTGTATAGTATAAAATGTTTTGATGATGGCTCTGGGGGAAAAGGCGCTCCCTTGGAATGGACTTCTCAGGAGTACCATCGGGTGGTGCTGCCTTGAGCCCCGGGGGGGGGGGGGGGGGGTTCTAAAGTTGATCCTGTGAGGAGTCCGGACAAACTAGTTCCTGAGGATTATTGGGTAGCGAAAGTCGAGGGCGCTGATACCTACAGGGGCATTTGGGTTATGCTGTGACGATAGTGTAACTCGATGTCACTGCGATCTACTGTGGGGACCATAGCGAAAATCGTGTGGAGGATGAGTGTCAACGGTCTACACTTGATTTTGCCGGGAAAGCAATGCAACATCGGTAGACTGCGATCTATGGTCGAGTAGAGTGGAGAAGTTTCAATCCTTTGGTAGCGAAATTCGAGGGCGCTGATGCCTACAGTTATATGGGTTTTTGCTGTGATAGCTACGTAACCCCAGTTATAGCTGCGATCTGTAGCGGATTCTATGGTGCCATCGAGGGGCGCGGAGGCCTACAGTTATCTTTGGATTTTGTCGGGATGACAACGTAACCATCGGGTTAGCTGCGACCACGGATGGGGGTGATGATTTCCAGAGCATTCTCACCAAAGATTATCCTCTATTTTCAAAAACTGTTTTCTATCTTTTCAATAAAATTATTTTTTTTCAAGTATTTTCAATGGGTGTTGAAAACGGGTCTGCTAAGTACTTATAGAATTTCAGTCCTACGCCTGATCAACGTATGACCGAAATTCTGTGAGAACGAAGATGGACTTGTTAAAACATCGAGTTATAAAATGATATTTTTATAAAAATACTTTAATAATACTATATATAGATTTTAAAGATGTTTCAAAAATCATCAAAGGAAAATTTATCTGATTTTAAGCATTTTAATAAAATCTGGCTTCGTTTCTTTTCGAGGATGAAAAGATTCATAAGTGGGGAGGAATGTGATATCCCGTAAATTTTTCGCAATAAATTTAATAATCTTACTTTAATAAATAACTATATAATTTTAAAATTGTTAAGATAAATGGTTTAAATTGATCTTAGCATAATTTTTAAATTTAAGTAAGATTAATTAATAAGATTTGTTTTATCTCTTTTTAAATATTGATAAATAAATATGATTTGTAAGTTAGATATAAAAGTTTAAAATACAACTAATTAACGAAACATTAATTTATTTAAGTAACAAGTAATTTACAATCTTTTTTATAAGTTTTATTTAAATTATCAAAAATATTATTTTCAAATTATAGATACATGTATTTTAAAAATTATCTATATATAAATAGCTAAGTATTAAAAACTAATTAATTTTTGTTAAAACTTTCATTAACTTTTAAATATAAATACTAAATTACCTAAAGAACATGTGTAGTTTTTATAAGGTCTCTAATAACATGTGTAATTTAAACAAGCTAGGAATGTGACAAATATTGGAATAATATACAAGTGGCAGGTCATGTTCTTCTCTTTGAAATAAAAAAAAAATGAAATGAAAATCTAAACAAACCAAATGGCTTCAGATCAGAAAGTAAAAATAAATGAAACCCTGTTAACATGTTCCAAAAATCAAAAGCAAAACCTGTAATCTCTTTAATCAAGCATTTTCTCTTCAAAATCTGAAAACACTTTTACAACCCTGTAAGCATTTTTACAAGCCAGTAACAACTGCAAACCTGGAATCAAAGTAACTCAGTTCAAAGATCAAGCAAAGCAAAAATCAAATTTACAGCAGTTTTTTAGGAAGCAAGGCTGCTCTGTTCAGGGAAAAAGGTGAGTAACTCTGAACTTCTGGTGTATATTGAAGTTGTATGTGATGATCTTTGAAAATGATGTGAACTATGTTGTGCATGTTGCTTTAAAATAATTATAAGTATATATATATGCGTTAATAATTATACATGTTTGGAATCATGAAAGTAAATATCCGTAGCTTGGTAAAAGATGAACACACTCTGTTTAAAAATAAAAGAGGAATTCAAACTACCTGGAAGAAAGAAAAATCGTTTATTTCTTAATGCATGTATTTGATATGTGTAAATGAAGATGTATATGTGAGAATATGTTTGTGAATGTTATTACATGGATGTGGTATGATGGTGAATCCTGAGAATACATTATATAAGTTCTATTTGAAAAACAGACTTAGATTTTTCTTAGAAATTATAATTGCTCTTCACCCAATCAGTTTTAGGTCCTGATCTATAAATGATATCTGATTGTATGAATGAAATGTTATTTTTAAAAATAAATCCAAGAGTTTATATTATATATTTATTTCTAAAAAGAAAGAATACAATAATTGTCCAAAAATAATTCCAAAAGTAGATGATTTAATTTCGAATTTGGGTTTCCAAAATCAGAATCATAGTTGCGACTAATGAATTTTAGTAATCAAAATCAAAAATTTTAGACTGGTATAAATTGAGATGTGCTGAGTTGTTTGATTTTGGGTTTTTTTTTTAAATCGTCGACGATCATGAAGGAATTGAGGCACGGGATCGTGATCATGGGTGGTATATGGGTTGTCGATCACTCGAAAATTGATGAGTGATGTTGTAGTATGTTGAGGAGGGAAGGGGAGTGTGATTTAGGGTTCGAAGATCTGTTTGGTCGACGAGGTAATTGGGGCTCGTGTGACGTCATGGGATCATCGGAAGTTATCACGAGTGTCGGGGCAGTTGTGTGGATCGATGATGATGCTGGGGTCGGAAGGATTTGGGTTTTGATCACCTAGATCGTCGTGGCGAATCATTTTGGTCGAAGGGATTTGGTTTTGTGGTTGATCGATTTGCTCATTTGGGTTTTGCGGTGAGATCTTCGGATCTGGGCGGTTTGAAGGGCAGGGAGGTCATAGGCGATAGGTTGAGGTGGTCGCTGATGATCGGAACAACGAAAAGTCACCGTGCATGTGCACGGCGCACCCTTGATATTTTGATGAAGTTTAGGCGGGGATGAAAAGGGAATGCTCGGGAGTGACCTCGTGATGATGCATGTTTTGCTCGAAGTTCTTGAAGTCGAAGCTCGGGTCAAATTGTTGGAGTTACAGTTTAAAAAAAACAAAGAAAGAAGACCAGCCATAAAAAGGTTGGGCCAGTGGAAGTTTGGGCCAAGAATTTAATAGGAAATGGATTAACAAGTTTAAAGTTTGACAATTTACTTAACTATTACTCCTTAATAATAATAATGGGTCATTTGAATGTTTGGCAAATTTAAAGAATGTAATTTATTTTAACTTTAATGTATCAAGTAAATTTTTGGTTAAATTAAAACTTAACTAATAATGAAATTAAGTAGTTAATTAAAATGATTTAAATTTATATATGTTAATGATAACTAAGAAATCAATAAAGATAAATGGGTTATCTCAAGGTTATTTAAGGCCTTTGGTGATTATATATTAACTAGATGGATTAAAGAGAAATTCATTAATTAATGATCAAGGTTAATTAATTGGGAATAATTAACCCATGGGATAATTACTTGATGAAAGTAATTAAAGATTAATTAATCATTGTAAGTGATCATAAAATAATTAATTAGTTAATTAAGGGTTAAAGTAATTAATTATAGTTAATTAATTAAGATGGTAAATAAAGAAAAGTTATTAAAGAATTAATAATAGTTAATGATGGTTATTAACTAAGGATTATTTAGTAATTAATTAATATGATTAATCTCAATAATTAATTTGATTAATTAATTTATGATAATCATTTTTGAGAAATTGTTTAAGTTTGATTACTTAATGGAAGTAATTAAGAAATTAACTTCTTAATGTAAATAATGGATTTTAATGTGATGGGTTTAAATTAATTAAGATTAATTAATTTTGATCACTCGATGATTTGATAATAATTTCTTAATGTAATTGATGAAGTATAATTACTTAGTGAAGTAATTAATGATAATTACTGAATGTAATTAATAGAAGATGGAATTGTAAAAGTAATTTGGATTAAATTATTTTGTATAATTAATCAAGGGATTAATTAGAGATAATTAAGGAGTAATTAATTTATTTGATGAAGTAATTAAGGGTAGTTAATTACTGATGTTATTAATCAAGGGTGATTAATAAATATGGTTAGCAATTAATTAATGAAATAATTAAAGGTTAATTACCGTATTGGGATAAGGGTAATTAATTTGTGAAATTAATTAAGGGGTAATTACTTAAATGTAATTAAAGGATAAATAGAACGATATTGGAAGTCTTTGATCAATTGTTATTCTTAGTACGGTTTGTGATGCTATGTGATAAGATATGTTTGAATTAAATTGAGAAGATGTGGTTATCTATTGTTGATGAATTATGTGACATCCTGTATTTAAAATTGAGTTGTATTTCACTTGAACAATTCAAGTTAAGATGATATTGGTTTCGAAGAGACCGGAGTCGGGTATTAGTAAATACCCGAAACCACTTCGATTCTTTATTGATATGTGAAATCAATAGGATGGTATGGAATGATTTAAATGAATTTGACTGTTAATCTAAGTTCTGGTATTTAGATATTGATGAGTGATATCATGAAGTCTATAACAAATTGTGAATTTGTAAATTGAGACGAGTACCCTAGGTTTATATAAGTTGTATGCTTTTGTATTTCCTGTTAGATGGGTTTTACTCACGCTGGTTTCCAGCCTGACCCGGGTGTTACTTTGATGTAATGCTCGGGTCAGACCGAGTATTACAGATTTTCAGGTAAGGACGTTCTGGAGCTCAGGATGCGAGCTGGATGGAAGGGACGTATGGAGAGTTTCCACTATGATATTGTATATATCTGAGACATGTTAAATGGTATCTATCCAATGTTGTATAAAAATTTTATAACTCTGATATATCGATGTAAATTGATAGATATAGTATTCTTTGGTATAACTACTATTGATATTATATTTTATCCGCTGCGAATGTGAGTTTGTGTGTTTCTTTTCTGTTCTTCTTTTCTCTAACTATCTGGAAATTTTGGGTTCGAAATTTCTGGGTCGTTACAACCCTGCATATAAACTTGTAAATGTTGAGGCTTGAACTGTTTTCAGACTTGGAGTTAACCTATTTTCGTCTGAAGTTGTATTGGGTTGTAGCCTCAAGCCAGTTTGCATTTGTTTCCATTCTAGACTGGTCTTTGTTGTTCTTTGAGTTGCACTCTGAAGTTTTGTGATGAGTTGCTTCCATTCTGTTCATGCCTAAGTGTTTGCAGTCTTGTCTATGTTGAAGCTTAACTTTCTTCTGGTTATTGTGTTCATTTGTTTGATTTTGCATTTTGGTCTTCACATTTCATTCTGGTTGACATATTTCTTTGAACCAGACCATATTTTTTGAGCATGCTCATGTTTGGTCTGAACTTCATATGCACTGACCTGGTGTTGTTGATATTTGAGTAAATTGATGATATGCATCCAAGTATGCTATGTACTTCATTTTTTTTACATGTTGCACTTGATTGGTTGCCATTCACTTGTATACCTTTCTCTACTGCCTTCTTTCTTGTGTCTGGTGTTGGCCATTTGATTCATGTGCATAGCATATGTGTGTGTGTGTATATATACACACACATGTGTGTATACATATGTATATATATACACGTTTGGGTTTGTTGCACCATGTAGTTTGCTTAAAGTTGTAGCCTTGCTTGCATATTGATCTACTTCCATTGCATCTCATATTGCCACTACATATGTATATGTTGTTTACTGCTTCACTGCTGCCCATATTATCACTGAATATTTATATATGTTGTTTACTCATGTATACATGTATGCTTATGATTTTGCTTTGCCTTCATTTAATTTGGTGATTCTTTGGCATCATCCTTTGAAACTGTTTGCTCATACTTTAACTGTGCAGTCAGCACTAAAATGTCGTGCTTTGCATGTATATACATATACATGTGTGTTCACACATGTATATATGTATGTTAACTTGCGTAGTTTCTTCCAGTCTTTATTGTTTGTGAATCCATGCCTCATTGTGTTCAAAACTGTTTGCACATTTCCTTGGTGTTGAAGTTTGACTACATTTTGTTGCACATTTGAGTTTAAGTTTGAAATTTTGTGATCAGTTGGTTTGTACATTATATTCTAGTTGAGGTTGTTTCATGACTCCACTGTCGAGTCTGTTCTCATGTGCACACATTTGTGCACTTGTTAGCATGGTCTGGTTTTGGCGTTTTGTTGTATGAGAACTTGTACTCAATAACTTTGTGATGTATTTGTATTGCACCTGAGTTGAATCCAGCCTCGGTTCGGGTTTGACCTTGTGCTCACCTGTCCCTGCAATTTTATCAAGTGTATATTGGTGTGCATGACTTTGTGGCATGTGCAGTGATACACTGTGCATGTCATAGGTTGTTCGTGTAGATGAATTTAAAAATGACGACGAACAACCTAAATAACCGTGGCTAATAATATTTTCAAAAAAAACTTTTTATTTTACACTGTAAAAATATTTCTTTTTCAATTTTACTACATCAATGTTTATTTTGTAGATAGTTCAGATGCTAGATACAGATTGGAATACAGTTGAATGACAATTATGAGTGAACCAGTGATATGTAGTGAGGTGTGAATGTAAATGACAATTGTATAGTGAAAAATTATGTCGTAATTTGAAATGTTGTATATATAGTTAGAGCCCAAATTTTTTACTATTTAAAATTGTAATAAAATATTTGTTTGAATAAAATAACTTGTTTGAATTCAAATTCTGTGTTATTTATTTTTTTAGCAAATATTTATTTAATTATGTGAAAATAAAATAGTACAATAACAAATAGTACAATAAAAAATACATTTAAATGAATATTTATACATGTTTATTATCATCGAACAAAAATCATATACTAGCATATTCAACATAAAAGAGTGGGAAATACATACTTAGGTATTTATAGCAAAGTACACATACATTACTATAATGCTTACCCAAGCCCGACCATATTTTTGATTCGTTAGATAATGCTTTAAAATTTATTTTGAGGTATAAATTCCTTTTAAGTACAAAAACCATGATCTGATACCAACTTGTAACATCCTGCTTTCGTAGGCTCAAAACTAACTGCTAGGGATGCTACAGTCATCTATAGGTGTTATTTCTAAGTGACCGAAATTTGGAATCTTGAAACTATTGGCAACACAGAAACACAAGAATATGAAAAATTCATTTCTTATGAATTTCAATTTAAGATTTAATTACATAATCCTAGATGTTAACCACGTTCAGATCACATATTCATGTACAAAATACGATAAGAGCGACATATGAAATGTCCCCTTATGATGATCAGAGAACTAATAAATATGAACTTTATAGTTCTTAGTACATTACAGCGGAATACACAAAATAGCTCCTATATAGCTAATACTGCCTCCTGCACGTCTCCGGATGCTTATTCGTCCAAAAACATGAAAGTCTCCCACTCTCAGTTTATTCAAATTAATTTTGAGTACCCAAGAGTTTGCGGAGAAACACAAACTTCGAGTCAGACAATAAGTCTGGTATGAATACCCCTATCATCTCATATCATAAATAGATAGCTAGTGAGACACGCCGCTTACAGAACGGGTTTTCTCTTCACTAGTATCCAAAACGAACTTGCAAATCATTTACTATGCCCCTGCACCCAAAATGATTTGTCTTAATATAATATGAAATAAATTCATAAATATGTATTGGATATCCTATCCACCCATTTATTAGATATCCTATCTAAAAGAAATTTATTAGATTTCCCATCTAAAAATCAATTTATTAGAGTTCCCCTCTAAAATCTTTAAAATGACTATCCATCATAGTTTAATAGGACTATCCAGCCCAAATCCATTCAAAATAAATGTAGATAATCCATCGTACATTGTTTTATAAAAGATGGTGTTGGATATCCACCGCACAAACCGTAGTTTTCATATGAAGATTATGAACCCTTGGGCGCCAAATCCCAAGGCTAACCACCACTAGCAAGACATTCTTCATTTTAGAAATTTGACGTGGGCTATCCATCGTACATTCCATGGTTTTCCTAGGTTAACCAAGAACCCATCACTTGGCCAATTAAAATATAATGATCCCTATGATTATTTATAAAAATTCATGATCCCCATGATTAATTATTTTTCCTAGGTATACCACCTGTTTAACCTATTCCCATTGGCAGCCCCAATTAGGTTAAATTAAATAAAAACACATTGATAGCCCCATTGTATATTTTCGAAAGCATATTTATGTTTGTAACCCCAAACTGTGTAATGAAAACATTAAACCCACCCTGAGATCCACAAGGACTTATAACATTCAATTTAAATAAGGATCCCCTTATATATATTGAAATAAAGATAAGTATTTTGTGCTATAACCCTTCGAAGTATCCCTTTGAATTAGCAAAATTTTACTCATGAAAAATGGCTAAAATAGCCCTTCAAAACCTTTCGAATGAAGTCCCGTTCGAAAGCAAATAAACTTCCAAAGTTAGCCCCTTCAGAAACCTTTCTTTTAATAGCATCACAAAATCATAATTTTCGCAATCATTGAAGGTAACCCCTTCAAAACCTTATGAAATCTAACCTTTCAGAATCAAACCTTTCGAAATCAAACCTTTTGAAATAAAAACCTTTCGAAATCAAACCTTTCAAAATCAAACCTTTCGAAATCAAATCTTCAGAAATCAAACTTTTCAAAATCATTCAAAAACAATGAAGTGTTGGTGTTGAAACCAACCCTTTGAAAGTATACTTCCAACCTTGTTGGACTGTTAACCCTTCGACTTTGCTGAAAGGTATTAAAACACCTTTTTAGAAAACATTTTAAAATAATTCTCTTGAAGTTTAAGCTTTCGAAGATCCCCTTCGAAAGCCCTCCTTGAATACATTAAATTTTTAGTCTTTCATAAAATGATAGAGTCGAAGGATCCCACTTCAACTTATTCGAAAGCCATTATGTTTCTATTCGAAAGCAAAGAAAGCAGCCTCCCCATCCGTTCATCCTTCTTTTCCCTTCGGCCCCGTGCTTACCTTTCGACTTGGGTGGAAGGTAATTGTTTACCTTCCGTTTTTGACGAAAGGTACCTTTCGACTTCATCGAAGGGTAAAAGCGGGCTTGTTGGAGTCAAAAGGAGAACTAGGCTTATTGAAGTGATGTTTTATCTTGCTTGTCTAATTTTGATTGGTTGAGGAACCTTCTCCTCCAAATAGTAAAAAGTATACAAAAGTCAATATTTTTCTTAAAACATTGTACTTCTTCCCCAAACATTTCCAATGGAAATTTCCTTTCGAATTTAAGTAGCTTCAGAAGCAAATTTCAGTTTATCCCCTAGGCTTAAATAATTTAATTACCTTAGTAAATCAATAAAGAAAAATTCACAAAAATCACCTAAAATCTGATAAATAATATACTTCAACATATTAAAATTTCAAAGTATATGAAGATCAAAACAACTCGAAATGTAACCAAAATCGAATGAAAACGAGTTAATTAGCCCACTAACATTTTAAAACACATATGCCTTATCCAAATAAAGGTTTAAATAGTTAAATCCTAACCATAATCACAACAAAGAATCAGGTATAACCCTTAACGAATCCAAACACGGAAAACGAGATGATAAACATGATTATTCACATTGATTAGTTGATTGGAGAATGAGATACTTTCCTTGCTTTAATTCCTTAGCTTTTTCTTCAATTCAAACCCTTCCTGGAGCTTTTTAATTGCGGGTCGAAATATGTTGGAGTTAAGAATGAGAAAATGGAAGTTTTTAGGTGGAGGAAGAGACATATACAAAGAAATGTAGCCCCATTTCCAAATCTACCCCTTAGGAAATTTCTCCTTCTAAATTTAGTTAAGTCTTATTTTAGTTCATTCATTAAGACACAACCATTGGATTTTATTAATCTCATCTCCCTAATTATTCACACTATTCTATTTAATTTATCAAATCAAATATCTCAAATAATGTTAATTAAAATTCAAGGGCATTACATTATATATAATTGAGTCAACCCCATAGACCTCTTTATTCGTCGAGTTAGGCAAATAGCTAGGGAGATTCAAACTCGGATATCCAAACCAATGACTAGAGTCTACTTTCCTTAGACAACCCCAAAGTAAAGACGTGTATTAGTTGGCCTAACAACATCGAATGTTCTACTTAATAAAGATGTTCAACAATTTAAAAAATTGTTTATGATTTACTACCTTTCCAACTAGAGTTACAAAACTCTACTTTTATTTTTTACAACCCTTTGCTTCAAGCCCTCAACTAATTTGGAAGTTTCGGCTGTCCAAAGTCGATGAAAATTCCATTTCATTTCAACAAATGAAAAATACTAAACAACATGTCATAACGAGATGCACAAACCAAACTATCCTAATGCACATGATACAAGAGTCCATAAAATATCTTAACAGAAAATTTATGAGCTAAACATCGGGTTCTCATTCCAATCATTTGAAATAATAATATATACATCTTTTGTAGCAAATCATACTTTTGATCCAAATCTGTTTTACCTAAACTACTTTGTAGTATAGCTACTATAGTAGCATCCCACACTTTGAAATTAAAAAATAAACGCCGATGTCGCTGCAATCGTCACTAGAATTATTCTCCCATAATAGAAGTGAGTTTAATATTTCTAACCCATGCCTTTCGGACTTAACCAAAACCATTTCCAAAATGATATCAAATACTTTGTACATATTACTAAGTACCATGATATCAATTTCCCAAATATTTACTTTCAAATAATACTATTATCATTTTCTCCAAAAACCTTGAAAACATATCCAAAAAAACATCAAGATTTAAGTTCTCAAATTCTCAATTCAAATCCTTTCTATTTATATACCATACCTTTTATGAACCACGTTTATAAATATTTATATAAAGTCACTTTCTTACATAAAATATTTCACAATATTTATCTTTTTTAGAATATAACAGATAACTTTTATTAAAATTTAATTTTTACCCGACATTATCCCGAATGCCTTATAGCTAAACTGTGAAATTTAATTCATAAGGTCTTCGATTCAATATTCCTATAAATTGCTATCTACCCAACCCATGTTGTTAAAAGGTAATTTACTTATAAACTGGTTAAGCACAATACAAAAGCCAACAAATAATTGTTAATGCTCATAAACTAACTGAGCACAACCAACACATAATAAATGATAATAATTAAATATTATCATTACTTAACAGACAAACACATCATAAATAACTATACCAATTTATTGAAAATTATTCTTTTATATATAAAATATAATCCTAGATAAAATTATTTCATTTGCCAATTTCAAAAAACAGTACTGTGTCGGTTTGCCTAGTTCAAGTGTTTAGAGATCGCTATCAATAACGATAGTAACCTGTATTGACCAGAATCCATAAGCCACTCAACAGGCCAATCAGCACAATAAAAAACATTTTTATGATAATAACGATTATGCACTTTCTTGTATATAATACACTCAATTCATAATAAGGCATTCCATTACGCTATTTCTTAACGAGTTACACCCACCAAAGCCAAGGTTCTCCCTTAACCTTCAGCTTTGATACCAAATATAATGCTTACCCTTTTTGAGATGGTGACTACAAATGGTAACCTCGTTCCTAATTTTACGGACAACCTCTCGACTTCCAAACCAACGCGTAAAGGGACATAAAGGGGTTAGAGACAAAGCTTCGTCACACGTTCACTAGTGAGAGAAGCCCCTGTCACGCGTGCCACACATAAACTACGAACGATAATGTATAATATCTCAAAAGATATTTACGAAAAGAAAGCTTTTATATGCATAAAACATTCATTATAAACCAACCTATCATCAGCCTAGACTGTTATACAACCTGCCCTCGCAAATGCTGATAAGTACAAAATAAGTAATGCAGTGAAAAATAAATATGGTAAGAAATCATCCAGCTCCTCTCTAAGAGCTTCGACGAACCATAGCTAAATTTAGAGATATACTCGAGCTAACCCGAGCATTAAGAAAATAACACCTCGATCAGTCTAATAAACCAGCGTAAGAAACTCAAATCATATAGATTATTATATTTATAAAATCCTTCAAAAATCATGGTGTCTCGTAAGACATGACAAAAATAAATATGAATGGGTTTTTACATTACGATAACCAAATCATTTCTATTAGAAAATCCTGTGATATTATAATAATATCTAGGGTGTGAAATATACATAATCAAGTAGCTATGATGCATGTGAGTTCACATCACAACAGTAATAGGTATAGAATAAAAACCGCTAACGTGCGTTTGCTAATTGTATATGATTCCACGTAGATCTTCTCGGATCAAAGCCGACTCTGATCTACTGCATAAGGATTAGAGATATCCTTCCTAAGCAACATACATCCCCAGCTGATGTACATAGGAAAAACATAGCTTGCCCCTACTAAGTGATAACAATGCACTACTTTTGCATGCATGACTATAAGTATTTCTTTGCGAAGTCGCCTACACCCTTCTAGGTTAGCTAAACTCCACTAGCTATGCATCCCATCTTCGGTTTTAGCCATAACGATGATGAAGTCACATTCAACATCACAGCATACGAACCACCACTCAAATAGATCTCGGAACCACACATGCATTCCCATATTTCTATAGGTCTCGAAATCACAGATGAATTCCCACATCTCAAAATAAATCACAAAAAACTACATGTGTTTGAGCATCTTAAAAAAATATCAAATATCCATGCAGATTCCAGTATCTTGAACCAGTCACGAATCTCTTCCAAATCATACAACATGTATATGGTTTTGGAGTGGTTATGGTTTCAAGTCATCTCATAGAAGTATACTCCCCTGCTTACCGAGTGCCCCAAAACCAATCGATAGTTTCCAGTAATCTCAACTTTGGTTCTATAGAAATAAATACACAATATATAAGAGTGGAGATCACCTTATAACCATTTATGTAGGCGGATTTCCTTATCATTTGTCCTAAAAGAGCAAAACGAGTTTATACGTACAGTATAACATTACTGAAGATAACCGTCCATATAATTCCCATGTTTTTTAGATATTTCTAGCGTATATTTGGTCAAGATTTGATATTCCTTTATTTAACTATCAAATTAATAATCAATTAAATAATAGGTTTAATTTCAAAAGAAACCAAGTACGATTTAACACATAAGCAAAATCACATAAATGACTTTTAATCCCCTTTCTAATTAACTATTTAATCCTTTATTAATTAAAAACCTCTTTTATTAGTAAAACTCCTTTTTACTCCATAACTTATTTACAAATGAAACATCCCTTATTAATTAAACTTCACTATTTAATTATAACCTCCCTATTCATTTCTATACATTTCAATACTTTTAAAAGTTTTCATATACTTATCTCAACAGTAAAAGTATATTCACAAATCAATAACAATTTTTACCTACTTAAAACACAAGTCAAAAAGGTTTAAAACAAATGTCATTCAAACATTGTTACTATAACCTCTTCTCTCTTTTATACTTAAAACTTATACTTCTATCTTTTCCCAAAGATTCTATACTTATTATTATTATTATTATTTAAATTCCATTATTAAAGATATAAGTATTTTCCAAAATCATTTAACAATATTTTACTAGTTACCACTTTAAAATATTATTCCAGGGTTTAAAGACAAATGTTACTAAAATAACATTTACAATAAAGACAAAAATACTTCACTTAATCATTACAATTAAAAGTCCTATTTTAAAGATCTAGTTACTTTTCAGAAGTATAGTTAAATGAGTTAAAACAAATGTTACCCAAACATCATTACTATAAACCCAAAATCACTTTAATACTTTACCACTAACATTGAAACATTCATTTAAAGTTCTAAGTACATCTTTACTTATTAAAAAGGCAATATACCTTTTAATCAATTTTACAAAATCATCCATTATAACATAAGTGTTATAATCCAAAAAATCCTTTATAATCTTTTAAAAAATACTAAACTTCTTTTCCAAACTTCTAAATATACTAAAATAGCTTTAAAAAAGAACACGCACATCCATAGATCCACACACATACATACACACAATATACTAATTATTCATAGAACTAAGATATCTAATAAAATATTATAAACAATTTGAAAGATATTATAATATAAAAGCCTTTTATTTCTTAAATAATATCTTTAACAAATTTTCTAGAAACTATATATATTAAAAATATACTTTCAAAATACTTGCTATGTTTTAAAACATCACTTAAAGATACTTATTTTATAATTTATTGAAAAACCATAACACCTATTTTATAATTTAAAACCGTTATTTTAAAAATCCATAAATGATTTTCCATAATATATTTAAACCTTGATATTTTCCAATAATAAGTATGCTTACAGTACTAATTAAAAATATGAAAAAGACCTAGAATATCTTTCAATGTTAACATTAAAGTTGCCGATTACAGCGATTTCGAAGTGCATCCATAGCGTCCTTTTCGCTTCTAACTACCACAATTTCAATTTCAATTTCCACAAGTGTCCAAACTAATTCCTTTATGTCAAACACACCAAAATGTATATAGAACAGCCTAATATATATTCCTATAATATATTCAGATCTAACCAATTTAACAAGTGTTAACTATCGGGGATTTCAAGTGAGTTTATAATAACAATTTCGCTTCAACAATTCACAACACAATATCACTTTTGACACAGCAATATCAAATATGTAAATAGTAAGTTTAGGCCATGATACATGTTTTACAGAATCAAAAGGAAGATTATACTACTTATATTGTTGTCACTTGTTTTACAAAATAAGGCGGGGTCTAAAAGTAATAACTTGCATTGCTTGTTATACTATTTACATTTTAAGACAACAACAATTATATACAAAACAATATACAACCAATTAGTGGGTAAAATCACCCAAGTCCAAACCATTTCTAGACTTAGATTATTCCACTGCGACCTCAACGAAGAAGACAATGTCTTGATTAGACCTCATATACAAAAGTTTTGCATTTAATAAAAATTTAGATTAATTAACTAATTATTTACTTAAACTAATTACCTCACTAAGCAATCATCTTCCCCAATTATCTCCTGATACTCGTGTAAGCAACATACATACACAAACCTAAAATGCCAATACTTCCCTCCACAAATTCTCCTAGCACACATAGTGAAACAAAGAACCGACAACTCCAACGCATCGCACTATGCGTGAGCTTTGCATCCCCCACTATCTTGACCAGCTCGACCCCACCACCAGAAAAGTGACTGAACTCTCCTCCACAACTTGCCATTGACACATTTTTCCTTGGACCGCCAGACATTGTCAAACCACCACCAACCAACTTCTCTTCATGCCTCGAGTTTAACCCTGCCCTTGTAATCACCTACGACCACCTTAAGTTCATAGCGACTTGCTCCAGGCTATACAACAATGGCCATGTTATGGCCACCACCTCTACACCGCAACACCCTATTTCACCACCGCACACTCGCCTTCCCACGAGCTACTTAACGCAGCAATCGCCAAAGCATAACTCCTCCTCTATCACCCCTAAATCTAACCCTCGTTCAGTGTATGATAAGTCGAAGGCTGTCAATTATAGCCGCACGCAAATCGGCAAATGCCAAAATGAAGCTCTCGCCAATACGAAGCCAACAATCCAAAATCACTTGAATATGTTAACTATTTCCCTCGATTTAATTTACTGAATAAGAGGATTGGTGACGGCAAAGTTTACTGATGAAAGAAAGAGGAATGAAAAAAATAGGTTAAGTAATTATATGTATTTATAGAAAGAAAATATACATTATATTTTATTCTTTCAAATTAAACACTACGCTTTTCGAGCACGCACAACCACACAGCACGTTCGGTCGTCATGTAACTCGTCGGCATACACATCCCAATATTCTGGATCCAATGACTAGTTTCACTAAAATCTAAGATAGCTTCCGCAATGATATTTTCCCAAGTTAATTAAATAGAATTATTATTCATACTAGTTTGATCACCTTAATTATAAACTAAAGGTTTACCATTATCACTTATTATTTAAATAGAATTTAAACAAGCTTTTGAATCACTTTTATTCATATTAATTACAAGATTTAAATATTTAAATAATTTCGGTATTTAAAAGCATTCGAAATTCCGGGTCATTACATTCATCGACTCTACCGTCTTTCTTCTAAGCTGCTTCGCATCATGTCCAATGATGAATAAGTGTACGAGGTCTCGATGCTTCTGGTTCAATCTCGATATCATTAAGTTGACGCAGTTCAACTATCAAGCGTGAGCTGTGCACAAATTCCATAAGTGAGAGACATGAAACACATTTTGCACACCCACCATCTTTTGGGGTTAGTCGACTCTATATGCTAGAATCCTAATCCTCTCAATATCGGAAAAGGACCAACGAATCTCAATGCTGACTTCCTCTTAGTATCGAATCAAACAAAATTCTTCAACGGAGAGATATTGACAAACACCATATCACCAATAGAGAACTCTAAGCCACGTCTTCTCCTATCAGTGTAGCTCTTTTGTCTATTTTAAGCAGCTTTCATTCGTTGCCAAATGATCTCGATGTTCTCTAAAGTCTGTTTAAACATATTTTGCCCGTGATCAGTTTCTCGCCCGTTTCCTACCAACATGAAGGAGCTTTGCATGGTCAGCTATATAACACATCAAATGGTGCCTTACCGATGCAGAACCGATAACTGTTATTGTATCTATACTCTACTAGGTGCAAATGATTGTCCCATGAGCCATTGAAATCGATAATGCATGCAAGCATAATATCCTCCAAGATATGATTCATGGTCTCATTCTACCCATCAGTTTATGGTGATAAGCTATACTTAAATGCAACTCCGTCGCCAACTCCGCTTGTAAGCTCTTCCAACATCCCCTTGTGAAAAAAGGGTCTCACTCACAATGCTCTTTGGCACACCATGAAATCGCACAGTCCACTTCACATACAATTCAGCCAATTTGGATGCCTTCTACTAGACGTGATGGGTATAAATCTAGCACTCTTCTTCAATCAATCGACTATAGCCCAAATGCTATCTTCCTCCCTTCTATCCTTGGCAATTCCTTGATGAATTCCATTGAAACTTGTTCCCATTTCCACTTGGGAATTTTGAGCAGTTGCAGCAAACCACTCGACTTCATCTCCTCTACCTTTACCAATTGAAAGTTCATGAACTTTGGGTAGAATGCTCCAATGTCCTTCTTGATTTCTTCCCAATGAATGTTTGCCTAATACTGTGGTATATTTTATTGCCACCTCTTCATTCCTTCTTCATTCTTGATGTACAATCAATCTTGAATGATGACACTCTCGTAGCACCTCATCCCATGACCCATCGACATCAGGAATAAACAATCTCCCATCTTTATGGAGCCGACCATCATGGTCGATTCTATACTGGTTCATCTCCTCAGAATCTAATCCTTCCTCTAGCTTCGTGATGATCTCCACTTGTCTCGCATCTCACCTTTGACTAGTAATGATCCGATTAATCAAAGTAGGTCCGATTATCAAGCTAGCCAGCACTTTCGGCTCTGGCTCTCGTTGAGGTCTAAAATCATAGCTAGCGATAAACACCCGCTTCCAATCTAGGAATATCACTCCCAAGCTAGCATGTCCCCTACATAAAGCGTTAGCTATCGCATTTCCCTTACTAGGAGTATATGAAATGCCAAAGTCGTAGGAGTCTAGGAACTCTATCCATCGCTGCCGACGAAGGTTAAGATCCTTCTGGAAGAAGAGATCCTTCAATGATTTGTGGTCCGTATAAAATTTAAACCTCTCTCTAAGTAAATAGTGCCTTCATATCTTCAAAGAAAATACTATCGCCACCAACTTTATGTCGTGAATTAGATACTTCTTTTCATGCGGTTTTTTTGTCAGCTAGCGTAGGCCCTTTTGCGTCAATATCGTGCCTTGCTTGGTAGCACGTGCATCTATGTATACTGTTAGCTCCTCATTCCCACTCGTAATGACTAACATAAATATGCTCATCACCCTCTCTTTTAGACTCATGAATTAGTGCTTACACCTCACGTCCCAAATAAAAGTATGATTCTTCTTTGTCAAGTTTGTTAATAGTACCGCTACCTTAAAGAAGTCCTGGATAAAAGATCTATAATATCCTGCCAATCTAAGGCTCTCACTTTTATAGCGGTCTTGGATCGATCCTAATCCTGCACTACTACCACCTTCATAGGATCTATAGCAATGCACTACTCAGAAAAAACGTGAACCAAAATCATACTTCCCTCCTCCAAAAGCGACACTTTAAAATCTTTTCCTTTAATCGATGCTTTCTCACCACCTTAAGCACAATCTTCAAATACATCTTATGTTCTTTCTCTATCCTCGAATCAATAAGGATATCATCCTAGAACACAAGTACAAACTTATTTAGTCGATCCCTGAAAATACGATTCATAAGATCAATAAAGTATGTTGGTGCATTGGTTAGCTTGAATGGCATAACCAACCACTCGTAGAATCCGGATGATTTGTGGAACGCTGTAATCGACACACTTTCCTTCACCACTGACAGTCAATGAAACTCTATTGCAAGGTCCAACTGAGAGAATATCTTCGCATCGTGGAGCCGATTGAACAAGTCATCAATGTGCGGGAGTGAATACTTGTTCTTCTTTATCACCTTATTTAGCTTATGGTAATCTACATACAACCTCAGAGAGCCATCCGCCTTAGTGGTAAATACTATGGGTGCACCTCACTCAGATATGCTCCTACAAACGAAACTTAGCCTCATTAGGTCATTCAATTGCACCTTCAACTCCTGCTCTCTGGGTTCCATACGCCTCAAAGACATAATAATCGGTCTAGAATTCTTCAAATTTATACAGAACTTATCTCCTTATATGGTGGTAATCTGATCACCTCCTCGAATATGTCCAGATACTCCCTCATAACAGGCACAGATGAAAACTCATCGTACGAGGTCTCAAGCGAGCATAGAAAACTAACCATTACCTCAGCGTCAGGTAGGCAGTCTATCTCCAACCTAGCCCATTATCCATCGCTATCGTCAACAATGGCCTCTCTAATCCACTAGTACTCTGTACTTTAATAGCCAGTCCATCCCTAAAATAATACTGAACCCCACAAAACCTAGAACAAAGAAATCACAAGCAAATAAACATCCATGTCTCGATAAGGCTAAGTCTCTACAAACCATTCAAAGGCTAGTAGAGCCTCTAACTAGGTTGGTCACAATGTAGGGTTGGTTTACAATTTCTGGTTTCAATTTAAGTTATTCACCAAATGACTGATATGAAGGAATGTGAAGCCATGACACCGAATAAAACACGTATAGGTGTATCAAAAATAGAAAACATACCATATATAATGACGCTCTTCCCCTTCTCCTTTGTCGATGGAGCACCCGACGAAACTGGGATCGGTCCTAAAGCATAAGCAGGTTTAACTTGTTTGTTCCTAGGCGTTTCTAGACAATCCTTCTTGATATGTCCAAGCTTATTACAATTGTAGCCTTCTTATCTTTCGCCTTATAATCTTTATTAATGTGGCCCTTCTCCCTACAATCGTAGCAAATAGGCTTCCCTTTGCTCTTCCTCAGACCACTCTTCATTTGGTGTTGCGCCTCCTTAACCGGGTCTGAATAACCAGTCTTATCGTGCCCAATCGTACCACAATTGAAGCACTTCTTCTTGCCACTCTTTGGGTTCTCACATTCCTTTCTAATGTGACCTCTCTCATTACAATTAAAGCAGATCGGCTCCTACTTGCCTTTCTTTTGGTCAACTTTTTTTGGGAATGTTTCCTACCCTTGTTATCCCTTATTCTCCTGCTGCTTCTACGTACTTATTTTTTTAGCTTCTTCTTAAGAATAATAACCTATTACACTTGCATTTGAGTACCACTATCCATTATCCCTATTGTTCCTCTTTGGTCTGCTCGCATTACATTTACCATCATACTGATGAACACTTCCTACACTTCCAGGTCAATGGCTATCCTTCCATCCTTAGCTTCTGGTGCTGAATTCCTAGTATGCCTGTCCATTCTTAGCAACTGTAGTAATAGTGATCAGTCTCTCATAGAGGAAAACTTCATTAACGGTACTCATATATGCAATGCGACTTACTACCATATACTATTATATAGTTTTGAAAACAAAAATATAACAAGTACGTTCTCTCATATTTCGCTCGGTCCATTCTAAGGTGATGGCTTCTTCCTTATCTCAAATGGATCCAAGTATCAACTTAGGTCATTTACGCAACCTAAGATATGGTACAAAATGTGACGACCGACCAACACCTTCGGGACCTAACATATCTGTATAGTGCGCCGAGGAGGTACCCGATCAATGCAGTATGGTGGCTAATGGTGTAAAAAATCTAAGTGTAGAACCATTGGAACATCTCACAACACATAGATAAAGTATAATACAATAACATAGATGTAAAATAGGTGAGAAAATGATATAATCAAATAAACCATAAATAAGAACATCAGAGTGTAATGGGTTCCCAAACTATACAAAACTGAAATAACAGAGTTTATACATCCCAAATCTCCAAGATAAATTCTATAACCATTTCTTTGGTAATACAAGTATTGGTATAACTCTATAGTACTGCATAGCAAAATATAATCTATAGTAAGCTCCAAAGTATGATATATGAAAGCTAGCCTCCCCCTTGTCCTCCGTACAGCTCTATGCACTATCCTGACTCGTTATCCCTAATATACTCATTTAAGAGCATCCATATAACAAGAAGCTAAACATAAAATATTGGGTTGGACAATAATCTGGTATAAGCGATACATCATCTCAAAAATAGTATAAAAATCATATACAGTAAATAAGGCAAAGGGTATGAATAACCATACTTGACCTGCCTCTACATCCAAAGAGCTAGCACATAATAATTGATATACGCTAGTCCATTATCATCTCCATATAAGTGTACTATAATCGAAATACAATGTCGACTCTCTAAATATACGGTTGAAAATACCAACATCATGTGATACCTTAAAGTGATAAACAACTATGGCAAAAAATCATCCGCCAAACAATCCTCACCATCGCTCGTATGCGATGGATATATGATAACTCATATGGCACAACAGCAAACTAGGGATCAAATCAAAATCCCAGCTTCATTGGTGCTCGAATCCATGCCACTCCAAAAAGATAGGAACCAAGCTCACAATCGCAAAAACACAGGTTACTCTACCATCGTAAGATCTAGATACGATTGCAAATCCAGGTGTGCCCACATATGCGTTCTTTAGGAGCATATTAGAAACATCTAAGTTGTCAATTAACCCTTTGCACATGTCTGCATAATTAAACTCAATCGTTATTCCATCACGGCCATCTCCCCAATAGAATACAATCATTAATTCTACTCATAGACCCCCATCATCAGACTTATCCTTGTTGATCATCATCACGGCCCCCATTGTTAACTCATCACATTTGAAATTCCTCAAGATACCCATCATAATGGTAGAGCCATCGTACTATAGTTCTAAATTCGTTGTCATGGTCGTCGGCATTACAATGTCAAAGCGCTATGTCGTTGCTTCACTAGTCGTTGCACAAAATCAAAGGTCATCCGAGTTGTTCAAAGTTACTTACTCCGCTCCACATCACCTTTAAGAGTCCTGGAACATGCCATGAAGAAATCCCCGGTGCATCACTGCACCAAAAAGAAAATCCCCAACTTCCTTTTTTTGTTCGACTATACCTGAGCGAAGACCCAAGCAACCCCTTCAATGGCTACAGGTAGCACAAGAAAACCAAATAGAAAATCTTGCTTGGGGTCTGACCCACAATAATAATGGAATTGACTCCAAGAAGTACAATAAACCGAATAGAAAATCTTGCTCGTGTCTCACCTACAGAAATACTGGACACGACTCCACGGAAACCACCACCGGGCACAAATTCCAAACTGAAATGCTTTGTTTTCTCCAAACTTCAATTTTTCTCTGATTTCATTACTACGCTCCATTCTTCTACCCGTGTGCCTTTCGTATGCACCGATACAACTCCTACCATCCTCGAGCTTATCTGTCGAAGTTCGGTTTAATGATTCCTACCTCTAGTTCACTCTGATAATCGGTTTTAACCATATAAGCATACAAACAAACACCATACATGCATCAAACAACTTTCAAACATGCAAGTCACATGATCAATTAGAATAATCATCATACAAGGTGTCTACAACATAGCCTCACATATATCAAGGCAAACACATATCCAAATAATATGTCTACAACACTAAAAATCCATTCAAAACACTTTTACTATAGATATGGTTTTAAAATAGCAATAAAACAAAAATTTAGCATTATAAATGGATTTATAACATGTTAAAACCTATATATACATATATAATATGGCGAAAGCTGATAAATCACTCATCAAAACCTATTGAAATCCAAGTTTTACATGCAAATCGAGGCAAATCCAAAAAACAACAGTCAATCCCCAAGTTTTCTTCCTTAAAAATGTAGGTTTAAAGATCTTTAATGAATTACCTAGCTAATCTACCCTTAGTACATAATTTAAACTTGATTTGAAGGAGAAAAGAGAAGGTTTTTGGTAGAGAATGGGTTAATGGATGCTTAGATCTATTTGATAGATGGTAGAAATGATTTGAGGATCTTTATTTTAGCTAATATACGTGTAAAATCCGGAGTAGGTTAATGGGCCTATCCCCAAACACAATAATTTCCCGCTAAGTTGCTCCAAAAACTATCAGTCTTCAAACAACTATGTCTCATAACCAAAAAGTCCAAATCACTATTACGACCACTATACGAAAAGTAAAACCATCAAATCTTTCCAATGGAAATGGTCTTAGATGCTAACTTTGATTTTGTCAAAAGTTATAGATGTTACAAATTTTCAAGGGTAAAATCATCCGGAAAAATTCAAAATATACGAGATATACTGGTAGGCATTTCCCTAAGTTATAGAGTCATACGACCTCGTATGAATTTAAAAACAATATTTTACAATACTTCGATATGTAAAATACGAATCGTTATAGTTATAAGGATAGAGTACTAGAGTCTCAAGATCGTATCCATACTCCTCCCAAATGTTTTATTTCTTTCACTACTGAGCACATCCAGTGTGGACTTTGTCGTTATGCTAACCAAATTCTCCATGAATGACCAGCTGCTATTGGAATAGTTCCCATTCAAAATGCCCTCCTTTCTTATTCCTTTATAAGTGCTACCTTTATTTTTTTTGCTGAAAAGCATATGCTCCTTCATGCGAGGAACACTAATTTATATTTTATTTCTATAAGTGCCCTTTTGGAGTGATTTTGGGTTCTATTACGCCCAAGTGAAAAAAAATATCAGTTCTTACATCTGTTCACTGTAAGAGCCAAAAATAGGTCAATTAATACTTTTCACTCTGAACCCCCATAACCTCCATTCTTCCATCCAACCACACCTTAATCATCCTATTTTTTCCGATCAAGGCACTGGTTCATGTGAATCATGTAGGAACTGCGTCCAAGGTTTAGGTAAAGATAAGAGGAAAATGAAATTATTTTTTACCGACTTACTATAGCAGAAGTATAATTTCTTTCGTACTAACCACAACTTCTTTCAGTCCATTTTAAAGTTTCCCTCAGTTTCGAATGAACCTAGGGGTATAATTTGACCAAATGGATAGAGAATTTTTATTTCTTATTCTTAATCCTTGCTAGAATGCTTATTGATCTCTTGCATTTTTCTTATGTGTTAGTGAAATAGTAGGTCAATTTATTGATGTGTTCTTTGATGATATTGCACCACCGAAATCATCGTTGGCAAAGAAGAGAAGGAAAAAGAGGAAGGTCGATGGAGGCGATGCCTTTGACCAACTTCTCAAGAAGCCCACCCCGTTGCCTTTTCCTCCTTCCTTAGGGGTATTTCCCATCATGCCTCTCTGATCTTTCTGTGATCCAAACATCCACTACCTGCCTTTGCTTGAGGGCACCATTATTGATCTTGCCGAGAGGGTGAGGCGTATCGCTTTGGACAGCCTATCCTATTTTGCCTCCATCCTACATTCTTATCCCATCGCTCTTTCATTTCATGCACTCCCTTTCTCCAAGCTTGCTATTGAGCTTGGAAGGACTCTGACCTATGCATGTAACTCATTCATTTTTTAATTCAATATTGATATGGCTTACCAATTTTCATCTTATGTTTATTTTTTATGTCACTAGCAAGTGTCTTGGCGACCAAGGCTAAGAAGAGGGAAGAAGATGGCCAAGTCTTACCCACTACCCGCACTGCTAATTTGGAGACAAACCTTACGACAATAGCCTTCAGGAAAACCAAACTTTAGAAAGTACTTATGGCTCAGTAGGAGAGAGCAAGGAAGGAAGGCAAAGAAAGAGGCCTTAGGTTGAAGGGACGTGAGTTGGGGGAGAAAGGGAAGGCCTCGGATGAATCTAAGGACAAGCTTTCACGCATCACCTACCGGGCGCTCTATAAATTTTATGCCACAGTCAACCTTTTACGGATCACCTACCCGGTGCTTTATAAATTATATGTCGTAGTCAAACATCAATTTTTAACTGATAGCTTGGAAGACATTTCTGCTGAGGTTGATCTTAGTTTCCTAGTGGACCCCGAGAAAATCAAAGATCCTCTTACTTATTGCCAAGTTGAGCAGGCTAAGGAGCTGGCTATGGATAAAGCTTATCCTTCTACTTCTCTGCTACAAGATGGTGAGGATGCAGGGTCCAAGGAGAGACCTCAACTTCTCAAGCTCACATAATTAATTGAACTCTTGTAAATGACCTTATCGTTTGTTATGTAACAAAAAATAATTTATTTTTTGAATTTTGTTGTAGTTAGCGTTAATTCACTTGTTGCTTCATTACTGCATTATGAATGACATTGTTATTTTTGTTCCTTTGTACTTTACAGTCTTCTAAGGAAAATATATTTACTGAACTTTTAAAGAAGAGCATGGATAAATTCCAAACCCAAAGGGTAGATCATCTTGGTCTTAGTACGGTGATGATTTATAAGCATGAAAAGGAGTTAGATGAGTCATTCATGCAAATGAGAGGAAACCCAAGGTTTGCTTTCCAAAATCGACCAAATAATTAAAGAAAAAGATGTCCTTAGCAATTTTATACTACGTCGGTGGCAGTATACTTTAGAGAGCGCCTCCTTCCCACCTGGTAGTCCTCACTTAGAGTGGTTTAGTTTAGGCTTATAAATTCAAATAAATAGTGACCACAATGCATTATTATCATTTTGTATGTGAACACATTAGATTCTCTACATAACATTGTTACTTATGTGATATGCTTTCTTTTTAATCTTTGTGCATCCTAATTTCTTTTGAGTCAAACATCAATTACTAACAACTATGTTGGTCCTTGTGGACTTCCATGTGGGTCTGCCGAAGCCTTTGAGTCCAATGAATCTCCGATCCCCATCATTTATGGATTGGATGACACCAATGCTTCTGAGTTTGAGGTTGTGGCCATGAATTTTTCCCAGGCCTTGAAGGAAGAGAATATCCATTGGCACTCACTAAAAAGGGCTTGGTAGAGATTTGATTAATGCCCATTATGAGATTAAGGAAGCTAAGGATGACCTTGAGCGCTTGTACTAACATATTGTCAACTTATATAACGATCATAAGGTTGCAAATGCAAAGGTAGTTGAACTACATCAATCATTAAAGGAAGGTGTGGCACTCAATGGGACTGTATATGAAGTAGAGACTACAGATTTGAAGAAAAATATAGAAAATATGTCCTTTTATGCTGCCTAATGATACAAAGAGAAGGAAGGTGTAGAAGAAGGAGTGGAGAAAAAAGGGCTTAGCCTAGGTTAGGGGCCTAACTTGGGTTTGACCCCTGCTTCTCCCATAGGTTTGGATGCTTCATTGGCGGATGAGTGGAGGAGGAAATTGGAATTACACCTCCAATGTAAGCTTAAAGAAATGGAAGCTTAAAGAAATGAAAGCTTATTATAAGCAATAATCTTAGCGACCAGGGCCGAAGGTGCTTCCTCATACATAATGAAAGGGGTGGAGACACGATGCTCTTAAGTATTTTGGTGGGTTTTCTAAGAACTCGAAAGGGATGAGGGATGAATTGATAAAGACCCTAGAAGAGAAGGGAGAAAGATGCGATTAAGATTTACGAGCTTAAAGATCTAATGTGAAAAACTCCGACCATCCCCGCATTGTAGCAGCACCTGTTAATGTTCGTAGACAGGATCAGATTGCTGACCTTGTTAAGAAACTCAAAAGGGAGAAGGTCAAAGGTAAAATGGGGTAGATTTCTTGGCAATGAGCCCTAGTTATTTTGTCCTATTTCTTCCTTGCGTTTGATTTGAACTTCCTTTATAACAAAGAAGGTTTGGCAGGTGTCAATTATGATCTAAGGAAGACCTTTTGCCGTAGAACAGACCCTCAGCTGGCTAGCATGCCTTAGATTAGGTGTTTTACAATTAAGGCGGTATTTTAGGATCCTATAACTTAGGATAATTTTAGAAAATTATATTATAGGAAATGTCCCTTTTGGTTGTGCAAATAATCATAAAGGTACTGTATAAACTGAATTCCTCTATAAAAGAATGTAAGTCCCTTGTAAGTTTTTACTTGATTGCACTTTCTTTTAATTTTTTTGGACTTGATTTTTAGCCTAACACTACTAATCAAAGTTCGAATATAGCCGAATTGGAAGAGAAGCTCAAATTTTCTCTGATTCGCATGACTAAATTAGAAGGTTTACTTAAAGAAGCTAAAGGTGTGTATAGGGAATTCTATGAAGATAAGATCAAGGTATTGAATAACAAGGTTGAAGAGTTGATTCTTCAGGTTGCTAGGAAACCAAAAAAGAAGATGACCCTATTGTATCCTTAGCTCCCAATGTTGTATCAAAGCCTGACTCCTAATGTTGTATCGAAGCTCGGTGTCGTCCCTTTGCCTCCACTAGGGGTTAATCCTAATATCGTTTTCCGATGGAAGGAAATCTGAAGAGTTATTACGAGCCTAAATTCTATGAGTTAAAGGATTACTAAAGAAAGGGCTCACCTTTGGCTTCTCAAACAAAGAGCCTTTCTAGTCAACGTCCTTTATTGGTTGACCGCATATCTCATCATTATGAAAGAATCATAATCGATGGTTCTTCTAAGGGCAAGTCAGAACCATAGCATAATTTGTTTTATTATAAGCCATATTTTTGAGTTCAATTTTTGATGTAGTTTTGCATGTTAAGTATTTTATTTCTCAGTTATAATGTGTGTGCAAGTGTGAAGAACCATGCAGATATGAGTAAGCTTTAGTAAATATTAGTAGATACCATCTTTTAAAATTTAGATGGCAAGCTTTATGTATTTTCTAGAATCATACCCAAATCGTAGATTGCACTGCGTTCCATCCATTTCCTTTTCTTTTCACTCTTAATTAATTTCTATGAGTAGTTCAAGCTTTTTGAGCTTGGTCTTTGATGTTCATACCTTGTCGTGCGCTTGGCACGGTCTGCCCCACTGTCGGGGTTAGACTTGTTTTGTTTATGCACTTGGCACGACCAGCCCCTTTATATAGAGATAGACTATATTTTGACTGTGAAGTTAGATTATGTATTTTACAACCTTATAATTCAAGTGCATGTTTTTTTGTACTAGTTCAGGCTGTCTTATATCCTTATGTCCAGCATAACTGTTTGGCTGAGAAGCAGAGTTATTTATAATACAACCCAATGTTATTAGCTATGTTAGTGAAATTAACATAGGGAGATTTTTATACTGGTTTGGGCCATCCCATATTACTACATCCATCTTATTGTACTACTATTTTTCAAAATAAATATAATATTTATTATATAAGTAATATAGATTATACAAAATAAGACCCAAGATGATTTGAATTCCATGTCCTCGAAGCCAAATTTCCATCAGGATTTGATAACCGTATGACCCGTTAGCTAAGGCTTTTGCTATAACTAGAGGACCTTCCCAATTTGGCCCAGAGCCCATCTGTTGGGTCTTTGGTGTCGGCCATTACTCTTTGCAGTACTAGGTATCCCTTGTAGAAGTTTCTCTCCTTGAGCTTAGCACCGTAGTTCTTTGCCATTTTTGTCGGTATGCGACAGGACAAATTGCTACCTTGCTTCTTTTCTCTTGAATAAGGTCAAGGGGAACTCCCTTTAGTTCCTTGTTTTTCTCTTCCACATGTGATATCATCCTTGTAATGGGAGATTTTTTTTATTGGGGAGCATGGTTTCATACCTATATGTTAAGGAGAATGATGTATCGTCGGTTGGGAACCTGTATGAGGTTCTATATGCCCATAATACTAAAGGAAAATCCTCTGCCCTCTTTCCTTTAGCCTTATGTAATCGCTTCTTAAGCAACTTCTTGATAGTTTTGTATGCTGTTTCAAACTACTTATTTGCCTGTTGATGTGCGACCGTAGAGTAACTTTACTATTCCTTTTCTTTCACAGAGCTCTGTGAACTCCTTACTTTCAACTTGGGTTCCATTATCTGAAATAATTTTATGGGGAATTCTAAATCTAGTAATTATGTTCCTTACCACAAAAGCGATTATCTTCTTTGTGATGACTGTAGCTAGAGGTTCTGCTTCTACCCACTTGGTGAAGTAGTCTATTGCCGCTACATCATACTTTGCCCCTTCCTTTGACATGGAAGTGGACTTATCAAATCTATGCCACATATGTCGAATGGATATAGGTTGGCTAATGGGATGAGCTTGTGGGAAGGTTTCTTTGGATACTCGCAAATCTTTCATATCTGTCACATCTTCTCACGTACTCCTTTGCATGCTGAAGCACCATAGGCCAGTAATAACCGTGCCTTATTACCTTCTTTACTAAATTAGCCCCTTCGGAATGATCCCCGCACTGCCCTTCATGCACCTCGCTCAAGACCCATATTCCCACTTCTTTAGAAACACACTAAAGACAAAAGGTAGAGCACACTCTCTTGCATAATATGCCATCAAAGAAGGAGGAATACAGAGCTTGAAATCTTTTTTTGGACTTTATTTCCATTCAGGGGTAAGATTTTATTAACTAAGAATTGTTTGATAGGGGTCCTCCACGACTTTTCTTCTGTCTGTTAAAATGTAGGCATAGTTGGCGACTGCTCTTGATTTTCCTTTATTTTCTAGTCCTACGCTTCTCAAATCAGGGTTCATGGGGCCTTAAGGTATTGATTAGCTTTGGTAATACTTGGTTTAGCATAATGCTCTATTGGAATAGCTTCCATTTTATTTGCTGCTTTTGCGCCAGCGAATTTGTCTAATGAATCAGCAGAAGAATTATTCTCACGTAGAATTTGCTCTATATCAAACTGTTCGAACTTCTATAATAGCCTTTTAGAAAGTTCCACATACGTAGCTAGAGTGGGCTCTTTTGGTTTGTAATTATCCTGCACTTGGTTCACAACCAATTAGGAATCAATTTGAAACTTAATATAGGTTGCCTTCAGTTTTTGAGCCATCCTTAAGCTTGCAAGGAGAAGCTTATATTCCGCCACGTTATTGGTAATTTTAATCCAAGCTACACTGCTCCATATAGTTTATGTTCATTAGGGGTAATTAGCACACATTCATTTCCTGCCTCCTATTCATTTGATGCTCCATCCACAAATAATTGCTAAAATTGCAGAATGGGTGCTACTTCCTTGGGTTGGGGCTTAGTAGGTGCATTCCATGATGAAATTTGCTAGTGCTTAAACTTTGATTGCTTTTCTTGGGCAATATGAGACATCATACTAATTGAGCTCCATTGCCATTTTAACAAACGACCCGATGTCTCTGGTTTCTATAGTACTTTCCTTAATGGGCTGTCTATGATCGTTGACTTTGACAGGATATACTTAAAAGCAAGGCTATAGATTCCTATCCATGAGAAATAGGTTATAAGAGAGCTTTTCAACGACTGAATAGTTGAGTTTGTCTCCTGATAGACATTTTCTTATGAAGTAGATAGGCCTCTGGTTCCCTTCATGCTCTCAAACCACTGCAACACTAACAGCTTTATCAGTTACAGTTTAATACATATACTAGTCTTTACCTATCGCTTGTTTTGATATTGGAGTGTTGATCAGATGGTTCTTTAGATTTTGGAATGCAATTTTGCATTCCTCGGTTTAGAGATGAACCTTCTTAGAGTAGCCACCCTGCTGTTAAGGCTCGTGATATCTTTGGGTTTCTCCAGGACCTCCATATTGGTTATAGCCTCAATCTGCTCTGGGTTTGCTTCAATGCCGCAAGCTCCGACTATGTATCCTAGGAAATTCACTGATTGAATGGCTAAAGTACATTTTAGGGGATTTAAATTCATATTATACTATCTAAAGACCACAAATGTTTTTTCCAGTTCCTGTACATGAGTTGATCTGCTTTTGACTTTACTCGCATGTCGTCTACATATACTTCAATGTTTTTTCCGATCTGATCCGAAAACATCATTTTAACTAACTTATGATAGTTTACTCCTGCATTTGAATTCCAAATGGCATCACTTTGTAGCTGTACAAGCCTTTGTCCATCACGAAACTGGTATGCTCTTGATTCGGTTCAAACATAGCAAAAAGATTGTAACCTCAGTATGCGTCCATCAAGGAGAGCAGTATATGTCCACTAGTTGCATTAACTAATTAGTGGATTCTAGGTATGGAAAAGCCATTCTTTGGGCCAGCCTTATTGAGGTTGGTATAGTTTATGCAAGTTCGCCACTTTCCATTGGCTTCTTTACAAGAATAGGGTTGTCGATCCACTATGGGTACTATACTTTTCTGATGAATCCATTTTCTTTTAGCCTTTTGACTTCTTCATGCAACACATTATACCTTTCCTAATCTAGGGTCTTGCGCTTTTGCCTGTCTGGATGAGCATTGGGGTCGACGTTGAGTGCATGGAAGATGATGGCTGGAGTAGTCCCTACCCTGTTTGAATGTGCCCAAGCAAAAACATCCACTGATTTCTTTAGGAAGTCTAGATTTTATTCGTGCTTCTACATTAAGGTTCTTTCCTATTTTGAGAACCATTATGGGGACTTTGTGATATATTTGTATATTTTCAAGATCATCTACTGGCTTTAATTCTATCCTTCTTTCCCCTAACCATGGTCTATTTCGCATTCTTTTTTGAGTTATAATCTTCATTACCAATCATATGCATGTACTTTATCTATTCCTTCCTTTTTGATGCTATGGTCACAAAGTGACCTGTTTCAGCATCAATCTTGGAACTTTGCATCGACGCATATCTTGGAACTGATTGATATCTTTTTCATTACCATATTCATAGTTATCAGGGGAGACAAGTTAATAGTTTTGAACAAATTTATTACCAAAATTAAGGTTTACATTATATAATTCTTTAGCCATTTATTATTCTCCTCTTATCGATCTTATCTGCACACCCCCTAAAATCAACCATAAATAAATAGATTGGATAAATTAATTCGTATAGGATATAAAATTAATTTTTTTTGCAAAAGTTGGATTGTGGCTATGAAGTTATGTCATTGCGTTCATGGCGTGATCAATTTTCATATATAATATGCTGAAAATGGAGCACAAATGAAGGGTTATAGGCATTTGAAGTTTTTGACTTTAACATGGTTTAAATGAAATTCAAATAAATAATTAATTCTCAAATTTAAATTTAGAATTAACGGCATTTATACTTAGGGCTTAAGTAAATGTTAAGATTAACATTAATGTTAAATTATAATTAAGGAATTAAATAAATACAACTCAACGGTAGTTAAAATATTTCCAAAATAGAGGGAGCGGTCGACCCTTACGCATGGCTGATCTACTACCAGAGATCGATTGGTGGTCAAGCGGAGGCAACGTTGCCTATAGCAGTGGCTAGGGTTTTGATTATTTTAAACATTCCAGATTTTGTTATATTTAACCGATCTTGATCCAACAATTCTTGCAACGACCCAAAATTTGACCACATTAAACTATGCTATTTAAAGTGATTTAAAATATAAAGTAAGTAAGGTTATATGGTTCAAACAAAACTAAATAGAATTTGGAAAGAGAAGTTACACAAAAATAGTAACATTTGCCTATATCGACAAAAGTGACAAACGCTGATTTCAGAAAAGTATGTTTGAATGGTTAAATAAATTATTTTAATTAATTTATGTGTGTTACATTTTTAAATAGAAATATAATTTTTTTAAATTTGGTTTACATAAATAAGTAGCTTAACTAAAACGTCAAAATGTGACCGTAAAACATTTTGTCGAAAATCAACGTTTTGTCGATTAAAAGTTGTTGAAACGTCATTGCACCTTTATTTTATTATATAGAAACATATACTCAAATAGTATAAGTATTAATTAATTAACTGCTCAAGTTTACTTTTACTAAACATACTTAGAAAATTCTAGAATATAATTAAGAAAAGGTAAGCACAAAAGACAAACATGTCATTTCAAAACAAAACGTAAACATCAAATCAAATAAACATAATTATTATATTCTTTACTTAATACTTAAGTGAAAATGAGATAAAGTAATGATTTGAAATGTGATGTTAATTTGTAAAAAAATAAGGTTGCTGAAAAAGTAAGTAAAGGGTATTTTGGTCTTTTTACAAAATATTATTTTAATCCAAAACTTTTTCTATAAATAAGCATCCACTTTCTTGCTTTTTTCACTTTCTTTTACACTTCTTCTTCTTCTTCTTCCTTTTTCAAGCTTTTCTCCACTTCTCTAATGGCTTCTTCTCTTCTCTTTTCCTTACTAACTTTTTCAAAACCATATCAAACAAAGTCAAAACACCACCAAACTTTAAAAAAGACCTTACAATACCATTAAAACATGGTTTTGCATCAAAGAAATGAAGAAACGATGGAGGAAGGGAGGAACTAATGGAGGCCAAACCTACGTAAGAGAAGGAAGCAAGTTGGAAAGCTTTGGAGCAAGAAAAAGAGAAGGAAGTGCCACCGATTTTATTCTAAGGAGCTAAGAGCACATTTAAGGTGTTGCGGAAGCTCTGCCGAATTTTTTGAAGTTGGTTGAAGTTGAATACAATAATGAAGTGTTGGATTAAATTAATGTTGGTAGGAAGTAAATAATTTGGTTAAAGAGTAGTACTCAAATCTTATTTTTATTTTAATAAAACTTAAGATGATAATATACATGTTAATTTAGAAATTAATATGTTGAATATTGGTTGATATTGGATGATAACTTGGTTGATATTATGGTTGATTATATGTGTGTAATATGGATGATAATTTGGTTTGATAAATGATAAGAGAAATGATTAGTAACCATAGTTAATTAAATGAAAATTAAATCCATATAAATATGTGTATGGAAATTATTTAGCCTCTTAATGATTTTAAAATATCTAAAAAGGTTGAAAATGATATTGTAATAATATAGTATTACAAAATGAAATGAAATGGAATATGAATTTGAAATATAAAAATATTGTTTGAAATGAGTTTTAAAATGATATAGAAATTTTTTGTAAACATTTAAAAGAGTTTTCAAGAAATTTGAAAAGAAATTGAAAAACAAGTCAAAACTAGGCGCGTCGCGTAACGAAACTCGTGATTTCATGCCATAAAAGTTAAATGAGTGTATAAAGTGGAATATAGCTTGAAATTCTTTGAGATAAGGATTTTCCGGTTTACTATATCCATAGTTTTCCAACGAAGAACGAAAATCAAGATTTTATCAAGTAGGTTTTGAAATATGTCCAAAACAATTTTATAAAATTATCGTGGTTTTGCAATTCGAAATCCGAAAAGAGATTTCTTTATAAATGATATTTTTAAATGATTATAGATATGAAATAAATTTTATAAATCTATTAAAATGGTTTAGAAGAGATTTGGAATGGAAAATAAGAATTTGGAAATATTAAAAAGCCGTTTAAAACAAATAAGCTTATATAGCACTTTCCATAGCACTTTTATACTGCCGTTTCTATGACATTTTTAAAAGAAGGTTTAAACGTAATGATATTTCCTAAAATCAATTATGAATGTTTTAAAAAAGGAAAATTAAGAGTTTAAAGGATAATTTGGAGTCTTATAATCTAATAATTGAGTATGCGGAAAAGACTAGTATGTTTGTACCGCCTCTGAGATTTGGGAAGATAAAACAAGGTGTTTAGCTAAGGTTAGGGTGGAGCAACCAGTGCCCTGAACTTACCTGACCTATGATTTCTCTTCTTAGACGAGGGGTGGAACAGATCGAATGGAAATCCTGGATGCTCTAAATTATCATATTAAAGTTTCCCCAAGATAAAAGAAAAGAAACAAATTCTTCGAATGTTATTTAACCACTTAACATCTATTATTCGATGATTGGTACAAAGGAACCGGAATCGGATTTGGGTGATTCATATCCAAAAAACCGAGATAGGATTTGGATAATTCCTATTTGAAACCCCTTCAAACTAATTTTCGAAATAAAACAAATTGCAGACAAAGATCATTGAAGACAAAGGTCTTCATGATGAAGGATTACTTGCCATTAGTCCCTGGAGGTGAAATTTACCATATTTAAGGTGGCAGTAGTGCTCTATTCCGAAAATCTTCGATTTAGAAGAATATGATTTGAAGCTAAGAAAGAAATCTTTGATTAAGATTTAACGAATGATTTGGGAATATTTTCTCTAAGTTAAAAGTAATAACTTGAATATAAGAAATCATTGATTAAGATTTAATGAATGATTCGGAAAGGTTTGCCTAAGTAAAAGAGAAAATGATTTTGAATTATTTCAGAATTTAAGTAAGGTTTAAATAAATCAAATGATTTGACAATGAGGCTTAATGATTCCATATACTCTTGAAAAAAAATGGAATAAATTGAAAAGAATATATATAAGAAAGATATCCGATTTAAATAAAAGATGAAGTAATCAATTGATGATTGATATCCACATATGAACTTAACATCTTCTAAAGCGATGATTGGCTTTAAAGGAACCGAAGTCGGATTTGGGTGATCCCTATCCGAAAACCACTTCGAATTAATGTATATGTTTGAAAGTAAAGACATGTTGAAGATGATGATTATTGAGGACCGTGGATCTTCATAGCGTTGGACTGCTTGTTGACATGCTTTGGACCGCTCCCATTATAGAGTTATTTGTAGCAGCGGTCTCCTCATTGTGGAGATTTTTTGGATTACAAGGACTACTTTCTACTAGTGGTAGTAGGAGAGTGCCTTCAGTTTCGTTCAGTCTTAGAACGAACTTGTATGGACGAATGTCTGACATTGCATTTCTAAGACACAACGTTTGACTTTTACCAATTTACATCTGCTTGGTGGTGGGGAAGTCAACTTCTCTTATCTTAACACCTTTCTTTGAGACATACAAGCTCAGATGTTTTATGCTTGTGGGAGTCAAATAGTGATCAAACTAATGGTAGTGTGGCATTCAAAGATGAGATATGTGATATGTGAAAGGTAATCGTAGCCTCGTGAGCCTTACACCTCGGTTATGACGGGGTTCTATGTGGTTAGATGTATGCTTGCATTTTAGATAGTAGTGATTTGGGTTATCAGATGTTCTGAACCCTAGGTACCAGATACGTCTGGGCCTCATGGCATGGATGCGCGAAGTCTGAGTCCTTGGATGTTATGTATAACGACTGTGACTCGAACTTCGAAAATCGACACCGAATACATCACTCGTATTCAAATGCCGCAAATACAAACGCCGAATCTGGTTCGCCGGAGCTTATCACACATTAAGTATAACAACAACGGAAGAAATTAATATTATTGATACACAACAGTTGATACAATATCAGATACAGCATGAATATCAATATTATCAGAGATACAAGACAACAGTTGAAACAAAACACCAGCAACGGAACAATATCACCAACTAGATCTTCCAAAGAATAAAAAGAAGATAGAATCCAAAACTACATTCCAATGCCAAAGTTCCAAAACCAAATGGCTTAACCCAAAAGCTTCAAAGACTCCAATCCTATAAGTTCGAACGACCATCAAGTTGAATTAAGCAAGGTCAGTCAAGTTGAACAAATGCTATCGCCAAATCCAAAGCATGGTTGCTATTGAATCTACTCGTACTATTTGATTATCTGAAAATCCCAACTCTAGGCTGCCCATGTGGAAAATTGGAGGCACCCAGAGTTTAGAAAGAGAACAATAAACTCCAGCTTAGTCATGGGGCTGGTGTGAGCAAACGAAAACTGTTTACCTTTAACAAAAGCAAAATAAAATAATTCAAAATAAATCCGTAATGCTTTTTGGAAAATGAAACTACCATAAGGCCTCCCGCCACACATACAATACAAGCGCACAATTGGAGGAGATTTCTCCTTATGATAGTCAAACATGCTTGATACGCAAAAATATTTTTTGATATTATTGCAGAAAACATTTCGAAATTATAATATTAATCTTAGCCAGCATAGACATTTTGAGCTATGCCTACTATAGCTACCATTTAAACAATGGTGACCATCATAAGTAAATGGCAGGTTAATTAAAACCGTACAAGGCGTGTATTGGAGATTGAATTTTCAAAAAATGGTCAGGCTAAGGAACTTTCTATTGCCACATGGGTACGCCTCTAGAGGGACGCCCCGAGAACCTACCTGGATCTCTTCCAACACAAGGCCGGGTTACCCCTTCCCGGAAGCAACACCTGCAAGTATGCCATCCCCGGTCGTTAGCGACCTTTATCCGAGGATCCTCAACCAAAAAGCAACATGAAGTGACCCTCTTCATTATACTCAAATTTTTGTGATTTTTTTTCCATATATATATATATATATATATATATATATATATATATATATATATATATATAAGTGATCGCTTCTTTAAATTCATTCTCCCAAGATCCTGAATTTTACTAATATAAATATATCAGTGTTTAAGTCGATTCCTATCATTTATATATGTGAGGATATATAAATGTTTCCTTGCAAATCAGAGTGGTTAAAGTAGCAAAGAATTTTAATTCACACAATATTTTTCATAATTGAAATGTCTTGTGTCACATAGCTTATTTCTACACTCATATCTTTTCACTGTCTCAAGATTGATTAAAACTAAATATAGATATTATCACCTTAAAGAGACTCAAGATTGACTAATACAAAAATAAAGTATTAGTTCCTCATATTGTCATTTGTACTGTTTTCTAGAGTTTTCATTTAATCTAATTCTTTTAATGTCTGGTAAATATACTAATGTCTTAATTTATAATATTGCTAGTAATCTTATGAACATTTTGGTGGTAAGAATATTATAAACCAGGCAGAAGAAAAACTACATGCAAGTAAAATGCTAACTTGTTCTAGCATACCAGTAAGGTTTTGCACATACATGTATACATCAGGTTCAAGCAAATTTATTTAAAGAATCAAGCCCAGATGAGACTGTGATGCAGACCTCTAATCTTTATTAAATAATGGCTATTGATATAAACCAAATTGGTATGAAGTAGTGGTCATTCTTATCATTTAACCCAACTCTTTGATATTGCAGACTCTTAAAATTTAAACAAGACCAAATGCAAACAGCTTAAAGCTGTATTTGATGCAACTGAGTATAGTTTAATATGGTTGAAGTGAATGCTATTAGTACTTTACTCCCATCAATTTATAATACATTGCAACATAAAGAATCAGACATGCAAGAAAGATTTGTAGATTAAAACTTCAAACTTCTCATGGACTTATATCAATTTATAAGTCATAACCATGTCTCACTGGCTAACCCAGGTCAGACTCAACCATCACCTAACAGTTTTACTATATGCATTATCAAAAGAAAACCACTGCAGTCTCTCTTTCTGAAATTTATCAAATATGCTAAAGAAAGTATGTCCACATACTCATTACATGGCATAACTTCCTTCATCACAGTCTACAGAAATCATCTGGCTTAATTACTTAAATCAGTAGCTCAAGACACAATATAATACTTAAGTTTTACAAATTCTTTTCAAATGAACCAAGCCACCATAATACTGAAAGGTTTACATATGCTTAAGAAAGTTTGCTTAGCTATCTTTATTACAATGAACTACTGCATTTTAGAAACTCAAACAGGTCTTCTAATTTTCCAAGCAAGCAAGCTATTCATGCTTCTTTACCTGCAACAATATTTTGAGCTGCCTCAATAAAATGAGACACCCCAAATATTGCAAGGGCAATAAATAGGGTCAGAATAAAATTCTGGTATGAGTGAAATCAATATTAAAAATAACTTGTAAAATTCTTTTATGACTGTGAAGAGATTATACGGTGTTTGATGCTTGCCAGTTCCCTAATAAACTTTAACATATGCATAATTTATACCTATACATCCAGCATACATTCAAGCAGTCATTCATCCAATTTGTTCAATTGTATATGTACAAAACTCCTATGGATTTCTTAAATTCCACAGCCTTCATTTCCAGTTCCATTTTACATTTTTATATGGTCTAAACTCTTGCCTTTGAACACTTGTGTTCATTGCAAAGGACTCAATTCTGTTAACCTTTGTACAGAGGCCTTTAGGACTTTAACAAGTCATGCACATACCCATCATCCACCTGATGATGAGTAGATCAAGGCACTTCTCCTAAATTACTTTGTAATTTAGAGACCATGCTCATTTAATTTCTGGGGAGTTTCTTTTTTTTTTTTTAAACACCTGACATGCTCATGTTCTTCCTTTTATTACACATACCCCAAAATTTCTTAAACTCTCTCAAGGGTTTACATCCAATCATACAAAGCATTCATGCAAAATTGCACATCCAAAAATCATTCTGTCTTAATCTTATTTTACAAAACTGCCTGTATATTTATTTCTGGAAATTTTTCCCACTGCTTGCATAAATCTGATGTGGCCATGAGAAATGCTGTATTTATTTTACTGAGAACATAGGATAGGGTTTTTTTTAAGAAAAACCCACAAAAACATATTGACTCATGATCTGAACAAATCAGCATATGTTTGTAGCATTGCATTGTTCATATCATTTTTAATATGAACTAGGCATGAGCATGAATCTCATTATTCACACTGCCCACTTCATTTCCCTTTAATATCCTATTTCTTTGTAAAACATTTTGCTTATTCTTCATATAAAACTGAATTATAAAAATCTATTTCTATAATATGAATATATGTTTGATTAAACAAATTTCAAAACAAAAATAGTCAATACCAAAAACAAATCAAAACAGCAACCAAAAGAAATTCAACCAAAATAACATTCATGATCATCATATATTTTTCACAGAAATAAGGATTTACAGAAATCATAATATGATTTTCATATAAAATAGTTGGCTGCCCTTGCTTGGGTCTTAATGCCTTAAGCCTCATAATTGATTATCACTCACCTTTCTCTTCTTTTCCCCGAGAATGCCTAGGCTTGAAAACAGTGTGAGCTCTCCTTTTTTTTATGTGTTTCTGTTTTTCCCTCAGAGAAAACCTCTGCTTTCCCTTTAGATTTAAATCATTTTACTAGGGTTTTACTAAAGGAAAAACCCATTTTAACCTTGCATTACTCAGAAAATTATGTGTGTGTTGTCATGGCTAAATGTGCCATTTTCTTATGGTTTCTATTTCTGGTAAAAGCAGTTATCCTACTGCTTTTCCTGTGTGCATGCAATTTGCATGATTTATTTGCATTTTTTTTTTATGTAGCTCATTTTCACTATAAATTTCATTACACCTGAGTTATTTCTTATTCCTAGCTATTACTTTAGCCTATTAGTTTACTCTTGATTTATTTCAAAATTATACTTATGCTCAGCTAATATTAAACTGGTTTCCAGGCACTTTAATTACCAAGAGGATTTTATTTTATTATCCCATGCTTCTCAATATTCACATATATACAAGTCATGTGAATTTTTTTTAGAATTCATCTTATACTTAATCATTTTCTTCTCATCTCTGTCTAAAGATAATTATTCCTTGCATAATTATTTCACTCACTTCTGATATTCATTTTCAAGCTATTATATTTTTTTTAATATAATACATATACATATTTACACATAAAATTATGTAAATACAATGCTCCTCTTTACTCGGCTATTGTTCTCCCCCATTTTCATTTTTCCCTAACTATCATTTTCTCATTTATTTACTTTATTCATTCTTGGCATTTATTTTTCCATTTCCTGTTGTTTTTTTTAAAGTAATTTTTTATTTCTAAAAAATTTTGGGTCTTCACACAACAACCACAAAGTAATAAATTTGTAGTAACCACGTAGGTTAAATATCTGGGCTCCATACCATGATAACACCTTTTTCCAGAAGAAATGGACATACTCTAAGGGAGCGACCCCTAATAACCTTGCTGCATCTTTCCTATTTCGACCATTTTCGGGTTGTGAGGTCCTGATGCAGTCTCGTCCACAAAGCTACGCTTTACACAAAAGCCATGCTTCGATCAACAAATGATCAGCAGCACTTCGTATGCCACATTACCAAATTGGGAATATATCACTAGTAACCATCAACTACATAACCTCTGAGCTTGTACATCTCAGAGAAGGGTGTTAAGCTAAGAGAATAAATTCTCCGTCGCCAAATATAAATGTATTTGATAGAAACCAGCTTTACATCTCAAAGTGTAAAGTTAAACATACATCCATACAAGTCTATTCCGGGTTCGAACAGAACCATAGGCACTTCGCAAAGAAGCCCTTGCAATCTGGGTATTCACAATCTCGATCGGACTCCCCATCACATATAGAGATATCTATACCGTAGCTACTCAGTGCAGAGTCATTCGACGGGTAATCCTTTCGTTCTTGAAAATACCAGGCCTTCACCACCAGTCTTCCAATACTATCGATATCATCATATCATTATTCGGAATGGGTTATATGACACAAAGTCCTCTCCCTTCTAAACCCAATAATGAGCGCAATATTTAAAAACATATGGATATTGGGATCTTAGTTAAGTCACAACTTATTACCCAAAACCTTTCTTCAAATGGTTTAAACAAATTACCATTTTCAAATCTTTAAACAAAAAAATTCACTTTACACCAATCTTTCACAAAGATTCATTCATAGCGTTCAAAAATATTTTTCAGCTCCAAATCTTTTATATAAAAGACACACCTTCAAGATCCTCTTCAATTTAAAAACAAGGTTCAACCATTTTTCACAAAGATTTATTCATAATTTCCAAAACAAATCCATTTCAAACTTGAAATAAATTTAAAAAAACTGGAAGTTCTTTCATTATATGAAATCCATTATCATTTTGAAAACAAATACTTTTTGTTTTGGACAAATCCGATTAAATATGCACAAGTTATAGTCTTTAAAGTATAAACTTGGGTTAATTTTAAATTCCCAAAACAATATTTTTAAAATACTTTAAATATGATTTAAAAATCCATATTCTATATTATATAACTTGTATCACCACTTTTCAAACCATATTATCCAAAATAATTTTTTCCAAATCTTAAACAAGATATATTCTATTCAAACTAATTTCAACTTCAAATTTCCCTTCCCAAAAGCTTTCTACATTCAGTTCAATTCCTTTTCCAAAACATTTGGAATCAAAATTCATCTTTTGAATAAATAATATTTAAATTCAAAATATCTGTGACTTAACCGATTTCCTCATGAAATCCATATTTGTGTGTATATGGTGTAGTCCAGGGGTTTTACACAATAGTGCAACAACATCAATCATCACGGATTCAATCATATCAATATCGATAAGCGGTATAATCTATAACGCTTATCTTCATTCACATATTCGCAGATAAATAAATTTATCATAGATAAATAAATTACATTCATCACAGATAATTACATGCATCACAGCTCAAATCAAAACAGAGCATCACACATCAAGGATATCAAACAATTCAACATTCATTAGAATCCAAACATCCGTAAGTAAGATCAATTTATTATCTGATTAAATTAAAGCAGATTAATCATTAATCCTGGTTAATTTAACATTTATTTCAAATCATTTTCATAAATTAACCTTTAATCATTTATTAGTTAACCTTTAATGATGAATTAATTAACCTTTGATTATTTATCAATCAACTTTAATTAATAAATTATCCTTTAATCATTAAATAATTAACCCCTAATTATTTATCCTTAATTAATTATATTAATTAATTAACCCTTAATTAATTCATCATCCTTTATTCACTTTTATTAATCCTCAAATCATTATTAATTAACCTTAATCATGTAATTAATTAACCTTAATTAACAAATCAATTAATCTTAATCATTAAATAATTAACCCTTAATTATTTAATTAATAAACCTTAATTATTAATTAACAAAACTTAATTACAAATTAATTAATCCATAATTACCAGTTAACCAATCCTTAATTAACAGTTAACCAATCCTTAATAAGTCTCAATTACAGATTAATTATCTTTAATTATTAATTAATAAAACCTAAATATTAATTAATAAATCTTAATTAATAAATCTTAATTACAAATTAAGTACTTCTTAATTTCTAGTTAAGTAACCTCTAATTACTTAATTAATTACTCTCTAATTACTTAATTAATCAATCTTAATTACATAATTAATTAATTCTTAATTACACTTAATTACTTAATTAATCAATCTCTAATCATTATCTAATTAATAATCTTTAATTACAAATTAATTAATCTTTAAATTAATTAATTATAACCTTTATTATAAAATTATTAATCCTTAATCATTAATTAATCAAATTAATAAATAACTCTTAATTAATTACTTAATTAATCCCTTATCATTAATTAATTTAATTAATTAATTATACCTAAATTTATTAATTAACTTAATCAATCTCAACTCATTAAAACCTAAGTTGGCTTTAAGGGTAAACCATTACCTTTATAAATGACTTATCAATCAATTAACATTTTAAAAACATTTTATCTTTATACTTAGCTTCCTTAATTAAAACATTTAATTAAGTTTTTAAAATAAAATAAACATTTTACTTAACAAATTTAAAGTTAACAAATCATAACTTGCTTTAAATAACTTAAAACATTTATTAAACAATAGTTTAAACAAATTTTCAATTTAAATTTTCAATAGCTTGCTTTTAAAATCCTCTTTAAACCTGCTGAACCTTGCTTCGGGTCAAACCCGAAGATTACTTGGATCAATCCCCGAGTTTCCCTTCTTCTTCCCTTTTTTTTTAAAAACTTAGTTTATTATAAGTTGAAAACACTCAAGACTAAACACCCAAGATCTACTCGAGTTTACACTCGAGTCACAACCCCAAACCCCTAATCCTTCCTTCGAGAGAACCTATCGAACCCAAAACCCACTATGCACTAAAACCAGGTGCACGTGCACTATCGCCCGCGACAACTCCGGCGCTCCTGACCACCCTCAACAAATCGAATACGACGTGCTCTTGCTATTAGCCTATCCACCATCCACGATCGAGCACGGAAACAAAATTGAACCCCTCAGAGCTCCCTGGACCCAAACAAGAAAACTCCTCGAACCCACGTCTTCGATCACCGGAGTGGCTGCAACCCCGGCCACATCTCCACTAGCTTTCTAAGATGCTATTCCCAAAATCCCTAACAACTCGATTCACTCTCAACGCACAATGACCCAAAATTTAGTATTGACATAATCTACGGTAGAAACCCTACTTTGATCGATTCCTGTTACCATGGTGATGCAGAAAATCATTCGCCATTTTTCCAGGCCTCGACAACCTCCCAGCAACCTCCGGTGGCAACCACGAGGTCCCACCACCCTCCAGTCGATAGAAAATTCCCAAAAACCAAAAACCGACCATCTTCGAAATTCTCACCCAAGAACAAATCTAATATTTTTGATTTTCATTTTAAAAATCATATTTTACAAATTCGATTCAGGTTATAAACTTGTATTAGATATTTACAACATTTGATTTAACATGTTTTTAAAATTTCTACCGTGCTATCTAAATTTACAGATAACTTCATACTTATCATGCTTAATTATATTTTTAATACATTGCTTAGGTAAAAACAGACATATTTTGTTCAAATTTTACAACCTATATGTGAATATTTAAAAAGCACTTGATCTTTGATCAAGATTTAAACCTGTCAGTTATAACCTAGGGATATATACAGGGTTTTAGACATGCATACATACACACCTACATATTTATAGCATTCAAACCAAAAATACACACATGAAAACCATTTTCACATCACAAACCATAATTTAATCAAAAGTTAGTGGTTTACTGACATGCATTAACATAGAAATAAATCAAGGGCTGAAAAGTTTGCTCACCTAGGTAAAACAGAGAATCAGAGAAGAAAGCCGGATTGATATTTGTTTTTAAAGCTTGAAAACCAAGTTATTCTGATCTTGCATGCCTGATTTGTATTGAGTTGTATTGGAATTTGAAACTGATCTTGCTTTCCAGATTTGCTTTGTTCTAGTTTCAAAGCTTCCAGGTTTTGATTTTGAAACTTGCTTTTGAAACTTAAATTGCTTTGAACTCTAGAATATGATCTTTGCATTGTTGAATTTTGATCCTGACTTTGTTTTGATTTCAAGTTGATCTGGTTTGCTTTGATTCAAGTTGTTTTGCTCAGGTTATGAGATTTTAAACTGATCTTTTTACTTTGATTTGCATTAGATTTCTTTTGCTTTCCAGGTTTTGAGATTATTTGATTTGAAACTTGATATTAAACGAAGTGCTTTTGAGTTTTTTTTTGAATTTAATTTCTGGTTTTAGTTTCTGATCTTGATTTCTTTTATCTCAGGTTTCTTTGTTTTAAACAATTTGAGAAATGTAAAGTGAAAGATGAAGAAAAGATGAGAATAGGAGATAGTGGGATTTTTTTTATTCTTGTCTTTCATTTTCTTTTATTAATAATTAAAATGAAGGATGAGAAATGACACTTGTAATTCATAAAATAAAACGACTACACTTGTAAATCTACATATTTAAAATAGTTACACTTGTTGGATGGTATTTTAAAATGTTTACACATGTTATCTTTTATTTATGTATATATAATGTTAAAGAAAGTATTTAATCATTTAATTCATTTTCAAATATTATAATTTAAATAAATTTGTATTATATGTTTTAAATGTTATATATATATATATATATATATATATATTTATAACTTAAAAAATATGATTTTAAAATTAATCATACGTTAATAAATAAACACGTTATATGTTATAATTTAACCTTTAAATAGCTTTTGGAAAATTTATTACATCAAATTAATAATATCATTTCCAAATCACAATGTATATATATGTACATACATATTATAAAACAAATTTTTTTATAAATTTTAAAATATAGAGTTCTTTTCAAATCCAATATATTTCCTAAGTATCTACTTTTGAATTTCAAATAAATCCATATACATATATAAACAAACAAATATCTTGTTAATTTGGAAAAGTTAAATTAATTTACAATTTAAATCAACAAATTTATATCAATTACTAAATTTAATTTTACTCAAAAATCGAGATCGTTACATTATTCATAGATTGTATCCACTTTTAGCCATTTGTGTTGTTGTATAACGGCGTCTGAGTCTTGGACGTAAGCTGTGGGTACAGATTGATCTTTCCACTGGCTCCCTATCATATTGGAAATCCAATCCCTACGAGATTTACAGTTTTGATTGTATTCCCAAAATAGCTGTAATGACTTGCAAACATTTCAGCTACCCACTTTTGGTATCATATATTCCATTCAGTATATTCCGTTGACCTAGTCCGGATATATTAACTTAGACTTAGTCCAGATATTGATACCTTATTTGAATATTTGAAAGTGTTTTCAAAAGAATGTCATTAAAAATAATATCAAGTATATTTTGGTATAAAAGTGTTTTTGTTATCATAAGGTAAAAACCCATCCTGTTTATGTGTGGGCGTGGTTTTATGATATACCCTCCTTTTCAAAGGTTTTGATAACATAGTCATTTTAGATTTTGAGTATCTCATGCTGGTTTGTCAAGCCTAATCCGGGTATTTTTAATACTCGGGTCAGATCTGAGTAGTTTCAGGTTGAGTTGAAGACGGTTGGAGTTTCCAAAGGAGAGCTGAAGATCTTCATCGTCATATGGACGTATTTTATTATCCGCTACATCTATTGCATTTGATTTGTTGGTTGTCAGCATTTGTAAGGGCATGTGTTATGACTGTCCCAGCTGAATCTAGGTTAGACTCTGATATTGTATCTAAAATTTTCCACTGTAAAGGTTATTATTGAAATAATATATGTTATTCCATTCGTGTGAGATTCTGCTCTATCTTTATTTTCTTTCTACCCTTAATGATCTGTTTTTTCTTGCAATTTGAGCTGGATATGTGTAGTTTATTGTCGATTCAAAGGGCACGAAAAAATAGGTCATTACATTTCAAGCGTGTTCTAACCATTATAAATAAGAAACTGGCCCCCTCACTTTTATTTACTTCATATTTTAGGAAAAATAGCGAAGCTCAGTCAGTTTATCTCTTCGTAGATTCAGAAAACTCCATTAGGGTTTCAGATAAGAAATCTTATATATTTATATTTATTTATTTTTTATTTTCTCTATATCTTCTCCTCTAAACCTCTAATTTCTAAATCTAACATCCTTTATGGTATATATCAAAAAGAAGAGACATGAAAGGGTTCAATGAAGGCGTGTCAAATCCAAAAGAAGGCAAAGGTAAGGACCTCTGTGAGCGGAAATCTTAGTTTTTCTATTTTATTAAGGGAATAGTGTAGTTTGGATTTGATATATGCCTTCGGAGTTTTTGATCCCAAAAACATCTTAATAAAAATCCTTAAAATTCTTCAAAACAGAAATGTCAACTCTTAGGTTGGAATATTTTTTTTTTTATCAAAGTAATGTAGTTTTGTATAATTTGTAATATATATGTTTACCTTCTATTCCACTTCTTATTTTTTTTCTTTGGATTTGGTTTAGGGATTTGATTAAGAATTGGTGTGTAAGGTATAAAATTTTATTCATAGTTTGCACTGCCCATTTCTATAAATTGAGTAAAAATTCCCTTATCTAATTTTATATAAAAAGGAGTTGAATAGAGTGCAAAACTATTAAATTGTAAGTTTTCACTATTATTGTTTTATTCCATTATTTTAATATAAAATAAGTTGGAATTTGATTCTTAGTATAAGTCTATTGACTGGTTTTGGAATATAGGATTTATTGTAAAAATGCTATTAATGCTATTGTGGAAATGAGACTTGTGTTACAGTGGAAGATTTGACTTTGAATGTTAGTTTAGGGTGTAATCTCTGCATGCCTAGAAATTAATAAGTGCGTACTTATATATATCTATGTATGTATATATATATAACATTAAATGATTAGCTAGGCAAACTCCTGTGTGCTTTTCCAACTGTAACATATTAATTGCATAATGAATTAAGCTAACAATTATCATTTAAATGACCTTAGGAAAGTAATTATTTAGGCGATATAAGAAGGATGGCTTATAAGGCCTAATTAAAGAATATGGTGAGATGTGTGATAATAAACTTAGAGAGTTTTAAGAAATATGACTAAGTTATAAGGATGTGAGGTCAGTTAAAAGCACACAAAAGTTTGCCCAGCTAATTTGGCTACCAGTAGTGTGACTTTAAGACTGATGTGTGAAATTGCCTATAATAAGTGATTACGGATGAAATGAGGTTAGTTCCAATTCTGTAGGGTAAATCTCCCCAGCTAATTTGACCATCAGTTCCTACAAAATAAGTAGGATAACGTGAGATGTCTTCGTGGATATGGGTCATATTACGAAGAACCTGCTTTGGGGAGTTGAAGGTGTTGAGGGTTTGATTGAGGTCTGCCTCTTTTCTTTATATGAAGTATCAAATGGTTAGGATTTGGTCTAGGTACAGTAGAGGGTATCTCGAAAAGGTCCGCTTCAATAAGAAGTATTAAGTATCCGAAGATATTTCCATGCAATGTCAACTAGATAGAGACCTGTGTGAAGTCTACCTTAGGAATTGGTATTAAATGTTGGAGGCTGTACACCATATTTTAGTAACATTATTTAGGATATTTAATTAGCTAAATAAAATAAAATAATGTAAGGCCTTGGTAGACTTGTTAAGAGCTTGTGTATTAGACTTTGGGGGATTATGGGAAAACCATCTCCACCTAGTCGAGTTTTTGTATAACAATAGTTATCAGACTAGTATAGGGATGGCACCGTTTGAGGCATTGCATGGAAGGCCATGGAAATCTCCTGTAATTTGGTTAGATAATAGAGATAGATTAGTCCTTGGTCCGGATTTGGTAAGAGAAGCAGCATAAAAGATTGAGCTGATAAGAGAGAGAATGAAGGAAGATTAGTCTAGATAGAAAAGCTATGCTGATAGAAGACAGAAAGATTTAGAGTTCTCTGCTGGAGATCATGTTTTCGTCAGAGTATCGTTGATGAAAGGTGTCATCAGGTTCGGATAGGGAAGTTAGCACCGAGATTCGTAGGACCGTTTCCTATTATAGAGAGGATTGGGAAGATCGTGTATAGAGTAGAGTTACCGGATAGTTTGGCAGGAGTCTATGATATTTTCCATTTATCTCATCCGAGAAAGTACGTTAGGATCCAGATTTGGCTATAGGATCAACTGTGTTAGAAGATTTTTTAGTGGAAACAGACATGACTGTAGTTAGAAAGTCTATCTGGATAGTCGCGAGAGATGAGAAGAAGTTGAGGAAAAAAATAGTCAGATTAGTGAAGGTTCAGTGGAGTGAAGATGATAAGGACTGTACCTGGTAGATTGAGAATAAAATAAGGGGCACTTATCCTAATTTGTTTAATGGTATGTTTTACCATTGATTGTTTTGATGTGTACCATATTGTAATATTGAGGACGAAATTCTTTAAGGATGGGAGGTTGTAACACCCCATGTTTTAGTAATATTATTTAGGATATTTAATTAACTAAATAAAATAAAATAATGTAAAGTGATTGATGGATTAAGATTTTTGATTTATAGGGGAACCATGCCATGTTAATAAGTAAATCAAAATGAGATAACATGAAATAAAATAGATAAAGGGTTTGGAAGGAGGCAGGTGCAATGGGAACAAGGAAAATCCTTATACCCTAAACCTTAAAACCCCTTAGCTGTGTATCCTCTTAATTCATTCTCATTTGCAAATTAAAACCCTAAAGGCCGACCACCATTTCTGAGAACCAGAGGAAGAAAAAGCCGAGGAAGATTAATCCAATCCAAAGTTATTCAAATCTCAAATCCTAAATCTCAAGCTAAGGTGAATGATGATTACATCTCATTTTCCTAAATGTCTTCGGTTTTAAGTTAAACCCAAAGTGTTTTCCAAGTTTATGCCATGTTTTGGAATAATTAAATGTGTATATATGCTTGTTGATGATTTATGCTTTTTCATATTGATTTTATGATATGTTGATAAGAAATCCCTATTAAATGACATCTAATTGCCTTGTGATTTTAGATTTAGATCAGAAATGATATATTAGAGATGGCTTTCAATTTTCATAATTTTCTGAATTATTGTGGATTTATATAAATTTTCTAGTGTAGAAGATGATTATTTGGGTTATAAATCATTCATGGCTAAATAATTATTTATTTTTGTCTAAAATTTATATATGTTAGAAAACATATTAAAAATGATTTTCTAGAATTTTTGTACAATTTTCCTAAGTGTTTTGGTGAAAATATAAAATTATTTAAGGTATGGGACATAAATGTTTTATATATTTACAAAAGGGGAAGGGGTATTTTATAATTTTTTTTTTAAAATCTTGGTAGCATTTTTGAAATAAAGAAATTGGGTAATTAATGAAAAGTTGACAAACATAGCAGGTACTAAAATGTATTTCTCTTTTTAAGTTAAAGACAAAATTTTCTTATTTTAGTTTGTTTCGCCCCTTTCGGCACCAAGGGTTCCATTCTAAACATCTCGCTATCATTTCTTTCTAAACCAATGCACACGGTATCAATATACTTGGTACGTAGCGAATTGGACAAGTGCGGTAGTAATAGGCTCGAAATTTATGGTTCTGATTGGGTTGAACCATGCCCTTGTTTTAAAATGAAGTTGCACCTGCTTTGCTTTCGACTTTGTTGGCTTTCGACCAAATCAAATTGTTTTAAAGAAATGGTTTGAATGGGTTGCGTTCTTTTGTTTTAATTAACGCTTTCGAAGGGGTCAAAACCACAAGTTGCCGCTTTTCTTACCTTTTGAAGTCAATGGTTTAAAAAGGTATACTTTTTTTTAAAAACTTGGCCACTTCTCCGATGCTTTCGGAAGGTTGGTTTCGACACCATCACTTCTTTACATAAGAATAGCTTTCGAAAGGAATTCTTTCGATTTTAATGAGTTTTAGATCCTTTTGCTCTACTTGAAGGCATAATCCAAATGGTTTCGACCGAAACAGTTTTCAAAGGTTTGGAACGGGAAAAATTTGAATGGTTTCGGAAGGTTTTCACATATTTTAATTGAACCCAAAGGCTTTCGATATTGCTTTCGAAAAGGTTTTAAACGGAGGTTTCAAAGGGGCAGTTTGTGACTCCCTGCCTCTATACCCATGCTAGCCAAGGACACTACGGGGTAATGCCGTCAACTAGCACGGAGAATAAGGCTATTGAGGAGCGACCATCCGTGTAATGGTTTTGTGCAAGGACCGATATGTCAGATAGAATTACATGCATTTCATCTCGAGTGGAAATCCGACATACTGATACAAACTCAAAACTACTACCCAGTGGCTGTAATATCTTCGGAAACAAATATAGAAATAAGCATAACACAAATCAGTTACAGATATCCATATCACAAAGGCGGAAACAAATATGAGTATAACACTAAGAAGCGTTTATCAGAGTAGTGGTCAAACAAGATCCACAATATAACAAAAGAATAGATACAAGTACTAGACAAAAGAATATGTATACATCAAGGAGTCTCTATCTCGATTGTATACCAACAAAAACCACAAATCTGATGTAGTTAGACAAAAGTCATATTGATGGCTCCAAATAAAGAGTCAAGCAGAAGCACCTGTAATATCTCGGTCTGACCCGAGTATTATTTAAAAAGAAAATAATAAACGGATCCGTCTAGCTATAAATATCAGATAAATATGAGATACAACAAAAACGTATGATAACAATAATGTCATACTATGAAAAGTATACATTAGGAAATCTACCAAAATCATACAATATCTCAAGAGTCTCATAAGAGCAAAAAGAATGTCATATTCTTTGTTTTATTCACCAAACCACAAATATTGACATCATATCGCTGTCAATCATAAAAGCTGGTGAAACATAAATTCTAGAAACCATCAACTAGAAATCCAGAAATCGCAAAAGGGGGAGGCCTATCACAAAATGGGAGCATGAAAACTCACAAACACGTGTATCACAAACGGGACGCTATCCCATGGTCGCTAACCACAGAGCCGGTGCAACGACGTAGTACAATATCGGTACGCCCGAGGAACCAGAAACTCTAATAACTCGAAACAACGACGTAGTACAACGGCACGCCCGCTGATCCTGATAAGTCGGAACAACGACGTAGTACAAAGGTACGTCCGATAAACCAAACTCCACAAAAGAATATGGGTCGGTAGCCCACAAAAATAGAGTCGAAACTCAAAATAATACATAGGTCGTTAGCCTATAAAAGAAATAAGACAAAACTAAATAAAACGAGGTACCCTCCCCTACGTGGACAAGAAAACATAGCAAATCGCTAGTCTAAATCACAAAAATGACCATCATCGATCATCGAAGTGTCAACTACACTAAGCTAGTAAATAGATGAGTTTAGCTTCATGTCCCATAACCACTTGGTTAACTTAAGTATTTACAAACAAATTGTAAATCTCCACTCAAAAATTGTCACAAGAGGTTCAATCGAACAAATCCAAGAATTAACGGACGAGGTAAATGCAAGCGTTTCATGCCACTTGTTTTACTAAGCCATTTAATTAGATTTCTCATACGAGTGAGGTAAAGGTTTGTATATACTAGTAGATTGGAAAACGGTTAAAGAAATGAGCTTTGTAATAAAATAGTGTTGAAATCATTTTGATGAAAGAGTTTGATATTTACTACTAGTATAGAAAACCTTTGTATTTTAAAGTGACAAATCATAGAAATGATTGTAGAAACAATCAATCATCAAGATTCACTTCGGAGACATGAATAAAATCCAAAGAAATCGATTACCGAATCCATCGAAATGGATATTCCCAAAAATCCCGATATAAAAGTCATCAAAGTAGATAATAAATGATAATCAACAAATTGGATAATCACGAATCGATAAAATTGGAATTCTCAAGCAAAATAGGCAAATAAAGCCTAAACAGCAGATTCAGACGTCTGAAACCAAGGATTCAGATGTCTGAATGTGGAAAAATAAAAGTTTTCAAGAACAGATATTCAGACGTCTGAACCATTGATTTCAGACGTCTGAAAATAGCTTTTTAAGCCTATTTTCTTTCTGGTTGCATTCGAGCCAATTCAGACGTCTGGAGGTTTGGATTCAGACGTCTGAATACTAGGGAATAAAAATTTCAACTATAATATTCAAACGTCTGGAAATACAAATTCAGACGTTTGAAAATGAATTTCAGGCATTCCCTGAACCTAGGCCAAAGATGGCCAAACGATTATCGGGAGCGATAGGTCGAGCAACAACGACTAAGGATTTATGCCAAGCGACAACCCAGCCTTAAGGGCTCTTCCATACGCCTCGAATATCAATGTCCAAATATCCATAATAGGATTTCATAAAATTAGACCAAAACACCAGAAATTGGAATACTCACCAAATCAATCCAAATCAAAATCAAATGCACATGAATAAGTGTTAGGAATTCATACCTAACAATCAAAGATAGTTATAGACTAAGATGTGAGATAAAAAATCTCACCTTTAAACCCAAAACAAATGAAGAAGAAGCTATAGAGCAATGGCAAGGACAATCACTCTTCAATTCCAACCCAACAAGCTTGAATTTAAGCTTAAAAGAGAAACATTTCCTAAGTTAGGTTTAGGAATTTATGAGATTGAAAAGAGAACGAGTTGGAGAAGATGAAGAGAAAGCTTACCAAAGCTTCTTCTTTGAATTTGGAGTTAAAGCTTGGATTTTGCAAATGGAACTAGGCTTAGGATTTCCTAATTCTTTTTCTCCTCCAACATTTTTATCTAGAGCTTGAGAGTGTTACGAAAATAAAGTGAATGAAGATAAGTGCGGGTGGAGCTAGGGCTTGTGTTAGGATATAGGGCTGAAACCCAAACCAAACCCCAAAGTGATAAAGTAGCAAAATTCTACTTACTCCAAACATATCAATGTTTATACTCAAAAGGGTCGCAAACGTCATTTTGCTCAATGGGGGTTGTCTCGAGTCCCAATTCGACCGTTCGCAAAAAGTAGCTTTTCGGACCATAATCCGGCTAACGATGAAATATTTAAATAAAATATTTAAATATTAAATCGTAAAATATGCGGGTTGTTACACACTCCCCTCCTTAAAGATTGCGTCCTCGCAATCTTAAGAAATAAATGAACAAAAGTAACAACCATAAAAGCATATTAACACAAAAGAAGAAATTTGGAATAAGAAGTTCACCTCAAAGAGCATGAGAAAGTAAGTCTGGATGTGTTCGCTCGATGAATTCTCTAGATTCCCAAGAACAATCCTTAGGGTTTGAAGACCATTGAACCTTCACAAGAGGAACATCTTTATTTCGAAGGCGTTTAACCTCCAAAGCAATGATTCGAATAGGATATTGCTCATACGTTAAATTAGGCGAAACTTCAATTTCTTCAACAACACCGGCCTCAAGAATAGAATTGGAATCTCGAAGGCATTTCTGTAACTAAGAAACATGAAACATGTCATGAATAACAGAGAATTGAGCCGGTAATAAAAGACGATAAGCCACAGAACCAATACGTTCAGTGATTGGAAATGGACCAATATATCGAGGTGTTAATTTTTTCGATCAATTGAAACGCACAACACCCTTTACAGGTGAAACACGAATAAACACAAAATCTCGCACAGAAAATTCTAGTTTCCTCCTTCGGTTATCGGCATAGGATTTTTGCCTACTCTGGGCTTCTTTCATCCTATGATGAAGAAGGTCAATCTTTTCTATGGAATCACGAATAAAATCTGGACCTAAAACCAGCCTCTCACCAGCCTCAAGCCAACAAAAAGGAGATCGGCATGGCCTCCCATAGAGTGCCTTGAAAGATTCCATACCAATACAAGATTGGAAGCTATTATTATAGGAAAACTCAATAAGAGAAATATGATCTTCCCAGCTTCCACCAAAATCAAGAACACATGCCCAAAGAAGATCTTCAAGAGTTTGATTCACACGCTCGGTTTGTCCATCGGACTGAGGATGATAAGCGGTGCTAAAATTAAGCTTCGTTCCCAAAGCTTTTTGAAGACTCTTCCAAAATCCACTAGTAAACAATGGATCACGATCACTAACAATAGAAGTAGGAACTCCATGCAATTTAATACTTTCTTTAATAAAGAGTTGGCCAAGAGAGGTACAATCCGATTGGACCGAACGGGAATAAATGGGCGGATTTTGTAATTCTATCAACTATCACCCATAAGCTATCATGACCCGAACGAGAACGGAGAAGGCCGTCAATAAAATCCATGCAAATTTGATCCCACTTCCACATTGGAATTTCTAAAGGTTGCAATAACCCACGGGCTTTTGATGCTCGGCCTTGACAAGTTGGCAAGTCATGCAACGCTTAATAAAATTAGCAATATCAGATTTCATTCCATCCTAATAATAAAGTCGCTTCATATCCGCGTACATTTTGCTACTACCGGGATGAATGGTAAATTTAGAACGATGAGAATCTTCTAAAATATCTTTACGAAGATCACTAATATCTGGCACGATAGGTCTACCAAATTTTTGAATACCGCCGCGAGCATCAATATCCAAGTCTTTGAAACCTTCAATATTAATTTTATCCCTACAACTTTGGCTAAGATGAGCCAATTCACGATCTAGCTTTTGGGCTTCAAGGATGCAGTCTAAAAGAGAAGGATGAGCCTCAAGGCTACATAAAACAAGAGATGAACATAAATAGGATTCACGATCTCGAATCTCACAAGTGGATAAAGTCTCGAGATCATTCCACTCAGATATCATCATAGAAACAACCGCTTGTTGCTTACGGCTAAGTGCATCGGCAACACGATTTCCCTTTCCGAGAGTATAAAGAATATCAAGATCATAAGATGCAAGGAATTCAGGCCAACATTGTTGACGCAAATTAAGTTCCTTTTGAGCAAATAAATACTTCAATGATTTATGATCGGTGTAGAGAACAAATTTCTCTCCCAAAAGATAATGACGCCAAATTCGAAGGGCGAAAACAATAGCCGCGAGCTCTAAATTATGAGTGGCATATCTAGTCTCGGCAGGCTTCAATTGCCTAGAAGCGTAAGCAATAACACGTTCTCTTTGCATAAGAACGGCTCCCAAACCAACATGACTAGCATCGGTATAAGCAATAAAATCTTGGTTTCCCACGGGAATCACAAGAATAGGAGCATCGGAAAGGAGTTCTTTTAATTTCTGAAAAGAAGCTTCACATTTGTCCGACCAAATGTTTTTAACTCCCTTCTTTGTCAAACTAGTAAGAGGCACGGAAATTTTAGAAAAGTCTTTTATGAAACGGCGGTAATAGCCTGCCAATCCCAGGAAACTACGGATTTCCATCACACTCCCCGGTCTCTTCCAATTTTGAATCGCTTTAACCTTTGAAGGATCCACGGAAGTTCCGGATTCGGAAATAATACGACTGAGAAACTTCACACGAGATTGCCAATAATGGCATTTAGAAAATTTTGCTTTTAATTAATTACTCCTAAGAGTATCCAACACAATCCGAAGATGCTTTTCATGTTCCTCCTAGGTTTTTGAATACACAAGAATATCATCAATAAAGATGAGAACAAATCAATCGAGGAAGTCTTTGAAAACTCGATTCATAAGGTCAACGAAATAAGCCGGAGCATTCGTTAAACCAAATGGCATAACAAGCCATTCGTAAGATCTATAACGAGTACGAAACGATGTCAAAGGAATGTTGTCCTCTGCAATCCAAAGCTGATGAAAACTGGTTGCTAAGTCTAATTGTGAAAAGACTCTAACACCACTATGTTGGTCGAATAAATCATCAATCCGAGGTAAAGAATATTTATTCTTAATAGTAAGATCACTAAGCTTGCGGTAGTCAATGCAAAGCCTAAGTGTACCATCGAATTTCTTCACAAAAATAGCAGAAGCTCCCTAAGGAGAGGAACTAGAACGAATAAATTTCTTCGTCTCCAATTCGGATAATTGTTTGCGCAGCTCCTCATTTTATTTATTGGACTTTCGATAAGGAGGACGAGTGATAGGTAGAGCTTCAGGGATTAGATCAATTCTGAACTCAATTGCTCGCTTAGGTGGTAATCCTAAAACGGGCTCAACTATGTCAGAAAATTCACGAACAACGTGAATAAGAGAAATGACATCTTCCTCATCATCATTATCATCATCATGAGGATTTAAAGAATATAAAGATGTTGTGAAGTTGGAATCCGAATTCTTAAGAACAATAGAAATCTGCTTAACAGATAGAGGATGTCGAAGATGAATAGTCCGCTCAGGACATAGGATATGGGCTTCATAACGGTTTAGCCAATCCATTCCCAAAATCATTCCGAAGCCCAAGTAACGCATGACATGCAAATCGGCTCGGAAAGAAAAATCACACAAAATAATCTCGACATCTTTACAAAGCAAGATAATTGTTGCGGATCCACCGACCGGATTCGCAATTCTCAAAGAAGTCATTAAAGCCAAAACTCTCAAAGAAAAAGTATCAATAAGCTCTTTTGATATAAAAGAATGGTACGCACCCGTATCAAAAAGAACTCGTATAGGTTGATCACGAAACATAATAATTTCATCAAGGATAGAATGAGAAATACCTTGACCATGAGAAGTGTGGGCTTGCACAACATTTAGCTTTCCCTCCTTCTTGCCTTGAAGTTTGGGACATGAGGATAGAAGATGACTCGAACCTTTGCGATAACGGCAAAAGAGAGGTTTCGGACTTCTATTAGCATAATGGTCCTTAGAAACACAATTGCAGCACTGCCCACTACTAGGGGTAGGAGTCCTTGCTACCGAAGCTACTTGCTTCTCTTTCTTGTTGGGATATGGGCCTTTGAAATTAATAGGACTTTTCATGTTGTTGTTGAAGTTTGGTTTGGCACCCACAACTTCAACATCACTTTCCTTATCTGCCTCTTCAAGTTGAAGAGCGATATCAATAAGTTGATCAAAAGAAACTTCTAACTTTAGAAGTAATGGCTTCTTGAGATTTTTATTCAAGCCATAAACAAATATCTGATTCTTCTTCAATGGGGTATTAATGTACTCAACCCCATATTTAGAAAGAGATTCGAAAGATGTGACATATTCCATCACAGAAGATTTACCTTTAACAAGGTAAATAATATGACGGGCCAAAGTCACCTTTTCAGCTTCCGGCACAAACTCTGATTCGAATCTTCCCCGGAATTTCTCCCAGGTAAGAACCGCTTCAATAATTTCAGAAATAAGAAGCTCATACCAATCTAATGCTCTTTCTTGGAGCATGCTAGAAGCCACTTGGACTCGATGAAGATCAATAAGATTCATGCGAGAAAAGATGCGATCGCATGCTCTAAACCAAGCTTGGACTTCGATAACGCCCTCGGAACCCCTGAACGGCTTTCCACCCAAATTTGTGCAATCATTGCACAGGCGTGCAAATCCGTATTTTGGGTGAGTAGGCTCTGGAATGGGTCCGACAGCTTGAGCGTTCCTTACAAGATCAAGAAGCTGTTGTGCAGACATAAATACTCCATCCTAGGGAGTAGCACTAGATTGACCGGCGCCGGGACGGCCTGGTCTAACCATTTCTCTTCTTTAGGAAAGAAAGAAAGAAGAAGAAAAGGTTATCCTCAGAATGAATACCAAACAATAATGATTGATAAAACAAGGCATCACAAAGAAAATAGGATAGAACGGGTCCAATTACTCGAATAAAATCTTAAGGCACGACTCCTAAGATGGACTTAGGACGATGATCCTTGTTATAATATTTCATATTGTTCTGAAGTTTGGCTCTGATACCAAGCTGTGACGCCCCACCTCTATACCCACGCTAGCCAAGGACACTACGGGGTAATGCCATCAACTGGCACGGAGAATAAGGCTGTTGAGGAGCGACCATCCGTGTAACGATTTTGTGCGAGGACCGATATGTCAGATAGAATAACATGCATTTCATCTCGAGTGGAAATCCGATATACCAATACAAACTCAAAACTACTACCCAGTGGCTGTAATATCTTCGGAAACAAATATAGAAATAAGCATAACACAAATCAGTCACAGATATCCATATCACAAAGGCGGAAACAGATATGAATATAACACTAAGAAGTGTTTATCAGAGTAGTGGTCAGACAAGATCCGCAATACAATAAAAGAATAGATACAAGTGCTAGACAAAAGAATATGTATACATCAAGGAGTGTCTATCTCGAATGTATACCAACAAAAACTACAAATCTGATGTAGTTAGACAAAAGTCAGATTGATGGCTCCAAATAAAGAGTCAAGCGAAGCACCTGTAATATCTCGGTCTGACCCGAGTATTATTTAATAAGAAAATAATAAACGGATCAGTCTAGCTATAAATATCAGATAAATATGAGATAGAATATGAGATATAAAAAAACGTATGATAACAATAATGTCATACTATGAAAAGTATACATTAGAAAATCTACCAAAATCAGACAATATCTCAAGAGTCTCATAACAGCAAAAAAATGTCATATTCTTTATTTTATTCAACAAACCACAAATATTGACATTATATCGCTGCCAGTCATAAAAGCTGGTGAAACACATATTCTAGAAATCATCAATTAGAAATCCAAAAATCGCAAAAGGGGAAGGCCTCACAAAATGGAAGCATGAAAACTCACCACCACGTGTATCACAAACGGGACGCTAACCCATGGTCGCTAACAATAGAGCCGGTGCAACGACGTAGTACAATATCGGTACGCCCAAGGAACCAGAAACTCAAATAATTCGAAACAACGACGTAGTACAACGGTAATCCCGTTGATCCTGATAAGCCGGAACAACGACGTAGTACAAAGGTACGTCCGATGAACCGAACTCCACAAAAGAATATGGGTCGCTAGCCCACAAAAATTAAGTCGAAACTCCAAATAATACATAGGTCGTTAGCCTATAAAAGAAATGAGACGAAACTCAATAAAATGAGGTACCGTCCCCTACGTGGACAAGAAAACATAGCAAATAACTAGTCTAAATCACAAAAATGACCATCATCGATCATCGAGAAGTGTCAACTACACTAAGCTAGTAAATAGATGAGTTTAGCTTCAAGTCCCATAACCACTTGCTTAACTTAAGTATTTATAAACAAATTGTCAATCTTCACTCAAAAATTGTCACAAGAGGTTCAATCGAACAAGTCCGAGAATTAACCGACGAGGTAAACGCAAGCGTTTCATACCACTTGTTTTACCAAACCGTTTAATTAGATTTCTCATACGAGTAAGGTAAAGGTTTGTATATGTTAGTAGATTGGAAAACGGTTAAGAAACGAGCTTTGTAATAAAATAGTTTGAAATCGGTTTATGAAAGAGTTTTGATATTTACTACTAGTATAGAAAACCTTTGCATTTTAAAGTGACAAATCATAGAAATGATTGTAGAAACAATCAATCATCAAGATTCATATTCGAAGACGTGAATAAATCCAAATAAATCGATTACCGAATCCATGGAAATGGATATTCCCAAAAATCCCGATATAAAAGTCATTAAAGTCGATAATAAATGATAATCAACAAATCAGAAAATCACGAATAGATAAAATTGGAATCCTCAAGCAAAATAGGCAAATAAAGCCTTGACAACAGATTTAGACGTCTGTAACCAAGGATTCAGACGTCTGAATCTGGAAAAATAAAGTTTTCGAGAACAGATATTCAGATGTCTGAACCATAGATTTCAGACGTCTGAAAATAGCTTTTTAAGCCTATTTTCTTTCTGGTTGCATTCAAGCCAATTCAGACGTCTGGAGGTTTGGATTCAGACGTCTGAATATTGGGGAATAAAAATTCCCAGTATAATATTCAGACGTCTGGAAATACAAAATCAGACGTCTGAAAACTGAATTTCAGGCATTTCCTAAACCTAGGCCAAAGATGGCCAAACGATTATCGGGAGATCGGACGAGCAACAAAGACTAAGGATTTATGCCGAGCGACAACCCAGCCTTAAGGGCTCTTCGATACGCCTCGAATATCAATGTCCAAATATCCATAATAGGATTTCATAAAATTAGACCAAAACACCAAAAATTGGAATACTCGCCAAATTAATCCAAATCAAAATCAAATGCACATGAATAATGTTAGGAATTCATAACTAACAATCAAAGATAGTTATAAACTAAGATGTGAGATAAATATCTCACCTTTAAACCCAAAACAAATGAAGAAGAAGCTATAAAGCAATGGCAAGGACTCACTCTTAAATTCCAACCCAACAAGCTTAAATCTAAGCTTAAAAGAGAAACATTTCCTAAGTTAGGTTTAGGAATTTCTGAGATTGAAAAGAGAACGACTTGGAGAAGATGAAGAGAAAGCTTACCAAAGCTTCTTATTTGAATTTGGAGTTAAAGCTTGGATTTTGCAAATGGAACTAGGCTTAGGATTTCCTAATTCTTTTTCTCCTCCACCATTTTTATCTAGAGCTTGAGAGTGTTAGGAAAATGAAATGAATGAAGATAAGTGGGGGTGGAGCTAGGCCTTGTTTTAGGATATAGGTCTGAAACCAAACCAAAGCCCAAAGTGATAAAGTAGCAAAATTCTACTAACTCTAAACATATCAATGTTTATACTCAAAAGGGTCGCAAACGTCATTTTGAACTCAATGGGGGTGGTCTCGAGTCCCAATTCGACCGTTCGCAAAAAGTGACTTTTCGGACCATAATCCGACTAACGATGAAATATTTAAACAAAATATTTAAATATTAAATTGTAAAATATGGGGTTGTTACATAGTTCCCCTATGATTTCGAAAGGTGTTGATGGAGGTTTCCGATGGTTTCGAAAGGTTGAAGAGGGAAGGTTTTTCTAATATTTTTGGAGGCAGTTTTAAAGTGTTTTAAACGAAGTCTAAGGTTTTAATGCTTTCAAAAGGAAGGTTTTTCATGGGTTTAGAAAGATTTTTAGAATGGTTTCGAAAGGAAGGTTTTGGCCTTTTGACCTAGGTTGAATAAAGGGTTTTACTTGGTTTTGAAAGGGGTGCTTTCAATGGATTCCAATGGGGTACTTTCAAAAGTTAAATGTTTTCATCAACAATGGTTTGAGTAGAGTATATATAAATAACATCGCAATGTGATTTTTAGTAAAGCATAGAGATTATATATTTTTGTTGTTTAAATTTGGTTTAAATGGTTTTAAATCTGTTTTAAATGAAAAGGTTTTCAAGGAAAATTTTGGAAAGGTATCCCTAAGTCAAATGACTCAGATATTAAAATACCAAATAGGACTAGTATAGAGTCATGCCCTATACATTAGCTATTAGCCCCAACTAATTTAGTCCAAAATTCCAGTGTACAGGGCTTTATCACATGAAACTAAAATTATGATTACTCATAGAAGGGAATATATGATTGTATACAGATAGGTTATTGGTGAGCCCGCAAAAACATTAGGATCAGGTGACCCTGGAAGATGTTAAGTTTGGGACAGACTATCCAGAAGAGAACTATTTAATAGATAATTAAGGACAGACCATCCAAAAGAGGTGTGTCTAACAAATGTTAGATTGTTTTGTCATATTGTCTGGTAGGCTCGAGTCATCCAAAGGTTAGTAGTTAGATAAATAAAACTATAATGTTCGGACAAATAGTCCATTTGTTACATGATATCTATGTTTACATAATAATGCTTTCCAGTTTTAACTAGTTTTGGTTACAGGAATATGATTCACAAAAGATATGTTTTTAAAGGTTATTAGTGAGGGGAAACCCATTCCACTAAGAAGCATGGTCTCACTTTATCAAATAACCGAGATTTATAGTATTATTCGCACCAGACTTTATGTCTGACTCGAAGTTTCTGTTTTCCCCTTAAACTCTTGGTGCTCAACATTGAATTGAGTGGGCTAAGGGTTAAAGGTTTTACAAGTTTTTAGTAAGTTGACGAATAAAGATTCCAGGGACAAGCAATTGGCTGACAGATGGCTATTTAGGAGTTGTTGTTTTGTTTAGTTTTCTCTCGCTGTGTTGTATTTAAGAAAGTTATGCATACATAGTACTCTGGTCAACCAGTAGGGCATCATCATATGTCTCTCTTGGCGTATTTATGTAATACTTATATTTTATCTGAGCCTGTGAAACAATTATGGGACTGTGTAATTTGAAAAGTTAAACATGTGTTTTGGAAATGTAATGTGAAAAGATGTTTTCAAAATCTGTGATTTTATTTTATATTTAAATGCTTCTGATATTATGGATATCATTAACATTGCCATATTTAGTCGCCGGAAGTTAATACTATGGGTGACTTCAGCATCTGTAGCGCTTAGCTTTTGGCCTCTAGATATGAGATGTTACAAGGACCTACGTCAATTGAGGTCTTAAATTATACTTATCCTAGTTGAGGTTAACAGAAATTAAATCTAAAATTTGACTTAAATTAATTATAACTAATTTTTCTAAGATAAAATTGAGGAATTCATATTTATAATTATTTTGATTCCAAAATGAAAAATGTATTGGATTGAAATAAATATGGAAATTTATAAAAGGATTTCCAAGTAATGCTGGATAAATTGAGAACTTAAAAAAACAACAAAATTATGTGGTTTTATTCTTAAAAATAATAACATAAGAATAATTTTGAGAAAATGAGATAGTAAATATATGGAAAAAAATTTGTAATTTAAAATGTGAATTTTTCCTAGATTTATTCACTTATTTATTTTAAATGAAGATTTATGATTAATATTTTCCATTTCAAATTATTAACAAATGTTGAAAATTTAATAAAATATCAATATAGAGTTTTGGTGTTTAATAGAAATTTTAAAATTAATAGTTTATTTTTATAAAATAATAATAATGACATAAGAATATTTTTTATTTAAAAAAGTTACATTTAATTATGCAAAATATCTCAGTATTTATACATATGGGCATTTTTGATATATTGTTGCTTTATAGAATTTGAGAAATCAATTTATATTTTATAAAACATTATTTGTAATAAAAATTAGTGTTTTAAAAGATAAAACAAAGGGATTATCAACATTTTTCTTGGAAAATCAGTTATATTTCTCTTATTTGGTCAATGTCATACCCTTTTGGCCCAGGTACTAAGAAATATGAAATGAGAAAACAAGTTTTGTACGTCGTTCTTCTTCATTCTCATTTCAGCTCAAAAACTTAAAACAAAATCCTCTTATTTCTATAACCCTAAAAAACAAAATTAATCCCTAAATCAAGTATAAATCAAAGGGCTTTTGATCAATAATCATAGAAATCAAAAGAAGGTAATCTCCTCCGTCTTCCAGTATCGTTATTGATCTTAGTTTTGATGAGGGTTGTAATTCTTTTCTCTTGCAAATTCTAAAATTAACCTTGGTAGTCGTCAAGAAAGCTATCGTAGGAGAATCCAGGCTTTTACTACCAATTCAAGTTCAAGTTCGGTGAGTTAATCTCACACATGTAGCCTATAGATGAATGCTTATCGCCATTATTAATTGAATGAATCTATTGTTGAAATGATCTCAACCTCTTATGTTATTTTCATCTTTTTCTATGAAATTCTCTATTTGTTGAAAACCAACATCATATAATCATGATTTGCATCAAATTTTGCATGTTTGCATGCTTGTTTGAATGTTAGTTCAGTGCATTTGAGGTTAAGGCGAAAATCAGCGAAGAAATCACCGCAAACGGGCAATCCAAGCACCACCGGTAATGCCTGGGGCTAAGCTTAGGCATGCCAACTAGTGCACCTATCATGAAGACTTGGGATGAGAGCTAGGTCACGCCGTTTCGGGCTCCGTTTGCTCCCGTTTTCTCCTTCATTCCCCCGTTTGATCACTTGAACCAAATTGTTTGATTTTGATGCTTTTTTATGCCGATTTTAACGTTATTTATGGATTTTGATTTGTGAATTTGAGAATTCATTTTGAAGGTATTATATCATAGAAATGCTTTATGGGTTCATGGAGATTATACACAAGTTTCTAGCACAGTCTCATTTAGAATTGAAAAAAGGCTAAGTTTCGAATTAAAGTATTTTATTCAAATATCTTCTAGTACAACTATAATAGTTTATATACATATTTTATTATTTATTATAATGATAATGGTTTCATATTAAGATGGGAACATATTCCAAATTACTCTTATTTATACTTATGTATGAAGATATTTTGCAAAGGCTTTCCAATATATGTATTATTAACCTGAAAAATGGATCAACACCTGGATTAAGCGTGAAAGCCCCAGCCCTATTTCTTAAGGCAAATAAAATAGAAAAAGCAATAGTAAATTGTAGAAATAGTATAAAGACGAGAGATTTTTATAGTGGTTTGGCTACTAATGAAGCCTAGTCCACTTTATTGCATTTATTGATCAACAACTGCTACAAGAGAGTTTGGATTATAATATGATTCTTCTTCTTTAAGTTAGATTAAGCCACCATCGTTAGAAGAAAAAGGAGGATATCGGTTGTCTCTTAATGGCTGTTGTGTGGTAGACGAAGAGTGAAGAAAAAATAGCACAAATGCAGCAGAGATTAGGTTAGGAACCCCCTTTCCATTGAAGATAGAATGCTATTTATAGGATTTAGAGAACACTTGGGCTGGAATCATTGGACAAGAAGCCTGTAATCGTCCGTAGGAAGAAGCCCAAAAAGTTTGGAGTGATTTTGGGCTAACATTTTGGATCGATACCTATCTAAAAGGATCGAATCAGTATCGATCCAAAAAGTTGTGCAATTTCTGCACAATTTCTATCTAGTTGGGCTTCCCTACTTGCTTGTGAAGATCTCCATGTAATTTCATAGCTTGCTGACTTGTTTGATGATGATTCACTATGGGTTTGAATGAACTGTAGCTTGATTCCGATAACTCTTTACTTCTTGAACTCGGATGCTTGGATTGTTGCCAAACTTGGTAGATAAGCTTAGTAGATAGGTAGAAACATAATGAAAGTGGTTTGGAGGAACCAAAAGCAAACTATTTAGAACGGATTGGTACCAATCCACAGTTTTAGTGTATTTTTAGGTCAAACTTCCAAGGTCCCTTTATCTCGTACTTTGTCAATTTTTGAATCGTTCTGACATAATCTGAATGTTCCAACTCCCATTGGATTCTGCTTGGTTAAAAACCCGATTAACATTCGCCCCTAGAGTACGCTATCATTAAAAACAAGGTGTACTCTAAATTATTTATCTTTGAATTTCTATTTTAAGGAGTTTAATTGGTCGTGTCTGGCCATCTTACAAAGCTATTTATAATATACTGGCTAACTGTCTAGACCTTAGTTGTGAATCTCCATTATTTGTAACTTTGGAGTGATCTCGACTCGATAATTTCCAAAATGAATACGAACATTGAGTAGCTCAAATAGGGAAAATTTGAGTCCATTTGGGGAAGAAAATTTGGATCGGATTGGTACCGATCTAGTTACTCTATAATATTTTCACATTTCACTTTCTTTTTACACTAACTGACCCACCACTTTTCTTCCTTTCCATTCGACCCAAATCTCCGTCCTCCAATCGATCCGATCCTTTCAAGCCTTTTGCGTAACGATCCAAGCCCAACATCCATTTAGGAGCCACCGTTGTTGATCTTGCCACATGCTGCTGCATCCTGGAGCCACCGCCATCTAGATTACGCCTATTTTGAGGCGCTGCCAATCCAAATCATCTAATACCTAAGTTTGGGATATCTTGAATCAGAGATTAAATCAGTCTTCTCAATTTCAAAGGCCAGTGAAGTGGATTTTGCGTATTATTACATTATCAATTGGTGATGAAGTAGTGTTGGCGACGGATGCCGAGGAAGACTCGAGCCCATTGTGACTTTGTGCAAAAAGATAGTAAATCGAGTCTTGAATTCTTAACGAAACGAAGCTAGGGTTTTTCCCTGGTGCTCGGTATGTTTTGCTATTTTCATCCATGGAGTCAGAATTAACTTTCACCCAGCTACACAGTCGATCTCGGCACAGTGTCTTGTGGAGCGATTATTGTTTGTCTGGGTGGTGATATTGGCTTGGGGTAGCATCTTGTATGCAGCTGATGCTGATATCACTTTCCAGAGAACTAAAATCGACTTATATTGAAAATTATCTACTCGATTAGGACCCATCGACTTATAGTTGTTTGCTTTGGATTGGTCCCATCATTGCATAGTTGGCGTACCTAGAATAGGAAAGGCTTTTTGTGTCACTTCGGACAGCGGATCTGTATCGATCGTTGATCGATAACGAGTAAGTATAGAAGAAAAGAAATTAATATGTGATACAGATCACACTCTCCACTGTGAGTGATCCATCTATATTGAATGATTTTTTCACAGCGTTCAGGACAACGAACCCACTCTCACTTAGATCACGCATCACACGCACCCCTGGTTAATACTTGGAATCTGATTGGTGTTTGGTACATGTTAATTATCTTCTGAATTTCAAGTATCAACTACGCTAGATTCTATAGTTTAGAGATTGGTCAAACCTGACCATTTTGAACATAAGCTTTCTTATATAGAATGATGGGCAAATCATCTGTGTGCAAATCAGTTGGGGGAAATTCACCACTTTCTAAAGCGGAGTCATCTTCAATTCTAGTCGGATCCACTGCTTCCGTAACTTTAGGTCAAACCTGATTCTAGTCGGGCCCATCATCGATCACACTCCTCCTAACTTTAGAGTTTTTCTTGATCCTCCGAAGAAAGCTCCTTCAATGCTTACACACCAGATTTTGTGAAGCATTTGCTCGCAATATGGTATCTCAGAGGATGTCATAGTTCTACCATCGATAGGAGAATTTGCTTATAGGCCACCTTTTGGATACGTGGCTTGCCACCATATATATGTTTGTATGGAATAGTGCCCCCATTCAACCACTTCTTAATAAAAATGCTTCAGAACATAGGTTCAGCCTCATTCGAACTTCTTCCAAATGGATATGCTATGCTGACGTCCCTATATGTTCAATTACACTCAATCGTGCCCCGAGTTTTGCTGAGTTGCATTATCTTCTATTATTCAAAAAGAGAAAGGCAAACACTTCACTCGTTTATATCGAGGCGCAATGTAGCTGTAAACATATACTGGATCTTCCCAGCAAAGTTCTTCATACAAAAACTAGTTCTTTTTCGCTACATGTCCAAAGGGATTAACCTGTCTATGGACCACGGGGTGTAAGTTTCTTTCACCATGCTTGGAACTTCCTTTAATTGCTGTAAGTCTTCTGAATGATCATATATTCCATATAGTTTTTCCAAAGATTAACAAGGATCCGACACTTGGCACTATTCCTAGTGCCCTAAAAGTGGTTGATACTTAAGAGCACACAATTAGGTTCTTGCTTATAGGCGAAAATCTCCATCGATGTGGGCTTTTATACGGTGGGATGTCTGTTGGATTCGTCAGCGCACCTTCCTGCTCTAGAGCCCGGACCCATTTTGTTTCCTTTTTCTATGATTCTGGTGAAGAGGATGACGAGGAAGAAGAAAGTGACCCACTCGATGGGTCAAAGAAGCCCCCTGAGAAGATCCAAATTCAATTCAGGGTCGACGGTCCACTTAAAATGCCACCTATCCCTGAGGAGAAAGAAGAAGAGTTTATCTAACCAAGGGCAAGGCTTCGTTGATTGAAGGGAAGGAGGAAGGAGAGATCAGTGAGGAGCATCCCATGAACGAGGAAGAAATAGATTGAGATTCTGATGTGGGTGATGTCAACATAGGCAAAAAGGCCTCGAAGTTGAGCCCTGGACATGCTCCCTCACCACCTTCAAAAAAGCACATTGAAAGAGCTTCTCCTAAGGAAGAATCTACATCAAGATCTCCGTTGCAAGGTGTCAATATTGAATTGGGAGATAAGAGAAACATCTTTGTTAATATGGGTAACTTGATGGACGACTTCACTTCGGAGTGGTTGCCTTCCCAGCTTATTCAAATCATCCCTATAGGAATCAATGTCCCGACGTTAGTCGGTAATCGATCTAATTTTTGTATTCTACCAGGGTCGTTAAACTTTAGCACACACTTCACTAGGATCGCACACTTCTATATTATTATTTTCTATGATGTTTTAGCTCATCAAATGCCTCGTTCCTAAAGTCGTTCATTTGCGGCAGGAATCATGTCCCATGGCTTCTACAGTGATCTTGATCAAGCATTAGTGTCTCAGTGTTCGTAGAGACACTCTTCTATGTATCATGCTTCTCGAGAGACTTATAAGGAGAAGAAAAGGAGGAAGGACAAGGAGGCGGAAGAGCGTAGTCGAGTTGAGAAAGATCAAGGCCGTGATTGAGGGAGTCGTTATGAGAAGAGGAAAAGCTTGTCTAAGCAGGAAGATCCATTAGAAAGGCCGAAAAGGGACCAAGTGTGACAACCTATTCCGCATCTTCTTTCTTCCTCTGGGATAAGAATTCTTGCTTCCTGTGTCGTCACCTCCTCCACTCATGTTTCTATGACCGCCTCCCTCCCAAATTTAAGGCTTGCGCCTTACATTCTCCCCGTTAGGCCCCTGCATGGGCAAGCTGCCTTCCCTAACTTGTTTTAAAGGGGGTTGTTTTTAACAAGGATAATTTGAAGTCGGTTCGTGTTGAGTCCTCTTCACCCTATCTCCAAGCAATTTAGAGTGGTTTGGAGCAAGTCGACTGGTGGGAAAAAGTATGCATGCACCTGTCCACTATCAATCAAAACAACCACAAGAAATTCTCTCTTTCGAGTCTGAAAAGGATGACTACGATAAGCAGCTTGCAGACTGTGACGATGAGGCAGAGAGGCTAAAGAGAGAGAGTATTATGCTCTCAAGAGAGAGAGAGAACAAAAGTGCTTCTTTGTTTAAAGAGCTAAAAGAATCCACTGACTAGGCCATGCTCATATTCATAGAAGAAATAAAGAAATGCTACACTAATGAGGCGGCCTTAAAAGAAAAGCTAAGGATATGCAGGATGATGGTTGAAACGCATAAGAAAGCCATCGCCGAACAAGCTTAAGAAATTGCCTCTCTTCGCAAGCAAGTTTTGACTTTAGATGTTGAGAAAAAGAAGGTGGTAGTGGAGAAGGCTAGCATGAAAGCCGGCTTTTCACAGCTTCAAGATACCTTCGCAAAGAAGATGGAAGGCTTAGATGCTACTATTTTGGGCTTTTATGTTAAATCCACGCTGCATTAAGGGAGTCTAGTTACATGGGTCTGTTGTTCCCCCATACGCTTGTTGTAGTATGGGAGGAGATTCTGGCCCGATTCTAAGACATAGGTGGCAGTTACACTGAAGAAGAGTTGGTTCGAGCATACCTGAACAAAGAATCCCACCAAGCTTTAGTAAAGGGATGGGAAATCTTAAGAGTAGAGAGGGAATGAGAAGCCATCAATGTCGTGGTTGTTGCTAAAATAATAATCGAGCATTTTCCTTCAGACCCAGGTGAGCCATCTTTGCATCTCCAAGTTGATGAGGGAACCGCTCCTACTTCTCCTATAATTGTGAAGCCATCAAAGGAGGGTAACGGTGAAGGCTTTGAAGTTGCGGCGCATAAGCAGACCTCCATAGCAGGTAATTTCCTTATCTCTCCCGCACTTAAAGACTTTCAATTTAAAGCTAATGAAATTACAAAGATAAATGCCCTTTATTATGATATTATAGGTAAATCCTCTCTTTCTTCTGACTTACCTCCTCATCACGATGTTGGATCGAATGCCATTCTGATCGCATCAACTATTATCTCCACATCTAGCTCGCAGCTCAGTTCGAACTCCGAGAAAATTACAGTGCTAAATGGCTTGGAAGACCCTTTTTTATTCCAAGAGAAAGACTTGGCAGCTACTAACATACGAGATCAGACGGATCAAGATAAACCATTGGACAAAGCAAAGGCCGAGTAGTCGAATATCGAACAGTAGATGATAGCTCTAAAGAAGGAGAAGGTTGAAGAGGAAAAAAGTTGTCAAAGTGTTCTCTAAGATCTTGCAAGCATAAAAGAGAAGGAGGATCTGCTTGTGGCCCTGTTTTAGAGAGAGAGATCACCCTTCGGGGAGTGAAGCATGAGAAGTTGCTGATCAGAGGCGGAAAAGGCAATAGGGGAAGTAGTGACAAGAAGCTGTGAATTTCTTTTTGCTTGCTTTTTGTAAAAGTGCAGAGTCTGCACTTAGCACTTCCTTTTTTTGTCGTAATAGTGGTGTTTGTGTTTTCCTTTTTTTTCCTTTTCTTGGCTGATATTGTATGAGCATGACCCTTGCTATTTGTTGTTGTACATGAAAAACATTATAAGTAATAAAACAGTTGAACTTTTGATTGCAGCTTCACTTTTCTACTTATCTATGTTTCATGATTCATGCACTTATGCCACTCTTTTTCTATTCATCATTGTTTTCTTTAGTCCCATAATTACTACCAAAAATTTTTGTTTGGAGTAACAAAACTAAGAAATGTTTTCTACTTTGGTTGAGTGTTGGTATGTGCCCCTAGTTTACGAGGCTGTTTATTCCGAACACTTGATACGAGATTGGGTGCCCCCAGTCAGGTCCATACTGCAACTCCTATTTTTGGGAGTTTCTGGCTTGAGATACCCGTAATGCTCTTTTGCGGCCTCATAACAAGTAATTTACACTTAAGTTATTTACATATTTAAGTGATTGGCAATGTCGGAATAACACTGATTACTTAGGATTTTTTTAAGTGATTCCATCACGATGATGACACTCAGGCTATCGCGCACGCGTATCGCTCCTTGGAATGCTATTTTCTTGGCTCCAGGGGCGATATGTGATATTTTGTGATGCGAGAGTTCCTCTTCTTTGGATGCATTTTGCTGTCTAGGTAGTAGTTTTCGACTTATGAAATGCACGCAATGGGATCGAGGCTTGCCCGGTCGCAGTTCCGTGAAGCAAGAAGCATTACGTGGCTTATAAGATGCGCTACTTAGGTAATTATGTTTGCTTGGATGTGTTCCAATATCCAAGAGGTGATGTGTGGCTTACAAAATGTGCGGCTCTGATTTTGGGCCTTCCGGTATCACCGAAGCAACATCGACTCTTAGAATGTCAGGATCGAGTTCCGTCGGTCCAATGGTTTGAGTCGATTTGCCTCCATCGACCCTTTGGGTAGATGGGGAATATTTGAGCTTTTGGTTCCATATCTCAAGCAGCGATTGGATGATTTTGAGTCGATTTAACCCCGTTGACTCAGTAGGTTACTTTTGTGAACATAATTTTATTGGTTCTGAAAGCAAAGCAATTTTATTAATAAAAGTTGGCGAGTTCTGCCTATTTACAATGCCTTCGTTATTTCATGCTGGATTATTCGCGAGAAATAGGATACATATAAGATAGTCTTAGATAAAGTAATGATGTCGCGATTCACTGTTCCGAGCTCGGGGAATTTAGGATCCATCAACGGTTGTTGGCTTGAATGTACCATCCTCTAGCTTCTGGTTGATCACATAGGGCCCTTCCCAATTTGGTCCTAATGTTCCCAGTACAAGTTAGACCCGTTTGAGGACAAGATCTCCCTCTTAAAAAGTACGGTTGTAGACTTTGGAATTGAAATACCACACAACCCTTTTTTGGTGAGCAGCAGTCCTTAACTCGGCTTCTTCCCTCTTCTCATCGACCATATCAAGCGACTCGAGTAGGAGCTGCTCGTTTTTCCTTTGATTTAAGTTTTTCCTTCGATGAGAGGGGACTTTTAGCTCGTTTGGGATCATTACTTTTGAATCATATGCCAGGGTAAATGAAGAGTGCTCGGTTGTATATTTTTGCATTGTCCTATAAGCCCATAGTGCAAGTGGAAGTTTTTCAACCCAATTTCGTTTAGCTTTAGTTAGCTGCTTTTTGATGGTGGACTTGATGATCTTATTCATTGCTTCCACTGCCCGTTTGCCTCTGGATGTGCAACATCGAATTTTTTTTTCTCGATTTGGAAGCGTTTGTAAAAGTTTGGGAACTCGGTGCTTCCGAATTGAGTCCCGTTTCCCACGATGATTTTTTATGGTACTCCAAACCTGCAAATAATGTTTTTAGTGGCAAAATTAACAACTTTCTTTATGATAATAGTAACCAATGGTTCCGCTTTGGCCCATTTTGTGAAATAGTCAACAACAACGATAACATATTTGTCTCCTCCTTTGACCATTAGTAATATCCCAATCAGATCAACCCTCTAAATTGCGAATGGCTATAGGCTAACCATCTATGTCAGTTCCTTCGAAGGATTTCTTTTGATCTAGTCAAATCTTTGGCATTGGTCATATCGTCTGGAATAATCTGCTGCATGCATCGCGGTTTATTGTTGACCGAAAATACCCATATCAGAGAACTTTCTTTGCAAGTGTTTTCCCCAGTGTGATCTCCGTGGTCGCCTTCATGAATTTCCCTAAGGACTCTTCTGGCTTCGTTGTTGGTCATGTACCTGAGCAAGGAGGTAGAGAATCCCCTTCGTAGAGCATCCCATCTTGTTCTATAAGACGTGGTGCCTTTCGAGGAAGCTTTTTCCATTGAATCTTATCTACAAGGAGTGTTCCTCTAAGCAGGTAGTCGTTGATCGGTGTCATTCGTATTTTTGGTTCTTCAGTTGTTTTGAAAATCCAGTCGATATCCTTCTCGCTTATGCGTGGAGCGGTCAGTGTTTCAACTGGAACTAGCCCCAATGACTAAGTTTCTCGAGAACTGGCCAGTTTGACTAGAAAATCCAACTTCGTGTTTTGTTCCTTCTGGATATGAGTTATGGTGTAATGTTTGATGTCATTCAGCAGTTCCTACACTTTAGATAGATACGGGGCGAGGTTCTCTTCCCAAGCTTGGTATTCGCCTTTTACCTGGCAAACAACAAGCTGAGAGTCGCTATAGATGTGTACGGACTTTATCACGAGTTCCTTCACAACTTTCAGCCCGACTATCAATGCTTCGTATTCTGCTTCGTTATTTGCTGCAAGCATCGCAAATGAATCATCCTTCAGGAGTTTCGAGCACTACTCCTGCACTCGAGCAAAAGTTATTAGATGCACTATCGACGAACAATTTCCAACATGTCTCCACTTCCAGAGTAATTTCTTCTTCTTTATCACATATTGTAAACTCAGCAATGAAATCTGCCAGTGCCTTCCCGTTTATCTCCCTTCGAGGTTGGTAAGTGATTTCATATTGACTTAATTCGATGTTCCATTTGATATGCCGTCTTGTGGTCTTAGGGCGGTACAACACTTGCTTCATAGGTTGATCTGTTAGTACTTTGATCAGGTGTGCCTAGAAGTATGGTCGTAACTTTCTAGATGTGATCAAAAGGCAATATGCTAGTTTTTCCAATTACAGAAAGTTATTCTTGGCTTCAGTAAATCGTTTACTAATATAATATACAGATCGCTAGACCTTAGCTACTTCTCGTATAAGCGCAACACTTAATGCATAAGGCGAGATTGCTAAGTAGATGTACAAGTTTTCTTCGTCTACGACTTGGATAGAATTGGCACGGTTTCCATATGTTGCAGTAGCTCTTCAAATTCAGTTTGATAAGCCTGATTCCATTCAAAGTTTGTGACGACCGCCCATGACTCCCGCACAAAACAAGGGAATGGTGCGCTGAAAGGTGTGTCAGGCAACCATGGACGATAGTCAGGATAAGATAAAACAGAAACTCTATCGTACAACTCACAGCGCTTGGACAAAATACAATAGAGAAATATATGTATATAGTGAAGCTCATAACAGAATATCATCATATAGACTTCATAAAGGTTTGATACAAGCATCAGAACAATCAATACATCAAGCCTCACTACATAACACTCAAAACATATACAAGCAGCGGAACATCCAGTACATATAGTAAGAAAACTAATATGCTAGCCTCCAGCTCGTCTTCGTCATCTGCATCGTTGATAACCAAGAACAGCACCTGTCACCTGCTACCTAGTCTGCCCATCCCAACATGGATGAACAGCCCAAGGTAATAAGAGTTGAACATAAAACCTTGAGTCAGACAACAGTCGTAGTGAGCAGTAAATTAACTATCAAACATACCAAAAGAGCATAAAGGACAAAAGGAATAGGAACTCAACCATCCCACTCCACCTCATTCTACAGTGATAGCCCCCAGACCCACTAAGCATAAACAAGCATAGCAAAGCAGACAATTTAAGTAAAGTAATTATCACTCGAGTCAAGGTCGATGTTTTCCAAGTACAAACCCCCAAGGCCTAAACCAAGATCAGATAAGCACCCAGAAAACACCGCTCTTGAGACCGAATGATGGTACAATCAAACATCCATGACTCTGGCTATCACTGTTAACGTTGCCTCGATATCACCGTTAATTGAAAGACCGGCACCTTCTTTCAGCCGTCCGTTAAGGGCTAATGGCAACCCCGGTTCTAGACATAACTCCGCACGTCGTCATGACCCATGCCTAGGACTATCGCATCTGCCCAGAGTACTAACACGTCATCATGACCCGTGTCTGGAACGTCATCGTGACCTGTTCCAACGTACTCTTGCTTTGAGCATGCTAGAACCTTCAATAACGATAAGATCCAAGCCTCCTAGTCATCCTCCTCGATGACTATTCTCACACTGGCCCAAGCGCCTCTCGAGCCCACCATTATCAACCAACCCGGACCGCATCACCGAGTTATCAACATGCTTGGGATGATCCCGTCTGGATTAAACCAAGGCTTTCACACGTCATGCTTTGCTTCAACTCATCATAGCAAAGTCCCATCTCACATCATGGTTTGCCTCATCGCATCATGGCAAAGTCCATCATCATCAAATCTATCCATATGAGCTTCCACATCCGCTTCATATGCCACAAGCAGCTTTCACCATTCAAGAGCCTTTCCACTTAGCTATTGAATCATCTTCGATCAACTTGTTCAAATCAACTAGTAGCTAATTTGAAACAATCAAATCAATCATAAATCAATCATTAATCCAAGCAATCAAACATTCAACAAGATCTAATACGCAATTACAACAATAATGGCAATTTGGTAATTAAGGTGTCCAAATCTAACAAGTATGAATCATAGGCAAATGTCTCTATAACTTGATGAATGAACTTGCATAAGTTAACATGTAGTAAAATAGATATCAAAACTTCATAGGAGATAGATCTACATGCAGACTTAAGGAAAATGCAAGAAATCACTATCTTTAACGCATAAACAAGCCACCAATCCAATATACTCCCTTGGGTCCGTGTGAGAGATAACTACCACTCACCGAAACACCTAAACACCTTAAAAACAATCAACTCCAGATCTGGACAGCAAGGAACCAAGCTTGATCCGGAAAAATCTCGCTTCAAACGATGAAATCTCTCTTTGTTGGATGAAGATCTTCAACTTTGGCTCTTGAATCTTTGATCTTGATCTTCGATCTTGGATGGATGGAATCACTAGATTAGAGTGGAGAAAAGAAGTGAAGAAGTGTTATAGTCGAGCTCTCAAAATGGCAGCACTTCGTCGCTTCAAAATCCGGTGCCAAAAAGTGAGCCAAACCCCTCTATTTATAGGCTGAAATTCCCCTGAGTCGTCCCCCCTTAAGTCGCCCACGACCTAACCCATGAGTCGTCCACGACCTAACCTTGCCAACTCACGACTTAACTGCATGCGGCATAGCGACATAGGCCTTCTAACGACCTAACGATTCAACTACAAAGCCGACTCAACCAGCCTTACGACCTAACAAACACGGAGCCTCACACGCGACTCAACACAGGTGCGACTCAACGGCCTATCCGGATGCAACTTAATACATATGCGACCTAACACTACACAGGGTCACACGACCTATGACTTAGCACACTCGCGACCTATCCTTAACTCGTATACGACTTATAGCATACACGACCTAACATGTGCACGCGACTTAACAGTAAGCCTAGGTCTCCTACGACTTATACCATAACGACTTAAGCCTTAGGTCGTTCACGACCTAACTATACTAAGTCGCACGAATGACCTTCCTACCTTAAGTCGTTAACTCCTGAGTCGCTAGCTACTGTAGGTCGTCCCAATCCTTAGACCGCTAACCCTTAAGTCGGCCAGTTCCTATAAGTCGTTTACGACTTAAAACCCCAGTAACTCACTAACTCGTTAACGATTTACCCCTTAACTCGTTAACTCGTTCCAGCCCTTAAGTCGCTTACTCCACTAAGTCGCTACCCTCTCTAACTCGCTACACCTTAACTCGGCCAACACCTTAAGTCGCTCAACACCACTAAGTCGTACAACCGACTTATTTCCTACGCGACTCAAGCTATCACATCTAAACTGCTAGGTCGTAATCCCCTAAGTCGTTTACGACTTAAAACCATCTACGACCTAACCAAGAGCCGATCTAAGGACCCTATGCAACCGAGTTAACTTCCTTATGAACCATCTTTTACACGACTTAGGCTATGGATGACATAAACAATACTAACGACCTAATAATTCTACGATTTATCAACACGTACAAATACGGGTCGTTACATTCTCTCCCCCTTAGGAATTTCGCCCCCGAAATTCCAAACAAACAAGAGCAATCAAAGTTATTCCGCATGCCTACCATCCATAGCAATCAACAAACCATGCATCCAATTAATAGCCTAGCATGCAGAATTCTAAGACTTAGAACAAGCTACAAATTCGTGAGATGTCACGACACCTTAGGGCCATACCTCGAAGAGTTCAGGATGAGCTGCCTTCATCCTCTCTTCCTCCTCCCATGTACAGTCGTCAACATCATCACTCCATTGTACCTTGAGCAACGTGATCGTCTTCCTCCTAAGCTGTTTCGTGTCGGTTTCAACAACATGAAGCGGCTTACGAGGTCTCGTAACAACTGGATCAACTTCCAAATCTTCACAGCTATCAGCAGAAACCACCGTATTCGAGTCGTGCACATACTTCCGTAGATAAGATACATGAAAAACATTGTGCACACCCGCCATCTTTTCCGGTAACTCCAATCTATAAGCGAGCTTTCCAATTCGCTCGGTAATCGGGAATGGTCCAACAAATCTTGGAGTCAATTTCCCTTTCTTCCCGAATCTAATAACATTCTTCAGAGGAGAAATCTTCACAAAAACCATATCTCCTACGTCGAATTCCAAATCCTTACGACGCTTATCAGCATAACTTTTCTAACGATCTTGGGCTGCCTTCATTCGTCGCTGAATGATCTCTACACAATCCGTAGTCTGTCGAATCATTTCTGGCCCAAGCATCAGCTTTTCTCCGGTTTCCAACCAACATGTCGGAGAGTTACACGGTCTTCCATACAATGCTTCATACGGTGCCATACCAATACTTGACTGGTAACTGTTATTATACGCAAATTCCACCAAATGAAGGTGATCTTCCCATGATCCTCCGAAATCTAAAACACATGCCCTCAGGAGATCTTCCAAAACTCGGTTGACTCTCTCAGTCTGACCATCTGTTTGGGGGTGATAAGCTGTACTCAAACACAACTCGGTTCCCAAAACTTCCTGGAAGCTCTTCCAAAATCTACTAGTGAACAATGGGTCTCGATCGCTCACTATATTCTTCGGAATACCATGGAATCGAACTATCCACTTAACATAAAGCTCAGCCAACTTCGATGCAGTCCTAGTTGATCGAACAGGAATGAATCTTGCACTCTTAGTCAAAAGATCTACAATGACCCAAATCCCTTCATTTCCTGCCCTGGTTCTAGGTAGACCATCGATAAAATCCATCGATACCTGCTCCCACTTCCATGTAGGAACCACTAATGGCTGAAGCAATCCACTGGGCTTCTTCTGCTCAGCTTTCACCAACTGGTAGTTCATACACTTGGAAATAAAATTTCCAACATCCTTCTTCATACCTTCCCAGTAGTAGGTTCTCTTCATATCCCGATACATCTTATTTCCACCTGGATGAATTGTCAGCTTCGAGTGATGACTTTCCCTAAGAACTTCATCTCTCAATCCATCTATATCGGGAACAACTAGTCGTCCTTGTTTCCGAAGCCAACCCTCTCGATCGACCTCGTATCCCTTATCCTTTTCTGGGTTCGATCCAGATTCCAAATCTCGGATAATCTTGACAAACTTATCGTCTCGCTTTTGGCTCTCGCCAATCCTTTCCATAAGCGTAGGTCTTATCGATAGGTTTGCCAACATCTCAGGTTCCAATTCACATCTAGGCCTGAAGTCAAATCCAGCCAAATACTCAAGATTCTTCCATTCCGAAAACATGGCTCCCAATCCTGCATGTCTTCGACTTAATGCATCTGCCACTGCGTTACCTTTTCCCGGAGTATAGGCTATACCAAAATCATACGATGCTAAGAACTCTAGCCATCGTTGCTGCCGAAGATTCAAATCCTTTTGGGAGAACAGATACTTCAACGACTTATGATCCGTAAACAAGTCGAATCGAACTCCCAACAGATAATGTCTCCACATCTTCAGAGCAAAAACAATCGCCGCTAACTCCAAATCATGAGTCGGGTAATTCCTTTCATGCGGCTTCAGTTGTCAACTTGCATACGCAACAACTTTATCCTTTTGCATTAGCACTGCTCCAAGTCCAGTGCCACATGCATCGGTGTAAACCACCATCTCATCATTCCCGCTTGGAATAGTCAAAACAGGAGCACTTGTCAGTCGCTCTTTCAGGACTATGAAAACTTGCTCACACTTATCATCCCATCTGAACACTTGGTTATTTTTCGTCAATCCTATTAATGGTGCAGCTATCTTGGAAAAGTCTTTGATAAATCGACGATAATATCCAACTAATCAAAGAAAACTTCTCACATCAGATGCATTCTTAGGTCTAACCCAATCCTGGATCGCTGCCACCTTAGCGGGATCAACCGCTATTCCATTTCCAGAAATAACATGGCCTAAGAACCTCACCTCTCTCTTCCAGAAGTGACACTTCGAAAACTTAGCCTTCAGCTGATGTTTCCGCAAGATTTCCAAAACAATACGCAAGTGTGTCTTGTGCTCTTCCTCATTTCTGGAATAAATCAGAATATCATCCACGAACACAAGTACAAACTTGTTCAACTGATCTCTGAATACTCTATTCATAAGATCCACAAAATATGCTGGTGCGTTAGTCAATCCAAACGGCATTACCAGCCACTCATAAAAACCGGATGGTGTCCTAAAAGCAGTCTTCGGCACACTATCCTTAGCCACTCTCAAATGGTGAAATCCCATTGCCAAATCCACCTGAGAAAACACCTTAGCCTAATGAAGCTGATCAAACAAGTCATCTATTCTCGTCAATGGATACTTGTTCTTCTTAGTCACCTTATTCAGCTCACGATAATCCACACACAACCTCAACGATCCATCCGCTTTGGTTGCGAACACAACTGGTGCACCCCATTCGGACACACTACGCCGAATGAATCCTTTCCGAAAAAGGTCATCAACCTGCACCTTCAGCTCTTGTTGTTCTCTAGGCGCCATCCGTCTAAGAGGCATCACAACAGGTCTGGCTCCCTCAACTAGATCGATACGAAACTCGATCTCCCTATGCGGCGGTAACCCTTTGACCTCGTCAAAGACGTCCTCAAATCCATTCACAACCGGCATCAATGACAGTCCATCCCGTGGAACAACCAGCGAATACATGAAGCCCATGAAGACGCCTTCTTCATGCTTACATCGTATCACAACCTTTCGCCCTTCCACATTCCCGACTGTCACCTCCAGTTTCTCACAATCAGCCTTTGCCGCATACTTCCTAAGCCAGTCCATACCCAAAATAATTCCGAACCCCACAAAGTTCAGAACAAAACAATCACAAACAAAAGAGCAATCATGACTCGATACAACTAGACCACGGCATACCATACACAAACAAGACGAACCCCCAACTGGATTAGTCACAACCAATGGTCTATCAACAATTTCCGGCTCCAAACCCAACCGGCCTACCAAATCATCACAAACAAACGAATGCGACGCCCCAGTATCAAATAACACTCTAACTGGAACACCACAAATGGAAAGAGTACCTTGAACCACCACACTCTTCCCTTTCTCTTCCGCAGTAGGAGCTATCAAAGATGATGGAACAGCCTCTAAAGCATAAGCTTGCACAATCTGCTTGTCCTTCCTCGGTTCCGGACAATCCTTCCTGATATGCCCCAGCTTATCACAGTTGTGGCACTTCAACTGCACCTTTGGATTCTTGCAATCCCTAGAGAAATGGCCCTTCTGCTGACAATTGTAGCAGGTCACTTCGCCCTTCGGCTTCTTCTGGCCATCCTTACCCTTCTGCTGCTGCTGCTTCCTCTTCTTGTTTCCACTTTGCTCCTTGGTCACAGCAACAACAGATTCTTCCTTAGGAAACAGATTCTCATGCCTGAGAGCTTTCTCCACAAGCTTCTCAAATGGATCGTCCAAATGATCCATCAACTGCCTCCCAAGATAATTATCCAAACCTGTCACAAACTTCTCATTCTTCTGATAGGGAGATTCAATATATGACCGAGCATACTTGGACAAAGCTTCAAACTCAGAAACATACTCAAGAACTGGTCTCCACCTTGCTTGAGCTCCACAAACTTCTTAAACAGAACGGATTTCTGAGCCGTAGAAATTAACTTAGCTTCAAATCTAACTTGGAATTGCTCCCAAGTAATCTCTTCCTCTGGAGTATCAATGGTGATAGAATTCCACCAATCCGAAGCTCTCCCTTGAAACTGTCTTGATGCAAGCTTCCTCTTAGTTGCATCCTCAATTCCCAAATCACCAAAGATCCTTCTACAAGCATCAATCCATCTCTGTACTTCAATGGTTGACTCTGTTCCCAAGAAAACCTTCCCTTCAAGAGCAGTATAGTCTTTGCACAACTTAGCAAAATCCACTGATCTTGGAGCTTGAACTTGAACTCCAACATCTACTGACGGTCCTGAAGTTGATATCTTTCTCATGATCGAAGTCATCATAGCCTCGAACATTGCAGCATAGTTAGTAGCTCCCCCAACAGCATGGCTTTCCCTAGAAGCTTGTCTCTCACTTCGACTCATCCTTAATATCTACAAAAAGGAATGATTTAGAACACCTTGAGAAACAACTACATAAGGAGTTCAAATTCTTCTAAACTACTATATTATATATAGTAATCATCCATCAAAGTTACAATTACGTCTCTCATACGTAGTTACGTCAGCGACCGTTGGCTAAAATCGATTAACCAAAGCTCTGATACCAAATGTGACGACCACCCATGACTCCCGCACAAAACAAGGGAATGGTGCGCTGAAAGGTGTGCCAGGCAACCATGGATGATAGTCAGGGTAAGATAAAACAGAAACTCTATCATACAACTCACAGCGCTTGGACAAAATACAATAGAGAAATATATGTATATAGTGAAGCTCATAACAGAATATCATCATATAGACTTCATAAAGGTTTGATACAAGCATCAGAACAATCAATACATCAAGCCTAACTACATAACACTCAAAACATATACAAGCAGCGGAACATCCAGTACATATAGTAAGAAAACTAATATGCTAGCCTCCAGCTCGTCTTCGTCATCTGCATCGTTGATAACCAAGAACAGCACCTATCACCCGCTACCTAGTTTGCCCATCCCAACATGGATGAACAGCCCAAGGTAATAAGAGTTGAACATAAAACCTTGAGTCAGACAACAGTCTTAGTGAGCAGTAAATTAACTATCAAACATACCAAAAGAGCATAAAGGACAAAAGGAATAGGAACTCAACCATCCCACTCCACCTCATTCTACAGTGATAGCCCCCAGACCCACTAAGCATAAACAAGCATAGCAAAGTAGACAATTTAAGTAAAGTAATTATCACTCGAGTCAAGGTCGATGTTTTCCAAGTACAAACCCCCAAGGCCTAAACCAAGATCAGATAAGCACCCAGAAAACACCGCTCTTGAGACCGAATGATGGTACAATCAAACATCCATGACTCTGGCTAAAACTGTTAACGTTGCCTCGATATCACCGTTAATTGAATGACCGGCACCTTCTTTCAGCCGTTCGTCAAGGGCTAATGGCAACCCCGGTTCTAGACATAACTCCGCACATCGCCATGACCCGTGCCTAGGACTATCGCATCTGCCCAGAGTACTAACACGTCATCATGACCCGTGTCTGGAACGTCATCGTGACCCGTTACAACGTACTCTTGCATTGAGCATGCTAGAACCTTCAATAACGATAAGATCCAAGCCTCCTAGTCATTCTCCTCGACGACTATTCTCACACTGGCCCAAGCGCCTCTCGAGCCCACCATTATCAACCAACCCGGACCGCATCACCGAGTTATCAACATGCTTGGGATGATCCCGTCTGGATTAAACCAAGGCTTTCACACGTCATGCTTTGCTTCAACTCATCATAGAAAAGTCCCATCTCACATCATGGTTTGCCTCATCGCGTCATGGCAAAGTCCATCATCATCAAATCTATCCATATGAGCTTCCACATCCGCTTCATATGCCACAAGCAGCTTTCACCATTCAAGAGCCTTTCCACTTAGCTTTTGAATCATCTTCGATCAACTTGTTCAAATCAACTACTAGCTGATTTGAAACAATCAAATCAATCATAAATCAATCATTAATCCAAGCAATCAAACATTCAACAAGATCTAATAAGCAATTACAACAATAATGGCAATTTGGTAATTAAGGTGTCCAAATCTAACAAGTATGAATCATAGGCAAATGTCTCTATAACTTGATGAATGAACTTGCATAAGTTAACATGTAGTAAAATAGATATCAAAACTTCATAGGAGATAGATCTACATGCAGACTTAAGGAAAATGCAAGAAATCACTATCTTTAACACATAAACAAGCCACCAATCCAATATACTCCCTTGGGTCCGTGTGAGAGATAACTACCACTCACCGAATCACCTAAACACCTTAAAAACAATCAACTCCAGATCTGGACAGCAAGGAACCAAGCTTGATCTGGAAAAATCTCGCTTCAAACGATGAAATCTCTCTTTGTTGGATGAAGATCTTCAACTTTGGCTCTTGAATCTTTGATCTTGATCTTCGATCTTGGATGGATGGAATCACTAGATTAGAGTGGAGAAAAGAAGTGAAGAAGTGTTGTAGTCGAGCTCTCAAAATGGCAGCACTTCGTCGCTTCAAAATCCGATGCCAAAAAGTGAGCCAAACCCCTCTATTTATAGGCTGAAATTCCCCTGAGTCGTCCTCCCTTAAGTCTCCCACGACCTAACCCATGAGTCGTCCACGACCTAACCTTGCCGACTCACGACTTAACTGCATGCGGCATAGCGACATAGGCCTTCTAATGACCTAACGATTCAACTACAAAGCCGACTCAACCAGCCTTACGACCTAACAAACACGGAGCCTCACACGCGACTCAACACAGGTGCGACTCAACGGCCTATCCAGATGCAACTTAATACATATGCAACCTAACACTACACAGGGTCACACGACCTACGACTTAGCACACTCGCGGCCTATCCTTAACTCGTATACGACTTATAGCATACACGACCTAACATGTGCACGCGACTTAACACTAAGCCTAGGTCCCCTACGACTTATACCATAACGACTTAAGCCTTAGGTCGTTCACGACCTAACTATACTAAGTCGCACGAATGACCTTCCTACCTTAAGTCGTTAACTCCTGAGTCGCTAGCTACTGTAGGTCGTCCCAATCCTTAGACCTCTAACCCTTAAGTCGGCCAGTTCCTATAAGTCGTTTACGACTTAAAACCCCAGTAACTCACTAACTCGTTAACGATTTACCCCTTAACTCGTTAACTCGTTCCAGCCCTTAAGTCGCTTACTCCACTAAGTCGCTACCCTCTCTAACTCGCTACACCTTAACTCGGCCAACACCTTAAGTCGCTCAACACCACTAAGTCGTACAACCGACTTATCTCCTACACGACTCAAGCTATCACATCTAAACTGCTAGGTCGTAATCCACTAAGTCGTTTACGACTTAAAACCATCTACGACCTAACCAAGAGCCGATCTAAGGACCCTATGCAACCGAGTTAACTTCCTTATGAACCATCTTTTACACGACTTAGGCTATGGATGACATAAACAATACTAACGACCTAATAATTCTACGATTTATCAACACGTACAAATACGGGTCGTTACAAAGTTCTTCTTCCCTTCTTTAGCGCGTCAAAGAATGGCATATATTTGTCAGTTGCTTTTGAGATGAACTAGCTTAGTGCTGGCATTCAAACTTTGTAACCTTTTCTTATTCCTTGGGGCCTCGACTTTCCACAGAGAAGTAATTTGTTCGGGATTTTCTTCGATGCCTTTGGTGCTTACAATGAATCCCAAGAACTTTCTAGAGGCTACTCCAAAGTGACATTTAAGTGGATTGAGTTTCATTCCATATTTGTGGAGTATTTCAAACATTTCGACGGTGTTATCCAAGTGATTTGCGGCTATACGTGATTTAACCTGCATATCATATACATAAACATCCATAGTTTTCCTAATTTGATGCTCGAACATGGTGTTCACTAGTTGTTGGTAGGTGGCCCCAACATTCTTTAAGTCGAAAGGCATCACTTTGTAGCAATATAACCCCGATCATTAATGAAATTGGTATTTTCTTGGTCAAGTTCATGCGTCATGATCTAGTTGTATCCTGATTAAGTATCTATAAATGATAATACTTAGAAATATACATACATGTATAACCACGTTTAACGACTAAAAATAATATATATAGCATAATTCACAGTTACATATGAATTAGTTAGTAGTTAACAAATTAAGATTTATAGATATTGATTACAAAATTAATGGGCGGTAAATTTGTAAGTAATGAGAGTTAAAAAGAATTTAAAGGAGGCTGATGAGGAATGGCATTAATGAAAGAATTGAATTAGAGTATTAAATGGATTTTGAATTTTGTAAAAGATTAAATGAGGATTGAATAGAAATGGTCCAATGTTGATAATAATGGTCAATTATTATGGGTATATATTAGCTGATGTAATGAGTAGATTGTATTTATTAGAAAAAACAAGATGGAAAATTAAAGAAAGTAAGCGATAATGGTATGACATTAGGAATGTCCATCTTAATTCAGTAAGGAATGATATGACCTCAAGATTATTTACACCAGTTGATGAAAAATGGCAACTTCCAGTGAAAAAAATTATAGATGTTTTGGGTTGTAATTGCTAGTTTTCTTCCTTAGTTATTGGAAAACGTAAAATGTGGTATAAGGTATGACCTTGTTCTATAACTGTGCTGATTTTATAAATGGGATTACAAAAGATTGATCGCCAAATAAATAAAGGAATTTTATAAGGACACTTAACTAGCGACGAACTGTAGATAAGATTGGAAGTTAATGAGGGAATTAAGTTAGTAATAAGAAATAAAAGAATGCTCCAAACCAAGAAATTTTAGGATTTCGTTAAGCATAAATTCTAGCTTGTAGAATGTCACCATTCAAAAAAGAGATAGAATGTATAGTGATGCGAAGTGAATTTCTAGTGGACAAGATGAAGAAGAAGGTAATAAAATTTTCTGTTAGAAGCAATAAGACCGCAGCGTCTCTTGCATTTATTTGTATCAAGGAGGTGATCCCACTTTATGGAATTTCGGTTAGAATCGTCAATGATAGAAGCCTATTAATTACTAGAAAATTCTAAAGGAAATTATAAACAGCTTTAGGAATTTCATTGAACCTTGGATTCGATTATCACCCACAGACCGATAGATAAATTGGAAGAGTGAATGAGATCTTGGAGGATTTGTTGAAGATCTTGCATCATGGACTTTGAGGACATAGAGAGGAGCACGTACGTTTAGTAGTATTTGCATATAATAATAGTCCCTAATAGATGATTAGTATGAGACCCTTCAAAGTGCTTTGTGGGAGTCCATGCAAATTGCCAAACTATTGATGGTGAACCACCGACAAAATTCTACTCGGACCAGATTTAATTCGTGAAACTTCAGAAAGATGGAGTTGGTTAGGCAGCATTTGAAGGTTGTAAGATTTGGTAAGTCAAAAAAGTTCGCACTGAGATTTATTTAGCCTTTCATAATTTTGGGAAAATAGGAAAACTTTCGTATTGTGGGAAGTTACTGGATAAGTGGGCAGTAGTCTATGGTGTTTTTTGCACGTTTCACATTTGAGAAAATGCCTTCATAACACATCCATCGTGATAGAGCCTAACCAATTAAAAGATATTGAGATGGAGCTAATAATATTCCATGCCACTGCACGCATTATGGAGTACAAAACTAGAAAGCTCCACAACAAAGGAATTAGGTTGGTTCGAGAACAATGGGAGAAAATCCGATGGAAAGCATGAGGACTCCTCGTCTTAAGCTTTTCATTGGTAAACTTTCCACTCCAAAATTAGGTTTTGGTTGCATTGTGGTTGCTAGATTGGATGGTAGGAGATGGTTGCTACACTGTTCATTATCACTTTGCACTCACGTCGAAATCTTTATGCATGTTTATTGCATACATACTTATATGTCACCATCATACACTCACGCAAGGATTGAACTCATTTACAGTATGTTTGCAATACATAATCACATTGCGCTTTTGGTTGCGTAGATGGTCGTGTAGATAACCTGGTTGTATAACATGTATATTTGTTACGCGTTACGTTGTTCGCCCCTCAGGACGATTTCGGGGATGAAATTCTTTTAAATGGGAGAATGTAACATCCCGTAAAATCAACCATAATTAAATAGATTGGATATATTTATTTAAATAAGATAGGGATGAAAATTATTTTTTTTAAATTGAAATTTGACTACAAAAGTATGCAGTTGTATTTATAGCGAAATTCTGATCAATTTTCATATATAATATGTTGAAAACGGAGCTCAAATGGAGAAGTTATGAGCGGTTGAAGTTTTAGAACTTAAAATAAATAGTTCCAAAATCTTAAATTCAAAATTTAACGGTGGTTATACATAAAGGTTAAGAAAACGTTAAGATTAACGTTAACATTGAATTATAATTAAGGAATTTAATAAAACCAAATCAACATCAATCAAAATATTCCTGAAATAGAGGGTGCGGTTGACTCCTTACCAACAACAGGTCGGCCGCTAGAGCTCGATCGTGGGAAGGCGGCATTCGGCTGCTACCTATAGTGGCGGCTAGGATTTCTTTATTTAAAACATACCATATTTTTTTTTAACCTACCATCATCTAGAAGTTCTGGTGCATTCCATCCACTATAAATAATAGCCTAGCCCCTTTACTTTTATTCATATAATATTTTGGAAACATTAGCGAAGCTCTGTCAGTTTGTTTCTTCATAGATTCAGAAAACTCCATTAGGGTTTCTGATAAGAAATCCTCTATATCTTCCTTTGTTTACTATTTATTTTCTCAATCTCTTCTTATCTAAACCTCAAATTTTCTAAATCTAACATATATACAAATTCCTTGATCTATATATAAAAAGAAGAGATCTGAAAGGGTTCATTGAAGGCATGTCAAATCCAAGAGACGATCAACCTAAGGACCTTTATAAGTGGAAATCTTAATTTTTCTATTTTAATAATTGAATAGTACAGTTTGGATTTGACATACGCCTTAAGGAGTTTTGATTAGGAAACATCACAATAAAAATCCTCCAAATTCCCACAAAGCGAAATGTCAATTCTTATGTTGGAATCTTAACTGTTTTGTACAAAAATAATGAAGTTTTGTAGATTTTGCAATATATATGTTTACCTTCTATTCCATTTGTTATTATTTTTCTTTGGATTTGATTATGAATTGGTATGCAAGGTACAACTTCTTTTTCATAGTTTGCACTGCCTATTTAAACAAATTGAGTAAAAAGTTCCTTACCTAATTTTATGTAAAAAGGATTTGAATAAAGCGTAAAACCTATTAAATTGTAAATTGCATTGTTATTATTTTATTCCATTGTTCTACTATAAAATAAGTTGGAATTGGATTGCAAGTACAAGTCTATTGATTTGATCTTGGAATATTGGTAAAAATGCTATTAATGTTATCATGGAAATGAGATTTGTATAACATTGGAAGATTTGACATTTGTCTACTAGTAGCGTGACTTTATTGCTGATGTGAGACATCATTTATAATAAGTAACTATGGATGAAGCGAGGTTAGTCCCAATTTTATAGGGTAAATCTACCCAGTTAATATGGCCACCAGTTCCTATAAATATTCGGGCTAATGTGAGATGTCTCTATGGGTATAGGTCATAATATGAATGACCTGCTTTGGGGAATTAAAGGTATTAAATGGTTGTTTGAGAGCCTACCTCTTTCTCATATATTAATTATTAAATGGTTGGGATTGGGTTTAGGCATGGTAGAGGATATTTCAGAAAGGTCTACTTTCATAAGAAGTATTATGTGTCCGAAGGGATTTTCATCCAATTTCAACGAGATAGAGACTTTGTGGAGTCTGCCTTGGGAATATGTATAAAATGATGGGGAACTACTCAATTGAGGTCTTAAATAGTCAGATTCTGCCTATTTTCCATTAAAAGGTATTAATGGCTTAAGTTCTGTCTCTCACATTGGTAGACATTAATAATGATGGTTATGGGTTATTGATTATGGGAAAACCTGCTTCGAAGATTGAGGGTATTAAGTGGTTGTTTGAGTATTGTTTGAGTGCCTGCCTCTTTCCCTTATATAAAGTATTAAATGGTTTTGAATATATTTTAAAACGTGAAAGATGTATCTTTATTTGAATTATACTGCCCAAGTATTGATATAGAAAGGCTCATGATTTTTCTATTCACTTAACATTGTTGTTCTGACTCCCTAGTCATTACAACACAGGTTAAAGAAGAGGATGATGATCAAGATGGGGATGCAAATGAGAGGAGCTTGTGGCAGTAGTCTAGTTATCTATTTATGCAATTTTCTAATATACCCTTTTGAAGTAAAATGTTTTTTTTTGAACAAAACAATGTAACGTTATTTTTGACATTACGTCATGGTTCTGTTTGTGACATTTGAGATTTGAAATAAAATGGGTACAATTTATGCTATTATATTTATCCTTCCATCTTGAGTTTTAAATGAATACTTAAATAGCTCTGCATTGTTCTTTTTACCAACCAGCAGTCAGCTTTGGAATTGGTCTATGTTTCAATGACCCTTTTCTAGGTTGAGATTTAGGTCTGTTTCGAGATGGGTGGTTACATTATCACAGCAGTAGTGTGAAACTTCATGAACAGATCCTTTTAAGATACAACTTCCTCGAAGTCAATTAGTGCAGGTCTTTCTAAAAATGCATTATATGGTGATAGTTGATTGATGACCAGAAAGCTCGCATAGAAGGATTTATGAAGGGGTGTAGTTCCGTTGGTGAAAAGTATGCGTGCTCGTTCGATAGGGGTGGTCGTGGTATTGTTGAAGCTGAAGATTCGCCCAGGGCTCAACTTCAATATCCTCACCGAAAGTTTCATTTTGTCAAATGTAGATTTGAAGATGACATTAATAGAACTACCAAAATCCATAAAGACATTCTTCAAGTTGCAGTTTGAGATTTGCACCATAATGATGAGTGGACCCTGATGTGGAAAAACTATGCCAGCAGCGTCAACTATGGTGAAAACTATGTCTTATGCAGATTTCTATCTTACGCTAAGTATGGCTCTTTACTCTTTTGCTTCTTGCACAACCGCTCATGTGCTTTCCTTCTTTTTCCTATAAAGTGTGGCCCTTCATGGATTGAGGCTATAAGATTAGAGGGATTTCCTGTTAAATATTTATTCGGAACTGGAGTAAGGCTCCCAGTCCTTTCCCCTTTGTTTTCCTTCTGGAAGCTGCCTAAGTATCCTTTCTGAATTAGTCTCTCTATTTCATTTCTCAAGTATCGATAATTGTCTGTATGATGGCCACTGGCCATGTAGAAGTGGTAGTATTCTCCTTTTATGTTCTGCTTTTCCTTTTTCCCTTGTGAGGGACATTATAAGCCATCTCGGTTTTGGTTATCTCCTATATTTTTCTAGGATATGGGTGAGGGTAGTTTTTGCTGTGAAGTATAATTACCTTAGAGCAAGCGGATGGCATCCTTCTGCCCCCACTTTCTTCTCATTATAGGGAGCAGAAACTCTCTCAAACTATGCCGCAGACCTAGCTTCTTCTATTCTGAAGTATCCACTAGACCTTTCTTAGAAATCCTTAATGCTATGACATGACTTTCTGCTTTTTCTCCAACATAACAGTCCCTTCTTATGCTAGCATGCGCTGCCATTAGCAATGCCTTTTCATAAGTTACCCCAATTCGGAATGCTTAAACTTTGAAACATTTGATGAAGTTTCATAAACTCTCATTTTCTCCCTTCTTTACACATGAAATTGTGCTTACATATGGGAAAGCTTCTCTCTCCCAGTTAAACTATCTTAGAAAATTTGTAGATAGCTGCAGCTGAGAATGGACCTCCCTTGGTCCGTATCTCTTGAACCATCCTTAGGCTGCACTAGCCAGATTGATCGAGAAGAGTTTCCACCGTCCCTTCCTCCCCACTTTTAGGATGCCTATATAGTACTCAAAGTTGCAGATGTGGTGATCCGAGTTTGTGATTCCGTCGAATTTATCAAACAACAGGGCTTTGATGCTGTTGGGAAAGTCTGCTTCTATGATGGTTTCATTAACCTAGGAAGAAACTTCTTCCCTTACTTCTTATCTGTTATTTTACCTGCAAAGTTTTGCTAGCTTCTCCATACGAGCTTTTAACTGACGGATCTCATCTTCTCTATGATTCATTTGTGATGAACCGCCTCTATAGAGTGAAGTGGCATCGTCGTCATCACGAGCAGTTTGTGCTCGCTTTTTTAGAACTAGTGGATTGATGTTAGCAAGCTTTGATTTGATCTAAGGATTGATCTGGACCTTGCCTTTGAGTTTGGCATCGGTTTTGGGCCAGCTTCTCCATTCTCATTTCTAAGAGTGCTGTTATCACTCCCATGCTGCATAGCCAGTGCATATGGTGAGTGATGGCGGTGAGCTGTAGATGGGTGGAGGGAGATTGGCTTAAGAGCAGTATGTTGGGCCATGGATCTCTCTAACCCCTCCATGCGTTGGTTCATTTGAGCCGTAAAGGCTTGGAGAATAGCCAGGCCGGGATCTGAGGTAGGCTCTATAGAGACTTCCACCTTGTTTTGGGCTATAGAGGTTATGAGTCACTTTCTTGGGACTTTCAAAGCTAGGTGAATGTGTTATTAGAGAGGGGGGTAGTGGAATCTATGGGATTCATGGTATTGTATTAGTATTTAAAGAAAGTAAGGATAAGCTTTTGCTTGAGGGGAAATTTTCCCTCCTTATAACACAAAAAATGTTACTGAGATTTTTCATCTTCAATACATTATAGTATTTTTATGGAGTAATCACGATGCTAAGTGCTTCCATCGTTATAAATTAACAAAATTAAGTAATATTATTATTTTTTTAAGAGGAGTGATTATGTTGCTTTAATGGTTACACAATTATATAAGGGAATATTTACAATATTAGGAATTAGTTCGTTATCTTGATTTATGCATAAATAGAATTAAAGCAATAAAATAGAGTAGTGAAAACAATAAAGGAGATATAGAGAATTTGTGTGGTTCGGATGTTAAAGAATCCTATGTCCATAGATAAAACGTCACATTCTTCTCTCTTGATTCATAGTACAAATAAAAATGGCAGAGAGTACAATTTTCGATTTACGTGTCCAAAATGAGTAAAGTAAAAAATCCCCCCTTTAGGCTATAATGTCCTATTCATTTATAGTCCACGGAGATTCACATGGATTGCAAACATCATTCTTCCACCTTCGTAATTTCTGCCTTTGGATTATGCCACGTGCCATTCATCCATGTTGCTTATTTGGTATGCATGGGTTACAAACATGGTCCATGGAAGGAAACTGTAATTTGTGCTATTGAATTCTAAACTTAGGCAGAAAGTTTGAAATTGAAGTGGGAAAATACAAATTTGAATAGATGATGACTTTCTGATGTTGTAAAGCAATAGGCTTGAGGACTGTACATGTATGTGGATGAAGCTGCAATGAGAAACTGCCACCCATTTTGCGAAGAACCATACCGTTGTTAACTTTCAAAACTTCATTTTTGTTTACTAGGTGTTGTGCCACCATTATGTCTAGGGTAGTGATACTGCATAGCATTCGTGTAGGATCTAGATTAACCCTAGAGGGGGGGTGAATAGGGTTATAGCAAATTTTCTCGATTTAAACACAGAAACAAACTGCAGAAACAAATATGCTGAAAAGTAAATCACACACAAAATTTACCCAGCTCGGCAACCCCTGCCTACTGCTGCATTCTCAGATTTCTATTAGAATTAAACAGTCTCCCGCTAACAAACACTCTAACAGACTCGCAAACCCTGCTCCCGCTTACAAACACTCTAATAGACTCGCACCCCCTGCTCCCGCCTATAGAGTTTTGCAAATTCGCAAACCCTTGCTCCCGCCTATAGAGTTTTGCAAACTCGCACACCCTGCTCACTGAACTAATTCTAATTAGACAATCTGACACTACCTACAACCTAAGTGGTGATTTACCAAGACTTGATTCGAAAAGAAAAAACAACAAAATAAAAAACAACTTTAAACTTGATAAAAAAAAACCCCTTTAAAAATAAACCCTAAATAAAAAAACCCCTTTAAAAATAAAGGTCGGCCCAATTTTCTTTCACCCGATCCTCTCCTTTTTTTTCGCTTTGGCCCGTTCCTTTGCTTGTGAGAATAATGGCGGCTCTGTTGAATTAGGGCTTTTGCTCTTGCGAAAATTAGGGCTTTCTCTGGTTGCTTTGACGAGTTTGTTTCTGATTCAATAATCTTGTTCACGGCTCTCTGATGATCGATTCTCTTGTGACTTTGCTTGTTCGTAGGTGCTCCTTTGATCGAGTTCACCGTTGCTTGGGTATGTAATTTCCTATTTGTGCTTTTATGATTTATCGTATTCGAACTCGATGCTTATGATGATAATTGGGTGCTGGTATTTATATGAATACCGATACACTTGAATTTCTCGTATTCATTTACACTTTCCTAATTTTTGATTCCTGATGCGCACGGCTTTCCTGATATATTTTCTACTTGTTACTCACGGCCTTGATTTTCAAACGTTTGATTTTCCTTTGTTTGATACGGCAGAAACTTTCCTTTTTTTTACTTTGCTTTGAATTTTGACTTTTCCAATTTACACACACTTGATTTCGTGTATACCAATCCACAACTCTGCATTAAAATCTTCGACTTCAAACATGCTTACATTATTCATATATCTGCTGGCTTGTTCTTGCATTATTCATGTATCACTGTTTGTTCACCTTGATTCTGCATCACTTGTAGCTTGTTGTACATATGAACTTGCATTGTATCACTGCAACATTCTTGTTGCACTTTGGGTTGTATTTGGACTTGTTCAAGCTTTCATGCATTGCATTTTTCTGGTGCACTTGATTCAGTAGTTGGCTTTATTTTGACCTGATCATTTGTATACATTGTTTCTCGGCATTGACTTCTGTATACTTGGGCTTTATTGACTTCGGCCATATGTGTTCATCTGCACTTGCACACTCCTGCTTGTTGTTGTATACTTGTGGTCTTTATTTGGTCTGCACTTGTGTATATTTGGCTTCACTTGTGAACTTTGGCTCTTGTTGTTGCAGTATTCATTTGTGCTGTTATGTTGGTGGCAATTTTGTACAAATTGCACTAGCTCACTGAAGTTTTCACAGTTGCACATACTTATTTGAGTTTGCACTTGCACTTGATATTGTAGTCTCTGGCCTTGCATCATGATGCAGTCTTCATTAGCTCGTGTACCTGTTTGTATGTTGTAAATGTTGGTTTAGTCGTTCACTTGCTTGAGTCACACTGAGCTTAATATCATGGTGTACATGTGAGTTGTACTCTCTATTTTGATTTGCATTGCATCACTGGTCTTTGCATTTCCAGCTTCCACTGTTTCATTGTTGTTCACTTCTCTATCCTGTTGTACATGCTTACAATCAAATTAAGTATTTGGTTCATTGATGTTGCATTCATGTACATGGTTTTCGTGTTCAAAGACTGCTGTGTCACTGAACTTGATTCACTTCATGTTGTCTTCATCCTTTCTCTGATTTTCATTGTGTGTCTGTTGCACTTTGGTCTTGCCTCCATGTATTCAATTCAATACTGAGTTGTTTCTTTGACATTGAGACCTGTAGTTGTATACTTGTGTACATACTTTGTCTCTGATCTTTTGTACATTAGTTTGCCTTGGCTTGAACTTGATAGTCAAGTTGCACTCATGTTTGTTGTGAATAATCGTGGTCTTGGTTGTTGCTGTTTCATTGTTTACCATGTTGTTGTTCCCTGTACTTTCCTTGTACCACTGCAAAACTGCATGTTACTGTCTTGTGAGACTGTCTCTGGTATTGCTTGTGACATCCATGTTGCAGCTGGTCTTTGCATCCATTCATGTTGATTTTTGAAATTTTACTTGCGTTGAATCCAGTTTCAAAAACTTGGGTTTGACCTTGTGCTCGCCTGTCCCTGTAAATCGATCAAGTGTATATCGATGTGCACGGCCTTGTGGCATGTACAGTGATACACTGTGCATGTCACATTGTTCGTGTATGATGAATTCAAATGTAAATGATGACGAACAACCCAAATAACTGAGGCAAATCATATTTTCAAAAATCATATTTCATTTTATATTGCAAAAATATTTCTTTTTCAATTTTACTGCGTTAGTGAATATTTTTGCAGATTGCTCAGATGCTGGATTCAAACTGGAATGAAGTTGAATATAAAACTATGAGTGTGAGTCATATGTAGTGAGGAATTTATGTAAACTAAATTGTGATGTAATCAAAAATGTATATGTATAGTGAGAGCTTGAATTTATACTATTCAAGATTGTAATAAATATTTGTTTGAATAAAATTTCTGTTTGAATTCAAATTCCATTCAAATTCTGTGTAATTTATTTTATTCAACAAATATTTATTTAATCTATGAAAAATAAAATAGTACATTAACAAATACATTTAAATGAATATATATATATATATGTTTATTATCATCAAATAAAAATCATATACTCGCATATTCCACAATCTCTCCCTTTTGATGAAAACAAACATATATTTAAGATTTTGACTGTGTTAAATGTATTTGATCAATGATATACACTAATTGCTCCCCCTATTTAAATGCTTCCTCTCTACATGATGCTCCCCCTACATATATGCATACAAATAGAAATATATAAATGAGCCTAGATGCAAATGGAAAAATTATTTGACCTTTGCTTGATTCTATTTGACAAAATCTTAACTTTTCTCTCCTCCTTTTATTATCAGCAAAAGAATAATAATGTTAGAGAAAAATTGAGATAGAGTGATCAATATTAATTCAACATTAAACTCAAATTTAATATAAATATTAAACTTCAATAAAAATCAAACAAAAATCATAACTACCCTTGTTAGGCGTATATTCCACTTTTAGAATGATGGAAATGATATTCTCATATAAAATCATACAGTTGTATCTACTTGTGGTACATTTATATCAGGAATTTGAATATCCACTAATCATGCATAACCGTTAGGACTTTTAAATGAGATTAGTAGTATTCCAATTTAATTTTAAAAAAGTGAAATCAAGTATCTTCTAACCACGCATGACCGTGAGGACTTTTAAATGGGATTAGAATCAACTTGTCTATTTAATCAATTAATTTTGATATGTGTTCCATACATGCATAACCGTAAGGACTTTTAAATGAGCATGGAAGCACATAATCAAAAATCCAAGTAATTCACCCATGCATAACCGTGAGGACTTTTAAATGAGAGTGAATACTTTGGATATTTGTTTATTTAAAAAAAATGTGACATGAAAAACAAATGATTCCTGATTATAGTACCACATATCGACAAACTATATTTAAGATTTGATAAACAATGGTCAATAGAAATAAGATAGATAAAGAAATGGTCATGGAATCTTTACCCAACATAAAGTTTTATAACTCTTGTTTGAATTCCTAAAGAAATTTTCCAAAATACTCTCTTGAGTAATGTATGTTAAATATCAACACTTATCACCTTTTCAATCCCTATTTATCTTTTTGATAATTAGTAGGGAGTCGGATTAGTCAAAATTTGTCATTTAAAATCAAATAAGAATGACTAATCTGAAAATATGGTCAAAAAAATGATTTTCCTGAAGGGGTTAAATGAAAAAAAATTCTGCTATTTGAAAATTATTTCTAATGAAAAATATGCAGATTTTTTTTCTTTGAAAAACGATGCAGTTACTAAATGTCTCACCATAAATCACGTTCAACTAGTAATTTTTCTATCAACTAGATTACCAGTGTAATCTGCATCTGAATTTCTTTTTCACTCCAAAATATCACTAGCTAAATTTGATAGACCATACCATGAAGAATGCATCAAAAATTTCAAACTTAATTTTAACAACAATTTAAATGACATTCTTTGAATTTGAATTGAAGCCATGTAAATAATCAGAAAAACCGTGAATATAGAGTTAGCCAAAAAAAATATTATCATCCAACAAAACACTTTGTTTAATCCAAACATATATGTATGAAGTAATTCAAAGAATAGTGTTTTTGGCATAAATATAATCGGCTAACCATGCTGAACAAGTCAGAAATAATCATCTCTTAACCATCTCAATATTGGCTGATTTTAATTCAGACTATGGTGCGGATCATCACATTTAATATATCGTTCAAATAAATATATCATTACCTGTTTTACCTTTACGATATTTTTCATTGTTTATCCATTGTGATCCTGTCACCTTTATAATAGGCTAAGGAACTTTTCTTTGTCGCTCGTTGTGTTTCTGGAACATCCAAAAATCCAGAAAACACTGTTGTTGTTCCTTAGCCTGCCACCACACCTACACAGGAAAAGATTTATGTGACCTATTTGTTTTTATAGGTCCATGGTTGTTAGTGGCAGAAGATTTAGAAAAATAATTTTGTGGAGACCCAAAACTGTTTATATATGTTCCTTTTGGCACCCAAATTTGTTTAACTTTGATAGATTTTATATTCGTGACTTTTGGAACCCAAATTGGTATGGTTTTCACATGTTTGGGTCTATACCAACAATTATTGTGATCGTGTCCATATTTTCTACAAATTGTGCACATGGAATTTTCTTGATTAATATCGCTTTCAACCTTTTCAGATTGATTATATCCAAGTCCTTGTCTAGCTGTATTAATAATTTGCTTCCCTAATAGTAGATTCAACGATTTCTCACTTTTTGAAAATTTATCTAAAGTTATTGACAATTGTTGGACTTGTATTTTGAGAGATTCATTTTCGTTCAATAATTGTGTGCACTTTTTGATAGAATTTTCTCTCCTAGTATTTTCGTTCTCTTTCAAAATCAGAATTTCATTTTCAAGTGATTTTATATTAATTTCTGATTTTTTAATTTCTTCTTCGAATGTTGGACACTTATCACACTTAGGGATCCTACTTTGATAGGTTTTAACTAATTGGTCAAGTTGTTCATTTAATTCTATCAAAGTGTCTTTTTGTGATTCAAGTTTGGCATACTTCTCCCTAAGTCGTTCAAAACAGCCATTCACTTCGTGAAAATAAATAAATAATTCAGAGTGAGTGAGTTTTGATACCTCGCTTGGCTTCATATTGTGCTCTCTATTTTTTAATTTTTGATTTAGAGCCGTATTTCCGTATTTGCGGTTCCTCCTTTTGAGTTTCCTTATTAGTAATGCCAGCTCGGCCGCTCCATCATCATCATCCTCATCACAACTGCTATTTACCACTCCTGTTAAGCACATTTCTTTAACTGAGTCGGTTGTGGGGGACATCTCATTGCTGTTGACTTTTGCTCCATATATTGCATCAAAAGTATTCCAGATTTTCTGTGCATTTTCACAATGAGAGACGAAATAAAAATTATCATGATTAATATGAGAATATAATATATGCATAGCATGAGCATTAATCGAGATAATTTCCTTATTTGTTATATCACACCCATTTTCAATAATATCCCAACATTTAATATTAACAGATTTTAAATAAAATTCCATTTTCAATTTCCAGTTCAAAAAATCTGTTCCATCGAAAATAGAAGGAATAATATTGGAACGACCCTCAACAAAAGTATTATTTGGTGGATTCATGACTCTAGAGTTAAAGAAAAATACCGTGCTCTGATACCACTTGTAGGATCTAGATTAACCCTAGAGGGGGGGGTGAATAGGGTTATAGCAAATTTTCTCGATTTAAACACAGAAACAAACTGCAGAAATAAATATGCTGAAAAGTAAATCACACACAAAATTTACCCAGCTTCGGCAACCCCTGCCTACTACTGCATTCCCAGATTTCTATTAGAATTAAACAGTCTCCCGCTTACAAACACTCTAACAGACTCGCAAACCCTGCTCCCGCTTACAAACACTCTAATAGACTCGCACCCCCTGCTCCCGCCTATAGAGTTTTGCAAATTCGCAAACCCTTGCTCCCGCCTATAGAGTTTTGCAAACTCGCACACCCTGCTCACTGAACTAATTCTAATTAGACAATCTGACACTACCTACAACCTAAGTGGTGATTTACCAAGACTTGATTCGAAAAGAAAAAACAACAAAATAAAAAACAACTTTAAACTTGATAAACAAAAACCCCTTTAAAAATAAACCCTAAATAAAAAAACCCCTTTAAAAATAAAGGTCGGCCCAATTTTCTTTCACCCGATCCTCTCCTTTTTTTTCGCTTTGGCCCGTTCCTTTGCTTGTGAGAATAATGGCGGCTCTGTTGAATTAGGGCTTTTGCTCTTGCAAAAATTAGGGCTTTCTCTGGTTGCTTTGATGAGTTTGTTTCTGATTCAATAATCTTGTTCACGGCTCTCTGATGATCGATTCTCTTGTGACTTTGCTTGTTCGTAGCTGCTCCTTTGATCGAGTTCACCGTTGCTTGGGTATGTAATTTCCTATTTGTGCTTTTATGATTTATCGTATTCGAACTCGATGCTTATGATGATAATTGGGTGCTGGTATTTATATGAATACCGATACACTTGAATTTCTCGTATTCATTTACACTTTCCTAATTTTTGATTCCTGATGCGCACGGCTTTCCTGATATATTTTCTACTTGTTACTCGCGGCCTTGATTTTCAAACGTTTGATTTTCCTTTGTTTGATACGGCAAAAACTTTCCTTTTTTTTTACTTTGCTTTGAATTTTGACTTTTCCAATTTACACACACTTGATTTCGTGTATACCAATCCACAACTCTGCATTAAAATCTTCGACTTCAAACATGCTTACATTATTCATGTATCTGCTGGCTTGTTCTTGCATTATTCATGTATCACTGTTTGTTCACCTTGATTCTGCATCACTTGTAGCTTGCTGTACATATGAACTTGCATTGTATCACTGCAACTTTCTTGTTGCACTTTGGGCTGTATTTGGACTTGTTCAAGCTTTCATGCATTGCATTTTTCTGGTGCACTTGATTCAGTAGTTGGCTTTATTTTGACCTGATCATTTGTATACATTGTTTCTCGGCATTGACTTCTGTATACTTGGGCTTTATTGACTTCGGCCATATGTGTTCATCTGCACTTGCACACTCCTGCTTGTTGTTGTATACTTGTGGTCTTCATTTGGTCTGCACTTGTGTATATTTGGCTTCACTTGTGAACTTTGGCTCTGGTTGTTGTAGTATTCATTTGTGCTGTTATGTTGGTGGCAATTTTGTACAAATTGCACTAGCTCACTGAAGTTTTCACAGTTGCACATACTTATTTGAGTTTGCACTTGCACTTGATATTGTAGTCTCTGGCCTCGCATCATGATGCAGTCTTCATTAGCTCGTGTACCTGTTTGTATTTGTAAATGTTGGTTTAGTCGTGCACTTGCTTGAGTCACACTGAGCTTGATATCATGGTGTACATGTGAGTTGTACTCTCTATTTTGATTTGCATTGCATCACTGGTCTTTGCATTTCCAGCTTCCACTGTTTCATTGTTGTTCACTTCTCTGTCCTGTTGTACATGCTTACAATCAAATTGAGTATTTGGTTCATTGATGTTGCATTCATGTACATGGTTTTCTTGTTCAAAGACTGCTGTGTCACTGAACTTGATTCACTTCATGTTGTCTTCATCCTTTCTCTGATTTTCATTGTGTGTCTATTGCACTTTGGTCTTGCCTCCATGTATTCAATTCAATGCTGAGTTGTTTCTTTGACATTGAGACCTGTAGTTGTATACTTGTGTACATATTTTGTCTCTGATCTTTTGTATATTAGTTTTCCTTGGCTTGAATTTGATAGTCAAGTTGCACTCATGTTTGTTGCGAATAATCGTGGTCTTGGTTGTTGCTGTGTCATTATTTACCATGTTGTTGTTCCTTGTACTTTCCTTGTACCACTGCAAAACTGCATGTTACTGTCTTGTGAGACTGTCTCTGGTATTGCTTGTGACATCCATGTTCCAGCTGGTCTTTGCATCCATTCATGTTGATTTTTGAAATTTTACTTGCGTTGAATCCAGTTTCAAAAACTCGGGTTTGACCTTGTGCTCGCTTGTCCCTGTAAATCGATCAAGTGTATATCGATGTGCACGGCCTTGTGGCATGTACAGTGATACACTGTGCATGTCACATTGTTCTTGTATGATGAATTCAAATGTAAATGATGACGAACAACCCAAATAACTGAGGCAAATCATATTTTCAAAAATCATATTTCATTTTATATTGCAAAAATATTTCTTTTTCAATTTTACTGCGTTAATGAATATTTTTGCAGATTGCTCAGATGCTGGATTCAAACTGGAATGAAGTTGAATATAAAACTACGAGTGTGAGTGATATGTAGTGAGGAATTTATGAAAACTGAATTGTGATGTAATCAAAAACGTATATGTATAGTGAGAGCTTGAATTTGTACTATTCAAGATTGTAATAAATATTTGTTTGAATAAAATTTCTGTTTGAATTCAAATTTTGTGTAATTTATTTTATTCAACAAATATTTATTTAACCTATGAAAAATAAAATAGTACATTAAGAAGTACATTTAAATGAATATATATATATATATATATATGTTTATTATCATCAAACAAAAATCATATACTCGCATATTCCACAATTCGTACTGTTCATTACTACTTAAGCTATACCGCACTGTTTACTTGGAAATAACAGTAAAATGAAGCGTTAGAGTTGAGCTATATAGCTGAATGAAGGGGTTGCGTTGCTATTTAAAGGGTGGCCGCTTTGCATAACTTTGTTTTGAGCCTCTTTCATCGACAGAGGACTGCACTACCACCCTATCTTTGAGTTGGGTTTAACGGTCTTTGGGATTACATTGGGATCTCTTGGTTTGCCTTTGAGGAATGAAGTTCGGCTCTTGGCTGCTGAGCAGTCTTTCCCATCTCCTAATCTCCTAAATCTTTATGTTTGGCAGTGTTTTTAGGATGACGATGTTATTTTGTCATATGAAGATGGCAGTGCATTCTTTATCAATTCGATATTGACGTAGGATTGCAGCACAGTTTTGTCTCTTTAACATCTAATGAGGATGGAGGCACATTTTTGTAGCTTTTTCATATTGCACTGCAGACCATCCACTCTAAATGCTAATTCAATATTGTGGCACATCGATTTGCACATAGTGCTTGAGGGGTGATGCCATAGTTCCATATTGTTAGTGTTGCTTTTGGGGTCACATTATAGTTTCTTCATCTCATAGTGACTTACAGACTACGCTACAGTTCCAACTTTCTAAGTTTCGCTACTTTGGAACCATGGTACAGTCTTCATATTTTGATACCTTGAAGCTATATCGTAGTTTTACCTACTAATGTGAGCATTAAGGTTGCAGATTGGTTCCCACTCCTCATAGCCATCTTAGATATTTGGCCCAGTGTTATAGTGCCGAAGCTACGTTCAATAAGAGAGTGCAATCATTATGCCTCACCACCGACTCTGGATTTTGGCACTGTATTATCTAGATTTGGTTACTACTTCCTTCCATATTTTTGACACCTATTATGGGAGCAGTTCTTCCGACCTAGGTGCTTGTATTTGTCTTACCTTAACATCATTTGGAAAATATGGGTGTAACATGAGTATATGTTTAGTTTGATGATTTTTTTTCCTATTCTTTTATATTAAAAGTTTTAAAATTCTGTTTAAAGTTTGGACAAAAGGAAATGGTACTTGATTTAAATAGGGTAAAGAAAATGGCTTGTTAAGAATGCCCGATAACGAAGATTGAAAAATATAGGATTAAAATTCTTTATAAAGTTTGGACAAATGGAAATGGTACTTGATTTAAATAGGGTAAAGAAAATGGATGGTTAAGAATGCCCAATAACGAAGATTGAAAAAATATTCCTATATAAGGAAAACACAGACAAAAATTGCTAACATAGATTTATATGAAAAAGCAAAAAATTTCTTGCTAATGGAGAATAGCCTAATGGCGAAAGCAATAGACGAGTGCACTACAATGATCCAATAAAGAAAATGATCAATTAAAAAATAAAAAGAGCTATACAAGAAGGATCAATTTAAATAAAAGCAAATTCGGTAGAAGGAATTTATATAGGTTAGGAAATTTAAAAAGAAAAAAGTTAGAAATTTATATTAAAATAATATTCATAATATAATTTGAAACAATATAGAAATTTAAAAAATGGATAATTTCCATAAATATGTGTAGTAATTACACATATCTCTTGAAGTCCCCTACACAAGCTATTAGATTCTTCGCTAAGGTTGAAAGTTGAAATAATAAGAGCAGTGGAAAAGTAATAGAATGAAAGTTGTCCTTGTCTACTCGTGTTTTTATTGCTTAAAGTTAAAAAGGATGTTTTAGAAACATTATTATAGTGTATTTTTGAAAAATAGTTTGGTATAACAATTGCATTTTCAAATGCAAAACTTAGTAAATGGTTTGAGTTAAAAATCCTACCATTTGAGAATTAAATCTTTTTTGTAAAAAGTCCTTAAAAGGAAATTTGATTTGATGACTATTCATGCAATAAAAAGTAGAGTCTTACTATTTGAAAAGAACAAAATAATGTGTTATTTAAATAAAAGAATCTTTTTAAATTAAATTTCTAACATTGGCTTTTGAACTTAATAAAAATACTTACTTTATAAATACTAAAATATAGTTTTAAAAGTTAGGATACCTACAGTTAAAGTTGGTTTAAGCAAGGAGGTTATCATGTTTCTTTTTGAAAACTAAGCAATTGTTGAATTTAATAAAAAGTTTCAAAGTTCATATTTTTAAAGGTAAAAGTTTTAGGCTATGTACTTCATGATTGTGAAGTTTAATAATTTCATAAAGAGTACTGAAATAAAACTAACTTTGATATGGAGTAAATATGGATGACTATCTAGGTAAGACAGGGTGAAAGTTAAGGCTATGAATAAAAATGCTATGAATGCTTGTAAATTAGCAACAGGGAATCCTCACATAATATAAGGGATATTGGTACGAACTAAGGAACATTTTATTAGACGTAAATGAAAGCCATAAGAAGAACCCATAAATGAATGTGTAACGGTATCAAAGTACACTTTTCCGAGTCCTAGAGTATATTCACTTGAAAGATTAAAGATAAAGAAAATAAATACCAAAATTGGAATACTATTAAGAGATTTTTATTAAAATAGGATAGAAATATAATTGGAGAAGAGGGCAATGACACGAAAAACACACATTTTGGAAGTTGGCTGACTCAGGATTTAAGAAGACAAGATAGGTGGTAGGAAAGTTATTCCGCCAAGCTAATTTTCCAATCAGTTATTTTAATTGTGCGAAGTTTATATTTCTTACCCTTACAGCTTATTATATGTTAGATTGTAATAATTAAAGTAATGGATGAACCATATTTGTTAGAAGTTAAAAAGGTAAGGTAAGACACATGGGTTATAATATAATGACATACTAAAAACAATACAAATATTTATTTGAATAAGAAGTGATAGGGCCACCACATCATTAGTACCAGTTAATGTTGAAGGAAACCTTTAGTTGTCTCTTTTTGGATATTAGAAATACGTACGATACGATACAAGATATGTTCCTATTTTATAACGGTATGATTTTTTGGATGAGCTTTGACTGCTATATATATATGTATATATATATATATGAAAAACAGTACAAATAAGGAAATCCTATGAGGACACATAACTAGCGATGAATGTAAAGTAAGGTTGGAAGTTTATAAAATAAATTAGGAAATTAATAAAGTCAACAACTAAAAATAAAGAATTCGCAAATTCCAAAAACTTTAGAATTTTAGGAAAATTTAAATTTTAGCAAGCGAACGACTGGGAAAGGTTGTTGCGAAACCTATGGGTCACTATCCCTTCGCCTGAAAAGATAAAATTTATAAACGTGATTGTGTGTTATTTGTTGTTTTGAAATAATTTTTTTTAAGGTTCAATTTTAGATGTGTAATGTGCTAGGGTCAATCACATGCGTTAACTAATTTACTAAGTCTTAATAACATTAAGAAGTGGCTTAATTTATTTAAAAGGTGTATACGCAAATGCTTATGAAAAGTCATGTTCAAAAAAAATTGAAAGAAAAGAACAAATAATTAATTAAAAAATTTCAAACTATTTTACGGATTTGATTAGAAGGAAAAGGATTAAGGAGTTAAATGTTAGTTATCATATTAATTACAAATATAAGGCAAAAATATGAATAATATAATATATTGCGGTGGAAGTTACAATAAGTGGATAAATATGGTAGTACCCCATTTAATGGATTTACTTACAAAGACCAAATATGATATTGGAGAAGTAAATTAAACAAGCATGATAAATTAAATTTTAAATGTACAAATAAATGTCATTAATGATTGCCTAATTTAAATTTAAAAGATAATCTATAAAGGACATTGATTAGAGGTAAAAGAAGCAATAAATTACATTTGATAACATTAATGGGGTTAGAAGTTAAATATAGTAAGTGTATAATATAAAAGGAAAGTTCGTATAAAATAAATAAATGAATGATAAAATGAACTTAAGAGGTGTAATAATTTCTATAATCGAAAATATAGCCTCAATAATACATTTGTGATGGATATAAATTAATAGGCCTACCTAATATTTAAATATATTATAAATAACTTGGTATAGTATCGATTGAGATGCAAGGTCAGTCAAGTTACGCAATGTATGTCTATCCTTCGAAAGGGGTTACGGTAGTTGTCTACATGTACTATTGATGTACGACATCTTTGACTATTGGACCCATGGGGATATATGTTCTCGTATTGGTTTGGGAAAATATAATAAGGGGTTGAGGTATTAAATGGTCATTGGGGTCCATCCCTCCCTATTTAAGAAGTATTAAATGGTTGGGATTATCGTTAGGTGCGTTAGCGAGAATCTCTTAGGGGAAGTCTGCTTTGGGGTTGAGGTACTAAATGGGGTGTTGGGGTCTTCCTTTTCCATATCTAAGAAGTATTAAGTAGCCCTTAAGAGATTTTCTACGATGACAGTTAAGGAGTTACAATGAGGGGTCCGCCTAGGGTTAGGAATTAAATGGGCTGGAGAGCTTGCTTATTTCCCATTTTAAGAAGATAAAGTGGCCCAGGCACTTCCTCTTGCATCATTAGGATATGACTGAATATAAGATGGGTTGTTGAACCCAATATATTCCATAGTTGCATTACGTTCGCATTTATAGTTGCGGGATTTTCTTTTTGGGGAGTACAGTGACACTTATATGTATACGCATATATATATTTATACCTCGGAGTAGGTTGGACATATCGTATGCATATATGGAATTGAATGACTAATCTTTGAATAATAGAAATAAAACTTAAATGGAAATCAATCGGCATAAAGTAGTGTTACAGATAAAGTATGTAATTTACCATTAATCAGAACATTGTTTTAACCCCCTTCTCATTACAACCCAGAGGATACATTAAGAGGAATATGATTCTAGTACAAGATGGGAATGGTTAGTGAATAGGTCTTCTCATTCATGCTCCACATTGACAACGCGACTAGATATCCAAGGTAGTAGCCTTAGTTGGTACATATATGTTTTATTATATTTTCCATTCTAGAGTGAGTTCATATAGATGACTCTCTAATATATTTATGTTTACTATATGTTACCAACACCAATGATCTATACCTTAATTGAATTGGTTACTTGATTTGGTCAGATGTCGGGCCTATTAAGGTGCAGATTGTTACAATATTTAACCTTACTGATATTCTAAAATCTTGTATAAACAAATGTCCTAATCTAGTAAGTTAAATTTTAAAGAAAATGTCTATGCCCAAGTTAGTATCTAAAAACGACAAACTCACCGAAGCTAACTACGTGGACTAGTTATGTCCAATAAACATGGCATTAACATACAAAAGTCCATGGTCGTCAATAACCAAACCCTAATTTAAAACCCACTATTAATGTAGACTTTGAACTAATCTTAGCCTATAACAAATGTTTCATAGACCTAGAGATCGCCCAAGTTGCGTGTTGTCTATGTTTGCAAATCGTTGTAGAGATAACATGAAAACACGAATGTCCATTAAATGTTTGATAGTCTCAGCTTTGTTTGGGGAACTGGCTCGTTCCACAAGGAACAAACTTAAAAGAAACTGTCTAATATGAAAATAACGAAGGGCATGAAAATAGATGATTACTTCCCAATGATGGAAGGCTATATTGATATAGTTTCTCAGTTAGACATTATGATAGGCAATGAGTTTCAAGTGGATCTGATCCTATATCTCTTACTCCTCAGTTTGAACCATTTATATTAAACTATATATAAACCAATTGAATGTAAGGCTCATAGAGTTCCTAAATATGTTGAGGTCAACCGAGTCTTCTTTTAAGGATTAGGGTGATGTACTCACAGTTAAAGGGAAGGAACCATTTTCGAATGGTTCAAAGATGAGAAAGATGATTAATAAGAAGAATAAAAAGACCACTCCAGATGATAAGAATGAATGTCATCACTGTCAAAAGAAGGGTCACTGGAAATAAAACAGTTTGGAGTACTTAAATATTGTCAAAAAGAAGAAACATAATAGTTTTGCTGCTCCTACAGATATATTTATTATTCAAAGATGTTTTGAAATTAATAAATTATCTTTGTGTTAGATATTGGATATGGAACTCACATCTATAACTTGTTACAAGGACTCAGGAATAGATGTCATGTGTTGAAGGAAGAAATAGAGGCTTTAAGTCGCAGACGGATTTCGGGTAGATGCAACGATGGTTGGAGATTACCATTTACCTTTGCCAAATAGATTAGTTTTAATATTAAATAATTTCTATTATGTATAAGACTTTATTTGTGGTACTACTTCTGTGTCTAGATTGTCCGAGGCTAGCTATATGGTTCACTGTGCTAATAATGTTATTAACAATATGTTAAACGGTAACAAAGTCTGCAATGGTATTTTAGATAATAACATTTATGTGAATAATCCTAATTATATCTATGCTGTGAATAATTCTTTTAATTTTGATATAAATAATAACCATCTTTGTCATTGTAGGCTATGTCATATAAGTGACAAATGACTAAACAAAATAAAAACTGAAGCTTTTCTACCATCATTTGATTCCACTCATTTGATACGTATGATTTGCATCTCAAAGAAAAAATTACCAAGCACCCTTTTAGTAAGAGCAATGAAAAAGCTAACGAACTCTTAGGTCTCGTACATACTGATATATTTGGCCCAATGCGTATAGCTACCAAAGATAATTCTGTTTTACTTTGTAACCTTTACAAATGTTTTCTTGAGAGTAGGATATGTGCATCTTATGAAGAAAATTCTGATGTTTATGAGCAATTCATTAAATATAAAAACGAGGTCGAAAAATAGATGAAACATAAGATTGAAACACTTTGATACGATCGAGGAAGTAAGTATGTTGGATAAGAGCTCCAAAAAAACTTAAAAGATAATGAGATTATTTCTTAGGTTACTCCACCGTATACTCTACAACAAAACGATGTTTTGGAGCAAAGAAATCAAACCCTATTAGATATGGCTTATTCCACGATGAGTAAAAATGAGTTATTGTTATCCTTGTAGGGATATGTGCTAGAAACCATATTGCATACGTTGAATTTAATTCCTACTAAATTTGTGCATAAGAAACAATATGAGATGTGGAATGGAAAGAAACCCCAGCTCAAATACTTGAAGGTATGGGGTTGTCCGGCCTGTATTTAGGACGTTGGTCCCAATAATTCGAGGCAGGATCGACATTATGTAATTTATAGGATATCCCAAAAACTCAACAGAATATATTTTATACAATACCGAGGTACAAAAATTATTATTTTTTGGCATGATGGCTTTTTAGAAATGGATATTTTATCAAATGAAATTTGCAGTGAAGTTGTATACTTGGATAAGATTCAAGAAATTAACACAAATGTCGGACTAGTGGGAGAACCAATTTCATCTATGCACAAAAACATAAAACCTATTAGAAGGTCAAATAAGGAATCTCTCCCACCAGAGAGATACAATGATTTTCTCATGGATGGCGAGAAAGAGTACTGCATCTTAGATGATGACACCCCTTTCTCGTTCCAACGAGCACTATAGAGCAAAGACTCAGCACTATGCCTTGGAGCTATGAACTGAAATGGATGTATGAAAATAAGGTATGACTTTGGCTGGCATACCTAATAGGATAAAACCAATTGGCTGCAAATGGATTTTTACAACAAACTAAATGCAAATGGATAAGTGGAAACTTAAAAAACAAGGCTAGCTTCGAAAGGATTTTGTCAAATTTATTGTGTTGGTTATGATGAAACCCTTCCACTCATAGCAATGTTCAAGTTTATTCGTATAATGCTAGCTATTGCTGCATCTATGAGTACAAAACATGGCAAATGGATGTAAAATGGCATTTTTAAATGATGATTTAGTGGAGACCGTCAAGATGTAGTAGCCCAAGGGTTTTGAAGTCGATACGAGTGAGGATAAATCTTGCAAATTTTTAAGATCCATTTATAGATTAAAGCAAGATTCAAGGAGTTAAAATAAATATATTGATAAAGTAATCAAATAGTTTGGTTTTTAAAGGACATAGAGGAACCATGCATATATCAAAAGGAATAAGGAAGTGCTATCGTATTTATACTTTTATATATCGATGATCTGTGTTGACTGGCACTGACGTTTCATTATTTCGATCTTTGAAAGCTTGGCTTTCCAAGAACTTCTTCATGAATGAATTGGAGGAAGCATCCTATGTATTGGGTATAAAGATCTATAAAGATATATCTACGTGCTTGCTGGGATCGTCCTAATCCCTATACATAGACATCATACCGAAAAGATGTAGTATGGAGAATTCTAAACACAAAAACGTTCTATTGCAATCTGCTATCGTCCTTTCTAAAAATATGCTTCTCAAACTAATGAGGAGAAAAAGCACATATATAGGATGTTTTATGCATTGGCAATCGATTTTATATTGTACCATATGTTATTTACTACATTGTATGTATCAAATGCATTAGGATGTGCAAACCGATACTAGTCTAATCATAGAAAAAAGACATTGGACTAATGTAAAATGTATACAAAAGTATTTAAGAAATACTAGCGACTTATTGCTTATATATGGAAATGGAGACCTCTTTATGCGTGGGTATACAGATTCTAGTATTCATAGTGATATCGATGATAGTAATTAGTGTTAGGTTATTTCTTTATTATAAACGATGGGGTTGTTAGCTGGAAAAGTTTTAAATAGGAATTGGTGGGTGGTTCCATGATGGAGACCAAGTACATCGCCCTCAATGAAGCATATTAGGAAGCGGTTTAGATTCATAAATTTATGAGTGAGTTAGGAATGATTCCCGACACAGAGAATCCAATGACATTGTTTTGCGATAACAATGTAGCGATGTTGATCGCAGGGGAGCCTAAAGCATGTAAGAAATCCTAACGCATTCTTTGAAAGTTCCACCTAATTATAGAATTTGTTAAGAAGAAAGTGTTTGTGATACAAAGAGTAGATACAAAGGAGAATATAACAGATCCATTCACAAAGAGACTAGCTCGGTCAACTCTCATCAAGCTAATCGAATGAATGGAGCTGAAATTCCATAATTGGCCCCAAGTGCAAATGGAAGATTGATAGTGTTAAAGGTATTCCATAAGGGAAATTCTATAATTTATTGTAAATTATTAATTCTGTAATAAAATCTCGTTCAAAATATAAGGTGTTTTTCATTCTATTATAAACATTTATAATGTATTATATTAATTAATTATTTTATTTAATTATTTTAATGGAAAATCTATAAATGGCATGTTTTTGATAGTATTTACAATGTGTTGTAATCATGACTAATTTATCAGAGTATAATAAATATACCATTTTAAATATTCCTAGTCAAGATGTATATAGAAGGAATATCACAAATCAGTTAAGACTAGAGTACATAACATCCTGAACATTTCATAGCTACTGGAGGGCACCAAGGGTTACTTACTGCTAGTCAGTAGATAACTATGGAATGAATCACACAATAGTTGCAGTTGATCAATATAGCTAAGGTTAAAAGGAAGACATCGAAGTGATAATATTACACAGCTCTCTCAACTGAGAATACTATTGAACTTCAATGTGGACACTTTACTTTGATTTCATTTAAATCGAGGCATGACATCCATTGAATGGCTATAGTTGGGTTTGAGTTGAAGCCTCGGAAGTGAAACACTATTCAATAGAGAATTCTTCTCCTCAGTTATATGAGGTTAGTATCATGGTCAACTAAAGTCAATAAAGTCAAAGTATTTGAATAGAACATTTCAGTTAATAACAATAGTTATTATTGAACAAATGACTTTATATTTAGACTATACAAAATGAATACGAACGATATTGGAATTTTGACCAATACCAAATTCGATAAGTCCTGATGTGATATAGTTTTGATGAAGGTAATTAGTGTATATAATTTTCACTGCCATGGATCGTTTAAAATAGTAAAATTCAGTTTTACCGCGATAAATTCATCCTAATTGTCACACCATTATCAAAAGTGAGGTATGAACAATGATATTCGAATTGTTCGATATTAATAGCTGATTGAATTTACAGTAAGAGTTACATAACCACAATGTTAAATTTTTCGAATACCATCTGATTCAATGAAATTATAATTGTTATAAATTAATTAATATTTATGAAATAATAATTATAAAATTTTATTTTATTTATTTGAATCGATATTAAACACTACATATATAAAAATTATATATGTATGTATAAATACAAGATATCGATGTGCATATGTATTGGATTTAAAATGTGAATTCATTGATATGCTTGAATAGTTACATTGATCAATTATCCTATAAATAGCGACCGACCAAATAAGGGGATAAAAGGAGGCGATATGTTCGATATTTTGGTTTTGCACTAATGGAGAAACAAGGGGTAAAATATCAAATCCAGATCGTATTTTTCTTCCTCCTTCTTTTCCTAGAAAATTTATTGTCAATTTATATATGTATGTGATTGTTGATAATAAATTTTATGTATATAATCATTTAGCTTTTGAAGGTATTGTTTAAAAAAATTCAAATTTAAAAATCAACCGAAAATTATTTTAAATTAAAAACTGATTTGTAAAAGTAATATATACATTTACGTATTTTAAATTATAGTAATAAATTTCCTACATATCGTTTTGTATGCACATGGACTAAAAAAAGATTTTTCAAATACATATACTTAATTCAAAATATATTTCTAATATTTATTAATTTCAAATTAAATTGTAATATTAAATATACAGATATATATATAAATGGACATAATTATGTATATATTTTATAAAACATAATATTTCTACAAAAATTAGTTTGGAAATTTTAACTTTAAATATAAAAAGATATTAAAATATATCTGCACAGAACTATTGAATTTTTTTATTTTTTTAGAAATTATATATGGCTAAAGATCAGCGTTAACACACACACATACTCTGTTCAATATCATTTGAATATATAAATGCTTTTGAATTTATGTAATTTAAAATATATTTATATGTACTTTCGAGTTTAAATAAAAGTTCGTGTATGTATATATAAATATGACTTTATAATTTGTTCGTAAAGAATTTAAATTTTGACAGTATTTTTGAAATCTATATCTAATTTGAAACTTGAGATTTAAAAGATTTGAATTTTAAGTTTAAACTGTTTTGACTTAAATTATAAATAACTATTTTGCGTATAATTATATGCGTGTATAGATAGTAAATTTGTAGTTACATGAATATATACATACATATAAATAAATATGTTTTATAATATATATTAATATTGTATAATAGTCGACAAAAAATATGTATACGAAGGGGGTAAAGTATCTATTATAGTGTTAATACCAACATTTAGAAATTAGCATGTTAAACCATGCATACATTATATTTGTACATGCATATACACGTACATGTGTATATAATACGCACATGTACATCATATATCATATATAATATTAAATAAAATAATTTTAGATAAAATAATTTTATTTATAATTTGTTTAGGTTAGATTAGTTGTAAATTAGTTTGGAATTCGTAGGCCTAAATGGTAAAAAAATTAAAACTCACCCGCTTAACCCACTACGAGTTGGTCTAGATCTGTAACATACATCAAACTACCAACTGCACTTGCATAGAGCACCTTCTCCATATTGGCGTCCTTCTTTGAGATCGAAGAGCCTTTACTGGAAAGCTATTTATGCAAAGGCATGTGTGTATTGATTGTATTTTCTTCCTCCATACTAAATCGATCAAGCACCTTTCGAATATATACCTTTTGAGCGAGCTACAAAAGTCCAAGTTTTTTATTCCTTTGGATTTTCATACTCAAAATCTTCTTTGCTTCCTTAAGGTCTTTCTTCTCGAATTTCTTTTTAAATTTCAACTTTAATTTCTAAAATTTAGGTTTGTACTTGGAATCAATCAACCTATCATCCACATATAACAGCAAATACATCCAATTGCCATTCTTTAACTACATGAAATAAACACACGATCTTCGGTGCTACGATAAAAAAAAGTATAAGCATTGTTGGAACAGGTCCCCTCAATAGCAGATAATGTGATGAATTCAATTGTTTTCTATTTGTATTATAGCGGGTTTATAAGATTTAATGGGTTATACTAGACCCAATTTAGTTAATTTAAACAAAATCAAATTAAATCAAATTTTATATAATTTTCTTTGATCATATAATTAATTTGTTTTAATTAATTTAATGTTTGAACAAAATAGAGTATATCAATATATACTCACGTGTGTATAACATGTATGCGCAAAATAGCAATGTCTACACGGTTAACACCTACGTATATAGATGTTGGGATTTGAATCTATAACGTACACATTCGCCATTTATATGCGCATTGGTTGTCCTAAAATATTGTGTGTGTGTGTATGTATTAATTCAACATTTATTTTTTATTGAAAATAAAATAAAATTTCAAAATATCCGATCAATTCTGATTGAATCAATAAAAAATTTAAATTTAAATTTAATGTCAAAATATCTAAATTTTACTAGGTAAATCATTTTAAACTTCAAATTTAAATCTACGACAATCAATTAAAAATGTACATAAATAATTAAGTTAATATATTTTTATTTAATAGATAAAAAAATTTGCTATCGAAGATAAATGTTTAAAAATAATTTATTTTTATTTTTATCTTAAATACATAAATAATTTAAAGCCAAGTATTAATTAAACTATGTACTTTGCAATAATGTAAATGTTAAATAATTTATTTCTTTTATTTCTTTTCAACCATGGAAAAAGTATATTTTTATAAAAATTAAATCCATAACCGATATTTATTCTATATATTAATATTTAGATAAAAATTCCCAGATGAAAGGTTGTGCTTGATTTAAGCCAAAAGGTCAAGTCCATCGCCTTGAATAGCACCACAACCAAAGCTATATATGTAATGCATAAATTTATTACTGAGCTATAGGTGAGTCCAAACGTTGACAATCCTATAACATTGTGTGTGACAACAATCCCACGATACAGATCACAAAAGAATCTTAGGCTCACTTGAAGTCGGCAAACATATTTCAAAACATTCTACATGGTAAAGATAATTTATCAGCATTAGAGAGTGTTGATTGACAAAGTAGATAATTGAAAAAATGTAGCATATTTGTTTACTAAGGGACTAACACAGTCAATTTTGAGAACTGATCAAAGGAATGGGAATAAGATTCCATAATTGACTCCAATGTAAGTGGGAGATTGAGAGAATTAGAGGTATGTCTTAGGGGCAATTATGTAATTCATTACAAATATCTTATTATATAAGTAATTTGGTTCATAATATAGGTATTTGATTTCTTGTTATATACTTTGTTATATAGTGGTATGGTTAATTAAGTAAATTACTCTAAAGTATATTAAAACAAAAAATCCTTAGATGATTTGTCATGTGATAATTAATCTCAAGGAGTTATAATCATGAGAAAATTATCACAATATAACTATGCCAAGTAGGAAATCTCATAATGATGATGTTATACAGTTCGCATAACTTGAGAATATTATTGAGCTTCAATGTGGATACTCCACTTATATTATAGTTATATAATGGCATGAAAACAATTAAGGGACTATAATTGGGTCCGAGTCGAACATTGAAAATGAAACACTATCAATAGAGAATTCGTCTCCTTAATGATATGAGGTTAGTATCACGGTCAACTATAGTTGAAAAGTCAAAATCTCTGGCTAGAGTAGGGTAGTTAATAATAAGTGTTATTATTGAACCAAGAACTTTGTGTATGAACTAACAAGTTGAATGTGGATGATGCCAGAATTTGGCCAAAACTAATTTCATAAAACCTAAAGTGATATGGTGTTGAGTGGAGAATTAGTGTAAATAATCTTTACTAAAAGCTACCACTTAAATTGCAAAACTGAATTGTACCGATAAAGATGTATAAGCGATAAATTCAATCAAACTGTCACTCTACTAGCTAAGATAATGAGTGAACATTAATATTCAAATAGTTCATTATTAACCGTTGACGGAACTTACATCTATGAGACAAAAATGTATTGGTGATTTCTTCGAGACACTACACAATTTAATTGATTTATAGTTGTTGTAATTTAATTAAACTTCCTAATGTTTATAAAATATTATTTGTTTGTTTATTTGATATATTGGATGCTATTAGTATTTCATGGATGCCACTAGTAATTAATTGGGCGAGGATATAAAATTAATAAATATTCTTACTAATGTATGATAACGATACATGGTTAAATACGATTTGAATTTCATTAATTAGTAAAAGATGGGGTTGCTCATCATCTTAAGAGGGCCTCTTGTATGGAAAACCTAAGGAGAGGTAAAGGGGGTAAGGTGGTATGAATTTTTGATTTAAATCAACAACTCGTAAAAGGAGTAGTAGATGGTGTAGAATTGGTCTCCTCCCTTTTGTCTATTTCAAAAAAAACCATACCCTCATGTTACACCCATATTTTCCAAACGTTGTCAAGGGAAAATTAATGTAAGCACCATGCCAAAATAATTACTCCCACAATAGAAGTTGGACAATAAAAAGGAAGCGAGAGCATAAGACAGCAACAAAACATACGGATTAATCCTTTCCATTGAGCATAGCTTCGGCACTATAATACTGCACTAGTAACCAGAGATAGCCACAAAGTATTCAACTGGTATGCAATCCTAACACTTACTTCAATGAGGAGAACTGTGGTACAACCTTCAAGTACCAAATAAGAAGGTTGTGCTTTGGTTCTAGTAGAAAGCATTAATAAGTTGGAACTACGACATAATCTTTAAGTAACAATAAGATGTAGAGATTATGCTGCAGCCCGAAAAGCAACACTGATGATATAGAACCGTGGCACAGTCCTTAGAGAAATTATATGCAATAGGGATGTGTCATGATCTTAAACTAACATTAAAGCAGCAAGGCTGCGTCACAATCTTATATTAATATTGAAGCAATAAGGATGCACTGCCATCTTGATTTGACATTGAAGTGACAAAACAACGCCGCAATCCAAAGAATTACTACCAGCGCATACAAAGACCAGAAGGAAGAAATGTAGCAACAAGCCGCATATATACACTTATAAAGCCGCAGTAAGATGCTGCACCTAACATAGAAGGATCGCATGGTCGTAAGCGTTCCAGACTTCGCTACCAAAAATGAATCATTGGGAACTGTACCTTCACAATTATTTAAGAAAGAAATGTTATACAACGTTCAGAGTGCACTATTCCATCCAAAGAAATAATAATACACAATGTGAAGAGTAATCAATGTCGAACTATACAACCCAATAAATAAAACTACATCACCATTTTGGGGCCTAGCCACATCATCAGAACCCAACCTAATCTATTCTAGTAATAATCTAAACTGCAGCTCCATCCCATAAGAACAAAGCTTAGTGAGGAGAAGCTAACATAGCTTACCACTGCAGTCTCAAAAAGATAAAAACCCATGTCTAGTCATGGTTTAATCCAAATGTAGGAATCCATATTAGCAATCCATATGTAATAAATAAGCAAGACAAATGATCTACAGTGGCACAATCCAAATGTAGGAATCAAAAGCATGGAAGATGGATGTTAGCAATGCATGTGAATCACCGGGTACTATAATTGAATAGGGCACCATAGAAAAATGGGGGATTTTTGGACTTTACTTTTTTGACACTGAAATCAAAATTGTATTCTATATCATTTTTTTCACCTATACTAAGAATGAAAGGAAAAGCTAAGGACATTTTCACATGAACGTAGGATTCATAAACATCTAAACCATATAAATTCTCTGTGTCATTTATTGGTTTTAGTACTTTACTTTACTTTTCCCGCTTTTAGTGTTAAAATTGGAATGTATTGCGTAACAAATTAGATAGAGATCTTTCATAGGATTTTGAATATTTTCCCTCATTATTATGTAAGCGTTATAAGCATAATTACTTCCTTTATAGGCAATTTTTATATTACTTAATTTTTCTGATTCTTAATCGAGTAACCATTTAGCATCGTGATTACTTCAAAAAAATACTTAAGTGTTACTGAGACGAATAATCACATTAATATTTTTGGCACTAGAAGGAGTGCCGACCCCCTCTCCAGCAAAATTTACACATATTTTCTTTAGACACCACTATGACACCATGAATCTCACCGATTCCAACACTCCTTATCAAGAACAACTTCATCTGACCTTAAAAGTTCAAAATAAGTTACTCCTCATCACTATGAACCATACCGAGAATGAAGCTTCTGTAGATTCACACCTTGGATTATGTCATATCTATTCTTCAAGCCTTCATAAACCAACTAAACCAATACATAGATGGATTAGAGAGATACATGGACTAACATTCTTCCTTTAAACCAATCTCCCCTTAACATTCCGTAGCTTATTGCCAACATTCACCACTATACTAACTATGCAACATGTGAGTTATAATGGCAATCTCAGAATGAGAATGGGATGCTAGTCTGAAATAAATAGATATTAAGTTCAAATGAAAAGTTAAAATCATCCTTAGGTCAAGTCAAAGCTTGCTAACATCAACCCATTACTGTTGAAAAAGCAAGCACAAACTACACTAGATGACATGATGTTACTATACTCTGTAAAGATGGTTCATCCTAAATATATCCCAATGTGGATGGCATCCATCAACTGAAAGTTCGTGTAGAACAGTCAATGAGATTTTGTCGACAAAACAATAGAGAGGAAGTAAGGAAAGAGGGTTCTTCCCCGTTTAGTGAAACTATTATATAGGAAGATTTCCTCGTTAACTTCAAAGCCTCATCAATCAATAAATTTTACGGGACTACTAACCTAGATGACCATATTTACACTTTTAAGTACTACATGGACATTCTTAAGGTGGGAAGGATGGCTATGTGCAAGCTCTTCCCAGTATATCTAGCTGGGGAAGCTTCTAGATGGTTTGGGAGGTATAGACCAGAGGAGGTTCATTCTTGTCCATCTCTAGCTAAAGATTTCTTAAAGCAATTCAGTTCTTGGAGAGAGGCTTCCCCAAATGAGCATGTGTTGTCCTATGTGTAGCAAGGCGAAAATGAAAGCATACGCAATTTTATAAAATGCTCAAATTTGCAGCTCTTCAGATTGGAGTGACTTGTGAGAAAGCAAACTGACGGAATTGTATGCTGGGATCAAAAAGAACACCGTTATATGGGATAAGAGCAGCAAGGTGCCATGCCATAACATGAAAGCTTTCTATGAAAGAGCCAACGTCTTCATATGAATAGAAGAAGCCGAGGCCATAGAATTACCTTTATTTAAGAGTGCTTATGCTTCCCACGATGAGAAGAAGAGGCGCAGAAAGATACCATCCACCTCTGAAGCGGTAGAGAGAATTTAGCTTCACAGCTTAAATTCCCCTCACATGTACACATAGTCAAATATATGAGAAGATTAGAGTTGAATTGGACAATGATATTTTGAACAAGGTGAATAAGGCAATCAAAACATGGGGAGCCTATTATCGCTTTTGGAAAGCCAGCGGCCAACATATTGATAAATGCTAACACTTTAGGAATAAAATTGAGAGAATGAATCAAAAGGGCTACTTAGGCAGCTATAGAAAGGAAACAATGGGGAAATGACTTAGAATCTCTCTCCATATCTAAATGAAGGTCTAGCAGGAAGCCCCTCCAATCTCATAGCCTTGATCCATGGAGGACAATATTTTGTTGGAAAAGCAAGAAAAAACAAATAGCGGTATGTCCAAGAGGCTAAAGTTGAGCAAAGAATTATATTCCATGTGAAGTCGAAACCTACTCAGGACATAGTCTTTACCACTGGTGACATAGTTGATGTAGTTATTCAATATCAAAACATGTCTGTAGTTACAATGTAGATCTTAAACTACACCATGAAGAAATTATATTCGTAGATTTAGGGAGCTCTTTTAACGTCACTTCCAAATCTGCACTTAAGTGATGAATCCTCCAACGAAAATATTGAGGCGAAGCCCCAAACCAATTTACGGCTTTAGTAATACGATGATTGTTCCTATCGAGTTAGCATGACTTCTTGTCCCCGCCAGGATTCTACTCTCCACAAATCATTTTATGCAATGTTCTTAATCATTGACCAACCGTCTTCATAAAATGCATTTTTGGGAAGGCCTGCACTAATTGAAATGGGGGCAATGATCTCTCAAAAAGACTTGCTTATGAAGTTCCATAATCCTGCTGCAATAGGGTCAATTAGAGGGGAACAATTATTACCAAGAGAATTGTCTAATGTAAAGATCAATTCTAGCAAAAAAATTGTCCAAAACTATTATGTTATCTCCTCTAATAATTATGACGATGGCAATGAGAAAGAAATCAAGCCAGTTTCAAGAACCACCTCAGTAAGTGCCAAGACTGATGTTGAAACAAGTCATTCTACGATCACAACATCTGTATGGAAGAAAATGAGATAGTATATACACATAATCGCACTGATGAGTATAATTCGTTCTATGCGTGGTATTTTCTAAAGAAGCTCAGAAACATGCTTTCTCCATCATTTCCCAAACTGAAGAAAAAGAAGAAAGTTAAATAGATCCGAGATTAGGGGAAACGAAAAGAGAGTTGAAGCAATTGGATAATCTCGAAGATACATAGATAGATCTCAAAGATCCTTTGAAGGTTCTCAAGGTAGGAAAAAACCTTAGGCAGAAGCAAGAATAGAATTGATTGACTTCATCAAGAGATCAGCAGAAGTTTTCTCTTAAGGACACTCGGACAAATAGGGATAGACCCAACTACCATCCTCCATGCACTCAATATCGATCCCAGTGCTCATCCAATTAGGCAAAAGTGGAGGACTCTGGATCAGGAAAGGTATAATGCTCTGCATAAAGCAGTTAAGAAGTCGAAAGAAAATGGATTAATCAGGGAATGTATTGCCAAAAGTGGACTGCTAATCCTATACTTATAAAGAAGTCCAATGGGAAATGAAAAAATTGTGTAGACCACAACAACCTCCATAAGAGTTTCCCAAAGGATAGCTTTCTCTACCTAGAATTGAACAATTGGTACATGCAACTAGTTGATATGAACTGCTCTCGTTCATGGATGCATACTCGGATTATAATCAATAGCTATTTTTAAGCCAGATCAGGAGCATACCAGTTTTGTGATAGACAAAGGATTATGCTGCAACATGCCATTTGGACTCAAAAATGTTAGAGCAATTAGTTAATATAATGTTCTCAAATCAAATTGGTAAAAATGTCGAACTATATGTAGACGATATGCTCGTCAGGTCAAAAGGAACATAGAGTCATATGCAAGAGTTTGAGGTAACTTTAAAGTGTTGAGCCAATTTAACATGAAGTTAAATCCCTTGCAGTGTACTTTTTCCATTCAACGAGGAAAATTTCTAGGGTATATAGTAAGCACCCGCAGCATTGAAGCAAACCTAGAGCATATTGATGTCATAAGGAAGATGTGAGTCTCGAAGAAGCCAAAAGATATCATGAGCCTAAATGGTTGGGTGGCCGCTCTTAGCTGATTCATTTCTAAAGCAACCGAAAAAAGTACACGGCCTTCGACCAACTGAAAATGGGATTGAATTTTTAATGGACCGAGGAATGCCAGATCGCTTAATAAAATATGAAGGATCATTTGTTCAGTACTCCTATCCCCTCAAAACCAATAATAGGTGATGACTTTTATGTATATTTAGCTATAACTAATAAAGTTATTAGTGTTGTAGTGGTCCAAGAATATGAAGGAACCTAAAGGCCTATATACTTCATAAAAAAGCACTTGTTTGGGGCAGAGCTCTACTACGTAGTCATTAAACAGTTAGCTTATAACCTATTCCTCATAACAAGAAAATTATAGCCATGCTTTCAAGCACTTCCAATCAAAGTCCTTACTGACAAACCACTGAAGCAAATACTATAGGTCTCAAAGATGCCAGGTCGCTTGCTAAAATAGATAACGGACCTTAGTCAATATGATGTCTCATACCGCTCAAAAAAAGCAATCAAAGGACAAGCACTAGTAGATTTCATTATGGAATTCATGCTACACATTGAGCCACAATCTAAGGAAGAGACATCTACTCCATAGTTCTGGAAATTATTCATGGATAGGGCATCAAATGAACGGACGAAAGGGATCAAATATGTACAGATCACCAACTGAGAAGAAACTATATGGGGTAGTGCAGCTCGGATTCAAATCTACCAATATGGTGGTAGAATATGAGGCTCTCCTTACAGGCTTAAGGATGGCTCAGGTAATGGAAGTAACCCATATTAAAATTCATTGTGATTCCTAGTTAGTTGTAAATCAAGTGTTGGGGAATTACTAAACGGAAGAACCAACTTTAGCTAGATATGTAGAACTATCCAAAAGGATGTTAGAGCAATCTGATCAATTTAATATGGAGCAAATTCCACATGAGAATAATATTTCTGCAGGCTCGTTGGCTAAACTTACTAGCACTAAAGTAGCACTGGAAATCAAAGCTGTCCCAATAGGATTTTGAATATTTTCCCTTATAATTATGTAAGCATTACAGTGCACAATTACTTCCTTTAAAGGCAATTTTAGTATTACATAATTTTCTTATTCTTAAACATGTAAGCATTCTACATCATGCTTATTTCAAGAAAAATACTTGGCTGTTCCTGAGATGAAAAATTTCATTAACATTTTTAGAGCTAAAAGAAGGCCAACTCCATCTTTAGAAAAACTTGCACGTATTTTATTTATTCACCACTATGTCATGAATCCCATTGATTCCAACACTCCTAATTATGAACAGCTTCATCTGACCTTAAAAATTCCAAAAAAGCAACTCCTTACCTCTATTAAGAAACTCGAGAAGGGAGCTTCAGTAGAGCCCACCATAGATCCTTTCATAGTTGCCTACAAGCCTTCACAAACCAATCAAACCAATGCATGGATGGACAAGAGAGATCCATGGCCCAACATCTGTCCTTAAACTAATCTCCTCTTAACCATTCGTAGGTCACTGCCGTTATTCACCGACTGCACTTATTATGCAATGTGTGAGTGATAACGGTAATCTTAGAAATGAGAATGGTGATGCTTCTCTAAAGTAAATAGATACCAAGCTCAAAGGAAAAATTCAAATCTATCCCTAAATCAAATCAAAGCCTGTGAACATCATCTTATTACTACTGAAAAAGCAAGCATGAACTGGACCGGACGATCATGTTACTTTACTCTACAAAGATGGTTCATCCCAAATAGATCCCAAGGAGGATAAGATCCATCAACCAAAAGCTCACGTAGAGCAACGGACAAGACGTTGTCGGCAAAACAACAAATAGGAAGTAAGGGAAGAGGGTTCTTCCCTGTTTAGTGAGACTACTATAGAGCCATACTTCCTTGATAACTCAGTGCCCCATAAATTGATAAATTTGATGGGCCTACTAACCCATATAATCATATTTGCTCTTTTAGTTAGTACATAGACATTCTAAAGGTGGGGAGGATGGACATGTGTAAGCTCTTCTTGGTATATCCGGTTGGGGAAGCTTCTAGATGGTTCAGGAGGTATGGACTAGGGGAGGTTTGTTCTTGGCCACAGCTAGTTGCGGATTTCTTAAAAAATCAATTTTAGGACAAAGAGTTTCCCAAATGTGAATACCATGTCCTATGTAAAGAAAGGCAAAAATGAAAGCTTACGCAACTTCATAAATGATTCAATCCAAAGCTCTTCATATTAGATTGACTTGTAAGGAAGCATTACTAATGGCAACATATGTTGGGATCAGAAGGAACATCACTATTAGGGATAAGAGCATTAGGAAGCCATTCCATAGCAAGAAATCTTTCAATGAAAGAGCTAGTGGTTAATACGAATGAAAGAAGCCAGGACCATAGAATTACCTACATATGAGAGTGCTTCTGCTCTCCACAATGAGAAGAAGAGGGAGGTAGAAGGATACCTTCCACCTGTGAAGCAACATAGAGAATTTAACTTTGCAACTAAAACTCCCCTCACCCATATACCCTGTCAGATATATGAGACGACCGGAGTTGAACTGGCCTACAATATCCTAACAAGGGGAAGAAGCCAGAATAGAATTGGAGTTAGCTTATTGTCACTTCCACAGAGCCACCATGCTGATAACTACCGACATGGAGGACTAAAAACGAGAGACTAATTCAAAAGGCTACTTAGGAAGCAATCGAAAAGAAAACAGTGGGGAGAGGACCGAGAATCTCTCTCCAGATCTGGATGAAGGTCTAGCAGGAAACCCCTCCAATCACATAGCCTCGACCCATGGTGGATCACATATTTCTTGAAAAGCAAGAAAGCATCGAAGTAGTATGTACAAGAGGCTAAAGTAGAGCAAAGAACTATATTCCATGTAAAGACAAAGCTTACTAAGGACATAGTCTTCACCGCTGGTGATGTTGGTGGAGTGGTTTTCCCATATTAAGACCCACTGATAGCTACGGTGTATACTCTAAACAACGCCATGAAGAAAATCTTCGTAGATTCAGTGAGTTCTGTTAATGTCATTTTCAAATTTGCATTTAATAAGATATAGCTTCCAATGGATATACTGAAGCCAAATCCAAAACCAATTTATGGCTTCAATAATACTATGACTGTTTTTATTGGGTCATTACACCTTTTTGTCACCGCTGGGACATCCCCTCTCCATAAATCATTCAAAGCAAGCTTCCTGATCATTGATCAACCATCCCTGTACAATGCATTTTTGGGAAGGCATTCACTAATTGACATGAGGCAGTAATTTCTTAGAAACACTTGCTTATTAAGTTCCATACTCCTACTGAAATATGGTTAATTTAGTGGGGAAAATTATTAGCTAGAGAATTGTACAATATAAACTTTAGTTCTAGCAATAAAATTGTTCAAAACTATTCGGTTGTCTCTTCTAATAATTAAGATGATGGAAATGAAAAGGAAATCATGCCAGTTGCAAGAACCAACTCTGTACAAAGTGCCAAGACTATTGTTGAAACAGGTGATTATATGACCACAAAAACGGTAAGCAAGAAAAAGATGGAGCATATGCACATGATCGACACTGATGGGTATGCCTCAGTCTATGCGTAGTATTTTTCCAAAGAAGCTTAGAGATAGGCATTTTCCATCAATTCCCAACCCAAGGAAAAATAAGAAAGTGAAATACATCTGAGACTAGGGAAAATAAGGAGGAAGTTGAAGCCATTGGATGTTCTCAAAGATATATACAAACAGACCCTAAAAATCCTTCGAAGGTTCTCAAGATAGGAAAAAACCTCAACGCAGAAGTCAGATCAGAATTGACAGAATCCTTTAAGAGATCGATAGATGTTTTCCCTTAGGCACACTCGAAGATGTAGTGATAGACCTAGTTATCATTTACGATACACTCAACATCGATCCTAGTGCTAAACCGATTAGGCAAAAGCGTAGGACTATAGATCGGGAAAGGTGCAATGCTTTGCATGAAGAAGTTAAGAAATTGAAGGAAAATGGATTCATCAAGGAAGTGTATTATCAAAAGTTGATGACCAACCTTGTTCTTATAAAGAATTCCAATGGGAAATGGAGAACTTGAGGATACTACACTAACCACAACAAGGGCCGCCCAAAGGATAGCTTTTCTCTACTAAGAATCGATTAATTGGTAGATGAAAATAGTGGACATGAATTGCTCTCCTTTATGGACGCATACTCCGATTGCAATCAGATAGCAGTGTTTGAGTTGGATCAAGTGCCTACCGATTTCGGACTCAAAAACACTGTAGCGACCTATAAAAGGTAGGTTAATATGAAGTTCTTAGATCAAATTGGTAAAAAAGTTGATGTATATGTGGATGACATGATCATCAACTCTAAAGCAACATCAAGAGATGTGAAAGATTTAGTAATGACCTAAATTTTTAGTAAAATCATTTAGGATATTTAATTAGCTAAATGAAATAAAATAATGTGATGATTAGGGGATTTAGATTTGTGTTTAAAGTAAGGGTAGCTGTGCCATGTAAATAATGAACTAAAGATGAGTAAAAATGATATACAGAAGGGGTAAAATATGAAAAAGAGTATTCTTATACCCTAAACCCTTAGGAATTCATTTACACGTTTATTTCAAAATCAAAGACAAAGTAGAGGCCGGCTACCATTGGACAAGCTAGAGAAAATGAAATCAAACTAAAGAAGAAGAGTAACCAAAATTAAATTCATTCAAATCTCAAACTCTGTAATCTCAAAGAAAAGGTGAATAATGACTACATCTCTTGTTTGCTTAATTGTTTTCAGTTTTAAGGATAATTCGAATTTATTTGCAATGTTATGCCATGATTTTGAAGGATAAAATGTTTATATATGCTTGTTGATGATTTATGCCCATTCGTTTAGGTTTTATGATATGTTTAGATAAGAAAACCATATTTAATGACATCTAAATGCCTTGCGAGTTTAGCTTTAGATCGGAAATGATATTTTAGAGATGGTTTCAATTTTCATAATTTTCTAAATTAATGTGGATTTATATTAATTTTTTAGTGAAGAAAATGATTATTTGGGTTTAAAATAATTTATGACTAAATTATTTATGTTTTGTGTCTGAAATTAATATATGTGGGAAAACATATCAAAAATGATTTTCTGGAATTTTTGCATAATTTTCCTAAGAATTTTAATAGATATACAAAATTATTTAATGTATGTGAATTAAATGTTTTATATATTTATAAAAGGAGAAGGGTATTTTACAAATTATTTAAAATGTTTAATTCTGAAATTTTGGCAGCACTTTTAGAAAAAAAATTGGCAACCAATAATATTTAAACAAACAAGGCAGGTTAGTTGAAAAAATTTCTTTTTAAAGTTAAAATCAGTTTTTACATGCTTTTAGAATGTTTCGCCACTTTCAGATCCTAGGTTCTGACTTAGTTGTACCGCCACCATCACCATCGAAACCAACGCGTATGGCACCAAAGCCTTGGTGCACAGCTAATTCGATATAGGTGGAAGGTATTAGGTCGATACCAGGGGTTTCAAAGGGGTCGAAGTGCTACTCTGCTTTCAAATGAAAACGTGTCTGCTTTTCTTTCGAAGGATATGCTTTCGACTTGGTTGGCTTCCGACACTATGCCCTTGAGTGCCGGACTGGAAAAGGAAAGAAAATTGCGAAGAAGAAAGAGGTTTGGTATTTCAATTGCGATAAGATTAGTAATTACCAGAACCAGTACAAAGAGCCTGCTAAGGATGGAAGGGACAAAGTATTTGCATTGAAACCTGCTACATCGGGACCAACAGTGCAGGAAAAAGGGAAGGCAGTGTTGGGAGGTACTCTTCAGATCCATGGTATGTCTGTTAGCATTCTGTCTAATACTAGTGCATTGCATTCTTTTATATCTCATTGCTTGGTAGATAAGCTTAACATAGAACCCACATACAAAGTTACATCCTAAAGGGTTGCAAATCCAATATGGGAGTATGCGACACTTGGGATAAAGTGTGACCACTTAGAGTTTGATTTTGTTAAGTCATACCTTTGTTTGTAGTTTGCATGTATCTAACTGTGTAGGTTTTGGAATTATTTTGGGTATGGAATGGTTAAGCAAGTACGAGGCTAGGATATTTGGCCATGATAGGAAAATATCACTTAGACATCCTGAATGTAGTGATCGGAATGTATATACCAAAGAAAACCCTAGTTGTGAGGTGAATAATTTGTTAGGTGTTGTGGAGGTAGAAGACGAGTTAAGTCAAGTTTACATGATTAGAGAATTCACAGATGTCTTTAAACCTGTAGTTCAACTGCCACCGAAACGAGCCACTTAATTTCGGATAGATTAACTGCCTAGAGCAGAACCAGTGAGTAGGCCGTAAATTAGGATGACACTATCGAGATGAGAAAATTAAAGGTGCAGGTTGTGGACCTGGAAGGCAAGAATTTTATTAGACCAAGTAGCTCACCTTGGGGAGAAGCCGTGGTGTTTGCTTAAAAGCCAGACAGATCTTTAAGGTTATGTATCGATTATCGTAAGTTGAATGAGAAGACGATAAAGAATAGATATTTGTTACCTATGATGATTTTTCGATCACTTGAGTGGAGCTAAGATATTTTATCAATTGGATTTAGCAACAGGTTTCCATCAGCTTAGAGTAACAGAGGATAGACTACCTTTGAAGGCATTAAAACTATATATAAATCGTACGAATGGTTAGTGATATCGTTCGGACTAACTATGCGCCAGCATTCTTTGTGGATTTAATGAACCAAATCTTTCGAGAGCACTTGGACAGGTCCGTATTAGTTTTCATAGATGATATTTTGATATACTCTAAGGATGAAATGGAGCATGAAGTTCTTCTTAAAGTGGGGCTTGAGACGCTGAGACAGCATTAGTTGAAGGCGAAGTTTTCGAAGTGTCATTTCAAGAAAAAGGAAGTAAAGTTTCTTGGTCATGTAGTCTCAGAAAAAGGGTTATCTGTAGATCCGACTAAGATCGAAGTGGTGAATAATTAGAAGTGACCGAAGACAGTGACTGAGATAAGGAGTTTTCTTGGATTGGCTAGATATTATCGAAGGTTCATAAAGGATTTTTTGCAGATAACCAGACCGATTACCAAGCTAACGTGGAAGGATGTGAAGTTTGTTTGGATCGATAAGTGTGAGGAAGCATTCCAGGGCTTGAAACACTTATTGACTCATGCACCTGTATTATTTGTTTCGGAGGGGAATTATAATTTGGAACTTTATACAGATGTGTGTGGAACTAGATTAGGAGCTATGTTATTGCAGAGAGGTAAAGTGATTGCTTATTTTTCGACAGATTTGACCGTATAAGGTTAGATATTCAATGCATGATTTGGGATTAGCTGCATTGAATTTTTCATTAAAGGTGTGGAGACATTACCTATTGAAAGAGCGATTTGAGTTATGTACTCATCATAAGTCGATGAAGTATTTGTTCTCTTAGAAGGAGCTGAACATGAGACAATAGAGATGGTTAGAGTTTATTGCTGCTTATGATTTTGGAATTGAGTTAATAAGGTTGCAGATGCGCTAGGTAGAAAACATCAGAATGCAGTGTTGACAATGATAGCAGAGTGGAAATATTTGGAAGCATTGTCGACTTGCAGAGTGCAGTGGGGATCTAAAGCTGTGTCTAATGGAGGATCTGTTGTGTTGTCTTGTTTAGAAGTTCAACCGGTGATGATCGAAAATATTATTTCTAAACAGGAGGAAGATCCAGTATTGCTTGAATTGATAAGAAAGTTAAAGGAAGGAACGGAGAGCGATGACTTAAAGTAGTCTTGTCCAGAGTGGATGGTTAAGAAAGAAGGGAAGATTGTGTGTTCCGAATGTGGGAAGCATTTGGAAAGATGTTCTGGAGGAATGCCATCATTCGAAGTTCACTATTCATCTGAGAGGAATTAAGATGTATCAGGACATGAAGTGGAGTTTCTTCTAGGAAGGAATGAAGAAGGATGTAGGCTTATGGGTAAAGCAGTGTTTGAACTATTAATAGGTAAAAGCCGAACATCAAAAGCCAAGTAGGTTGCTTCAGGCATTAGATATTCTAGTATGGATATGGGATTCTATTTTTATGGATTTTATTGACTGGTTACCAAGGTCAAATAGAGGAAATGAAAGTATATGGGTCGTGGTGGACCGTTTAACCAAGAGTGCCCATTTCATTCCAGTAAGTCAACTTGAACCCACCTATTTTGGCTAAGTTATTTATGAAGAATATAAATAGACTTCATGGAATTCCTAGTAGTATCCTAAGTGATAGAGATTCCTTATTCATTAGTGAGTTCTGGAGGAGTCTATAGGATATTTTAGAAACCAAGCTCAAGATGAGTACCGCTTACCATCCACAGACCGATGGGCAAACATAAAGAGTTAACAAAGTCTTCGAGAATTTGTTGACAGCTTGTGTGTTAGATTTTGTAGGATCATAGAAAGACCATATACAGTTAGTCGAGTTTTCATTTAACAATAGTTATCAGACTAGTATAGGGATGGCACCATTTGAAGCTTTATGTGGATTAGAGAAGCTACAGAAAAGACTGAGTTAATTCGGGCTTGGATGAAGGAAGCTAAGTCTAGGCAGAAGAGTTATGCAGATAGAAGAAGGAAAGACTTGGAGTTCTCTATTGGAGATCATGTTTTCATTAAGGTGTCACCGATGAAGGGTGTGATTCAATTTGGGTAATCAAGGAAGTTGCACCAAGATTCGTAGGGCTATTTCCTATGATAGGGAGGGTCGGGAACCTCGCGTATAGAGTAAAGTTACCGAATAGTTTGGCAGATGTCCACGATGTTTTTCATGTTTCTCATCTAAGGAAGTGTGTTAGAGATCCGGAGACTGTGTTAGATGACTTGTTAGTAGAACTAGACTAGACTATAGTCTGAAAGCCAATTCGGATAGTTGCGAAAGACAAGAAGAGGCTTAGGAATAAGATAGTCAGATTATTGAATGTCCAGTGGAGCGATGACGAGAGAGACTGTACTTGGGTACTGAGAGAAGGATTAGAGATGCTTATCTTGATTGCTTTGATGGTATGTTTTACCTTTATGTTTGATTTATTATGTACCTTATCGTAATTTCAAGGACGAAACTCATTAAGGAAGGGAGTCTGTAATGATCCTAATTTTTAGTAACATTATTTAAGATATTTAATTATCTAAATTAAATAAAATAATGTGATGATTAGGAGATTCAGATTTATGATTTAACTAAGGGGTAGCCGTGCCATGTAAATAATGAACTAAAGATGAGTTAAAATGAAATAGAGAAGGGGTAAAATAGTAAAAAGAATATTCTTATACCCTAAACCCTTAGTAATTCATTTACATGTTCATTTCAAAATCAAGGACAAAGTAGAGGCCGGCCATTATTGGACAAGCTAGAGAAAGAGAAAGTAAACTAAGAAAGAAGAGTAATCAAATTCATTCAAATCTCAAACTCTTTAATCTCAAAGCTAAGGTGAATAATGACTATATCTCTTGTTTTCGGTTTAAAGGATAATCCGAATTAATTTGCAATGTTATGCCATGATTTTGATGGGTAAAATGTTTATATATGCTTGTTAATGATTTATGGTCATTCATATACGTTTTATGATATGCTTTAATGTGAAACCCTATTTAATGACATCCAAATGTCTCGCAATTTTAGACTTAGATCAGAAATGATATTTTAGAGATGGATTACAATTTCCATAATTTTCTGAATTAATGTGGATTTAATATTAATTTTATAGTGAAGAAAATGATTATTTGGGTTTAAAATAATTTACGGCTAAATTACTTATGTTTTGGGTCTGAAATTATTAAATTGCTTAATTCTGAAATTTTGGCAGCGATTTTAGAAATGAAAATGGGAAACCAAAAATATTAAAACAAACAAGGCAGGTTAGTTGAAAAGAATTTCTTTTTAAAGTTAAAATTAGCTTTTACATGCTTTTAGCATGTTTCGCCACTTACGCCACCTAGGTTCCGGCTTAGTAGTACCACCACCATCACCATTGAAACCAATGCCCATGGCATCAAAGCCTTGTTTCACAACAAATTGGATATAGGCGGAAGGTATTGGGTTGAAACCAGGGGTTTCAAAGGAGTCGAAGAACTACTTTGCTTTCAAACGAAAAAGCGCCTGCTTTGCTTTCGAAGGATATGCTTTCGACTTGGTTGGCTTCCGACTGGGTCAAATCGATTTAAGTAATGGTTTCAAATTGGTTGCGCCTTTGTTTTAGGTTAATGCGTTTAAAGGGATCGAAACCCCTAGCTGCTGCTTTTCTGCCTTTCGAAGCAAATGGTTTCGAAAGATATACTTTGTTTTACAATTCAAGCCACTTCACAAATGCTTTTGAACGGTTGGTTTCGACACGATACTGCTTTGCTTAGGAAATAGCATTCAAAGGAGTACTTTCGACTTAAATGTTTTATGACCCTTTTGCTCTATTGAAGGTAGAACCCAAAGATTAAGAAGGAGATAGTTTTAAATGGTTTTGAAAGGTTGTTCCATATGTTTTACTTGAACCAAAATGGTTTCGTAAGGTTTCATGTTTTAATGCTTTCGAAAGGTTTTAATGAACGCGCAAAGGGGTGGTTCCCCAATGGTTTTGAAAGGTTTAAAAGGAAATGTCTTCCAATGTTTTCGAAAGGCAATGTTTAATGTAACGACCCAGAATTTCAGTCATTTGAAATTCGTGTATTTTATTGATTTTAAATATGCACAAGTAAAATTTATAAGTCCAATAACTTATATTTCGAATATCTAGATTTAACTGGATAATTAAATTGTTAATTTAACATTTGAAATTACAGAAATAATTGATATTTGAATTAATTGTGATATTAAAATGATTTGTAAAGTGATATTAAATTATATTTGAATTAGAATTAACGATTAAAAATGGTCATTTTTCAAATAGTCTCAGATTTCGATGAAACTAGTATCACTGGATCCGTAATGTCATATTATTGTAAGGTTTTGAATTTTGTGTCAATCGAATTTACGGTTTGTCCGGGGCAAGCTAAAACGCGTAGAAATCGGTTTAAGTGAACTTTAAATTTAAATAATTCGTTTCGAAAACTTATCTTTCAAATACAATCGAATTGGCTCTCGATATATATTCCATTGCGTTCGGAATAGGGATTAAACATTATAAATGTCAGGCGACACGCTTCGTTTCGAGTTTGGAAAAATTACGGATGAATAGTGCGTGCGAATTTTCTATAAAAGAACATTAATTTTTCACATTTGCAAACCATTAGGGTTTCAAGCCCTAGCTGCCACCAAACTATTCAATGGCCGATGTTTTCGTTTCTTTTCCCCTTATTATTTCTACATCCATCAACAATTATCAAATGCTTTCAACTAAGAAATTGTAGAGAGTGACGAGCTCTTCGAATCTATACGGAGATGATCGAATATGGTGCGACGTGAAAGAGGAAAATTGGCCGCGTTCCCCTAGGGTTCACGCACGAAAATCAACACAAGGGGGCAGCTGAGTATGACTAGTCTTCGGCCAATTGTGGAGGCGAGTGCAAGCTTTGCAATGGTGGTCCCTGATCAACGTCTCGATGTTTGTATTGGTCGCGTTAATTGAAGCAAAAGTGGCAGCTAATGGGTTTCGATCGCGTGAATAACTTGGAGAGGGGAGAAGATGAAGTCAGCGGCCGTGATTTTCTTTGATAGATCGTGCGGCCCAGATCGAGTGTAGAGTTTTAAAAATCGAAGTGGAAATTTATTTATTATATATAAATTCGTATAATGTTTAAAACATCATAACTTTTTAATACGAGGTCCATTTCGTACGAAACGACTTGCATTGGGTTCGTATGGACGAACACTACGCGACGGAGCTGGTTTGGCGTTGATTGGAGCTAGTGTGAATTTTGGGTAAAATTAAACGCTCGTTTAATTTTATTTGGAATTAAACACTGCAACTGCTATTGGACACAATGCGAGTACAACTCACTCTTTCTGACTCACTGATACTCTTATATAAGTGAGAAATAATTTATTATATGATGATTGTTGATTGTTTGGATGATATATGATAAATTGATTAGTATTTGGATATATACCTACCTAGTGGAGCAGATGACCCTATACGTTCCTGTGTATGAGCTAATGACCCTTTGTACGTGCATCTGCCTCGAAGTGGACATTGTACACATATTCTAATGCATATTTGTTGCAGATGAGTGGTCCAACTGGATTCCTCACCAGTATTAATTTATGTACAGATATTGTTACATATTTTGTTATCATATGATATATAATTTTTGAATGCCGTGATTGTTGTATTTAGTGTTGTTGCAGCATTGGGCCTATTTTCATAATTTAAAAATGTTAAAGTGATGATTCCAAATTTAAAAGGATTTTAAAAGTGATTTTGAAAATAAATGTTTTATTGAATTTTTGAATTGTTAAGAATTGATTTATTTTAAATAAATAAATATTATAATTTTTATCATTATAAAAATTATGATATTTATGAAATATAATTGAAATTATGGTTTTTGAGAAATATAGTTGAAACGTGATTTTTAAAATATGAAGTTAACTGTTTTGTGAAATAGTATAATTTGAGATTTTTGAATTATTATAAATGGTTTATAAATAGGATTTATAAAATTGAATTTTTATAAATCGGAATAATGGATTTATAAATGAGTTTTTTTAAGTGTTAAAAATGAAGTTATAAATTGATTTTATAAGTGAATACGATTTATATAATTTATGAAGTTATAAAATGAATGATTTTATAAATAAGTGAATTATAAGTATTTAAGTTAATTGGATTTTTGGCATGTAATTAAGTTATTAAATGGAACTGATTTATCAAGGAATTTTGTATTGAATTTTTTATAAAATATAAAAAGGAATTTATAAACATTGTTTTATAAATTCGAAATCGATTGAATTTAGGAAGTTAAATATAGAAGTTTATTAAAGGAGATATATCCATGATTTTGGATAGTGGATAATCCTTTAATGAATATATAGAAGCAATAATTTGGTAAAAGAACTATATCGACAATTTTGGACAGTTGATAATTCTTGAATTAATGTGTAGAAGCTTTAATTTGGTAAATGATTTATATTCACGATTTTGGACAGTGAATAATATATTAAATAAATGTTGTAAAAAGTGATATTGTAAATGGAGTTAAAATGGTTTAAAGATGTTTTTAATGTGTTAAATATCGAATACATAGATTTCAACATTCATTGTTGAAATAGATGTTTTCGAGAAGTAAGGAAATGATGAACTATAACACTGTTGTTATAGTATATGATTTTCGAAAGGAAATGTTTTTGTATAATATTGGGATTTATATATCTATCTTATTTTTGAATCCCTATACTAGTGATTTTGGGTTGTCGTAACGATGTTTTACGTAGCATTCGTTTTGACCCAAATAAAAGATGTTTAAGAGAACGGTTTCCTTAAAGAATAAAATATATACTTAATTATGATTTAAGTATATGCAATATTTACTAAGTGTTGAAAATAAATAGAATTGGGAATTAATTATTTATTAAATGAGTATTAGGAAATGTTTTCCAATATAGAAGTTGAAATGTTTTGTGTGACGACGCGGATTTTTCGCGCTCGAAAATTGACATTCATATTTTATATTGTATTCGAATGCCATAGATTCGACCGTTCAAATCCGATTCGCCGGAGCTTATAACAACATCAAGTAAATAACACAGCGGAATAAAAGAAATACTACATTGATATACAACACAGATACAATATCTGATACAACAGAGTGGTACAAATGAATATCACCATACATTAGAGATATAATACAAGAAATAGCAGCGGAAAAGAAAAATAGATAACATCTAGCAGTGGAACAATATAACTCTAAGATAGTCTTCAAAAGAGAACTCCAGCAGCATCTCGTTTCAACATCACGATACGCAAAGACAAGCAAGTCTCGTCCACATCCAAAGACTGAAATAGCTCCAGATAATTCACTGAACCTAACTATCTGAAAAACCCAACTCTAGACTGCTCATGTATAAAATAATGAGCACCCAGAGTTTAGGAAAGAAACAATAAACTCCGGATCAGTCATGAGACTGGTGTGAGCAACAAAAATAGTTTATCTTTTAAAAAAACAAACAAAGAAATATTTTAAAATATATTCGCAATGCTTTTTAGAAATGAGACTACCATAAGGCCTCCCGCACACACACACAATGCAAACGCAGAATCGGAGGAGATTTCTCCTTATGATAGTCAAAGATGCTTGATACGCATTAAAAAGAAACATTTGTTATTATTACTAGTGCACAGTGTAGGAAAACATTTCGAAAGTAAAGATATAAATCTTAGCCAACATACGACCATTATTGTATGCCTACTATAACTACCATGTTCAATAGCAGGTTACCGCCACATTCCATAGCAGGTTATACAACTAAAACCGTACAAGGATCGTATTGTTTCGTTTGGATTTCCAATAAATGGTCAGGCTAAGGAACCTCCTACTGCCACATGGGATCGCCTCTGCCGGGATGTCCCGAGAACTTAACCAGCTCTCTGCCAACACAAGGCCAGGTTACCTTTGTCACTAGGTAACTACTACACGACTATGCCATCCCTCGGTCCCTTTGGACCTTTATCCGAGCGCTCGATTCCAACAACACCACACAGTAATAGATATAGTGTATCAACATGAGTAAGTATCTGGGCTCCATACCACGATACCACCCTTTCCAGAAGGAAATGACATACCCTAAAGGGCGCTACCCCTAATAACCTGCTGCATCCTTCCTATTTTGACCCTTTCCGCGGTGTGAGATCCGACGGAGTCTCGTCCGCAAAGCCACGCTTTGGTACAAAGCCATGCTTTGGGTCAACAAATGATCAAAGCAATGATCAGAAAGATAAATGATCAAACAAATGATCATATCACAAATGATCAAACAATGATCATTCCACGGCAACACTCAGCATGTCACATTACCAAATTGGGAATATATCGCTGATAACCTTCAACTACATAACCTCTGAGCTCGTACGTCTCAGAGAAGGGTGTTAAGCTAAGAGAATAAATTCTCCACCACCAACAGAAATATATTTGAAAGAAATCAGCTTTATATCTCAATTTGTAATGTCAGACACAAAATCCATACAAGTCTGTTCCGGGATCGAACAGAACCGAAGGCACTTCCAAAGAAGTCCTTGCAATCCAGATATTCACTAATCACGTTCGGACTTCCCATCACATATGGAGTCTCTATACCAGGGACCAGTCGATGCAAAGACATTCGACGAGTTGTCCGTTCGTTTTCGAAAATATCCGGTCTTCACCACCGGTCTTCAAATGCTATCCATAACGATGTATCACATATTCGGAATGGGATATATGTTACAAACGTCCTCTCCCGGCTAAACCGAACAGTGAGCGCAGTATTTCAAAAACATATGTATATTGGGATTTCAATTAAGTCACAACTTAAAACCCAAAAACTTTCCTTTTCAAATGGTTTAAACCAATTACCATTTCAAATCTTTATATTACCAAAAAGATTTATTTCACAAAGATCAATTCATAGACTTCAAAACAATTTCCATTCCAATTGGATTAACTCATTAAATCTTCAAATCAAAGTTTAACTCATAGCTTTCAAAATTCGATTAACTTGTTGAATCTTTAAATCAAGATTCAACTTATAGCTTTCAACAATCATTTCCAAAGATTCATTCATAGCCTTTCAAAACAATTCCAATTCAAACTTGAAACTTTTCAACCCAATTTGGAAATCCTTTCTTTAAATGAAAGTTATTTTTATTTGAAAACAAGTAGTTTTCGTTTCGGAGAAATTCGATCTCATTTATACAAGTTAAAATCTTTGGGTTAATTCAAATTCCCAAAAAAAACACCTTAAAATGGTTTAAAACCCACATAAACTTGTATACCATTTAATATCATAAATACCGAATATAGAATTCAATTTCAAATATTGAATTCAAATTTAAATCAAAATATTTAAATTTCAAAACTCAATCAAGTTATTCAAAATAAATTTCATCTTTGAAATTCCATTTCAAAAGCTTTTCACTTTAAACCCAATCTTATTTTCAAACCATTTGAATTTAAAATTCAAATTCAAAACTATTTTCAAAAATCTGTGACTTAATCGATTTCCTCGTGAAATCCATATTTGTGTGTGTATGGTGTGGTCCAGGGGCTTAACACAATAGTGCAACATCATTCAATCATCACAGATTAAAACACAGAAATATAGTTTATAAGCGGTATAAACTACAACGCTTATCTTCATTCAAAGATTCACAGATAATATACTAATGTAAATAAATGAATAAATTATACACAGCTCAATCCATAGAACAAAATGTCACAAATCAGATATATCACAAAAACATCAGATAGGACAATCAATTCAAGGCATTCTATACAATACAATCATTCATAGGTAAGGTCAAGTATTTAATAATCATTTATAAGCAGGATTAATTAATTGTTTAATCCTAATTTATTCAATTCGTTTCCAATTAAATTAATTACTTATGAATTTATTATCAAATTCTGATTTATAAATTTCAAATCATTTGATACAAATTAATTTATCAAACACTTTAATTAATTAAATTATTCTTAATTTATCATATTATTATTATTTTTTGGCAAAGCCGACGGGGCTAAATGGACCCCTACCATTTTATTGCTACACTCGAAAGAGGAGGAAGTACAAGGCAAAAAATTGCAGAATTACAAGAGAAAACAGAGTGCAACAGTCACTGGGGAAACACAAAGAAAACACAACATATAAGCATAAAAAAAAATCCTAGCAGAAGATACTAGGATCAAAAGCAAAAGAGACATGACAAATATCACGTCTAATCTCCCGCATCAAATGCCTCTCGAAAAGTTCTGTTATTAAGCTTTTATCCGGTCGAAAGATGCGACAGTTTCTTTCGTCCCAGACCACTTTCATGAATCTTTTGACGACGTATAAGAAAAGTCTATTCAAGTCACTTGTAACATCCCGCCTTTTCGCACGATTTAAACCGACACACATGCCGATTCAAACCATACGAAAGGGCGGATTTGTTATGGGGTAAATAAGAAAAAAAAACAGAGAAGAAATAAACAAATAGAATCTCACAGCGGAAGGATAAAATATAATAAGAAAATATACAGTTTATATAAAAAAAACTGTTTACAAACATTTATATAATACATATCAGAGTTACACATACCAATAACAATGCAGCGGAACAGTGTGAGTGTAGTGCAATACTATAAATAATAATAATACAAATTCTTCGTCTTCGTCCTCCAAAGCTAAAGTCTTCGATCCTGAAACGCTCGGACTGACCCGAGCGAATTTGAAAAGACAAAAACACTCGAGTCAGAACTAAAAGATCTTATGTGAGTTAAATTAACAGAAATAAATATGAGTGCAGTAACTCAAAAGATGTTCGGGATTTACATCTCCTAAGGATCCGTTAAACTATTTACTATGTAGTATATTGCGCTATTATAATAGTGTCTATAGTAAAATAAACGTACTTTTAAATAGCATTAAGGCTTTACATTTTCCACCTTAACACGTAATAGTCCCAGTAGTCCATCCAATATCATAGTCCCTCCTGATCGGGAAGCCACCAGAGGATACCACACGAGCTACGGGAGAAATCCAAACTCGTACAAGGCGCGATAGGGTAGGTGACACGGCACAACTAGGCAATGCCAGGGTAGATATACCAATTACGCTTCCGGGTCGATGGTAACGCGTAGCCGCAGCTACGGCCCACCTCGAACAAACTCCCCAAAATCGAAATAGAAGTGGCCACTGAATCAATCCAAAGTCAAAGTATAATATCGAAGAGGAGTGTCCGATCAGAGGAATGACCTCATTAACCCGTCAATCGCTCCTGTTTTAGCCACCTTATGCCAACTCACGGGAGTTGGGTCCACGTATTTACCTTACAGGAAACGTCGCCACCAACCTACTTCATTCTGGAATCTCCACCGCGTACACAGTTAGTCAAAGTGGTTTTCGGTATCGACAGAGAGTATGTCCATATCCGATCCCGGTCTCTTTGCCAACCCATCGTTATTATAACACCGCGGTCATTTAAAAGTAGTTTATACTTTAAAAACCAGAATAAATTTTCCATTTCAAAACTATGAATTCGATATCAATTTAAAAACCCAAAATAATATGATATCATTTTATCTCAAATATAACTCTTTTTCCAAAATCATACCGGTTTAAAATATAAATATCTGGAAACCAAACATTTGAATTATATTTTCAAAACATAATATTTCGGAATTCATACTTTTAAAACCATACTTCTAAAACTTGAATGGTTTGGATATTCAACAATATATAAAATAAATGGTTTACTTTTAAGGTTACTTTGTAAAGAAATTATTTCCAGGGCTTTACAAATATACTTCTTTATTTAAAGTCTACCAAATTTTAAATATCACTTTCAAGTTCCAAAACCACTTCAATTTCTATTTATATATATATATATATCCATTTGGAGTATTAATATTTCAAAACTAAAGTTGGAATTTATTCTTTCAACAAATTAAATGTTCTATTATTTAGTTTTGAATATTTACATAAAATCTATAAATAAAACTCCAATTTCTAGAAATTAACTATTTTCTTAAATTTAAATTATACTAAAATATTCTATTTAAGTAAATCTTGGAAAATCCATTTATAAATATCATACCTTAAAATTTCCAAATTTAAACATATAAGATAAATCACCAAATTCCATTTTCTCAAATTTTTATCATTTTATTCAACAGGTTTATACACAGCTTAAATTTAAAATTTTAACTTCATATGTGTATATCTCGAAGAAAAATATTTTATAAAATATCAAAATTAAATTTTATAAACCGTATCCCATCCAAACCATAGAAATCACTTTTAAAATAATTTATATATAGACCACGGTGCCTGTATATAATTTTCTATCCTATGGTCAAGTGATACGGATATTTATCATTTCAATCCGCATTTTAAAAATAAAATTTTGCGGTTGTATATCATTTCAAACCACAATCCCGAATGAAATGAAAAATGCATGATAACTTGCAATTTGATGATATCAAATAAACATCCATTCATCAACATCATCCATTGTCCAAATCACAATCATCCATCAATATCAATCAAAACCAATATATATATGAGATTATATAGCAGGTAATAACTGTCAATTATATTCAAATTAAATTTAACAACTATTAATCTAACATTTTATATTCAGTAATAATTTATATAACTGTTAACTAGCAGTTTATATGCAAACAAATAAATTATAACTGTAATTAATACGCAATAAATAAATTAAATTAACAGTTAAATTTAATAAATGCAATTCAACAGATATGAATGAAATAAACATGCCAAATACTCATAAATAAATTTCTATTCATTTCTAAAATTAATTTAACAAACATAAAAACTTTTAGAAGTTGTGAGTGGGTTAAAACACTCACCTTTTGAATTTAAATCGAATTTAAACCCGATTTAAACCCAAAAATTCGCCCGTCTCAGAATTCGTCCAAACCGGCGTCATCAAGTCCGGAATTAAATTACGATCCTAACAAAAGAAATTTCGTGTGAATCCGACTTCGTATGAGAAAGTTATGGCGAAAAATGGTGATTGAATTCAAAATTAAATATAACCAAAAATGACACACATTTACTCACATATATCTCCACGTCAGCCTAGTATCATCCCTGGAAACGTGCTCACGCAACAGTCTCCTCGTTCCAGAACGAACGCACGCCATCGCCACTTTGACCGCTCCTAACGACCTCCACCGTCCACCAGAGAATAGCCGACCACCTCCCAACGTCTTCCCACTCCAGGCCGCCGCCGCTAGACCACGTGCGTCCCCTTCTATTGCCGCCGCCGGTTAGGTGTTCAAACCTTAGTTCAAAAATCGCGCCACATCCAACCATCGAAACGCCAAACAAAATACATAGATGCGCTCCCCATCGTCCATACTACAATACCCAGAAACAGAATTTCGATCAGACGAAGTTTTGTGCGACGATGATGAACGGTTTTGGGGCTGTTAGAATTTATTCTGGATGAACGACAGCTCCAATTGAAAACGAACTACACCATGAGATTACGCGTATCGAATACTTCAACATATATTTTTTCTGGAATTTTCTGAAATTTTTGAGTTTTGACTTTTGATTTTGAACTGTGGATAGATATGGAATTTGGATCTGAGATGTATCCATTGAGGAAGAAAGAAGGTTGAAGAAAATGAACGTACAGCAAATAAAAAAAAGAAGGGAGCTAGGGTTTATAACTGTATATTTATAGATAGATAGAAGAAGGCTAGGTGGGTACGGATAACGAACGTGCTAAACGGTAGTTGGCCCAAAAACCCGCTATGCCTCCGGAGTCGAATTTGTTAAATCTATATATCCAGATAGATATTTTAAAATATTCTGAACGCGATGGAAAAAGTTTCATGACCAAATTCGATCGTATGAAGAAGTTATGCTGAAAACAAGATTTCCAAATTGATTCCAAATTGATTTTAATAAAATCGATTTCAAGGCGTTTCGCGTCCGTACGATCAAACGACAAGTCCGATCGATACGAAACTTGAAACCCTATAATAATTCACCGATACGGATCCGATGAAACTGGTTTCGTCGAAATCCGAGTCCGGGGCCAAAATGGCTATTTTTAATATTTATTAAATAAATTAAAATAAATTATAAATCCAATTTTTATATTTCAACTTCTAATATTGGCCAAACTTCATTACTTATATAATCCAATCAATTCCAAATGATTTATCAAGCTTGGATGTGAATTAAAAACTATAAGTATATCAATTTGCAGTGTTAATCTCTGCACTTCTTATTATTTGGGAATTATAAATTTTATTCTCAAAACCCAATTATTTAATCTTATACTTTTATACTCTCATCTTAAATCTAATTAAATAAATAACTTGATTTCCATTTCAACTCATTTGATTGCAAATAAACTTTTTACCATAAATAAAATTCCAAATTATTAATAACTTTATTCCCATTTCCTTTACACACAAACATCGTATTATAAGGTATCTACATTATTCTCCATTGGTTTGCCTTAACTTATTTAAGGTAACCTTACATTAATATCTATTGCTATGTTTTCAAATTATTCTTCCCTCATTCTTCTTTACTATTATTAATTCCAATCTTAACGAATTCAACATTATAGGTTTGACAAATTTATTAAATTCACTCAATTGTTTACAAATTCCATTTTAAATCCAATAACGTAATATTTTACGTTTAATTCCCTTTTACTTATAGTAAATACCCTTTGTTGGATTTAATATTCAAATTATAGATAAAATCTTGCTTTCCAAAGTTATATCAACAATGTCCAACTAAATTTGAATTAGCTTTAACTTTATTCTATGGAATTAACTATTTCCATAAATCCAAATTAATAAATAAGGCTTAATTCCTATATTAACTACTTTGGTTCCAATTAACCTTTTATGGTGAATATGAATTTCAAGGTATAATTGAAATCTTATATCCATTTGATTTCACTGTTTCATTTTTATTATTAAATCCATTATAGCCAAATGCATGAAATTAATATACACAAATATTTTAAATCCCAACTTAAGTTTTACTTAACGTATTAATAAACGTTTAAATTTTCTTAATTGCAATAACTCAATTACCTTCATTCTTTTTATTCACGTAGCTAAATCTTGATTTAAAAATCTTTACTATAACCCATAGTCTTATTAAAATAGGAATTTACACTACCTGTAACGTTAATTTCCATCATTAAAGATCTTACACCCTTTGTTCCATAGATTTAGATTTCACAAATTTAGCTACTGCATTAATTCTTATTTATATAACATAAATGTTCATATACTTTGAATTCATTCCCAATTCACCAACTCAATTAATTATGCTTTACAAATGTGTTTCCAATATATAGGTATTTTATACTAATTGTTATCATACCCATAATTACACGCTTATAACTAATTCCCACATTTGCATAAATTTATTTAGTTAGAATGTTTATTAAGGTTTATGCATTTCCAACTTGTGCTGATTTTACACAATTATTATGATTTCTCACAGAACGTTAAATTTATTAAATGACCATTTATTATAATTTAACTCCCTTAATTGAATCAAATGCTTATTATTATATTTTCATTCTTACCATTCTTTCCCATTATAACTCATTTACATATTTACACATCTCTATCTCAAATATTAATAACCAAACTGATTACAAACACTGTCCTTATCAATCTTCATCCATTTGCTCAGATCTATACTCTTTCATATAATTAAAGTTTATGTTTCTATTAGATTTTTCTCTTTCTACAGACATTAAATTTTTCTATCTACACTTATTGCATTTTTGTATACATGAATACTATTAAAGTTAATATTTATATTAACTTTTATAAATTCAACTTCCATTCATTTCTTATCACTAACTTTCAACAAAATGTGACCATCTACATTTACCAAACCTATTGTCATAATGTTTTATTGTTACACTAAGTTACGCAACTACTATACCAAATTTCTACATTTATTCCCAAACAAATTAGAAATTATACTAATCTAATTTATTAAATATTATTAATTTAACGGGTCGTTACATCACTTTTGCCACCTGTGTTATCATAGATATATTTCCACTGCATAACATTGTCTGCTCCTTTCCACCTTCTACCAATCCGCATAATCCAAGACCTCCATATATCATTCAAATAAGCGCATTCAAAAAACAAATGCTCGACCAACTCAGGAGATTGATGGCAGAAAACACAGCATGCATCAACAGGAACACCTCTGGTTAGTAACTTAAGTTTAGTATTAAGAGCCCTATTCCTCACTTTCCAGTGGAATAAATTATCAGTCTGAACATTATCCCTTCGCCATATTCGCCTCCTCCATTTGATTTTCTCTCCGACCGCCCCAGTAAGGAAAGCATAAGTTTCTTTGATACTGAAGCAAGATGCATTACTTCCCCACTAGACACTGCACCCCCTTTCATTTTTAACTTCACACTTAACAGCCAAGTTCCAAAATTGCTGAATTCTAAAATTGGAAGTCCTAGGAAGGCGTAATGAATTGCCATGGATAAAGCTCTGAACTGTCGCTTCCTGTCTCACACCAGTTTGCACTAACTCGGCATAAGAAAGAACATTCCTCAATATTACTCCACTGTCAATCCAAGGCTCGTCCCAAAAACTAATGGCATCACTATGGTTTAGTGTGTATCGGACAAGAGGAAGAATAGCATCCTTAAGCTTGATGATAGATCTCCACGTCCAGCTAATCTTTGAAGGGGAAGTCATATTCCAAAAGTTGCATCCACGAAGCACATGAACCTTTGACCATGTAACCCAAATATTATTTTTGGCAGTAATGTAGTTGTAGATGAGTCGAGCCATAGCAGACTTATTCCAGTGGAGCATGTTAATAATTCCAAGGCCACCATAGGCAATAGGCTTTTCTAATTTCTTGAAACTAATAGGGGCAAGAAAACGGCCCACTGTTTTCCCTGTCCAAATGAATCTCATGCAAGCTGAACGAATCATGCTGATAAGTTTCTGTGGTAATATAAATGTTCTAGCCCAATAAACTTGTATGGATAAAATAATAGATTTGGTTAGCGTAACTCTACCAGCTTGGCTCAATAGACTGCATGACCAGGACTCTAGTCTAGCAATTATCTTTTCGTACAGGGGCAAACATGGGTTGATAGTGATTTTGGCTAAAGTGAGGGGAAGACCAAGATAAGAAACATTGTTATTACTAATACGTAAACCAGTAATAGAACGAATAGTATTGTTTTGAGAAGAAGTGAGGCCAGATGTCATCATTTCAGATTTGAGGAGGTTGACAGATAAACCAGTAATAGCATGAAAAACATGAAGAGTATCCATGACGGCACTCATAGTAGTGCTGTCCGGAGAGCAGAAAATGACAAGGTCATCCGCGTACATCAAGGATAAAATCTCCGGGTTAGTGCATCTTAGGTGGGGTTTGATTTGCCCTGAAGAAGTCTTAACCTTAAACAGTTTAGTTAGGAGTTCCATTATGAGAATGTATATGTACGGCGATATAGGGTCCCCCTGACGTATTCCATGCGTAGTTCCGAAGAAACCCGCACTTGAACCATTAACATTGATCGAGAAGCGAACGGTGGAGAGACATTCCATTATCCAAACAATGAAGGAAGCAGGAAAATTCATACACTGCATAACTTTAACAATGGCTTCCCACCTAAGCATGTCGAATGCCTTCATGATGTCTAATTCCAGCATAGCTTTAGGAGAGGTGATCTTGTTGTTGTATCCATTCAGAAGCTCATGAGCCAGTAAGACATTATCAAGAATGTTTCGCCCTGGCAGAAAAGCAGCTTGATTATAAGAAATAATGTTATTCATGACAGATTTCATCCTTGTGGCGATAATTTTGGAGATACACTTATATTGTATTGCAACACGAGATAGGCCTGAAGGATGATACTGAGTTAGGATCGTTGACTTTAGGAATCAAAGCAATGTTTGTGTTGTTGAAAGAAGGAATCAGTTTGGAGTTTTTGAAAAAATTCTTGACCGCACGTAAAACTTCCAACTTGACAATGTCCCAACAAACAAAATAGAAGTTCGCATTAAAACCATCTGGACCACCCGCCGACTTCCTATTAAGAGAAAACATCGCCGACCTGATTTCTTCATCCGTAACAGCAAGTTTCAAGGAGGCATGATCTTCGACAGAAAGCTTAGGAAGGGATGTCTGGTTGATGAGGTTGATGTCAGGAACAAAGCCGTCTCTTTCGTTGAGTAGATTGGTGAAATGATTTATGAAAGCCTCGTCCACTCCCTGTTTCGTATTCTGAACATTGCCATCATCATCCAGAATGGTAACAATATTTTCTCTGGAATGCTTCGCTTTTAAGTTAGCATGGAAGAAAGCACTGTTCCTGACACCATCAGTTCTCCATTTCAGTCTAGCTTTTTAATTCATCGTAGAAATATCACTGGAAAGAGCAGCATAGAACTGAGTAGATATGTACGTCTCCATGGCACTAATTGTAGTATTGTGGGGGTCTTCCTGCATGTCTATTTGAATTTCTTCCAATTTATTCTTCCAATAAGTACTTTTTTTACTTCCATCACCAAATCTGTTTGTAGACCATTGTTTGAGAGCCAACTTTGTATTTTTCAACTTGACCTGCAAAATAAACAAAGGGTTACCAAAAACAGGTTTTGCCCAAACATCTTTAACAAAGTCAAAAAAATCAGGTTCATTAACCCATGTATTAAAAAATTTGAAACTTGATTTATTTTTGATGCCATCTTCCTTGAGGTGAATAATTTGGGGAGAGTGGTCGGAAAGGAGAGGAGGTGGAAGGTGGTTGTATAAGGTAGGCCATTTGGAGAGGGCATGGTGGTTACAAAAGCATGGTCGATCTTAGACTAGGTCCTACTGCCATGTCTACGTTTGTTGTTCCAAGAGAATCTCATCCCCGTAGACTTAATATCAAGTAAGTTAGAATCAATAACTGCGGAACGCAGCGGTTGTATTTCATTAAGAGACAACGGATTGCCACCTAATCTGTCAGCAAGCTTGTTACAGCAGTTAAAGTCACCAAAAATGATCCATGGGTGAGTATCTTGACGTAGCGATGGAAGGTCGAGTAGAAAAGAATTTCTAGCAGCTTTATTATTAGATGCATAGACAACAGAAATGTAAAAGGTATTCGAAGTGATAATATTTTTTGCATGGCAGTGAATGATTTGAGAATTAGCGTATACTTTGGACAGGAGGATCAAGTTTGGATCGAAAACAATGAGAATTCTACCGTAAGGCGCCTCGTCAAGATTGGGAATGACATCCCACCCTGGGTTAATATATTTAGCAGCTTTGATAGTGTGGGTCAGATCTAACTTTGTTTCAAGCATGGCTAACATACATAGGTTATGCTGAAATATCATGTTTTTGCATTGGGTCAGTTTGGTTTCATGGTGTGCACCTCTGACATTCCATGCTCCAATGGTTTGCATCATTGAGCAGATGAATTTTCAAAAGGGGGGATAGATTTCTTGCTTCGAAGAACCATATTCGATGCACTGCTGTTGAGAGGAGAGTGAGATAGAATCTTACTTTGTTTTGATTTTTGTAACAGAGGGGAAGATATAGTTGACTGAGGGACATTAATTAGCGAAGAAGAGATTTTTTGGGGAGAAGAGTGTAGAGTTAAAGAATTAGCAGTGGCAATGTTCAGGCTACTATAATTAGATGTTGAAGATATGTTTTGTGATGGGTTGACAGCATTAGAGATTACGAAAGGAGGAGTTGGGTCGTGACATTCGTGCACGTGCACACTGCACGATGGAATCTGAAGAAGTTATTGGCTGATGAGAAGACGAGTAATTTTCCTGGTTGTTAATAGCTGGATTAACAATTTCAAGAGGGATAAAAGACTTGGTATTCAAAGAACGAGATCCCATGTTTGTAGTTGTTGGCAGTGAAGAGATATGAACATCAGTGGTATTCCCACTGCTTTGAGTAACTCCCGAAGAAAAAACTGAAAGATCAGGTGGTGCTTCGGGGAAAAAAACTTCAGATGCGGTGTTTTGAGGTAGTGTTGTAATAGTACAATTTAAACCAATTGTAGCATTATCTGTTGAAGCATGCAAGTTACCAACCGAAAGAAAATTAGCCTCATGTGGATGCTCCATTTCCAATTTATTATTTTCAAGCATTTGAGCATTATCATTTACTCTTTTACCTTCCACTGTCTGAAGAATATCAAAACTGTTACTCACCGGTAACTCGAAAACAGTATCAGCAACTGGAAGGAGCTCAGTAACAACCTCTGCCCTGTCAATATCCAACACATACTCCACGTTATGTTTTTGATTTCCTACCTTATCAGTTTTCACTTCATTCTCTTTGTTTAATCCTATTCCTTTAACTCTTCTCCCTCTTTGCCAACTGTTCTCGCTCTTTCTTTTTCACTGTCTTGAAAAATTTCCTTACTGATCTCCCGCCTGTAACTCCTATTCATTCCCATCTTTTTCTTGTTGTACCCGACCCTTCGCCATGTTTGAACTTGTTTGTTAGTCTTTCCTTTGATTTTTGAAAACCTTTCCTTGTGCTTATTTCCTGTCTCCTTGCCATACTCTGTAGTAACAGATTCAACCTTCATGTCACACGATTCCTTAATGTGCCCGAAGGAGTTACATTGAACGAAAATGTGTGGTTTCCATAAATACTCTACATAAATACGCTGAACACCTCCATCTGCCAGGCTAATTAGGAAATCATTAGGCAACTCCCTATTAGGCTTGATTTCAATCATGCATTTCGCAAATTCCAATCTTTCAAGTCTCTTAGTCCTTTCATCCATACATAGCAGTTTACCTATTCGACTACTGATCCAGTTAATGCTAAGGTGAGACCAGGCAAAAAGAGGAATATTGCGAAGATGAACCCACACAGGGACTGAGGGAGCCGATCCACATACATTGCTAACTGCAGCATCATAAGGCCTAATGATAAAAACTTTATTGTTCATAATGATGGGGTCACCAAGTAAAATTTTGCTTTTATCTTCTTCAGACGACAACAGGAAAAGAAATATAACTCCATCTGATTTAACTTGCACAGAACCTTTTAGTTTCCAGATAATTTTCAACTTAGCTATTACTGAAGAGTAAGACAATGGTTTATCAAGGAAAAAACCCACCAAGTATTCATTCCATACAGAGGAGCCTGCCTGAACTACTTCATCAACCAAGTCAAGCACATCATTAGAGTAGGATGGAACTAAGTCAACAGGCTTGTACTTCCCCGCGTTGAGAGGCTTGCGTTTAAATAAAGAAGTCCAAGCATGTTGACTGTAACCAAGTAGGGAACGTGATGGAACTGTATGATGAGGGGAGAGAGGAATGGCGTTTGTAGGAGAGATGGGAGGATTACCTAACAGAGAAGAACGGGATGAAAGGAGCAAAGGAGGAGGTTCAGGCGAGTATGGAGGTGGTTTTTGCTTGGCAGTAGATGCTAGGTTAGAAGGACAGTCAGTGATGGGATGGGTGATTGACACGGTGGATGGAGAAAGAACTGACAGAGGGGGAACAGGGGATGGAAGAACAGGAGAAAGTGGAACTAGTGGTACGGGGAAGGACGGAGTTGGTACATGGAAGGATGGAATGGGTACGGGAGGGATTGGAGAAGACGGCATTTTTTTTTTAAAATCAACTTTTGAACCAATTTTATCATTAAATTAACTTTAATAAATCAGAATATACAAAATTAATTACAATAAGTGATTAATCCTTAATTACTTTCATTAAGTAATTACATTTAACAATGTATAATTGATTATCTAAATTAATTATCAAGATTTATCACATTAATTTAATTACTTAATAATCTCTTAGTTAATTATCTTTATTAACTAATAATATTTCTTTAATCACTTTCTTAAGAAATTATCTTAGATTAATTCATTATTAATCATTTCTAATTTTTTTAATTAATCCAATTATTTATTTATTTATAAATTAAATCAATCATTCTTTAATTACCCTATAAATTAAATCATTTTATTACCTTAATTTTCTCTAAGATAATTAATTTCTTTATTAATGATTTCATTAATCATTTAAGTGTATTTTAAACCTTACACTTTTAAATTAAAATTTGAATTCCATTTGAATTTAAGATTCAAGATTAATATATATTTAAATATTAACTAATTTAAATATCAATTTATAAACCTATATAAGAAAAGTTCTAACTAAATTACTTAAATTTTTATTTTATAATTTAAGCTTTTAAACACATTACATTCTAATTTGCAAATCTAACTTTAAAAAATTTGTTTAATTTTTCATAAAAAATCCTTTTCAAATATTTATTTGGAAACAAATTTTCCTTTTATTTTTTTTCTTTAAAAAAAACTATTTGAGTTAACTCGTCTAAAAAAATTCAAATTTAAAAATTAATTTAAATTCCTAGATTTTGAATTCAAAGAGATTTGAATCCATAATTTTTTTTTAACTTTAATTTTTAAACTTAAATTTAAAAAAAACAAACTTCATTTTAAAACTTTAAGATTCAAAAGTTTATTTGGATCCAAACTCCATACTAGATTTAAACTTTATTTAAATCCAACTCAAAATTTTAGATTTCATTTAAATTTGTTTTAAATCCAAATTTCCATCAGGTTTACAAAAACTTGAAACCTGTTAAAATTACCCCGAGGCAAAGCAAATTGCTTTGAGTCTTTCCATCTCCCTGCTTCGAGTTGAGCTCTCGTATACCCGAGAATCATTAACACTTCGAGTTATCTTACAAATGCAACCCTGGAAATGCTTCAGGCTACAACATTCCCAGATCATCAAACTCGTGCACGTGCACGCCTCCGTTCGCCACCTCCATTCGCCACCAATGCTTCGAGCAAGTCGAAGGTCATCCCCAGCTCCGATCCCAACCATCGAAACACACGCAACAACTCGAATTTGAAATTGAGCACTCGAGCCCAAACCTGGAACAATGACAGGAAACACCATTGAAACCTGTCAATCGCCTCGTGTGCGGCACCTCGACCATCTGAAGTCACGCGACTTCGAGCACGCGTTCCCTGGCCATTGACGCTTCCTTTCCCCGAGTTTCATACCACTCGATCTCCTAGAGAGATCGCGGCATCACCACAAAACTCAGTGACCCAAAAGCAAGTTCGAACCCTAAAGTTGCTTCGAAACAACGATATACATAATTGAAAAATTATTTGATAATTTTCCTAAGATCAGTGATGATCACACTAGCTTCACTTCAAGTTCCATCATTTTAAATTGGATCAATAACCAGAAATTTACAAAAATGCAATCTTACTTTATATACAAACTTCTCTTTAAATATAAATCAAAAGATCTTGATTTCACTTTTAAAATTCCTAGTTTTTGATGACAAATTAAATTATATTCCTGCAACATCAATTTGTTAAGGTCGAGATTTTGATATGTATGAAATTTCTACTGTAACTTGAACATACAGTGTTTAAGCTACACTGTCACCTGCAAATTTACTTCCAAGTCATGATTTTTAGTTTTAAACAAGTTTATTTAACTTGAATTTTCTAAGTTTAAAGTGTTTACAAGAAGCATTGAAGTTTTTTTTTCTATTATTCTTTGCTTTGTACACAAACATATAGAAGAACAGGGCATAATAGATTTTCCAGAGCAACAAAAATGCACAGAACAACTTGTTTATAACATTTAGCAAACATAAAAAATTTCATAAACTAGTTATCAAGATTTAAGTTTCAAGAAAGTATGTTTACTCACTGTATTTGAAAGAAGAAAGACATAGATGCTTTCATTTTTGGTTTTCAGGTTTTCCTGAACTTGCATTTAAACTTGAATTTGCTTTGTCTCAGGTTTTACTTAGTTTTGAATGGACGAGCTGAAAAGTGAAGAGGAAGGCTGGTGTATAAAAAGAAAGCTTTGATGTTTGAGTTGAATGATATATAGGGGAGAGTGTTTACAGTATGTTATATATATATATATATATATATTACAATGGGTATGGTATACAATATCTTGTACCGGGTAATATTATATTTTCTTTGTACTAAAGATATCTTTACATTATTTATCTCGGATGAAAATTCTTCTTTGATATGTTAGAGATGCAAACATTAATTGCATATGTACCTTATGCCTCCTTTGCAAGCCTAAGATATTAATTGTTTACTTGTTTCATTCCATGCTTATATTTGTACTTGTTTTATAATTTAACATATATTGCTTTTTAACTTGTTGATTATGCAGTTTGGTGGCTTCAAATCATTTCTTTGCTTTGTTCATGTTCATAGATGATGTTGCTTGCTTCTTTTATTTTGTCATATGCTTGTCTACATCCATCTTTTCTAACTTATCCTTACATGTTTATGCAAAGTTGTTATAATTATTGTTTTGGCTTATGTATTGATTTTTTTTCTCAGTTAAACATAGCATTGTTATAATTTTTCTAATGTATTTATTTAATAATTTACATAGTTTATGAATATGTTATTTGGCTTTATATTTTATAAATTATCTTATATATATTTCTATTTCTAGCTTTCAATGTTTATTGTCTTGCATATCTTCATATATATATATATATATATATATATATATATATATATATATATTCACATGTATATATATATAGTTCAAATTCAAATTTATCTTCTAAGACGTTTAAATTTTAGTCCCGATTCATATTCAATTCAAATACATTCCTCGAAAAATTTCATAATTTGTCTAACATATTATATTAATTACCAATTATTTTGACAATTTTTACTCAAAATAAATTTAAATATAGTCTAAATCCGAGATCGTTACATTTTGAGAATATATCTTTTTAAAGATAAATTGAAGTGAATATTTGGAAAATGATTTAATTAATAGAAGATTAATTAAAAGGGCCTAGTGATTACCATGGTGTTGAATATTTGTTTGTTTGCTTTGATAGTTGAATAACCGACTATCAAATTGTCCAAAATTTTAGTTCCTCGACTTGATGTGGGAACTATTTAGTCGTACACTTAGTACGAAACCTTCTGTGTAGGCTTGATTTTTGTTTGTGTTGAGGACGTTGATTCGTATAGTGCATAGTATTACTACAATCTATCGATCCTTCTTCGCCTGAAGGATAGCAAGTTGAAAGTTGGAGACGTGATAAGTCTATGAGACTTAGTTTCTGTGTGAGGTTGAGAAACGCTTTTTCGTTGTTGGTGCGAAGAGACCGGGATCAGATTTATATAAAAACCACTTCGGACCAACGTATATGCGATGATTGTGCAGGTTGCTTTGTGATGATATTGATATTCCATAGTATCATAGTGGGGGAATGCTTGTTGATCGTTTGGGGTTAAAATCCCAATATACATCCAGTAGCGGTGGTCTCTTCATTTTGAAATATTCAATGCAAGTACTATTCCCTACTAATCCTAGGGATTTCCCGACAAGATGTGGTAGGAAAGTACCTTCGGTTTGTCCTGTTCCTAGACAACTTGTATGGATGCTTGTTTGACATTGCATTTCTATAGATTATGTACATTGGTTTTTACAAACGTACATTAGTGGTGGCGGAGAAGGCAACTTCTCTTAGCTTAACACCTCCTTGAGACTTATGAGCTTAAGGGATGTATTTTTGCGGAGGGTAATTAGTAGTCACCGGAAATGACCGTGTGACATTCAAAGTGATGTGACATGTGATTGTGAAAGGTAATCGTTACCTCTAGCCTCATCAACCGGAAATGACCAAAACAGGGTTAGATGCAGCAAGGCTTAGTGGGTCATTCCCACGTAGGATATGATCATCCTCTTCTAGATATACCTTTACATGCTCGTGTATCTGATTATGTGGTTTGTATGCTATGAGGGCCCTCGGTAAAGGTCGGTAACGACCGGAGGATGATATATTCGATAACACCTAGTTATAGAGGTGCACCGGTCTTGTGTTGGTTGAGGATCCTTTGTGATGGTCCTCGGTACATTCTTCTAGAGATGTACTGTCGGAAGGTAGTCCCTTCACCTGTTCATTTGTATGAAAATCCAAAACCCACTACGAGCTGCGATTTTGTTTGTAAAGGCGTAATGAATAGCCTCGAAATGCTATATGGGTAACCATTTCGACTATGATTAATATTATTTGTATATACTAGACACTAGTATAATATAAGAGGATTTGATATGAAAGAAATGTTTAGTTACCGTAAGGTAGAAACATGTCCGTGTTTATGTGTGGGCGTGTCTTACAAGATACTTTTGTTTTGATAAAGGACAAGTTTGGTAATTTAATAAATTCAGTTGAGTGTGTTTCTCACGCTGGTTTACCAGACCGATCCGGGCATTCTTCCCTTTCAATTCTCGGGTCAGACCGAGTATATTTACAGGTGTAGATTTGATGCTTTTGGAGCTTCAACAGGCGAGCTGGAAATCATCATTTCGTATACACGTACTTGTTTTGATTATCCGTTGTGCTTTTTTTGTTGTTTGTATATTATCAGCAATTGTGAGGACAGGTTATTATAACCGTTCAGGCTGATAACTATTGATTAATTGTTGAACTCTGATTGATGTGTGTGTGTATATACACAGTTTCTGTTTTGTATAGATCATTGTTACGATATTATATATTTTTCGCAGCGATGTGAGATTCTGTATTGTTCTGTTTGGTTCTATCTTCTCTCTTTCTTCTTTTCTCTTCTTCTCTCTTCTTTTCTTTCTGTTGACTTTCCGTCAGTTTATGCTTTTTGAGTCGGACATGTGTGGATTATTGTCGATTCAAAGGATATGGATTTGTGGGTCATCACATATGGTATCAGAGCTTAGATTTTGTATATTCCTAAGCTTTGATGTGTACTCAATATAGATAGGGACAGTAGCACCCTAGATTGAGTTTGGGTGCATTATATATATGAGCGCGTATTTGTTAGTGAATATAAAATGTTTTATATTGTGTTTACTTATCCGTTGAGCTGTTTGTGAATTCTGGTCGTGATGTGGGACGCCATGTTATCGATAAGGATTTCCAAACACTTAAATGAGGCAAGTCGACATAGTATCATTTTAAATTGGGTAAATGAAATAATTTTACCTCGATTATATTTTATATATAAAAGAAACAATTTTTCAAAATTATTAAAGTGTATACAAATTGACTGTGTGGTTGTTTGAAAATGTAAATATATATAAGTTAATAAAAGATGTTTGAGTAACCTAAACTAAGACAACAATTGTAAAAGTATGAATTATATAAGCAAATGAATTATAAAGTATGGAATTATAATTAATATATTTACAATTGTGAAATAATCTTATATACAAGAAATGAAACTATGTGAGTTATAAATAAAAATGGATTTAAATTAAGAATAGGGAAATTTTGAATCCCGTTTATTTTGGAAGGTATTTTTCAATTTTTAAGAGATTATATTGTTATAAATCTAAGTAAGATAAATAAATTTAGAATGATCTTATATAATTGAATTGAAATTATATAAGTAAAGTAAAATGAAATTATGTAAGTAAAAGATTTATAAATGCGCTTTATAAATAATAATAAAATTTGAAAGAAAATAAAGCATTGAATTCACTATTATTGTTGGGAAATAATAAGGGTGATGATTGCAGCATCATCAGTATCATTTTCGAGTTTCTGTGTAATGGATTTGCTACCAATAGTAAACTTAAATTGAAATTTAGTTTTTGTTATGATAAACAAATTTGATTTAAAATCCAAGTTGTAATTGATAAATATAGGTGAAAATGAGTTTTGGACTTGTAATATGAAGTAAGAATTTACTTTAGTAAAGTTGAAATAAATGTGAGTTAGCATAATAAATATATGTTTTGAAATTTAACGAAGAAAGGTTGAATTGAATTGAATTTTAATTGGACTAGATTAGTGGTTATATAATATGAATTTGGAAGTTTAGGTAATTAAGTTGTATAACTTATAAAATGAGAAAAGATAAGTGAAATCGATTGTTAAAATGGTTAAACAATTTTGTTAAGCAAAAAAAAAATCAGAACTTGAATAAGTTTTATGAATTTGACTTAGTAAAAGGTTAATAAAATGACTTAGAGATGAAATTTAAGTAAGTGAAACATAGTGATGTTTATAAAAAGGAACGTAACTTAAGTAATGTAAATAAAGTTGATTTTGATGTCGAAGTAAATTAATAAAGTGAATTAAATGAATGTGAACTTGAGTTATATTATGAAATTCAAATTTAATTGTAAAAGTGAATTAGGGAATAAACATGGATTAGAAAATGTTGTTCTTAAGAATTGAATAAAACTTAAGTTAAGAAGTCGTGAATTGAATAATTGAATGAAAGTCAATTGAATGTTAAACCAGTTTGAAATTAAATGTGTTGAACCAAATTGAATGAATGTAAAGTAAATAAATTTGGTTATGTTGGTTATGCATTGGTTGTTAGATGGTTGTTAGTTGATTGTATAAAAAAATTATATAGAATTTAATTAATAAAATTGAAAGCTAAATAATTGAATTTGAATATGAATGAATGCTAGTAAATCCAATGTTAATGAATCAAATAAGATTAAATTGAAAATCAATTTAGTAAATATTAATGAGAAGTGAAAGTGTATTGATTTGGTTATGGATTTATTAGATGTAGATTTTGGTGTGTTGGATGATAGTTGTTTGATGATTGGATTTGTTGCTTTTGTTGCATTTGCTATTTTGGCACATACACTTATTGTAGTGGTATATGTTGTATATTGATATTACTTTCATATATTCATGTTTCTCATTTGTTTATTGAGTGTTTAGTAGGTGCGGATGGTGCTTACTTCGCATTTGGAGCGCGCTTTCACACTATATTAGCCGTATATGCTCACTAATAATATATAAGGTACATATCTCAGATTACATATCGTACTTTTACACTTTTTTCCCTGCGGGATGCCTCATCCTTGATGATGAGATGTATATTTGTGACATATATTGTTTTTTCAGATCGAACCGCGCAAAGGAGATTATGGCGAATTTTTTTGAAAATTTAAAGTGTTAGAATTTTTTTTTGATAACTAAAATTTTGATTTGAAGTAAAAAGTTAAACGATATAGTTGATTTTGAAAAGATAACTATAAGTGGATTTGAAAACTTAGTAAAGTTTTACAAGAAGTTTAACTAAATGATTTTGGGAAAGTTAAACATTTAAGTGATTTTGTTTAATCTAAATTGAAAGAATTGTTTCGAAAAGTTAATGGATTTTGTGACTTTTTCTTACTTGGTAACTTCGAGGACAAAATTCTTTTAAGTAGGGGAGAATGTAACGACCCAGAGTTTCAGTCATTTGAAATTTGTACATTTAATTGATTTTAATATGCACAAGTAAATTTTATAAGTCGAATAACTTATATTTCGAATATTTAGATTTAATTAGATAATTAAATTGTTAATTTAATATTTGAAATTACAGAAATAATTGATATTTGAATCAAATGTGAATAAAAATGATTTGTAAAGTGATATTAAATTATATTTGAATTAGAATAATGTTAGAGAACTTTTAAATCGAATTAAAAGTTAAATTCTAGAAATTGAATATTTTGATATTTAATTAACAAGTAAAAATGGTCATTTTTCAAACAGTCTCGGATTTCGATGAAACAAGTTTCACTGGATCCGTAATGTTATATTATTGTAAGATTTCAAATTCGTGTCAATCAGATTTACAGGTTTGTCCGGGGCAAGCTAAAACGCGTAGAAATCGGTTTAAGTGAATTTTAAATTTAAATAATTTGTTTTGAAAACTTATCTTTCAAATACGATCGAATTGGCTTCCGATATATATTCCATTGCGTTCGGAATAGGGGTAAAATATTATAAACGCCAGGCGGCATGCTTCGTTTCGAGTTCGGAAAAATTACGGATGAATAGTGCATGCGAATTTTCTATAAAAGGATATTAATTTTCACATTTTCAAACCATTAGGGTTTCAAGTCCTAGCCGCCACCAAACTATTCAATGGTCGATGTTTTCGTTTCTTTTCCCCTTAATATTTCTCAATCCATCAACAATTATCAAATGCTTTCAACCAAGAAATTGTAGAGAGTGACGAGCTCTTCGAATCTATACGGAGATGATCGAATATGGTGCGACATGGAGAAGGAAAATTGGCCGCGTTCCCCTAGGGTTCGTGTACAAAAATCAACATAGGGGGGCGGCCGAGTACGACCAGTCTTCGGCCAATGGTGGAGGCGAGTGCAAGATTTGCAATGGTGGTCCCTGATCAACATCTCGATGTTTGTATTAGTCGCGTTAATTGAAGAAAAAGTGGCGGCTAATGGGTATCGATCGCGTGAATAACCTGGAGAGGGGAGAAGATGAAGTCAGCGGCCGTGATTTTCTTTAATAGATCGTGCAGCCCATATCGAGTGTAGGGTTTTAAAAACAGAAATAGAAATTTATTTATTATGTATAAATTCGTATAATGTTTAAAACATCATAACTTTTTGATACGAGGTCGGTTTTGCACGAAACGACTTACGTTGGGTTCGTATGAAAGAACACTACGTGATGGAGCTAGTTTGGAGTTGATTGGAGCTAGTGTGAATTTTGGGTTAAATTAAATGCTCGTTTAATTTTATTCAGAATTAAACGCTACAACTGCTATTGGAGACAATGTGAGTACAACTCACTCTTTCTGACTCACTCATATTTTTATATAAGTGAGAAATAATTTATTATATGTTGATTGATGATTGTTTGGATAATATATGATATATTGATTGGTATTTGGATATATACCTGCCTAGTGGAGCAGATGACCCTATACGTTCCTGTGTATGAGTAGATGACCCTTTGTATGCGCGTCTGCCTCGAAGCGGACATTGTACACATATTCTAATATGTATATTTGTTGCAAATGATAGGTTGGAGGGATCCAACTAGTTTCCTCACCAATATTGATTTATTTACAGATATTGTTATATATTCTGTTATCATACGATATATGATGTTTTGGACGCCGTGATTGTTGTATTTATTGCTGTTGCAGCATTTGGCCTATTTTGATAATTTAAAAATGTTAAAGTGATGATTTTCAAATTTAAAAGGATTTTAAAAGTGATTTTGAAAATAAGTGTTTTATTGAATTTTTGAATCGTTAAGAATTGATTTATTTTAAATAAATAATATTATAATTTTTATCATTATATAAATTATGATATTTGTGAAATATAATTGAAATTATGGTTTTTGAGAAATATAGTTGAAACGTGATTTTTGAAATATGAAGTTAACTATTTTGTGAAATAGTATAATCTGAAAATTTTGAATTATTACAAATGGTTTATAAATAAGATTTATAAAATTGAATTTTGATAAATCGGAATAATGGAATTATAAATGAGTTTTTATATGTGTTAAAAATGAAGTTATAAACTGATTTTATAAGTGAATACGATTTATATAATCTATGAAGTTATAAAATGAATGATTTTATAAATAAGTGAATTATAAGTATTTAACTTATAATCAGATTTTTGGCATGTAATTAAGTTATTAAATGGAATTGATTTATAAAGGAATTTTGTATTGAAGTTTTTATAAAATATAAAAAGGAATTTATAAACATTATTTTATAAAATCAAAATCGATTGAATTTGGTAAGTTAAATATAGAAGTTTATTAAAGGAGATATACCCACGATTTTGAATAGTGGATAATCCTTTAATGAATATATAGAAGCAATAATTTGGTAAAAGAACTATATCCACAATTTTGGACAGTGGATAATTCTTAAATTAATGTGTAGAAGCTTTAATTTGGTAAATGATTTATATTCACGATTTTGGATAGTGAATAATATATGAAATAAATGTTTTAAAAAGTGATATTTTAAATGGAGTTAAAACGCTTAAGATGTTTTTAAATGTATTAAATATCGAATCCATAGATTTCAACATTCATTGTTGAAATAGGCATTTTCGAGAAGTAAGGAAATGATGGACTATAACACTGTTGTTATAGTAAATGATTTTCGAAAGAAAATGTTTTTGTATAATATTGGGATTTATATATCTATCTTATTTTCGAATCCCTATACTAGTGATTTTGGGTTGCCATAATCATGTTTTACGCAGCATTCGTTTTGTCCCAAATAAAAGATGTTTAAGAGAACGGTTTCCTTAAAGAATAAAATATATACTTAATTATGATTTTAGTATATGCAATATTTTCTAAGTGTTGAAAATAAATAGAATTGGGAATTACTTATTTATTAAATGAGTATTTGGAAATGTTTTCGATATAGAAGTTGAAATGTTTTGAGAATATATCTTTTTAAAGATAAGTTGATGTGAATATATAGAAAATGATTTAATTAGTAGAAGATTAATTAAAAGGGCTCAGTGATTGTTATGGCGTTGAATATTTGTTTGCTTGCTTTGATAGTTCAATAACCGACGATCAAATTGGCTAAAATTTTAGTTCCTCGACTTGATGTGGGAACTATTTAGTCGTACACTTAGTACGTAGCCTTCTGTGTAAGCTTGATTTTCGTTTGCGTTGAGGATGTTGATTCATATAGTGCGGAGTATTACTCCAATCTATCAAGCTTCCTTCTTGGCCTGAAGGATAGCAAGTTGAAAATTGGGGACGTGATAAGTCTCTGAGACTTAGTTTCTGTGTGAGGTTGAGAAACGCTTTGGCGTTGTTGGTGCGAAGAGGCCGAAATCAGATTTATCTGAAAACCACTTCGGACCAACGAATATGCAACGATTGTGTAGGTTGCTTTGTGATGATATTGATATTCCGGAATTTCATAGTCGGAGGCTGCTTGTTGATCGTTTGGGGTTAAAATCCCAATATACATCCAGTAGCAGTGGTCTCTTCATTATAAAATATCCAATGCAAGAAAAATTCGCTAGTAATCCTAGGGATTTCCCGATAGGATGTGGTAGGAAAGTACCTTCGGTTTGTCCTATTCGTAGACAACTTGTATGGATGCTTGTCTGACATTGCGTTTCTATATATTACGTATATTGTTTTTTACAAATGCACATCAGTGGGGGCGGAGAATGCAACTACTTTTACCTTAACATCCTCCTTGAGACTTATGAGCTTAAGGGTTGTATTTTTGTTGATGGCAATTAGTAGTCAACGGAAATGGCCGTGTGGCATTCAAAGTGATGTGATATGTGATTTTGAAAGGTAATCGTTACCTCTAGCCTCATCAACCGGAAATGACCAAAACAGTGGTAGATGCGGCAAGGCTAAGTGGTCATTCCCAAGTAGGATATGGTCACGCTATGACGTCGTGTATCTGATTATGTGGTTTGTATGCTATGAGGGCCCTCGGTAAAGGTCGGTACAACCGAAGGATGATATATTTGGTACCATCTAGTTATAGAGGTGGGTCGGTCTTGTGTTGGTAGTGGATCCTTTGTGATGGCCCTCGGTACATTCTTCTAGAGATGTACTGCCGGAAGGTGGTCCCTTCACCTGGTCATTGTATGGAAATTCAAAACCCACTACGAGCTACGATTTTGTTTGTAAAGGCGTAATGAATAGCCTCGAAATGCTATATGGGTAACCATTTCGACTATGACTAATATTATTTGTATATACTAGACACTAGTATAATATAAGAGGATTTGATATGAAAGAAATGTTTTAGTTATTGTAAGGTAGAAACATGTCCGTGTTTATGTGTGGGAGTGTCTTACGAGATACTTTTGTTTTGATAAAGGAAAAGTTTGGTAATTTAATAAATTCAGTTGAGTGCGTTTCTCATACTGGTTTACCAGACTGATCCGAGCGTAATTCCCTTTCAATGCTTGGGTCAGACCGAGTATATTTACAGGTGCAGATTTGATGCTTTTGGAGCTTCAGCAGGCGAGCTGGAGATGTTCATTTCGTATAAACGTACTTGTTTTTATTATCCATTGTGCTTTGTTTGTTTTTGTATATTATCGGCAATTGTGAGAACAGGTAATTATAACCGTTCAAGTTGATAACAATTGATTGATTGTTGAACTCTGATTGGTGTGTATGTGTGTATATATACACAGTTTCTGTTTTGTAAAGATCATGATGTGATATTATATATTTTCCGCTGCGATGTGAGATTCTTTATTGTTCTGTTTGGTTCTATCTTCTCTCTTTCTTCTCTTCTCTTCTTCTCTCTTCTTTTCTTTCTCTTGACTTTCCGTCAGTTTGTGCTTTTTGGGTCGGACATGTACGGATTATTGTTGATTCAAAGGGTATGGATTTGTGGATCGTCGCATTTAAAGAGTTGTAAAAGAAGGATGTCTATGGTTTTAAAGCTTTCAAAGGTGATGATTTTCAGTGGTTTCGAAAGGTGATTATGAATGGTTTTGAAAAGAAAGTTTTGGCCTTTCGGCCTAGAATATAAAAAGGGTTTACTTGATTTCAAAAGGGGTACTTTCAATGGATTTGTAAGGGGTACTTTCAAATGTGTAAATGTTCTCATCAACGAAGATTTGAGTAAAGATATATAACATGGCAAGGAGATTTTGAGTAAAGCATAAAGTATATATTTTCCTTGTTTAACATATGATTTAAAGGTTTAAATCATTTTGGAAAAAAAATGTGTTCAAGGAAAATTTATGGGTAGTTAACCCTAAGTAAAATGAATCAGATATTTGTATACCAGATGGGACTGGTATAGGGTCGTGCCATATAAATTAGTTATTACCCCTAGCTAATTTAGTCCAAAATTCCAATGTGTAGGGATTTGTCATAGATAAAACTAAAATGGTATTGCACACAAAAAGGAATATATATTGTACAGTGGTAGGTTGTTGGTGAGCCCGCAAATCCATTAGGATCAGTTGACCTGAGAAACTAAGTTAGGGAGTGACCGTCCAAAAGAGGAGTATCTAACAGATGTTAGATTATTTGTTCATATTGTCTGATATGCCTGAGTCAGCCAAAGGTTAGTAGTTAGCCAAACAAAACTATAATATTCGGACAGATGGTCCATTTATTACCTGATATATGTGTTTGCATGATAATGCTTTACCGTTTTAACCAATTTTGATTGCAGGATTATGATTTGCAAAATATATGTTTCAAAAGGATATTAGTGAGGGGAATCCTGTTCCATTATGAGGCATGGTCTCATTTAATATCAAATAACCGAGATGTATAGTATTATTCACACCAGACTTTATGTCTGACTCAGAGTTTATGTTTTCCCCCTTAAACTCCTAGGTGCTCCAAATTGATTTGAGTAGCTTGAGGGTCAAGGATTTTCAAGTTTTAGTAGGTTGGCGAATAAATCTTCCGAAGATAAGCAGGTGGCTGACGGATAGCTAGTTAGGAGTTCTTTTATTTTATTTGAATCCGCTATGTTGTATTATGTCAATTATGACTATATAGCACTTTGGTCAACCAAGAGGTATAAGTCGCTCGTGGTGTATCTATGTAGTAATTATATTTTATCTGAACCTAGGAAAGCAATGGGATTATGTAATTTGAGTATGGAATATGTTTTGGAAATGTATTCAAAAATGTTGATTTTTTTTAAATCGATGATTTTGTTTCATATTCATGTGCTTCTGATATTATGGATACCATTAACATTACCATATTTAGTCATCAGAAGTTAATTCTATGGATGACTATGGCATCTATAGCACTTAGTTTCGGGCATCCAAATAGGGGATGTTACAGATTTGGAGGAAACTTTTATAGTCTTGAGGCAATATAACATGAAGTTAAATCCCTTGAAATGTACTTTTTCCATTTGGTTAGGGAAATTTCTAGGGTACATGGTAATTGCTCGTGGCATTAAAGCAAACCCATAGCAGATAGATGCCATAAGGAAGATGGCAATCCCAGAGAAACTAAAAGATGTCATAAGCCTATACGATAGGGTGCTCTAAGAAGATTTATTTTCTAAAGCAACCGATAAATGTATACTATTCTTTGATGAATTGAAAAAGGGATGAAATTTGGAATAGATTAAGGAGTACAAAATTACATTTTCAAATCTAAAGGATCATCTAATCAGTACACATATCCTCTCAAAACCGATAACAGGTTAGGACTTATGTTTATATTTAGGCTTAACCGATAAAGCTATTAGTGCTGTAATGATTCAAGAAAATGAAGGAATCCATAGGCTAAATACGTCACAAGCAAGAGCTTGTCTAGGGCAGAGCTCAACTAATCCATCATTGGAAGGTAAGCCTACAACCTGCTCCTCACAATAAGAAAATTACAGCCACACTTTCAAGTGCATCCCTGTAAAGTCCTCATATATAAACCGCTAAAGGAAGCACTTCAGTAGCCAGAGATGTCGGATCGCTTGCTAAAATGGGCAATGGAACTTGTTCAGTACAATGTCTCATACTGTCCAAGAAAACTAAAAAAAGGACGAGCATTAACAAATTTCATTGTGTAATGCATGTTGCCCACTTAGCCATAATCCGAGGAAGAGATTTCCACTCCACAGTTCTAGCAATTATTCATAGATGAGGCATCAAATGAAAATGGGTAGGGATTAGATATGTGCTAATCACCCCTGATGAGCGGAAACTATATGGGGCAATGTAGCTCAGATTCAAAGCTATCAATATTGTTAGGCTTGGAGGAAAGCCGTTTATCGAAACTGAAGATGTTATTGAGGTGGAGAACTGGTTGCTGCACTATGAGAAGATCTTTGCAGACTTAGGGTTCAATGATGAGTAGAAGAGAAGGCTTGCTTCGAGGAAGCTTCAGGGAGCAGCTTTATTCTGGTGGAATAGTGTGATAGTTGGAGTAGATGAAGAAACGATCACATGGGCTGAGTTTAAAAGAAATTTTGAGGAGAGGTTTACGTCTATGATGGCAAAGTCTTCACTGATTAGAAAGTTTGCTGAGTTGGAATAGGGAGAGATGACTGTGTTGGACTATGCTAGAAGGTTTGAGGAACTAACAAGATATGGGATTGTTACGGTTGATACTAATATAAGAGGAACGAGAAGTTCACAAGTGAGTTGAAGCCAGAGTTGGCAAAGGTTACATTACCTCATCTTAGGGATCCTTGTGATGTTGTGATAGAGATGGCGTTAAGACATGAGGATATATTTGCTTGTCAAGAATAAAGTAAAGGAGGTCCAGCTGGGGAAGTGTCAGAAAAGGAAGTTCTTCCATAAGAAAGGACCTAAAAAGGGTGGAATTTTTAAAAAGGGAAAGGTAGAAGTGGTCCGTTACAAGTGTGACAATAAGGGACACTATGCCCATGAGTGCTGGATTGGCAAAGGAAAGAAAATTGCAGAGAAGAAAAAGGTGAGGTGTTTCAGCTACGATCAGATTGGTCATTACAAGAACCAGGATAAAGGGAAGGAAGTGTTGGGAGGTACGCTTCAGATTCATGGTTGTCTGTTAGCATTTTTTTGATATTCGTGCATCACATTCTTTTATATCTCATTGTTTGGTGGATAAGCTTGACCTAGGCCCATATACCTAGTTACTTAAGGGTTGCAAATCTTATAAGAGAGTATGCGATACTTGGGATAAAGTGTGGCCACTTAGAGTTTGATTTGTTAGGTCATACCTTTGTTTGCAGTAAGCGTGTATTTGACTTTGTAGGGTTCAGAATTATTTTGGGTATGGATTGGTTAAGTAAGTACAATGCTAGGATATTTGTCCATGATAGGAAAATGTCACTTAGACACCCTGACTGTAGTGATCAGATTGTATATACCATAGAACACCCTAGTTGTGAGGCGAATGCTTTGTTGAGTGTTGTGGAGGTAGAAGAGTTTATTCGAGTTTTCATGGTTAGAGAATTCATGGATGTCTTTGAAACCATAATTAGACTGCCACCGAAATGAGCCATTGAGTTTCAGATAGATTTGGTGCCTAGAGCAGAACCAGTGAGTAGGCCGCTAAGTAGGATGACACCTATCGAGATGAGGTAATTAAGGGTGCAGTTGGTGGATTTGGAAGCCCAGAATTTTATTAGACCAAGTAACTCAACTTGGGGAGTAGCAGCAGTGTTTGATAAGAAGTCGGACGGATCGTTGAGGTTATGTATCGATTATCGTAAGTTGAATGAGAAGACGATAAAAAATCGATATCTTTTGCCTAGAATTAACAATTTATTCGATTAACGGAGTGGAGCCAAGGTATTTCTCAGTTGGATTTAGCAATAGGTTTCCTTCAGCTTAGAGTAGCGGACGATAGTATACCTTTGGCCACATTCAGAACTAGATATGGATCGTACAGATGGTTAGTGATGCCGTACAGACTAACTAATGCACTAGCATTCTTTGTGGATTTGATGAACCGAATCTTCCGAGAGCTCTTGGATAAGTTTGTGTAGGTTTTCATAGATGATATTTCGATATACTCTAAGGATGAAAGGGAGCATGAAGTTCATCTTAGAGTGGTGCTTGAGACGCTGAGACGGTATCAGCTGAAGGCGATGTTTTTAAAGTGTCGTTTCTAAAAAAAGGAAGTGAAGTTTCTTGATTATGTAGTCTCAGAGAAAGGGTTGTCTATAGATTTGACTAAGATCAAAGAGGTGAATAATTGCAAGAGACCCGAGACAATGATAGAGATAAAGAGTTTTCTTGGATTGGCTGGATATTATCGGAGGTTCATAAAAGATTTTTCATGGATAGCCGCACCAATGACCAATTTAACACGGAAGGATGTGAAGTTTGTTTGGACCGATAGTGTAAGGAAGCATTCTATATCTTGAAACACTTATTGACTCATGCACCTATATTAGTTATTCCGGAGGGGAATTAGGATTTGGTAATTTATATAGATGTGTATGGAGTTGGGTTAGGAGCTGTGTTAATGCAGAGAGGTAAAGTGATTTCCTACGCTTCTTGACAGCTTAGACTGCACGAAGTTAGATATCCAATGCATGATTGGAGTTAGCTGCGGTGATTTCTGCATTGAAGGTGTGGAGACATTACCTTTTGGGAGAGCGATTTAAGTTATATACGAATCATAAGTCATTGAAGTATTTGTTCTCTCAAAAGGAGCAGAACATGAGACAACAAAGATGGTTAGAGTTTATTGCTGCTTATGAATTTGGAATTGAGTATACACCAAGGAAAGGTAATAAGATTGCAGATGCGCTTACCAGAAAGCATCAAAATGTAGTGTTGGAAATGAAAGTGGAGTAGAAAGATTTGGAACCATTGTTGAATTGCAGAGTGCAGTGGGGACTTGAAGCTGGGTATAATGGAGGATTTGTTGTATTGTCTTGTTTAGAAGTTCGATCGGTGATGATCGAAAAGATTGCTTCTAAATAGGAGGAGGATCTAGTATTGGTTGAACTGCTCAGAAAGTTAAAGGAAGGAATGGAGGGCGATGACTTGAAGGATTTTAGTCTTGACAAGAATGGATGGTTGAGAAAGAAGGGAAGATTGTGTGTTCCGAATGTGGGAAGCGTTAGGAAAGATGTTCTAGAGGAGTGCCATCATTCGAAGTTCACCATTCATTCGGGAGGGACTAAGATGTATCAGGACCTGAAGTGGAATTCCTTCTGGGAAGGAATGAAGAAGGATGCAAGCTTATGGGTAAAGCCGTGTCTGAACTATCAACGGGTAAAACCCAAACATCAGAAGCCAAGTGGGTTGCTTCAGCCATTAGATATCCCAGTATGGAAGTGGGATTCTATTTCTATGGATTTTATTGACTAGTTGCCCAGATCAAGTAGAGGAAATGAAAGTATATGGGTCATAGTGGACCGACTGATCAAGAGTGCCCATTTAGTTCCAGATAAGTCAATTAGAACGGCACATGTTTTGGCTAAGTTATTTATGAAGAATATAATCGGACTTCATGGAATTCTTAGTATTATCGTAAGTGATAGAGATTCTTTATTCACTAGTAATTTCTTGAGGAGTCTATAGGATATTTTAGGAACCAAGCCCAAAATGAGTACCTCTTACCATCCATAGACCTATGGGCAAAGGGAAAGAGTTAAAAAAAATCTTGAAGGATTTGTTAAGAGCTTGCGTGGTAGATTTTGGAGGATCATGGAAAGACCATGTACACTTAGTCGAGTTTTCGTATAACAACAGTTATTAAACTAGTATAGGGATGGCACCGTTTGAAGCTTTGTATGGAAGGCCATGCAAATCTCCAGTTTGTTGGTTAGTGATCGGGGATAGGTTAGTTCTTGGTCTAGATTTTGTCATAGAAGTTTCATAAAAGATTGAGTTAATTCAGACTAGGATGAAGGAAGCTCATTCTAGGCAGAAGAGTCATGCAAATAGAAGAAGTAAAGACTTGGAGTTCTCTATAGGAGATCATGTTTTTATTAAGTGTCACCGATGAAGGGTGTGATTCGATTTGGATAATCGGGGAAGTTGGCATCGAGATTCGTAGGACCATTTCCTATTATAGAAGTATCGGGAAACTCGTATATAAAGTTGAGTTGCCGAATAGTTTAGCAGTTCTCGATGTTATTCATGTTTCTCATCTAAGGAAGTGTGTTAGAGATCCGAAGTCTACTATAGCACCGACTGTGTTAGGTGACTTAGTAGTAGAAAAGACCTGACTATAGTTGGAAAGCCAGTTCGGATGGCTACGGGAGATAAGAAGAGGCTTAGGAACAAGACAGATTTGAAGAAAACTTTTGTAGTCCCGACATGAAGTTAAATCCTTTGAAATGTACTTTTTCCATTCAGTTAGGGAAATTTCTGGGTACGTAGTAATTGCTCGTGGAAATGAAGCAAACCCATAGCAGATAGATGCCATAAGGAAGTTGGCGATCCGAGAGAAACCAAAAGATTTCATGAGCCTAAATGGTATGGTTCTCTAAGAAGATTCATTTCTAAAGCAACCGATAAATGTATACCGTTCTTTGATGAATTGAACAAGGGATGAAATTTGGAATAGACTAATTACTGCAAAACTACATTATCAAATCTAAAGGATCATCCAAGCAGTACTCCTATCCTCCGATAACAAGTTAGTACTTACACTTATATTTAGGCATAACCTATAAAGCTGTTAGTGCTGTAGTGGTTCAAGAAGATGAAGGAACCCAGAGGCTATATACTTCACAAGCAAGCACTCGTCTAGGGAAGAGCTCAACTACTCAATCATCAAAAATTTAGCCTACAACCTACTACTCATAGCAAGAAAATTATGGCTATACTTTTAAGCACATCCCATTAAAGTCCTCATAGATAAACCTTTGAAGGAAATACTTCAAAAGCCCGAGATGTCGGGTCGATTGCTAAAATGGGCAATGGAACTTAGTCGGTACGATGTCTCCTACTGCCCAAGAAAAGCAATCGAACGATGAGCACCAGCAAATTTCTTTGTGTAATGCACACTACCCACTTAGCCATAATCTAAGGAAGAGGTTCCCATTCCATAGTTCTAGCAATTATTCGTAAACGGGGCATCCAATAAAAAGGGGCAAGGATCAGATATGTGCTAAACACCCCTGATGAGTGGAAACTATATAGGGCAGTGTATCTTAGATTCAAAGCTTCAAATAATGTGGCAAGCATGCGACTCTCCTCGTAAGCTCAATGATTCCAAATTAGTTGTAAATCAAGTGTAGGCGAATTACCAAATTAAAGAGCCAACTTTAGCCAAACACATAGAGCTATCCAAAAGGTTGCTAGAGCAATATGATCAATTTTATATAGAGCAAATTGGGTGTAAGAACAATTCTTCTACGGACACATTGGCTAAACTTGCTAGTACTAAAATAGCATAGGAAATAAAAGCTGTCCCACTAGGGCATCATGCTGAACCATGCATCACTAAGGCCAAAAAAATACCAGTCTTGACTAGGGCACACTGAGCTACGTTTAGAAAAACATAGAATTAAGAAATAGCTAAAAATCAAGAGAATTCTCCAATTGTGCCTAACCCGCATGTCCTTCAACAAACAGACGAAGGATGATGGATGTTAGCGTCAAAATTGGTCATTAACACCCAAAAGTAAATGAAAGCACCAATGAGCAGTCACAGATAATAGATAGAGTATATGCAGAGAGTATAAATATGAAGAGCATCAAAAGTAAAAAAGAAAGCAGAAAAACAGTGAATTTATAGTGGTTCGGCTGACTCTGGCCTACGTCCACTCCAAAAAATTTCTTTTTATTAATATGAGAATCATTTACTGTTACAATCCAGAGTTTTCAAAACAATAATGGCAGAATAGCCTTAATGAGGAAGAAGAAGGAAAATAGAATGAAGATCCCTTTTCTGAACATCCGCTTGCTGTATTTTAGGCAAAATCCGAGTTACTGGGCACCATGAGTGATTCGGGCCAATTATGACCATTGTCGAGTCCATACAGCCGACCCAGCTTCCTACCAGCCCAGCTTCCAACCGGCCCAGCTTCCAACTGACCACGATTCCTACCGACCCAGCTTAGTACCGACCCAGCTTTGTACTGACCTAGATTCCTACCAACCCATCTTCTAATCGACCTAGATTCCTACTGAACCAGATTCCTACCGACCAAGCTTCCAGCCGACCCAGCTTCCAACTGACCCAGATTTCCTCCCGACCCGGTTTCCTGCCGACCCAGATTCGTACCGATCCAGATTCCTACCGATCTAGATTCCTACAGACCAAGCTTCCAGTCGACATAGATTCATGCCGACCCATATTCCTACCGACGCAGCTTCCTACCGACCCATCTTCCTACCGACCCAGCTTCCTGCATTCCCTACTTGCTGCAGACCCAAATTCCTACCCACCTAGATTCCTACCGATCCAGCTTCCTATTGACCCAGATTCCTGCCGACCTAGATTCCTACCGACCCAGATTCTTACCTACCTAGATTCTTACCGACCTAGCTTCCTACCAATTCAAATACCTACCGATCTAGATTCCTACCGACACAGCTTCCAACTGACCCCAGCATTACCCTGGATGACCTAGAGAAGCCATCTAGAAACTTCGAAGCAAGTCCAAATACGACTCGAAGTAAACTCCAGGCAACCCGCGGCAACTCAAATTTTTTCAAAACTCGTATTTCGAGTATCCCACAACTATTGTCCATCGAATATGCCGAATCTCGTCTTTATAGTCTTGATTACCATCCGTGATTGATCGTCTATCCATCCAATTGACTAAAACACATCATATTCTAGTCTCGATAACCGAGCAACTGATTTAATTAAATCCGCATGTCTACAGCCTTGCCAAAAGACGGGTTAACATTTGCCCCTTAAAACATGCCTTGCTTTGGAAGATGTGTTTTGAATAGCCTCAGATCCATTAATTGAATCCATGATATCTTCGGATCATTAACAAAATCCATGAGTATTATGAGTGATTATCCAATTCCTAATTCATTCTGTATCCATTAAAAAAATTCACGATCTCTCCGGATCATTTTACCCAAACCTGGGACCTCTCTGGGTCCTATAATCCATTACTAGGACATCATTGGGCCCATATCTTGAGCCGGGACCTCGCCGGGTCCTATAATCCATATCCAGGACCTTACAGGATCCATATCCAAAGTTGGGACCTCGCCGGATCCTATAATTCATATCCGGGACCTCATTGGGTCCATATCCGAAGTCGAGATCTCGTCGGGTCTATACCAAGATCTAGGACCTCTCTGGGTCCTGTAACTCAAATTTGGGTTATTTTATCCTACTCTGGCCTCGACTACTCGGTCAAGGACTTAATCCATGGGGTATCCTTCTCTAGCCTCGATCCCCAGTCGAGGTTTTGTATTCTCCGGCCTTGACTCTCCGGTCGAGGACCTTTATATTCTCCAGCCTCGAATCTCCAATCGAGGACTTTCATGTTCTCGAGTCCATTCCATGCTCGAGTCCATTCCATCACTCTCCAACGAAGGGACTCGTGACATGCGATTTCTGCCCTGTCTCTCCGATTGGGACCGTAACCGTGTGACCTATAGTATTTATTAAATTAATATTCCAAATCCAATCGACACAGAGTTACATTGATAAAATAAAAGTCCATATAATAAATGAAATCAAACGTTCGTACTACCAAGACACAACTAGAGTTCATAGAAAATAGAAAAAAAAAATTCATAAACCCGAGCATCATGGATATCATCATCTCAGAGCATGCCTAGAGATCGTCCTTGATCCCGTACATGTGCAAGTGACTTAGCCACCTTACTTTGGGGTTTACTACTTATTCAAAGCCATAAATCCTTTCAGTTGCTAATAAGGCGAGTATGCCTAGATCTAGGGCCAACTTCGTCTTACGTAGGCAGTGGCTGCTCCTATTCCACTACCACAACTCAATTCCTTATGTATTATTGTAAATGACCATTCCTTATATGTTCCTCAATGATATCCTTCAAATGCATGCAATCATTTGTGTTATTCCCATCCAGCTCATGGAATAGGCAATGCTTTCCCGATGCCCGTTCATGTTCGGAGGGCTCCCTCTTTGTTGGCCTTTGATACTGGAGGCGTCCTTGAGTATCTAAATAAATTATTCTTAGAGTCTCATTCAAATCCATATAAGAAGAGAATTTTGATTCCCTCCATTGCCTTTTCGATGTGTTTTCGCTCTCCATTTTCCTTTTGCCTCTGTCGTCCTTGTTTGAATCCTCCCTGGGTTGACCTCCACCTTTTACGACATAAACCCCACCTCTTCCTTCTCTTTTAGCCTTCACATCTTCCTGTCTTATAAACCTTTCTGCTTCGTGGTAAAATTCCTCGAGATTTATTGGTGGATCCTGCTCCAACGATATCTTGAAATCCGAATTATCCGCAATCCCTGAGACTGCCGCCATCAAAACCACCGACGGATTAGGTTGATCCACCAAAGCCACTGCCACATTGAATTTGGTTAAGAAATCCTTAAGTGATTCTCCATTCTATTGCTTCATCGATGTCAAAGTCATCACTCTCCTAGGTCTCAGATATGGACCTGAAATTGCCTCATAAACCTATCAATCAGCTCTGTCCATGTGCTAATAGAGCCACTTTTCAGTTGTCTAAACCATTGCATCGTGACTTCCTTCGATGCCCCCAGTACTTCCATGTTCCTCATATACCATGTTAGGTGAACAGTGGGATCTATTTTCCCATCACACATTTCCAGCGATGGTGGTTTGAAATTAGAGGATTCCTATTTAGCCTAATCACATGAGTGAAGGGGCACCTGTTCACATCCTCTAAATCTCCATTCACCAATCCTTCCCTCATAGCCCGTCTCCATTAATGGCCTCTGTCCATTATCTCCAACTTGTTCACCGAGTCCACAAGGGAATCCGGGAACTGCCCTTCTGGCTAAGCATCCACTTCCCTATTAATTCTAAGTTGCCTAACATCACCTAGTATCCTTACTGGAATAAAGCATACACGATTCGAGGGCATGCCTCCTAGTTCAGGGGTTCTCGATGGTCCAACTCTATCCCGTACTCCGGTCGCTCTATGCCATTGGTCCTAATTCCAGACTGCCTCCATTCCTGCTACTCTAGCTTCATGATCCTTATTTCCAACATCACCTACCACTCTATTCCTTTGGTTTTGTACTCTAACTTGTCTAACTTGTTGGAGTAGGTTTTGTATCATTTCCTTCTGCCTTTTCAGTACCCCTTCTTGCATAGCATCCATTATCATTTCTATCTCATCTCTGGTGATGAAAAATGAGGTCTGATTAGCTCCTGAGGAAGCCTGTTGAGTTCCTTAATGATGACTCCTTCCCGCTCTTTGTCCCTTGTTGATTTCTTTGCCATAGCTTTCCAAGAATTTGAGTTCCTAATCCTTTAAATCCAAAGTCCAAGCTTTAGAATTCTTGAGTTCTAGCTTTCTCGGTGGAAACACCGAAATATTAGTGCCAAAATTGGTCACTAATACCCAAACATAAATGAAAGCACCAACAAACAATCATAGATAATAGATAAAGTGTATGTAGAGATTATAAATATGAAGAGCAATAAAAATTAAAAAGAAGCAAAAAAACAGTGGATTTATAGTGGTTCGGCTGACTCTGGCCTACGTTCACTCCAAAAAATTCCTTTTTATTGATATGAGAATCAATTATAGTTACAATCGGGAGTTTTCAAAACAATAATGGAAGAGTAGCCTTAATCAGGAAGAGGAAGGGAAACATAATGACTTCTCTGAACCCCCGCTTGTTGTATTCATAGGCAAAATCCGAGTTACTGGGTTTCCTGAGTGATCTGGGCCCATTAAGACCATAGTCGAGTCCATATAGCCGACCCAGCTTCCTACCGACATGGCTTCCAACCAACCAAGCTTCCTACCGACCTAGATTCCTATCGACCCAGCTTTCTGTTAATCCAGCTTCCTACCGACCCAGATTCCTACCGACCCAGCTTCCAACCGACCCAGCTTCTAACCGACCCAGATTCCCGCCGACCCAGCTTCCCACCGACCCAGATTCCTGCAGACCCAAATTCCCACCGACCCAGATTCCTGCCGACCGAGCTTCCTACCGACCTAGCTTCCAATGGACTTACATTCCTACGAACCCAACTTCCAGCCGACCCAAGTTCCTACCGACCCAAATTCCTACTGACCTAGATTCCTACCGACCTAGCTTCCAGCCGACCAGAAGCATTACCCTAGATGACTCGGAGAAACCATCAAGAAATCCCGAAGCAAGTCCAAGTACAACTCGAAGCAAACTCCAAGCAACCCGCGGCAACTCAACTTTTGTCAAAACTCGTATTTCGAGTATCCCATGACTTTTTTCCATCGAATAGTCCAAATCCTAGCTTCATAATCATAATTACCATCTGTGATTGATCGTTTATTCATCCAATTGACTAAAATCCATCGTATTCCAGTCTCGACCACCGAGCAACCGATTTAGTTAAATCCATCTGTCTACGGCCTTTCCAAAAGGTGGGTTAACAATGGATGACCCATATCAAACAATTCTTGGTACGTAGAGTTCTACCTCCAAACAAGAATAGAGCCCGTAAAATAAGATATCAGGCTCCGTATTTTTCCTTCTTTGATGGTATATTATATAAGATAGGGTACTCTACCCTTTATCTTAGATGAATTTCCAAAGAAGAAGGAATATGAGTCTTGGGCGAAATACACGACAGGGAATGCAGAGATCACTCTAGAGGAGCTAAGTTAGCAAAGAAGGTGCTAAGACACGGTTAAAAATGGCCCACCGCACTTCAAGATGCATATGAGTATGTGAGAAAATGTGAAGGATATCAAAGGTTTGCCTGTATCCCAGTACTACCTTCCTATGAGTTCATCCAGTTAGCCAATCCATGACCATTTGACATATAGGGAATAGATTTGATAGTGCCACTTGCCATGTTAAAAAGAAGGGCAAATTATGTCATGGTGGTAATAAGCTACTTCACCAAGTGAGTAGCATAACCCTTAGCTACAATCATCACAAGGAAGAAAGTTACCTTTGTTGTGAGGAACATAATTAGTAGGTTTGGGATCCCCCATAAAAACTATATCTGATAGTGGAACCTAATTCAAAAGTAAGGAGTTTATGGAGCTTTGTGAAAGGAATGGAATAATAAAAAATTTCTCCTCTGTTACACTCCCATAAGAAAAAGAGCAAGTCGAAGCACCAAACAAAACCACCAAGAAACCGCTCAAGAAAAGATTGCAAAAGGCTAAAGGAAAATGGAAGGAAGAGTTATCTTTAGTACTACGGGCTTATAAAAACCCACCCAAATCTCCAACTAGCCACATATCGTTCTCCTTAACCTATGGCTATAAAGCTATGCTCCCAATTGAAACAAAAGCTTAATCACACAGTAGAATATTGTATGTGGCAGAACAGAACAAGAAGTTGAAAGAAGCCGCGTTTGATCTTATTCAAGAGAGAAGAGATGAGGCGGTGGTCCGATCCATTGCATACCGACAATGGATGGCAAAAAATTTCAATGTTAGGCTCAAGAAGAGAAACTTCTTCAAGGGAGACTTAGTACTACCAAGACTAGTGGCTAATACCGTGGACCCAGCAGATAGAGCTTTGGGCCCAAATCGAGAAGGCCCTTAGTAGTAGAAGTCTTAGCTAATGGGACTCACAGACTCTCAAGAACTGATGGAAATCTAGTTCCGAGAACTTGGAATTCCGAGCATATGAGGCCTTACTTCGTATAAGCAGTGTTATTTGTATAGAAAAATAACAAACATTGTTACTATTATGAAAAGTAGTAAAATAATGAATTGGACGTAGGGATATTAGACGGTCTAAACCATTATAAAAATCTTTCCGTGTTAATTTTACTTACATATCAAACAACATTGAGTGTTATCATATATGACTCGGCATTTTGTCCAAACAATCACATTGGATGTAAGGGTATTAGACGGCCTGAACCAGTACAAGAAAACCATGCGCATGAATTAAAACGTTGTAAATATGTGACCTGACTTCATAGCCAAAAATAGTATGCCCCAAATAGCAGGGCAAACCATGCCAAGCATACGAACAAAAGATAGATGCAAAAAATCAAGCAAATCCAATGAAAAAAAATTAAAAGCAAGTGCGAACAAGCTAAATTCATGAGGTACTTGTATTTACTTACAAGAGAATTCAAATTATACAATACCCTTATAGATACGTGCACACAAAATGGAATGTTCTCTACAACATAATCCAACAAAAGTGTTCTAAACTATAAGTTCCAATATAGTGCTACATTTTTGAAGTGCCGAGTCTAAGGGAAGCTAGCCAAAGTTCGGTCCATTCTAATATGAAAAGTCTTCCTAAGATCCTAGTTGGCACCTGTCCATTGGTCCATTGGATCCTCTACCGCTACTACAAAGCTTTCTTTATTATAAAGAAGAGATTCATATCAAGCACAGTGTAAAAATATTTAAAAGCATCTATGAATCATTGTAAAGAGATCTACCTAATCTTGCATCTGACATTTTGTCTTCAAAATTTCTCTTCGACATCAGTAATTCAATCCCGTCCTGGCGCATTAGAAGTGTTGCTGCAACACTAAAAGTAGCTTGAGCCTCGCGCAGTTGATCTTCGAGTTTATAAATCTTAAGTATAGTGTCTCTCTTTAAGTTTACTTTGATAATGTAATATTCCTCCAACAAAGCATTAGTAGGTGCTGCTGCAACGTTGAAACTGCCGCTTATAGTAATCCTCCATTTCTTTAAGTTTACTTTGATAATGTATTCTAGTTTTCTTTTTTACTCATCCGCCAACATGGTATCTATGCTCGCAGGAGGATTAAGGGTCATACTCGAACTAAGCTCCTTAACCACCTCTCCTTCTTCGGCATCCCCTATGTCTTCATACCTTTGAGCAGCTCGAAGAGACATGTTTTCCATAGTCTTTCTCAATCGCTTGATCTTCTCTTCGTTAACAACCTCGTAAAGTGATTCACTTTCCTTCAACATTAGCTATAGTTTAGCCACCATTTAGTTTGTAGCATCAAGCTCAGTGCACAGCTTGATGTTATATTTCTATTGGCGCTTGTGTGCATCCTTGGCTTTTTCAAAAAAAGAAAGTGCATTTTTTAAATCTCTTTCAAGTTTCTCATTGGAAAGTGTTTGTCAAAAGTTCTCTTCTTCTAAAATAATAGTAGAGGTTGTGGTTGCAACCTTAAATTCAAGTATGCCTAAGTCATCTGAGCCATATATTCTAGGAACTGAGGATGTATTTAATTTAGAGACTATGTTAGCCTCAAAGGAATGCTCATGGGAAAGAAGAGAAGCGGTTTATTTGATAATCGTCAGAACCAATTTCAATAGATTTCAAATTACATAAGTGAAATTTGAAATTACGTATTGCATAATACGGGTTTTATATGAAGAGTGCAACAAATTCATAAAAATATATAATACATGGTTCAATTTTATCCAAATTCCTAGGCCTAATCCAAAACCATTCCAAATTAGGGTTGATTGGATAAAAAGAATCTCTCTCTTGGGTATAGTGCCAATGACGTAGTACAAAGTCACTATGTGCCTCCTTTTCTTTACTACCTGGTCAATTTTGGAAAGCAACCCTTTGATTTCTTTCTAAGTTGCCCTCGTCTAGCTGTTTCTCTAGCCTAGAATTCACTACCACACTAAGATCAAGACGATCTACATTTTGAGTTTGAATTTCTACTATGCTTTCCTTCAGATGTTTAGTAAAAATTACTTCCTTAGAGGACTATACAAAATAAAGGAATGAAAACAATGTGATCATTTGAAGTGTATTAGCAAAATAGTAAGATAATCAAATAAATCGGTCATGAGAAAACTAGAAAAAGATTACTTCATAACACACCAAAGAATTCAGACATTCAAGAAAAATATTGAAATTATTTACAAAGGTTCAAGTAATTACATGGAATTAGGAAGTAGAGGTGATCTCAACCCCCTTAGATAGTGCATTCTCATCATCTTGCTACAGCAAGGTGTCTTAAGAGGCTGAAGAGAAAGCAATATCCTCAGTTTTATCCTTAGCCCACATGGCTAAGCAATAGGCAAGGGAATCTCCAATTCTTGTGAAGTCCTTTAAGATGTTGAGATCAACCTCGACAATAGTATCAGTTAAGCAGTCGACAAAATATTGGCACTTAATCACGGTTTACTTTTCACCTGATATGTAATCTGCTTGAGCCTATCCTTAGACTCCTCTGACTCCTTCGCCTTCTCCCTAATGCTTTATCTTTCCCTTTCAACACTTGACCCTTCAACTACAAAGCCTCCTCTACTACTTTCGCTACCTCCTCTGCCTTCTTTGCTTTCTCCCATTAAGCCCTAAGCTCTTCATCCACTCTGGTTTCCTCAGAGGCTGCCATAGCAAGGTCTGCCTCAAGCTTTGTAATACGATAAGACCGGGTCATCTTCAGCTCTCTTTCAAGCCTCGGCTACCAAGGACCCCTATATGTTACAAAAAAGAGGTAAATAAGAGTAAATCGCCATTGAATAAAGAAAGAGAAGAAGGCACTTACATAAGCCTAACTCCTATCGAGCTCGGTAGTAAGTTCAAAGAAGGAGAATGTAAGAAACAAGAGTGTAATTTGATAAGATTTGTGTGCAGAAGTAATATAGGATAGACCATCCAAAGCAGCATACCCTACCGTCTCAGTAATATCAACAACAGGCCCTTTCGATAAGGATAGGAAATGAATGTTCAGATCACGGAAGGAATGGAGTGGTGAGATAGGAAGTACTTCTAAGGAAGGGTAGGAGGTGCATGGGGCTTCTTAAGAGGTCGATTAGAAGCCTCAATGCGATCGGTCATTCTCTTCTCCTTTTTCTTCTTTATCGCCACCGATTTCTGTGGTGCAGGATCATCAAAAAACACATCCAAAAGACCTATGGCCATCTTACTTGTATATATAAAAAACATTTAATATCAACAATCATCCCATAAGAATCAGGAAATGTAATTTAAGTGTCCAACATATCAAATTGTACCCCTAGGATCATTTATAACTTAGGAGAATTCAAAGGTGGAACGAGAGAAGATATGACTTGTATGCAAAAAGTTGTACTTGTACAGTAACGAATTAGTGAAGAATAACTTTGTTATTCTATCCCCTTCACTCATACTAAGGATCTCATACCTACGAAATACAAATAGCCTAGTGTCTTGAAAAAAAAGATAGGGTGTCTGGGCAGTGGTTTGAAAGAAGAAGGAAGTTATCTAAATTTGAAATGAAAAAAAATTAATCATTCCCTTTTTGGGTCTTTCGAGGAACAGATGTAAGAACCAATTTTCTCACTTGAGCAAAGTAAAACCCACAATCACCTCTGGGAGGATTTTTGTGAATGTCAAATAGGATTGGAGGGGGAGGAACGCTTCTCTAAATAAAGAAGGAAGGTGGAACTCATAATGGAATAAGAAATTGGGGCAAGTTGCGTAGGAGAAATACAATGGAAGCCATTTACAAAGAGTTTGATTGGGAGGAAGTTAAAGCCCACAATGGATATCCTTGAAAGTAATAGAAATAAAGCCATTTGGAGACATATGGATACGATCATGGGATTTAGGTACCCAAGCTATGTTACCCTCAAACATGAAATGACTCAGAATACCTTATATTTCCCCCAATTTGATTATTATGGATGGTAAAGATAAGGAAGAGACGAAAGCAGTTTTCATATCAAAAATATTGGGTTGATTATCAGTTACTGCTAAGATATAGAAAAAAGAAACTACAAGAAAAGAACATCCTTACTTTTGTTCTAAAAAGAAACTATTATGGGAGAATATGAGATTGGGGACTAAGGTTTTTGAAAGAATTTAAAGGAATAAAGAAGAAAATGAGGAAAGATATATACTTACCTCGATTTAAATCTCAGTCACACAATTGGAATGATGGAAGATCCCCAAAATGTCAACAAACTAATGACAAGGAAGATTAACTTGAAGATCCATACAGGTTTTCCTAAGAGTTGAAAGATTAAAGTTACATCTTTTCATAATATCACTAATAAGGGAGTAACAAGTGTACTTGGGCCTTAAATGTGCAGTGGCAATACAAACCTTTTCCTTTTAAAAAGAAGAGAGAGAAAAACAAGAACTGATGGGTCGTAGAAAAATATGGAAGTAGAGACAAGTCCACATCAATCTAAAATCACGGCAAACTTAGGGGCAGGGAAAAGTGTTGCACTTGTATCTTCCAAACAATGTCAAAGGATAATTGATGTAAGCACTGAGCCAAAAGAAATACTTCCATAATCGAAGGCGGACTATGAAAAGGAAGTGAGAAATTTTCTGATAGTACTATACCAAAGTCTTAAGATGGTGACAAAACATAAGGACTGCTCGTTTCCATTGAGCATAGCTTCAACATTGTAACACTCGTCAGTAACCTGAGATAGCCACAAAGTATAGGAACTGATTTTCAATCCTAACAATTACTTCAATGGATAAGACTACGATATAGCCTTCATGTACCAAATATGAAGGTTATGTAGCGATTCCAAAAGTAAGCCATAATAAGTTGGAACTGTGGCATAATCATTAAGTAACAACAAGATGTAAAGATTGTGCTGCAGTCCCAAAAGCAAAACTAATGTTATAGAATTGTGGCACAATCCTTAAAGCAACTATACATATAGTGATGCGTCGCAATCTTTAATGACCATTAAAGTGATTGGGTTGCGCCATAATATTAACATTAAAGTAATAAGGATGCATTGCCATCCTGATTTGTCATTGAAGAGAGAAAAAAATGCTGCAATTCTAAAGATATAATACCCAATAAATACTAAGACTGGAAGGTAGAAACGTAGTAACAAGCTACAATATATACACCGGCAAAGCCATGGTAAGAAGCTCACCTAACATAGACGGACCGCATGGTTATAAGCACTTCATAATTTTTCTACCAAAAATAGATCATAGGGAACTGCGCCTTCATAAGTATACAAGAAAGTAATGTTATATAACATTCGGATTGCGCTAACTGTAACGACCCAAAATTTTCGACCTCAAAAATTCGACACTAATACGTTTTCTGTAGAAGTGCTGAGTATCCGAACGCCGGAAATTCTAGATTGTTAGGGTAAAGAAGAAAGGACAAAGAAGAAAAAATAGAATAAATCACAGAATCTCACATTTCACGGCGGATCAAAATATAATATTAAATAATAGCATTTATACAAGAAAAACTATATCTGATAATTTACATACATTACATCAAAGATTACATCCAATCACAATAAACTGGATAGTTAAAATTAAATTGTCCCAGAAACAAACAATAATACTCGGCGGAATACTCCATACGTTCCTGCCATCCAGCTCGCCTCCTAAGCTCCAGAATGTCATAACCTAAAATCTGTAATACTCGGTCTGACCCGAGCATTACAACAAAGTAACACCCGTGTCAGGCTGGAAACCAGCATGAGTAAACCCATATAATTTGAAATACTAAGTTATAAAACTTAATTGGAAAACCCGGGGTAACTCGTACTCCACTATGAATTCTTAACTTGTTATAGCCAACACTTATTTCACAAACAAACCCTAAGTACCCTTACTTAGTTTCAATGGTCCAGTTTACTTAAATTATTCCATTCCAGCCTATTTATTTCACATACCAAATTTATAAAGAATTATTGTAGATTTCAAATCAAAGTGGTTTTGGGTTTTTGCTATGCCCGACCACGGTCTCTTCGAATCCAAAGTTATTCTTTAAGCCAAATGTTTAAGTTTAAACAATACAATTTATATTCAGGATTTCATATTGACCTAACAATCTATTTCAGATAGATAACCCACAATAACACAGTTCAACCAAAGTATCTCATACCACAAAGCATCATAAATCACATATCAGAGATATCAAATAATCTAAGTCATTTAATATATCTTAATCATTTATAAGAAAGATAATTAATTGTACCATTTCTAATTAATTTAATTACTTTTAAATCCTGCTTACTTAACATTAATTAATTACCAACCATTAATTAATCATTCTTTAATTATCCATCTGAATCAATTATCCATAATTACTTTCATTAAGTAATATTCCATTGGTTAATTATCCTCAATTAACCTTCAATTAATAAGTAATTATCCTCTAATAATTAATTACCTTTAATTACTAATTAAATTAATTAACCCTCTAATTACTAATTAAATTAATGAACCCTTAACAAATTAATCCTTTACATTAAGAAATTATTATTCAAGTAATTACTTAAACTAATTAATCTCTAATTAACCATTAATTAATCTCTAGTTAACCATTAATTAATCTCTAATTAACCATTAATCAATCTCTAATTAATTAATCTCTAATTAATTAATCAATCTCTAATTAACAACTAATTAATCTCTAATTAATTAATCTCTAAATAATTAATCAATCTCTAATTAAAAATTAATTAATCTCTAATTAATTAATCTCTAATTAACAATTAATCAATAATTTCCCAAAATCTTAATTAAACTCAAGATAAAACATTAGGCCTATACTATATATTTGTTTTTGAAAATTCGATAAATATTTATACTTTGAATACTTGCTTCTATTGGCTTTGAAGTCTTGCTTTGAAATTTAATAGAATTTTACTTTTGCCTAAAAACTTGATTTATTTATCCACTATCAACTATGCTAAATTACTTCGGGTACAGACCCGAGCCTAAACTCCAAAACCCCGAGACAACCTCGATCCCCTCTCTCGTATCCTTCTTCTTCCATTCGATTCACTCTCTCTACTCTACATCTATTCTATAGTCAAACCAGTCGAGCCAAACCCAATCCAAACCCCTTCACAAACCCGAGACCAATTCTAGTCCTTTCCCTTACATCCTGATATCAACTCAGATACCCAAACCGGACATGCACATCCGTGTGCATGTGTATGCCATCTCCGATCATCGATTCGGATCACCGCTTACCCACGCAAATCATACTCGACCCCCTTCCAAAGTTCCACCGCCTGAAACACCACCTAAAAGCACCAAAACGAACTTCGAACTTCCAATGCCTGGAATGAAAAAGCTTCGTTCACCCAAATGCCTCTTTCGCCACCATAACCACCGCTGATCATCACCCAAACTTCACCAAAAAATGCATCATCCAACCTTCTTCCATCTCCACCAGGACCACACGCCCTTCTCTTTCTTCTTTTGTCGTTGTTTGTCCATGAACAGCAGCCAACGAAAACACTCCTCAAACCCTAAAATCTCTTCGACCATCCAATCCATCCAATAGAAAAATCATCTAGCATTTTTCCAGTACTACCCACCTCTGCAGCCATCTCCTGGCCTAAAATCGACTTCCACCATCTATTGGTTCACCAGAATTTGGCAAAAATGTGTTTCCTGATCATTCCCGATTCCTCCTTAACCACAAGCTTAAAAACCATGTTATTTTTACCAAAAATCATTATTTAACAAGACGATTTTGTTTGTATAAAAAAAACATGAGTTTAAAACATTTTATTTTCTGACTTGGTTTTGATTTTTACATTAATTCCTTGTTTTCTAAATAATTACTTAATGCATTCACTTGATAATATTTTTAAAAATGAAACTACCTCCATACAAACATTTTCTCCTTAATAGTCATAGCCTACAATTGATTAGAAATAAAGGAAATGATTTTTGAATCTGATTAGCCTGTTGAAATAAACAAAGCCAGGTACATTTCCTTACACTAATATTCACAGATCATTCTTCACATTTATATACATGCAACACATAAGTTTATGCATGCAATCATTTTACAACTTCACTTCAAGCATGCATCCAAATATATCACTGATTATTTCTTAGAAAAACAAGTTTACTCACAGGCATTTAAAAAAAAGGAAATAAGATAGTTTACTCACCTGCTTTGAATAGAGAAGCGTGGCTTTTGATTTAAAACTGGAAACTAGTTGATCTTTTACTTTGAAAACTGGAGATTGCTTGATGTTATTTGTTGAGTTGAATCTACTTTGTTTCGAAAAGAATTTGGATTGAAGCTTGGTATTTGAGATGATGGGCTTGTCTACGTTGCTTCAGGTTTAATTTTTTCTTCAGGTTTAAATGTTTTGATTTTGTTTTTGCTTGATTCAGATTTTTGGATTGAAAGAGTTGCTTTGTATATATTTTGTTTGTAGTTTCTCAGGTGTTGGATTTTGAATAAAATTTTAAATGAAGGCAAAATGAAAGATAGGAGTAGAGAGATAGGTATATATAACTTGTTTCCATTTTATTTATATTTTTAAAAAATGAAGAAAATGATTAATGACACTTGTTATAATTATCTTTCCATTTGTAATTTGCATGTTATAATTGCCTTACATTTGTTAAATTGTAAGAACATATGTTTTATATGTATTTATATCATATTTTCTATTTAATTTAATATTTATATATGTATGCTTTTTTCTAAATCTATATATATTTTAAATCATTCTTACTCATATGTAATTTAAAAAAAAGAGTATTAATTCTTTATTTAAATCTTTTCTTATGTCTTATACAAATTTATGTATCATATGTTTTAAACTTTTCTATATATATTTACAAACCATTTCAGTTTAAGTAATTTTAAAAGAAAGCATAATAAATCCTTTATCAAATTTTGTTTTAACTATCATACTTTTAAATGAATAAATATTTATCTTTAGAGTTTTAAAATACATAGTTAACTTTAAATAATTTTTGAAAATTTATTACATTGGATTCAATCCCATGCTTCAAATCACAATACACACACAGAGTCTCATATACTTGTAAACTTATAAATTCCAACTTTATAGAGTTTTGCATATATCTGTTTATAATATACATCCAGATATCAGTATTAATTTGTTCAACTAAATAAAATCAGTTTCTTAATAGTAAAAATCAGTTAATTTACCAATTAAACAGATATCCAAAATAAGGGTCATCACATTCCTCCCCCTTTAAATCTTTTCGTCCTCGAAAAAGAACGAAACTAGAATTTTAATTTTATAGCTAATTATCAATTGAGTTATCTTTTAAGCATTTTGAAATTTCAATTCCCACAACTAAAATTTTTTAAAACACCTTAAAATCTACATAATATTGCCAAAATAGCTTTATAAAAATACTTTTTATAACTCGACATCTCAACTAGTCCATCCTTGTTCTTACAGAAATTCGGTCATACGTTGATCAGGCGTAAGACTAGAAATCTATAAGTACTTGGTAAACCCGTTCTCAACACCCATTAAAAATACTTGGGAAAACATTTTGTTGAAAATATAGAAAATATTTTTGTTTTGAAAGTAGAGGAAACATCTTTGGTGAGAATGCTCTGGAAATCATCACCCTCTCCATGGTCGCAGTTAACACGATGGTTACATTGCCATCCCGGCAAAACCCATAGAAAACTGTAGGCACTTCGCGCCCCTCGATTTTGCCATGGAACCTGCCACAGATCGCAGCTACATCCAGGGTTACGTCGCCATCATGGCAAAAATCCATATAACTATAGGCATCAGCGCCCTTGAATTTCGCAACCAAATGAAACTTCACCAGTCCTACATAGGTCGCAGACTACATCAGTGGAGTCCCAATGTAGCCTTAGGCTCTCACGGCCTCTCGACTTTCGTTATGTCTTCATAAATCGTAGTCCACCGATGTAGTCGATTTAAAAGAAAGGGTATTAATACTTTATTTAAATCTTTTCTTGTGTCTTATACAAAATTCATGTATCATATGTTTTAAACTTTTCTACATATATTTACAAACCATTTTAGTTTAAGTAATTTTAAAAGAAAATATAATAAATCCTTTATTAAATTTTATTTTATCTATCATACTTTTAAATGAATAAATATTTCTTTAGAGTTTTAAAATACATAGTTAAATTTTTATAACTTTTGAGAATTTATTACATTGGACTCAAACCCATGCTTTAAATCACAATACACACGCACACATTCATATACTTGTAAACTTATAAATTCTAACTTTATAGAGTTTTGTATATATCTATTTATAATATACACAAGATATCAGTACTAATTTGTTCAACTAAATAAAATCCGTATCTTAATAGTAAAGATCAGTTAATTTACCAATCAACCAGATATCCAAAATCTGGGTCACACATTCCTCCTCCCATTAAATCTTTTCGTCCTCGAAAAGGAACGAAACTAGAATTTTAATTTTATAGCTAATTATCAGTTGAATTATCCTTTAAACATTTTGAACTTTCAATTCTTATAATTAAAATTTTTTAAAACACCTTTAAAATCTACATAATATTGCCAAAATAGCTTTATAAAAATACTTTTTATAACTCGATGTCTCAAACAAGTCCATTCTTGTTCTTACAGAAATTCGGTCATACGTTGATCAGGCGTGGGACTGAAAATCTATAAGTATTTGGTAAACCCGTTCTCAACACCCAGTGAAAATATTTGGGAAAACTTTTTGTTGAAAATATAAAAAACATTTTTTTTAACTCTATACATATTTTAAATTATACTTATTCATGTGTAATTTAAAAGAAAGAGTATTAATTCTTTATTTAAATCTTTTCTTATGTGTTATACAAATTTATGTATCATATGTTTTAAAATTTCTATATATATTTACAAATCATTTTAGTTTAAGTAATTTTAAAAGAAAGCATAATAAATTCTTTATTAAATTTTATTTTAACTATCATACTTTTAAAGGAATAAATATTTATCTTTAGAGTTTTAAAATACATAGTTAACTTTAAATAACTGTTGAAAATTTATTACATTGGATTCATACCCATGCTTCAAATCACGATACACACACACACTCATATACTTATAAACTTATAAATTCTAACTTCATAGAGTTTTGCATATATCTATTTATAATATACATCCAAATATCCATATTAATTTGTTCAACTAAGTAAAATCAGTATCTTAATAGTAAAAATCAGTTAACTTACCAATTAACCAGATGTCCAAAATCCAGGTCATCACTCTAACACTCCTGAAGCCAACTGTTCCATCCGAAGAAACAACCAAACACAATGTCAAAGGTAATCAAAGTCGAATTGCACAACTAAATAAAAAAGACCGTTCCTCTATATTAGGGCCTAGCCACATCACCAGAACCTTACCTAAGATGTTCTAGTAATAATTTAAACTGCAACTTCGCCCCTATAAGAACAAAATTTAGTAAGGAAAAGTCAACACTTTTCAAACCGCATAGTCTCAAACGGGTATATACCATATCTAGTCATGGCTTATTTGAATTTGGGTATTTAGCTTCAGTTTCAAGCTTCCCGCCTAACTTCAAAATTCATCAAATCAAATCAATGTTTCCCACTAAAAACACGATAGCAATCCATGTACACTAAATAAGCAAGAAGGATGATTGATATATGGCTGGTAGGAATTAAAAGAGCGGAAGATAGATGTTTGCAATCCGTGGGAATCTCTGGGTACTATAAATGAATAGGGCACTGTAGCAGAAAATGGGAGATTTTTTTACTTTAATTTTTTTAACACTGAAATCAAAATTGTACTCTCTACTATTTACTCACCAATACTAAGAATAAAAGGAGATGATGTTAAAAACTCCCTTGCTGAATTTTAATGACAATAACTAAACAATTAAACCAAATAACCTTTAAGCTAAACTGTAGGTACATGAGTATCAAAAGAAGAAATAATAAACAAATTGAAGACAAAAGTATACACATGGAGATACAAGAAGATATACAAAAGTGAAGCCAAGATGACAATGAAAAATAATTACATTAGTCATAGTATTTTGTTTCTAGAAGTATACAATTGTTAAAATCACTTCAAAATAGCATAAAAACACATATACATAGTCGAAATATTTTATAAAAGTAATGCAAGTTTTCAAAATTGCATGAAGCGAGACTCGGACCCTAGTCAGTAGTTTAGAAATCAAGTGCTCTAACTAACCGAGCTAAGACAAGTTTCGTTTTGAAGCAAAATTTAGTCGACTAACTTGGTATATTCGGTCGACTGAATCTGTGTTCTCTAAACTATGACACTAGTCGGTCAGCCGAATTATCCAATTCAGTCAACAAACCATGTATTTAGTCGACCGAATCAAGAATTTCAGTCGACTGAAACCATTATTTTTTGTAATATTTTATTTTGGGAAATTTTTTACTGTCATTTAGTCGAATGAACTAATTTTTCCAGTCGACTGAATGTTGCAACTATCATTTTTATTCTAAAATACTGAAGGGATCCTCTTCTTCGCGAAGAGTCACTTCCCCTTGTTAATGGCTACAACTCTTCCAATGGTTATCACTCTTCACAAATAATTGCAACCATTCATTTTCTATATAAATCAATTTCCATTTTTGAATTCTTAATTTAATCTTCTACTTTCTATCTATAATCTTGTTTGAATTCGTTGATCATTCAAAATATTCAATTGGTTACTGTTTGTTCACTTGATCTTACAAATCTATTTCTATAGCGATCAATCTACTTCAATTTTCTTCATGGACACACATTATACCATCAAGAAGAGAAGAGATTATAGGAATGGTGTAATTATTAGCTCATTCGTGTTATTCAAAGAGCACAAAAAGTCATAAACTCAACTATTTGTAACAATCAAAGTCTTGTTGGAGATCTTTAGGCACGAAGTCCTGTACGGTAGCTTAGACGGTACGTAGTACATATGCTTCTAGGTTAAATGAGGACATTTCTAGTTATTCCATGAGGAATCTGGGACTAGACGTTGAATGGTAAATTCAAATCAGTATAAAAATCTCTGGTGCAGTTTACTCATTGCAATTTTTATATTTCTAGTTTATATATGTTTATTTAGTAGGTATAACCAATTATTCGATCCATGTAGACTTTCATTTAGTAATAGAGCCGGGGATTCTAGAGATTGTAACAACATCTTAGAATAAATGGTCATAGAGAGATCTAGTCAGGGCAATAGAAAGAAGAAAAGCAATAAAGAAGAATCAAAGGAGCAACAAGCAAATGTTTCATAGCTAAACTCAAATCAAAATCGATATGCTTGCACTCTTTATATTAAGATCTTTTGTTAGCACATGATGAATTATTAGAAGATGTAAAACTTTGAAAAAGGTTAACAGAATTACATTAGAGTTTTTAAAGGATTGTGAGCAAGAAATTTTCAATTTAAAAGAGGAAAATAAAATTTTGGTAAAACAAACTAATTTTTTGAAAATGCGGTAGAATAGCTTTTTTTTACAAAAAGATTTCCTACAAAAAGAAAATTAGCACATAGAAGTTAAAAACTATGATAATTTGGACGAAACAGATGTTTTGCAATATAAAATGATATTTTTGGAAAATTATTTAAATAATTCTAGCTCTTTAATTTTGTTACTTGAAAATGAGAATGATGCTTTATGTAACGTCCCGCCTTTTCGACCATCGAAAATCGACACTAAATACATCCATATTTAAATGCTGAACATCCAATCGCCGCAAAAACATATTGTTATGGTAAAATAAAAAGCGCTTCACTGAAAAGAACAGGGGAAATAGAATCTCACGGAGGAATCAACAACATATAATATAATAAAGACAGTATAAACTGCCTCTCCAAGATATAGAGTACATCAGAGTTAAAACAAATCCCATCAGTTAGACGGTAATAAATTTCCGACCTTACAATTTGCTGATACGTTTTTATAATACAATGAAAAGTAAAATACTATGACAAGTGAACATTCAGCTCTACACTATAAGCTCCATGTCCCACCAATGACAACCTGGAAAAATACTTGGTCTGACCAAAACATTATAATAAAATAACACTAGGATCAATCTGGAAAACCAACGTGAAAAAAATCAAGTAATAAGGCTAACATTTAATAATCCTACGAGAGAAAGCCGCTAAATGCGGAATGGTTTTTACCTCACAAGAACAACATCCATATATTAAGGCATGAGAAATAATTAGAATAACAATGCAAACAAGAAAGGATGTACATAAATAAATACAATATCCAACTTATAGAATGGGAAAATATAATTAGACATCAAGAAGAGCTTCAGACACTTCTCGATGCAAATTACAAAACAAAATCAAAGATTTGAATTAAATAAAGAAAGGGAAATTCTTTAACAAATGCTTACATTGGAGTACCCCCTTATTAAAAGTATACCTCTGGAAATATACTTGAGATCTACAATGGCTCTCAGACAATAAAAGCCAGACCTCGCCAATGGTTACAGAGAATTCGAGCATTCACATTTCCGAATGCATACTACCAAATCCGATCAAGAGTAGTGTGAGATATCCTAATGGGAAAAACCCATATAGCTTGGCTTCCACCTACACTTTGGTTTAGTTATTTTCAGTGAAGTACAGCAACACTCAAACAAGCAACAAATCATCTTGAATTGATGAAACACAAAAGAAAAATTGATCATTTCCAAGGTTCGAGATAGAAACAAGGAAAATGAATTTATCCAACATAACTAAGAGGACGCTCCCCTCTTCAACAAAAGTATATCTCTGGATATATTATACTTGAAAGCATACATGTCACTCTCTGGAACTTCGAAGTTGAACCCGTTAAATCCACAAGCATCCGAGAATGCTCACATCAATGCATGCATGCTATCGACTTCTCCGGATGAATGTGAATATATCAGAATAGGTGCAACCCACATGGCTTGGCTCCCACTCACACTTTGGTTTTATCATTTTCCGATGTTATATAACAATGCTCAAAATGAGCGATAAGTCATCTTAGAATGACGAAGCATAACAATGACTAGAAGGCTGCGACCCCCTTTACATGCGCTTTGGTTTTAGTCATTTTCGATAAAGAATATCAAAACTCGAGAAAGAGCAACACATCGTCTTTAGGTGAAAAAATACAAAAAGATCACAGAATCAATATGGAGAGTCGAAAAATCAACTATCGAAAATAATAAAGTGGTTTGTGTATGGGAATTAAACTGCATACACTTGCCACCAACAAATGAATCAAGCTTTTAAAATACTTGATTGACACTTGTGCTTGATTTTTCACTTTTCAGATTTTTGTAAAATGCATTGAAAACACTCTTCCAAATACTCTTGTTAAAGAGGGAAAATTATAATACTAAGTGTGTTAAAACAAGAGTAAAAAACAAATGTAAATGTTAAATATCATTTACTATAAACCCAAAGCAGTTTTACACTTAGCATTATTTTAAAACAATTCTGTTTAAAGGATTTTTCTCACATATAAACCGACATTTATAAATGTAAAACAACATTTATTATCCAAAAGATAATAAGTCAATTTAAATGCCTTATAAATTTAAAACAAAATTAATTCATCCCTAAGGATAATTTATAAAATCTATAATCTTCTTTTAATAAACCAATTAATTATCTCTAAACACCTTTGCTAAATTAATTAATTAACTTTAAACATATTTATTAAATCGGTACATTAACTTTAAGACACTTTTATTAATCAGTTAAGTTATTTTAACTTTTTATTAAATCAGTTATAACTTTTAAAACATAATTAATTAAAATTATTAATTATATCTGTATATCATTAACTAAAATGGTTAACGAAATTCAAATATCATTCATTAAAATGATTAATTTGATTTAAACGTCATTAATTGAAATGTTTAACTAAATTTAAAGCATCATTACTTAGAAGGATTGAATAAATTCAAATATCTTTAACCAAAATGATTAATTAATTATTAAAATTTATTTTGTGAAAATACAAGCTCAATATCTACACACAAGGATCTAGGAAGATGATATTCAATAAATGGACATATAGCCAAAAAATTGCTAAACAATTCAAAAGGACTGTCATGATTATTTTAACTAAACATCAACATAAACAATAAGAGAATATAAATAAAATGAATATAATAGTAAATAAATAATGGCGAGAAACCCCTTAAGGTCTCTCTACAAATGCCTCCTGAAAATCATACATATGTATGTGTATTTTTTGAAATGTTCCGTAGCGACCTGTTCGCTACGATAACACTCCTACTTCTTGTTTTTGTCTCCTGCAACAAAATGATTATTTACGCCATCTGTTACTAGGTGGGAATGAACAATAACACATACAGTTATATGAATTTCCAAAACGGGAATCCAATCCAAACAATCATTCAAACAACACTATAAACTAACATCCAAGTAGGCAATAAATAAATTGTATCCACTATATAATGTACTAATTAACCAAAAAGGTGAATTTAACTCATCGAAATTCCAGTTATCGTCGAAGCGTTCTAGTTTCGTTACTGAAATTTATACAAGCTCCAAATTTCATGAATACAATTCCTAAGCATACTGTTCAACACTACGAGTGCAACGCAACTAGCTGCATTCGATTTGGACCTAATATGGACAAGTCATTGATTATACATGATTCTAGAATTAAATAATATAATTAAATCTTTAATTACATCATTAATTAACTTATCCCCTAATTAACTTAACTTTAATCCATGATCAAGCAAAACCTAGGCCGCCCAATTAACATCTCGCTGCTCCCATTCATCTTACTCCAGTTGCCTCAATGATGCTCCTCCAACTGCTGTTTGTTTGTAAGCCAAAGCCTCATCTTATCCATGACCGATGCTAGCAACCTTGCTCCCCACGATGTTGCTAGATCCCAAAAAAATGCTCTGTTTAACTCTACCGCGCCGCCACCACAGCTAACCATTGATCACAATGCCACCTCCAATCAAAAGCCCTTAACTTCCTCTACAAAATTACATCAGTGCCTCATCGTCCAAAGATGAACTTCAGTGTCGAAAATCATAAGTCTAACCACTGCCTTCCATCTTAGAACTATGTCACCTCACCATGGTTTACTGCAATTTAACTGGTTAAATGCTCAGCTTACTTGCACGATCATTTTTCAAGCTGTAAGTTAAGCCTAATTCGACACCTAAAGTCGCCAATCATCTTTGGCTGTTGGATGAAGCTAATTTAGGGTTCATAGATTAGAGAATGGAGAGGGATGGATGTCTATATATAGGGTTTTCTCCCGCACTCTGCCCCTTGAAATTATGGACTTCAATCTAGGCGCTCTCACTGGAGTTCCTAACCAAATATCCCTATTCCAATCTCAATGGAACTATTTATGGGACCTATTTTCAAAGTATATAGAAATTAGCTTTTTAAAATTAAGTAATATTACTATAATTCTATAAGACATTTTGAGCTTGCACGATGAAGGAGTACGTCCAATCGTTGCGAAACTTGTTGGCATATACCGCCATATCATTCCGGTCCCGATGGCACTCGTTTCATCAAAATTCAAGACAGTCCCCCAAAATGATAATTTACACGTTTATATATCGTTTATATTTTTGATTACATTATCGATATTTATTTGATCTATTTATTATTGTAAATAAATTTAAAAACTGGATTCATCAATATTAATTAAAAGGAGTTAAATGAGATTATTAAATCCATTTAATTAATATTTAATTCACAATTCAAATATTTAAATGATCACTGTATTTGAATTCAAGTTATTAAATTCCAAAATCCAATTATTTTATTTATTTAAAATTAATTAAACACTTAAAATTCAATAACCTAAATTTCTGAGCTGTTACATTCTCCCACTTTAAAAGAATTTTATCCCTGAAATTCAAAATGAAGAAAATGTCACCAAACCCTTTAGTTTAAAAATAATTAATTAATAATGAGTTATTAAATTACTGCTTAATTAATTCTCAAATATCAAGATTTTTTTTACAGTGTCTCCTTTGTGAGGCTTGATCAGAACTACTACAGGTTGCCTCTACAAGCCAAACCAATCAAAAGGAAACCTGAGCCAAGCGACCCCCCATATCTGAGGCATAAAATCATCAACCAATTTCAATTTCATAATCTACTACATACCTTTTTGCATTTGATTTTTATTTTTGGAAGCAATTTATTATCTCAATGCAAATGCAAGTGCGTCAGAAATCAAATAAAAAACTCTTGCTTCCCTATTCTTACGTAACCCAAAAAAGAATCATGCTGATAAAAGAGAAATATACTAGCTAACTATATCATAAAGTCAAATAGCATAAACAATATAATATTCATAGGCAACAAGGAAATATCGTGCAATTAATAATGATGAAGCAACTCTACATGCAGAAAAACTAGCATGATATAAATCTACATGCAAACAAAAGCAACATATCAACCATATGAAACAAAACACAGATAACACACTATAATAAATGCTAGCCATCCAATATTTTTAAAAGATAAATTTAGAACTAAATGCCCGAGTTTTATTCAAAATTTATTTCAAATTGCTCCCAAAAAGGGATATATCAAAACAAAAATTAATTATGACAAGTAGAGGGCTACCCCAACTGGAGCATGGTATAACTCTCGAATAAAACAATATGGAGAATCCAGTGGTATTCTGGTTCCTTCTAAACAACGTTTAGAGGAAATAAATATACTTGGCGAGACTTCTAAATTGGAAAAATCCCATTTTACCCAACTTTAGTCATAACAAATAATATTTGAAAAACCATTTCATACTTATTCTTTTCAAACGTTTGAAACATTAACAACTCATCAATATTTTTCAAAACAATATTTTTATTATTTCTTTCCAAAAATTTGTTTGAAATCACTTTTTCAAAGCACCAAAATATAAGTCCTAATAAACAAGAATCCAAAAACCTTTAGTTATAAATACAACCTTTATAAATAACGGTATATAAAATCACACAACTAATCAAATCAAATCAAATTCCGTATAGGAATAAAATAACACTTAACGCCATTAAAATTTAAGTGATTTATCAAACAAGATTTAGGATTTTGCTTAAGTTCACAATTTTTTGTAGGTCACATACTAAGTATACAATTATAGTAAAGCCCGTATGATATACATAAATCATCTGTACGCTATACATGATCAGATCACTTTCCCGGATTCATAGACTTCTACTTCCAAACTAGTATTGCTCACTTGACCTCTGTGGTACAGAATCTGATCAGGTTCCTTGATTAGAAATCTCTATTCTCCTTGCATAGCCATATACTATGATAGAAAACTTAAGTATCATATCAAGAACCCGAATCAAGTGAGAAATCCATTTTCAAACTAGTGTGAATCACCTCGAAGCTATGTATTCAAACCTTAACTCAAGAACCATATGAATAACATGATCTACCTATAATTTACATACTTAATTCGATTGGTTTCTTAACTATAGCTATCTCTTTCTAAATACTTTCATTCTTATTAATAGTATTTCATCAATACAAAAATTATTTATGAATTATTTCTTAAATTTCCACTTAAGTTTACAAACATTTTATAAAGTCGCATCTTTATAAAAAAATTAGATTAAAACTTATTCCACTCTTATTTACATGTATAATACTCCTCTATATCCTAAGTGTATATACAAAATATCAATTTTATTTTATTTATTTTTTATTTACTGTTTACCTTTTATTTTTCACAAAATTTAAATTTGCATGCCATGTAGCCTAAATAGTTTTCACAACTTATGATTGACAAAAACTATGGTTTTAACAAAATAAATTTACCAAAACCTCTCTATATAATTTAACCCATTCAAAACATGAGTTAAATTATCCCTTTTTTATCCAGAGGTTCAAAATTTTCATTTATCAAATTATTCATCAAAACATTTTTTATTTTGAAATTAATTCCCTTTAAGGAACTTAATAACTAAATCCTCAGTTTTTATTTCAAATCTCCTTTTTGAAAATGTTCCATAAATATTATATATGAAATAACTTGAACCATTTATTATTAAATCTCACTTTAGGTTCTTCCAAATTTAAACTCATTTCGATCGCATAATGACAATGTGAATAATTCTCTAAGTGCCCCATAATGTTTGCTTAGCAAACCTTCGATCGCCCTTAGAAGATTATTCAAATTACCACAAAATTAATCGAGATGATTTTCTCTGAATTATCCTAAAGGAAATGTCTTCAAAATTTCTCCTCCAAAATATTTATATTTAGAAATGCTTCCAAGTAGTACTACTATATATATTTCGAAAACCTTTTGATATTATTTCAAACAATTCCGAGACTTAAATACAAAAATCCTTTTTTAAACACTTTTTATAAATCAGATTTTTATAAATTTACCTTTATATAGAATAATTTTAATACTATAATAATTCTCCTTTATTATTACAAAACTTCTCAATTATTTATTCTCTAAGTGTCTTATCCAACCATTTAGATTATATTAATCAACTTTTATTAAAAGTTTTACTTTTCCTTAACATTATAAAAAGGTGAATTTTAACTCAACTTTTTCTCCGAACACTTTATAGTCAAATTGTGAAACTTAATTCACAAAGGGATTCGTTTTAATACACTAGCAATTATTAAACAATAAACGCTCGTAAACTGGATGAACGTAAACTAACAAATAATAGTCAATGCTCCTAAACTATTTGGGCATGACAAATCAAATGGGTATGATAATAAATAAATATAAGCATTTGCAAACAACCACACCATAATAACGATATAAATTTTGAAAATTATTCCTCTATTTATATAAAATATAATCCTAGGAAAATTATTTCATTTCCTAAATTTTCAAACATTAATATCATGTCTATTTGCTTTGTTTGAGTGTTTAGAAACCTTATCAACATCGTGGCATCCGCGTCTCGACCAGAATCCATAAACAACTCAATAGACCAATTAACACAACACATTTTTATAACAACAAAAAATACACTCTCATATATATAATACTCTCAAACTCATTCTAAGGTGTCACTTGCCCTGTCTTTAACCATACCCCATCAAAGCCAAGGTTCTTGCACAATCTTCATCTCTGATACCATATTTACTGTCCCACCTTTTTTATCATCGAAATCGATACCAAGTACATCCACCGTATTCAAATGCCGAGCATCCAATCACCGAAAAGACATACTGTTAGGGTAAAATAAAAAGAACATAAAAGAAAAGAATAAAGGAAACATAATCACACGGTGAAATCGATAACATATAATAGAATAAAGACAGTATAAATTGCTACTCCAAAAACAGAGTACATCAGAGTTTAAACAAATCCCATCAGCTGGCAGTTATAAATTTTAGACCTTAAAATTTGCTGACAGGTATTTATTATATAGCTGAAAGTAAAATACTATGACGGATGAAATCCAGCTCTACTTCATGAGCTCCATGCCCTACAAATGACAACCTAGAAAAATACTTGGTCTGGCCCGAACATTATAATAAAATAACACATGAATCAGTCTGGAAAACTAACGTGGGAAAACTCAAGTAATAAGGATAATATTCAATAATTCTTTGAGACCACACCGCTAAACCCGGGATGAGTTTTTACGTCACAAAAACAACATCCATGTATTAAGGAATGAGCAACAATCAGAATAACAATCCAAACAAGAAAGGATGTACATATATAATAACAAAATCCAACTTATAGAATGGACAAAAATGATTTGACATCGAGAAGAGCTTCAGACACTTCTGATGTAAATTATGGAACACAATTCAAAGATTCGAATTAAATAAAGAAAGAGAAATTCTTCAACAAACGGCTAGGAGGGCGCACTCCCTTACCAAAGTATACCTCTAGAAATATACTTGTGAGCTACGATGGCTCTTGGACAATAACATACCGAACCTTACCAATAGTTAATAGGAATCCGAGTATTTCACATCTCTGATATTCGGATGTCTATGGATTTAACGGGGTCGAGCTTGGAAGTTCTCAGTAATGGCACGTGTGCTCTCAAGTATACTTTATCTAGAGGTAAAATTTTGTTGAAGGGGGTGTACCTTCCTAGTTATGTTGGATAAATTCATTTTCCATGTTTTTATCTCAAACCTTGAAATTGATTTATTCATATTTTGTTTTTCCTCAATTCAAGATGATTTGTTGCTTATATGAGTTTTCTATCCTTTGTCGGAAATGATTAAAACCAAAGCACGAGTGGAAGCCAAGCTACGTGGGTTTTTCCCATTAGGGTATCTTTACATTTACTCTAGATTGGATTCAGTAGAATGCGTATGCTCACATCGATGTATGCATGCTATCGACTTCTCTACATGAATGACATATTCTAATGGGCGCAACCCATATGATATTGCTCTCACTCGTGCTTTGGTTTTATTTTTTTCTAGTGTTGAATACCAATGCTCAAAATAAGCGACAAATCATCATAGAATGACGAAGCACAATAGTGACTAAGAGGGTGCACCCTCGCTTTACACTGGCTTTGGTTTTAATCATTTTCAACAAAGGATATCAAAACCTAAAAAAGAGCAATACATCATGTTAATGAAATGCAAAGAAGACAGCAGAATCAAATTGAGAGTCGATAAATCAACTATCGAGAATAACAAAGTGGTTTGTGTATGAGAATTAAATCGCACATACTTACCACCAATAAATGAATCAAACTTTAAAAACATTTAATTCAAACTCGTGATCACTTTTAGATATTTGTAAAATGCATTAAAAACACTACTTCAAATACTCTTTTTAAAGAGGGCAAATTATAATACTAAGCGCATTAAAAGAAGGGTAAAAAAATGTGATTTCAAACGTCGTTTACTATAAACCCAAAATAATTCTATTTAAAGGATTTTTCTCATTTATAGACCATCATATATAAATTTAGAAAAAACATTTATTATCCAAAAGATAATGAATCAATCTAAATATATTTTTAAATTTAAATAATGTTAATTCATCCCCAAGGATATTTTATAAAATCTATAATCTTCTTTTAATAAACTAATTAATTATCTTTAAACATCTTTGTTAAATTAATTAATTAACTTTAAACATCTTTATTAAATCGGTAAATTAACTCTAAAACACTTTTATTAATCAGTTAAGTTATTTTAACTCTTTATTTAATTAATTAATTAACTTTTAAAACACAATTAATTAAAATTATTAATGAAATCCAAATATCACTAACTAAAATGATTTACGAAATTCAAATATCATTCACTAAAATGATTAATTAGATTTAAACATCATTAATTAAAATGTTTAACTAAATTTAAAACATCATTGCTTAACAGGATTGATTAAATTCAAATATCATTAATCAAATTGATTAATGAATTATAAAAGTCTATTTTGTGAAAAAACAAGGTCAAGGTCAACACATAGAGGTTTAAGTAGAAGATATTTAATAAGTGACGATATAGCGGAAAATTGCTATAACAACACTTAAACAATTCAAATAGATAGTCATAATTAATTTAACTAAAAATTAATATAAATAATAAGATAATATAAATAAAATGCAGATACCAGTAAATAAATAAAAGTGAGGAACTCATTTGGGTCTCTCTACAAATATCTCATGTAAATCATACATATGTATATGTACTTTTCAAAGTGTTCTGTAGCGACCTGTTTACCATAATAACACTCTGACATCTTCTTTTTGTCCCATGCAATAAAATGGTTATTTATGCCATCTGCTACTAGGCGGGAACAAACAATAACATATATAGTTATATAAACTTCCAAAACAGGAATTTAATCCAAACAATCAATCAAACAACAATATAAACTAACATCCAAGTAGGAAATAAATAATTTTTATCAACTATATAATGTACGGATTAACGAAAAGTGTTAGTTTAATTCACCAAAATTCCAGTTAACGTCGAAGTGTTTTGGTTCCATCTAAACAATTTTAGCTGAAATTTCTACCATCTCTATATTCCATGAATCCAATTCCTAAGCATACTGTTCGACACTACAAGTGCAACGCGACCGACCGCATTCGATTTTGACGTAATATGAAAAAGTTATCAATTATATAAGATTCTAGACTTAAATAATATTATTAAATCTTTAATTATATCATTAATTAATAATCCCCTAATTAACTTAATCTTAGTCCACGATCAAGCAAAACCCAGGCTGCCAGATTAACGCGATGTTCCCGTTCATCCTGTTTTACCCGTCCCCACGACCCTCCTCCAACTGCCGCTAGCCTATAGGCGAAAGCCTTCCTCAGCAAATACCAACGCCACCAACCTTACCTCCCCTAGACGCTGCTAGCTTCCAGGTGAACAAAAAAAAGCAACTTCGTTCAACTCTACCGCCCTGCCGCCACATCACCATTAATCATGATAGCACCTCTAATTGAAAGCCCTTGACCTCCTCTACCATAATGCTTCAGGGCCTATCGCACGAAGACGAATGTCGGTGCCGAAAATCCCATGTCTAACGTTCACCTTCCACCTCAAATCTACACCATCTCACCACGATCTATCGTGGTCCAACTGGTCAAAACACTTAGCTCACTCACATGAACATTTTTCATGTTGGTACCTAAGCCTAATTAGGCCCTCCATGGCACTAATCATCTATGGCCATTGAATGAGACTAATTTAGGGTCCTTAGATTAGATAATGGAGAGGAATGGACGTCCTTATATATGGTTTACTTTTTTCCAACATCATGCCCTTTGAATTTGCGGACTCCAATCGAGGCATGCTCACTGGCATTCCTAACTAAATACCCTTATTCCAAACTCAATGGAACTATTTTCGAGACTTAATTCCAAAGGATACAAAAGTTAGCTGTTTAAAATCAAGTTATATTATTTTAATTCTATAAAATTAATCGCTACGGGTTTCGAGCATGCACGATAATAAGATACATCCTATTACTATGAAACTCGTTGGCATGTACTGCCTTATCATTCCTGTCCTGATGGCATTAGTTTCATCAAAATCTAAGAGAGTGCCTCGAAATGATAATTACACACATTTATATGTCGTTTTATATTTTCAATCACATTATCGATATTCATCCGATCTATTATTGTAAATAAATTTACAAATTGGATTAATCAATATTATTTATTAATTAAAAGGAGCCAAATAAGATTATGAAATCCATTTAATTAATATTTAGTGCAAAATTTCTAGTATCTAAACGATCACTATATTTGAATTCAATTCAGTATATTCCAGAATCCAGTCATTTTAAATATTTAAAACTAATTAAACATTTAAAATGGAATGACCTAAAATTTAGGGTTATTACACTTTAATTAAAAATAATTTAGAATTATCTAAAGAATGTGAGAGTTTAAAAGATAATAGCAATATTTTGAAAGAAGTTTGTGATTCTAATGTAAATTTTGAAAGATTAAATGAAAAAATCATAAATTTTAATGAAGGTAAATATATCTTATTTTTCTTAGTTACGAATCCAAAAGCTCACAATGATAAAATTTTCTAAAACTTAGGAAACTATAAGAACCTTGGGTATCAAATAATTTAAATGTAAATTTTTTTTACTGATACCCTAGTTTATATGTAGTAATTATTTATTAATGATTGGATGTCCTACTTACAACGCTAAAACACAGCATTTTACTATGACATGCTATAAAAAGTAGGATAATCTGTAGCACTTTGATTAAAATACTATTTTTTTAATCAAAAGTACTGCAAAGTAATTACTATTTGATGAAATTGTTTTGCTACTTTTATTTCTTTTAGATTATACAACCACACTATTTTGGTAAAGTTTTCACCCTATGATTAATCCTTGGACCCTAATGCAGTAAATGGGTACCAAAAATGATTATTATTTATTGCAAGTACTTGGAGAAATGAAAGGAAAAGGATATATTTTGAATTTTTATGATATTTCATACATTTGATGGAATTATGTACTTATAATGAAATAAAGGTTTCAGCAAATTCAGTAAAATCTAACTTATTTTTTTAATAACTAATATTTGGTTAATTTATTATTTATTAAAAATACTAAGCTATTTCTGAAAATAATACTCATATTTTAGACATAGTGTAACTTTAATCCTTTTGAAATGTCCATATTTTTATACAGATATGTAGAAAACATGTATTGAAAGAACATAATTCTTAACAATATTTTCTAAGCAAGACATATTTACTTAGATGATTTTCACTTATACTTAGAAATATTACAGTTAAGAAGAGATTTAAGTATTTTCTCTTCATAATATATTATATAAAATTTACTATTACCTAAAAGACAATATTTCTATATTATATCATCCTTTTTTATAATGACAAAGGGGAGAAATACATGTATATTGATAAGAGAGATATTATACTTAGGGGGAGCTTTAATTATATTATAATATTATTTATATAGAATAAATAATTTTAAATTTGTATAGATGTCATCACTAAAAAGAGAGAGAATGTTAGAACCTCTATTGTTGGATTTTAATGACAACAACTATACGGTTATGCCAAAGAACCTCTAAGCTAACTTGAAGTACATGAGCATCACAAAGAGAAACAAATAATCAAATTGAGACAAAAGTACACACATGGATATACAAGAAGAGATACGATAATGGAGCCAAGATGACGTTGACAAACAAAGTATTATTAGTCATATTATTTTGTGTCTAGAAGCATATGATTATTAAAATCTCTTCAAAATGATATAAATATGCATACACACAATCGAAATATTTTATAAAAGCAATGTAAGTTTTCAAAAATTCATAAAGAAAAACTCGAAGTCAGGTCATTAGTTTAGGAAGCATGTGCTGTAACCAACTGAGCTAAGACAAGTTTTATTTTTAAATAGAATTTAGTCGACTAACTTGGTATATTCAGTCGACTGAATCTATGTTCTTTGAAATATGTCCACTGACATTGGTTGGTCAACTGACCTATTCAATTTAGTCAACTAACCATGTATTCAGTCGACTGAAACTGCTGTTTTTTGCACTATTTTCTTTCGATAAAATTTTAGCTATCATTTAGTCAAATGAACTACTTTGTTTAGTCGACTGAATGTCACAACTCTCATTTTCATTTTAAAATACCGAAGGGATCCTCTTCCTCACGAAGAGTCACTTCCCTATGTTAAAGGTGCAACTCTTCTAATGGTTACCGGTCATAGTTTTAACCATTCATTTTCTATATAAAGAAATATCCATTCTTGAATTCACGGTTTAATCTACTATTTTCTTTCTACAATCTTTTTTGAATTCACAGATCATTCAAAATATTAAATTGCTTGGTATTTAATCACATGATCTTACAAATCTATTTCTATGGTGATTAATCTACATCTATATTCTTCATGATCACACATTATACCATCAAAAAGAAGATTATAGGAAGGGTGTACATATTGGCTCATTCGTGTTATTCAAAGAGCATATAAAGTCACAAACTCAACTATTTGAAATAATTGATGTCTTGTTGGAGATCTTTAGGTATGAAGTCTGTTCGACAGCTCAAGTGGTATGTAGTACCTATTCCTTCGGATTAAATGATGACGTTCGTTAGCTGATTCTAGAAGGAGACCGGGACTAGACGTAGAACATGAAGTTCAAACCAGTATAATAATCTCTGGTGTAGTTTACTTATTTCAATTTTTATCATGCAAGTTTTATATAATTTTTATTTAACAGATATAATCATATTACTCAATCCACATATACGTTCATTGAGTTAATCCCCAAAAGGCTTTGGCGGGCCAGTATGGAGGTGGATATCAAGAGATCCTAGAGGGCATAAGGCTAGCCTAGGGTGTAAATCCACATAATTAGTGCAAGGATAACATGCGACCCGGTAAAGAGTGTGGGTAGCCCAGGGTGTGAGTCCTATGTACGAATGATGTAACGGTTAACAATAGGGGATCCAGTAGCACACAAGGCGAGTCCAAGGAAGTAAGTCCACATAGATATGATGTGATACAACTAAATGGATATTATAGTTAGGTATGACATGGTAGACGGAATTAAGGTGATTGAATGATAGAATCATATCATGTTATCGTTTTACTTTTGTAGTAGATGTAGACTAAAGTATGGCTCACCAACCAGACTTATTTTTGACCCACTCCAATTTTTTTTCTTTTATAAATATATATATCGACGTTGATGGATTTTGGAGCTGAGATGGTTCCAGAGATAGAGAATCATTTGTATATATTGTGTATGATGTAAATAAGTGGTATGTTCTGGATTTGACTTTGTGTATGGGTTGGTTTATATTCATATTATTCATACATATGTACTTACATTGTAGAGAGGTTATGGTGATGTGACTGTGGTTATTATTGATGGATAATATATATTTTCCTTCCATTATAAGACTTTGAAAGTAGATAGTTAGAACCATGTCCGTATAAGTTATATGCTTATTTTATCTCAACCCGAATGACTCATCCTTTCAGTTTTGGGTTGTCGACATGAGTTCAAGCAATGGACTTGGGTTGAAAGGGCGGGTTGTTACATTTGATACCAGATCATAGGTTAGAAACTAGGATAAGAATTAGGAACATATTAAGAGAGTGTATTTGTATTTTCTATTAGATATATATGTGTGTATACTGGAATACATATGCACACACTAATTACTATTCCAGTTTTGTTTACTATCTATTGCGTAGTTGCCAATGAATTTAAATTTTGAAGATAGTTAAAATGAGTAATTCAATCGACAGAGACCAACACAACCAATGTTAGTGGGGACTAGCACCTGAGTACATGTACCGGATATTTCTAGAGCAAATATTCCAGTATGGTTCAAAACGCTATATCTAAGCGATTAGCTAGGCAAGTGTCAACCCCACTAAACTCGTAGTCACTACTACTGTTACTAACCAAGGTGTGATTCCAGCCCCAGCATAGCCAACTATTGACTTTCCTAAGCTATGTTAGGATTTCTCCAACCTTGATGGAAACCATGTTATGGGGACAAAACCATAGTTGCTAACTCAAGCATGGCTGAATAATCATGAAAATATATTTTTACTATTAGGACTTAGTAATGTTACTAAAAGACGTTTAGCTGCATGGCATATGCAAGAATATGTGGCATGTTTGTAGGAAGATGTAACGACTAAAGTAGATGAGAATATTATTACTTAGAGGATTTTCAAGAAAAGGTTTGCGATGAAATTCCTTTTTGGGGTTGAAAGGGATCTGTTATTGAAGATATTTTGTCTATCTGAAGCAGGAAGAAATGACAGTTGGGAAGTATGTAAGTCAGTTTAATGAATTAGCTAGATTTAATTTTGCTTTGGTGAAAACCTAGAAAAAGAAGGCATTAAAGTTTGGAAAAGGTTTGAATTCACCCCTGAAGGAAATAACATTAAATCAAATTCCATATGGAGCTACATTTAAGGGATTGTTAGAAGCAACATAATTGAGTTCTTTGAATGGAGCTTTTGTTAAAGATCAAGCTAAAGGAGGAAAGGGTTAATAGAAGAGTAAACATAAAGTAAATGGACCACAAGGAGGGTATGGCAAAAAGTTGATGATTGCGTGTAACCAATGTCAGACAAGAACAGTAGGAAAAACCTTTCCTAAGGTAGGTGTCATAACTACAACCAAATGGACATATGACAAAGAATTATGAAGCGGCCCAATTCACCGAATGTAAAGTGGCATAATTATGATCAGTTTGGACACATAAAAAGGAACTACCCGACTTTAAAGGATGAAGGTCGGTTAGTGAAAGCATATACTTTGGATATCGTTCCTACCTCTAGTGAGACACCATCGTCGACTTAGAAGAATAAGAAACAGAACATAATGGAAGGTGTGTTTATGTGATTCTCATGTCTGCACTTTATTTTGACCCTATTGCATCTCATTCGTTCATAGTAAGTGCTCTAATCGATAGTTTAGTCCTCAAACCTAACATCGTGCACAAATCTATTTCGATGTTGAATCTTATCGGGTTATTGACCCATTATCAATGCTATGTCATAACTTAAAGTTGGTCATTAGCGGTGTAGAGTTCCCCATTGATACACATGCACTAAACTTTTTGGGGGTATGGATTGATTTTGGGAATGGATTAGATGCCTCGCTATGAGGAAGCATTTGGATTGCGATAGGAGGATAGTTCAATTGAGGAAGGGAAAAAACTTAATTAGATTCCATGTTGCGAGTAAAATATTTCTTTTATAGAGGGGTATTTGTATTCGCTTAGCCTATCAAAAGACGAGCTATTACGCATACCCATAGTGAAGGATTATCTAGATGCATTCAAAGAAGTTTTCGATCTTCCTTCCCAAAGAGAAATTGAATTTCGTATCGATCTTGAGAAAGATGCAAGATTGCTAGTGATTCTTCTTAGGCATTTGGCTTCGAAGTTAAGAAGAGAGCTGGATAATTAGGTTTCATTGTTACTATAGAAAGGCTTTATTTAGAGGAATATCTCATACTGAGGTGCGCCTGTCGTTTATTACTACTCACGTAGAAGTTTCCCTAAGGTTGTTTGTCTACTATCAAGAATTAAATAAGAAATGGAGAAAACCACTGTCCATTGCCTCGTATTGATGATCTCTTCATTATGTAAGTAGGGCAAAGATTTTCTTTCAGCTTTGGTAATTAGAATTCACCAGCTGAGAGTGCATGAAGATAGTATCTAGAAGACCTATTTTCGTACATCTGATGGTTTGTTTGAATGGTTAATTAAGCCATTTTTATTAATTAATGCTTCGATTTATTATGTGGATATGATTAGTAAGGTATTCTGGGAGCAGTTGAACATGTTGTTGTGGTCATCGTGGATGACATTCTGATCAATTCCAAAAGTAAAGAGGAATATGAGGTTCTTTTGAGAGAAGTGATGGATGTCTTAAGGAGAAATCAGTTGAAGGCAAAATTCTCTAAATGTCACTTCTAGAGCATCATTTCCTTATGTATGTAGTATTGGCAGACGAATTAGCAGTAGACCCAAGGAAAGTGGCAGCAGTCAGAGATTGGAAGATGTCGAGGAATTCTTCAAAGGTTTGTATTTCTATTTGTTTAGCTAGATTCTATAAGAAGTTTATTTATAATATTGCAAAGATATTGGCATATTTTACTCGTTGGACGAAGAAGAATATGATTTATACTTGGAGTATGGAGTGAGAAGTAGCATTTTCTAAATTGAAAGAGTTATTGACAAGTGCTTAAGTTCTGGTTATTCTCGATGCTACTAAACCTTTCACCGTATATGCTGATGCATTGGTTATTGGTCTTGGTGCTATCCTTGAGCAAGAAGGAAAGGTAATGGTGTATGCAAGTCGCCTATTGAAGAATTATGAGAGGAACTATCCAATGGATGACTTAGAATTAGTTGCATTGTAGTCATGGAGGAATTGTTTATTGGGCGAGAGATTCGAGTTATTTATGGACCTAAATATCTTAATACTTGTTCTCTTAAAAGGATTTAAATTTAAGGCAACATCAGTGGATGGAGTTCTTGTCATCGTATGATTATGAGATTTCTTATAATTCAAGGAAAGGAAATGTAGTCGTAGATGATTTGATTAGGAAGCATGCAGAGGTGAAATGCCATGTTTTTTGCAATGACCTACCTTTTTGACCCTTAAAAGTCAGTATTTGATATATCCATGGTATTCAAATGTCAAGCATCCGAGTGTCGAAAAGGCAGATTGTTAGCGTAAATAACAAGAAAACGAATAGAGGGAAACAGAATCTCATAGTGAAACGATAACATATAATATAACAAAGATAACAAAAGCTGTCACTCTAAGATACATGGTGTATTAGAGTATAAAAAACAAATCTCATAAGCTTGGACAATCATAACTTCCCGACCTTACAATTGTCGATGGGTATAAATAATAACATAATGGAAAATAAAAATACTACGGTAGATGACCATTTAGCTCTACTTCGTGAACTCCATGTCCCACCAACGATAACCTAAAAAACACAGTCTGGCTCTAGCATTATAAGAAAATACCAACTGGATCAGTTTGGAAAGCTATTGTGAGAACTCAAGAAGTATAAGGAACATATAATAATATGTGAGACCACGCCTTAAACATGGAACAGGTTTTACCTCACAAAATAACATCCGTACATGAAAGAATGGAAATAAATTAGAACAAAATCCAAACTTGAAAGGATGGGGCTAAAAAGGATCAAAACTCAAACTTAAAGAACAGACAAAAATAATTAAACATCGAGAAGAGCTCCAGGCACTTCTAGATGTAATTAAGAAAACAATTCAAAGATTTGAACAAAATAAGGAAAAGGAATTTTTGCAACAATGACTAGAAGGGTGCGTCCCCTTTACTGTAAGTATACCACTAGAAAATATACTAGAGAACTACGATGGCTCTCAGAAACCTCCAAGCTGGACTCCACCAACCTTACCAAGTATTCAAGTATTCCACATCTTTATGCACAAACAATCAAAACCATCTAGAGTAGATGTGATAATACCCTAATGGAAACAACCCTACATAGCTTTGCCTCCACTCGCTCTTTATTTAGTCATTTTCGGCAAAAAATATCAAAGTCAATAGTCGATGAATCAACTATTGAAAATAAACTAGTATTATCTCAGGGAAAACAATGAAGTTGGACAAGTTAGGGTAGTGTTGCTTCCTACCTTGACTCTGTAACATTCTTAACTTTGAGAATAGCAATAGTTTAAATGCCCCAAATGAGCAACAAAATCGTCTTAAATCGGCGAACACAAAGAAACTAGCAGGATCGATAGTCAATAAATCAACTATCACGAATGACAAAATGGTCCTATATGAAAATTAATTCTCTTAAAACATTTGACTCACACTTGTGCTTGATCGTCGCGTCATAAATATTTGTAAAAAAAAAAACTTTGAAAACACTCTTTAAAATATTCTTTTTTAAAGAGGAAATTATATTTCTAAGTGTATTAAAAAGGATGGTCAAAAAAATAAATGTCATTAAAACATCATTTACTATAAACCCAAAACAATTTACATTTAGCGTTATTTTTAATCAATCCTTTTTAAAGATAATTTTATTCGTAAACTATTATTTGTAATTTTAAAATAACATTTATTATTTCGAAAGATAATAAATCAATTTAAAATATTTTTATAAATGGGGAAAATGTTAATCATTCCAAAAGACAATTGATATAACAATTTTATACATTAAAAATATATTTATTATCCCAAAATAAAATTAATCATATTTATAATCTTTTTATAAATTTAAAACGACATTAATTATCCCAAAAGAAAATTAATCAATATTATAATCATTTTATAAATTTAAAACAATAGTAATTATCCTAAAGGATAGTTAACAAAATTGATAATCTTTTTATAAATTAAAAACAAGATTAATTATCTTGAAAGATAATGTAAAGACCCACATTTTTGATAATTAAAACTATTAAATTAAATAGAAAATTGAAATTTAATATTTTGAGAAATTAAAACTTATGAGTTATTAGTGAGAAAAATAATTAGAATATGATTTAAAAATGTTATTTGAATGTTATTGATAACTATTTTAATGTAATTTTAATCAATTGAAATAATTGTTAAGTTAATTTGGTTATAATTGTAAATAAGGAATTAAATTGGTAATTAATGGAATCAATGAAATTGAAATATTATAATTAATATTGCAAAAGATGATAACTGTGGAATATGAATGTAACAAAATGTAGACTTCAATTATATTCATAAGGTAATAGTTGGTTCAATAATAAGTGTGGGAATCAAAATAAAAGAATTAATTGAAATTAATACATAATTAACTGGGATTTTATTACAGTTGTAATTGAACGCTGATAGTGCAATGTCTAAATAGTGAATTTAACATGGAAAATTTATTTTGATAGATTATTAGATTTCTATGTAATCAGGAATGATAAAATTGTTTTTTTTTTAAATTTGAATTTAAAGCTGATTAAATCAATTTAATAATAATTTATTTAATTATCGTGAAAATTAGACATTTTGGCCACTGTCTTGGATTTCGACGAAACTAGTTTTATCATATCTGTAATAATGAATTATTGTAAGATTTCAACTTTCATAGCGATCAGACTTATCGTTTGATCGTGCGGGCTCGAAACACATAGAAATCAATTAATATAATTTAAATGGATATAATTTGAATTTGAAAGCTAAATTCTATATATGATGGAAGTAGGATTTGAAACTAGTTCCATCGAGTTTAAAAATATTGAAAATCTATATTTTGATATATGGGATGACCTACTTTTGGTTCGTGGATGAAACGGGCTTTTCGGGTAGTTGTTATTATTTCGACCAAAATCGATATGTACATTCATTCTTATCCATCTTTGTTTATATAAATGAATATTTCATAAAACCCTAGCGGTCTATTCTCATTTCTGCACGTATCTATTCAATTCATCTGCTTCTTCCTCCTTCCCAATGGTCGTCAACCCAAACCCTAACTCCCAAATTTAAAATCAAACTGAAAATTCAAACTCTTCAAATCATATCAAATTATATATCGTTGGAAAGCTCTCGACGAGCGTAATCTAGACCTGCTTTTTGTTTTTGCAATTGATTCTTAGATTGGCCAGAAAGCGTTGATGAAGTTTTAGCCGTCCATAGGCGATGGTTTCATTCAACGGGGGATCTTCATCCTTATGACAATCAGGAGGTACAGGCTTGTAAGGGCAATCAATAGAGTAGATCGATAGGTTTCATTTGGGTTGCAAGTTTCATGAATCTCCAGAAATCACGAATTAGTGCTAGCGGTGGAGAAGCAAGGAGAGGTGACCAGAAGGTCGCACGCGTGGGGCGTGGGCGCACCTGGTTGTAGGCAAGGATCTCATGTTGGCTGATCTGGGTGGCGATGACTATGGTGCCACGCAGAGGACGATGAATGAAGGCAGCTAGTACGTTGTTCGATTGTCTATGTTGCTGTTAGGGTTTCTAAAGATAAGGCCCTTTATTAATTTTAATTTTAATTTTAATTTTAATTTTAATTTTGAATGTTCTAACGTGCATAACTTTTTCATAAGAGCTCGGATTCGGATGCGGTTTTCTATATTGTGGTCGTATTGAAATTCAGGACAGCATAGAATTGGGTTGGATAGATCCTGAGACTGTTCAATTTTTAGGTTTTAATTGGATTTTTAATCGATGATAAATCAAAGGTGAGTGATTTAACTCACTCATAAATACTTAACTTTCTTATGATAGTTAAATTAAATTTATGATATGATAAGAATATTATTGGTTGCTGTTTGGTGGTTTAATTTGACATTTTATTTTAATTCTAATTTATATTGAATTAAATTGCCATTTAAGTTAACATTGAATTTAAATTGTTAGTTAAATACCTGATAATGATAACCAATTAGTTTGTTGTGATTTATTGGCTGATTTGGATGATGATTGTGATGGATGTTTTTTGTTGATATTTTGGATGATTGGATGTTTATATCCCTATCATCACTGTGAGTTGAAATGATACATTCCCAAACAATGTTATAGATTAAGGAAAATCGTTATGGGTTGAAATGATAAACACGAGTGATTTTATTAATTTGGAAATTATTGATTCGGGATATGGGTTGAAATGATATATAACCGAAAAATTTAACTATTTTGTGGTTGAAATGATACATACCCTAGCACTTGACCATAAGGTAGAAAACTATATGCGGACACTGGTCAAGGTAGAAAACTATATGCGGACACTATTGGCCAGTTTTAAATTATTTTCTAAATTGTAAAGTATATTTGATTTATAAATTTGATATTTAAATTCAATTTAATGATTTTATTTAAAATTATATTTGGAAAATAATTTAATTTACATGGTTTAAAAGTTTCAATAAGTTAATATATGGCTTTAAAATGTAAATTTACGATTTTGACTTATAATTTTGTTTAGCTTTTAAATATATAATTTAAATAGTTTAATTTAATCTAACAAAATATTTAATATATATTTTAAATTTAGTTTAATATAATAAATATAGTTTAAATTTAATATAATAAATATAAATTTTATAATAACTTTAATAAATAGAATTGTAAGAGGTTTTATAAAGAACTTATAAAGGTTGTAGAGATTTTCTAATGGATTTTGTGAAAAAGATTTTTATAAAAGATTTTTTCTAAAGGATATTTATAAAAAAATTATAAAATTTTTATAATAGTTTTATAGTTGAGATTTTGATAATTAAAACCATTAAATTAAATAGGATTTTGAAATTTAATATTTTGACAAATTAAAATTTATGATTTATTAATGAGAAAATTAATTAAAATATGATTTAAAAATGTTATTTGAATGTTATTGAAAACTATTTTATTGTAATTTCAATCAATCGAATTAATTGTAAAGTTAATTTGTTTATAATTGTAAATAAAGAATTAAATTGGTAATTAATGGAATTAGTGAAATTGAAATATTATAATTAATATGATAAGAGGTGATAATTGTAGAATATAAATGTAATAAAATGTTGACTAATGTTAATTATATTCATGAGGTAATAGTTGATACAATAATGTGAAAGAGAATCAAAATAAAAGAATATATTGAAATTAAAATATAATTAACTGGGATTTTACTATAGTTGTAATTTAACGCTGATAATGCAATATTTAAATAGTGAATTTAAGATGGAAAAATTATTTTGATAGATTATTAGATTTCTACGTACTCAGGAATAATAAAATTGTAATTTTTAAATTTGAATTTAAAGATGATTAAATCAATTTAATAATATTTATTTAATTAACATATACGTGCTCTCCTCTATTTTAGAGGATCACACATTTTTCTCAAAAAAAATCAACGTGAAAATTGACCATTTTGACCACTGTCTCGAATTTCGATGAAACTAGTTTCAACGGATCTGTAACAGTGAATTATTATAAGATTTCAAGTTTCATAGCGATTGAACTTATCGTTTGATCGTGCGAGCTCGAAACGCGTAGGAATCATATAATATAATTTAAATTAATATAATTTGATCAAGCTAACTACTATATACAACGGAATAAGGGTTCGAAACTAGTTCCGTCGATTTTAAAAATATCGAAAACCTATATTTTGATATATGGAATGACCTACTTTCATTTCGGAGACGAAAAGGGCTTTTCGGACCGTTGTCATTGTTTTGACCCAAATCGATATATCCATTCATTCTTATCCATCTCTATCTATATAAATAGGTATTTCCTAAAACCCTACCTGTTTATTCCCATTTCTATACGTATCAATTCAAATCATCTGCTTCTTCCTCTTTCCCAATGGCTATCAACCCAAACCCTAATTCCCAAATTCAAAATCAAATTGAAAATTCAAAGTCTTCAAACCATATCAAATTATATATTATTGGAAAGCTCTCGGCGAGTGTAGTCTATATCTATCATTCATTTTTGCAATTGTGTCTCAGATTGGGCAGAAATCATGATGAAGTTTTGGTCATCCATAGGCCATGGTTTCGTTCAACGGTGGATCTTCATCCTTATGACGATCAGGAGGTACAAGCTTGCAAAGGGCGATCCGTAGTGTAGATCAATGGGTTTCGTTTGGGTCGTAGGTTACTTGAATCACCAAATATCACGAATTAGTGCTGGCGGAGGAGAAGCAAGGGGAGGTGACCGAAAGGTCGCGCGTCGGGCATGGGCGCGCCTAGTCGAGGGCGAGGGTCTGGCGTTGGCTGATCTGGGTGGCAATGATTGTGGTGGCACATGGAGGACGATGAACGAAGGCGAATAGTGCGTGGTTCCATCATGTATGTTGCTGTTAGGGTTTCCGAGGGTAAGCATATTTACAAATATACCCTTTATTAATTTTAATTTTAATTTTGAATGTTCTAATGTGCGTAACTTTTCATTCGAGCTCGGATTTCGACGCGGTTTTCTCCATTGCAATCGTATCAAAATTTCGGACAATATGGAATTTGTTTAGTTGGATTCTAAGACTGTTCAATTTTTGGCCATTAATTGGATTTTTAATCGACGGTAAATCAATACTGAGTGATTTAACCCACTCACAAATACTAAATTTTCGTATGATAGTTAAATTAAATTTATGATATGATAAGAATATTATTTAAGTTGTGGTAGTTGAATTTGACATTTTATTTTAATTTGATTTTATATTGAATTAAATTGCCATTTAAATTAATATTGAATTTAAATTGTTAGTTCAATACTTGATAATGATAACCAATTAATTGTTGGGATTTATTGGCTGATTTGGATGATGATTATTGTAGATGTTTGTTCGTTGACATTTTGGATGTTTATATCCCTATTATCACTATGAGTTGAATTGATACGTACCCGAACGATCTTGTAGATTAGGGAAAATCATTACGGATTAAAATGATAAACCCGGTGATTTTATTAATTTGGAAATTATTGATTCGAAATACGGAGTTGAAATGATATATACCCGAAAAACTTAATTATTTTGGGGTTGAAATGATATATACCCTATCACTTGACCATATAGTAGAAACTAAATACGGGCACTGTTGGCCGATTTTAAATTATTTTCTAAATAGTAAAGTATATTTGATTTATAAATTTGATCTTTAAATTTAATTCATTGATTTGATTTAATGATTTAATTTAAAATTATATTTGAGAACTATTTTAATTAAATATGGTCTAAAAGTTTCAAATTATAAGTTAATGTATGGTTTTAAATGTAAGTTTAAGATTTTAACTTATAATTTTGCTTAGTTTTTAAATATATAATTTAAATAGTTTAAAATTTAATCGAATAAAATATTTAATAAAATTTTAATATATATATTTTAAATTTAATTTAATATAATAAATATAGTTTTAATTTTATTTAATAAATATACGTTTTTATAATAAGTTTAATAAATAAAAAATGTAAGAGGTTTTGTAAAGAATTTATTAGGTTGTAGAGTTTTATAATGGATTTTGTAAAAAGGATTTTTATAAAAGATTTTTTTTGTAAAGGATATTTATAAAGGTTTTTATAATAGCTTTATAAAGGAGTTTATAATGGTTTTAAAGGAATTTTATAAAGGGTTTATAAAGGAACTGGTTTAAAGGGGAAGAGTTGTGCACTGTTTTGGAATTTATAAATAGCTTATATATGGTTTTAAAGCATATAAATAATTTATAAATGGTTTAAGAGATATTTATACATTATTTTTGAAATTGATTGAAAGAAATCTTCCTCGGTATTTGTGAATATATGTATACTTTTGGAATAAGTATCTTGATATGAAATATGAACTGTTTTCTGGATTTATTATTATAAATGTTTTATAAAATGACCACGGTGTGAAAATATAACGATTGGTTGTTAAAGAGACCCAGATTGGATATTATCATCCTCTTTGCCAATTCCGAAACCACTTTAACAACTATGCATGTGGTGGAGAATCCAGAACGAAGTAGGATGGTTTGACGAATGCTTCTGGTATGAGGTAAGAACGTAGCCATGACCCCCGCGGGTCAGCTTGATATGACTAAAACAGAAGCTATCCCGGGCCAAGTGAGGTCGCTCCTTCTATCGAACATGCTTCTTTGATACCATATCTATTACTTTGTGACATATTTGGTGGCCATCCTTGATTTGATTATGGGAGTGTATTCCAAAGTGGTGGTAGTAGCTGCTATGCGTTACCACCAGTCCGAGAGTGCAAAACGGTAGAATCCTACCCTAGGTATTGCCTCGCGTGCCTTGTAATATGCCTTATCGAGCCCACAACAATTTTGGTTTGTGTCGTACCTATTGATTGCTCCCTAATAGCCTAATAGTTTGGTGGAGTTTACAGTACTGTATAGACTACGACATTTATAAAATGTGTTTAAAGGGGATATGAGTAACGCCTTAATGCTATTTTAATACTTTACTTTACTGATAGACATAACATATAAATAGTTTAATGGATCCTTAGGAGATGAAAATCCCGAACATCTCTTAAGTTATTGCATGCACGTTATACATTGGATAGGAGATGCTAAATCCCGTAAACATCTCTGAAGTCATTACATTCATATTTATTTAAAGTTGATTTAACTTACATAAGATCTTTTAGTTCTGACTTGAGTGTTTTGTCTTTTCATTATGCTCGAGTCAGCCTAAGTGTAACAACCCGCATATTTATCGATTTTATATTTAAATATTTTATTTAAGTATTTCATCGTTAGTCGGATTTTAGTCCGAAAAGCTACTTTTTGCATACGGTCGAATTAGGACTCGGGACCACTCCCATTGAGTTTAAAATGTCGTTTGCGAACTTTTTGAGTATAAGCTTCGATATGTTTGGAGAAAGTTGATTTTTGCTACTTTTCACTTTGGGTTTGGTTTTGGGCTCAGCCCTATGTTAACTTATGCTCAAATCTGAGCCACTCTTCCCCATTCACCCTCATTCTCTTCTCTTTTCAGTTTTTAAAGTATTAATGGTGGGAGAGATTGGAAATTAAAACTCCAAAACCCTAGTTCCTCATCCGGCGTATTTCGTTGACCTTATGAATAGAGTTTTCAAAGACTTCCTCGACCGGTTTGTTCTTATCTTTATCGATGATATTCTTGTGTATTCTAAAACCGAGGGGAGCATGAAAAACATCTTCGGATTGTGTTGGAAACAACTCTTAGGAGTAATCAATTAAAGGCAAATTTTCTAAATGCCACTTTTGGCAATCTCGTGTGAAGTTTCTCGGTCATATTATTTCCGAATCCGGAATTTCCGTGGATCCTTCAAAGATTGAAGCGATTCAAGATTGGAAGAGACCTGAGAGTGTGACAGAGATTCGTAGTTTTCTCGGATTGGCGGGCTATTACCGTCGTTTTATCAAAGACTTTTCTAAGATTGTCGTGCCTCTCACTAGCTTGACTAAGAAAGGTGTTAAATACATTTGGTCGGACAAATGTGAAGCTTCTTTTCAGAAATTAAAAGAACTCCTTTCTGATGCTCCTATTCTCGTTATTCCCGAGGGGAATCAAGATTTCGTTGTTTATACCGATGCTAGTCGCGTTGGTTTGGGTGCCGTTCTTATGCAAAAAGAACGTGTTATTGCTTACGCTTCTAGGCAATTGAAGCCAGCTGAGACTAGATATGCCACTCATGATTTAGAACTCGCGGCTATTGTTTTCGCTCTTCGGATTTGGCGTCATTATTTTTTAAGAGAGAAATTTGTTCTTTACACGGATCATAAGTCTTTGAAGTATTTATTCTCTCAAAAGGAACTTAATTTGCGTCAACAGCGTTGGCTCGAATTCCTTGCTCCTTATGATCTTGATATTCTTTATACACCCGGTAAGGGTAATCGTGTTGCCGATGCTCTTAGCCGTAAACAACAAGCTGTTGTTTCTATGATGATATCCGAATGGAACGATCTCGAGATCTTATCCACTTGTGAGATTCGAGACCGCGTATCCGATTTATGCTCTTCATTTGTTTTATGTAGCCTTGAGGCTCATCCTTCTCTTTTAGACCGCATTCTTGAAGCTCAAAGGCTAGATCCCGAATTGGGTCTTCTTGGCCAAAATATTAAGGATAAGATTGATATTGAAGGTTTGAAAGACTTTGATATCGATTCTCGTGGCGGCATTCGGAGATTTGGTAGACTTATCGTACCAAATATTAGTGATCTTCGTAAAGATATTTTAGAAGATTCCCATCGTTCTAAATTTACCATTCATCCCGGAAGTAGTAAGATGTACGCAGATATGAAGCGACTTTATTATTGGTAGGGAATGAAACTTGACATCGCTAACTTCGTTAAGCGTTGCATGACTTTCCAACTCGTTAAGGCCGAACATCAAAGGCCCGGTGGGTTATTGCAACCTTTAGAAATTCCAATTTGGAAGTGGGACCAAATTTCCATGGATTTTATAGATGGCCTTCCCCGTTCTCGTTCGGGTCATGATAGTTTATGGGTGATTGTTGATAGGCTTACTAAATCTGCCCATTTTATTCCCGTTCGGTCTAACCGAACCGTTCCTCTTTTGGCCAAGCTCTTTATCAAAGAAATTGTTAAATTGCATGGAGTTCCTACTTCTATTGTTAGTGATCGTGATCCATTGTTTACTAGTGGATTTTGGAAGAGTCTTCAAAAAGCTTTGGGAACGAAGCTCAATTTTAGCACCGCTTATCATCCTCAGATTGATGGACAAACCGAGCGTGTGAATCAAACTCTTGAAGATCTTCTTCGTGCTTGTGTGCTTGATTTTGGGGGAAGTTGGGAAGATCATATTTCACTTGTTGAATTTTCCTAAATAATAGCTTCCAATCTAGTATTGGTCTGGCACCTTTTGAGGCACTCTATGGAAGGCCATGCCGATCTCCTTCTTGTTGGCTTGAGGCCGGTGAGAAACTGGTTTTAGGTCCAGATTTTAGTCGGGATTCCACAGAGAAAATTGACCTTATTCGACATAGAATGAAAGAAGCCCAGAGTAGACAAAAATCCTATGCCGATAACCGAAGAAGAAAGTTAGAATTTTCTGTGGGAGATCTTGTGTTCATTCGTGTTTCACCTATGAAAGGTGTTGTACGTTTCAGTCGATCGGGAAAATTAGCGCCTAGATATATTGGGCCATTTCCTATCACCGAACGTATTGGTTCCATGGCTTATCGCCTTTTATTACCAGCTCAATTTTCTGCTATCCATGACGTGTTTCACGTTTCTCAACTACGGAAGTGCCTTCGAGATTCCGATTCTGTTCTTGAGCCCGGTGTTGTGGAAGAGATTGAAGTTTCGCCTAATTTAACTTATGAGCAACATCCTATTCGTATCGTTGCTTCGGAGGTCAAACGACTTTGAAATAAAGATGTTCCGCTTGTTAAAGTTCAATGGTCTTCAAATCCTAAGGATTGTTCTTGGGAATCTAGAGAGTACATCGAGCGAACACATCCGGACTTACTTTCTCGTGCTCTTTGAGGTGAACTTCTTATTTCAAACTTCTTTTGTGTTGAATATGCTTTTATGGTTGTTACTATATATCTTCTTCTTAAAATATTACGAGGACGCAGTTTCTTTAAGGAGGGGAGTCTGTAACAACCCGCATATTTATCGATTTTATATTTAAATATTTTATTTAAATATTTCATCGTTAGTCGGATTTTAGTCCGAAAAGCTACTTTTTGCATACGGTCGAATTAGGACTCAGGACCACTCTCATTGAGTTTAAAATGCCGTTTGCGACCTTTTTGAGTATAAGCTTCGATATGTTTGGAGAAAGTTGATTTTTGCTACTTTTCACTTTGGGTTTGGTTTTGGGCTCAGCACTATGTTAACTTATGCTCAAATCTGAGCCACTCTTCCCCATTCACCCTCATTATGTTCTCTTTTCAGTTTTTAAAGTATTAATGGTGGGAGAGATTGGAAATTAAAACTCCAAAACCCTAGTTCCTTTTTGCAACTTCAAATTCCTAGCTCCAAACTCAAGAAGAACCCATTGGTAAGCTTCTCTCCTTCTTCTCCAACTTATTCTCTTACCAATTTCAGAAATTCCTAAACCTAATTTTGGGAATGATCTTGTTTTGAGCATAGATTCAAGCTCATTTGGGTTGTGTTGAAGAGAGGTTGATTCTCCATTTGCTTTCAAGCTTCTTCTTGTTTGACTTTGTGAAAAGGTGAGATTTTTAATCTCACATCTAAGTCTATGAATTATCTTCGATTGTTAGGTATGAATTCCTAACACTTATTCTTGTGCAATTGATTTTGGTTTGGATTGATTTGGTGTATATTCCAATTTTTGGTGTTTTGGTCCAATATATGGAAATCCTATTATGGATATTTGGACATTGATATTTGAGACGTATCGAAGAGCCGTTTGGGCTGGGTTGTCGTTCGACGTAATTCCTTTGTCCTCGCCATTTGCTCAATCGATCGTTTTCTATATTCGTTTGGCCATTTTTGGCCTAGGTTTAGGGAATGCCCTGAACCCCAGATTCAGACGTCTGAAACGTGATATTCAGACGTCTGAATATTGTCTGGGAAGTTTTCTATTCCCAGATTCAGACGTCTGAATATATGGTTTCAGACGTCTGAATTGGTTCATTTGGAACCAGAAAGGAAATAGGCTAAAATATGTCTATTTCAGACATCTGAAACACTTGGTTCAGACGTCTGAATCGTGTTCTGGAAATTTTTATATTTCCAGATTCAGACGTCTGAACCACTTGTTTCAGACATCTGAAACTGTTGTGATTTTGCCTTCTTGCCTTTTTGTTTGAGAATTCCAATTTAAATCGATTCGTGATAATCCTATTTGTTGTTATCATTTATTATGACTTTGATGACTCTTTTTAGGGATTTTTGAATATCCATTTCAATGGATTCTTTATCGGTTTCTTTGGATTTTATTCACGTCTTCGAATATGAATTTTAGTGATTGATTGTTCTTACAATCTTCTTTGTGACTTGTCACTTTAAAAATATAAAGGTTTTCTATACTAGTAGTAAATATCAAAACTCTTTCCTCAAACGATTTTAATACTATTTTAATTACAAAGCTCGTTTCTAAAACCGTTTTCCAATCTATTAGTATATACAAACCTTTACCTCACTCGTATGAGAAATCTAATTAAACGACCTAGTAAAACGAGTGGTATGAAACGCTTGCGTTTACTTCGTCGGTTAATTCTTGGACTTGTTCGATTGAATCTCTTGTGACAATTTTCTAGTGGAGATCTACAGTTTGTTCGTAAATATTTAAGTTAAGCAAGTGGTTATGGGACATGAAGCTAAACTCATATATTTACTAGCTTAGTGTAATTGACACTTCCCGTTGATCATGACGATCATCTTTGTGATTTAGACTAGCAATGTGCGATGTCTCTTTGTCTACGAGGGAGACTAAACCCCGTTTTATGGAGTTTCGACTCAATTTGGTGGGGTAGCAACCCATGGTCTTCGGGCCGTTTGTGGAGCTTCGGCTCAATTTGTGATGGTTAGCAACCATGGAATTAGCGTTCCGTTTGTGATACACGTGTTGGTGGGCTTTATGCTCCCGTTTGTGATAGGCCTCCCCCCTTTGTGATTTCTGGATTTCTTGAGATGATTTCTAGAATTTGTGTTTCACCAATTTTCGTGATTTCCATTGATAAGTTTTATCAATATTTGTGCATTGGTGAATTTGTGCGTCATTGACTTTTGTGATTTCTGGATTTCGCATATTGAATTCTGGAATTTGTGTGTCATTGACTTGTGTGATTGACATTGATATTATTGTCAATATTTGTGCATTGGTGAATTTGTGTGTCATTGACTTTTGTGATTGACATTGATATAATCGTCAATATTTGTGGTTTGATGAACGAAATAAGGAGTATGACATTTCTTTGATTCTTGTGTAGATTCGGTGATATTGATTAATCTCTCGTTGATTTTCAATTACTTATATATATCACAGCTTGGCATTGTGATTATTATGTGTTCAGTCATATCTCTTATTCTATATCGTTTCATCTGATATTTATAGTTAGACTGATCCATTTATTATTTTCTTATTAAATAATACTCGGGTCAGACCGAGATGTTACAGGTGCTTCTGCTTGACTTCTCCCCTGGGATTGATTTCTCTGACTTTTGGCAAACTACTTAGATTAGTAGTTTTTGTTGTATACATTTGAGATATAGACTCCATAATGTATACTTATTCTTTTGTGTAGTTCATGTAACTATTCTTTCGTGATATTGTGGATCTTTTTAGACCACTACTCTGATGTACACTTCCTAGTATAATATTCATATCTATTTCCGCCTTTGTGATATGAATTGTCTGTGACTGATTTATGTTATGTTTATTTCTATATTTGTTTCCGAAGATATTATAGCCACTGTGTAGTAGCTTTGAGTTTGTGTCGGTATGTCGGATTTCCTTCTTGATAAAGAAATGCATGTTATACTATCTGACATATCGATGCTCGCGCAAAGCAATTACACGGATGGTCGCTCCTCAACAGCCTTATTCTCCGTGCTAGTTGACAGCATTCTCCGTAATGTTCTTGGCTAGCATGGGTATGGAGGTGGGGCGTCACAGCTTGGTATCAGAGCCAAACTTCGGAACAATATGGAATATTATAACAAGGATCATCGTCCTAAGTCCATCTTAGGAGTCGTGCTTTAGGATTTTATTCGGGTCTACGTACCGTCCTATCCTATTTTCTTTTATTGATTCCTTGTTTTGTCTATCAAGATTGCTTGATATTCATTAGTGAATAATCTTCTTATTTCTTTCTAAAGGAAGAGAAATGTCTAGACCAGGCCGCCCTAGAGCCGTGCCATCTAGCACTCCACCCCAGGATGGAGTTTTTATGACTGCTCAATAGCTTCTTGATTTAGTGACAAATGCTCAAGCAGCTGGAGCTAACCTGGAACCTACTCACCCAAAGTCGGGATTTGCACGCTTGTGTAGCGATTACACTAATTTGGGTGGGGAGCCATTTAAAGGTTTCGAAACTGTTATTGAAGTACAGGCCTGGCTAAGGTCATGCGATCGAATCTTTTCTCGCATGAATCTTATTGACCTTCACCGAGTTCAGGTGGCCTCCAGTATGCTCCGAGAAAGAGCATTGGACTGGTACGAGCTTCTTATTTCTGAGATTAATGAAGCGGATCTCACCTGGGAGCAATTCCGAGAACGCTTCGAATTAAAATTCGTGCCAGAAGCTGAGAAAGTGACACTGGCTCGATGATTTATAGACCTTGTCCAAGGTGAGTCCTCCGTGACTGATTACGTCGCCTCCTTCGAGTCGCTTTCCAAATATGGGGTTGAATACATCAACACCCCTTTAAAGAAGAACCAGAGATTCGTCTATGGCTTAAACAAAAATCTCAAGAAGCCATTACTTCTAAAATTAGAAGTTTCTTTCGACCAACTCGTTGATATCGCTCTTCGTCTTGAAGAAGCGGATAGGGAGAATGATGTTGAAGTGGTGGGTTCCAAACCAAACTTCAACAACAAGAAGAGGCCAAACAAATTCAAAGGCCCCTATCCTAATAAGAAAGGGAAGCAAGCAACCTCTGTGTCAAAGACTTCTTCCTTTGGTCGTGGGGAATGCTATAATTGTGGTTCGAAGGACCATTATGCGAACAAGTGCCCAAAGTCTCTCTCTTGTCGCTACTGCAAAGTTCCCGGTCATGTTATATCTTCATGCCCCAAGCTTCAGGGCAGGAAGGAGGGAAAGCTTAATGTTGCTCAAGCCCCTGGCAACACATCTCGTGGCCAAGGTATTTCTCATTCTATTCTGGATGAAATTATTTTATTTCGTGATCATCCTATTCGAGTTCTTTTTGATACGGGTGCGTCCCATTCTTTTATATCAAAAGAACTTGTTGATACTTTTTCTTTGGATGTTTTGTGTTTAATGACTTCTTTGAGAATTGCGAATCCGGTTGGTGGTTCCGCAACAATCAGTTTATTGTGTAAAGATGTCGAGATTATTTTGTGTGATTTTCCTTTCCTAGCCGATTTGCATGTCATGCGTTATTTAGGCTTTGGAATGATTTTGAGAATGGATTGGCTTAATCGTTATGAAGCCCATATCCTATGTCCTGAGCGAACTATTCATCTTCGACATCCTCAATCTGTTAAGCAGATTTCTATTAATCTTCAAGATTCAGTTTCCAGCTTGGTCGCATCTTTATATTCTTTAAATCCTCGTGATGACGATAATGATGATGAGGGTGATATTATTTCTCTTATTCACGTCGTTCGTGAATTTTCCGACATATTCGAGCCCGTTTTAGGGTTACCACCTAAGCGAGCAATTGAGTTCAGAATTAATCTTATTCCTGGAGCTCAACCTATCACTCGTCCTCCGTATCGTATGTCCAATAAAGAAAACGAGGAGATGCATAAACAATTATCCGAATTGGAGACGAAGCAATTTATTCGCTCTAGTTCCTCTCCTTGGGGAGCTTCAGCTATTTTTGTGAAGAAATCCGATGGTACACTTAGGCTTTGCGTTGACTACCGCAAGCTTAATGATCTTACTATCAAAAATAAATATCCTTTACCTCGGATTGATGATCTATTCGATCAGCTTAGTGGTGCTAAGGTCTTTTCACAATTAGATTTAGCTACTGGATTTCATCAGCTTCGTATTGCAGAGGATAGTATTTCGTTGACCTCGTTCTGTACTCGTTATGGATCTTATGAATGGCTTGTCATGCCATTTGGTTTGACGAATGCTCCGGCGTATTTCGTTGACCTTATGAATAGAGTTTTCAAAGACTTCCTCGACCGGTTTGTTCTTATCTTTATCGATGATATTCTTGTGTATTCTAAAACCGAGGGGAGCATGAAAAACATCTTCGGATTGTGTTGGAAACAACTCTTAGGAGTAATCAATTAAAGGCAAAATTTTCTAAATGCCACTTTTGGCAATCTCGTGTGAAGTTTCTCGGTCATATTATTTCCGAATCCGGAATTTCCGTGGATCCTTCAAAGATTGAAGCGATTCAAGATTGGAAGAGACCTGAGAGTGTGACAGAGATTCGTAGTTTTCTCGGATTGGCGGGCTATTACCGTCGTTTTATCAAAGACTTTTCTAAGATTGTCGTGCCTCTCACTAGCTTGACTAAGAAAGGTGTTAAATACATTTGGTCGGACAAATGTGAAGCTTCTTTTCAGAAATTAAAAGAACTCCTTTCTGATGCTCCTATTCTCGTTATTCCCGAGGGGAATCAAGATTTCGTTGTTTATACCGATGCTAGTCGCGTTGGTTTGGGTGCCGTTCTTATGCAAAAAGAACGTGTTATTGCTTACGCTTCTAGGCAATTGAAGCCAGCTGAGACTAGATATGCCACTCATGATTTAGAACTCGCGGCTATTGTTTTCGCTCTTCGGATTTGGCGTCATTATTTTTTAAGAGAGAAATTTGTTCTTTACACGGATCATAAGTCTTTGAAGTATTTATTCTCTCAAAAGGAACTTAATTTGCGTCAACAGCGTTGGCTCGAATTCCTTGCTCCTTATGATCTTGATATTCTTTATACACCCGGTAAGGGTAATCGTGTTGCCGATGCTCTTAGCCGTAAACAACAAGCTGTTGTTTCTATGATGATATCCGAATGGAACGATCTCGAGATCTTATCCACTTGTGAGATTCGAGACCGCGTATCCGATTTATGCTCTTCATTTGTTTTATGTAGCCTTGAGGCTCATCCTTCTCTTTTAGACCGCATTCTTGAAGCTCAAAGGCTAGATCCCGAATTGGGTCTTCTTGGCCAAAATATTAAGGATAAGATTGATATTGAAGGTTTGAAAGACTTTGATATCGATTCTCGTGGCGGCATTCGGAGATTTGGTAGACTTATCGTACCAAATATTAGTGATCTTCGTAAAGATATTTTAGAAGATTCCCATCGTTCTAAATTTACCATTCATCCCGGAAGTAGTAAGATGTACGCAGATATGAAGCGACTTTATTATTGGTAGGGAATGAAACTTGACATCGCTAACTTCGTTAAGCGTTGCATGACTTTCCAACTCGTTAAGGCCGAACATCAAAGGCCCGGTGGGTTATTGCAACCTTTAGAAATTCCAATTTGGAAGTGGGACCAAATTTCCATGGATTTTATAGATGGCCTTCCCCGTTCTCGTTCGGGTCATGATAGTTTATGGGTGATTGTTGATAGGCTTACTAAATCTGCCCATTTTATTCCCGTTCGGTCTAACCGAACCGTTCCTCTTTTGGCCAAGCTCTTTATCAAAGAAATTGTTAAATTGCATGGAGTTCCTACTTCTATTGTTAGTGATCGTGATCCATTGTTTACTAGTGGATTTTGGAAGAGTCTTCAAAAAGCTTTGGGAACGAAGCTCAATTTTAGCACCGCTTATCATCCTCAGATTGATGGACAAACCGAGCGTGTGAATCAAACTCTTGAAGATCTTCTTCGTGCTTGTGTGCTTGATTTTGGGGGAAGTTGGGAAGATCATATTTCACTTGTTGAATTTTCCTAAATAATAGCTTCCAATCTAGTATTGGTCTGGCACCTTTTGAGGCACTCTATGGAAGGCCATGCCGATCTCCTTCTTGTTGGCTTGAGGCCGGTGAGAAACTGGTTTTAGGTCCAGATTTTAGTCGGGATTCCACAGAGAAAATTGACCTTATTCGACATAGAATGAAAGAAGCCCAGAGTAGACAAAAATCCTATGCCGATAACCGAAGAAGAAAGTTAGAATTTTCTGTGGGAGATCTTGTGTTCATTCGTGTTTCACCTATGAAAGGTGTTGTACGTTTCAGTCGATCGGGAAAATTAGCGCCTAGATATATTGGGCCATTTCCTATCACCGAACGTATTGGTTCCATGGCTTATCGCCTTTTATTACCAGCTCAATTTTCTGCTATCCATGACGTGTTTCACGTTTCTCAACTACGGAAGTGCCTTCGAGATTCCGATTCTGTTCTTGAGCCCGGTGTTGTGGAAGAGATTGAAGTTTCGCCTAATTTAACTTATGAGCAACATCCTATTCGTATCGTTGCTTCGGAGGTCAAACGACTTTGAAATAAAGATGTTCCGCTTGTTAAAGTTCAATGGTCTTCAAATCCTAAGGATTGTTCTTGGGAATCTAGAGAGTACATCGAGCGAACACATCCGGACTTACTTTCTCGTGCTCTTTGAGGTGAACTTCTTATTTCAAACTTCTTTTGTGTTGAATATGCTTTTATGGTTGTTACTATATATCTTCTTCTTAAAATATTACGAGGACGCAGTTTCTTTAAGGAGGGGAGTCTGTAACAACCCGCATATTTATCGATTTTATATTTAAATATTTTATTTAAATATTTCATCGTTAGTCGGATTTTAGTCCGAAAAGCTACTTTTTGCATACGGTCGAATTAGGACTCAGGACCACTCTCATTGAGTTTAAAATGCCGTTTGCGACCTTTTTGAGTATAAGCTTCGATATGTTTGGAGAAAGTTGATTTTTGCTACTTTTCACTTTGGGTTTGGTTTTGGGCTCAGCACTATGTTAACTTATGCTCAAATCTGAGCCACTCTTCCCCATTCACCCTCATTCTGTTCTCTTTTCAGTTTTTAAAGTATTAATGGTGGGAGAGATTGGAAATTAAAACTCCAAAACCCTAGTTCCTTTTTGCAACTTCAAATTCCTAGCTCCAAACTCAAGAAGAACCCATTGGTAAGCTTCTCTCCTTCTTCTCCAACTTATTCTCTTACCAATTTCAGAAATTCCTAAACCTAATTTTGGGAATGATCTTGTTTTGAGCATAGATTCAAGCTCATTTGGGTTGTGTTGAAGAGAGGTTGATTCTCCATTTGCTTTCAAGCTTCTTCTTGTTTGACTTTGTGAAAAGGTGAGATTTTTAATCTCACATCTAAGTCTATGAATTATCTTCGATTGTTAGGTATGAATTCCTAACACTTATTCTTGTGCAATTGATTTTGGTTTGGATTGATTTGGTGTATATTCCAATTTTTGGTGTTTTGGTCCAATATATGGAAATCCTATTATGGATATTTGGACATTGATATTTGAGACGTATCGAAGAGCCGTTTGGGCTGGGTTGTCGTTCGACGTAATTCCTTTGTCCTCGCCATTTGCTCAATCGATCGTTTTCTATATTCGTTTGGCCATTTTTGGCCTAGGTTTAGGGAATGCCCTGAACCCCAGATTCAGACGTCTGAAACGTGATATTCAGACGTCTGAATATTGTCTGGGAAGTTTTCTATTCCCAGATTCAGACGTCTGAATATATGGTTTCAGACGTCTGAATTGGTTCATTTGGAACCAGAAAGGAAATAGGCTAAAATATGTCTATTTCAGACATCTGAAACACTTGGTTCAGACGTCTGAATCGTGTTCTGGAAATTTTTATATTTCCAGATTCAGACGTCTGAACCACTTGTTTCAGACATCTGAAACTGTTGTGATTTTGCCTTCTTGCCTTTTTGTTTGAGAATTCCAATTTAAATCGATTCGTGATAATCCTATTTGTTGTTATCATTTATTATGACTTTGATGACTCTTTTTAGGGATTTTTGAATATCCATTTCAATGGATTCTTTATCGGTTTCTTTGGATTTTATTCACGTCTTCGAATATGAATTTTAGTGATTGATTGTTCTTACAATCTTCTTTGTGACTTGTCACTTTAAAAATATAAAGGTTTTCTATACTAGTAGTAAATATCAAAACTCTTTCCTCAAACGATTTTAATACTATTTTAATTACAAAGCTCGTTTCTAAAACCGTTTTCCAATCTATTAGTATATACAAACCTTTACCTCACTCGTATGAGAAATCTAATTAAACGACCTAGTAAAACGAGTGGTATGAAACGCTTGCGTTTACTTCGTCGGTTAATTCTTGGACTTGTTCGATTGAATCTCTTGTGACAATTTTCTAGTGGAGATCTACAGTTTGTTCGTAAATATTTAAGTTAAGCAAGTGGTTATGGGACATGAAGCTAAACTCATATATTTACTAGCTTAGTGTAATTGACACTTCCCGTTGATCATGACGATCATCTTTGTGATTTAGACTAGCAATGTGCGATGTCTCTTTGTCTACGAGGGAGACTAAACCCCGTTTTATGGAGTTTCGACTCAATTTGGTGGGGTAGCAACCCATGGTCTTCGGGCCGTTTGTGGAGCTTCGGCTCAATTTGTGATGGTTAGCAACCATGGAATTAGCGTTCCGTTTGTGATACACGTGTTGGTGGGCTTTATGCTCCCGTTTGTGATAGGCCTCCCCCCTTTGTGATTTCTGGATTTCTTGAGATGATTTCTAGAATTTGTGTTTCACCAATTTTCGTGATTTCCATTGATAAGTTTTATCAATATTTGTGCATTGGTGAATTTGTGCGTCATTGACTTTTGTGATTTCTGGATTTCGCATATTGAATTCTGGAATTTGTGTGTCATTGACTTGTGTGATTGACATTGATATTATTGTCAATATTTGTGCATTGGTGAATTTGTGTGTCATTGACTTTTGTGATTGACATTGATATAATCGTCAATATTTGTGGTTTGATGAACGAAATAAGGAGTATGACATTTCTTTGATTCTTGTGTAGATTCGGTGATATTGATTAATCTCTCGTTGATTTTCAATTACTTATATATATCACAGCTTGGCATTGTGATTATTATGTGTTCAGTCATATCTCTTATTCTATATCGTTTCATCTGATATTTATAGTTAGACTGATCCATTTATTATTTTCTTATTAAATAATACTCGGGTCAGACCGAGATGTTACAGGTGCTTCTGCTTGACTTCTCCCCTGGGATTGATTTCTCTGACTTTTGGCAAACTACTTAGATTAGTAGTTTTTGTTGTATACATTTGAGATATAGACTCCATAATGTATACTTATTCTTTTGTGTAGTTCATGTAACTATTCTTTCGTGATATTGTGGATCTTTTTAGACCACTACTCTGATGTACACTTCCTAGTATAATATTCATATCTATTTCCGCCTTTGTGATATGAATTGTCTGTGACTGATTTATGTTATGTTTATTTCTATATTTGTTTCCGAAGATATTATAGCCACTGTGTAGTAGCTTTGAGTTTGTGTCGGTATGTCGGATTTCCTTCTTGATAAAGAAATGCATGTTAAACTATCTGACATATCGATGCTCGCGCAAAGCAATTACACGGATGGTCGCTCCTCAACAGCCTTATTCTCCGTGCTAGTTGACAGCATTCTCCGTAATGTTCTTGGCTAGCATGGGTATAGAGGTGGGGCGTCACACTAAGGTTTTCAGTGTTGAAGAACTTATTTCTAGAGTATGAAGACTAAGTTTAGTACTATATTATTATTATTATTCCATTGTATCATGTTGTTCCGCTCCATTATTTATTTATTCTTGTTTTATGTATAACTCTGATATATTGTAAAAGTGTAATCAAATGTCATTTGCAAAACAGCTTCATGAACTGTTTAATTGAGTTTTATATTTTGTCATGCCACTTTGAGATTTTATGTTGTGTTTTCCTTCTTTTCTTTTATTTTCTTATTTACCTCATTAACAATCCTCCCTTTTGAATGGTTTGAGTTAACATGTGTGATTTATTGTTGATTTAAAATGTCCAAAAAGATGGATCATTGCAGATAATTAATCAGATTTATAACTCATTTTATAAATTTTAGACAACACTTACCCTTTATTTCAAAAAATTTAGAACACTTAAAAATATAGTTTAAACAACTTTCAAAGGACAAAAACATGAACATCTAAAAATTCAACCACAAGCTCAACATACATAAAGATTTGAGGAGATGATATTTCGTAAGTATCAGTATAGCATTAATTATTATAATGACACTTAAACATATCAAATAGTACGCTACAAATATCACAACCAAAAATCAATAAAAGCAACATAAGAATATAAGTAAATCAATATTGGCGAGAAACACCTTAAGGTCTCTCTGCAAAAGTGCCATGTAAATCACACATATGTATATATCTTTTGAAGTGTCCTGCAGTGACCTATTCACTATGTACACTTCGCCTTCCTCTTGCTTTTGTTCCTTGAAAAACAGTGGTTATTTATACCATCCACTTCCAAGTGGAAATCAAATCCAAATAAACAATACATAAACTATCATCCAAGCATTCAATAATACTCATTAGCTACATCGATCTCATGTAGTTTATTTAAGGGTGAGCTAACTCGCCAAAATTCCAGTTGATGATTTCGTATTCCGGTTTGATCTAAAATCGAATGACCTTCGATTTTAGCTCAAATTCTACTAGCTCTAGGGTCAGCGAAACCAACTCTAATACATAGATAACGTCGATACGAGTCGTCGATACGAGTACAATGTAAAAGACCGCGTTCAAAATCGATCTCGTATGCAATAGTTATTCAATTTATAAGAAATCGAATTAATTAAATTAATTATTTACACAATAAACCAAACTAATAAACCTTCGCTAATCTCATCCCTTTCTTCCAAAATTAAAACATGCATAGTAATATGTTGTATTACTACATGGATGCGCACTCCAAACATCCTCCCCACCTCCTCGGACCATGGAGACTTGAAAATCCACTTCCAAACACCTTCTCTTCGTGGATGCTTTCCATCCCACACTACAACATAATGCTTTGGCACATCACAAATGAACCTTACCTGGAGGCCACGAACCATTGTAGCAATTTGTCATGCCTCCCTATTAATGATGCGAGGAGGCAAACGACATCGCCTATCTACTCCTTAATATTCGACAAAAGCTAATCTCGGCATCCCTTCCTCCAGTCAACCATGACCAGTATCTACCGCACCTTATTAAAACTATACGAATTCGAAAATATCTCTCATACAAACCAAAGGATGAAATATTTATCTAAATTTTTGAAGATGATGGTTCGGTTTTCACTTTATTGCAAAGAAAAAAGCGAAGAAGGAGAGAGAAGAGGAAAAAATGAAAATGAGTAAGAATAATCTTAGTTTAGGTTTTTGGTTATTACATAATTTTTGGTACGACACTACACAGAATTTTGTTCGCGTATGAACCACAAACGACAAAAACAAACATATGATTACACACAAAAATGTGACACGATCCCATAATAATAATAAAATACACCGGTTATCTTATTCCATGGAAGTTCAAAAATACCATCATTTTTCGAAAAATAGGCCAAACCATAATTCAAATATTTTCTAAATTAAAAATTATGGAAAAATCCTATAAATTCGTTTCGAAATACATCAATAAAAATCAAGTTATTTTATTAACAATTGATTTTCCTGCTATTTATTCGAACTATTTATTCTTATAAATAAATTTACAAATTGAGTTCACCATTATTATTTATAATTAAAAGGAGTTAAATAAGGCTATTAGATCCATTTGATTTATATTTAATTAAAAATTCAAATATTTAATAATCCCTATATTCGAATATAAGTTATTTATATTTTTCCAGGATGCTACATTTCCCTCCTTAAAAGAATTTCTTCCTTAAAATTCCAAAAGGAAGAATATGTCCCCTCACCCTTAGGCTTCTAAAATTCCTTATTTTACAGGAAATTCCGGCAGCGCCTTTTTTGCAATGCTAGATCTAGAAAAATTACAACTCGCCACAACTGGCCTAAATCAACAAAGAAAATAAAATCCCTAAAGTGGCCTCCCATATCTGGGGCATAAAATTATCAATCAATCACCAATCTCTAAATCTACTACATACCTTATTTGCATTTGATTTTTGACAAGCAACGTACTATCCGATGTGAATGCAAGTGTGCAAGCAGTCAAAAAGTGATCTCTTGCTTTCCTGTAACTTCTTGTACTTACATAATTCAAAAGAGAATCATGCCGATTAAAGAGCAATACACTAGATATTTCTATCATAAGAACCGACAACATAAATAATATAACATCCATATGCAACAAGGCAATATGATGCAACTAATAATAATGATGAAACTCCATATATAAAAACTGGCATGGTATAAATCTACATGCAACTTTATTATGACATAAAGCCACGTGCAACCAAAAGCAATATAACAACCATATGCAACAAAAGTACAAGAATAATCTGAAATAAAATACTATGCATCCAATCATTTCGAAAGACAAATTTAGAACAAAATGCTCGGGATTATATATTCAAAATATATTTCAAATTCCTCCAAAAGAAAAATAAATAAAACCAAAATCAATTATGACAAGAAGAGGGATCCTCCTACCAAAGCATGGTATGACTCTAGAATCAAAATAATATGGAGCATCTACCAATATTCTGGTTCCTCCAAAAACAATAATTTAAGTAAATATATATATATATATATACACCCAGTGAGATCTTTCGAATTTGAAAACCCCAAATCGCTCAACTTTAGTCATAACAAAAACATTTGAAAAACCACTTCATAAAAAATCTTTTCAAATACACCGAACTAATAATACTTTGCTAAAGTTTCAAAATAATAATATTATTATTATTCCTTTCACAAATTATTTTGAAATCACTTTTTTTCAAAAGCGCTAGGATTTAAGTCCTAATAATCAACAACTTTAAAGTCCTTTGTTTATAAATTCAGGCTTTATGAACCATAGTATATAAAATCATACTATCAATCAAATCAAATTCCATAAAGGAATAAAATAACACTTAACATTATTTAAAATGTTAAATGACTAACAAATAAGATTTAGAATTTTTCTTAGGTCCACAACATTCTCGATTGTCCAAGGTTACATATAATTTCCTAATTTTTGCCATTACGCTCATCAACCTTTGGTTATTGCTTAGAAGGTTATGTATGCTCTCTCAAACAAAATTGAAAGTCACTACCCGAAATTCCCTAAGCTACAAAACAAAGCATACAAATATACTTAAGCCAGTATGATGTACATAAATCACCCATATGCAATATCTAATCCGACCACTTTCTTGGATACATAAACTTTACTTCCGAACTAGTATCGCTCACTTGACCTCCCTAGTGCGGAAACAGGTTCCTAGATTTGAAACCTCCATTCTCCTTACATAGCCATATACTATGATAAAAAATATCAGTACCATATCAAGAATCCGAATCAAGTGTTCTTCGTTAAGAATCAAGTGAGAAATCATTTTTCGGACTGGTGTGAATTGCCCTGAAGTTACGTACTCGGATCTTAGATCAAGAATCATGCGAATAAAATGATCTACGTACAAGTTACGTACTTAGTCCTGTTGATTTCTTAACTACACTAATCTTTTTACAAATCACTTTCGTTTCATTTATAGTATCTCATTTAATACTAAAATTATTTATGAACTTCATTAATTTTCACTTAAGTTTATAAACATCTTATAAAGACAAAACATTAAACTAAGAACTTACTCCATCCTTATTTACTTGTATAATACTCTTTTACATCCTAAGGGTATATATAAAGCACCAATTTCATTTTACCTTTCAAAATTTTGATCGTGGCCAAATCAAAATACGGATCTTTAAAACTGAGTCAACCTTTCGACCTCTTTACCTTAGAGTGTTCTAAAAAGATGTTTACGGGTTGGCCCAATAACATCATATAGTTTACACAACTTAGATGTTTTAAATAAAGTCTACAGTTTGAATAAAAGAATGTTTATTAAAACATTCCTATCCAATTAACCCATTTAAACCTTGAGTTAAGTTATCTCTTTTCCATTCAAGGGTTAAAAAATTTCATTTATCAATTTATTTATCAAAATAGCTTTTATTTTAAATCAATTTCCTTTAAGGGAACTTAAGAACTAAATACTATGTTTTTATTTCAAAACCCTTTTCAAAATCATACTACATATATTTCTAGATGAATAAAATAATTTTAACAATTTATCACTACCACTTGTTTTAGGTTCGTTCGGATTCAAACTCATCTCGATCGCACAACGATAAAGAGAATAAATTTACTAAGTGCACTACAACGTTCTCCTAAACAACATTCAATTGTCACTTAAAAGGTTATTCAAATTACCACAAAACAAATCGAAACGTGTTCCTCGAACTATCGAAAGAAAATATATCTTTATTAATCTCTTTGAAACCATTAATCTTATAAATACTTCCAAGTAATACGACTATTACTTTTCTCTAAATCTTTTTAAAATAATTTCAAGCAATACTGAGATTTAAAAAATTTCGAAAACTCCTTTTACCTATAAAACACTTTATATAAATCATTTTATATACCATACTCATATAAAATGTACCTTCTTATAATCATCTTATATTATAATAACTTTTTTTTGGTCAAGCCAGCGGGGTTAATGGCCCCTACCATGTATTTATATCAATAAGCAGATACTTACAATATAAATGAGATACAAGAAAGCGATAAAGATAGAAATAAGAAGGAGAAGGAAGTAAAAAATAAGAAAGACAACAGGTAGGAAGAACACAACATCCAAGCTAGGACCATTTAGCAATAGTCGCAGCATCAAAGGGGTGTGTAGACATTGTTATCATAGAATGGATTTTGCTACATATCTGATAATATAGCTGCATTCGATATTGCTCTTTTGAAGGAAAATACGCTGATTCCTTTCATGCCATATTGCTGAAACAAAGACATTTAGTAATATTAATATTCATAAGTTGATGATTGCTTCCGTCTTGTAGCATTATATAGACTCATCCATTCAAGCTTATTATCAACCTAAGATGATCCAAAACCACCCCTAATGTTTACCTTAGACCATAAGAATCAAGTGAAGGCACATCTAAAGTATAAGTGATAAATATCCTCAATCGCAGAAGAATAAAATAAGCACATAGTCGGGATAGCCATACCTTTCACTGCCAAATTACCCAGATTATGAAGAGCATTTCTAAGAACCTTCCAGAGCATAAAGTTAAGCTTCTCATTTGGATTTATGCTCCAAACCCTTTTGTACCATGGCAAAAAGGCAGGTTTTTTCTCCCACAATGACAGAGTTGACAACATGAGTATAGTGGTCCAGATGGTTACCGGATCATTTATATTCTTCATTAAGGCTATAGATATAGGGTTTATCATTATATAATACCCATACTACATTTATAGAAGAGTTACTTGTATGTGGAAGAGAGATTTTTCCATTGGAGATATAGGATGGGGCTTTAGCATGTAATGAAATTCCAGTCTAAATAATATTGTCATGAGAAAGCATTCTATGCAGAATCGTGCAATTTTCAATCCATGGAGTATTCCAAAATTTGGAACTGCTCACAGATGAAGGTGAAGTTTAGGTGGAAGCAAAATATCTCTTATTTTTAACATTGTCTTCTTACCCAACTCTGAGCTTGTTTTGGGGAGGCAATCCATATTTCTTCTTCTTTTGTGTTATTTCTTATGCTTCATTGTACCCACAGAGAATCTGTTCTTCAAACAAGATTATGAAAGTGCTTTGAAAATGCTGCCATGTTCCAATTCTTCATGTTTTTTATGCCTAATCATCCCTTTCTTTTTGGCATTTCAAATTTATTAAAAGCAATTGAAGAAAGTTTATTTGAGTTAATTGATCCAGACCATAAGGATTTTATGATAGAGGATCTTATCATAACTATTAGCTTTGATGGCAACAAAAATGTTTTGCTCCAATATACTGCCATAGAAAGTATGATAGCATTTATTATATCAAGCCCCCCAAGTTACGATATAAACCTATTTTCCCATCTATTAAAAACCGTTGTTATCTTTTCATACAAAGGAACATACTAAGATAGAGAAATTCTCTTTGTAGCCAGAGGTATACCAAGGTAGGACATGTTAGGTTCTAGAGGTAGCATATTTGTAATGTTCAAACATTCAATAACTAGATGAGTAGGCAATACAGCAATTAATATATGAGATTTTTTAGAGTTAGTTTGAAGACCAGAATACTTATAAAAGGAGGAAAGGGTATTCATAATTGATTGTATGGACTTGGCACTAGGTTTGGTGAATATCAGTAAGTCATCAGCATATGTGAGAGTAGTCACCATGGGCTTTCTACATTTAGGATGAAGATCAAAATTATGCAGAGCAACTTGCTTTCCAAAAGCTAGCGGAGAGTTTCATAACTATGATGAATAGATAAGCTAAAATGGGATCTCATTGTCTCAACCATTATTACCTTTGAAATACCCAACTATACGAGCATTAAACACAAGAGTGTATCTCACGGTTGAGATACACTGATATATCCAATTGCAGAAAACAGTAGGGAAGTTCATCCTTTTGAGCATGGTCATGATGGAAGACCAATTGACCATATCAAAGCTTTTTTGATGTCAATCTTAAGCGTGGCTCTTGGTGATTTATATGGAAAAGAGCGCCCAATCAGTAATTCATGTGTCAAGAGGACATTCTCTAGGATGCTTCTATGAGGGAGGAAAGCAGCTTAATTGGGAGAGATGACAAATTGAAGGACCAGTTTAAGTTTGGAATCTGATATCCTAGATATGGACTTGTATATGACATTGCAGCGAGCTATCGGTCTTACCTTATATTATAATAACTTCCCTTTATTATAATAAAATGTTCTCAAATATTTATCCTTCAAAAATCTTATCTTCCAATTTAGCTTGTATTAAACAGCTTGTATTAAAAGTTTACTTTTAACTTAACATTTTCACTGAATACCTTATAGTAAAACTGTGAAACTTAATTCACAAGGCACTCATTCTAATGTACTCACAATTATCAAACAATAAATACCGACAAACTAATCGAACATAAATTAACAATCAACAAACAATAATCAATGCTCCTAAACTATCCGAGCATGACAAATCAAACAATAATGATAATAAAGAGATATTATCATTCAAAAATAGACACATCTTGAATATCTATATAAATTTCAAAATTATTTCTTTATACAAATAAAATATATAATTCTAGGTAAAATATTTCATTTACCAAATTTTCAAAAATTAATACCATGTCCGTTTGCCTTTTTCAAGTGGTTCGAAATCCTTATCGACACTATAACATCCCAAGTCTCGGCCAGAATTCAAAATTCAAACTTAAAAGACTAATCAACATGATGCGTTTTTATAGTAATAAAAAATATGCACTCATACATATAATACTCTCAACTCATTTTAGGGTGTCATTACCCCATCTCAAATGAGTTTACCCCACCAGAGTCAAGGTTATCCTAGAACCTTTAGTTCTGATACCAAATGTCACAACCGCCTCTTTGACCCTCGAAAGTTAACACTTAATACATCTACGGTATTCAAATGTCAAACACCCAAGTGTTAGAAAGGAAGATTGTTAGGGTATGTAAAAAGAAAAAGAATAAGAGAAACAAAATCTCACAATGGAATGATAATAAATAATATCAAAAAGATAACAAAAACTGTCACTCTAAGGTACATAGTACATCAGAGTAAAAAAACACACCTCATCAGCTTGTACGGTTATAACTTTTTGACCTTACAATTGCTGATGGGTATACATAATATTACAGTGGGAAATAAAAATACTACGGTAGGTGAACATGAAACATTACTCCATGAGCTCCATGTCCAACCAATGAAAACCTAGAAAAAACTCGGTCTAACCTGAGTGTTATTCGACCTTTTGGCCCGGCTATATTCAAACTGACTGGATAAGTTATCCTAGACGATCATCGAGGAAGATAGCCTAGAGAGATGATTATTAGACTCGTAGATCAAGCGTGGGAAGTGTATGAAGTGATAAACAACCGAGGCTAAGAGATAGACTCTCCAAAATATTCTAAGTAAGGAATAATGCCTCATGTAGGCGGGGGATCAATGCCTATCCTTTCCCAAGAGGATTGGTATATATCCTTAATTTTTGTCCCAAACTTGGTAAGATTTATATAGAGTGGCAAGGAAGGCCAATGAGGCTACATTTCAAGTTTCAAGTCATTTGGAGTTCGTATGCTGAAGTTATGGGCAAATTACTTCACCTATTAAAAGGGACTGGTATAAAAGGATCAGTATAAAAAGGATCGTCCATATTCAGCTTTCACTACATATTGCAACAAAGATCAGTCAATAACTTAAAATCTACAGATCTTATCAACATGAAACATGGAGTATAAGCTAATTAAGACGTGTGCAACACCACATAGGGATCGCAAGGCATTTGCAGCAAGTTGAAGGGATCTGTACCTATCCCTCTAGAGGGATCAACAGAAATCAGAATTCAAGCAATAATACTTCATGAAAAATGCAATATCTCACAAACCATACATTGAAATTGCACAAATTTAGGGAGAAAGTAGCTCACTTCATGGAGCACCCCTTATAAGGATCACAGCCTATTTGGATGCATTGATAGGAATTGCTACCAATCCCTATTGTAGGCTTCGATGGGCCTGCAAATTTTTGAGTAGCCTCATCTTGGTTTCTCGAACCTTCTTCCAAAATTTTAGTCCGATCCGTTCACGTCTTCCTTTATAAATACAGTAGGCTCGGCGTTAGAAAAGGGATCTTGCTTTATTCGTCGAGGCTCTGCCTTTTTATTCTTTACTTTTATACTAATGGATGCCAACTGCTTCAAACATTCTTGTAATCATAATCAAGTGGAAGATCGATAAAAATATGAAGTGGACATAGGCCAAGGTTGTCGAACCACTATAAAAATCTATGTGTTCCTTTATGATTTTTGTTTTGTTTTATTTTCATTCTTCATTTGATTTCTACATGATTTTATTGGGTGTTGATGCCCATTTTGGCATCAACATTCTGGTGCCTTCACCGAGAATCGAATTCTTGGCTTGATTGGATCTCATCATCTACTTGTGTACTCCCATATTTGTGAGAGTATTCTACTGATAAACATCCTATTCTACTCGGATTTGAAGGAAATCTAAAGGAAGCTGATAGCCATGGTTAAAGGAACTAATTCTACTTTTAGTGTTTTTTAAAGGATTTGATTATGCTATTGTTCTTTTTTGGAGTTGTTCATGTGTTCATATCCATTTGGAAGGGAACGGATTCGCTCTTATATGCAAGTTATTGGGATCAGATGCTGAAGTTTGCACTCAAGTTGGCCAAAATGGTCGATCCCTCTCTCGGAGCCTAAATAGCTGATCTCTCTCTCAAGGACAAAATGGTTGATCCCTCTCTCAGAGCCTAGATGGCCTATCCCTCCAATCTCAACTGCAACTGATCCCTTAGGCTAAATGCCCGAACCCTCACCAAGGCAATTCAGCGGACTCCTAAATACATGTACAATCTCAATACTGACCCCTTCAAAGACATCAATACCGGTCCCTCTGAAATAGCTATACCGATCCCTTCAACATTTATTTATACCGATCCCTCCAGCATTTATACCAATCTCTTTACAAGGTATATATATTGATCCCTCTCCAAAGTGCATATACTGATCCTACTCCAAGTTATGTATACCGATCCCTCTTTAAGGTGTGTATATCAATCCCCCTACAAGGTATATACTAATCCCTCTCCAAGATGTATATACCAATCCCTCTCCAAGGTATATATACCGATCCCTAACCAAGTATGTATATCGATCCCTGTACAAGGTATATAAAATCGATCCCTTTATAAGGTATATATCGATCCCTCCAAAATTGGTATACCGATCCCTCTATATTATCGATCCGTTCATACGACAGATCAATCCAGTATATATACTGATCCCTCTACAAGGTATATATATTGATCCATCTCCAAGGTGTATATATCGATCCTTCTGCAAGGTATATACCGATCCCTCTCCAAGGTGTATATACCGATCCCTCTCAAAGGTATGACTATCGATCTCTCTACAAGTATATATACCTATCCCTCTACAAGGCATATATACTGATCCCTATACAAGGTATATATATCGATCCCTTCGAAATAGCCATACCGATCCCTTAATATTATCGATCCCTTTATATGACCGATCTCTCCAGTATATATACCGATCACTCTACAAGGTATATGTATCGCCCCCACTTCAAAGTGTATATACCGATCCCTCCACAAGGTATGTATTTCATTCCCTCTATAAGGTGTATATACCGATCCCTCTGCTAGTTATGTATACCATTCACTCTATAAGGTGTATATATCGATTCCTCTACAAGGTATATACCAATCCCTCTCCAAGGTTAATATACCAATCCCTCTCCAAGTTATGCATACTGATCTCTCTATAAAGTATATATACTGATCCCTCTACAACGTTTATATGCCGATTGCTCTGCAAGGTATATATATCGATCCCTCCGAAATAGCTATACTGATCCCTCCATACTACCGATCCCTTCATATGATTGATTACCGATACCTTATATGACCGATCCCTTCATATGCCCAATCCCACTCTTATAGCAAACTGCCAATCCCTATACAATCGATCCCTATGCCTAAAAAAATATGCATCGAGTATGATCTATTTAAAAAAAATTATAAATCGGGTGCTCAGGCCGCAATGCAGTGCCCCGCATTCTGGATTTGGAACTCAACTTAAAGACGGTGCATTTATCCACTTCCCTTACGTCCTGTGACTGATCGAGGCATGGAGGATCAAGCGGTAGCTTATGAATTGCAACCGAGGAACAGACAAGCAACTGCTACTCAAACGATACTCCCAAAGGTTGGAGAACATAGGTGATGTGACTCTAAGAAAATCCAAATTTTGGCCCAAAGATAAACTCAGGTAAAACCAAGAATTTATCCAAGCAAACACTAAGACGACTCCAAGTACCATTCTTTACTGACCTAGCACTTCGAATTCAGCGACTCAAGCAAACCGATTTCTGGCTCCAAGAAAATAGTAGAACTTCTCGGGTCCGACTCTAAGTAACTTCCACTGATCCGTCACTGGTCCATCTTTCTTTGCTCATATCTTGGGCATGTATACATAATTCACAAGCATGACAAGTAGCTGTAACTTAAAAACAAACCATATTGACGATGACTAAAGCCTCTCCTCCAGTTGAATCCTATTCATTGAAGCCGTTTAATGTGCAGAATATCGAGGGGATTCAGTGTAGCAATCATACCGGTTTACTCAGGGAAAACCAACCCTGGACTACATCCTATGAAGTTCGAGTGGCATATGAATTCTGCCAGAGCGATATATGCCATAGAATGCAGACCTTTTCCTATATTCCTTAAAGGTGCATCAATCATGTAGTTTATGCGATTATCGCCCAAATCCATCTCCTCATTCAATCAACCAGATCAGAAGTTCAAAATGCATGCGACTCACACCAAGGATGTGATGTCATCATCTAGTTTACTCCAAATGCTAGGTGAGCCACTCAAGGACTTCCTATAGAGATTCAATGTCGTCGTCGTCTCTAACACGAGCAATCCAAACGAGGATATCATATTGATCGCATTGATGAGAGGAATTGACCCCCAAACAGATTTTGGTAGCAAGTTGGCTGGAGAACCACCTAGGACCTTGGATCGTTTCCATTACAAAGTGAGTCAGAACCTAAGAAAATTTGAAGTAGAGCAGACCATGAGAAAGAACAATACAGACCCACTGGCTAAGGAGTCAGATTCTAGGAGACGACACAAAATCCCAAAATTCGACTCATATACTCCTTTGAACGATTCAATCGATAATATCTACTTGGAGACTCACAACTCGAAGCAGTACTGAAAACTAGCCTTGAAAGAGTCCACCGAAGCCCAGAGAAAATCAGGGGATTGTTGTATATTCCAAGATGCACACGGTCCTAACACTGGCGATTACAAACACCTCCAAGATGTGATCAGGAAGCTGATTCGGAAAGGAAAGCTTTAACTATATGTACAAGCCCTATAGAATGGCGGGCAGGGAACATCCGATGCTTATCCAATACTTTTCCTTTATAAACAAAAAAACCCAAAAACATTCTTGAAAATGTCCGAATTTCCATGTACACATGAATTCTACAATAGTTGTAAGAATCAATATAATTCATATAATTTCACACCAAATTCTTATGGATTTTTCAACAACAACTATTATTTAAATGATTCAAATTTTGAACTGCAAAATTTTCAAAATAATGACCAACCTTCAAATCTTGAAAATAACATTTTGTATTTACTTGAAATCTCTACACAACAAAATCAAATGATAAATGATTTATGTAATTCTTATTTGTGTGACAAATCAAGTCAAAATTTTCAAACTAATCAATATTTGAATTCACTTCAAAATGCAAACGATTTCGAGTATAACCCATGCCAATTCAATTTTTAACTCCAAAATGAATTTCTAAATCAAAACGAAATGTGATCCACTTTTCAAATCAAAACGACTGAAAATTTTTGTTCTCAACAAATCCAAATTGAAAATTTTCAAGTTAATAACTATAAATTGGATTTTGTTGAACAAATGGATGAAATCTACAATGACCACATGGAATTGTTATTTGAAACATATATGAAACAATGTGAGAAACAAAACCAAATCCCAACATGTGATGAGTCAAAAAATAATCCATCTTTTACTAGAATTGACGATTTTCAAATAATAATTTTTGAAATTGAAAATGACAATCTTAAAGAAGTTGTTGAAAAAATGGTAATTGAGTTGGTTTTCAATTCTTTTAAGGGTAAGAAACTCGATTTAAATTTTGATCTTTCTTTTTTCGATTTCGAAAATTTGAATGCAACAACTTTGGATTTTGAACACGATACATGTAATAAAGTTGTTGATAATTCAATAAAGAAGACGAATTCAATGAACATGATATCTTTGGACTTTTCGAAAATGAATTGTTAAATTCTAAAGGGGAAGAATTGAATCGCCATTTCAATTTTGAAATCAATAACTTTGAAAAAAAATTGATGTTGAGCTTAACTTTCAATTTAGTGAAAATAAATTTGAATTTCAATCAATTGTTTTATCAACGCTAAAAATCATCGAAAATAACACAACTCATATGATTTTCACAAAACGACATTTGTTTTTTCAAATTCACATTCAACTTCGAAATCTTTTATGGTTTGATTTTCTAAGCTTAAGGTCTGTCTTGCATATTGATGAGATAGATGAATCGATCTTTGGAAGATTGTTTTATTTACTTTTTGATGATATACTTTCTGATTCGTGTAAATACTGTCTGTTTTCATGTAAATATAGGTCATCTTTTTATTTTTGTTTTATTTTTCTTTTTCCACTTGGGTTGACTGTAGGGGCACAGTCAATATCAAGTGTAGTGGGAGTCTCATCTTCATTTTAATTTTTTCTTGTTTATTTTTACATTTTCTTTCCAAAACTTAGGGAAAAAACAAGAAGAAATCTCAAAAAGAAATTAAGCATTTTTTGATTTATTTTTAAGGAAACGCTATAGAATAAATATATGGTTTTGGTTTATTAAATTGAAATTTTTGAAAATTTATTTATCTTAATAAAATAAAATTGATGTTGATTACAAATAACAATAGTTTAACTAGTATATAGGTAGGTTCATGGTGATATTTATGAAGTAAAAATCTTTGCTTAGAAAAGTTGTGAATTTAAAGTAATGGATGTAACATTTTTTTTGTCTTCTAAGTTAAATGATGCAATGATGATTTTGCAAAACTCTCTTTAAAAAAACCAAAAAAACAAAAAATTATATATATATATATATATATATATATATATATATAAGCAAATAATGGCAACAACTGATTTTCCCAAAACCCTAGGCGATCTGGAAGATGATGAAGGAGGCGGCTGGACGATGGTTAAACGTAAGGGGAAAGCAACGTTTGCAGACATATTCAAATAGACAACTCCAGATCTCACAAAGCAAAGAAATAACCCTAATTTGTGGGCTGAAGCGGTAGATAACAACATCAAAATACAAGGCAATCTCGATTATTTCGAACCAATACAGGAGGGGACAGAGACCAATCAACTAATAGACGAACAAGACTATGAAGAATCTAATCAGATGTGGAAGAATTCTCTATATGCATACATGGCAGGTAAAAGACCATATCTACTCCATTTTAATGCAAATATCAGTATGGTCTGGAAGTCTTGGGATGTATTTACCAGAGAAAATGGGTTTTATCTCATAAAATTTGAAAAGGAAGAAGACTATGAAAAAATTGTTAAAGGGGGTCCATGGTTCATGGATAGCAAATTGATAATCATTAAGAAATGGGAAGCAGACTTTAACTTTGAAAAAGTGATATTAACATCATACCCAATCTGTATCAAATTCAATAATCTTAATCTAGCACCGTGGAATATGATATGTATTGGAAAACTGGCAAGTATCATTGGTAAACCTCTAGATATAGATGAATACACAAGGAAAGTTAAAAGAATCAAGTTTGCTAGAGTCTTGGTGGAAATCAAGGCAGATTCTACCTTATCACAGACTGTGAAGGCCATTGATAAAAGAGGTAATGTATACACGCAAGAAGTAGAATATGAATTCATACCTCTGAGATGCGCAGAATGAAAATGCTTTGGCCACGCAGCCACCGAAGAGTGTAGTGATAAAAAAAAACCCAAACAAGTATGGATACCAAAAGCCACAACTTCAACAGAAACTATCCATATAGACAATACAATTGCTGAACCTTCTCAGACAGCTTCCACTAGTAACACTGAAATACTACCACAAAAAGATATTACAGCAACAAAAAAACAAAATGTTGTAATAGAGAGTCCACTTCCAAGGTCAACGAGTTGCGATATCAAGGACTATGCAGCAGAGATGCAAGAAGTTCATCAATCTCTGAAGTTACCGGAGGCTCATTCAGAATTAAAGGATCATATTTAGCAACCACAGAAGCAGAATATGGTTGAGTCAAGCGATGAAGAAGATCTCCCTGGATCAATCAATGAAATACAAAAATTAGATATACAAATAGAATCATCATCAGAAGAAGAAATGGGCGAAAACCTGGAAAAATATAAAGAAGTTAGTGACAACTATGAAGAGATGTTTTCTGGAAAAGGAAATAAAGTAGCAAGAAACAAAGCTAAAGTAGTATCAGCTCCGATTACTAAGAGCAGATCTACCAAATCATAATGACTATTATATGTTGGAACGTTAGAGGTCTTATTGGTGATGTTAGAAGACTAGACCTCTATAATATCAGAAATAAATATAAACCTACAGTCTTAGCAATATTAGAAAATAAACTTACTGAAGACATAATGGAGTAATTACACAAACAAATGGGAGATCACTGGGAAATCATACATAATAACACAAACAATAGCAAGGGAAGAATAATTATTTTTTGGGATTCCAATATCTAGATATGCAGTCTGCTAAATGTAGATAAATAAAAGATTACTGTAGACATGAAGAATATAGGAGGAATGCAAATCATGGCAACAATAGTTTATGAAAACAATTTGGCATCGGAAAGGAAAAAACTATGGAAAAAGATAAATGAAAATTCAAAAATCATATCAAAACCGTGGATAGTTTTTGGAGATTTTAATGCAGTTCTGAAAACACATGAAAAACAAGGAGGACTCACCTTGAAGGTTTGTCAAATATCTGAATTTAACAACTGTGTACTAACAGCAGGACTTGTTAAAGTGCTCCATATAGGCCTGAAATTCACATGGAAAAGTGGTGAGAGGAAAAAAATTCAACTCAAGACTTGATAGAGTACTGGGTAATGCAGATCTACTGAACGAATTCCCAAATATTAATGTTACTGTGCTGCCAAGTTCGACAAGTGATCACTGTCCTCTCTACATACAATTTAATAATGAACCACAATCACACAAAGGCAAACCATTCAGATATGCAAATCATTGGCATCTAATTGGAGGATATAAAGAAATAGTATATTTTAACAAAATCGAAATTCCAGAAGGGAAATGCATGCACCAATACATAATGGCAGTGAAACAAATAAAAAAAAAGTTGAAGGAGTGGAATAAAGTCAGGCCCAAATCATATGAAGACATCAAAGAATTATAAGAAAAGTTTGGAAATATCCAATATCAATTAGAAGAAGAGCCATTAAATGAGGAACTGAATGCAGAGTATTTTGACAAACAACAACAATACAAGCCGTGGAAATAAAACAAAATGCAAAATAAAAATGGCTAACATAAGGGGATGAGTGCAATAAATTCTTTTATACTAAAATGTCTCAAAGAAAAATCAAAATAAATTATTACTAAACTATTTAAATGAACAGGGAGAAGTTGCTGGGAACTTGCAAGAGTTGGAAACAAAAGCCATAGAATATTTCACAAACACTTACAATGGAGATTATGTTACAAATACCTCATATCAACTGCAGAAAAAAGAATCTCCAGAGAAGGTGCTCAAATGCTCATAGCTGAGATTATGGAAAGGGAGTTGAAAAGAGTCATTTTCTCTATTCATAACGATTCCAGTCCTGGACCCGATGGCGTGAGCGCACTCATCTTCAAAGTGCACTGGGAAGACCTAAAAGATAGAATGCTAAAAGTTTATCAAGAGGCCTTTGATTCAGGTGAATTCATTCAAGAAATAAATCATACATTTATCACTCTGATATCAAAAGTTAAAAAGCCAGAAAAAATAGAAGAGTATAGGCCAATAGCATGTTGCATATAAAATTCTTAGCAAAATTATCTGTATGAGACTCAATAAAGTCCTACCTCAGCACATTTCACAAAGTCAAAGTGCTTTTATAAACGGTAGGTATATATATGAAAACTCCTTGCTGGTACATGAATTAATATGGGATTTTAATAAAAAAGGGGCAGATAGAGTGTGCTTAAAAATAGATCTTCACAAGGCATACGATAAATGAGCAGACAATTCATCCTACATATGCTACATGAAATGGGAGTGCCAGCTAAGCTACTCAAACTCATAACACACTCCATATGCACTCCTACTTTCTCAGTGATTATAAATGGTACTCCTAAAGGATACATAAAAACCAACAGAGGAATTAAACAAGGAGATCTTCTATCTCCCTATCTCTTTGCTGTAGCCATGGAGTGGTTCTCTCTTCAAATGGAACTTGCAAGTTTCCAATTCTTAATTAAACCCGTTTATAAGATTATACCAGAAGTCAATCACCTCATATATGCAGATGACTTACTGGTAGTGTTTGGATCTACTAATATGGGGATTAACAAAATAAACGAAATTTTTAAGCTACTTGAAGAACTAGTAGGACTCAAAGTTAATGAACTCAAAACTAAGTGCTATATGAACAAATATTGTAAAAATAAAACAAACATATTAGCACAACTTGGAGTAGGTGAAGGAGAAATTCCAATAAGAAATTTAGGGGTTCCTTTATCAAATAAAAAAGTCAATGACGCAGAATGTGGGAAATTGATAGACATTATTCGGGAAAAACTACAAGGATGGAGATCAAAATTATTGTCTTTTGTAGGTGGAGTGGAATTGATACACACCGTAATCACTTCAAAGGTTAGATTTTGGCTACAGACATTTCAGATACCAGACTGCTCTCTTGCTAAGATAAATACGGTTTGTGCTAACTTCATATGGAGAGGAGGCATTCACAAAGTGAGTTATAATGAAAAGTGCAGACTTAAAAATGAAGGAGGAGTTGGTCTTAAAAATCTTTTTGAACTTAAAAAAGTTTATAGACTCAAATTAGCCCGGAAAGTACTTAATTCTGAAAATCTCTGGGCTAAATGGATGAGAGCTAGATACTTAAAAGAGAACTTTGTGTCATACAAGCAGATAACAATGCTTCAGTAATTTGGAAAAATATCCTAAAACAAAGAGAAACACTGAAAGAATCGGTGGAAAGACAAATAGCAAATGGGAGAGACACAGACTTATGGAGGGATCCTTGGATTAACAACAAAAGTATTTTAGAGAGAGTAGGATGGGAAAGTTTCTCAACAAACAACACACCAAAAATCCAAGTTGCTAGTATAATTCACAACAAGAAATGGGTACAGAAAGGCAACTGATAACAAGAAATCTGAAACAAGAAATAGAGAAAATTCCTATTCATACAAACAGAGAATCTGATAAATGGGTCTGGAAAAACAACAAGAAAGGTCAATTCAAAATGAGTGAAGTATGGAATGAAAACAGGAAACACTATGAAACTGTCAACTGGTACAAGGTCATCTGAAGCAAATCAAATTGCCCTAAAATGGCGCATACGACATATAAAGCTATTAAAGGAAGAATGAGTACTAAAGATAGACTAAAAAGTTGTGGAATTCTCGTTGAAGACACATGTAATCTCTGCGGAAAAGAAACTGAAACACACCGTCACTTATTTTTTGACTGCAAATTCAGTAAACGTTTGTGGGCTATCAAAAACCTCAAAAATTTGCAAACTGGAGCAGTACTAAGATTAGAAGACGAGATAAATTACCTGAGTAATCGGACAGATATCACGAACTTTATGAAGGAATCGTGAAAATTTCTCTGACGACAACTGTCTGGCATCTCTGTAGAGAACGGAATGTAAGGGCTTTCAAAAGCAACAAGGAAAAAAATGAATTAGAACTTGCGGAAAATATTGCTAGATACGTAAAAATTAACATCGGAATAATCAAGAGGATTACCAGCTTAGAGGCAAGAGAAAAACTGCAATTGGAGAACTGGAAGTGGAGGGTTGAGAGGCCATGAAGTCAAGCAAGCATCGAGTAGTCGCCATAGCTATCAGAATGGAAGAAACCTAAATAAATTAGGAAAGTTTATGAGTCTGTTTTAAGTTAGAATCGATATGTCGGATGTATTAACTCAGTTTGCTTGCTGTAATTTAGTACTTGTATATGCTCTTGGCCCACATAGCCCGTTATAATATTAATTAACCAGTTTCAAAAAAAATATGTATATAATTTTTATTAACACCTAGAGTCATGTATTCACACTCGTGTGTTCACTCACCATGCTCTGTACCCTTCTCACATAAGCCCGAAAAGCAGTGCACGATCTGTATATCTGGCCTCGGTTTACCTGAATTAGGTGTAAGTATATAAAAACTCATTTACTAATAACACCTACAGTCAATAAATGTTCACACTTGTGAGTTCACTTGCCACGCTCCGTATTCCCCTAACGTAAGCACGTAAGGCAATGCGTGGGTGATATATCTGGCATCGGTTTATTCGGGTTAGGCATATGTAAATATTGTTAATATCAATAAAATTTTCATATAAGAAAGAGTAAGAAATTAAAAGCCAAGCATTATTTTTACTTATTTGATTTGACTGGTTATTGAAAAGAAATAAAAATACCACTTTGATAACCAGCAAAGGATCCATTTCATAGTTACACTTTGTTGTCAACTGAAACAACGAGTTAAACTATAGTCTATTTGTTATGATAAGTTCGTTTTTATTGGATATTTTGACGAGTAAATGACTAAAATTTTCAAGATAATAACCAAATCTATATTTAACTTATTCGTGTTATTTTAAAAGTAAATCCTTCATTTATAAATATTTTCAAAAACTTACATTCATCCCGCTATAAATAAATCTTGCATTTTTGTAAATATTTTTACCATGCATTTGAATTTTGTGGGTAGTATTCGCTGAAAACCCTCACGAGACAACACTACCCACGTCATACTTTAAGTATTCAACAATTTCGAAACTAATTTTGGTAATTTCATATATAAATCAAATTCAATTTTCTATTACTTAGTTTCGAAATATTTACTTAATAAATCCATTATCATTTAAATAAAACTCAAAATTACAATTAACTAAATGTTTCCTTCAATTTATTCATACTTGAAATATTCATTTAATTCACCTTAAACCAAAATCAAGTTATAAAAATTATATCCTTAAATCTTCAAACCAATAAGTTTCAAATCGATATATCTAAAACAATTCTTAATTAAATACATTTCCAAATCAAAATTTAAATCCTCTTCAATTTAGAACTTATTTATAGAATAATTTCAATATGCAATAAAACCATATATATATCTTGTCAAAACCATAGAAATCCTTTTCTATATATATATATATATATATAGACCAACGGTGTCTGTATATAATTTTCTATCTTATGGTCAAGTGATATGGATATTTATCATTTTAATCCGCAATTTAAAATAAAAATACGGTTGTATTTCATTTCAAACCGCAATTCCAAATTAATAAAATAAATCCACAAAGAATTTGCAGATTATAATGATATAAAACAAAACATCCATTCATCCATCATCAAAATCACACATCAATTACAATCATCATCCAAAACAATCATTCGATATCAATATAGAACCTGTGTAGTTAATGCCCCGCTATTACCCCGCTACAACCCCGCTATATCTCATAACGGATTTCTACCGCTACGATTTTTCCATATAGCCCCAGAATATAGCCTTTCCGCTTTAATCCCGCTATTTCTGCTATATCCCGTTATTTCTACTATATTCCGCTATTCCAGCTATATCTTTTTTAATAAAATGAATTGAAAAATTGCATTTATATATTATAAAATTACGAAACTAACTTTTTAATATATTTTCAGAAATGAAAATACTCTAATATTCTACCAAATTCAATTATGTTATATAACAATTTTTCGTTTATTTACAGTATATTCGCACATGTTTTTATTTAAAATTATTTATGTATTATTTACAATTCAATTGAATGATAATTTTTCATTTAATTACCATTTATGTATCTGTAAAAACATTAAGTACGAGTTTTATATGCTATTTTAGAGCCATCCGCTATATCCCGCTATATCCTCGCTGTATCTCCGCTATGACATTTTGCACCTTCAGCGCTTTGAATCTACCGAGTGCATTAACTGCACAGTATAGAACAGATAATAAATAACAGGTATTTACTGGAAGTATATTCAATAGTAAATTAAATAACTATTTTATCCAAATAAAATCAAATAACTGAGATGATGATTCCAAATATGCCAATTAGTCATAAATAAATTTCTTATCACATCATAAATCAATTTAACAAACATAAGAAATTTTAGAAGTTGTGAGTGGGTTAAAACACTCACCTTTTGAATTTAAATTGAATTTGAATCCAATTTAAACCGAAAATTTGAACAGTCTCAGAATCCGTCTAAACTAGCGTCAAAACGTCTGGAATTCCAATACAAAGCTAGCGGAGAAAAGCGCACGCAAAAATGACCTCGTATATGAAAATTATGCTAGTTAGAACGTTAAGCGATTTAAATTAGAATTTATAAAATATTAATAATTGAAAAGAAAAAAAAAACACATCACGTCCACGTTTCTGTGCGTCCACAAACACTCTAGCATCATTCCACGCAATACTCGACCAAACCCTAATATAGCTGCCGCCCAATATCCAACTTTGACCACGAATGCAAGCCAAACCCGACTCCAAATCGCAATGTCGCCGTCACCACTGCCTAGCTTACGCCAAGCCGCACGCGTAGACCCCCACCTCGAGCCTCTCAGCCTCCATAATCGTCGCGCCGCCGTAGGGAAATGAAACCCAAAGTGAATTTTTCCGACCGATCCAACCGATGAATTGCTGAACCAGACACGCCGATGAACACTGCAAGGCCCTCTCTACGTCGTGGTATTGTTGATTTGACAATCAAGTGAAGTTTATCGTCAAGCGATGAACGGTCAAAAATAGATCAACGGTTTCTGGCCACATCGAAACCCAGATTGAAAAACGAATCATATATTTGGCTTGCGCTCGTTGAGAGCTTCAAATCCATATATAATTCGATATATACTGAGGAATTTGAATTTTGAAGTAGAAATTTTTTGATTTGCAATTGATTATGAAATTTTGAGTTTGTCTGTCATTGAGAAAGAGGAGCAATTGGAATTGTATGTACAGAAAAAAGAACATAAGAAACAGGCTAGGGTTTATAACGAGGTATATATACGCAAAGCTGAAATTAGAATGGACCGGATTGATTTGGATCGAAAGTTGAACGATAAATAGCCCGAAAAGCCCGTTCTGACTCCGAAACGTAAATGAATCAACCCATATATCGAAATAGATGTTTTTAAATATTTTAAAATCAATGGAACAGGTTTCATATCCAAATTCCATCGTATGAAGAAGTTACGCTAAAATCAAGTTATTACAAATTGATTTCAACTAAATTGATTTCGAGGCGTTTCGAGCCCGTACGATCAAAAGACAAGCCCGATCACTACGAAACTTGAAATCCTACAATAATTCACCATTACGGATCCGATGAAACTAGTTTCGTCGAAATCCGATTCTGTGGCCAAAATGGCTATTTTCTAGTTAATTAAATAAATTAATATTAAATTAATTAATCACTTTCCAATTTAAATTTTAATAATTTACAAGTTCTATCAATTTTGATTTCTTAATCATTCACAAATAATTTAAAAAAATTTAGCTGTCGATTTAAAATTGATTAATTCCTCAATTTCAGTGTTCAATTTCAATTTCAATAAATTCAGAAATTATAAATTAAAATTCCCAAAAATCCATTTATTAAATTTTTAACCCTTGTTATTAACATCTTTTATCACAATAAGGATACAACTAACATTGGTTCATGATTTATTACATTAAAATCTTCAAATTTCATCTTAATTTCCCATTAATGTAATATCTAAATATTTAATTTCATTTATTTGCAATAAACCCAATTACTATAATTTAAATTCAAATAAATTAATAAACCTTGATTTCCGTTCTTTAAATCAACCAATTGTCATATTATAAATTGAATTGACATTATTTTCGAATATCATCTTAATTTACATTAACATAATATTTAATTACATTTATTGAAATTTATTTTCCAATTTAATAAATACAATCAATTATAACCTTACAATTGTTTCAATTAATTGGGATTGCACTAATTATTTATCAACTTGCATTAACATTATTACCTTACAACTTTTTATTTCTTCCAATATTAAATAACAAGATTCGTTAAATTAATAAATTTAATTATCGAAATTTTACGGGTCGTTACACTCTCCCTCACTCAAAATTTTTCTTCCCCGAAATGGAAAAAAGAAGGGAAAAAGAAAGAATTATGTAGTCAATACATCTTATTCAAAATATTAATTTTATAACAAATAAATTTACAAAATTTAATAATTTTAAATAAAATATATCAATTTATAGCTATTAAATCTTTTTATGCTCAAATTAATAAAGTTTGGAAAACATTTTTCTAAGTCCAAAATTTACTGAAAATTTCGGCAGAGTCTCTTTTGTAAGGAGAGGCTCGGAAGAAATTATAATATCAAATATAACAATATATAACATATATCTTCCAAAATAATATATATCCCAATACGGAAAAAAACATAATAACGCTATAAAACCGTAATCCGAGAATGTACCTATTTGTTGGGCAAACAACGTTTAATTATGAAACCAAAAGCATTAGCAATTGCTTCCATAACCTGTATTTCACTTATATAATCCAAAATGAGTTAATAATTAGATAGAATGAAATATCAATTTTGTTTCATCCACTAGCAAACAAATCAATGTAAACAACATTCATTTGCAACCAACAGCATACACATCATATACAAATCAACCATCCAAGCAAGACAAACAATTGGTTTGTTCGGGTTGAGATACTTTAAATCACATAGAATGACAAATAACTATGAAGTATTCCATTTAGTCAACGGTCTTAGATAAACTCAATAGATTATTCATACATCTAAGCAATTTAAAAGTATCCTTTACCAAATAACTCATAACCCAAAACAAACAACAATTCCAAACAATAGATCAAGTTTATTCTTATAAATTTCATTTCATAACATTTGTTGTCTGATTTTCTTTTATTCATATAATGATTTATCTTTTAAATTTACATTTAACTTCTTACAATTTTCCGTTTATTTTCATTTATTCATATCATGTAAATTTTCTTATTATTGTATTACATTCATTTGTTCACTACTTAATTTCACTTATTTACAGTATTCATCTTTCTACTCATTTTTATTATAGATAACCTCAACATTTACTTAAGTTTATTATCATTCTTTATGACTTTTCTATTATATTTAATTATAGTAATATTTCAATTACAACTTAAGTTAGTAACTCTATAACATCAATTCTTATTAATAAAAGCAATTTATTGAACACTTTCATTACATACTTTTACTTGTACAATTTCCATTACATTTTCTTATTAAACATTACAACTTTTAATATTTGGTAAGTTATATATATGCTTTAAGAACGTAATTGAAAGTTATACAAGTTTTTCTCATTTCCTTTAAATTAATTTAATGTTCAAAAATCATATCCTTTTTTTTATATGCTACTAGTTTCAATTTTCTTGTAATTTCATTTATAACCTAGAATTTAATCTCTTATTTTAATTATAGGTTCCAATTATTAATTAGTTACATTTCATTTCACTAAAATAATTGAAACCATTAATTAATGGAAACTTAAGAACTAAATACCGGGTTTTATTCAAAAATTATTTTAGAATAATAGATAAATGTATATATTTGCAACTTATATATCCAATTATATTTAAAAAAAATTGAAATTTATATTTGTTTATCAAAATAAATCTGCAGTAAAACTACAGTGGTCTTCCCACTTTGAAACTCGAAAATGAATGTCGATGATGCATGCACTCATCACCGAAATTATTTTCCAACGACATAGAGGGGAGTACAAAATTTATTTCTTTCCAAAGTTTCTTTAAAACAATTCTTTCAAATTACGTTGAAATATTTATATCAGAAAATACTTATAAACAATATTATTTTATTCCAAAATCCTTTGAAAGCAGTTTTCAAAATCCTAGAACTTAGGTTCTAAATTTCCAATTTTCATTATTTTATTTTAAATCCTACCTTATTAATATTTACAAATTACACTACATAACAACCAATATATTACAACCAAATATAACCTTTATAAAATTTATTTTATATATAGAAAATATAATAGGCAAAATTATTTCATTCACCTATATTTCAAAACAAATATTGTGTCGGCCTGTCCTATTAAGTGTTTAGAAATCCCTATTGATGTCATAGCGTCCTATGCACCAACTAGAATTTATAAATACAAAGCGGAATAAATTAACACAATATCAAAACCCTTTTATAACACTAACAAATACGCTCTCTCATATATATATACTCAGGAACTCATCATAGGGTATTACTACCCTATTAACAAAGAGTCAGACCCCACAAAGCTAAGATTTATCGCTAAACCAAAGCTCTGATACCACGTTGTAACATCCCGTCTTTTTGTACGCTTTAAATCGACGATAAACCACACAAGTCATACTCAAACCATAAAAAAGAGTGAATTGTTATTGGGATAAATAAGAAAAAGCAGAGACAGAAAAAAAAATAGAATCCTACAGCGGAACGACAAAATTTAATAATCAAATAAACAGTTCATGAAGCTGTTTTACAAAACATTTGATTTTACTTATACAACACATATTAGAGTTACACATACCAGAGAATAATAAATAACACTACAGCAGAAAAATGTGATGCATCGAAACAATATAGTAAATAATAGTAACAATACAATCTTCGTCTTCGTCCTCCAGAAATAAAGTCTTCAATTCCTGAAATGCTCAGGCTGACCCGAGCGAATTGAAAAGACAAAACACTCGAGTCGGAACTTAAAGATCTTATGTAAGTTAAATCAATAGAAATAAATATGAGAGGAACGGCGTCAGAGATGTTTACGGGATTTGGCATCTCCTATCCAGTGTCAAGAGTGCAGTAACTTAAGAGATGCTCGGGATTCACATCTCCTAAGGATTCGTTAAACTATTTACTATATAATAATATTTCGCTATTATAATAATGTCTATAGTAAAATAAACTTACTTTTAAATAGCATTAAGGCTTTACATTTTCCACTTAACACGTAATAGTCCCAGTAGTCCATCCAGTATCATGATCCCTCTTGATTGGAAAGCCACCAGAGGATATCACACGGGCTACGAGAGAAAATCAAACTCGTACAAGGCGCGATAGTGTAGGTGACACGGCACACAAGGCAATGCCAAGGTAGATACACTAATTGTGCATCAGGGCTGGTGGTAACGCGTAGCAGCTACTACCACCCACCTCGCGCCACACCCCTAAATCGAAAAAATCAAAAGTGGCCACCAAACAATCCAAAGTCAGAATATAATATCGAAGGAGTGTGTCCGATAAGAGGGTCTACCTCCTTGGTCCGAGAATCGCTTCTGTTTTAGCCACCTTATGCCAACTCAAGGGAGTCGGGTCCACATATATACCTCAAAGGAACGTCGCCACCATCCTACTTCATTCTGGAATCTCCACCGCGTGCACGGTTGTTAAAGTGGTTTTCGAAGTTGGCATAGAGTATGACAACTTCCGATCCCGGTCTCTTTAACAACCAAACGTTATTATAACACCGCGGTCATTTTCAAAATAGTTTATACTTTAAAACCAAAATATCATTGCCTTTTCAAAAACCAAATCAATACGGTACCATTTTATTTTAAATATATCCTTTCTAAAACCATAACACTTTCAAAATTATAACATTTCGAAATCAAAACACTTGAATATAACACTTTCAAATTTTAGTACCTTGAAACTCATAACTTTGAACATAACTTCCACCACTTAAATGGCTTGAGTATTTCAAATACTTCATATAATAAAATAGCTTCTTCAATTTTCACAACTCAAATCCAACACAACTCGAATTTCTACATTTTATATTTAACCGAATCCCAAATCATCAATTTCAGTTCGATTTAGTTTCCAAACAAACTATTCCAAATTTTATCGATTTCAAAACAGATTTGATCCACGGAATAAACCATTTCAAATTCAATACATTCAAACTTTAAGTATTCAATAATTTCAAAACTAATTTTGGTAATTTCATATATATATATATATATATATATATATAAAATTCAATTTTCTATTATTTAGTTTCGAAATATTTACCTAATAAATCCATTATCATTTAAATAAAACTCAAAACTACAATTAATTAAATGTTTCCTTTAATTTATTCATACTTGAAATATTCATTTAATTCACCTTAAACCAAAATCAAGTTATAAAAATCATATCCTTAAATCTTCAAACCAATAAGTTTCAAATCGATATATCTAAAACAATTCTTAATTAAATATATTTCCAAACCAAATTTAAATCCTCTTTAATTTAGAACTTATTTATAAAATAATTTCAATATCCAATAAAACCATATATATATCTTGTCAAAACCATAGAATTCTTTTTCAATTTATTTATTTATATATATATAAACCAACGGTGTCTGTATATAATTTTATATCCTATGGTCAAGTGATATGGATATTTGTCATTTCAATCTGCAATTTAAAATAAAAATACGGTTGTATATCATTTCAAATCGCAATCCCGAATTAATTAAAATAAATCCATAACGAATTTGCAGATTATAATGATATAAAATAAAACGTCCATTCATCCATCATCAAAATCACACATCCATTACAATTATCATCCAAAACAATCAATCGATATCAACATAGAACAGATAATGAATAACAGGTATTTACTGAAAGTACATTCAATAATAAATTAAATAACAATTTTATCCAAATAAATTCAAATAACTGAGATGATGATTCAAAATATGCCAAATAGTCATAAATAAATTTCTAATCACATTATAAATCAATTTAACAAACATAAGAAATTTAAGAAGTTGTGAGTGGGTTAAAACACTCACCTTTTGAATTTAAATCGAATTTAAATCCAATTTAAACCTAAAATTTAAACAGTCTCAGAATCCGCCTAAGCCAGCGTCAAAATGTCAGGAATTCCAATACAAACCTAGCGGAGACAACCATGTGCAAAAATGACCTCGTATGTTAAAGTTATGCTAGTTAGAACGTTAAGCGATTTAAATTAGAATTTATAAAATATTAATAATTGAAAAAAAGCACGTCACCTCTATTTTCTGTGCGTCCACGAACACTTTAGCATCGTTCCAGGCAATACTCGACCAAACCCTAATGTAGCCGCCGCCAAATATTCAACTTTGACCATGAACGCAAGCCAAACTCGACCCCAAATCGCAGCACCGCCGTCACCACTGCCTAGCCTACGCCAAGCCGAACGCGTAGACCCCCACCTCGAGCCTCTCGGCCCCTATAATCGTCGCGCCGCCGTAGGGAAATGAAACCCTAAGTGAATTTTTTCGACCGATCTAACCGATGAATTGATGAACCATACACGCCGATGAACACTGCAAGGCCCTCTCTATGCCGTGGTATTGTCGATTTGATGATCAGGTGAAGTTCATCGTCGAGCGATGAACGGCCGAAAACAGATCAACGATTTCTGGCCACACCACTGAAACCCAGATTGAAACATGAATCATATATTTGGCTTGCGCTCGTCGAGAGCTTAAAATCCATATATAATTCGATATATATTGAGGAATTTGTATTTTGAAGTAGAAATTTTTTTGATTTGCAATTGATTGTGAAATTTAGAGATTGTCTGCCGCTGAGAAAGAGGAGCAATTGGAATTGTACGTATAGGAAAATGAACATAAGAAATATGCGAGGGTTTATAACGAGGTATATATACGCAAAGCTTAAATTAAAATGGACCAGATTGATTTGAATCGAAAGTTGAGCGATAGATGGTCCGAAAAGCCCGTTCTGACTCCGGAACGTAAATGAGTCAACTCATATATCGAAATAGATGTTTTTAAATATTTTAAAATCAATGGAACAGGTTTCAAATCCAAATTCCATCGCATGAAGAAGTTATGCTAAAATTAAGTTATTACAAATTGATTTCAATTAAATTGATTTCGAGGCGTTTCGAGCCCGTACGATCAAACGACAAGCCCGATCGCTATGAAACTTGAAATCCTACAATAATTAACCGTTACGGATCCGACGAAACTAGTTTCGTCGAAATCCGAGTCCGTGGCCAAAATGGCTATTTTCTAGTTAATTAAATAAATTAATATTAATTAATCACTTTTCAATTTAAATTTTAATAATTTACAACTTCTATCAATTTTGATTTCTTAACCATTCACAAATAATTTAAACAAATTTAGCTATGGATTTAAAATTGATTAATTCCTCAATTTCAATATTAAATTTCAATTTCATTAAATTCAGAATTATGAATTAAAATTCCCAAAAATCCATTTATTAAATTTTTAACCCTTGTTATTCACATCTTTTATCACAATAAGGATGCAACTAGCATTGGTTCATGATTTATTACATTAAAATCTTCAAATTTCATCTTAATTTCACATTAACGTAATATCTAAATATTTAATTCCATTTATTTGCGATAAACCCAATTACTATAATTTAAATTCAAATAAATTAATAAATCCTGATTTTCATTCTTTAAATCAACCAATTGTCATATTATAAATGGAATTGACATTATGTTCAAATATCATCTTAATTTACATTAACATAACATTTAATTACATTTATTGAAATTTATTCCCCAATTTACTAAATACAATCAATTATAACCTTATAATTGTTTCCATTAATTGGGATTGCACTAATTATTTATCAACTTGCATTATCATTATTACCTTATAACTTTTTATTTCTTCCAATATTAAATAACAAGATTCATTAAATTAACAAATTAAATTATCGAAATTTTACGGCTAGTTACATGATCATATCGGGTATTTTAACTTGTTTAAATAAAAATTCAAATTATTTTCAAATTGTCACATATTCATCTTCATATAGGGCCAAAGTGGTCATTTTTGTGCATTTATTAAATTATGAAAATTAACTTGGAATTTTCTAGGTCGTTTTGTAGGAAATTTAGCGAATTTTACAAGTGGTTTCATGGAGATATATGCATACACAAGAGTGAAGAGAACAAATGAAGATGGAAATAACTCAAAGCCATGATCATGAGGACCCCACCCACCTACCTACCTTAATGAACAAATTAGAGCTAATGCACATGCTAAAAGGCCATTAATCTCTATGCACATTCAAATGATGATTATCTTATGCTAATGGTTACTTGGCCATCACACTTTCTATGGGGTAGTTTGGTAGTTTCCAAAAAATGAATTAGGGTTTTCAAACATGTATAAATACCCCTTATGCTTCATGTAACTCTCTTCCTCTTAGTTAGTTTTTAGCTTAGAAATAAAAGAAAATTTCCCTTTTCTTTTCATGGCTACTTAACCAATTCTTTTATGTAATTTTTTTACGCAACTTTAATACATTGCTCTTTTCTTTTCTTGTTTATTTCCTTTCATGATAGTAGTGTAGTTTGATTTTAATGCAAGTAGATTTGTTTTATTTCTTGTTAATTAGCTCTCTTTTCCTCTTCTTTTTCATTCGCGTTGCAAGCTACATTTGTGTTGATATGATAACATAAATGAGAGGCTAATTCCTTTGATTTATGGGTAATGAAGCCTCTAATCATGTAGCTTCAACGTTTTGATAATTATTGCTCTCGTTTTGTGGTTAATGAGAATGCATGAAGTGGTTTAATTGTTTTTGCTTTGAATTTGATATTCTATATTGTTGATACCAAATATGCTATGCTTAAACAATCACAAAATCCAAATTGCCTCTTCATCTAAATATGATTATGGCAAAGAAGTGAATGTTGAAATTCAAAATTGATGGCTTATATTTCTAAACAATAAATAATAGGTCATGCTTAAAATATATTTTGCTTTCAACTTTGTTGTCATATTTCATGAGATTTAAAAGTGTATTAGTGGTTGTGTTATGGTTTGATGGTTTATATTAGGCTAATTAATATCATAAATATATCATACTTATGATAAACAAACAACTAATTTCACTAATGACCAAAAGAGAGATCATAATTTCATATTTGGTTGAACTATATGATCTAGATAGCGGAATTATCCCTAAATTGTCATTTTATTCTCATAGTTTCCATTCACTTTTGTAGTTGTTAGTTTTGCAATTTTTAATAGTTAGCTTAAACATCTCAAATCTTGGTTGATTTGATTGAATAGATTTTTAAAATCTAACATTTCCCTATGGATTGACACGTACTCACCATCACGACGTACTAACTTTTATACGCCTTGATCTTTCGGTTATTTTTATTTCAAAATTCATTTGACTATTTTCTAACTCGATAGACATTTAGCCATACGAACAAGTATTTGGCGCCGCTGTCGGGAAATATTTTTGATTTTAATTTTCTATTCTTCGAATTAGTTTGTTTGATTTTTACTGTGTATGTGTTTACTGTGTTGCATTAAAAAAATTTGCTTGTGTTTGATTTTTGTTTACATATTGTGTTTGTGTGTTGTTTTTACTTCTAGTTGCATTTTGCATTTGATACTAAAAAAACTCCACAAACATTTCTCCATTGCATTTCATTTCTATTGTGCAAACTTGCATTTCATTTTACATTGCACCGCATTTTATTTTACAAACTTGCACATCACACTATTATATTACTGTGCATAGCATAGTGCAAATCTGCACTTTTGCCAATCTCTACAAACCTCTCTGATCATCATCAACTTGCTGCCATACAAGCTTCGTACAAACTCCATATTGCCAAAACCGCTCATCACATAACAACTGCTATTCATTGACCACCACATCGATGCATAAACCTCCTCACAACACTCTTCATATCACTTCAACCCATTCATTCAACCCATTCATCTGCCTTTCATTCTCTACATTCCCTCCTCTACTAACCACTGACCAAATACTTCAACCCATTGTGCCACAGCCACCTCCTTCGACTACAAACCATCATTGCATACACCTTCTACTGTTTCAGACTTCATAGCCACTGTTATCATATTGGCAACAGACCATACTGCCTTGATTCAACATTGCCAAAAACCCATAGCACCAGTTTTACCATTCAATTCCCACACACTTGCTACCCACCACTGCTAGCTGCTAACAGTTCGACAATCACCGGGCACAGTGTTGCCAGCCCCTCCCTCATTTCCAGTCACCATACAACACAATACTCTCTGCCAAACCACTTCATACAACCAGACCACCCCTCAACATCCGCCATTCATCATAATCTTCACATATAATTTTCAATCATTCAACCATCACCAACCACAACTGCAGCCACACGTACCTTATCACCAATGGTAAACACATACGAACACCTTCACTACTGCCTAACTAAACACACGACACTCATCAACACATACTCACAATCATTCAAACATTCAAAGCTCCCCTTCATACATCCATCTCCAAGCAACTACTACCATAAGCAGACTTCTGTCCAACTACCCACTGCATATCCCTCTTCCACCATAATCACCTTGCCTACTGCCTGTACAAACATTCAGCAACCCACTGACATAACTACCACTTCCAAACTTCACAACAAACTGCCATATACAACTTCAACAACACTACTTCAGACCGCCTTTACCAAAAAAACACCTTCACCCAATTGACTGCAGCACTTACCAATTTCTTCTGCAGCCATCAGTACGACAAAGTACAACTACACCCTACCAACAACCCTGCACATACACTTCACAACATAAACTCCTTCCCTATGCCTTACCTTACTTAACTGTCACTGGTACAAACCAAGCTTACTGCAATAAAGCATACCTCCTCTATCAATCGCTCAAATCGAAGTCGATACCCAAGCGCGACATCGGTAAATTCTTCCATCACCTCACACACCATAATCATCCACTGTGCCTCCCTAAAGCAATAAAATCCTTGAACACAACTTCAATTCGATTTCCGACCCCCTATAATCGAACACCACAACCATCAAATAATCCTGAATCGACTTCAAAAAAAGGGAAAAACTTGGATTTGCGAATTACAATTCGATCTGGGTGCAAAAATTGGTTTTAGAATTAGGGAAATTTGATGAGTTTGAAAACAGTTTAATTTCGTTTATTCGATTGAGAACGTGGGAAAGTAAGAGTTTGGAAACTTAAGAATTGGTTATAGAGTTTATTTTTATTTTGGCAAGCATATATTCCCACCCGTCATTTTCTCTTCTCACCCCGCACTCCGTTAATTACTCTTCCCACCACATTCAATTCTATTACTACCTCTTCTGTCTTTAAACGCATATTCTTTCTTCAAAACCCTAGCCTGCGTCAAACCCTAATTTGCCGATCAAAATAGTTCGAAGCAAGTCGTCGTCGCGTCATGGAGAAGGAAAGAAGGAGCTAGCATCGGCACGGTATGATTTCTTTACTCGAATTCACGATTCGATGTTGCATTTGATTCGATGTTTGTGGGCGAACTACGAAATCCAACGCGAACGAGGTTGTTGTATCAAACTCGTCCGCCTCGAACGTGGTTTTGACAACAGCCACGTTGTGACCGGACGAGCTTGGCTAAGCATTCTCGTTCGTGTTGGTGGTTAAACTATGAAATTCAACACGATCGAGGAACCCTAGTGGCAATCCTCCTTCGGCCATGACTGTCGAGCCTTCCCAAATCACGTTCGAATGACTCGATTTCAAATTTTTTTGAAAATTTCGCAGCCTTTGTCTCCATTGAACCTGACCCCTGTCTAAAGCTAAAAAGATTTGTGCTAAAAATTAACATAACCAAACGTCATTTTTTTTTAATGCATTTGGTAACAGTTTGCATATGGATTTACATATGCTCCTTTAAATAGTTTACATTTGTTTGCATATGGATTTACATATGGATTTGTTTGCCGTCCTTACCGGTATCGCTCTTATCTTTTTTTCTTTGATCTTTGGAACATTGAGGCAGTGATTTGCATTCTTTCATAAGTATATACAGAATCTCATTTTTTTCCAATTTTTGTTTTTAGTAACTGTATTAAGAATTTGACCGAGTAGCTGTATTAAGTATATACAGAATCTCATTCAATGTTAACAAACATCCATGTGCACAAAATACCATAACCAAACGTCATTTTTTTAAATGCATTTGGTAACAGTTTGCATATGAATTTACATATGCTCTTCTAAACAGTTTACATTTGTTTGCATATGGATTTACATAGAAATTATTGACAGTATGTAAAACAGTTTACATTTGTTTGCATCATAGTTTACATATGAAATTAGTAACAGTATTTGAAATTTATAAGTCGTATATATAACAGTTTGCATCATAGTTTACATATGGATTTACATATGCTCCTCTAAACAGTTTACATTTGTTTACATCATAGTTTACGTATGAAATTATTGACAGTATTTGAAGTTTATCAGTCGTATATAAAACAGTTTGCATCATGGTGTACATATGGTTTAAAATTTGTTTTGTTGCTGCAGAAAGTTCAAAAAAACCAACACGCAATCCCTTAAGGGCTTCCGAAAGAAATCGACGCATGAAAGCGAGAAATCCAGACACTACAACTCAAACAGAGGAACAAAATCGAGACGAGCATGTTATTCAAGAGTGAATTGTTGAGCATGTTATTGAAGAGCAAAATTTAGAAGAGCATATTAACGAGCTACCTCCACAGCCTGTTCAAGAGCAACCTCCACAACATGTTGAAGAGCATCTTACGCACGAAGATATCGGTGGTTCTAGTGGTACACAAAATACATCTTTCGGTGGACCGAGAATAACCGATGTGATTAGCAGCTACGATACCCACGTTGCTTCATTGATACGAAATGGCAAGGTATATTTTACAATATTCTATTAAATAAATTATATATCACAATAGTGTAATATACTGTTAAGTTGTCTTTTAGAAACGAGACACACTGTTATGTGTAAACCATGGTACAAAGATTTAAATTGGAAAATACCAAGTGATGCAACAATTTTTAAAGGATATTTGGAATCTTCCGGATTATTTTCTCTAGTAGAGACATGTTATAGCTCGGTAAATAAAGTACTTATATCTTATTTTGTTGAGCGTTGGTATCCGGAATCAAATACATTTCACCTACCATTCGGTGAGATGACTATAACATTAGAAAATGTTGCCTCCCTACTACATATTCCGGTTGAAGGATTACCAATACAAACATATAATTATTCCCAAAATGATATTACTAATTTGGTTGTCAATAATTTGGGGATAAGTGATATTGAAGCAAAAAATACCATGAAGGACAGTATTGGATACAAATTGCCTTATACTAAATTGTATTGAATTTTTGATGGAGTCTGCGATGATTGAGAAGGAGAAAAAAATTAAACAATCTGCTCGTGCATATCTACTGTATTTAGTGGGCAATATATTATTCGTTGATAAAAGTAAGTCTCATGTGTCCGTACATTATTTAAACCAAATTGGTAATTTGGATGAAGTTCGTAATTATTCTTGGGGTTCGGCAACTCTATGTTGGCTATATAGGCAGCTAGGTCTTGCGAGTAGAATTGAAGTGAAACTAGTTGCTGGATTTATCGGATTGTTGGAATCATGGATGCATGAACATTTTCAACATCTGCATCCACCAACCAAAATGTATAATGAAAGTTCACCAAGAGCGGCCCGTTGGAATCCAGCAAACGATTATCGTGCATCGCATAAGGAACTTAGGCTGTATCTTGATAACATTCAAGAACATGAGGTGTGTTATTAGGCTTGAATCATTTGAATTTTTTTAATTCAAGTTATAATAACTGCATTATTTTTTTTTACAAATTCCTGCAGGTAGTCTTTGACCCTTACATGCATGCAAGACAATTCCATCCTTTTTCGCAAATTGCTTGGTATTCTAGTTGCTTATTATGCTTAAATGTGGTAGAACCATATCACCCCACCCGGGTTTTGCGGCAATTCGGAAGGGTTCAAAACATTCCACAGCCTATTATTCAATCAACTAGTAAAAACACTCATCGTGGTGCTACGGCTTCAACGTATAAAGTGCTTTACGAGTTTGTGGAAATATTTGGAATGAGTGGCCAAATCATGTTGTTAGTGCACAATATCGTTCCATTCTTTTGCGTGAATCCACTGAAACGGTGACAAGTGATTATTTTGATTGGTATTACTCACGCACCGTGTTAAAAGTTCATCCGGTTAATGAACAAATTATTCACCGTAGCAATCGACCTTCGTACGATCTATACACGTAAAAGTCAATATATTATTCTTTTATATCTGATTTTACAATAATAACTTATTATTGATTTCCACTGAAGAGCTATGAAGAGCTTAATGACGTGATTAGTGAAGGCGTAACACTGGCTTCATCACAACCGGAGACTTCACGTTTGGCTTATCTTGGTAGAATCCGCAAAGCCCTTACTAAAGCTAAAAAGGTTTATGCTCGTTTTGTTAAAAAGGATGATTAGTTTTAGGTAGTGGTTTTCAGTTAATGTACTTCTTGTTGTGGAACTATTTCAGCTCTTTTTGTTGTTTAATTGGATGGTTATTTTGTAGTCTATGGATGGTCAATTTGTAGTTTTCAGTTAATGTAATTCTTGTTGTGCTCGTTTGTTAACAGATGTTGCTTCTACCGTGAATACAGTTTGCTTATTTCAGTGAAAAGTTTGCTTATACTGTGTCTACAACTGATATTGTGTCTACAACTGATCTTGTTTTGCTTCCCTTGTTCATAGTTGTTACTTGTTTGTTAATTGTTCACTGATATGAGAAATCCATGTTATTGAATCAGAAGTTTCTATTGAAACTATATTTGATTGGGTTTTCATGACTGAAACATGCTGTATTTTCAACTTTGTGGTTATTGCGAATCTACCTATAGCTGAGAGCAATACACCTATAAACGAGGTGGTAAGGAAGACAATGTCAAATAGGAACGAGGGCAATACACCTATCACGTCTAATATTAACTCTATTCTTACGTAAACCTCGTTATTGGTCTGATTCCTATTGGTTGAAACTCTCGGGTAAGGCTGAAAATTCTTGACCCTGTATAGAACGAGGACAACGTGCTAATAACGTTCGTCCTTTGCTAAACTAACCTTTATACATCGTTTGGCTTATACGTTGTCTCCATAGATGACCATGTAAAACATGGATTTTGATTATATGCAATCCTCGTTTGCATTTTCGTATTCGCTATAAACAACTCTCCGGTAACATTTGTTATCAATACCCTGTATGAAACGACACCTACATACAAAAGACGTTAATTATGAACGATATTTGCTAAACATCATTGTCAATGCCACACGTGGCCAGCATTAAGTACAACGTTTTTTCTGAGCGGTATATCTATGGTAGCCACGTTTCCATTTGACGTAAAATAAATGTTGATCTCGTTCACTAGCAATTTTTTGATGAGGAAAACTCTCGGATTTTGTTGATTTTGAAGACCCTGCATACAACGAGGGTAACATGTAACTAACGTTTATCTCAAGCTTTATTTTTTCCAAAGACCTCGTCCGCTTCTAGCGTTATTTCATTTATGGTTAACGTAGTCTATTAACGCGACTTCTTTATATACCACGTCTGTTGTACTGCAATCAACAATTTATAATAGGTACTGGAGCAGTAAGACAGAGATAGCATATACAAAACACAAATTCAATTTCAAAACAACAATTTCAATTCAAAGTTACTACAACAATTTCAAATCTTGTACAGATGTTTATCAATGATATTCAACATTTTTGTTTTCAAACCATTTTAACTTAGAATAACATGGTAATAATTTTCTCACGTAGCCATATTTTCATAGTCTTCCATCATCCTCCATTCTTCTCTTCTAGCTCGTAATATATGCTCCCATTGTTCTGCTTCAACATGACGATTATTAAACCAACTGGTGTATACTGGTGGTACCGGATGGTTCGTTTGTAAGACGGCCTATACAAATAAAAGAATTTCATTGTAATTGTAAATCCTTCATCTATTTGTTGAAAATAAAATGAATAATGCATAATACCTGGACAAAATGGTCATTGTTTACATGAACAATCCCTAGTTCACGACGATACAATTGAGATGGAATTTTTCCTCTTAAAGGTGGTATAGTCAAACTCATACTGTTACTGATACTAAAAACGACAATATTATATTTCATAGCTATTATGTATCCAATCTTGGGCATAATCATCCATTTACTTGGTTCGGCACCGCCAAATTTGTGATTAAGCAAATTTAGCAAATAGGTGTTCTACCTTTTTCAATAAACACTTGTTCATACATCTCTTGATGTTGTTCAAGTTCTTCCATTGATTCCTTACGGACTTGCCACCATCCATCCTCTCCTAATCCTAAGAAAGAAGCAACACATCTAAATCCACAATTACCATCCATGCTCACGTCTACAATTTCTTCGATATAAGGCTTCCACTCTTTTGGTATGCAATTTTCATACACACCTAAATTTATATTTTTAGGTCTACGGACAATCAATTTTTCTTTCTTTGTCGAAATACAAGGATCAACCTTTTGTATTTTAGCTACACTACTTTGGGTTGAAGCACATTTACCTAGCTCAAATGCGGTAGGAAACCGTTTTGTTGAAGTATCAATTTTATTATGAGATCGTCCTCGGGTTTTGACTTTGCTAATCGGAGATGCAAGAGCTGACGTTTGCGGATAAACAATCTCTTTTATTTTCTTATACACTTGCATTTGATGCGGTGATTCCAATTTCATAACTTCATTTAGCATTTCGTCAAGCTTTTTCTTCATATTGAAATCTCATTTCTCTCCCATTTTTATAATATGCAATCTAGTCTAATGAACATGAATCAAATCCAAAGGTATTTCTACATTTCGACCGAGATTTGCTAACGTATGAAAGCATGGAAGTCCTTGTGTCTTACGAACAACACATCTGCATAACTCATCATCTACAATTTCATAAGAATTTATCTGTAGAAGCTCGGATTGAATTAGATCCAATGCCGCAAGAGAAACAACACCACGTAAATTTTTAAATTCTTTTTTATGATAAACATGATCTACTTTTAAAAGACTTGTTTCAAGTGAAGCTCTTAGCTCAGTAAACGATAGTTCAAGCAGTGAATGCGTGCTCTCGCATGCTCTTTCGAAGTTGCACTGACTGGTGGCTAAATGTTTTTTCAATTTAGCATGTGCGGCCTCAGCTCTAAAAGAAATTAGTTATTAAGTTATTGTTATAAAAAGATCTATCGTAAATAAAGAAACAAAAAAGTAATTGTCTTACCTATTTGATGTGTAGTTGCCAAAGTGCATAAAATTGTCAATCCAAGCACGTACAAATCGATCTTTCCATGTATCAAGCCAATTTTCAGTAATATATTGTAATAGCTTTGGGTACTCATTATACTGGACATGCAAATCTTGTAAATTATTGTTATATTGCTCAATATTTCCGGACTCACATAAATTTTCCCAATCTTGAAAAAATTGTTTTTTTACTTCTATTTTTATACCCGTAACTCTTCTTTCAATAAAAGCAAGAATATTTTTTTCGATATGCCACTTGCACAGGATATGAGCTGCTTGAGGAAAAACAATGTTAATGGCATTAATCAATGTTATCTCCCTATCTGTGATAATGACACTTGGCATTTCTACGTCGCAATCAATTATTACCAATTGAAGACGATTTAAGGCCCAAAAATAGTAATTTTCCCGTTCTGATACGAGATATGCAATAGCAACACAAAAGGTTTGATTAGTTGACATAACATCGACAATCTCCAACAATGACATTCTATATTTGCTTGTTTTGTAAGTACAATTCGTAACAAGAAGATGTGGAAATGTTCTTAGCAAGTCTATACCGTAGGATGAGCCCAAAATATGTCAGTAATTATATCACTTCCGTCTAAGATATTACGATGCCATTCGAAGTAATTTTTTTACTTAAGCTTGCTTAAGAGTATTGTATTTGAGAACGACCCGCTCTATTCATTTTCTTGTGCCTAGAAAGCACATTATATACCGTTTTAATTGTTGTACTGTTGGATGGATCATTTTGTTTTATACTGTGCAAAATGGCTTTTGGCTTCACCAGGTTTTTGTACATTTTAACGGCTAATTTTTTTTCATCCTCCTTTAATCGACCAATAAAAGAGTGACCTTCCGAACTGTAAAGTGCACAATGATTATGAACACCACATATTATTTCTAATTTCCAATTCTCTGAATTATGAAGTTTAACGCCTTTCAAACGAAATGGACAATTGCACTTTTTTGTACTTGTTAATCTAGTATTAGATTTCTTGCCTTTTTACTCTTTATATACTCCACTTCTCTCACATCCAAATATAATTCTATGATTTCTATCGCTACTGTTAATATCAGATTTTAAAACTACCACTACCATTGCATTCCTTTTAGTCATAGAATCAATCCATTCATTCATTTTATATCTATTTGGAAATACCTTCATACAATAAAAAAAAATTCAATATAGAAAATGAGTTAATTTACAAAATAGTAAAATAAATTACACACATCATATGTTGTGAACTCATTGCTATAATCCATGACAATTTCTTCATCTTCTTCAGCCACCCACCCAATCTACAAAGTAAAAAAATGGACGTAGTATTTAACGGACAATGTTTTCGTCACTTCCTAGTATATGGTAAACTAGGTTTTGAGCAATTTCTAGTGTATATGGCACTATGACTATGTTAGTTTCTTGTATAATAGCAGCTATGAAGAAAACATACCTGATTCTATTGTATATAATTATCTGTATTGCTCGTTTCCTCCTCCATGTCAATTTCAGCAGATGGAACCAGGTGTAAGAAAGACGAAGATGAAAAGACACAGTAAATTGAATAAGATACCTATTTAACATTTAAAGGGTATAATTGGAATAAAAAATTTAAAATTTTACCCGGGGTGTGAAGAGAAAATGCCAGGGAGTTAATAGACGGACCCTTTTATTTTTATTTTGTTTCTTCTAGTGGGCTGGTGGGCTTCTTTTATTTATTTGTTTGTTTATTTTTAATTTCTATTGTGTTTAATTCCATTCTCCCTTTGTTCCTTAATCTATTTTTTCTAAACAAAAAAAGCTTGCTCAATTTGTTTGGTCGAGTTTGTTTTTAGTTTAATTTTTTTCTTAGCCTTAAAAAAGTGTTTTTTTAATCTGGTTCATTTTAATTTGTTAAAAAAACTGTATGTATATCTTCGTTTTACCTTTCAGGTTGCATAAGCAGAAGGACTGCGTTGCTTAGCTTGCCAAAAAAAATTGCTTGCTCGCTTATAAAATTTTTTTGCTGTTTTTTAACCCCTATCTATTGTTTTTATTTGTCTTGCATCATTTTTTGCTTGCATTTAAAAAACCAAAAAAATTCGTAGTTGCATTGTTAATACACTTTTAATTTCCACTTTGCATTTCATCGTAGAATTTTGTTCATAATAATGGTTAGAAACAAATAACGATTAGTTGTATATTGACAAGTTGTCTTCTTTGAACAATTTAATTTCTCGGTGTCTAGGCCACAGCAGAGCAATAATCAGTTATAAATATTACGGTGATCCGTAAATATTATACTGGTTGTTTTTCTAAAGGTATTTAAACCTTCGGTTGCATTGCTACAGTGAGTCGTGGTGCACCGATAAATCCTGCCCGTTACCTGCCCGAGAACTATCTTGTTGATTTAAAACGAAGTGTGATTATACAATTTTGGGTCAGGAGCTAATTTATAACTAAACCCCTGTATTCGTTTGGTTGCATTAGTTCATGCATATCTAAAAAATAAAAAAAAATCAAAATCCAAAACAAAAAAATTGTAAATATAACTTAACTTTGTTTTTAAATCCTTTCTTTTGAATATTTTGTAATAAAAAACAAAAATCCAAAAAAAGTTACTTAGTTTTTTTTAGAAAATCAAAAATCCAAAAAAATATAAAGTATATCCAAAAACAAAAAAAATTAAAAAACCAAAAATAAAACAAAATCGAATTTTATTTTTAAAAAAAAATATAAATTCTTTGTGAATACTTTTCCTTTATAAACAAAAAAACCCAAATGCATTCTTTAAAATGTCTGAATCACCATATTCACATGAATTCTACGATAGTTGTGATAATCCATATAATTTCACATCAAATTCTTATGGATATTTCAATAACTATTTTTTAAATGACTCAAATTTTGAACCACAAAATTTTCAAAATGATCACCAACCTTCAAATCTTGAAAATAACATTTCGTCTTTACTTGAAATCTCTACACAACAAAGTCAAATGATAAATGATTTGTGTAATTCTTATTTATGTGATAACACAAGTCAAAGTCTTCAAACTAATCAATATTTGAATTCACTTGAAAATGCAAACGTTTCGAGTATAACCCATGCCAATTTAATTTCGAACTCCAAAATGGATTTCAAAACCAAAAAAAAATGTGATCCACTTTTCAAATACTTTTTGGCAATGGTAATAATCTCAACCATGATACAAGTGAAAAATTTTGTTCTCAACAAATCCAAATTGAAAATTCTCAAGTTAATACTATAAATTGGATTTTGTTCAACAAATGGACAAAATCTACAATGATCACATGGAATTGTTGTTCGAAACATATATGAAACAATGTGAGAAACAAAACTAAATCCGAACATGTGACGAGTAAAACAATAATCCATCTTTTACCAAAATAGACAATTTTCAAATAACAAAAACGAAAATCTTAATGAAGTTGTTGAAAAAAGGGTAGTTGTGTTGGATTTCAATTCTTTGGAGGGTAAGAAACTCGATTTAAATTTTGATCTTCCTTTTTTCGATTTTGAAAATTTGAAAACAACAAATTTGGATTTTAAACACGATACATGTAATAAAGTAGTTGATAATTCAATAAAGGAAGACAAATTCAATGAATACGATTTATTTGGACTTTTCGAAAATGAGTTGTTAAATTCCGAAGGGGAAGAATTGAATCACCATTTTAATTTTGAAAATTTTGTTGATGTTGAGCTTAACTTTAAGTTTGGTGAAAATAAGATTGAATTTCAATCGATTGTTTTATCAACTCTAAAATCATTGAAAATAAAACAACTCATACTATTTTCAACAAAACGACGTTCGTTTTTCCAAATCCATATTCAACTTCGAATTCTATTGTGGTTCGATTTTCTGAGCTTAAGTAGCGCCTCACATACTTGACGAGACAAATTAATCGGTCTTTGGAAAAATGATTTATTTACTTTTCGACGTATATTTTCTGATCTCGTGTAAATACCCTTCGTTTTCATGTAAATATAGGTCATTTTTTATTTTTGTTTTATTTTTCTCCTTCCATTTGGGTTGACCGTGGGGACATAGTCAATATCAAGTGTGGCGGGGAGTCTCATCTTCATTTTTAATTTTCTCGTTTATTTTTACATTTTCTTCCCAAAACTTAGAAGAAAAAAAAGGTCAAAGCATTTTCGATTTATTTTTAAAGAAACACTATAGGATAAATATATGGTTTTGGTTTATTAAATTGAAAATTTTGAAAATTTATTTGTCTTAACAAAAACAAAATTGAAGTTTGATTACAAATAACAATAGTTTAACAAGCATATAGGTAGGTTCATGGTGATAATTATGAATTGTATCCAAATTGAAAATCTTTGTTTAGAAAACTGGTAAATTTAAAGTAAAGGATATAACATTTTTTTGCCTTCTAAGTTAAATAGTGCTAAGATGGTTTTGCAAAACTCTCTTTAAAAAGACAAAAAAACCAAAAAACAATATATATATATATATATATATATATATAATTTTTATTAACACCTAGAGTCGTGTGTTCACACTCGTGTGTTCACTCGTCATGCTCTGTACCCTTCTCACATAAGCCCAAAAGATTGTGCACGATCGGTATATCCGGCCTCAGTTTACCCGAGTTTGGTGTAAGTATATAAAAATTCTTTTACTAATAACACCTACAGTCAATAAGTGTTCACACTTGTGTATTCACTAACCACACTCTATATTCCCCTCATGTAAGCTCAAAAGGCAGTGCGTGGGTGATAAATCTGGCCTCAGTTTTACTGAGTTAGGTATATGTAAATATTGTTAATATCGATAAAATTTTCAAATAAGAGAGAGTAAGAAATTGAAATCCAAGCACTATTTTTACTTATTTGATTTGACTTGTTATTGAAAAGAAATGAAAATACCACTTTGATAAATTTTGATAATCAGCAAAGGATCCATTTCATAGTTACACTTTGTTATCATCTGAAATAACGTGTTAAACTACAGTCTATTTGTTATGATAACTTCGTTTTTATTGGATATTTTGACAGGTAAATGACTAAAATTTTCAAGATAATAACCAAAATCTATATTTAAATTATTCGTGTTAATTTAAAAGTAAATCCTTCATTTGTAAATATTTTCAAAAACTTGCATTCATCCCATTGGAAATAAATCTTGCATTTTGTAAATATTTTCACTTTGCATTTGGATTTTGTGGGTAGTATCCGCTGAAACCCTCACAAGACAACACTCGTCCTATTGGGGACACCCAGAGGTTTAATGGCTTGTTGTGTATGCTCAATGCAATCGTGCTCCATATGAAAACGGATTTATCTTAGTTTTAGTTTATTCGAGAACGAATAAAAAGATAAGTCTAGGAATATTTGATATGCACGTAAATGTGCATATTTTTATCACCATATTTATAATATTAAGATTAAATAAATGATCATACTAGGTATTTTAAATTGGTTAAATCGAAATTCAAATTATTTTCAAATTGTCACATATTCATCTTCATATAGGGGCAAAATGGTCATTTTTGTGCATTTATTAAATTTTGAAAATTTACATGGAATTTTCTATGTTGTTTTGTAGGAAATTTAATGATTTTACAAATGGTTTCATGAAGATATACACATGCACAAGAATGAAGAGAACAAATGAAGATGGAAATAATTCAAAGCCTTGATCATGGAGGACCCCACCTACCCGCCTAGCTTAATGAACAAATTAGGGCTAATGCACATGTTATAAGGCTATTAAAGCTTCATGCACATTTAAATGATGGTTATCTAATGCTAATGGTTACTTGGCCATCACACTTTTTATGGGGTAGCATGGGTAGTTCCCAAAAAATGAGTTAGGGTTTCCAAACATGTATAAATACCCTTTATGCTTCATGTAACTCTCTTCCTCTTAGTTATTCTTTAGCTTAGAAATAAAAGAAAGCTTTTCTTTTCTTTTCATGACTACTTAGCCAATTCTTTTATGTAATTTTTTTTGCAACCTCAATATATTGCTCTTTTCTTATTTATTTCCTTTCATCCTAGTAGTGCAGTTTGATTTTAATGCAAGTAGATTAGTTTTATTTCTTATCAATTGGCTCTCTTTTCCTCTTCTTTTTCATTCATGTTGCAAGCTACATTTATGTTGATATGATAACACAAATGAGAGGCTAGTCCCTTAAATTTAGAGGTAATGAAGGCTCTAATCATGTAGCTTCAACATTTTGATAATTATTGCTCTCCTTTTGTAGTTAATGAGAATGCATGAAGTGGTTTAACTTTTTTTGCTTTGAATTTGATAGCCTACATTGTTGACACCGATTAAGTCTACTTAAACAATCACAAAACACAAATTGCCTCTTCATTTAAATATGATTATGGCAAAGTAGTGAATGTTGAAATTAAAATTAGATGGCTTATATTTATAAACAATAGTTAATAGGCCAGCTTAAAATAGATTTTGCTTTCAACTTTGTTGTCATATTTCATGAGATTTAAAAATGTATTAGTGGTTGTGTTATAGTTTGATGGTTTATATTGGGCTAATTAATAGCATAAATATGCCATACTTATGATAAACACAATAATTAGTTTCACTAACGACCAAAAGAGAGATCATAATTTCATATTTGGTTGAACTATATAATCTAGAGAGTGGAATTATCTCTAAATTGCCATTTTATTCTCATGGTCTTCATTCACTTTTGTAGTTGTCATTTTTGCAATTTTTAGTAGTTGTCACAAACATCTCAAATCTTGGTTAATTTGATTGAATAGATTTTTAATGTCTAATATTTCCATGTGGATCGACCCGTACTCGCCATGTACTAACTTATGAACGCCGTGCGGTTGGGGTTATTTTTATTTCAAAATTCGTTCGACTATTTTCTAACTCGAATGACATTTAACCGTACGAACAAATAGATCGCCGATACATTGAATGGAAAGCACGTTACTCGAATATACAAGCAGACTCAAACTCAGAGCAAAAGCGAAATGTGCAGCTGCACGCAACTCGAGGCTGACCCCTACTCGTCATTTACTTCAATGTGCTTCTAAGCCTGATCTTTGGCCATTCATAAATAATCGCTCAAATCATTTGGAGCCCTTCACTATCGACATAATAATTCATGGCAAGACTCCAGTAATCGACCAGAGTAACCATCATCATTGATCATGTGATGACCCGGAATTTTGGCAATAGCAATTTGATAATCTTTATTTAAATTATTTAAATTTGGCAATAATAATTGGTAATCTTCTTTTACAATCTTTTAAATTGGCAATACTGGTTTGATAATTTTCTTTTGTAATTATTTTAATTTGTCAAATTTATCTTTTCTAAAGCTAAAAAGATGTTGTCTAATTATAACATATATATATATATATATATATATATATATATATATATATATTACGATTGGAAGTTTTGTTTTAAATCCAATATAATAATTTTCAAAACTTAATATAAGAATGCTGTCTAATTATAATATATATATATATATATATATATATATATATATATAAACACAATGTGATAGGAAGTTTTTGGTTTGGATTTAATATAATAATTTTTCAAAATTATTAAAGTTAATTTGAGAACGCTAAAATAATATCCATATATATATTTATTTATTAACAATATTTTGGCTAGAGTTTAAAATAGAATTTAATAAAAGGTTTAAAATATTCTTTCTTTTTAAATATCTCATGAACTAAGTATAATTTGTGTGTGTGTGTGTATATATTAATAAAATCATAAGTAATTTATAAAAACATATTAAACATAAGTACTTAATAGAATCAGGGTTTAAACATAAAATACATTGTTTTGACATTTGTAAGATAATTAAAACATGCATTAACATTTGCAAGCTTAATATAACTTGAAATAACAAGTGGCAAAAATATTGTTCTTTTAATTGAAATATATATGAAAATAATAAGAGATGAGAAACCAGGCTTCATTTTTCTTCACTTCTCAATTCTTCTTTCATTTTCAAAACTAAAATAAGAAGAAAATAAAATCAATCAACAGCCTGTTTCCAGTTTTAGCCTGGGAAAAGATCAACTCAACTAAATTTAAATCAACTTCAAGATTCAAATTCAACCTCAGTTTCAAGCTGAGCTAATGAAGATTCAGTTTAAAATCGACTTCAGTTTCAAATCGAAATGAAGTTCCATATCATCTCAAATCAACTTCCAGATCAAAAGTTTAAAACTGTTCCTCTATTTTCAAATTCTCTGGTGAGCAAACACCTTTTAAAATCTAAAATATGTGTTTATACCTTGATGTTTTTGCTTAATCTGTGAAGTAATTTTGTAGATATGATCTGCATGGATGTTTTTAATTTAGTATATAGTTAAAAATACTCTGTATATTGTGTGCATATATATATATATATATATATATATATATATATATATATATACTGGCCTTTGATGTTTGCACACTCTCAAGAACAACATATAAAAATTCATATCTTCCTACCCAGGCAAATTCAAGCTTTGATCTCTAAAAAAGAAAACGTTTGTAACATTTTGATTTCATTTTTAAAAATATTTCCAAGTGGAAATATATAGAGAAATCTTTTTAAATGAGAAAAATCAATGATCATAATTTCAAATTTTGATTTTACAACTTGATTTGTGCATGCAAATAATGATTTTTGATGATGGTATCATGATTTTAAGTATGTGAATGTCGAGTTATCTCGAGATGATCAATTTAGGGTTATTCGTCGAATTCCAACGAACGGCGTCGAGTTATAGGCCGTTCTTGTTGTCGAAGGTAGATTGAAGGTTAGAGATCATCAGAAAAATAGTGGAAGAATTTTAAGGTGGCCGTGGTGACCAGGCGTCGTCAATTTAGGGTTTGTGGTGTTGTTTTGGACGACGAGGTTGTCGAGATTCATGTGTCGTCGAGAGTGCATCGGGTTCGATCACATGTGGGGGGATTGACACGTGGGGTGATGACGCAGCTCTGGACGAGGCGGCGTGGATGCTGATGGTTGGGATCATCGTTGGCGAGGTGATTTGTCGTTCAGGGTTGAGTTCCAGATTGTATCGAGATGCTCAATTTTGATTCTCAGGCTAGTACGTCACACTGGGTGGTCGAAGTGTTTGTGTGGGTCGTCGGTGACTTCCTGAAGGCCTCGGCGAGGATCGGAGGTGGTCAGATTATCGGTGCAAGTGCACGCATGCACGTTGTATCTAGAAGTTGTAGTGGAGTTTGGGGAAGAAGGGTGTTCTCGTGTTTGGCTCGTGTCGATCTCGGAAGCGTTTGCATGTTGACTCGAGGTAGGTGAGTTCGCGTGTGTTGCTCGCGAGTGACTCGAAGATTTTGTGTTTTTCTCGGGTTTTTGCTCAAGAATCTCGAGTGTGGGCTCAGGTTTTAATGTGTAAGTAAATTCTGTAACCAAGTTTAAAAAAATAAAGTTTTATAAAAAGAAAAATGTTTTAAACAAGTTTAAAGTTTTAAAAGTTATTAAAATTATTTAGTTTTCAAAAGAATATTTAGCCAAGTTTTAAAAGTGTATTTAAGACGAATATGTTTTCAAAGCAATATAAACCAAGTTCCAAAGAAAATTTATTAGACAAGTTTTAAACAAGTTTTCAAAGATTTAAAATGTTAAAATAAATGTTTAAATTATTGTTTAAAGGTAATTATATTAGGTTAATTATGTCATTAATTCCTAAATGTTTTTCAAATGAATTTTACTGATGTAACAAAGAAGTGGTTAAGATAAATGTATCAATTTTAATCAATCAAAGAGTTTCAAATGATTTTTGTATAAATTAATTTCAAGCATTTAAATTAAATAAGAATTAAATGAGTGATTAATTAAGATAAGGAATTTATCTTTAATTAATTAAGGTTGTGATTAATTAGGGATAATTAATTAGTGAAATTAATTAAAGGTTAATCGCTTATCATAGTTAATAAGGGTTAATTAATTAACGTTAATAATCAAAGGATAGTTAATTATTTAATGTGATTAATTTAAGAATAGTTAATGAATATAATTACTTAAAGGATAATTACTTAATGAAAGTACTTAAAGAATAGTTAATGAATGTAATTAATGTAAGGATCATTAACTAGTAATTAAGGGATAATTGATTAATGTAATTAATTTAAGATAATTAATTAGTTTAATTAATTAAGGATTATCATTTATGAAATTGATTAAGTATAATTACTTAATGCAAGTAGTAAAGTATAATTACTTATGATATGAAAAGTAAAGTTAATTAAAAGAGAATCATTGTGGGTAGTAAATCTTCAACGGTCAAAAATGGCGTCTTCTTGCTTCGTGAAACATGTTACTGTAATTCGAGATCCTAATTCTTTCTATTGCATAGCGGTTCCTTCTTCTTTTCCCCAATATAACAAGCATTCGAATCTGGTCACCTGTAACACCGGCTTGCCAAAATCGTACGCCGATGCAGTCAAATCTGCTTCTTCCACTAATTTCGGCAACGCAGTAAATCCAAGAAAAATTGGATAGAAGGCAAGAGAGGAAAATCTTTCTGTTTCAGGTGTGGAGTTGATAATAATATTTCAAAACATTGTAGAGAAACAATTCGATGCTTCACGTGCGGGAATTTTGGCCACTGAAGATTTAACTGCCCTTCGAAAGTGAATCTGAGTAAATCTGCACTGTTTTCGTGGTTAACCACGGATTTCAGTTCGTCTTGAAATTTTTGATGCTAAAAGGTCTCTTGCTAGATAATCTTCGGCAGATGAGACAGGAGAGTTTAAAATATCTGGAAGAGCTGTTTACTCATTTTGAAGCCATTAATTTGCCAAACATTGGAAAGGGATACATCGCACGGTTTGGTGATTCAGAGATTCACTTTGGAAAATCAAGACCGAAGCATGCTCAAGCAATTCCAAGTTCCAGCCCTCCTCTTGCGGACCACGGATTCCAATTCATGCTTAAATTTTTGATTTTGAGAGGGCTACTGCTAGATAATCTTTGGCAGTTGAGAGAAGAGGGCATCGGTTATTTAGAGGAGATGTTCAGTCACTTCAACGCTGTTAAATATCCTAACTTTGGAAATGGTCAGAGTGAAATTTATGACGATTTTAATGAAAGTTCAGGCTGTTTGTGTTCATATACTGATTCTTCTGATTGCAATATATTTGTCAACTCGCTCAATTGCCAAGATTGTTTCTTCTATGTATTGCCAGAATGCCCTAAAGCCGTTGACCCAATGCTACTGGACCCTGATGTCTTTGCATTAACCGAGAAGCCGTTCTCCTTAAAAGAAGTAGGCTTTAATGACTCAGGAAAATGCGATGGGTCGGGAGAAAGTGGTTTTGTTCAGGTTATAAAGAAGAGAAGCACAGTTAGACTGAGTGAACAAGTTTTTTCGCAATATCCACCGACAATCCATTTGATTGTTTAGCACCCTCATTAATACCAGATGAAATGATATTGGTTTGCCCAGTGTCAGCTGATACAAACCCAATGTCACTGAAAAAAGCTGCAGGGGATCCTTTGAGATACAACAAGTTGCCTAATGAAGATGACAAGCCTGATGTAGGCGATGAAAGGGAAGGTGTTTCTCTGGTTTAAATTGATAACGAGATCTCACTAGATGAAGTGTGTGATTGTGACAAGGTGACACATGCAAATCACTCGGTGATGCTGGCTTCCGAAGTATTAGAGCAAGAGAATTGTGTAAGAAAGACCTATAGTGAGGGCCTGTATTTTTCGAGCATTATTACCGATGCTATTCCAGGTGGTGTCAGTGTGCACAGTTTGAATAGTGCTACCTTTTCGCATAGTGATCTTTCTGGTGATAGGCCAGATGTATTGCAATATTGTGCTGTTGATGCTTATCGTAATGAGAACTGTGTTTCTAGTTCGAGAGATAACAATGGGCTTGGTTTTGGGTCCAGTGTTAATAATGCAGATGCTGTTATTCATGTGAGCAGAGAAGTAGTTTCTGGGGCTTCTTTAGATTCAGGGAATACATTATTTGAATCCAATGGTGGGCGAACCAGGCAGCATGGTTCGTGTTCATCTTTATCTAAGAAAGGCAGGAGAAAGATGCTGGCTGCTAGTGGGTCAGTTAGACATAGCGCCAGCATCATAGGTAACCAGTCTCAGGCCTCAGGTGAGTTTCCTGGTTCGAGTGCCAAGAGCGGCACTTCGAACTCAGGCTCAGGTATGTGTCTCGATATAGGTAGTACGTATTCTTCGTACGCATTAGGTAACCTATCTGCTGCTGATTTTAGTAAGTTAGCTTCTGATACTTGTTTCATTTTGTCTGATGCCGAGTTAGATCGTGAGTTTATTAGATGTAGGGAGTTGGACAGGGCTAGATCTGTTGTTTCATGAGGATTATTAGTTGGAACATTAGAGGTTTACACGATTTAAATAAATGTGAAAAAGTTAGAACTTTTTTTAAAGACTATTCTATTGACATTGCTCTCCTTCAGGAAACTAAAATTGATTGCCCTAATTTTAGATTCTTTAGAAGATTAGGAGGTTATCAGTTGAGAAAATGGGCTTTTTTACCCATCTATTGGCGCTTCTGGGGGCCTAATGGTTGGTTGGCTTGATAATTATTTTAAACTCCTTCAATGTATTCCAAAAAAGCGTTCTTTACACATTATTTTTATTAATCTTGTTGATAATTCTTTTTTAAATATTTCTAACTTATATGGTCCTAATTCAAAAATTAATCGCCGAATTTTATGGAATGAATGCCTTGAATTTAGATCTTTAGCTCCGGGCTCTTGGATCCTGGGGGGATTTTAACGTTACTCGTTTTTTAGGAGAGCGTTCTCCTCGTGAAGGAGATTTCTCTGCCATGGAGAAATTTGATCATTTTATTATTAACTCCAATTTGATTGAAATCACTCTTTCTAACAGAGATTTTACTTGGAGTAATACTAGGGAATCCCCTTCCTTGGCTCTTCTGGATAGGTTCTTTGTTAGTGATGAGATTGAGGATGAATTTCCCATTTGCAAAAATTCTGGTTTGCCTTAACATACTCCGATCACTGTCCAATTATTCTTACTTGTGATAAGCATAGGGTAATTAACAGGCTTTCTAAATTTGAAAAAATGTGGCTTTTAGAAACTAACCTTTTCAATTTGGTTCAAAATAAATGGATCTCTTTGAGTTTTTATGATATTAGAAATAAAGATAACTCTGCTAAAAATTTTGTTTTAAAACTTAGAAACCTTAGAATTTTTCTTAAAAATTGGAATATAAATGTTTTCAGTAATATAAAAATTAAAAAAGATAATATTCTCAATGAGATGCTCAAAATAAATAAGATTGAAGAAACTAGACAACTATATTTAGGAGAATGCAACGTTCTCGCTAATCTTAAGGAGGAGCTAAATTCTGTTCTTGAAAAAGAGGAGGTTATGTGGAAACAGAGGTCTAGAATCCAGTGGATTGATGAAGGTGATTATAATACAATTTTTTTTCATAACATGGCCAATGGTAGAAAACGAATTAATACAGTTAATTCTATTTCTATTAATAATGAGACCTTAGTTGATCAGAGAGATCTTAATAAGGCTTTTACAGATTATTATAGAGATATATTTGGTGCTAAAAATAAATTTAGAATAAATGTTAACGGAATGATATCTACCCACTTGAATCCAATGTTGATCTTTCTGAACTAGATAAGCCTTTCACCGCAGAGGAAATTTGGAAAGCTATTAACGACGTGCCTAGCGATAAATCTCCGGGTCCGGATGAGTTTCCCATTTTATTTTATAAAACCTTTTGGAATGTCTTGAAATTAGACCTAGTTAATATGTTTACTGATTTTTATAATGAAAGCTTGCAATTAGGAAGATTCAATTTTGCAAATGTTATTTTATTACATAAAAAAGTAGGCGCAAATAATTTAAAAGATTTTAGACCTATTTCTTTGATTAACTGCTCTGTTAAATTTTTCTCAAAAGTATTAGCTAATAGGCTGAGTATGAGAATGAATGATCTAATTGACTGTTCACAATCTGCTTTCATTAAATGAAGAAATATCACTGACGGTGTCGCTGTTGTTCAAGAATATATTAATCACTACTGTAAAAACAATATTACCTGTGCTATCCTTAAACTAGATTTCGCCAAAGCTTTCAATTCCGTTGATTGGGATTTTTTAATTGATATTTTTCATGCTAGAGGTTTTAGTCATAGATGGATTAGATGGATCATGAATTTGATCAAAACTGGAAACTCTAGTATAATGGTTAATGGTATTTTAGGTAATAAAATTCAATCTAAGAGAGGTTTAAGGCAAGGGGACCCTTTATCACGTCTTCTGTTCAATCTCACCGCTGACGTTTTTGCTAAGATAATTAAAAAAGCGGTTGATAATGGATCATTGGAAAATATAGGTAATGATATATCGCGTAATGGTATATCAGTCCTCCAATTTGCTGACCATGCTTTTTTCTTCCCATTTACCAAGACATATCATTTCTCTTAAGTTCATCTTATATTGTTTCGAACTCCTATCAGGTTTGAAAATAAACTTTGATAAAAGTTCTGTTCTATCCTGAACGATCATGATAATGTTGAAGGTTTAGTTGCAATACTCTCAACTGCAAGACTATGAACTTTCCTTTTGATTATTTCGGCTTTGTGATTAGACCTTCTAAACTTAAACATGATGACTGGTTTATAATCATTGATAAAATCAAAAATAGAATATCCAATTGGAATGGGAGATTATTATCTAGAGCAGGTAGATTAGTTTTAATAAATTATGTTCTAACTGCCCTTCCAATATACTGGATGTCCATGCACTTATTTCCTGATTGGGTAATTGATAAAATTGACAAAATTAGAAGAGATTTCTTATGGAGTGGGGAAAATACTAACAATAGCATAAAATGTTTAGTAAACTGGGAAACTGTTTGCAAAGCTAGAAAGGAAGATGGCTTAGGAGTAATTAATTTGCGTAATATGAACTTGTCTTTGCTTAGTAAATGGTTATGAAGTTTAAGGATATAAACGATAATGCTACTTGGAAAGAGATCATTATAAAATATTACTATAATGGTTGTATTAACTCTTATCAAATCATTTCTCCTAACAATCAAAATCTTTCTAACTTTTGGAAATCCATTTTGAATTGTCAGGATATTTTCACCCTAGGCCTTAGTACGATTGTCTACTCTGGTAATTGTACTTCTTTTTGGCATGACCGTTGGATTTCTATGTTACCTCTTAAGGTAGAATTGAAAGAGCTTTACGAAATCTGCAACTTTAAGTATGCGTTAATTAGTGATGTTTTTTCTCCTGATAACGATCCCCCTTGGAACTTTACTTTTAACAGAATTCTAGTAGGCTCAACCCTTAGGAAGCTTTCCTTGCTATATGATAAATTACGTCATTATAATATTGATAATGATAATGACACCATTAGGTGGGAATGAGATAAGAGTAAGAAATATACTCCAAATTCTTTTTATAATTTTATTAACTTTTCAGGCACATCAAACATCTCTTTGAACTATAGTTGGAAAGCAAATGTTCCTCCTAAATCTAAAATTCATATGTGGTTAATACTCCATGAAAAACTTAATACTATAGAATTACTAAAGAGAAAAACATTCATAAAGACAACAATTGTTATTTTTGTAATTTGCATACTGAAGATATTAAACACATTTACTACGACTGCTTGGAGACTTATTACATCCTAAACAATACTCTCGGAATTTTTAGTTTTAATATTACAACTAAAATCAATGATTGTGAATTCTACTGGAGCAGATATAGATTTAGGTTCAAAAAGAATATTAAATTCTTAATAGATACTTTATTCACTATTATTTGTTGGTATATTTGGTTCGAAAGAAATCAAAGAATTTTTAACGATAATGTTAGTCAGGGTAATAAACTGATTTACACTATTTCTTCCTTTTGTTTTAATTGGATTTCTAGCCCCAAATAAAAATTAGCTAAAAACAAATTATTTAAAGGGTTCCTAAACAAAGTTAGGTATAATATTAACTCTTTTAAAATCAATAATAATATCTTTAACACTAATAATAATAGTATTTATATTTATCCAAACTTATCCAACGATCTCACTGTCAACCATAATTTGCTTAGGATCATAGGCGCTTAGGTTTTTTGTTTTGTACTATTTTCTGTTCGGGGCTTAGTTTACATAGATGTTTACTTAGACGTCCCCCCCCCCCTTTTTTATACATATATATGTATATTAACTTTCTAATATACATATATATGTATCATTCTAACTCCTTATTTAGTCTTTCTGCAGGCGCAGGTTCGAGCGATAGGGTGTTTGGGTTCACTTTGCAGGTTCACACGACTTCATATTGCAGGGCTTTGGATTGCGAAAAGGGCTTAGGCACAGAGTTTTCATCTTAGGGCACCTCCATCTCCACTATGGAGCTCCTAAATCTAGAGGATTTGCTTTTCGTCTTGGCTTTTGTTCCATTGTAGCAAGGAGCTTCTTATTTAGCTTGTGTCGTCGCCTTGTATTTTAGGTTTTTTTTAGTGCTTTTTAGGTACTTCAAACACTTTAATATCGGGCGGTCATCATGCCTGCGCTCGATATTAGGGTGTGATGGGTAGAGGCTTTGTCGGACCTCATCTTAAGGGTGCCTTATTTTATTTTTGTATTTGTACCTTCATTCTATCACCTGCCAGACATGTTGGCAGCTCCTTATTTCTGTGTTATATATATATATATATATATATATATATATATATATAGCTATATGTGTGCTCTCCTCTATTCTTAGAGGATCACATATTTCCCTCAAAAAAATAAATTATAATTACTTAGTGTAAGTAATTAATGGATAATTACTGAATGTAATTAATTAAAGGTTAATTAATTAATGTAATTAATTAAAGAATAATTACTTAGTGTACATAATTAAAGGATAGTTAATGACTGAATGGGATTAATTAGGATAATTGATGAATGAGATTGATTAATGTAAGTAACCAAGGATAATTAATTACTTAATTAAATTAATTAAGGGTTAATTGATGTTATTAATTAAAGATAGTTAATTACTTAATGTAATTAATTGAAAGATAAGTGATATAAGCAATTAAGGAAAATTAATTAAGATGAATAATTAAAGGATGGTTAATTAATGCTTTGTAATTAATTAATGTTGAGTAAGCAGGATTTAATAGTAATTAAAATGATTAATTTAATTTATTTGAAGATTAAATTAAATTAATTAGAAATAGTGTGACTAATCAATCTTGCTTATGGATGATTGAGTTATATTGGATGTCCTGAATTGTTTGATATCTCTGATATGTGATTTGTGATGCTAGTGATATGAGATATTTTGGTTGAACAGTGATAACATAAGTTATCTATCTGTGATTAGTTGTTGTGTGAATATGTTACTTTGAATATAAATTGAATTGTTTAAACTTAAAATAACTTGGACTTTAAGAACGTTTGTATTTCGATGAGACCGGGATCGGATTCCGAACTTGATATCTGAAAATCATATCGATCCAAATTAAATGATAGGTCGTGAAATCTCAAGTGAAGATCAAGACGAAGATTTAAAGAGGAAGGGCTATTTGTCGTTTAACTTTGAGGGTGATTCCAAAACGAGTTTAATGGAGATATTGCCTTCGATCGAGATGAAGATTCAGAGTGCAAGGGCTATTGTCGTTAACTCTGAGGGTGATTCCAAAATGAGTGTAGCGAGATAGTGCCTTCGGTTTCGTTCAAACCTGGAACGAACTTGTATGGATGAATGCTTTCAGAACACCGTCATTGGAGGTGGATGAGAATTCCAAGATATGTGTTCTAAAAAGGTAATCGTAGCCTCAAACCTCACCAATTGGGAATGGATAAAACAGGAGAAGTGCAGCAAGGCTAAGTGGGTAGCACCCAAATAGGATGAGATTTTCCCCTGATTAGAGGTCCCTTTATTTCGGTTTAGTGGGTGGTTAGTTGCGCCAACTGCGGGATTGTCTTATTTGGGATTATCCAATAAGGGGTAGTTTCGGTTTTCTATGGTAGGGGATCAGGGTAGATTCTCGCTACTCTGGTCTAGACCAGGTACTGTAATGGACGGTACCCCAGTAGCCCTGCCATTGTATGAAATCCAATCCCCAATAAGTGTCGTACATTTTTGATTATGCCCAACTATGTTGGAATGTGAGATGTAAGCATTCCAGATATTTTGTATTTTACTTGAAAACCCTACACGCTATTATAATATCACTGGATTCCTATCAAATGTTTTAGTTATCGTAAGGCAAAAATCCGACATGTTTATTGTGGCATAGTCTTACGAGATACCTTTGTTTTAAATGATTTTCAAAGTTAAACAACTTTAACCCGTTTACTCACACCAGACCAATGTCTGACCTAGAGTTTATTTTATGTTTTCTTAAACTCTTTGGTACTCAAATTTTTACTGGTAGCCAAGGGATTTAGGTTTGTTTTGACGAATTCTGGAGGAGACTTGGAGCAAGAGGCTTCAGCGTATATTGATATTGTGATTCCACGTGTTAATAGCTTTGTTGTGTTTTGAATTTTATGATAGACAGGTCTTTATGTCTGTCTAATATGTTATGTATAATCTGTATAATCTATATAAATCTAATGTATAATGTCTATTATGTAATAAATTATGTGATGTAATATATTTTATTCGTTCCGCTGTGAGCTTTTGATGTTGTTTAGTTCTTTCTTTCCTATCTTTCTCTTTTTCTATCCCTTTTTTTCTTTATAATGATACGTCTTTCTGTGGAATGAAAGACGGGTCGTCACAGTTGGTGTCAAAGCACACATTTGGGAGCCCTAATACCCCCCTTAAGGAGAGCAAGATGTTTGTGCTTGGTATGAGGCCGAGTTTGATGAGAAGATAACTGCCAATCTCATAGGCTCATTTGTGGAATTGGTTAATATGGCTTTGAGGTTCAAAGAGCTTATGGGTAAGAACCTTTGATATCAGTGGCAACAACGAGTGGGAATTCTTCCAACCAGAATAGAAAGGAAATTCAGTCGTATTGAAGGAAGCACTGATAAAGGGAATCCAGGAGGCAGCAATGCAGCTCGGAAATGTTTTAGCAGGAAAGTTATTTGGCTAGGAAGTGTCCTATAGGCAGAATTCAGAAGCAGCGGAATGGACCCATTTCTTCGATGGTTCAGAAGTCTTTGTGTTTCAATTTCCAACAGCTGGGCACATGGTGAAAGCTTTTCCACTTCTTCAGAAGGCTCAACAGAATAAGGAGTTTGCTATTGAAGGTGTACCGTTAACTTCTTCTGATAAGCGAAGGCGTTCTTGAAGGATTTGACCTTATTTTGGGGATGGATTGGTTAGACAAGCATTGGCTGTTCTTATTTGTGAAGAGAGAATAGTATCTTTTGAACTATCAAAGTTGTCAGAGATTTTTTTTGGATGTCTTCGAGGAAGCAAAGGTTTGCCCTGCATCGGGAAATTGAGTTCCATATCGACTTACTTCCAGGAGCAATACCAATGTTTCAACCAAGTAGAAGGATGGCCCTAGAGAGAGAGGAATTGGTGAAGCAACTCAGGAGTTATCAGAGGAAGAGCATAAGCGTCATTTGGAGATAGTATTGGAAATCTTTGAGGAGACATGTCTTGAAAGCTAAGTTTTCGAAGTGTTTTTTCTAGATGTCGGAAGTTTGCAATTTTCTTGGATTAGCAGGTTTCTACAGGAAGTTCATCAAGGATTACTCTAAGATTTCTTCTCACTTAACCAAGCTGACTAGGAAGGGAGCGAAGTTTAAATGGAATCCTACGTGTAAAGAAGCATTTTAGGATCTAAAGGCGCGATAGGTAAGTGCACCTGTTCTGGCTATTCCAGATTGGAGAAATAAGTTCGAAGTCTACTGATGTTTGTGGAGTAGAGCTTGTGTTCTCGATTTCGATGGATCTTGGGAGGACCATTTTGTTGGGTAGAATCTGGAGATTGTCTTATTCTTGGTCCAGATTTGTTTCGAGAGGCATCTATGTAGGTTGAGCTGATCAAGGAAAGGATAAGGGCAGCCCAGGATCGTCAGAAGATTTATGCGGATATGAGACGAAGGAATTTGGAATCCGAAGTTGAGACTTCATTTTTATTAAGGTTTTCTCCGATCAAAGGAGCAATAAGATTTGGTAAGACTGGAAAGTTAGCTCCGAGGTATATTGGATCTTTCCGTATTCTCGAAAGGATCGATATTGTGGCCTATAGGATTGAATTGCCAATCCGGATGGCTGGGATTCATAAAGTATTTCACATATCTCATTTGAGGGAATACGTGTATGACTCATCACTGGTTGTAGAACCAGCAGTTTAGAAGGATTTGAAAGTTGAACTGGACTTGACTTTGGTCAGACATCCAGTGCAGATTGTAGATTCAAGATGAGAAGGAGCTCAGGAGCATAGTGGTGAAGCTAGTTAGGATATAGTGGAGCGAGGATCCCAGCGATTGTACCTGGGAAACTCTAGATAGTATTAGGAAGGCTTATCCTGAATTGTGTCGGGATAGTTAGATTTGTTTGTTTGATTTAATTGTTTGCTATGGTTATTAGTGTATGCTTGATATGTATGCTTTGCTGTTTGAATATAAAAATTTGTGTTGGATTATTAAATTATCTTTTCTTTTAAATTTCGGAGACGAAATTCTTTTAAGGGGGGAGGAATGTGATGACCAGGAATTATGGCAATAGTAATTTGATAATCTTCATTAAAATTATTTAAATTTGGCAATGATATTTTGATAATCTTCTTTTATAATCTTTTAAATTGGCAATATTGGTTTGATGATTTTCTTTTGTACTTATTTTAATTTGGCAAAATTATCTTTTCTATAGCTAATAAAAATTTGTTGTCTAATTATAATATATACATGTGTGTATATATATATATATTGTGATTGGAAGCTTTGATTTAAATTCAATGTAATAATTTTCAAAAGTTAATATAAGAGTGTTGTCTAATTATAATATATATATATATATATATATATATATGTATATATTGTGATAGGAAGTTTTTGGTTTGAATTTAATATAATAATTTTTCAAAAGTTATAAAGTTAATTTGAAAACACTAAAAACAGTATATATATATATATATTAAAAATATTTTAGCTTGAGTTTAAAATAGAATTTAATAAAAGTTTTAAAATTTTCTTTCTTTTTAAATATCTCATGAACTAAGTATAATTTGTGCGCGCGCGCACACACACACATATATAAATTAATAAAAACATAAGTAATTTGTAAAAACATATAAAACATAAGTACTTAATAAAATAAGGGTTTAAACATAAAATACATTGTTGTTGACATTTGTAAGATAATTAAAACATGCATTAACATTTGTAAGTTTAATATAACTTTAAATAACAAGTGGCAAATATTGTTCTTTTAATTGAAATATATATAAAAATAATAAGAGATGAGGAACCTAAATCATGGTCGAGGCTTTGGGTAACAAAATCGATATCAAAGGAAAAATTAATTTTTTTAACCAATATATGATGGAAAGGAGGCATATCAACTGATAGATGATGAGGATTATGAAGAAGCTAACTTTAAGTGGAAGAATTCAATTTACGTCTATATGGCATGCCAAAGGCCTTATTTTGTCTAGTTCAATGCATATATCAAGAGGGTTTGGAACCTTAAAGGAGCATGGGATGTGTTTCCAAGGGACAACTTTGAGAGAGAAGACTTGCATCCTTAAGGGCGGTCCGTGGTTCATGGATAGTAAGCTGATTTTTAGGAGGAAGTGGGAAGTCGATTTTAATTTTGAAAGAGCTATGCTAACTACTTATCCAGTCTAGATCAAATTCGATAGCCTATATCGGGATCTATGGAATATGAGATGCATCAACAAACTAGCAAGTTTGATAGACAAACTGCTAGATATTGATGAGAATACAGACCTGTAAAACATATCAAATTTGCTCATGTGCTTGTAGAAGTTAATGCAAGTTCCGATCTCCCAAAAATTGTTAACACAATAGATAAACAAGGGAATGTGTATGTGCAAGAAGTAGAGTATGAGTTTGTGCCTCCTAGGTGTGGTGAGTGCAACTGTTTTGGCCATACTAATCGGCAGTGCAATTTCAATATGGACAAGCTTAAACAAGTTTGAGTAGAAAAAAGCAAAAAAACATCACCCCAGAAGCTACTACAAGTAAACAGGCCCATGAACGTAGTTCAAAAAATGATGCAGCAACAAAAGTTATACACAAAATGCTGCAGTTAGTTGTTCTAACCCGTCCTATGTACAAACACCCATCAACTTATAATGATTTGGGCTTTGAAGTAAAGCCAACAGCTCATCCAGCTCAGATCAGTTGAACGAGAAGACACCTCCCTGTTGAAGAGCATTTGCAGCCTCTGATTGTGGATCAGCTTCCTGAGAGTTCATCTAATTGCAGTAAAATAGTGAGTAGGAAGTGTTGCCTATTTTAATAGAGGAGATTAAAAAGATGAATATCTAGCCAGAATATTCCGAAGAATAGGAGGAGACATTAGCATATACACCGAATCAAATGAAGAATATGGAAAGCAATTTAAAACAGACAAAGGTAAAGCAGTTGTCTCTTCAACTAAAGTAGTGTCTGCTCCTATTACAAGGAGCAAAGCTATCAAACCTTAATGTCTATTATATGCTAGAATGTTAGAGGTCTGAAGTAACAATGAAATACGTCAGCTAGATCTATTAAGGCTAAGTATAAGCCTTCTATTATAGCTATTTTAGAAAATAAATTTTCTGAAGATAGTATTGATATGCTTAAGTGTCAATTATGGGACCAATGGAATCTAGTGCACAACAGTTCCTCTTATGCTAAAGGTCGAATTATGATACTTTGGGAAGACAATACATGGCCAGGTTCTGTTCTTAATCCAGATGAGCAGCACATTATAATCCAGGTGAAGAACACTGGAGGGTTGGATATTTTCATTTCTCTTATACATGCTAGCAGCCTAGCATCAGAAAGAACTAAACTTTAGAAATAGATAATTGACAATTCTAAATTAGTTCACCCTCCTGGGCTTGTTACTGGTGATTTCAATGTTGTGCTAAGAAATAGTGAAAAGAAGGATAGACTTACATTGAAATTTACCCAAGAAGCCGAGTTCAGTAACTGCATCCTTACAAGTGGACTGTCAGAAGCATTCCATATAGGCCTAAAATAAACATGGAGGATTGACGAGGCAAAGAAAAATAACAATTAGATTAAATAAAGCTTTGGGTAATGCTGCTCTATTTAATAAAATCCCTAATCTAAGAATTACAGTGCTTTCTAGTTCAAATGGTGATCGCTATCGTATCTATGTCCAATATAATGATGATGATACCCACCTTGAAGGGAGAACATTTAGATATGCTAACTTTTGGCAATAATACTTAGATGGCTATAATGATGCTGTTGGTTTTAGTTATGTCTAAATTCCTCAACGTACCTATATGTACCAATTTTTCATGCATGTCAAGATTATGAAAAATAGGCTCAAGGGTTGGAATAGGAAAATGCCAAAAGAAGATGATGAAATTAATAAAATTCAAAACCAGTTAGAAGATATCCAAACTCAACTTGATGAAAACCCACTTCATGAAGGCTTAAATGCAGATTACTACTCTCTCCAAAGGATATTAAAAGAAGAACTCAATAAATAGGAAATTGGCCTCAAGCAAAGGCTAAGGATAAATGGCTTCTAGAGGGAGACAAATGCAGTAAAAAAAAATTATACTAAAATTTCCAAAAGAAAGCACCATAATAATTTGAATAATTATCTTAATGAGCAGGAGAATGCTTCTAAAAATATTAAAAGGATTGAAGATAAAGCTATTGCCTATTTTTCAGAGTTGAATAATAGGGAATATGACCAAGACTTGTTTATCATTCGAAGCAAAAGAAAAGGCTCCAAGAAAGAATGTGACATGTTGGCAGCTCAGATTACTGAAAATGAATTGAAGCATGTTTTGTTCTCCATTCATAGTGACTCTATTCCTGGTCTAGATGGCATGCGGGCAGGTTTCTTCAAAGTAAACTAGGTACAGTGGAAAGATTACATGCCAAAAGCTTATCAAGAAGCCTTGGATTCTGATGATTTTATTCAGGTAATTACCCATACTTTTATTCTTTCATCCCTAAGTTTAATAAACCTTAGGGAATCAAAGAATATAGGCATATTGCCTATTGTAATGTCACATATAAAATCCTGAGTAAAATTATATGCATGAAACCAAAAAATATACTTCCTGACCTAATCTCTCACTGTCGAATTGCTTTTATTAATGGCAAGTTTATTTCTAAAAATTATTAATGGCATATGAATTGGCTAGAGATTTCAACAAATGCGGGTAAACAATTTTTTTTTTGAAAATTGACTTACACAAAGCTTATGATGGAGTTAATATGCACTACATCATTTATATGCTAAACTCCATGGGCATTCCTGTAAGTTTGTTGAAGTTAATTGCACACTGCCTTAATACTCCTACATTCTCCATTCTTATCAATGGAGTTACTAGAGGTTACATTCGGAGCGCTAGAGGCATCAAACAAGGAGACCCCCAATCTCCCTACCTTCTTGCTATTGCTATGGAATGGTTTTCTCTCCAAACGGAACATGCTTGTCACTTAAATCTTATAAGTCCTATATGCTATATTCAACCATACATCACTCGTCTTATCTATGCAGATGATCTCATTATTGTGCTTAAGGAAAAAAAATTGCTATAAATAAGATTAAAGATATTTTCAGAGACTTGGAGAGGTTGGATGGACCTAAAATGAACGGACTCAAAACCAAATGCTATTTTAACAATTTTCGTAGGAATAAAAATGACTTGTTTGGCCAGACTTGGAGTCAATGAAGGATCTCTTCCTGTCAAGTATTTAGGTGTGCCTTTTTCAAATAACACCATAACTGATGTCGAACGTGGTAAATTGGTTGATAGCATAAGAGACAAGCTTCAAGGTTGGTGGTCACAAATCTTATCCTTTGCAGGTAGAATTGAACTTGTTCGTTCTGTTATCACTTCTAAAGTTGGATTTCGGCTCCAGACCTTTCTAATACCAAACTGCTCAATTGCTAAAGTTAACTCTGTTTGAGCTAATTTCATATGGAGGGCAGTCTACACATGGTCGGTTACAAGGATCTTTGTAAACCGAAGAAGGAAGGTGGGTTAGCCTTAAAGATCCATTCAAAAAGAAAAGGGTTTACGTACTCAAACTTGCATGGAAAATTCTGGAGTCTAATAATCTTTAGGCCAAATGGATAAGGGCCAAACATTTTAAGGATAACTTTTGGAGTATTAAAATGTATAACAATGCCTCGACTACTTGGAAAAACATTCTGAAATATAGAGGGTAGCTAAAAAACTTAATTGACAGGCAAATTGTCAATGAAGAAACAATTGATCTTTAGAAGGACCCTTCGCTAAACAGCAAAATTCTTATTGACAAATTGGGTTGTTATGTAATTCTTGCTAATGGTATCAGTTCATGTAAAGTAGCTACATTATTATTGACTCTAGTTAGGGTTGTGGCAGACAACTAGTCATCGAAAATTTTGTTGCAAAATTATCAAATAAGCTTTGGGGTTTGGTTTTTTTTTTGTTTGAAAGAGAAAAAAAAGTCCCACATGCTAAAATACTATACAATAATCTTGTATAAGTATAGCTCTCTCATGTGGATGTTGGGGTCTTAGGGCTCTCACATGTTTGCTTTGTTGTGAGGAGAGAAGTCATGCAACACCACGCGCTCCGTCGCCATCCGTCCGACCGAACCGGGCCGATTCGAAAATATATTTTGTATCATATGCGAACAGTAACAGGCCAAATTTTAGCATATTAAGGACCCAGAACCGAATTTCTGAATTTGAATAAAAGGCGGGAATTTGTAATGTTTTTTCCGAACATTGCAAATGAATAGACGCAACGTTTAAATGATATAACCGTTCGTAACAGTTACGAACCATTACAAACGGTCGTGACACTTGGCGAATAGACACCTCTTCATCACTATAAATGGTGACGCCCAGAACAGTTGCAAACAGTTCCAAATCTTCTTCTTCTTCCCAGGGCACTTACTGCGACGCCGAAAAGTGTTGCTAAACGCTGCGTCACCATTGCTCTGTTTTGTGACGCCTCCAAGGTGTTGCAAATTCAGAAACCGTTGCAGAATTGCTCTCTTATACGATAGGAATAAAAAGAAACTCGTGATTTTTCCTCTTCATTCTGTTCTATATAAATTGCATCATCAGAAACTGTTGCTGAAGTGTTCTTGATCGAATCAAAGTCGTACAAACTTTAAATTCGATTACGCTGTTATAGGGCTTCATTGAATCCTGAAAGTCGATAGTTCGATAACCCGTTTGTACCTGGTGGGTTGAACTATTGCCTGAAAGAATCTATTCTATAGATCCTTAAAGTCGGAAGTACAACATTATCTTCATCACAATCGCCATCAAATTCGCTTCGAACCGAAAAATCCCCAACAAATTTAAGACAGGAAATCTTCAACCATGGAAGGTTTGAGCGCTTTACAAGTTATGAGTCAGCATCTAACTCGATTGGACCGTTTTGATGGCGACAATTTCACTCGTTGGCAAGAGACGATGAAATTTTTCCTGATCACTGTCAAGTTGTTCTACATTTTGGAAGATAACTTGGAAGAAATCCCGGAGGAAACTGATAAAGATGATGATGCTCTGAAGGCTAAACGTGCATAGCGCAAAGAGGACGATTTCCTATGCAGAGGTCATATTTTGAATGCGCTATCTACCACAGTCTACAATGCTCATAGGACCTTGAAAACAGCGAAGGCACTCTGGACTACCCTAGAGAATAAGTACCGCATATCCGAGACAAGTAATAAAAAGTTTCTTATTTCTAATTTTATGGATTTCAAAATGGTCACCAATAAGTCCATAATTGGACAAGTAAGCGAAATCTTACTGTTGGTGAATCAACTTAAAGATGCTGGAATTGATCTCCCTGAATCTTTTGTTGTTGGATTTATAATTTTTAGACTTCCGCATAGTTGGAATGACTAAAAGAAAAAGATGAAACATGCGAAAACGGATTATAATTTAGACGGTTTGCAGCGTCATCTTCATATTGAAGAAGACTCTCGTAAACGCGATCTAGATGATAATCCACAAACTGAGTCTCATTCTAAGACAAATATTGTTGAAATTACTGATAAATTAAAGCCAAAGAATGAGACATAGTTTAAGAAGAAAAATCATTCCAAAACCAACAACAAAAAGAAAGGTGCTTGTTATTTTTGTAACAAGCCCGGCCACTATGTCCGAGACTGCCGTCTACGGAAGAAATAACAAAAAGTGAATGTGGTCGAAGACTCGCTTGTGACTGTAGTGCAAGAGGCGAACTCCGTTAGTGGCAATGATAATGATTGGTGGTTCGATACTGGAGCAACTATTCACATTTGCAAAGATCGTAATCTTTTCAAGAGTTACGAAGAAAATAAAGGAGAAGTCGACGAAGTTACTGGAGCAAATAAGGTTTCAAACAAAGTTCTGGGAAAAGGCACTATAGAACTTCCTCTCACCTCTGGAAAAGTTCTTACATTAGTCAATGTATTTTATGTACCTGATATGTGTAAGAATTTGGTCTCTGGATACCTTCTTAACAAAGGGGGATTCAAGATGGTGTATGAATCTGATAAGCTAGTGTTGTCTAAAAATGGTAAATTCATTGGATAGGGATACCCTTGTAATGACATGATTAAGTTGAATCTAATAAAGAAATTTTCTGTTTATGTTGTTGATTCTATTAATTTATGGCATGGTAGATTAGGACATGTTAATTATAAATCCATTAGAAATATGAATAAATTAAGATTAATTTCTGATTGTGATTTCGATACTATCTCTAAATGTGAAATATGTGTTCAAGAAAAAATACACCGGAAATCCTTTAAATCCGTAGAAAGGAAAACTGGTTTGCTTGATTTGGTATATAGTGATGTGGGTGACTTAAAAAGTCATATCACATATGGTGGTAACCAATACTATATAACATTCATTGATGATTATACTAGATATGCATATGTATATCTAATGAAAACTAAAGTGAGGCTTTTGATAAATTCAAAATTTACAAAGCAGAGGTCAAAACACAATTAGGAGTTAAAATTAAAATATTACATTCAGATCACGGTGGTGAATATTTCTCAAATGAATTCACCTTGTTTTGTAAATAAAAAGGTACAGTTCACCAATGTACTGCCCCATATACACCACAACAAAATGGTGTTGCTGAAAGGAAAAATAAAACTTTAGTAGAAATGGTTAATGCCATGCTCGTAAGTTCTAATTTACCTTATAACCTATGGGGTGATGCTATGTTATCTGCATGTTATATTTTAAATAGTGTACCACTTAAAAAGAATAATATTTCCCTTATGAATTATGGTTTAATAGGAAACCTAACATAACTAGACTTTGCTTAGCATATGTTAGAAAACCAGACCCTAAACGACCAAAGTTAGGAAATAGAGCATTTAAATGTGTTTTCATAGGATATTCACTTAATAGTATAACTTATAGATTCCTTATTCTTGACACCCTCGAAGTTATAGAATCTGTAGATGTAGAATCTTTTGAAAATCAAACTGTTGAGATCCCATTGAGATCATCTTGTCCAGAACCTAGTATGACTAATGATATCAATGAAGATGATTATGCTCCTGCTAAAAACAGCAAGGAAGTGTTAGTACCAGATAATAGTACTGAACAACGAAGAAGTAAAAGAGAAAGAATAGAGAAGGACTATGGTCCTGACTTCATTACATATCTTGTAGAAGGAAGTAAGGACAAAGTCCTTAATGTGACTAAATATGTAATGAACGTCGATGACGATCCCAAAACTTATTCTGAGGCTATGAGTTCCAGATATTCCAATTTCTGGAAAGAAGCTATCAATGATGAAATGAATTCCATACTGTTAAACCAAACTTGGGTTTTAACTGATTTACCTCTTGGTGCTAAACCTATAGGATGTAAATGGATATTCAAGAAAAAGTTGAACATAAATGGATCCATTGATAAGTTTAAAGCCAGATTAGTTGCTAAGGGATGAACATAAATGGATCCATTGATAAGTTTAAAGACATATTAGTTGCTAAGGGATATAAGCAAAGACATGGAGTAGATTACTTTGATACATATGCTCCAGTTGCTCGCATATCTTCTATACGCTGTTTAACTGCACTTGCATCAATTCATAAATTAGTCATACATCAAATGGATGTAAAGACTACTTTTCTAAATGGGGTTTTATAAGAAAAGATATATATGGAACAACCTGAAGGTTTCAAAACCCCAGGCCAAGAAAAGAAAGTTTGCAAATTAGTGATATCTCTTTATCGCCTGAAGCAAGCTCCCATGAAATGGCATGAGAAGTTTGATAAAGTTGCACTGTCATATGGATTCATTGTTAATGATGCTGATAAATGTATTTATAGCAAATCGGATAACAACAGCATTGTTATCATATATTTATACGTTGATGACATGCTAATATTTGATTCCAGTATACCCGGTGTGAATGAAACTAAAAAGTTTCTGTCTTCTAAATTCGATATGAAAGATCTAGGAGAGGCTGATGTAATCTTGGGAATTAAAATTGTTAGGAAAGAAGGGGAGTTATTACTAACTCAGTCTCATTACATAGAGAAATTCCTACAAAAGTATGGTCATTACGATGACAAACCAGCACCAACTCCTTTAGATCCTAGTATTAAATTAGAAAAGAACACTGGACGTACTATCTCTCAACCAGAGTATTCCAGTGTTATTGGGAGTCTTATGTATGCTATGCATTGCACTAGACCAGACATCGCACATGCTATAAGTGTATTGTGTCGATTTACGAGTAATCCAGGTTTCGAACATTGGAAAGCTATTTCTAGAGTTTTAGCTTATTTGAAAGGAACCATTGAATATGGTTTATCTTATAAAGGATATCTTGCTGTAATAAAAGGATATAGTGATGCAACCTGGAACAATGTAGAATCCAAATCTAAGTCTACGACTGGATGAATCTTTACATTGGGAGGCGCTGTTGTGTCTTGGGATTCCAAGAAGCAGACCTGTATTTCTGACTCAACAATGTTGTCAGAATTGATTGCATTAGCAGATGCATGTAAAGAAGCGGAATGGCTTAGGAATTTATTAATGGAAATTCCTTTATGGAAGAAGCCATCTCCAGCAGTCTTGATTAACTATGACAATCAAGCAAAGATATACAATGTGTCTAATAAGACATACAATGGAAAGTCTAGACATGTGAGTCTAAGACATCAAATGGTGAGACAGTTACTCATAAGAGGAGTTATAACTGTTGACTACATAGAAACGAAGAAAAACTTTGCTGACCCACTTACAAAGAGTCTTCCAAAGGCAATGGTTTCTATAAAGTCACAAGAAATGGGACTAAGGTCTGTGAATGAAGGTTGATCATCCTTAACAGAAACACAACTTATGTCTTGAAATGGATAGACAAAGTTCAATGGGTACCAACAAGTTAAGAGAATGATTATGGAACGCTAAATTGCTAATCCCTTAATATTTAGTGTTGGATTTTGCAAGAACAAAGGATGGATATATATATATATATATATATATATATATATATATATATATCCATAATAAGTCTAGAAACCTTAAAAGGTGTCTCGCAGAAACACCTAAAGAGACTTACATATATGAGTATGGAAATCAGGTCGTTTCGTAGGAAAGAAAGACCGCTTTCTAAGTAGACCCATGAACCAGGATTTAAGCACATGGTCATTAACGTGCTGAGCAATACAGAATACTTTACCTAAGGAAATCAACATGTGTGATTGTTTCGGTTTTATCATTAGGGATACTTGGTTCAAGATTCGTTCACCATAGAATCTCGATAAGGCTTTGAATGGTTTACACTAAGTAAAGGTTCAAATCCAAAAGATACCTTTTATTTTTGTGTTGGTTTTCACGATGATGCAAAACTTGATCTTAGAACTACAAAGGCTTGATCGCATTTGGGTATGTAGGAAGTCACTCTAGTGATGCAGCTGTCCTATTTATTTATTTTCTTATTTTGAAAATTGGGGGAGATTGTTGTAAAATTTTCAAATAAGCTTTGGGGTTTGGGTTTTTTTTGTTTGGAAGAGAAAGAAGAAAAGAAAAAAAAGTCCCACATGCTAGAATACTATACAATAATCTTGTGTAAGTATAGCTCTCTCATGTGGATGTTGGGGCCTTGGGGCTCCTACATGTTTGCTTTGTTGTGAGGAGAGAAGTCATGCAACATCACACGCCCGCTGCCGCCGTCCGTCCGACCGAACCGGGTCGGGTACGGGTTTCGGGTTCCGGATCCAAAAATATTTTTGGATCATAGGCGAACAGTAACGGGCAAAATTTCAGCCCGTTAAGGACCTAGAACCGAATTTATGAATTTGAATAAAAGGCGGGAATTTGTAACGTTTTTTCTGAACGTTGCAAATGAATAGACGCAACGTTTAAATGATATAGTCGTTCGTAATAATTGCGAACCATTGCAAACGGTCGTGACGCTTAGCGAACAGACACCTCTCCATCACTATAAACAGTGACGCCCATAACAGTTGCAGACAGTTCCAAATCTTCTTCTTCTTCCCAAAGCACTTCTGCGATGCCGAAAAGTGTTGCTAAACACTGCGCCACCATTGCTATGTTTTGTGATGCCTCCAAGGTGTTGCAAATTCAGAAACCGTTGCAGAATTGCTCTCTTCTTCCTCTTCATTCTGTTCTATATAAATTGTATCATTAGAAACCATTGCTGAAGTGTTCTTGGTCGAATCATAGTCGTACAAACTTTGAATTCGATTACGCCGTTATAGGGCTTCATTGAATCCTGAAAGTCAATAGTTCGATAACCTGTTTGTATCTGGTGGGTTGAACTATTGTCTGAAAGAATCTGTCTCATAGATCCTTGAAGTCGGAATTACAGCGTTATCTTCATCACAATCTCCATCAAATTCGCCTCGAATCGAAAAATCCCCAACAAATTTAAGATAGGAAATTCAAGTCATTCCTATTTATGCTGACAGAATTGAAGACATATGGGCATATAAAAGCAGTATCAATGAGCATTTTAAACTTACAGATGTTTGGGAAGATTCTAGGTTTATCACCCTCTAGTTTCTTGGCATAATATAGTATGGTGTTGGTCTAACAATCCTAAAATGGCATATATATTATATAAAGCAATCATGATCAAATTGCCTACCAAAGACAGACTACATGGTTGAGGAATTTTGGATGACACTACATGAAATTTTTGTTAACGTAGCTTTTGAAACTCATGGTCATTTATTTGTTGAATGTAATTTTAGTAAAAGGACATGGACTATACAAAAAATGAAGTGGATGCAAACTGATGAAGTCAAATCCTTAAAGGAAGAAGTTGATTACCTGAACTTGTGGGATGTCATGATGAATCTGATGATGGAACTTGGAAAACTTTGCCTCACAACTACCATTTATATGGCGTGAGAGGAATTGAAGGGATTTTAATGCAAAAGGAGGGATGTATTATCTTTATGAAGTCCAGTTAAAAGAGATATTACTACTGCCACTGAAAGAATTGCAAAGAAGAAGCTTACTAACTTAAAGGCACAAGAATTACGCATACTGGAGAGCTTGAACTGGAAAGTAACTCGAGCAGAGAATTTGGAACCACCATGAGTTCGCCTTTTTACTGGACTCTAATTTGGAATGTTTTGTGCTAAAGTGGTGTTTTGACTTTGCCTTAAATTATTTCCTTATATTATTATGTTGTTGTTTGTACTGGCTATACTATCTTGGGCCGCAAAGCCTATTGTATCAAAAATGGCACAACACTCTTAGGAAGTGTGTGAAGAGATAAAAATGAAGAATAGAAATGTAAAATGTGGATTATCTAACAAACACCCCAAAAAAAGTATGAAAACGCACAGAAACATAGCAATTTAGAGTGGTTCGGCGCATTGCCTACGTCCTTATGAAGTTTGATGAATTTATTGATATTATCGTGATGATTACAATTGATTACAGCAAATTACATTTCTGAAATTCAAGTACAACAGTGGCAATGGAGTACAAAGTTGAATTCGGCAGAGTTTGGATGTTGGAGAGCCAAAAAGATCTTTCTTCTGTAGACCCAGGGGCTCTATTTCTAGGCGTACGAGGCTGATATCTCGCTCAGATCTTGGGAGACTTCTTCTGACACGTGGGTGGCCCCACATGATCGATCCCATGAAGTTTCGGCTCAATCCGTGATTGATACAAACGAATTTCATATCGATCGGGATTTTACCCAATCGAGTCGAAACTTGGCATGAACCTTCCTTAGGTCGTACGTAAGCTCCTGTGAAAATCTCATAGCATTTATACTTGGGGATTGTGAGATATGATCGATATGAATTGGCGTTCTTTGGTAGGCTGTTTGGTTCGTATCGATGACTTCGAATAATTTATTTCGAATCGATCAATGCACGTGCCCAGGAGATGACGTAGCGTGTGATTTCTTGATCGATCTGCTCTTGGCGCCGAGTTGATCGAGTCGTTCCAAAGCTTTCGTCTCATTCGTATCAAAACTTTGTTCGAATCGATGGAAGTTGTACAACTCGTATCGATAGAAATGACCTCGTTCATATCGAGCGTGTAATTTAGTTTGACTTGATACATTGCAGCCTAGTTCGTATCGATGATATTACGTTGTTCGTATCGGTCGAATGTAACTTACTTCGCATTGTCCTTTGGCGTGTCACTTCGTATCGAGAAGGAGAGTTGGTTTCATATCGATCTATGGCCGATCGATACGAAATGAGTGTAACTTGATCGATACGAAATGAACATGGATGCTACAAATAAAGGACACGAAGTACACAATGTGAAGACCATTCGATTGATGCGAACTTTTGTAACGTGATCGATGTGACAAGGCTGTTGAGTGGATGTTTTCGAAGAATGCAGTTCCCATGATCGATACGATGTCGCATGCTCCTGATGGATTCAAACAAGACTCTTCAGCCGATGGATACGAAATGGTGCACTTCCCTGATGGATATGAAGTTGTGTGTCTTGATCGATGCGAATATGATCGATACGAATTGTCCGACCATCGATCGATCCGAACAACTTGCTGTCTTAAATTGTAACGATCATATCTTGGGCATATGAACTCCGATTGCCATGAAACTTGGAACGTTGGCTTTCATAGCTTTGCTTATCATGTCTTGTCAATCGTAGCTTGATCGAGACTCGGATAAAATTCATCGCGTACTCCATATTTTGAACGAGCGACCATTGGTTTTCGGTCAATTCCTTGATATCTCGGCCTTGCCAAAAGGCGGGATAACATTTGCCCCTCAAAGTACGTCCTGTGTGAACATGACATGCTTTGAAAATTTACAACCTTCACTCTGAATAGTTCCATCTGACATGTTTAGCAATTATCGTTTTCCCGATGGAAGTTGTAATCTTTGACCAATCCATAGAGTCATAAACTATGAATCGTTGGCTGCCAACTATTGTACTGATTGTTGCGTGATAGCGATTTGCTATTTGTTGTTGTAATTGTCATCAAGCAATTATTCAAATCCTGTGAACTTTGAAAAATGGAAATTGAAATTAATCTGACATACACACACATGTTAACCTGACTCTCATTAACGCTCGTGCGTTTACAAGTCGTTGTTTGTTTCCTCATATTAAATTCTGTATCAATCCTCTCCTAAATCGATGTGAAATTCGAGTGAAATTCGAGTTGCTATAACGTTTGACAGTTTCTTTGGAATTAATGGTCCTCTCTTGGATCGATGTAAAAGGTTGGAAAACTGCTCTTGTATCGATGGAAACTGCGGTGACGGATATGAAATAAACAACCTGCATCGATGGAGAGCACCTGGCTGTGACCTCTCTGCGATTTCTAAACGATGGATACGAAGTTGTAATTCGTATCGTTGGTCTAATCAAGGATGCAAATAGAGTGATTGGTCCTTTGTGCACTATTCACATCGATGGATGTGAATCTTTAAAGCGTCGCTTGTTGATGGATACGAACTAAGCATTTCGTATCGAGGGAGTAACATGGCTCCTATTCACTCTGGCTATTCTCTTCGTATCAACGAAGCTTAAGTTGAGGGATACGAATAGTCAATTCGTATCGGTCCGATGGTAGACCTGTTGTAACCGGTTGAGACAACTGGGAGGTGAATCGTTTTTTTCCTTGGTTTTCTCTCCTATATAAAAGCATTTTGGACTTAGAAGCCTTTCACTTTCTGCTTTATACTTTTTACTTGCCTTCGTATCGATAAGGAACTCGAGAAAGGAAAACTGCCTTCGTCCCCAAATCAACTAATCCCTTAATCTCACGCATCTACATCTGAACATAGGTAAATAGTTAACGAATTCACGTTGAACATGCCAAGACTCGAATTTAATTGCTGATCCACTCACATACACGACCGATATCTGGCGAGGCCGAGGTCGAAGTCGGCTCAGAGCAGGGCCGAGAGAGGAATGAAATGGAGTTATGGCCATTTGGGGAAGAAGGAGTGAGAAAGGATGCACAGCCTGATGTTTTGTATCGATGAAGGGAAAGAGAAGACTGGGCTTCGCATCGACCTAGGGCATGGGGTTCGTATCGATGAAGAAATGAACGGTAAAATGATGGATTTTGTATCGATCTGGCGTGGTGACTATTCGTATCGATTCAAGACGATCGAGGCAAAATTGAAGAGCCAACGACCGATGCGAAATTCATGGTAGGTGATCGATACGAATCTCACGGCCGAGGGTCGATACGAAACCAGCGATCTTCGATCGATCCGAAACACCATATGACCCGATCGATGCAAAGTTGCTGAGTTTTGATTGATACAAAGATAACAAGCTTTCACGGATATGAAACTAAAGGCTTCTGCTGATCGATGTGAGCTAGGATTTCGATGGATACCAAATCTTCTTGTATTCAAACACTTGACTCCAACGAGCTTTCGCCTTGCATAACTGGACTTAGTCGTTTTGCTGCATATTTGACTACCTTTTGCAGCTCGTCGATGGAACTGTGACTTGACAAGCTTACAACGAACTTTAACATGGATTGATCGCTAACATCTGGATGGCACAGTTGTGAAGGTCAGCGACGACGGTCACTCTGGTTGAATTTCGAACGTCATTTGCATGTTTCCTCATGCTCTGTTGAATTTTTCAAACAATATGTAGCACTGCACAACACATTCACACACTTCACTCTGGGGGACGCATGGGATTATTATCACCTAATGATGATTTCTCATAAGTTAATTAGTTATGGAAACTTCAAGCTCACAACAACAGGAAGTTCAGAGTTCATTTCCTCCAATAATCGAGATACCGACCATCATGACCGAAGTCATAGATCCAGCTCCGGATGAGCTACTTGGCGCCTCTTTCATCAGTAATCCACTAGATTCTGTTTTGTCTAATGTTTTCGAAGAAATGTTGGGACGAATATGTTTAAGGCACGGCCTATCGTTGGACGATGTGTTATTGCCGGGTCCGAATGATAGATTGCACTATCCACCGGAAGGGTTGACCGCATTCAATCGTCATGCATCCGCAACTGGAACACTTCCCCCATTCAACCAATACATTAGCGAAGTAATATCTTTTCTAGGGATCGCTCCATCTCAACTACACCACAACGGGTATGCTCTATTGAACAGTTTATTCATCGTATTTATGAAGCATCTCTTTCGACCCTCGATATCGATCGAGATTAGATATTTATTCAATGTAAAGAACCGGGGAGATAGCCCTTCTTTTACATTCTTGGAAGCGGTCAGAAACTGTCAAGTAGTTACGGGGTCTTGGACCAGGCTAAGTCACATCAAAATAGAATGGTTTTATGTTCGATGCCCCCAAGGATTTTCCAATCGATGGCCATTTAGACGTAAGTATTGCAGTCTTCTTAAGTAGCTAATAAGATAATCATAACTGATGCCAAACTTATATCTCTTTTTCCTTTATAGCTGTAATTCCATGGCCCGAAGATGCGCATTTCAAAGAGAAAGTTTGGATTCTCTAAGAAGTTCAGAGTGAAGAGAGGGACATTGACTCAGTTCTGACAGATAGAAATTTGAGAATCATGGGCTTGATCGAGCATGGCCAAAGCATAAGGCTTGAAGGAATGTTAAGGCCGTCTCGAAGAAATGAGCGAAGCGTAAGACGCACGGGGTTGTTATAACCTAGGAGGTTGATCCAGAAAGAATGCCCACTGACGATGAATTTGCGACCGAGCCTTCTGATGCCTTTGAGGGTTCCAAAGGAAAGAGAAAAGGCAAGGGAGCCACCTTAAAACATTTTAAATCCGGTTGATGGAAATCTATGGTTGTGTCTTTGCTCGTTCCCAGGATTAATATTTCAGAGGCTCCTCCTTTCCAGGAGGAAAACCTTTTTGAAGGGCTCGCCGATATTCCGATTCCGGATTATGTGACATTCCAACATGATGCCGGGTTGGAGGAGTTCAGCAGGCTTTAGACTTAAGCGAGTCTCTTCCAACAAGTGTGGCTGACATTTCCGGTTGGTCGGGGAGTTGCACATACATACACCCTTGACGACACTACACAATTCCTCACCGTAATTCGCTTACCCTAGGAGATCACTAACTCTGTTCCTCTTTTACTTTGCAGATACAATTTCCAACCAAGGCTCGATGTTAGGTAGCCTTTGAAAAGCTCGTCGATCTTCAACATATTACGAGCGGCGTAGAAGACATGAGGATAGGGACTACGACCGTGGGTACTCTATTAAGGAGCGATATGACAGATATAGGGAGTATATGCACCGATCCCGATCTAATTCTCCCCCTTCTAGAAATCTTGTACAGCCTCCTATTTACATCTCATGTCCTCCGGAAACTTCACAACACAAGCCGTCTTCTCACGTTTCAAGGCCTAAAACTCAACACCATAGAACTGAAATAGCGGCCTCCATAATTGCAAAGAACGTCCTTACCGAGCCTACGGAGGAAGGAGCAATTAAACTTGCTCATTTGAAGAAGGATTTCCCTGACATCTGCTTTGATGGTTATATTTTCCCCCGCACTTAAAGGGAATTCCAATGGAGGCCGAGAACACAGTGCACGATTACGTCCATGACATTTACTCCCAATACAAGGAGTAGGGAAAGGCTACGAAAAAAGCATCGAAGGTGGCCTTTGAGCGGGCAGCTATCATTGAGAAGTTGGAGATGGATCTTGCTTAGAAGGACTAGATCATCCAGGTGCTCAATACTGAAGTTGAGTCCTCCCGAAAATCAGAAATGGAGGCCCTTAAAAGAACGACGAGACCAACTCAGCCACGGAGAGGATGAGGCAGTCACACTACGCCCTTAGTGGAGGAAATGGGCCATAGAACACTACCGTCATTACCAAGCGGGATCCATCCCTCAACGAGCTTAATAAGCTTAAGTACAAACTTTCTGAGATCATTAAATAGAGGGATGAAGCCAATACCACAGCACAGGAGGCATGTGATCAAGCTGTGGTGCTCCAGTGCGAGCGGGATGCGGCTGTGGAAAAAGTCCACGTGGTGGAGGCTGAGGTTGAGGAGAAAGTTCGAATGGCGGAATACAGGCTGGAGGTTGATATATAAGATCTTCTCATCACCTATAATGTTAATGTGCTGAAGCATCGAAATTTGGCCTGGCTCGAGAACTATTCTACACACCTTTATAATGCCTAGAGCCAGTTGGTCAAGGAGGGGAAGGCGGTGCATCTGGGTGGATCATTTGATGAGTTCGAGCTCGAAAATCGCGTGCTGACTGAGGATGAAAGGAAGATTCTCCACGAATCAATGATCTCACATGAAAGGGAGAAGCTCAGCACCCAACACTAGGAGATTGGGGAAGGCTCAGGTGTCGCGCATCACATTACGAGCCCTGAGATTACTGCTCCACCTCAATCTAAGCCTATACCGGCGGTTGAGTCTCAGTCTGACCCTGCTTATAATCCTGAACAACCGCAGCTATACCTTATTAAAGAGAACACCTCCGAAGCCACTTAGCCGTCCGTGAGCCAATCTGAGGAAGGGACTCTGAACAAATCTCATGTGTGTTTGAAATAAATAACTTGTTTTGAAGTATTTGCTAACAGTTCTCTTCTTCTTTGTCCAGTGACTGGAGTTACACGGGTAACGCCTCTTGCAACCCAAGAGCCGCACCAAATGCAGGAGTTCATTATTACTAAACCGAATACCACGACAACAACTGCATCGATCGATGGAACGCAGGGGAGCTCACTTTATTTCGACAATACGATGATGAATGAGCTCCTAGGTCGACACAGTGTCCCCTTTGTGGACTTACCATTTGTCATAAGTGGATTGCGTTTGCTTCTAGTTCTTCAACGCAGACAACCGCTGCCCCCAGTGAAGCTCGATCGATTTTCGAAGAAGAAATACTAGCTGAAATCAATGCTGAATTGGAGGCAACGACACATGGCGGTAGTCCTGGAGGTGGAATGGCAGCGCCTGGCCCAGCTCCACTGAGAATAATATCACTTGGTGGTACAATTTTTGATACCAATGTGCCCATTCCGCCCCCTGTAGTAGATCCGACTCCTTCGACTCCACCTGTAGAAAGTATTCGCGTACATTTGAGTTCGAAGGAAGACGTTGAGATCATGCTCCTGCATGGAGACCGTCTGCCAAAAGTCAAGAGTTCAAAGCGGAAAATCATTAGCGGCTCCGGCGGATCTACGCCGAAGAAGAAACCAAGGAAGAAGAAATAGTAGATAGGCCTCTTCAGCGCATTTTTTGGTAGATAGGAATTTGTTTTATGCTTTCCTTTCATAGGTCGTATATAGATGCAGGTTCGGCCCTGCTAGTAGGAATTTTGGAAAAATTGTACATGAACTTCATTTACAGTTAGTTGAGATGAAATTTTGTTCTTGGCTTTGACTCTACTACTGTATTTTATGCTTAAGTATTCCAACATTTGAATTTTAGTCCAGTGCACTTGCAGAATTTCAACTTTTGAATCGAATTTGTTTTTATTTACCAAGTCCAGAAGTCACAGACATGAGTCATAGCTGGAGACTATGTTGAACTTTGATATTGCACTACTTTAGTTGATGGTTGACACTTAACCCCTGTCCCCAGTTTCAGGGATGAGTTGTAAAAATTGGCTAGTGACTGCATTTTGTCTTCATTTCGTCGAGTTTAACATTGTCGAATCGATGTTATCGCCGGCGTGATTTGAGTGATCGATTCTCACTTAATAATGATCACATCCGTTTTCCAGGGACTTGTATTTTAACTTTGGCGTTCGATCAAGCCTGTTTGAGTTTCAAGAATGTGTCCATGCTTTGGGGACCTAGGTTAGTTTATGAGTGGTTGTTCGCACTCGATTTGTGTTTATACTCTGATTGCACTCTGGAGGCTTAGAGTTTTTTGCGATCGATAATCTAGTTCACATTCCGGGAATCCGGAGATAATCGACGTTTGTAATCCAGTTCGCACTCCGGGAACTTGGATTTGGTGTTAGTACTCCAACTCGTACTCTGGGAATTTGAAGTTGGTATTTGTACTCCGGTTCGCACTCCAAGAACCCAGAGTTGATGTTTATACTCCAATTCACACTCTGGAAATTTGGAGTCGGCTAACAGATGGTCAGTCACATCTGTTTAGGCTTTTCGAATTTCATTCGCACTCTGAGAACTACGATTTATCGAGATCATGGATGGTCGATTCACATCCACTCCGACTTAACAAGTGAGGTCATTAGATAGACGGATCCATTCTCCTCGAATTTGGTTAGGATACGGTCAAAGTCGTTAGGTGGATGAATCCGCCATCTTCAAAATCGCATTTATGAGTTTATACTCCAACTCGCACTCTGAGAGTTTGGAGTTAGTTGAAGGATTGTCGTGTATCGATCCTTTTTTGACTTTAGTGTAGTGACTGGCCCCCGAGCTTGGGTTTCGCTTAGAGAATGGTCGGTCATATCACAGTCACTCCCTATTAAAATAAATTCCGATGTATGATGGAATTTAGCTCTCTGTGCATCGTGATGTTGTACATCACATTCAATAAATCATAGCTCTGGCTCAAAGAGATGTCATTTTATTGCTAAAATGAGAAAATATGGTTGAGTCTGTTGCCATATTACAAATTCACATTTCGAAATGCAGAAACAAATTGCAAATGAAAAATAGACTAAATAAATAAAGCCTTTCATGTGTAGTAGCGACGGAGACTCTCGCAGTTCCAAGCCCTAGGCAAAGTAAGACCGTCAATGGTCGATAACTTAAACGTGTCGTCTCCGTGTTTTCATACAATCACATACGATCCTTCCCAAATTGGTTTCATGTGCGAAGGAACCGGATAAAATCTCTTGAGGACAAGATCGTTGAGTTCAAAGGTTCATGGTTGGACCTTGGCATTGTATAATCGGGCGACTCGACTTCGACATGCGGCTGCCCACAAATCAGCCTCTTCACTCTTCTCATCTAACAAATCCAAGGATTCAGCAAGTAATATGGCATTTGTCTTCGGATCATTGTAAGTCACATGATGAGAAGGTACTTCCATCTCGACTGGAATGACGGCTTCTGAGCCATAAGATAGGGAGAATGGAGTGTGTCCGGTCGTGGACTTGTGGGTTGTTCGATAAGCCCATAAAGCCATAAGAAGTTCATCAACCCACTTGTCCCAGTCTTTTCCAATCGCTTCTTCAGAATAGACTTGATAACCTTATTAACAGCTTCAACTTGGCCATTCGCTTGAGGGTGTGCAACTGCGGAGAATTTCTTATGGATATGGAATCGTTGACAGAAATCCTTGAATTCAACACTGTCGAACTGGGCTCCGTTATCAGTGATGATGGTATGCGGGAGACCAAATTGGCAGATAATGTTATGAACTACAAAGTTTATCACCTTCTTCGTCGTGATTGTTGCAAGAGGTTCAGCTTCAGCCCACTTGGTAGAGCAATCAACTGCGATGATAGGGTACTTCGCACCACCTTTGGCCAGAGGTAGAGAGCCAATGATGTCAATGCCCCATAAATGGCCATGGGCTGACCATTTGGGTTATCTCAGTAGGTGGGGCTCTAAGAATTCAAGCATGCTTTAGACATCCATCACACTTCCTGGCGTAGTCTACTGCATCACGGTTTACAGTTGGCCAATAATATCCATATCGCGGTACTTTCTTAGCGAGAGCTTGCTCTCCGGTGTGATCGCCACATTCTCCTTCGTGTACATCATGTAACACTCGTTTAATTTCATCGTGTGCGATACATCGGAGGAGAGGAACGGAATAACCTCTTCTATACATGACTCCATTCTGATTGGTGAACCGCGAAGCTTTTCGAAGAATCTGTCTCTTCTCACTCCTACGCTCAGGCAGTGTTCCATGCTCAATGTAATTTCTGTACAGAGTCATCCACTACACCTTATTGGGAGTGATTTCAAATACATAGTCTGTCTCCATCTGATTAATGCTTGGAGAAGATAGTGTCTCCATACGAATGAGTCCCATTTGTTATGCTTCGTCCGTGCTTGCTAACTTCGCCAATGAATCGGCCTTTTGATTATGCTCGTGTGGTATGTAGAAGATGGAATAATAATCAAACTGATCAACTATTCCTTGGACACGAGCAAGATAAGCGGCTAGTCTTCGATCTTTGGCTTGATATTCACCCCGAACCTGGCATATGACTAATTGCGAATCACAATAAACTTCGATAGAATTAATCCTTAAATCGTGGGCAATTTTCAATCTAGCAAGCAAAGCTTCATATTCAGCTTCATTATTGGTCGCACGAAAATCAAATCTCATAGCATGGTATATGGATCGGCCTTTGAGGGTTTCAAGTATAACTCCAGCACCAGAGCACCGATCGTTTGATGCACCGTCAGTATGCAGGTTCCAGATATATTCGAGAGATTTACTAGTATCGAGCAAGTCCTCTGGGATGGTGAATTCAGTTATGAAATCTGCTAGGACTTGCCCTTGAATAACTCACCTCGGAGTGTAAGTGATGTCGAACTGGCTCAGTTCAATGTTCCATTTGAGTTGCCTACCAGACGTCTCAGACCGCGTAAGGACCTATCGTAACGGCTGATCGGTATAAACAATGATGGGATGAGCCTGAAAATATGGATGGAGCTTCCTTGAGGCAATAACTAGGCAATAAGCCAATTTCTCTAGCTTCGGATAATTTCTCTCAGCCCTGTTTTACCATTATTAATATAATAAACTGGTTTCTGCACTCGGTCTACCCTCCGAACTAAGGCAGCACTGATTGCGTTTTTCGATACTGCCAGATAAAGGTATAATTGCTCATGATCGATAGGCTTTGACAAAATTGGCGGTGTGGAGAGATGTTGAATTAGTGCTCTGAATGCGTCTTCACATTCTATGGTCCATTCAAAGTTTATTTTTCCTTTTCAGATCAGATCGAAGAAGGGAATGCACTTAATGGTGGACTTTGAAATGGACCCGCTCAATGCCGTTACCTTCCCGTTGAGGCTCTGGACTTGTTTTATGATTATATGAATTTAAATGTTTCTGATTGCCCAGATCTTTTCGAGATTTGCTTCTATTCCTCGAGCGTTGACGATGAACCCAAGGAACTTTCGGGATGCGACTCTAAAATGACATTTTAGTGGATTGAGCTTCATCTTTTATTCTCGAAGGATGTTGAATATTGATTCCGAGTCTCTTACATGATCAGTGGAGAATTGCGACTTTACCAGCATATTTTCCACATATACTTCCATGGTTTTTCCGATTTGGTTGGTAAACATTTGGTTGGGTAGTCGTTGGTATGTTGCCTCGACGTTCTTGAGTCCGAATGGCATGACTCTCTTGCAGTAGAGTCCCAGATCGATCATGAAGCTGGTATGTTCTTGGTCGGGTAGGTGCATGGGTATTTGGTTGTAACCGGAATAAGCATCCATAAAAGATAGTAACTCATGCCCAGCCATTGAATCCACAAGCTGATCAATCCAGGGAAGTGGAAAACTGTCTTTTGGGCAAGCTCTGTTCAAGTCAGAATAATAACACACGTCCTCCATTTCCCATTTGGCTTCCGGGCAAGTACAGGGTTGGATAACCACTCTGGGTATAAAGCATCTCAGATAAACCCATTCGATTTCAACTTATCGACCTCTTCTTTAAGGGCGGTAGATCTCTCTGAATCCATACCACGCCTTTTCTGCTTGATCAGGAAACACCATGGGTCAATATTAAGGGTGTGGCTCACGATGTCAGGCGAGATCCCACATATGTTAGAGTGCATCCAAGCAAATACATCAAGATTCGTCCGGATATATTCAACCAATTCCTGTTGCGTCTGTTGGCTTAATTGAGATCCAATCTTTATTGTCTTTGATCGTCACCATCATCGATCGGAACATCGATTATCACTTTGGTCGGGGAAGCTTGACTATCTTTAGTTTCGTCTTTACTTTCAGTGTCTCTCAGGTCAAGGCCCTTTAGAATTGGTTGGGGTGCCCAGGCACCAATTGTCGATTATAGCAAAACGGACACAGAGAGATTCCTCTACGCCCTTTCCTTTCTCTTTTCGCTGCACCTCGTGGCAGCTCAGCAAAATAATAGGCTTGCTCGGCAGTCTGATCTCCTTGAACGACTCTGACCCCAAAATCGATGGGGAATTTTAGAGTCAAGCACCATGGGGCAATAAAGGCCCTAAATTCAGCAAGGGTCGGTCGTCCCAAAAAGCATTGTAAGGGGAGTCTATGTCCAAAACAACAATTTGCAGTATTCGAAAACTCTCTTGTGTTCTCCCACTCCCAACTCCACTGGCAGTTCCACCACTCCAGTGGGTATAGTAGCACTTCCATTGAAGCCATGAATTTGAGATTGACAGGATTTCAAATCTTTGGCTTTCATTTTCATCAAATCATAAGCTCGCTTAAACAAAATATTCATGGAGCTTCCATTGTCAACCAAGATCCTCTTCATCCAAGCAGTACCTACTTGAGCAATATAACAAGTGGATCGACAGTGGGGGCTTCGACCTTATCAGCGTCTCTACTTCGGAACACGATGTCATTGGTCATCATCTTTTGTTGCTTGGCCAGAGCCCCATCGTCATAACTACTACAATATTCAAAGTCTGCATGCCTAATAGAGCTGGTATACGACTCCATTTCCCTCCAGCTTCGGTCTGCCGGATGAGGACCACCACTTATTGTATTTATTACCAACCTCCCGCCAGTAAGAGCGGGTTCCTCCTGCCTTTCTTGGTATGGTACACGATTCTGATTTGATGGGCTTGCACCTCCTAATTGCGGCGCCTGCACAAACTGATCCAACTTCCGTTCTCTAATCAGCTTCTTTATGAGATCCTGCAAATGACGACTCTCATTTGTATTGTGGCCATAACTCTCATGAAACCTAGAAAATTTTCCCGTTTGGATTTTCCTCTCCGATGATGGCTTCAGAGCAGGCTTCTTGTACTACATAGTATTGCAGGTTTGCAGATAAACATTCTCCAGCGACGTATTCAATGGAGTGTAATTATCGAACATTGGTGCTCTACATCGTGGACCACGGTTTTGATCTCGCCTTTTGTTTTGATTGCCATTATTCCTCTAGATATTTAACTGAACTTTTTCAAAACTCTCCTCGGACCTCTTAACCGCAACATTACTTTGTATCCTTTCCATACCGGTCCCCGCCTCATCCTGCTTCCTAGATAGTTTCGCGTCTTCACTTCTTAAGAACTGGGCTGCCTTGGAGTAGAAATGGTCCAATGACACAAGAGGCTTCCAAGCCAACCAATTTTCGTACTCGGAATCAGGGTTGATTCCCTTAGTCAATGCCATCATGATAGAGTTATCATTGATGTTGCTTATCTCTGCACACGCAGCATGAAATCTCTCTAAGTAGCGTTTATGTGTCTCTCCAAAAGCTTGGGTGACACTTAATAGAGTGTTAACATCCTTTGGCCTCGCAACATGCATTTGGAATTGCTCTACAAACTTAGTGGCCAATTGGTCGAAGGAGGAAATGGACCGAGGTGGCAATCGTGTGAACCACACTGTAGCAATACTCCCTAAAGAAATAGGAAAACTATGGCATTTCACTGCATCATCAACTCTCGCAGCATTCATCAGCCATTCGCATTTCACGATATTTTGATTTGGATCAGAACTTCCTTCATAGACTAGTAGAGCCGGCATTCTAAATCGCCGGGGAGGTTCAGCATAAAGTATCTCATCTGTAAAGGGAGTAACACTTCGGGTGATTCCCCAGTCGTCATTTGTGAGGCCTTGGCTTTCCTGAATCATCTATCGAATCATAATGGGAATGTCTGGCATCTGTACATTCTGCATACGTTGAGCCGAAGTGTGGTCGTGTTCCATAATGCAAGGCTGGAACGGGCACTGTCGACGGTCCATGTCTCGCCTCCTTGGCTCCAAGTCTTCTAGGATGTGTGGTTCAGGAGTACGTCCGTGCTGATGATGGTTCATATCTGGCTGATTCTAGGCATCAACCCCTGGTTCAACCACGGCGGTGGTAGCACGGTTGTCTATGGTGTAGTGAGGAACAGTACCTCCCCGGGAGGAGGGTCCAGTGTGGAAGATGGCCGATGGGCCAACTCTCTATCGTCCAACGATCATTGTAGGTTGATGTCCGGTGGCTTGTGTGTAACTACTGTCTAGCGGGGATGTGTAGATCGATGGTGATAGTCAGATGAGGCCGAACTCTCAGTGGATGAGTAAGAGGCGCGATCCCTCCTGAATCTCCTATGCCTTTGGCGATTTAGTTGGTTGGTCAATTCAGTGTTGGCGCACAGCTGTTTAGTCAGTTGTTGCCGACCCTGGGTCAACTCTTGAAGCAGCATATGGAACTCTTGTCTGGTAACCGGGCCTGATAGATCTGAAGGTCTGGCAGCATTTTGGTTGGGCGGAGGTAATTGCGTGGGATTCTGCATATCCCGTCCTTCTTGGTCTGCAGCAGTAGAGGCGATCCTTGTGCTAACCATGGCGAATAGTGAAGTCCTTTCCTAGATATTATGCAAATCTAAATAGGTTGGAAGGATTCTAACATTGAGATCTAGATCTTCTTCTTGGATTTTCACAATCCGGTATCGATAGAAAATCCAAAGAGTAGAAGAAAAGCTGCATTCTCTCAGTGAAAGCACCAAAGTGTTTGTACCAAAATGGACACAACACTCTTCGGAAGTGTTTGAAGAGATAAAAATGAAGGATAGAAATGTAAAATGTGGATTATCTAACAAACACTCTAAAAATAAGTATGAAAACGCACATAAACACAGTAATTTAGAGTGGTTCAGTGTATTGCTTACGTCCACTATGAAGTTTGATGACTTATTGATATTCAATTAATGATTACAATTGATTGCAGTGGATTACAACAAATTACAGTTCTAAAATTCGAGTACAACAGCGGCAATGGAGTGCAAAGTTGAATTCGGCAGAGTCTGAACGTCGGAGAGCCAAAAAGATCCTTTTTCTATAGGCCCTTGGGCTCTATTTATAGGCGTAGGAGGCTGATATCTTGCTATAATCTCGAAAGACTTCTTCTGGCACGTGGGTGGGACCACGCAATCGATCCCATGAAGTTTCGGCTCGATCCGTGATCGATACGAACGAATTTTGTATTGATCGCGCTTTTACTCAATCGAGTCAAAACTTAGCATGAACCTTTCTTAGGTCGTACTTAAGCTCATGTGAAGATTTCATAGCATTTGGACTTGGGATTGTGAGATATGATCAATACGAATTGGCATTCTTCGGTAGGCTGTTTGTTTCGAACCGGTGACTTCGAATCGATCAATGCACGTGCCTAAGAGATGACGTGGCGCATGATTTCTGAACCGATCCGCTCTTGGCGCCAAATTGACTGAGTCATTCCAAAGCTTTCGCCTCGTTCGTATCAAAGACCGTTTCTTTGTTCAAATCGATGGAAGTTGTACAAATCGTAGCGATAGAAATGACCTCGTTCGTATCGAGTGTGTAATTTAGTTCCACTTCATACATTGCAGCCTAGTTCGTATCAATGATATTATGATGTTTGTATCGGTCGAATGTACCTTACTTCACATCGTCCTTTGGCGTGTCACTTCGTATCGAGAAGGAGCATGGGTTTCGTAATCTATGGCCGATCGATGCGAAATGAGTTTAACTTGATCGATACTAAATGAACATGGATGCTAAGAACAATGGACACGAAGTAAATGATGTGAAGACCATTCGATGGATGCGAACTATTGTAACTTGATCAATGCGAACATGGCTGTTGAGTGGATGGATTCAAAGAACGCAGTTCCCCTGATCGATACGATATCGCATGCTCTTGATGGATTCGAACAAGACTTTTGAGCCGATGGATATGAAATGGTGCGCTTCCCTAATGGATATGAAGTTGTGCATCCTGATCAATGCGAATACAATCGATACGAATTGTTCGGCCATCAATCGATCCGAACAGCTTGCTCTCTGAAATTGTGACGATCATATCTTGGATATATGAACTCCGATTGGCATGAAACTTGGAACGCTGGCTTTCATAGCTTTGCTTATCATGTCTTGTCAATTGCAGCTTGATTCGGACTCTGATAAAATTCATCGATATCCATAATGAACCTGTGTGTACTCTATATTTGGAATGGGCGACTCTTGGATTTCAGTCATTTCCTTGATATCTCGGCCTCGCCAAAAGGTGGGATAACAAAGCCCAATCAGAAGCAATAATATCTTTAAATCAGTTTCAAATATATATATATATATATATATATATATTTGTATGTGCAAACACATAGATATAGATATACCTATATGCAGTTTGTTTTATTTATAGATAGTCCCCGTATCCTCGACTTAGGGCTACCAGGACGTGCACTTGATACACACACACACACAAATATATATATATATATATATATATCCTTGTGCGGTGTAAGTGTTTATATATGGTTCTGGAATGTCCGACTTGGGGTTACAGATTAGTGCATAGGAGATGTTAGGTAGATTTATATATATATATATATGAGATTTAACTATATATATGGTTCGATACGCTCGACTTGGAGCTATAGAATGGTCAGTGATATATGTTATGAAGATGTATAGATACACTGTTTAAGTGATTTATATAGTTATAGTTGTGTGGTTTAAGAAATATATATAGTTTTGGTATGTCTTACTTGCGACAACCGGGTAGTGCAAGGCACTCTAAGAACGAAAAACGATCCATGCGGGGATGACAATAATTCGGTGTTGTGTCTACATCTGGAAATGGTGTACGCTGGGTTTAGTGTATACATACAGTTCTAGTATGTTAATGTAGAGAACCAGAGGAAAATGACGCTAATGAGGGAATATCTTGCATCATAGAGTAGGCACAACCTACATACGAGATCTGGGAGCGGGGGCGGAGAGAGAATGTGACCCCTTTCTAGAGTGGGTTATATATTGTTCATACCAATAGGTGTTGAGATAGGACATATACGAGTTAGTGGTGCTTCAAAGTCAAATGTAAGAGTTGGCTCCAAAGCTTTATCTATGGTGACTAGAGGTAATTCATCACATGAATGTCAATTTCAGATATTCAATAACATTGAGATTGGAGATTACTCTTATTGGATCCTTGCACAGGTTTGGATATGGAGATGCTTGGTTATAGAGCCTTGTTATGTTGTTGTATTTACTTTACATATCAAATGCTTCGATAAGGATCGAAAGATCTTTGGCACCGTTTCTTATGGAGTATAGTTATACCCCTACAGTTTATCATATCTAGTAACATCTTATTGTAGCATGTAATATTTTAATAACAGAACCGCTATCAAGTATTATCCTGACTTGTTTGTGTATGGATAGAGGAGCGTGATGTGTGATTAGTACAACTCATTGATCCCTACTCACGTTTAATGGATGTATATAGGTTGCATGTTTATACAACACCGAGAGGTGGCACCTTAACATACATCTGCCTAACCCTCATTTTCTCTATTTTTCCTTTTGAACAACTTTTTGTTACTCTCATGAGTAGGCCTAGAGTCAGGTATTGGGTAAGCATATTAGTAGGTTACCTGGATCTTTGAGAACAAGGGGACTGTGATCTTCAAGGGCATAATCTCCAATTATTAGTATATTGTTTTATGCACTCCAAACATTATTTATATATAAGTCCATGTACAATATTTGATGTATCATTCAGTTTTTAGTTTGTATTGAGATGGTATATTCTAGTTGTAATGTTACATCAGTTTTGTTCCCGTACCTTGCATTATGTAGAATGTCTCTCTTCTTTTATGCAAATGTATATGTTCATATAATGTATATCGCTATTTTTCTATGAAATTATATCGATACATATAGAGAAATAGTTTTATTTGAATTTACCCTGATAGTCCGTCGCTTACGGTGTTTGGAATCACATGTGGTTGTTTAGCATTGGTTCAAGGTATCATAAGTGGAAAATCGTTACACTAGGTATTAGAGCTTAAGTTACCCAATTAAATAATTAGTGGACTTAGATAGAATATAGAATGTCTTGGTATTATTTGAGTGAACCGATACAGCCATGTGTGGACATGGTTCCTTGAGTAGTGTCATATATATACTTGAGCAAGCGAAGTACATCTAGATGGTGAGGTCACTTAGGAAATACTCCATGATGGATGGAATGATGGGAGAAAATATTTTTATTTTCTTATATGTTTATTAAATAGTATGCATACATAAACCATATTATCCCAAGTTACTATTAGTTGTTGATGGTAGACTTCGATGATATGGAGCAATATAGAGTTAGGCGAACATAAGCCAAGTGTGGCAGCAAGAAACATTGGAGATGGTGGATGGATGTGGTACTCTCCATATGATGAGTAGGATTTGTAAAGCCAAGTAAGAAGATTTCGTAGTCTTGACAGCTATCTTATTGTGGGATTGAGTCTTTGGTTTGTGCTTAGGCTTGTTGGAGAACCTATGACCATATCCTTATAAACTGAGGCTTATATGGGACATAAAAAGGAGGCCAGTGTTGAAAAACCTTTTGATGAGGGTCCAACTGGTAGGAATTTATAGAAGAGGAACCCATAGTAGTGAAAAATTCCATGAGAGACTTAGTAGGGTTTGCTCGAAGATGAAGTTAAATAATACTGCCTTTTTTCAATCAGAGTTGCAATGTTCTTGACGTTTATTTCTTGTGCTACCACATGAGATGCGGGCGGTGGGAAATTAGATGTCATAATGATGATTTTAGGTTATTTTAGTAAACAACATTAGAGAGTTAACTGTATATGTAGATCTAGAGCCATTCGGGCATAGGCAGAGAAGAGTTATTGCTCACGATAGTAGGCAACCCAAGGTGAATAAAGGAATCCATTTTGCAGTATATAATTGATTGCTAATGTGCTCTTATAAGAGGCATTACCCCTGCAAGGAAGGATTCATGGTGTGCGTCACTTATTAGATCGTTAGGAGTGTCTCTTCTCGTAAAAGGATCTCCATTGACGATAGCCAAAGTGATATGTATTCCTTACTTCCCATAACTTTGGTTTTTTTGCTTTGCTTAGTGAAGTCAAAGCCATAATTATACTTAGCTTAGGCATGTTACATTAGGTTCAGTTTTGCTTGTGATTGAGGTTTGGAAATATGGCTATGTTAGATTATGCACCTCAACTTCAACTGACATACTTGAAAAGGGAGATGAAGTGAGTTTTAACTGTTTGAGTAAAGTAAAGCTATCAAGGAGTATTCGAATGAGTGTGTAGTGGCATTCGAATAATTGTTAGACCTCATAGTTCATGCAGTGGAGTCATGATAAAAAAATTTCTTGACAAAGACCCGTAAGTGGATGTCAAACTATTTTGGCCTTCCATTTGGAGGCCGTATTAGTTTCTTAGCTTTAAGTTAAGTTAACCTTAGAGTACTACCATTCATCGTTTATGCACTAGTGAGAAAGTGACTTTTAGATTAGTCGATAGAATGCTTGTATGTCATCTGGTTATGTCTTGAGTTATCGGACCATAGGTTCTTAGACTATTTTGGTTATGCCTAGTAAAACATTATATTGTAGTAAAACGACTCTCACTTTAGTGTCGCATGGTTTCTAGGAATTGATGTGCAAAGGTTAGAGGTCTACCCTCACTATGGTACCCATAGGACAAGAGCAACTAAAGATGGTTTTGGCTTAGTAGGATTTGTTTGCAAATAAAACTAGTATCTTAGGGGTAGTTTGAAGGAGGACTTCCCGATTTGTTTTTTGTTGACATGGATAATCTTCTAAGTGACGATCTAATGCTTGATTAGATGAATGTTGTGATACAGTTAGTAAATTGTTCTTATTATCATTGTTTTGTCGTCATGAATTCAAATCTAATAAGTCTTATGCATTTGTTGTAATTGAATTGATGTTAGTTATTTTTCAAACTTCCTTCTTGGGAAAATGAGTTTAATTTGAAAGGACAAGAGAGTTGGCACAAGGATTAAGATTTATCAGATAGTTGTAAGAATTGATAATCCAAAATATCGAGTTAACTTACCTTTTCAGTAAAGGATGTGCTTTGCCTTACATGTATCTCACTTAGGAGGAGTTGGACGACACAGTTTAGTTGTGAGGTTTAATGGACTCATTGGTATTGGAAGTGAAGTGTCTTATTGTTATGGTCGAATTGTTGATTGTTGTTTTATTGTTATGGTTTGGTGTTAATCATATAATTAATGGTTTTTTTTGTCCCGTATTGTTGACTGACATTTGATTTTTATTTAGCTGTTTTCTTAGATGTGGCTTGCATTTGGTTGTGTTTACTCATTGATTGAGGTTGCCCGTTGATTGTTTGATTTTTATTTTAAATGTATACTAATAAGTAAATTGATAAAACAAAAGCATGCACACGCATGCATGCATATATAAATGGCTTATTTGATTAAAGCTAAAAATATGCATTTGAAAAAGTTAGTAAGCATTGAGTTGATTGGTACCTTCAAATGGTTAAATGACATTGTAAAGAGACTATGACCACTTAGTAATTTTGAATGAACTGGACTTTTTTTGAAATTATTTGGAATTTAAATGGGTTTTTAAAAGTGTATACTAAGTGGGATACCTTTGGAAATATTGCAAATTAATTTATTAAGCAAGAATGACTTAGTTGTGTAAGAATGAGAATTTTTTAAGAAGATTGGAAAGAGGTCTTAATTTTGTTAGTAATATATGCATGATGGTATATTCAAAAATAAGGGTTATTTGAATGTATAGGTAAGGGATCATGTTATGATTTCGAAAGTGTATAAAGGAATTATGAGAAAGTACATACACATGTATATATTAGACAATTTTTTAAATAGAAATGAAGAATAATACACTTATGATTCATCTATGAAGTTAAAAGTGTTTATAAATAAATATGGTAAATAATATTTATTTTGAATCATGCCACAAGGCTTCATAATAAATTAAGATGTATATTGCATGAATGTGTATGTGGACCTATATATTTGTATGAGTATGACTATCTATGCTTCTATGTATGATGATTTTTAGTTGTATGGAAATGGGCAACTAGAAATGTGTAAATATATGTACATAATTTACATGTTAGAAATGTGCCTTTATGGAAGTAAATAGTTAAGTTGGAGTAAACTTGTTCTTCTGAAATAGCTTTGCTGACATGTGTTGTATGTTATAATTTTAGTTGAATGTTGGTATGAACTTGCAAGGTTGTAAATAAAGTGTGAATAAAAGATAGATACATGAAAGCAATGGTGTGGCTACATGGAAGCTTGCTTGTTGTTGACTGCTTCTAATTGGTAGGTTGCTTACTACTAAATTGCATAAAGAGGCATGCATGATAGATATAGTATATGTTATGATGTGCATTAGCAATATATTGTTGGGTATGATATACATTGTCGGCTATTGTAACACCCCGCCTCTATACTTGCACCATTAAAGAGTATTATTAAGTAATATCATATGGTAATATAGAGAACGAGGTTTGTTAAGAGAGATCTGATATTACTATTACGTTGGGCTAACACAGGCAAGTCATTCTTAATAAAAATTTAAGGATCTAAATAGAATGATTGATGTACACAGCCTTGGCACAAAGCAATAAGCACATAAGTTAAAATCTAGAACAATATACAATATTATTCATAGAATCCCACATCATAACGAAATAATATACATCATACAACTACAAAAGTATGAGTTTACAATATGATAATACTAGACCCACATATCTAATATATACATAGCATCCCATAAAAAATATAGCCATACGTGTATATAAGGTAAAATCATACTATCAAAAATAGTTTATCCCTATGCTAGCACACATGTCCAAGGTCAGCGAGTCCTGTTACCGGTAGAGTCTCGGCCTAACACGAGTATTATGAAAATGAAAGGGTTAGACTATATCTAATTTAAAAGTATAAGACTAATATATCAAAATAATATACGAGTACACATATATTACTAAGCCGCATAAAGTACGCCAATCCAAACCAATCCAGAAGGATATATCACAAGATAATCACCATTTCATAAAACAAACAAGTCTATCACAGACTAGCATATGCAAATATGTATGGTGATCAACATATGTCCATTTCAAATCAGTGGAACTAAAATAAATCCACATAAGGATACCACTAAATCAAAGGAATTGCCCCTTTTGTGGACAAAACATAGAAGTACGGTCTCCTCTTGGACAAATTAGAGAAACACAAATGTAGCTACTATACTAATAATTGCTATCCCTTCTTAGGCAACATGAAATCATGAATGTAGCCACTATAAAGATACTACTAAATGCATAAGACGAAATCACATATTTAGCCACTAGTAAGCTACTAAATGCATATAGTGATAGTCACCCATAAAAGCCTATGGAGACCATCAATTGATCTCCAAAAGAAGATAGCATCCTAGAACCGTCTCGTAAGTTGCCAGGATAACGAATGATCAATCAGATCATCAAAATCAAACGATCATCATGATCTTCAAAATCGTGAGTTATATTTTTCTTAGGGATCTATCAGCCTGTATAGCCAAACATCCCAAGCTAGTACAACTCTAAAGTTTAAATCACTTTCACTTTGGTAATTACTAGAATTTCACTAAATGTCTCATACCACAAGTAATATTCAAGTATTTACTAAAAGCTAGAAAATTCCACTCGATATATATACTATATTCGATAAATTATAAAAATAAGCAGAAGAATTGTATAAAAAGTCTCATACCAACATGTATGATTCGACCGTTTTTTAAAATTCCTCATTTCATAGAAAAACACGAAATCTTAGTAAAATTCCAAACTGATAATATATATACATATGTATATAAGAGTTTTAAAATAATTTTATTTGTTTAAAAGTAGATAAATAAAAAGAAAACACTTCTGAAAATAATTTAAATTACTTAGATATTCATGTATACAGTGCTTGGTATATTTTTAGAGCAAGCAAACATTTAGCAAAACATGTTGTTACTGTGTATTAAGCAAAAGAGTTGGCAAAACATGCTACGACTGTATAATTTAGAGCAAGCAAATCATTAGGCAAAACATGTACTACTGTGTTACTATTTTACTTCAATGCTAAAAGCAAAATAGTAGACAAAACATGCTATAAGCAAAACAATAGCTAAAAGATGCAACAAGCAAAACAAGCTACTATGTCTATTATTATCATTTTCGAAGCAAGTATAAGTTACTATATAGGCTACTGTACTATATATAATTTTCACTTTTATGCTATAAGCAAAACAAGCTATTGCGTCTAATAAGTTCTTTTTCAAAGGAAGGTAAGCTATCATACTATTCATATTTTTACTTGCAAAGCAAAACATGGTACTATACTAACACTTACAAAATAACCATGCTATTATACTATCTATATTTCTCAATTCCAAAGAAAAACATGCTACAATGACATGGTATAGTTTATGTGAGAATAACTCACCTACAAAAGCATTCCCAATAGTGTGGAGAGAGCAAGAAATGGAAAGAATCCCCATTTTTATTTTCTTCTTCATGCTCCATCAGTGAGAATTTGAGCATGGGGAAGAAAAAAAGTGGCGATATGAGCGTGGATTCATAAACGGCTTTTAGAAAATCGTTTAGTTTTTAAGTGGTTTTTTGAAAGCCGTTTAGATATAAATATTTTATTTGTCTAATGTTCAATGCGCTAAACAGTGTTCTGAAAACCATTTAGGGCATATCTCGATTTTTTAAAAAAACACATTCACTGCTGGGTGAGTGGGAATTCTTTCCATTTTTTTTCTTCTTCCTCCTCTTGAAATTAGCCCTCCAACTGGGAATGCTCTAATCTAAAAATCGATGGCGTTGCACTTTACTTTGCCTTGCTAACAACACTTCCTACTCCCTAATACAATCAAACTCCTTCAATTGAAATCCAAACTAAAATTTTCAAAACTCAAAGAGGGTTTAAGACACTAAGTTGATGGTACCATTAAATAGAGAAGAGAACAGGGATTTGCTTGCTTATTTTCGTTTGATTTATAGTAATTATTTGGATTTTCTTTTAATTGAAGTAGGGCTAGGGGTTAGCTTTCTTTGGTTTGATATGTACGTTTTTATCTTGCTTGCTGGAATGAAAATACATAGGTGAGTTTTATTGGCTAGGTACATGCTTTGCTTTATTAGCTAGTGGGCTTCATTTTTACTAAGCCCCAAACTAACATTTCCTTATAACGAAAATAGCTAGGTGAGAATACTTGCTAGGTACAGGGCAGGTGAGAATATTTGCTTGGAACAAAAATTATGAAAGGATAAATAATAAAAAAGGATTAGAAGATGCTTAGGTGAATGGGTATTTGATTGATTTCATTAACTAGGATAGATTCAAAAAGGCTTAAGGCCCAAACAATATTCCATTCTCGTTTAAAATCAGTTTGGACGAAAGTAAAATTTCAACAACTAAATATAAGCAAATTTCGACTAAAACTAAAATTTTCTAAATTTAAAAATTAAAATTCCATTTCAAATTAAATTAAAATTATTTGACAATAATATTTCATTTTTAAATAAACCTATTTTAAGAAATGATAAATTCGTTTCTTCTAATATTTGAAATCAATTATCCAAAATCGAATTTAATTACTCAAATATATCTTAAAATCCCAGTTAAATTTGTTCATTACGAAAAGAGTTAATAGGGTTGTTACAGACTCCCCCTTAAGAAAATTATTTCATCCCAGTTTCTATTTAGAGGAAATCTCTAACACATCTTAATATCATTGATCTGTCCATTTTTCCCTTCAGTGTACTTTTATAAGTTAATTTTCCTAAATAATAATATATTCTTTTAACAAAATATACAATTATAAGTAAAATACTTTTTGGCAATCCATAATATTGTGTCTTACTACCTCATATAAGCGTTTAGAAATCCTTCTCAATAATCAAACACATAGATTAGAATTCATAAATCACTAAACGGACAAACTAACTCAAATACCCCTAATTTTTGATAACATCATTCAGGAGATTGAATTAGATAAATTAAATAGAATAATGTAAATTTTAAGAGATAAGGGAGTTGAGATTTAAATAAATATAATTAAGGCCATGCTCGATAAAATAATTAAATGGGCTTAAGAATGATTTTTAGGTTGATTGATCTACATAAGGGTATAAAGGGAATTTACCGCACATAACCCCTTACCTGTATATATTCTCGTTCCTTACCATTTCATTTCCCATTCACATCATTTGGAAAATGTAAAAGAGGATTTGGCCATTAAAAAGAGGAATTAGATCAAAAGATAAAGATTCAAGCTTAGGGAAAATTAATCTTAATCCAATCTACTTAGCTTAATCAAGGTGAATAATAATTCATTCCATCTCTATTTTGTTTTATAATCATATGTTTTTGGATTTAAGGGTAAATTTGTTTTTATGATGATTTGGATGATAATATGCTTGAATTACTATTTGTTTTATTTAAAAAAGAAAGCTTAAATAAGATTATATGTGGTTTTAGGGAAAAACAGATTTATGTTGATATTTAAATGCTATGGAAAATTTTTATGTTATGTAAAACATGATTATGGAGTTATATTTCAATTTTGATAATTTTCCAAGCTATAGAAAGATTATTATGAATTTTCAAAGGAAAATATGGTTAATTGGGTTTATAAATTAATTTCAGGAATTATCTTGAGAATTTGGGTCTGAAATTTTTATATATTAAATAACATGATTAAAGTGAATTTCTGGAATTTTTTGGGATTTTTCCTAAGTGATTTGCTATGCAAATTAAATTATTTTAGAAGAATGACTTCTTTGAAATATTGGTTTTGCTTAATGGAAGGGCTTATTTCCTAACTTAACCATGGTTTAGATCTAAAATTAGTAGCAGCTATTTTAGTAAAGAATTTTGAAAGTCAAGGCAACCAATCTTGAGTTTACACATCGTAGGTTAGTTAGAAAGTTTTTGGTTTAATTAGTATTAAATCAGGTTTACCTAGAAAAGTTGGTTTCGCCTTCGTCAGAAGTACCTTTCAACTCAAAGCTTCCACCTTCAATCAAGTTGAAACCCACTAAGCCGAAATGAATACACAAAGTATCACATAGATGGTATGTAGTGGATTGGAGAAGGGCGGAAGGCTTAGTGTCGAAAGCATTGCTTCAATAGTGTCGATACCTTTTCTTTGTTTTAAAAGAGAAGCGTCTACCTTGGTTTTCATTAAAGCCTTCAAAGGAGTTAAAGCATATGTTTTCAAAAGAGGTTTTATAAATGTTTTTGAAGGGGTAGCCATCAACTTATGTTTGCTTTCGAATGGGTTCCTTTACCTATAAAATAATGCTTTCGAAAGAAGGGGTTCCGGCCTAGTCGAAGCTCTAATGCCTTTCTTTAGGCTTTCGAGTGTATTCAAGACATCAATGCTTTCGAATGGTTGTGTTTGTTTTAAAGATGTTTTAAGCCTCTTCCTAAATGCTTTCGAAAGGGTCCAAGGGTTTTGAAGGCAATGGCTTCAAAAGGGGTTTCGACGCCATCCTTCAATGTTTTGTTTAAATGATTTGAAGCTTTCGAAAGGCATGGTGCTGACGCTAACATGTTTTTCCCAATTTTTTTTATATGATAAAGGATGGTTTTGAAAGAGATACTTTCGTTTATATTCACTTTGACCCAAATAATACTGTAAGTATAAACCCAATGGTTTCAAAAGGGGGACTTTCAATGGTTTCGAAAGGATCAATTCTAATGGTGTTGAAAGTGGTACTTCAATGGTTTCAAACCTAAGCTTCTAAGTGTTATTAAGTAATACTTTAATATGTTCAAAGGGTTTCAAAAGAGAAGTTTTAAAGTGTTTTGAAAGGTAGGGGCCGAATGTTTTGAAAAGAGATTTATATGCTTTCGAAGGAGGTTATTTAGTGAAGTCGAAAGCAAGGTTTTAAAGGTTTCGACAGCCTTAATTTTCAAAGCAAATAACCCAATCTCATTTTTGAAAGAAAACCATGGCTTAAACATATATTCGTTTTGAAAAGGAGTTTTTGAAGAAGTTTTCTTTGATTAAAAGGTTAAAGAGATTAACCAAGCTATTATGTATACTTCTTCATATATGTATATATTCACATTGTAATGGACCCATAACTGAATTTTGAGAAAGGGAAAAATAACCAGCTAGGTTGACCTAGTAGTGAATATAAATTAAGTAAACTTCTAATTGAGTAGAATTGCATCCAAGAGGTCAGGAAGACCAGAATATAAGATGTTAAAATATTAAAGGAAAAGATATTGGCAGGGGCCAATAGGTTTTCAGTAAGCCCATGAATACTGTGTATAGGAAAAGATATTGGCAGGGGCCAATAGGTTCATAGTTAGCCTATGAAAACTATGTATAAATAAAGATATCAGAAAGACAGCATTCTAAGCCCATGAAAACTATGATTTGATACCGGCAGGGGCCAGTATGTTAGTAGTTAACCTAGGAAAACTATATCCGGATTAAGATATTGACAGATGTCAATAGGTTCCAAGTTAGCCCATGAAAACTAGGATAAGAAGAGAGGATATTGGAGTCACCAATAGGTTCCTAGTCGAACCATGCAAACTAGGTTTAGAGTATAAATATTGGATTTACCAATAAGTTCATAGTGATCCCATGAAAACTATGAAATTGGACAGGGGGTCCTTATACAATTTTTCGGTTATTAGTCAGCCCATGAAAACTAATAGGTTAATAGTAATCCTAGAAACTATAATTGAGATAGATAGTCAGAATGAATGTGGATGGATAATCCAGAATTGCTTCATTTGTTTTGCACACCATCATATCATGATGTTTTGAATTCTTTTAACGATTATGGATGTAGAAGCACGGTTTATGGTTTTTAAAGGTTTTAAGATACTAATGAGAGAAAAACTCGTTCTGCTAAGCGGCGTGGTCTCACTGGATATCTAAATGGTTTGAGATGATAGATTATTATACATAACAGGCTTTATGTCAGACTCGAAGTTCATGTTTTCCCCATAAACTCTCGGGTACTCAATTGAATTTGAGTAGTTTGAGAGTTTAGATTTTCAATTACCTCATTGGACGAATAAAGCTTCTTGAGACGTGTAGGAGGCATGATATATATATCTAGAGATCTCTTTTATTTGATTCTGCTGTGTTGTTTGTAATGGAAAAGTTGTTAAATTGTCCATATATACTCTGGTCATCCAAGGGGGCATCTTCGCGTGTTGCTCTTAGCGTATATTATAATAAATATATTTTTCTCTGAACATGGTTAACGATTATTGGATAATGCAATGAATTGGAAATGTTTTGAAATGGAATGTGACATTGTTGATGTTTTAAATTTATTTCCATATTCATGTGTTTCTATCAATGAATCTAACACCGCCGTATTTGGTTGCCGAGGATTAATAACTATGGATGACTGAAGCATCCGTAACCATTATTTTTGGGTCTCCAAGTAAGGGGATGTTACAAGTTGGTACTAGACCATAGGTTTGCGAAATTAAAAGAAAATTTAAACCTAAAAGCTTTTTTCAAACATAACCTAATGAATCAAAAATATGATCGGGGTTTGGGATAATGCTGTAGTAACGTACTTTTATTTAATATATAGTTATATATAAGTCTGTACTCTCATGTCTCTTAAACCATTCTTCTGTATCTTACTAAGGCTCGTATGTAGATATACGAGAAAGAAGATATGGAAGCAGGAAATGGAAGAGAAAATCTTGGTGTAGGAAGCACCACTACTAATGGAAATGGTCGACCTAATACTATGAGGAACCAAGGTCGATAGGCTAATGCTAACCAAAATGTTGTTGCCAATATGGGCGTTGGAAATCCACCAGTAGATATGGGGGCGATGTATCAGTTCTTCGTTAATATGGTGCAAGCAGGACCTGCTGCTGGAAATGTTAAAGGAGCTAATTCTTTGGCTTCAGTTAGGAATAGCTATGCTAAGCTGAGCATAGATTACACTAGTTTGGGTTGAAAGTCATTTATAGGAATGGAGGATGCCATAGAAGTTGAGAATTGGATGCTGCGTTATGAGCGCCTCTTTGCTGATCTGGGCTTATATGATGAGCAGAAGAGAAGGTTGGCCTCTAGACAATTGCAGGGATTAGCACTTCATTGATGGAATAGTGTTACTGCAGGAGTTCCAGAGGAAGAGCAGACATGTGATGAATTTAGAACGAGATTTGAATAGAGGTTTTTATCTAAAGTTGCCAAGTCAGCGTTGATGAGGAAGTTATGGATTTATTTCAAGGAGAGATGTCGGTTATCGAGTATGCCACTAGTTTGATGAGTTTTCTCGATATCGAGTATGCCACTAGATTTAGTAGAGCGACCATGACACATATCTGTGATTCTTGTAGTTTGGTTGTGTGGATGGCAATTTTCCATGAGGAAATGCTTGTTGTTTGTGCTAGAGAGAAGCCAGTTAAAACCCAGGGTTTTCAAGGAAAGAAGAGAAAGTTGTTTAAGAAGAAGGGAGCCTAGAAGGGAGATGATGCCAAGAAGACAAAGGCTGATTTGGTTTGCTACAAGTGTGACAAGAAGGTTCATAATGCAAATGAGTGTCGGTCAAGCATGGGAAAGAAGGCTGCAGATAAGAAAAATGTGAAGTGCTTTAACTGCGATCAAATTGGGCATCATAAGAACCAGTGTCCAGAGCCAGTCAGGGCGGACAAGGGAAAGGTTTTTGCTGTTGGATCATTTACTAAGCCAACTGCAGCTGGTAAAGGAAAGACTGTGATGGATGATAAGCTTTTGATTCAGAGCATACCAGGTAGGATACTATTTGATACCGGTGCATGACATTCATTTATATCCCAGTGTTTGGTTGATAGGTTATGCTTAAAATCCATATATCTTGTTACTTCCTTAAGGGTTGCAAATCCAATAGGAGGGTATGCAACTCTAGGAATGAGATGTGACCAGTTAGAACTTGATTTTTTTAGATCATAAGTTTGTATGTTTTCAATTTCGTAGATTTTGAAATCATGTTGGGTATGGATTAGTTGAGAAGGTATGGGGCTAGGATATTTTATCAGGATGGAGAGATATCACAAAGACACCATGATACTCATAAAAGAATATAGTTCTTTGTGGATAATTCTGATTGGGGCAGTTGTGCTTTGTTAAGTGCAATGGAAGTGGGAGAAGATCTAAGCCAGGTTCGATTTGCAAGAGAGTTTGCAGATGTCTTTGAGCTGGTCAGAGGACTACCACCAAAATGAGCTATTGAGTTTCAGATTGATCTTGTGCTAATAGTTAAACCTGTAAGTAGACCACCTAGCGGGATGACACCGACTGAGATGAAGAAATTGAAGGTGCAGCTAGTGGATCTAGAAGAAAGAAATTTTATTAGACCAAACAGTTCGCCTTGGGGAGAGGCCGCAGTATCGTAAAGAAATCGGATAGGTCGTTAAGGATGTGTATCAACTATCGTAGTTGAATGAAAGGACGATAAAGAATAAGTATCCTTTGTCGAGAATTAATGATCATTTGATCAGTTGAGTAGAGCCAGAGTGTTTTCCCAGTTGGATTTGGTGATAGTTTTCCATCAATTAAGTGTGGTAGCGGATAGCATTCCTTTGATAGCATTTCGAACTAGATATGGTTCGTACGAATGGCTAGTAATGCCATTTGGGTTGACGAATGCACCTGCTTTCTTTGTGTATTTGATGAACCGAGTCTTCCGAGAGTATTTGGATAGATTTTTGTTGGTTTTATAGATGATATTTTGGTGTACTCTAAGAATGAAAGAGAGCATGAAGATCATCTTAGAGTGGTGCTTAAGACGCTGAGGTAGAATCAGCTAAAGGAGAAGTTTTCCAAGTGTCATTTTTGGAAGAAGGATGTTAAGTTTCTTAGTTACGTGGTTTCAAAGAAGGGTTGGTCAGTCGATGAAGATAAGATCGAAGCTGTTAATAATTAGAAGAGACACGAGACGGTGACTGCAAGTAGAAGTTTTCTTGAACTTGCTGGCTATTATCGGAGATAAATTAAGGATTTCTCACGGATAACAGCGCCTTTGACTAAGCTTACTAGGAAGGAGGTGAAGTTTGTTTGGTCTGACAAATGTGAGGAAGCATTCCTTAAGTTAAAGCATTTGTTAACCAATGCACCAGTGTTAGTAGTTCCAGATGGAAACCAAGGGTTGGTGGTGTATACGAATGCATGCGGAACTAGATTGGGAGTTGTGTTGATGCAGAAGGGTAAAATGATTGCCTACGCATCTAGATAGCTTAGTCCACATGAATTAAGGTATCATACTCATGATTTGGAATTGGATGAGGTGATCTTCATATTGAAGATTTGGAGGCATTATCTCTTAGGAGAGTGATTTGAGCTATACACACATCATAAGTCTTTAAGATACTTATTCTCTCAGAGGGAGTTGAATATGAGACAACAGAGGTGGCTGGAGTTTTTGGCTACTTATGATTTTGGTATAGAGTACACACCAAGAAAAGGTAATAAAGTAGTAGATGCTCTTAGGAGAAGACATCAGAATGCGGTGTTGGCTATGTTGGCATAATGGAAGGATCTAGAAGCTTTGGCCAGTTGTGGTGAGTAGTTGAATCAATTGCTAGTTCTAGTTAGAGTACTGCCATGTTATCCTGTTTAGAAGTTCGACCAAGGTTGATCGAGAGAATTGTTTCTAAGCATAAGGAGGATCTATTATTAACTGAAAAGATCAGAAGGCATGAGGTTGGAACTATGATTGATGATTTGAAATATTTTTGTCCTTACCAAAGAGGATGGTTGAGAAAGAAGCAGCGATTACGTGTTCTAGATGTTGAGAAATTAGGGAAAGAAACTCTTGGAGAATGTCATCGATACAAGTTTACGATTCATCCTATAGGGACCAAGATGTATCAAGATATGTAGAGGAGCTTCTATTAGGAAGGTATGAAGAGGGATGTTGGGTTATGGGTTAGACAGTGTGCAAATTGTCAATAAGTGAAAGCCAAACATCAAAAGTCGAGTGGATTGCTTCAGCCTCCAGAGATTTCAGTTTTGAAATGGGATTCGATATCCATGGATTTTATTGATGAGCTGCCAAGGTCAAACGGAGGAAATGAAAGTATATAGGTCATAGTAGATAGATTGACCAAGAGTGTCCATTTCACTCCAGTTAAGTCAACCAGGACGGCACCTGTTTTAGCTAAGTTGTTCATCAAGAACATTGTTAGACTACAAGGAGTTCCTAGCATAGTCAGTAACAGAGATGCTTTGTTCACTAGTGAATTCTAGAAGATTCAACAAGATGTGTTAGGCTCTAATCTCAAGATGAGTGCTGCATATCACCCTCAGACGGGTGGACAAACAAAGAGAGTCTATAAGGTACTCGATGATTTGTTGAGAGCTTATATGTTGGACTTTGGTGGATCTTGGGAGGATCATCTACATTTGGTTGAGTTTTCCTATAATAATAGTTATCAGACTAGTATAGGAATGATGCCTTTTAAAGCTTTGTATGGAAGGTCATGCAAATCCCTTCATTGTTGGTTGAAGACTGAGACAAATTAGTCTTAGGTCCGGATTTGGTTAGGGAGGCATCAAAGAAGATTGAGTTGACCCAAGAAAGGTAAAGAAAGCTCAATTCAAACAGAAAAGTTACGTAGATAAAAGGCGCAAAGACCTAGAGTTCTCAGTTGGAGACATAGTTTCCATTAAGATATTACCGATGAATGGTGTGGTACAGTTCGAGAAGTCGGGGAAACCGACATCGAGATATGTTGGTCCATTCCAGATTATAGAGAGATTGGAAAGCTCGCATATAGAGTAGAGCCGCCGAGCAGTATAGCAGGTGTCCATAATGTATTTCATGTGTTTTATCTTTGTAAGCATATGCATGATCCAGAGACTACTATTCCCCCGACGGGGTAGGAAGACTTAGCATTAGAGCCTAATTTGACTTTTGTTAGACAACCAATTTGATTTGTAGTGAGAGATGAGAAAAGATTGAGGAACACGACAGTAGAGTTGGTGAAAGTTCAGTGGAGCGACAACGAGAAGGACTATACTTGGGAGACAGAGGACATGATTCGAGATACTTATCCTGATCACCTTTGAGGGTATATCTATATTAGATTTATATAGATAATAGCTAGTCCGGTAGACTAGTATGGTTGTTAGGAGTCATTATAGACGATTTCTATGTTTAGCACTTAGTCCTTAGTGAATTTCAAGGACGAAATTCTTTAAGGAGGGGAGCATGTAACACCTAGAATTTTTGATAATATTATTCGGGAGATTTAGTTAGGAATAATGTAAATGTTAAGAGATAAGGGGGTTTAGATTTGGGTAAATATAATTAAGGTCGTGCTCAATAAAATAACTAATTGGGCTTAAGAATGGGTTTTAGGGTAATTGAACTATATAAGGGTATAAAGGGAATTCGCCGCATAGAACCCCTTACCCAAATTTAATCTCATTCCTTACCATTTCATTTCCATTTACGTCATTTGGAAAACGCAAAGATAAAAACGTAAAAGAGGAGTCGACATTAACAGGAGGAATTCAATCAAAATCTAAGGACTCAAGCTTAGGAAAAATTAATCTTAATCCAATCTCCTTATCTTAATCAAGTAGAATATAATTCATTCCATCTCTACTTTTTAATAATCATATATTTCCGAATTTAAGGCTAAAATTGTTTTTAAGATGATTTGGATGATGATATGCTTGAATTACAATTTGTTTGATTTAAACAAGAATGCTTACATAAGATTATATGCGGTTTTAAGGAAAACTGATTTATTGATGTTTAAATGCCATGGGAAAATTTTATGTTATGTAAAACATGATTTTGGAGTTGAGTTTCAATTTTGATAATTTTTCAAGCTATGGAAAGTTTATTATGATTTTTCAAAGAAAAATTTGATTAATTGGGTTTATATATTAATTATAGATATTATCTTAAGAATTTGGGTCTGAATTTTTCATATGTTAGATAACATAATTAAAGTGAATTCCTAGAACTTTTAGGTATTTTTCTTAAGTGATTTTCTATGCATATTAAATTATTTTAGAAGGACTTCTTTGCAATATTGGTTTTGCTTAATGGAAGGGCTTATTTCTAACTTAACCATGGTTTAGATGTAAGATTAGTGGCAGTTATTTTAGTAAAGAATTTGAAAAGTTAAGGCACCCAATCTTGTGTTTACACATGGCAGGTTAGTTAGAAAGTTTTTGGTTTAATTAATATTAAACCAGTTTTACCCAGAAAGTTGGTTCCGCCTTCTTCAAAAGAAAAATTCGACTCAGAGTTCTGCCTTAAATCAAGTCGAAACCCACAAAGACGAAACCAATACGCAAGGTATCACATAGGTGGTACATAGTGGATTGGAAAAGGGCTGAAGTTTTGGTGTCGAAAGCATGGCTTACGATGGGGTCGATACCTTTTGTTTGTTTTAAAAGAGAAGCGCCTGCCTTTGTTTTTATTAAAGCCTTCGAAGGAGTCAAAGCAAATGTTTTTGAAAGAGATTTTATAAATTCTTTCGAAGGGGTTTCCATAAACTTGTGTTTGCTTTCGAGTGGATTCCTTTACCTGTAAAATAATGCTTTCGAAAGAAGGGATTCTGACCTAGTCGAAGCTCTGCTGTTGTTCTTTAGCATTTCGAGTGTATTGAAATCATCAATTCTTTCGAAAGGTTGTGCTTGTTTTAAAGATGTTTTAAGCCTCTTCCTAAATGCTTTTGAAAGGGCCAAGAGTTTCAAAGGCAATGGCTTCGAAAGGGGTTTCGACGTTATCCCTCAATGTTTTGTTTAAATGGTTTGAAGCTTTTGAAAGGGATGGTGCCGACGCCATCATGTTTTCCCCAATATTTTTATATGATAAAGGATGGTTTCGAAATGGATACTTTCGTTTATATTCACTTTGACCCGAATAATATTTTAAGTATAAAACCAATGGTTTCTAAAGGGGGACTTTCAATGGTTTTGGAAGGGTCGCTTCTAATGGTTTCAAAAGGGGTACTTTCAACAGTTTCGAAGCTAAGCTTCTAAGTATTCTTAAGTAATACTTTAATATGTTCGAAGGGTTTCGAAAGAGAGTTTTTAAAATGTTTTCAAAGGCAGGTGCCTAATGTTTTGAAAAGATATTTATGTGCTTTCAAAGGAGGTTATCCAGTAAAGTCGAAAACAAGATTTTGAGGGTTTCGGTAGCCTTAATTTTCAAAGCAAATAACCCAATATCGTTTTTGAAAGAAACTACGTCATAAATATATATAGTGTTTTGAAAAGGAGTTTTTAAAGAAGTTTTCTTTGATTAAAAGGTTAAAAGGATTAACTAAGCTATTATGTATGCTTCTTCATATATGTATATATTTGCATTGTGATGGACCCGTAACTGAATTCTGGGAAAGGGCGGAATAACCAGCTAGGTTGACCCAGTAGTGCCTATAAATTAAGTAAACTCCTGAACGAGTAGAATTGCATTCAGGAGGTCAGGAAGCCAAGAATATAGGATGTTTAAATATTAAAGGGAAAGATATTAGCAGGGGCCAATAGGTTCTCAGTAAGCCCATGAAAACTGTGTATAGGAAAAGATATTAGCAGTGGCCAATAGGTTCATAGTTAGCCCATGAAAACTGTATAAAAATAAAGATGTCAGAAAGACAGGTTCATAGTAAGTCCATGAAAACTACGATATGATACTACAGGGGCTAGTAGATTCATAATTAGCCCAGGTAAACTATATCTAGATTAAGATATTAACATATGTCAATAGGTTTATAAGGAAGCCCGTGAAAACTAGGATAAGAAGAGATATTGGAATCACCAACAGGTTCCTAGTCAACCCATGAAAACTAAGTTAAGAGTAAAGATATTGGAGTTACTCATAGATTCATAGTGATCCCATGAACACTGTGTAATTGAAAAGGAAGTCCTTATATATTTTAGCGGTTATTAGTTAGCCCATGAAAACTAATAGGTTAATAGTAATTCTAGAAACTATAATTGAGGCAGATAGTCAGAATGAATGAGGATGGATAATCCAAAATTGATTCATTTTTTTGCATATCATCGTATCATAATGTTTTGAATTGTTTTAATTGTTGTGGATGCATGAGTACAGTATATGGTTTTATAAAGGTTTTAAGATACTAGTGAGGAGAAAACCCATTTCGCTAAGCGGTGTGGTCTCACTGGACATTTAAATGGTTTGAGATGGTAGATTATTATTCATATCAGGCTTTATGTCTAAATCGAAGTATATGTTTTCCCCTTAAACTCTCGGATACTTAATTGATTTTGAGTAATTTTAGAGCTGATGTTTTCAGGCACCTCATTAGACGAATAAAGCTTCGAAGACGTGCAGGAGATATGATAGATATCTAGAGTTCTCTTTTATTTGTCCCGCTGTGTTGTTTGCAATGGCAAAGTTGTTGAATTGCATGTATACACTCTGATCATCCAAGGGGGCATCTTCATATGTCACTCTTGACGTATATTATAATTAATATATTTTTCTCTAAATGTGGTTAACGATTATAGGATTATGTAATGAATTGGAAATTTTTGAAATGGAATGTGATCTTGTTTGATGTTTTAATTTTTTTTCCATATTGATGTGTTTCCGTGTGTCAATGAATATAACACCGCCATATTTGGTCGTCGGGGATTAATAATTATGGATGACTACAACTACCGTAGCCATTATTTTTGAGCCTCCAAGTAGGGGGATGTTACACTAACATTGAAACAAACTATTAAAATATACGTCCACTCATATTAAATAATAATAATATTTTTTTCCTAAAATTATATTTTTCTCTTCAAGATGTTTATACATACACACACACACACGCACACACACATATATATATATATATATATATGAGTCTTCGTCCTTCTTTTTTTCATTTTAATCAAACAGGCAAAAAGAAAAGAAATTTACCAGACTCATGCCTATGGGAACAACTCAGGATGGATCTGTGGCATATAGTTGCGAGTCTCCCTAGTACAATCCTTGGGATTCTCAAACCACTACACCTTTACTAGCGGAACTTCCTTATTTCTAAGTCATTTGACCTCAGTTTCCACAATTGAACTGGCATTTGAGCATAGTCAGGTTAGCTAAAATATCGATTCTTCAATATGATGTGCCTCTAGCATTAACTTTAGATCTCTAAGACATCTGTAGAGCTAAGATATGTGGAACACGTCATGTATTCCAGATAAATGGTCAAATAAAATAACATGATATGCCACAATACTAATGCACTTAGTAGTAGGATATGGTATAGTAAAACGTGGATCCAACTTCCCTGATTGACTGAAGCGCATCACTCACTTTACAGGAGAAAATCACAAAAACATCTCTAACTGCAAACTCTAAATCCTACATCCTTTGATCAGCATAAGACTTCTGTCTGCTCTCGGCTTCCTTCATCCTCTATTAGATAACTTCTATCTTCCCTAAGCTTCCCGAATAGAATCTAGAATAAGAACGAATATGTCTCCTACCTATAATCAACAAGAAGGAAAACAACACGGCTTTCCATATAATGCTTCAAAAAGATCCATATTGATACTCGACTAAAATTGTTATTATAAGTGAACTCCACTGAATAGACGTGGTATACCCAACTGCCGCCAACATCCAGTATGCAATCAGGGACCAAATCCTCTACTACTCAATTCACTCGCTCCATTTGTCCATCGATCTATGGATTAGACAGTATTAAGGTTCAACATTATATCCAATGCTGCTTGAAGACTCTTCCAGAACCCACTAGTGAATAAAGGATCCCGGTCACTCACAATGGCACGAAGAACACCACGTAATCTTACTACTTCCTTAATATAAAACTTTTCCAGATAAGAGCGGTTCTAGTTGACTTCACCGGTATGAAATAGACCGATTTAGTCAACCTATCAACTATAATCCAAAGACTGTCATGTCCACTCCTCGAACGAGGTAATCCATCCACAAGATCCATGGACACATGTAGTTGAACTTTATTTGATCATTACTAGATCAACTTATACTGGAAATAAATATGAACTCAATTTAATTCTTAGTCCACAATTACCTGATCCCACTTCCATAACGGAACCTCCAACTACTGTAGGCATCCACTAGGCCTTTAATGTTTATCTTCGATAAGTTGGCATGCATGCAACATTTCAAAAAGTTTGCTACATCATGCTTCAACCCTTCCTAGAGATATAGCAATTTCATATCTACATACATCTTACTGCTTCCTGGGTGGATAGCGTATCTAGATCGATGACATTCATCCATGATATCCTTCCGAAGTGTATCAGTATCGAGCATTACTGGCCTACCTCATCTCCAAGTGCATCCCTGACTATCAACCTTATACTTAAATACATTTTGACTACCATTATAACACAATTTACAAATATCAACAAGAGAAGAATCCTGCTTCTATGCATCTGCTATGCAGTCTAATATAGAAGGACATGCCTCTAAGTTAGTAAGCACCAAACCTAAACTCGAATCTAGACTTTTGTCTCTAATGTCATGTATAGATAGAGTCTTCAGATCTTTCAACTCTAATATCATCATAGAAACAACTGCTAGGTGTTTACGGCTAAGGGCATCGGCCGCTAGATTGTCCTTCCCGGGAGTCTACTGAATCGCCAGATCATAGGCTGACAAGAATGCCAATCACCTCTATTGTTTCATATTCAGATCCTTCGATGAAAACAAATAATTCAATGACTTGTGATCTGTATATAAGATGAACTTCTCACCCACAAGAACAACATCAAGTCCTGATCCATACACATCAGTATAAACTACTAAGTCCAGATTCCCTTCTAGTAGAAAGAGAACAGAAGCATGAGTAAGAAGATCTTTTAACTTTTGAAAAGCTGCTTCACATTTATTTTTCCATAGATACTTCACATTCTTTCTGGCCAAGCTAGCTAGGGATAGAGCTGTCTTGGAGAAATATCTAATGAAACAACGATAATAACCAGCCAATCCTAGAGAAATCTTAATCACAGTGACGCTCTACGGTCTCTTCCAATCCTGGATTGCTTTGATCTTTGAGGGATCGCCGGAAATTATAACAACCCAGATTTACTAATTATTTTAATAAAAATAAATAGCGATTTAAGTTGAAGATTTAAATAAGAAATTAAGTTTTTCAAGCATTGAAAAATGGAGAAATTAGAATTTTTGTGATTTTATGAAAGATAACAAATTCCTTTGGAATGTGAACTATAAATTTATATCAGGAAAATAGGCACAAGAAAAAAGTTACAAAAAAATTTAGTCTCAGGGACAGTAAGTTTGTTTTTTAGTCTGAAGGACACTTTATAGTGTAAACATAAAATGATAGCTACATCTATCATTCTGTGATTTACACTACAAAGTGTCCTTCAGACTAAAAAACAAACTTGTCGTCCCTGAGACTAAATTTTTTTGCAACTTCTTCCCTGTGCCTAAAAACCCCAATTTATATAATACTGGAAAATTAATATATGGAATGACTACTTTTGAAAATTATAAATAGATCTAATATTAAGGAGAAATAGAAATATTCTTTCGTTAAATTATTTTAATCATTATGAAATGAATTTAGAAGAAATAAAAGAGGATTTGAAGAAAAATAAACTATTTAAAATAAGTTGTTCTTTGTTTAAGCAATAGTTAGACGTTCTCTTTAATGTATACTGGGTTGATATTGAGGCATTGAAGAAATTGTGTTTATGAAGCCTATTTGGAAAATAAATTAAAATAAATAGATTTTTTATTTTCTTGTTGGGTTGAGAATTTAAACCCAAAAGCCTAAAGATTTGTAACAAAGAAGGAAAATTCTCTTAATTCTAATATTGTATGTTCCTTTTTACCATTTACAGCAAACCAAAAAGGAAGACAAAAACAATCCCTCTTTCAAAACCTAGAAGCATGCTTCCAACTTTTCGCAAATCCTATCAGATTAAATATTTTGAGAAGCTAATAAATTTAGGTAAATATCTCAAACTTAAATACATCTCAATAGAACCTTGAATTTCAGTTTAAAGTAAGATAAATTTGGATTTGGTTGCATTTTGGTTGAATTGGCTTTAGGGATTGCTGGTTAAGATTTTGGAGCTACTTTAGTTGGTTATACCTGCTTATTTGCAAGGAGAAAGGTGAGTAACCTCACCACCCTGTCTATATTGATTTCATGTGTGTACAGTTATAATTTCATTAGCAAATTGAATCAAATTACTATGGTTATGTAGTGATAGAAAGTAATGCATCTTTGAAACATAAAGATGGTAGCTGAAAATTTATTTGGAAAGTGTATTGTAGTAAAAAAGTGATAGCTCTCACTTTCTAAATTCGTATGGGGTCAATATTTTCACGTTAGAAAATAAATTCAATTAGAAATAATTTCACTTTTGGTCACTTTTGATATTTTTCCATTTACTTGACTTGAAATGGATTTGAAAGTATAGTCATGGTTCTGTCTTTAAAGTAATTTTTGGAGTTTAAACTTGAAATTGACTTTATCGTATCTTTTGAATCATAAGTCCAAATTTTATGATCTTTAACTTGATGGGAAGCCTAGAATATTATCTACAACTTTCAAATTTTGGTTTTTACAAAACTGTAAGGTTTAAATGGTCGAAACTGCATTTTTGAGTCGTGGCCCTAAGAATGAAATATTTTGCACATAATTAAGGAATCTAAACCTGGAACTTATTTTAGCCATACCTTCTGAACCATAAATCCAAATTTAATAATCTTTTCCGTAATAGGAATATAAGAATTTTATCAACAACTTTCATGTTTTGAATTTTACAAAATTTTAGGTTTAAAGGGTCAAAACTACATTTTTGTCGCAGCCCTAAGATTGTAATGGTTTAGGAAATTTTGCACGATTATCGCTTTTCGTGTTTTCTTCGACCATTCTTGTGTTTCTTCATGGTTGCTTGTATTTGGATGTATTTTCAACTTTTCAAGATATTTTTATAATATTAAAAGTGTTTTAATAGACTTTACATATAGAAGGAAATTGTTTAATTAAAATGCTCTTATATATATGTATATATACACACTTCAAAATTTCCAAGGCATGCTTTATAAAACATCATTTCAAACTATTTTAAAATTGAGGTTATTATTTTTATTTCTATGAAAATAAATTTGGTTTTAAATTTATTTTATTTTATTTTGGAAGTTGAGTTTGTGATTTTTTAGAATTGCTTTTCTAAGAAATAAGGAATATTAATAAACAGATTAGAATTAACAACAGTATGGGATGTTCTTTAACTCTATTTCGCTTATTTTTATGATGTATTAAATAGAGAAAATAGTGGAATCTAAAATATTTCAGAAAATATCAAGTATCACCAAGTGGTTTTGGTACATTAGGGGAAACTCAAGTATTTAACATTAGAAAGTATATAACACTTTAGATCAGAAATGATCTTTGAGATAATACGCATCTAAGCATATACGACAAGTATTGGTGGTTTCTTATTATGGCAAGCATCCAGGCGTGGTCGACGGGTATCGGCTCGTCAACATGTTTTCAAACATTTTTGGCAAGTAGCGGCTTCTTATTATGGCACGCATCTAGGCATGTACGACAAGTATCAACTTGTCTTATTATGGCATGCATCAAGGACTGACCGATGGGTATCGTCTCGTCTTTTGATGACTCGTATTCATGCGTATCATTTGATTTATGAATTTATATGTGAGATTTTTATTCGACCTACTTTCATACATGTTTTTAGCTTCGACGTGCTTTCATGTACGCCAGACTTGTTATAGGCTTGTCTATTGATTTTCGACTTGCGTTTATGCTATCTTTTGGTTTTGACTTATTTTCATACCCATGATTTGTTTTTGACTCGCTTTATGCTTGTCTTTTAGTTCTGACTTTCTTTCATGCTCGTCTTTTGATTTTGATTGGTGAGATATTTTAATTCGTCATATTTGAGATGATTGCATAATAAGCCTGAATATTTTATGACTTGGTGAATTATTGTGATTCTGTTGTTTATCATTTGGATGTTGGCATATTATATAGTTATAAGTATATTATTGAAATTTACTTATGCTACATATATGATCTTACCTTTACTGAATTAGAGATAGTATGACCCATTTATTATTTAATAATACTCGGGTCAGATGAGATATTTCAAGTACTGGGACTCATTAATCGTGGATGTTGAGCTAGCTATGGAGATATATATAGACACACACACACACACACACATACATACATACATAGATATATATATATATGTAGTCATAAGGTCCTAGACCGTTGTGCATGTTGTATAATTTGTATAAGCTGATGACTTTTTATGTCATGTATATTTTTTAGTCATGTTGTAGTAATTTATAACTGTATTATGTGAGTCTAGTATTCTTGTCTTGTAGACTCATTTATGTATGTATCTTCATGTTAGTAATATATATATATATATCATTATATTATGTGATTCTACATTCTCTCTGATATTATTTATTGCTTTGAAATTGTTTTTAGACATCGTGTTTACTAATTTGTGCCGATACCGTATGCATCTTATATGATTTTTCAGGTAAAGCAAAATGTGTCTGTGTTAACCTAAGGAATTACTCATGCTTGGTCGCTCCTAACCAGCCTTATTCTCTATATTAGCAGATAATAATATAATGCAATATTCTTTGTCAGTATGAGAATAGATGTGGAGTGTGATAGAAATGCTTTCACTTGAAACTATGTGTTCCAAAAACTTCACTTGTTGTTGCGAGAAATGGCATTTAGACAATTTTGTCTTCAACTCATTCTTCTACAGTGTCTTTAACACAATTCTAAGATATTCCACATGCTTCTCCCCAGATTTAGAATAAAGTAAATATCATCAATGAAAACAAGAACGAACTTATCGAGATACTCATACAAGACTCGATTCATCAGGTCAACAAAATATACAGACGCATTTATCAACCTAAAAGGCATCACAAGCCATTTATAGGATCCATATCTCATTCTGAAAGATGTAAGAGGAATATTATCCTTTGCAATATGGAGATGATGGAAACTGGTAGCTAGGTCTAGCTGGGAAAAGACTATAGCACCGCAAAATTAATCAAGCATATAGTCGATCCTCAGTAGGGGATAACGACTTTTGATAGTGAGATTGTACAACTTTCAATAATCAATGCAAAGCTTAAGAGTTCCATTTGCCTTCTTCACAAACACCATGGAGGTACCCCACAGAGAACTACTGGACTGGATATGATGATTGGACTCAAGCTCAGTCAATTGCTTCAACTCTTCATTCTCCTTAGCTGACATCCTTGTGGAAGGACGATTGAAAGGTCAAGCACTTGGAATCAAATCGATCCTGAACTAGATAGCTCTTATGGGTGGCAACCTAGAAATAGGCTCAAAAATATCAACGAAATCTGATACATGTAGAATCAGGGAAATCTCTTCTTCAATAGAAGACTCTAAAGCATATAAAGAAACTTTCAATCTTTGATCAACATCATTGAGAGCTACATCAACTCGCTCTCCTGATCGAGGATGCTTGAGAAATATTATTCTCTCTGAACATAAGATATGAGCCTTATTCAAAGAAAGTTAATCCATCTCCAATATTATTCTGAAGCCTAAGAATTGTATCATAAGAAAATTAAAAAATAAAGAAACACCATTCAAAACAATTTGAACATCTTTACAAAGAAAACTAAGAGTTGCATCAATGAGGTCTTTTGATACGAATGATGTAAGGCACTGGTATAAAAAAAACTCGTATGAGCATACCTCTAAAAAAACAACACCCTCCATAATAGATGGAAATGTACCATGCTGAGCCAAACCACCTGGAGTGCCAACCGCATTCAACTGACCCTTCCTCTTCTACTCTAGCTTAGGACAATAAGATATATGATGATCTTCTTTCTTTCAATAGAAACATGCACAAGCTAAAGTAGAAGTATGAGGGCTCCCGCATTCTCTAGAATAAAGCCCATTTTCTCCACAACTATAGCATATCACCTGCTCTAAATGCTGGGTTGAAGAAATAGAATCACCTTGCATCCCTTTATCTCCCTTGAACTTGCTATTACCAATAAACCGCTTCTTTTTTCTGATTAGACTCGTGTTTCACTGGAGAACTCTTTGTTCCATTAGTATTATTCTCTGCCTCTTCAAGGCGAAGTGTTGTGTCCACCAACTTCTCAAATGAGACTTTCAACTGAATCAATAAAGCCTTCTTCTAAGGCTTACTCAAGTCGTATACGAACTTCTGGCTCTTCTTCAGAGGAGTATTAATAAAATCCAATCCATACTTGCATAATGCAGCAAACATTGCCACATACTCTGTAGCTAATAGTTGATCCTGCATGAGATCTATAAATATCCTCTTTGTTGTTGCCTTCTCAGCCTCTGGCAAGAACTTCATCTCGAATCCATACCCGAACTGCTCTTAAATAAGTTGTGCCAAGTCTATCTCTGCCACTATCATATCATAGCAGTCAAGTGCTCTCTCATGCAATTGACCGGATGCCACCTACACCTTCTGGGCATCAGTAAGAACCATGTGAGCGAAGATACGTTCGCCCTCTTCATCCAAGCCTGTACATCAATAAGCTTTTCTGTCCCTTTGAAAGGCCTACTACCCAAATGTCTGAAATCACCGCATAAGCAAGAAAAATCGATGCAAATTGATGGAGCATTAGGGGCGGCAGTCTGAGCGGTCCTTAGTAGCTCTACTATCTGCTCAGGAGTCAAAAGCACTCCTCCCTTACCAGGACCATTGAACGACCTTGGAGTAGATCTAGGAGGTCTGCCTCCAACCATGACTTAGAACTGCACAATTGAGTTTTAGATTAGAAACTAACAACAGTAATATATTTATTTACTAAAAGAAGAACTTTAAAATACAACCCAAATGATTATCCCTATGATCGTTTTATATTCTTATCATTGGTAGATAATTAAATTACTATCTACTACATGCCCTAAGGGATAGGACTTTAGGTCTCATTAGGTCAGGATCTATGATATTATACTCTGTAATGTCCTGACATAGCTCCGATACCAAGCTATAACGCCCTGCCTCTATACCTATACTACTAAAGATTATTAGTAAGTAATACCATTTAGTAATACGGAGAACAAGTTTGTTAAGAGCGACTGATGTGACTATTATCTTGGGCTAACATTGACGCCATTCTTGCTAAAATTTTAGGGATCTAAAATGAATAATTGATGTGCATATTCTCGGCACAAAATAATAAACACATAGGTTAAATTAAATGGAAAACACATACACACATATCACTCACGAAATCATCACACGGTAGAATAATATACATTATATACAACTACAAACGTATGAGTCTATAAAGTGATAATAGTAGACCCATATATCTAATACATACATAGCATCCTATACAAAATATACCTATATACACACACATGAGGTAAGCTCAAACCATCAAAAATAGTAAATCCCTCTGTTAAACATATATCTAAGGTCAGCAGTCCCAATACTTATAGAACCTCAGCCTGACCTGGGTATTACAAAAATAAACGAGTCGGATTATATCTAATTTAAAGGCGTGAGAATAATATATAACAATAATATATGACTACGTATAATCACTAAGTTATATAAAATAGGAAAATCCAAATCAATCCAAAAAGATATATTACAAGATAATCAACATTTCATAAAACATTCAAGGCTATCATAGACTATCATATGCAGATATATATGGTGATCCCCATATGTCCATTTGAAATCAATAGAACTAAAATAAATCCACATAAGAATATCACTAAATCAAAGGTACTGTCTCCTTTGTGGACAAAACAAAGAGTTACGGTCCCCTTCTAGACAAATCACAGAAACACGAATCTAGCTACTAATAATCGCTATCTCTTCTTAGGTAGCACGAAATCATGAATATAACCACTAGTAAGCTACTACCGAATGCCTAAGCACGAAATCATGAATAAAACCATTAGTAAGCTACCAAATGCATATGGTTATTGTTAGTCACCCATAAAAGCCTAGGAGACCATCAATTGATCACCAAAAGTTGATAGTATCCCAGAACTATCAAGTAAGTTTCCAGGATCCCAAACGATCAACCGGATCATTAGAGTCAAACATGATCTTCAAAATCATGGGTTATGTTTTTTTTAAGGATCTATCGACCCATATAGCCAAACACCCTAAGATAGTACAACTCTAAAGTGTAAATCACTACACTTTGGTAACTACTAGAATTTCACTAAATGTCTCATACCACCTAGTGATATTCAAGTACTTACTAAAAGCTAGTAAATTCCACTCAATATACTATATTCAAAAAGTTATAAAAATAAGTGGAAGAACTGTAAAAAAAAGTCCCTTACCAATCTATACGGTTTGACCGTTTATTGAAATTCCTCATTTGAAAGAAAAATACGAAATCTCAACAAAATCCCAAATCGATAATATATATGTATGTGATGAAGAGCATATCTTAATTCGATCAAGACGAAATTGCCGATCCTCCTCCTTGAGTCGCTCCACCTTGAGTCACTCTGCCGTACCCCTTAAGTCGCGCATGCGAGAAGCCCCAATAGCTCGCGAACAAAAAGACGACCTAACCGTAAGTCGCAAGCGACCTATCCACCACGACCTAACCCAAATTCCTCCACCGCGACCTAACCTCTACGACCCATCAAACGCTGCGACCTATCAACCATGGCGCGACCTACTTCCTACCTGTGTGTCGCCAACGACCTATCCTCAATATCGATGAGTCGCGAACGACCTATGCCAGTAAGTCGCAAGCGTTCTACCACCTACGAGTAAAACCCTAAGTTGCGAGATATCTAATCCTAAGTCGCGAAAATCTCCTTGCCGCCTTCTCTTAGCTCGTATGAAGAGTAAGTCGCGTGAAACATTTCGAACAACCTTACTTTAAGTCGCTGAAGCTCCCTTATGTCGCGAGTTTATTAAGTCGCAAAGGAGAACATTAAGTCGCGAATGAGTTATCCCCTGAACCAAAATTGCATGAACGAGTTTTCTTAAGTCGTTGCCGAGTTGTTTTAAATCATTGCTTAAATCGTGTGCTATGTAAACCGTTCGTGTTGTAATTTTGTTAAGTCGTGAATGTGTTGTACTATAAATAGGGGTATATGTGTCATTTGTAAAGGTTGTTGAAAATTGAATAAAATTTTGTTTGTGAAGCTTTGTGCCTCCATTAAATTGGTAGTCGAGTGTTACTCCTATCTCCACTTCGGCATTCGAGTGCGCTCGAATCAACGAACGTTGAAGCCAATTCGCGGAATCAAGTGCGCTTGATCAACGCTCAAAGAGTTGTAGATCTTTCTTCACGGAATCGTGCGCGATCAACGTGTCGAAGATTGCTAGAATCCGGTATCTTCGCGATCAACGGATTTGTGCCTTTCGGTATTCTTAAATCCATCGATTCTTCGTCGATTCACCGACTATTTTCCGCTAATCGTGCGAGATCCTGGACGGATTCGATTTACATCATCGAATTCGCATTCCACGCTGCGTCAGTTTGGTATCAGAGTTAGATCGCAAGAAGTTTGCATCATTTGGGGACTTGGGTGTCGAGAATTTGAAGTTTGGAGATCGTATTTGCAATTGTTGAGAAGTTTAGTGTTCATCGTGAAGTTGCAACAAGTTGGGAGTTTCGATCCATCTCACTTTGGATCAAAGTTCGGAAAGTGTTTGAAATTTATTTTTTTGAGTTTGTTTGAAGTTCAATCATGCCTCCGAGGCGAGCTCAACGTCATCGCAATATTAATGCTTTGTATGGAAGAGAAGGGGCCGATGAAATGGAACAATGAATCAACGAGAGTTTCACTGAAAAGTTGAATGAAGGAATTGTCCGATTAGAGAGAATGATGCTTGAAATGAATCAAAATCGAAGAAGAGTTTCACCTGAATCGAACCATGGGGGAAGTAGAGCTTTGATACATTCAGATCGGGAGAGAAGAGAAAATCAAGATCATAGAAGTATTGATAATCGTGATAGAAATGTTGATCGAAGGAGTGGTAGTAGAGATGTTGGAGGTCGTGATCGACATCGATATACTTCAGATTTTGATGAGGAGTTTGATGGTGATAGGGGAAGTGTTCATTACCGAGATAGAGAACAACACGACGACAGTATCGAGATGTAGATGATGATCGTCGATGGGAATCGGGAATGAAGATGGAGATTCCTGAATTTAAAGGTGGAATGGTTGTAGAAGAATTCTTGGACTGGTTGTCTAATGTTGAGGAGATCTTTGATTTCAAGGAGGTTCCGAAAGACCGTCGAGTGAAGTTAGTTGCTACTAGGTTGAGAGGGAGAGCTATGGCGTGGTGGCAGCAAACCAAACTTACACGAGAACGGATGGGGAAGTCGAAGATTGTTGAATGGGAGAAAATGAAGAAATTGATGAAGGCTACATTTTTACCTTACAACTAGCAATCACTCACGTACCAGAGGTTGCAAAACTTGAGGCATGGAGCGAAGACTGTTAGTGACTGTGCTGATGAGTTTTATCAACTGATTGCTCGAAATGACATTATGGAGACCGAGGAACAATTGACTGCGAGGTTTGTTGGAGGTTTGCGAATGCAGATCCAGGATATAGTTAATATGTTTAACCCGAGATCTGTGGCGGAAGCGCACCAGAAAGCGATAGCTTGGGAGAAGCAGGGAAGACGAGGAGGTGGTGTGTTTACAAGTTCCAATATTCAAAGCAAAGGGGTTAATGGGAGTTCCAACGTTTCTAAAGCCGTCAGTAAACCAGTTGTGAAGGAGGTTGAGAAGGCAAAGGTCAATAACAGTTTCAAATGCTACAATTGCCAGGAGATGAGTCATAAGAGCAACGAATGTCCAAAGCCAAAGAAGAGAACGATGATAGCTGAAGATGCTGTTGAAGGTGAAATAGTCCAGTTGAGGAGAATGAACAGGATATCGCGTCAGGAGATGAAGGGTGTAATCTAATGATGAGAAGGTCTTGTTTAACACCCAAACAAGAGGATGAGGCTAGTTGGTTGAAAAGCAACATTTTTCAATCTACATGCACTACTCTGGGAAAAGTTTGTAAATTTGTGATTGATGCAGGAAGTTGTGACAATATTATCTCTACTGAAGCTGTGAGGAAGCTGAAGTTGAAGACGGAGAAACACCCTAATCCTTACAAACTAGCATGGATGAGAAAAGGAGGAGAGGTGAAGGTGGATAGGCGAGTTCGAGTTTCATTTTCTATTGGAAAGAAATATAAAGACGAGATTTGGTGTGATGTAGTTGAGATGGATGTTTGTCATTTGCTTTTGGGAAGACCGTGGCAGTATGATCGAGCAGTGCAACATGACGGTCGGACCAATAGCTATAGTTTTATGTTTGAAGGCGTTAAAATTATTTTAGTTCCAAAGAAGAGACAGCAAGGTGAGGGCAAATTTGAGGAGATTGAGGAGCTGAAAACTCTATTGACTTTAAAGGAATTTGTTGAAGAAGTAGAGGAGAGTCCTGAAGTGTTTCTGTTGATTGGACATGAAGCTACTGAATCTGTTGAAATTCCAAAGGAAGTAAAACCGATATTAGAAGAATTCAGTGATGTATTTCCAGAAGAACTACCAAAGGAGTTACCGCCGTTGAGGGATATTCAACATCAAATTGATCTTGTGCTAGGGTCAGTGTTACCTCACAGGCCACATTACCGGATGAGTCCGAAGGAGCATGAAGAACTGAGAAGGCAAGTGGAGGAGTTGTTAGAACAAGGGCGTGTCCAGGAGAGTTTGAGTCCATGTGCCGTGCCAGCCTTATTGGTACCAAAGAAGGATGGAACGTGGAGGATGTGTACGGACAGTCGGGCTCTAAACAAGATCACTGTAAGATACATATTTCCTATGCCGAGGTTTGATGATTTGATTGATCAATTGAGTGGGGCTGTTGTGTTTTCCAAGATTGACCTGAAGAGTGGATACCATCAAATTCGTATTAGACCGGGTGATGAGTGGAAGACTGCTTTTAAAACCAGGGAGGGTTTATACGAATGGTTGGTTATGCCATTTGGTTTGTCAAATGCTCCTAGTACTTTCATGAGAGTGATGAACCAAATTTTTAGACCATTTGTTGGGAAGTTCGTGGTTGTTTACTTTGATGATATTCTGATTTATAGTGGGGGTACGGAAGAACACATCCAGCATTTGCGAGAAGTATTGTTGATTCTACGACAAGAGCAGTTTTATGCAGCAACAAAGAAGTGCGTGTTTATGACGGACAGAGTTTTATTCCTAGGGTATGTTCTGTCAAAGGAAGGTATTCAAGTGGATGAAAATAAAGTGGAAGCTGTTAGGAGTTGGCCACAACCGAAGACAATTACTGAAGTGCGAAGTTTTCATGGCTTGGTGTCTTTTTATCGAAGATTCATTCCACACTTTAGCAGTGTGATGGCACCAGTAACCGATTGCATGAAAGGGAAGAAGTTTGTATGGTCAGAGGAAGCTGGGGTTGCCTTTGAGAAGATCAAGACACTCTTGACGACAGCGCCAATTCTGGTACTGCCGAATTTTCAGTTGTTATTTGAATTGCATATTGATGCTTCGAAAGTGGGAATTGGTGGAGTATTGAGCCAGAACGGAAGACCAGTTGCTTATTTCAGTGAAAAATTATCTGGAGCCAAGATGAGATATAGTACTTATGATGTAGAGTTTTACGCAATTGTTCAAGCCGTGAAACACTGGCAACATTACTTATTTCAGAAGGAGTTTGTTCTTTACACTGATCATGAGGCATTGAAACATCTACAAGGGCAGGACAAGATTTCAGCGAGACATGCTTCGTGGGTAGCATATCTACAACAATTTACTTTCGTTGTAAAACACAAATCAGGGGTAACAAATCGTGTAGCGGATGCTTTAAGCAGAAGAAATCACTTGTTGACAACGTTGAAGGTTGAAGTAACAGGATTCGAATTATTACCAGAGTTGTTTGAGGAGGATCCTTACTTTGCAAAGTTTGTTGAGAAAGTTAAGGATGGGAATACCGATGAATTTGTATTGGTTGATGGATTCTTGTTCAAGGGGAATCGATTATGCATTCCAGACTGCAGCTTAAGAATGAAGATTATCAAAGAATTACATGAAGAAGGCCATGTAGGCAGAGATCGTACATTGCAGTTAATTTCTATATCATATTTTTGGCCATCAATGAGAAAAGAGGTAGAGATATTTGTGGAGAGATGTCATATCTGTCAAGTGTCGAAGGGAACAGCTACGAATGCAGGATTATATATGCCGTTACCTGTGCCTTCCAAACCATGGGTTTGCCGAGAACTTAGAGGGGGAATGATTCCATATTTGTTGTGGTGGACAGGTTTTCGAAAATGGCACATTTTATAGCCTGTAAGAAGACAGCGGATGCAGTACGAGTGGCTCAATTATTCTTTAAAGAGGTGTATCGATTGCATGGTTTACCAGAATCTATTGTTTCGGATCGAGATACTAGATTTTTAAGCCATTTTTGGTTGAGTTTGTGGAAAATGGTCGGAACAAAACTGAATTTTAGTAGCGCTTACCATCCGCAAACTGATGGGCAAACGGAGGTGGTTAACAGATCATTGAGAAATTTATTGAGATGCCTTGTGAAGGATAATCTGAAGAGCTGGGATTTGAAGTTGTGTCAAGCTGAGTTTGCGCATAATCACGCAGTCAATCGAAGTACTGGATTCAGTCCGTTTCAAGTTGTATATTCAGCCATTCCAAAGGGACCGTTGGATTTGACAACAGTGCCGTATCAGAAGGGAATTGTAAACGAGCTAATGATTTGGTGAATGAGTTACAGGAATGCCACAAAGTTGTACAGGAACGATTGCTTAAAACGAATGATAAGTATAAGCAAATGGCGGATAAGAAACGAAGAAGTGTTGTCTTCAAAGAAGGAGATTTTGTATATGCCGTTTTGACGAAAGATCATTTTCCAGTTGGAACTTACAACAAGTTGAAAGCACGAAAAATTGGTCCAGTAGAAATTTTGAAGAAGATCAATGATAATGCGTATCGGTTAAGGTTACCGGAAGAGGTTCATACTTCTGATGTATTTAACGTGAAGCACTTAATTCCGTATTATGAGGAGGAACTTGTCAAAGATGACGAGAGTGTGAATTCGAGGACGAATTCTTTCCAACAAGGTGAGGATGATGAAGAGCATATCTTAATTCGATCAAGACGAAATCGCCGATCCTCCTCCTTGAGTGCTCCACCTTGAGTCGCTCTGCCGTACCCCTTAAGTCGCGCATGCGAGAAGCCCCAATAGCTCGCGAACAACAAGACGACCTAACCGTAAGTCGCAAGCGACCTATCCTCCACGACCTAACCCAAATTCCTCCACCGCGACCTAACCTCTATGACCCATCAAACGCTGCGACCTATCAACCATGGCGCGACCTACTTCCTACCCGTGTGTCGCGAACGACCTATCCTCAATATCGATGAGTCGCGAACGACCTATGCCAGTAAGTCGCAAGCGTTCTACCACCTACCGAGTAAAACCCTAAGTTGTGAGATATCTAATCCTAAGTCGCGAAAATCTCCTTGCCGCCTTCTCTTAGCTCGTATGAAGAGTAAGTCGCGTGAAACATTTCGAACGACCTTACTTTAAGTCGCTGAAGCTCCCTTATGTCGCGAGTTTATTAAGTCGCAGAGGAGAACATTAAGTCGCGAACGAGTTATCCCTTGAACCAAAATCGCGTGAACGAGTTTTCTTAAGTCATTGCCGAGTTGTTTTAAATCATTGCTTAAATCGTGTGCTATGTAAATCGTTCGTGTTGTAATTTTGTTAAGTCGTGAATGTGTTGTACTATAAATAGGGGTGTATGTGTCATTTGTAAAGGTTGTTGAAAATTGAATAAAATTTTGTTTGTGAAGCTTTGTGCCTCCATTAAATTGGTAGTCGAGTGTTAACTCCTATCTCCACTTCGGCATTCGAGTGCGCTCGAATCAACGAACGTTGAAGCCAATTCGCGGAATCAAGTGCGCTTGATCAACGCTCAAAGAATTGTAGATCTTTCTTCACGGAATCGTGCGCGATCAACGTGTCGAAGATTGCTAGAATCCGGTATCTTCGTGATCAACGGATTTGGGCCTTTCGGTATTCTTAAATCCATCGATTCTTCGTCGATTCACCGACTATTTTCCGCTAATCGTGCGAGATCCTGGACGGATTCGATTTACATCATCGAATTCGTTTTCCACGCTGCGTCAGTATGTATGTATGTATATAAGAGTTTTAAAATAATTTTATTTGTTTAAAAACAAATAAATAAATAAAGATGAAAACACTTTTGAAAATAATTTAAAACTACTTAAATACTCATGTGTACAATGCTTGGTATATTTTTAGAGCAAGCAAGCATTTTAGCAAAACATGCTACTACTATGTATTAAACAAAACTTTAGGCAAGACATGCTGCTACTGTATAATTTAGAGCAAGCAAAACATTAGGCAAAACATGTTACTACTGTGTTATTATTTTCACTTCTATGCTACAAGCAAAATAGTAGACAAAACATGCTACAAGCAAACTACTAGCTAAAACATGCTACATGCTACTGTGTCTATTATTTTCATTTTTAAAGCATGTAGAGACCACTGTACAATTTAAATTTTCACTTCCATGCTGCAAGCAAGACAAGCTACTGTGTCTAGTAATTTCATTTTCGTAGCAAGATATGCAACTATACTATTCATATTTTTACTTGCAAAGCAAAATATGCTACAGTAACACTGGCAAAACAAAACATGCTACCGTACTATTTATATTTCTCAATTCCAAAAAACATGCTAACGTGTATTGATACAGTTTTTTGTGGGAATAACTCGCCTATAATCCAAATATTGATAGTCTTACACTTCACTTTGCCTTGCTAACAACATTTCACCTCTCCCCAATACAATCAAACTCCTTTACTTGAAATCCAAATTGAAATTTTCGAAATTCAAAGAGGGATCAAAACACTAAGTTGAAGGTATCATTAAATCGAGAAGAGAGTAAGGATTCGCTTGCCTATTTTCTTTTGATTTTTAGCAATTATTTGGATTTTCGTTTGATTGAAGTAGAGCTAGGGATTAGCTTTCTTTGGTTTTGATATGTACGTTTTTTCTCCTTGTTTTTTACGATGAAAAGTACACTGGTGAGTTTTATTAGTTTTATTAGCTACAGGCTTTGCTTTATTAGCTAGGCGGGCTTCATTTTTACTAAGGCCCAAACTAACATTTGCCTGGAACGAAAATAGCTAAGTGAGAATACTTGCTAGGTACAGACTAGGTGAGAATATTTGCCCGGAACGAAAATTATGAAAGAATAGGATTATGAAAAAGGATTAGAAGATGCTTAGGTTAATGGGTATTTGATTGGTTTCATTAACTAAGATGGCCTTCAAAAAGGCTTAAGGCCCAAATAGTATTCCATTCTTATTTTAAATCAATTTAGCCCAAAAAAAAATCGACAATCAAGTGTCTGCCAATTTCAATTCAAATTCAAAATTTCCAAAATAAAAAATTAAATATTCATTTCAAGTTTTAAATTCAAATTATTTAACAATAATATTTCAATTTTAAATAAACCACATTTAAGAAATGATAAAATTCATTTCTTTTAATATTCAAGATCAATTATCCAAAGTGAGATTTAATTACTCAATTAAATCTTGAAATTCCAATTAAATTTATTAATTCTTTATTAATTAGGAAAATTATTAATAGGGTTGTTTCAGCTATGCCACATACTAAAAATTTGGGAGTGCAAGAAAGCACATGTATAAAAGAGATACTCCCGAATTATTTTTTGTGGTTAAAGGTTGATTTGTAAGGAGTTAAACATTTATAGCTTATCACAGTAGTATATGATTTGTCTTACATATGTGCTAGTAATTGATGGCTTAGTTAGTTGCAGATATGTGTGATATATTAGCATAGGACTTGTATGTCCCTATGCTAGTAGCTCGAATGATAATATTGATGAATGTTATTAATGGTTTGAGTTAGTGGGGCTAGGCTAGTTGGGTTATGTTGCCTACTTCTATAGGATTTCATGGACGAAATTATTAAGTGAGGGAGAATGTAACAACCTATATTTTTAAACGCATAGAGATTTATTAATTAATTTCAATATTAATTAATTGGAATCAAATGTCCAAAAGCTAACTTTTGAAGATGAACCAACTAGGACCCTAAACCTCTTCTGTTGAGTCCGAAATATTTGTTCACTTGGGTTTTTTTGTGGAATCCTTGTTGACTGTTCATGTTTCTTGGAAGAGAAAAGCATTAAGAGTTACACAGTCAAAAAATTTATGGAATCAGACAATTGGATGGCCAATACGACTTCGAAATGCATGAAAATGGCATTATGGGACTCTATCACAAAAATGGTACCATATTATATACCGTCCAAGGTTTTAAATCCTAAATTTTGGAGAAAATATCAACTGATATATCGATTGAAACGAAGGAGATTTAAAACTCTAATAACTTGCCAAGCTATCAAATCTCGAATTTCGAAGAAAATATCATATTTTTATCTTGGGTAAGATGAAGGAGATTTAATAAAAATGAGACGAATCACGATATCGAGGAATTATCACGATGTAATGCTCCTACAAGTCGTACGAGTTCGAAACGCAAATTGGAATTATTTAATTTGTTAAATAATTAGTTGCCTTGGAAAATATTATCCTTCCCCTTTATAATATCCCTCCCTCTTGTAAATCGCTAAGAAAAAAAAAGAAAAGGAAATAAAGAAAATTTCTCCTCGTCCATTCAATTAAATCAGGGGCTTCACACATCGAATGGTCAATCCATCAATGGCTTGGTGTTTTTCTATGGCAGACACATTGTAAGCTACCAATGATAGTCGACGCGGTGGCGGTTGTGGAATGCCGCCATTCTAGGGTTAACGGGTTTGGCAATGTTGGCAGAGAGAAATGCGAAGTTAGGTGAAATTAAAGGTGGCGTTGGGTTTCTCTTACGAAGCCGCATTGAGCATGTTAGGTGAGAAGTGGTGCAAACACAATGAGATACATGCTTAGGCAGGGGATGAAGATGTGTCACTCTTTAAGAAACGGGGCTAGGGTTAGAGGTGATGGAATAATTGGAGTTGGATCGTTAAGCAATGAACAACGGTGGTGGCGGCCAAAGTTACGGTGGTGGTAGGCGGCCATCAGTTATAAATGGGTGAAGGGGGTGTTTCAATTTTTAAGGAAGAAACAATATTGAGGTGATTAAGTTCAATTAATTGATTGATTAAGTTTATTATTTAATTAATCAATATTTATAATTTGTATTCTTATGAAAATCGTATATTTTGCATACGAGATCCAACGAGGCGCGATTTTTTCATTAGCACAGTGTCAGGAGTTTTAAAGATATTGCTTAGCTTTTGTTAGGGTTTAGGCTACTGAGGGATGCTAACAATGTGAGTGGGAACAATTCTATTAAATATGTTGGTGTGTGTGTATTTATATACACACAAACACACACACATATGCATATGTATGTATGTATGTAATCCTCGTATTCATCTATATTGCATTATTGATGATATATAATGATGTATCCATTACATTTATCGATGTTTAGGTTTGATGGGGATTAATTCGAGATTGGCTAGTTGTTTGGGATTCTAGGTAGATGTCAAATGATTTCGACGTATGTGTTATTCCTTTATTGCTGATTGGTTGAATGGTTTCTATAATTTTATGTATGAATTATTATGGATATTCAGATGATGGATTTGTTAAATTTTTTGATTACCTAAATGTACGCTTACGTACACGTTAAGCATGTATTGGTTCCATATAGTGGAAGTCATGTATGTATGTATGTATGTATTATATATATCCGTGTGTGAACATACACATACAAATATATCTGTACGCAGTTATGTTATTTACATACAGTTCCAGTATGCTCAACTTGGGTCTCGTAGGACCTGCACGGGATATTTATATATGTATTTATTCATATACGGTTTAAGTGTTTATATATTGTTTCAATATGTCTGACTTGGGATTACGTATTGGTACACGGGATATATTAGGCAGGTTTATATATGTGCGATTTAAGCGTTATATGGTTCAGTATACCTGAATTAGGGATGCAGACTGGTGGGAAATATATATTATATAGATGTATAGATATATGGTTTAAGAAATTTATATAGATAGTTATAGATGTGCGATTCAAGAAATTTATTTTTATATATATTTTTGGTATGCCTGACTTGGGGTAACTGGTATGAGGTACGCCAAGAATGATTCACGATCCATAAAGGGACAAAAATACTTCGGTGATGTGTATATGTATGGGAAGGGTGTATGCGAGGTTTAGCATTTACATATGGTTCTGGTACGTCGATATAGACAATTGAAAGGAAATGACGTTGGTAAGGAAATCATTGAATCGTAGAGAGGGCATGACCTACAGACGAGATCCTGAAGCAAGGACGGAGAGAGATTAGGATGCCTTTCTAGAGTGGGTCCTATATTGTCCATTGTACTGGGTATTGGGACGGAACCTGCACGAGTCAGTGGTGACTCCGAATCATCTGTACGAGTTGGCTCCGAAGTATTCTTTGTGATGGCTAGTGGCATTTCATCATATGGATCATGGTTTCAGATATTCAATAACATTGAGATTGAATATGTAACATCCTGCCTTTTTTCGCACACTTTAAACCGACACTTGTCCCAATTCAAAACATACGCAAGGGCGGATTGTTATGGGGTAAATAAGAAAAATAGAGAAGAAATAAAACGAAAATAGAATCTCACAGCGGAAGGATAAAATATAATAACAAATATACAGTTTCATAAACAGTTTACAAAGGCTTGATTCTTCTTTTACAATAAATATCAGAGTTACACATACCAATACAAGCAATGCAGCGGAATAGAAAGAGTGTGGTGCAATACTATATGTAAAATAATACTGATTCTTCGTCTTCGTCCTCCAATGCTAAAATCTGCTATCCTGAAACGCTCGGACTGACCCAAGCGAATTTGAAAAGACAAAAACACTCGAGTCAGACTAGAAAATCTTATGTGAGTTAAATAAACAGAAATAAATATGAGTACAGTAACTCAAGAGATGCTCGGGATTTACATCTCCTAAGGATCCGTTAAACTATTTACTATGTAGTATATTGCGCTATTATAATAGTGTCTATTTATAAAATAAACTTACTTTTAAATAGCGTTAAGGCTTTACATTTTCCACCTTAACACGTAAAATGCCAATAGTCTATACAGTACCGTAATACCTCCTGATCGGGAGGCTACCAGAGGATACTCCATAGGTACGACACAAATAGAAACTCGTAGTAAAGGCTCGATATGGTAGGTGATACGGCACAACTAGGCAATGCCAGGGTAGATATAGCAATTGCTATCCAGGCTGGTGGAAACGCGTAGCCGCAGTTACCGCCCACCTCGGACTAACTCCCCAAAATCAAAATATAGAAGTGGCCACTGAATCAATCCAAGTCAAAGTATAATATCGAAGAGGAGCGTCCGATCAGAGGAATGACCTCATTGGCCTGAGAATCGCTCCTGTTTTAGCCACCTTATGCCAACTCACGGGAGTTGGGTCCACGTATTTACCTTACAGGAAACGTCGCCACCACCTACTTCATTCTGGAATCTCCACCGCGTACACGGTTAGTCAAAGTGGTTTTCGGTATCGACAGAGAGTATGTCCATATCCGATCCCGGTCTCTTTGCCAACCCATCGTTATTATAACACCGCGGTCATTTAAAAATAGTTTATACTTTAAAACCAGAATATAATCCATTTCAAAACCATAATATTACGATATCATTTCTTCTTTAAAACCCAAAAAGATTCATTTTGATATTATTTTATAAAACCCAAATCAATGATATCATTTCCCAAATATAAATCTTTTCCAAAAATTATGCCACTTTTAAAATTTATAATTCCTTGTAACCAAATATTTGAATATTAACTTTCAACATAATACTTCGAAATCCATAGTTTTTAAAACCATTACTTTCAAAACTAAATGGTTTGGATATTCAACAGTATATAAAATAAGTGGTTTAACTTAAATGTTACTTTGAAAAGAAATATTTCTCGTGGCTTTACAATACATTTCTTTATTTAAAGTTAAAACCAAAATTTAATATCGCTTCAAGTTCCAAAACCATTTCAATAAATTCATATATATACGTATATCCATTTTGAGTATAAATATTTCAACTAAAGTTGGATTTTATTCTTTCAAATCAAATGTTCTATTAATTAGCCTTGAATATTCACATAGAATCCATAATTTATAAGACTTCAATTTCTAGTAATAAATTATATATATTTTCCAATTCAAGTTATACTAGAATATTCATTTAATTTATTTTGGGAAAATCCAATTATAAATATCATATCTTAAAATTTCCAACTTAACATTTAAACATAGGATATAAATTATCAAACTCCATTTACTAAATTTTCTTCCATTTTAATAAAGAGATTTATAAACCTTTTTATTTCAAATTTTTCAACTTCATATGTATATAAATATGGAAGAAAACATTTATTCAGTATAAAATTTAAGATTTTTATAAACCGTATTCCATCCAAACCATAGAAATCACATTAAAAATAGTTATATATAGACCGCGGTGCCTGTATATAGTTTTCTATCCTATGGTCAAGTGATACGGATATTTATCATTTCAATCCGCAATTTAAAAAAATAAAACTGTGGTTGTATATCATTTCAAACCGCAATCCTGAATGAAATGTAAATGCATACTAACTTGCAGTTTAATGATATCCAAATAAAACATTCATTCAACAACACATCCATCATCCAACCACAACATCGATCAATATCAATCAATAACAATTATATATATGATCATATATAACATGTGATAACTGGCAGTTTATTCAAATTAAATTTATCAACTATTAATCTAACAGTTTATTCAGTAATAATTTATACAACTGTTAACTAGCAATTCATATGCAACAAAAATTTTCAACAGTCAATTAATACACAATAAATCAATTAAATTAACAGTTAAATTTAATAAAATGCAATTCAACAGATATGAATGAAATAAACATGCCAAATACTCATAAATAAATTTCTATTCATTTCTAAAATTTATTTAACAAACATAAAAGCTTCTAGTAATTGTGAGTGGGTCAAAACACTCACCTTTTGAATTTAAATCGAATGTAAATCCGATTTAAACCCAAAATTTGACGGTCTCTAAATTTATCCAAACCAGCGTCATCAGATCCGGAATTTAATTACGATCCTAACAAAAGAAATTTCGTGTGAAACGGAGTTCGTATGTGAAAGTTATCACAATTAAACGATTTGCAATTGAAATAAAAAAAAATTAAAAATAAACAAAACAAAAATAAAATACCGTGCCACATCCACCTTCCCTCGTGAAAAACGCATATGCTTCTTCTTGATTGCTAACTTTATTCCGTAATTTTTCTTTTATTTCGATTTACTTTAATTTTCCTCCTTATTATATGAATGTATGTATTTTAAAAGGTTTGAAAGAAAAAGAAGATTTGAAAAAGAAGAATTGAAAAAAAATGATTAAAATAAGAACTGAAAACGGAAGAGAAGATCTAGATTTGAAAAGAAGAAAGTTTGAAATAGAAGTAAATTTGAAGAAGAAGAAGAAGAATATTTGAAGAGAAAGAAAAAAAAATTAAAATGAGAGATAATAAGGAGCTTTGAGAAAAACAAGAAAAAAGAAGAAGAAGAAGAAGAAGAATAGCATGGAGGCTAGGGTTAGAGTTAGGAGAAACAAAATGTAATAGAAGAATAAGAAGTAGGTTATTTATAAGGTTAGAGTTAGGTTTAGGGACAAATAGATTTGAAAGGAGAGGCTGCTACTAATTAGAAATAAAGTGAATATAACACTTGGTATTGAAATATAGCAAATATGAACAGTCCCTTTTTTTTTTTTAAAGTAGTAGGTATTAAAAAGAGGTATTTATTAATTAGAAAGAAAATGGATATGGAGGGACAAAAATAAATGACACGTTTCGTTAGTTTGATTCTAAATTAATTAAGTGCTAGATACAGAAAAATTTGAATACATCATATATATATATTCATACTTTAACTGTGTGACAAAATTGCTAAACATACATCAAGTACGATTAATTGGTGACAATATATAGGAATAATCAACAATAAATGTGGATGCAATCACATAAGGATCTAATAGGGAAGGAGATAAAAGTAACAACGTTGATTAATTCCACTTTCCCACTTTAGCCAATCCAATTACAAAATTTAAAATTTTATAAAATTTCTCTCCTTTGATTTCTTAAACAATTTTAATAACTAACAACAAGTTCTATGTTAATTCAATCATTAATCATTTCGCCAATTACCAAATTAAATTTCAATTATTCGCAATAAATCAAATTATAAATTTTTCATTCCAATAAATAAAATAAATCTTGATTTTTTTTTCTTTCATCCTTATTAATTCCACAACTTGTTCAATTTGAAAATCATTATCATATTTTCCAAATGTTACCTTAATTTAACACTTATGTAACGTATTATTAGATTCGTTGCAAGATTTCAATTTCAATCCCCATTTCTTAATATACTCAAATTCTGGACATTTTTATTTCCTTACCCATAAGTGTAACATTTATTGCCAATTCCATCCAAATTTAACAGGTAACCCTTAACAATGTTTTCAATCCAAAGGTTATACTTAAGTTTACGTTGTATTCTACAACTTATCATATTATGAAGAAAATTCACATTATTCCCCAATATTACCTTAATTCATATTAACTTAACATTAAATTTACTCTTCATTCTATTATTAACCTATTAGTATTAAATAGATGAAATTAACATTGGTTTTACACTCTATTACGTAGATATCCTTAAATTTTATCTAAGTTTATATTTACATAATATTCCAACATTAAATTTCATCCAATTTTTTTTTCTTCCTTTTTATTTTAATTAAATCCAATTTCCCTAAAGTTACATTCAAACAAGTAAATTTTGATTTCCAATCAATCATTATCCTATAACATTCTTAACATTTTTTTCATTACACTACTAAATTCTACCTTGATAAGTTTACGCTTTTATTGCTTTACTTTCACACTTCCGTTAAAATATAAATTAATTCTAAAGTAACGTTTATTGTTGACCCCGCCATTTTAATTACTCATATTTAGATGAACGTTATTTCAAATAAGTTCATTGACTCATTTAAATTAGGTAGTTTATAGTAGTTGTTATCCCACCCTTACAATTATTTCCTACTAACGTGCTACCAACTCCTTTAATTAAAATTTGAATTCCAAACCTTATTTAATATACTAAGTAAGATAAATAACATATATAGATTGCTACCAACTTTCCTTTTCTTGCATCTATGTGTTTATTACTTGACACACCAGTAAATATTACATATACACAAAATTCCGTTATCACTTGCCTAACAAGGTTATTATCACTTAAGATCTCACTGCATTCACATTTTCACATTTTCATTTCCTAGTTTCTTTACTTTATTCTACATAATTTATTACAAATGGGATTTTCTTTGGTTTACATCTTATTTGTATTTAACATTTCTCAATCACCAATTCATTTCACTTTAACTGCGGTAAATTGGCGGATAAATTGAATTTGGTTCCCAAAATCTAAATTAACAAGAAACAAGGGTAGGTAACATACAATAGTCATCACTCCAAATTCTAGTCACCTAAATAGTCTTTTATTCCTTGCAAATAAATGTTACTATTTATTTTCATAGTACAAATCTCAATGATTATCCCATTTTAATTTGCTTAGGCCATTTATTTCACTATACATATCTACATAAATGTGTAATTTATTCAATTCATTAAGTGTCAATTCTATTAAGCCCTGTTTATATCTTTATGCATTCTTCTATAACTTTACAAAAGGGAATAACTTTTAAACTCATACACTTAATAACAAAACCGTTATAAATCCAATAAACTTCCAAATCCAAGTTTGTACACATTTTACACAATTATTATGATTTCTCACAAACGTTGAATTTATTAAATGACCATTTATTAAAATTTAATTCCCTTAATTGAATCAAATGCTTATTATTATATATATTCTTTTCATTCTACCATTCCTTCCCATTATAAATTCATTAACGTATTTACACATCTCTATCTTTCAAATATAAAATAACCAAACTGATTACAAACACTGTTTCTATCAATTTTCATAAGTTTGTTCAAAACTATACTTTTGTTTACATAAAATAAATTTTATGTTTCTATTAGTTTTCTTTTCCTTTCACTACAGGCATAAATTATTACTATCTACACTAATTACATCTTTGTATTAATGAACACCATTTAAGTTAATATTTATACTAACATTCACAAATTCAACATTTATTTGTTTCTTCAAAATTACTTTAAATCAAGTTGTGAAAATTTACATTATCCACATCTATTATCATAAAATTTTATAGTTACACTAAATTGCAACCACTATACCAAATTTCTACATTTATTTTTTTTAACCAAATTAGAAATTATATTAATTCATTTTATTAAATATCATAAATTTAACGGGTCGTTATAGAATATTACTTGTATACGATCCTTATGGGGGGTTTTGGTATGGAGATGCTGATTACGTAGCCTTGTTAGTCGTTGTATTTATTTTAAATTCCGGATGCTTTAGTGGGGACCGAGAGATTTATGGAACCGTTGCTTATGGAGTGTAGTATTACCCCTACGCTCTTTTATCATATCCAGTGGCATAACTTGTTATATTATGTACAGTATTAATAATAGAACCACTATTAAGTATTATCCTAACTTGTTTATGTATGGATAGAGCATGGTGATGTAGGATTAGTATTACCCATAGATCCTTGCTCACGTTGATTAGATATATATAGGTTGCATGTATATATAGTACTTAGAGATAGTCCCCTCACCAAACTTCTGTTTGATCCTCATTTTCTCTATTTTTCCTTTTGCGCAACTTTTGGTTACTTTCACGAGTAAGCCTAGAGTCGGTATTGGGTGGGCATGTTAGCAGGATAACTGGATCTTTGTAAGCATGGGGACTTTGATCTTCAGGGACATGATCTCCAATTATCAGTATATTATTTTACACACTCCAAACATTATTTGTACATAAGGCCATGTACAGTGCTTGATATATCATTCGGTTTTTGGTTTGCATTAAGATGGTGTATTTTGGTTATAATGTTATATCAGTTTTGTTCTCACACCATGCTTGTATAGAACGTCTCTCTTCTTTATGCATATATATATATATGTGTGTGTGTGTGTTGATATAATATATATTATTATTCTGCTGTGAGATTATATAAATATATCTAGTGAGACAGTTTTCTTTAAATTTACCGTATGTAACTTACGGTGTTTGGAGTCACATGTGGTTGTTTAACATTGATTCTGTAATAACTAGCCCTAAAACAAGCATAATTTTTTATCCAGAAAAGGCCCATAGAACATTAGACCTATTCCAAAGCTATTGTTTATTGGAAAAGTTTAACAATACACATAACAATCTACTAATGTTATCAGAATCTCATAGTGGAAAGGATAAAATATAATATCAAAAACAATACCCATTTATAAAGATCCAATTTCCAGAAAATATAACATCTCCATATCTATGGTACAATATTTCAAAATACAATAAAATCATTCTGAAATGGGTACATCAAATATATATATATAAAAACATAAGTAGATAGATAACAGCCACAAGACTCCTTCTTCGCCTTCATCTCTATCATTTGCACCATCTTTCCCTAACCCGTGTTGTATTAAGGAGGGATTCAGAACAACAATGTTTGGTGAATAAAAATCTCGAGTCTTTCCATAATAGTACTTCGGTAGTATAATTTAGATAAGAGTATGTCTTACGCATCCTAGCTATATATATATATATATATATATATATATATATATATATATATAATCTCTCCAACTGTAAGCTCTAAGGCTTTTCCAGTCCATCTTATAACCTATGCTCTTCAGATCCAACTTTATAACTATCCTTTAAATGTAGGCCCAGGGCCTTTTGCAGTCCTATGCATTTACCGTCAATCATATCATAACAATGTGAGAGAAAGTACCTAAGTCATTTAATACCTTTTCAATGGAAATTAGGTTTAAATACCTTTTCAATGGGAATTAGGCTAACTTTAACCATTTAATATCTACATTTTAGGCAAGTTCCCATCATCTAATACCTAACCAATGTGGAACTCTTAAGGTACTATCTAGCTGACAACACAAATAATCTCATCAGGCTATTTAATACTTCTTTTTGGAAAAGGCTAACCCTACGATAGCCACTCAATATCTCAAACCTAATGCAGATCCTTTCCAAGATTTCCTACTACCATGCCTAAATGACACCCTGACCATTTAATACTTCCTGATTGGGGAGGAGGCAGACTCTATAACAACCCCTTAATACCCCTGAACCCTAAAGCTGGACCTATCCATTATGACACCTAACCCAAACCATGATCTCTCAAATTAGTTCATATATCCGTAAGCACTAATAGCCAGATTAACTGGGTATGATTTCCCTGTAGAATTTGGACTAACCTCGTATCCTCCGTGGGCACTTATTATAGGTGATGCTCACATTAGCCCTAAAGTCACACTGCTAGTAGCCAGATTAGCTAAGCTGACTTCCATGTACTTTTAACTGAAATTGCATCCCTATAACTTAATTATAATTTCCACTTACCTAACATACTATCATATTGTCTCACCACATTGTCACTAAGGCCTTATAAGGATATCTACTTATTTTGCCTTTAATTATAAATTACTTTCTGTGGTTACCTCGACTTCTTTTGAATGGGGTTTTACTACTAATTAATAATGTATTTATCACGCTCTTAATAATCTATTAATTATATGTTATTTATGCACTTATACACACACACATATACACATATACAACGTGACTAAATATTCCTAAGTGTATAAAGATTTCCTCCTATCCTAAACATTTAAATCTTAAAACTTCCAATTTATTCTAGTCCAACTTCATAATATAACATATAAATCAACTAATATCCTTAACTCAACAATAGACTTGTATAGGAAAATAGAATCAATTACCAAACTTATTTACATTAAAATAGTAGAATCAACATCAATAGATTTTACATTTTAAACCCTTTTACATTGTAACGACCTAGAATTTTATCACTTTGATTTTTGAATGTTTAATTAATGTTAGATATTCAATTAACGGTTTTAATAATTAAAAAATTCTCCTATGATTAATAACTAATGGTAGAAAATTTTATTTTTGTATTCTGTTTACATAAATAAGTAGTTCGACGGAAAACTGAAAATATGACTGAAACTCGCTTTTCGGATTTTAGCCTTTTATTTTACGACAAGTTATAGGAAATTATTTGCCTTAGCTTATACCTTAAAATATTTTTGAAATGTAAATAGGAATAGAAAATAATAGCAATAAAAGTATAGTCAAATTTGAATTTGTAAAGATGATTTGATGGCTTAAGTTTTAATATTGGAAAGGGTATATGGATTATTATATGATCCATTATATTTTCATAGGGTTGACAATTGGTGGCTTTGAAATGATGGAAAAGAATAAAATGAAACTAAAGGATAGTATCGCCTTTTGACCCATCTCATTCATTTATAAAAATAAGCTTAATTTCATTTCTGCTCTTCATTTTTCATTTCCACACTTTCTAACTCCTTTTTCTACCTCTTCTACTTTTTTTTAAAGGAAAAAAAGATCTTCTATTTTAAAGCTTAAGGTATGAATTAAGTGGTGAAATTTGAATAGGAGTCGCTTGCTTAGATAACGGCTTGGATTTCTTTTACATTCCCAAACAAATTATAAAAGTGAGAACACTAGCTCGCGTTTTCATACTCTTGGAAATAATATATATTGGGAAATATTCAACCTCTGTTTAGTATAATTTCTTATGAAAACAAAAAATGTGTGAATTTGCTAGTATATTTGATTTTTATTATGAATATCATGGTTTAAGAAATTGTGTAAAATCGTATCTTGTTTGAAATAAGGATCAGGCTTGCTGACAGACAAATAGATAACACACTGAAAATACCTTCTTCCTCCTTACTATTCCTTGTAAATGAAATAAACTTTATTCACTTTCACTCAAAAAATTTAATATCTCTTAAACCAATGAAAACTAGCTCAAGCAATCAACTATAAAGTTGTTTGTAGTTGTCTATTATATGTTTAAAATCATTGTTCAATGTTTCGTCGACTACAGTGCCATAGGTTTTTCGATTCCAATGAGTGTCAAGAAATGGTGAAATTTTTATGAGGTTAAAATGGTGAATGGTTAATACAGTCATATTTATCTCGACAAAACATGATTTTTAGAACGGTTCCCATGATTTTAGAAGGTAGGTTTGGGTCATGGTGACTAAATAATCATTTCTGATCGTCTTTCCATTTTTCGATGAACTAATAGACAAGGGTGGGAATGACGGTGGTTGGAGCAGCCTTGGGACTTGGCGAAGGTCGTCGGGTTTTCAGTGGTGTGTGGAGCTCAATCGAGCTAATTTTAGGGTTTTTAGGCTTTGAATTACTGCGTGCATGTCTAGGGTTCCCAACGGTGATACATGGCGCCGAGCTGGCCACAGTTAGAGGCGAGTGTATAGTGAGCATCATGGTTCGAATGGTTGTGGCGGTAAGGTCTTGAAATGGTCGAAACGATGTTGGTTGGCATGCGAACATGAAGGAGCCGGAGCTTGTTTTTCGATTTGGAGTTTTTGGGTCGAATTGGGTTAGAGGTGGTCGGACGCTAAATGATGGGGTCTAGTTGGATGAGCTCGGTGAGTGGAGTGGGATGGTGGTCGTGGTCCAACCATGCGGTGGCGGAGCTTGGCATGCATGTGCATGTATGCACATTTTCACACTTTTGGCTCCTCGAGTATTGGTTTAGAAATTTGAATTTGAGGAAAATGTGGAAAAGAAGCTATTGTGTGGGTTTGGGTATAAGAATAGGGTTTGGGTTGGTCCTGGGCCTTGGAAAGGAGTGTACTATAGTGTCTAAGTTAGTATAATTATTTTAGTTTAAAATCGTTATCTTTGAAATCAAATAACTTAGTCATTTTAGATTGGTTTACCCTGCGGTATCTTGAACTAAGCTCGTATTGATGAGTACCACACTTTATTAAATGGTTGATAATTGTAACATCCTTAATTTTGATAATATTATTCAGGAAATTTAATTAAATAAATTAAATAGAATAATGATGATAAGGGGATTGAGATATAAATAAAATTTATCAGGGGATCGTGCTTAATAATAAAAATGAATGGGCTTTAAACGCAAAAACCCTAAGGAGTCGGCCATTATCAAAGAAGAAGAATTCAATCTAAAGCTAAGGATCAAAGCTAGGAAGGATTAGTCAACAACAAATCTCAAGTTCCTTATCATATCTAAGGTGAATAATAATTCATTCCACCTCGTTTTGTTTTTCTAATCATATGATTTCGGATTTAAGACTTAATCTCGTTTCTATGATATTTTGAATGATGATATGCTTAAGTTATTAACTGTTTGATTTAAACAATACAGTTATTTGTAAAATTCGTACGGTTTTAGAGTGAAAATCGAGGGTTATTGATTTTAGAATATCATGGAAAAAAATTATGTTAAGTAAAACATGATTTTGGAGATGGGTTTAAATTTTCAGAATTTTCCAAGTTATGGAAAATTTATTGTAAATTTCTGAAGGAAAATATGATATTATTGGGTTTAAAATTTATTTCGAGAATTTCAAGAGGAAATTGGATCTGAATTTTAATATGTTCGATCATATGATGTAAGAGATTTTACGTGATTTTTGCGGATTTTTTCCGATTGATTTATTAGAGAAAATAAATTATTTTAAAAGAGGAACTTTACTGCAAATGTTGGTTGTGGTAAATGGAATGACTTAAACGTTATATTTCTTTGATTTAGATCAACTTAAATGTGACAATTTTTAATTCTAAAAGTATATGAAAAGTTTTAAAGTAACCAATCAAAGAATTACAACAGGAAGGTTAGTTATAAAGTGATTGCCATATTTAGCTATAATCCAGCGTTTTCCAAAAAAGGTAGTCCCGCCTATTTCAGAGGCACCTTTTGACTACTTTATCTCCGCATCAATCCAGTCGAAACCAATGCACATGGTATCAATGAAATTGGTACGTAGTGAATTGGTAAGTAGCGGAATGTAGGGTGTCGAAAGCAATGCCTTCGTCGGGTCGAAACCAATGTTTACTTTTAAAAGATAAGCGCCTGCCTAGTTTTTAAAGAGATTTCGACTGAGTTGACACCATATAGAGTCGAAACCTTAGTTTGTTTACTAAAGTTAAATTCCTGCCTTGTTTTACTTAAAGCTTTCGATACAATCAAAACATATGCTTTTGAAAGGGGTTTTTATAAATAGTTTTTGAAGAAGGCTGTCATGCTATGAAAAGGTGTTAACTTTCGAAGGGGAACCTTTTTCTTTAAATAAGAGCTTTCGAAAGGATTGGTTTGGACCAAGTCGAAATCCAATCGCTAATTTCTCCTTCGACCATATTGTAGCCATCTATTCTGTCGAAGGGTTACCTCTGTTTTAACTTAAACTAAGTCTTTTCCTAAATGCTTTCGAAGGGGGTTGGGGATTTCGAAGACAATGGAGTCGAAAGGAGGTTTTGACCCTATCCTTAGATGTTTTAATTAAAAGGTTGTTGCTTTCGACTAGATGGTTCCGACACCATCAACTTTTTTCCCAAAACAATTTTATAATTGGTTTCGAAAGAGATATTTTCGTATACAACAATTTTGACCCAAAAGATGGTTTTTAAGAGTAAACACAGTGCTTTCGAAGGGGTACTTTTATTTGTTTCGAAGCTATGTTTTAAAGAACATTTTGATACCATCGAAATGTGAAATTGGTTTCGAAAGAGAATATTTTACAAGGGGATCGAAAGGTATATTTATTTGTTTTGAAAAGAAGTTTATGCTTTCGATGGAAGTCATCCAAAGGTTTCGAAAGAGATGTTTTAAATTTTCAAAATATAGACCCAATCTCAATTTAAAGGAATAACCATGTCATAAGTAAACGAAGGGTTTTGAAATGAAGAAGTTTTCATTGATTATAATGGTTAAAGGGTTTAACCTGGATATATATATAAGGGAGATGATATACCATGGGTGATGGTATTATTTGTTGTTATGAATACTTCTTCATATACTTATTCTCATTGTTATTAACCCATAACAGTATTTTGGAGAAGGGTAGAATAAGTAGCTAGGTTGACCCAGTAGTGATTATAATTTAAGAAATGTTAAAATCTAAATTAACGATATTGGCAAGGGCCAATAGGTTCATAGTAAGCCCATGAAAATTATGTTTAACTAAAGATATTGGTAGGGGCCAACAGGTTCATAGTCAGCCCATGAAAACTATCATTTGATATTGTCAAGGATCAATAGGTTTATAATAAGTCCATGAAAACTATATCTCGGTTAAGATATTGACAGTTAGCCAATAGATTCCTAGTTAGCCCATGAACACTAGGATAATAGAAAAGATATTGGAGTTACCAATAGGTTCTTACTGATCCCATGAAAACTATGAAATTGGATAGATAATTCATAAACGTTTTACAGGTTAAGAGTAATCCAAGAAACTATAATTGAGACAGATAGTTAAAATGAAAGGGATGGGTAATCCAGATTTGGTTTACTTGTTTTGCATATCATCATAATGTTTTGAAATACTACGTTTTAACCATATGGATGCAGGTGCATATTATATGGGTTTATAAATGTTTTAGGATACTAGTGAGGGGAAAACCCGTTCTGCTAAGCGGCATGGTCTCGTTAGATATCTAAATGGTTTGAGATGGTCGATTATTATTCACACTAGGCTTTACGTTTGACTCGAAGTTTTTGTTCTTTATGTAAACTCTTGGGTACTTAATTGATTTTGAGTGGGTTGAGAGTTAAGGTTTCCAGGTGTTCTTTTAGACGAATAAAGCTTCCAAGGACGTGCAAAAGGCAAGCTTGTTATTAGAGTTCTTTTATTTTCGCTGTGTGTTTGATTGTAAAGGCAAATTGTTTTGGTACCTTATTTTATACACTGATCATCCAGGAGGCATCTTTATATGTCTCTCTTGGTGTATTTTGTATTAATTAGATGTTATCTAAAAGCGGTCTGCGTACTGGGATTATGTAATGAATTTGAAATATTTGGAAATGGAATGTGCACTTTGTTTGCCGTTTTAATTTTTTTCCATATTCATATGTTTCTGTGTATCAATGAATCTAACACCGTCGTATTTGGTCGCAAATAATTAATAACTATGGATGACTGCAACATCCATAGTCATTAGTTTTGGGCCTCTAAGTAGGGGTATGTTACAATAATTTTGGTGAAGTATAATTTGATGACAAATTTATAGGTAGAAAATAATTAGAATTAAATAATTACATTTCAACGTTGACATTCCGCTAGCTAAATAAAACATCATTCTGTTATATTTAAATTAAATAGATTATACAGGACATCTATTTAGCAGAATAAATCTTCATTTTGCTATTTTATTAATTTAGACATTATTTATGTTTCAGTTGACGGATAATTGATGTGTTATCAGTTGTTGGTACTTATGGATTTTATTTACATATATGTTGCTTATGAAAAAACTAGTGATGTGACTTGGAATGTTGAACTGAAACATATGGTAGTTTGTTTAAGTGTCATTATGGTCACTAGGCCCCTTCCCCAATTTTTAAAAGGAAATGGATTTAAATTTTCTTTAACTTTATAATATTTCGAAGTAAAGTGTATTTAAATGGTTAAGCTAATATTACTAGAATTATAATATATTAAAGTTAATATTTTATTTAAAAAATATTCAAAGTTAATAAATAATTTATTAATGATGTTTTAAGTTAATTAGTTAATTACTTAATGATAATGTTTAATATTAATTAATCATTTTACTAATAATGTTTTAAGTTAATAAATTTACTTAATAATGGTGCTCAAGTTAATGTAATTAATTTCATAATATTATTTAAATAATGATATTTGTTTATAGAAAGTGGTTAAAATATATAAATTGTTTTATAATGAGTATTATTTTTAATGAAGGGTTTTTTAAAGTCATAAATTGGAAAGGGATATTGGAATTGAAAAGGAAGTCTTAGGATTTATAAAATTTTGACTTTATATTAATTGGATCAATTATGAAAATCAAGTATATGAAATTAATAAATATTCCTTCTTAATTTTGGTGATATGGAAGCATTTTCCATACTTAACACCAAAAAATAAATGGTTTGGGCTTACAGTAAACAATGTTTAGACTAACAATATTTTTGATCCATTTAATATGATTTTGGAAATAAGAAACATTTCTTAAAATGCTTTATGAATATTCTTAGACCATATTAAATATATGGTAGATCTTTCCAAGTATAAGAAGTAAATGGTTGGAGAATATACTTATACTGGTGAGATAAGTATATGAACATTCTTGTAAGAAATTGAAGTGCTTTAACTAATGAAGATTAATTAAGTAGGCATAATGGATCCTTCATGGAACTAAATCTATGTTTGATTGTTTGTTTGTTTGATAGTTAAATAACAGACTATCAAATTTGGATCAATTTTTAACACTAGAAATATCTAAGAGAAAACACGAAAATTATAGGGTACAGTTACCTTCAATGATGTCGTTGTATATAGAAACTCATATGTTCTTCTAGTATAAGTGATAAGGAAACCCATCCACTTAAACGTTTAGGAGGTGATCTCCTCTCTTACGTACTGTTCATTTATTTCCAAAAGAACCGAAACTAAGTTTACAGAAAACTATCGAATGTTGAGACAAGGATTGGATAAGTATGAATTATCTGAAACCACTTCGAACCAATTCAAACGTTTAAATTAAAGACATTTGGAAGATAATGGAATCAAAGACAAAGCTCTTTTTAGTGCAAGGCTACTTGCCACTAATCCCAAGAGTGATTTCAAAAAGGATGTAGTAGAAGTAGTGTCTTAAGTTTGTTTATATCCTGAACAACTTGCATGGATGAATGCTGCCATTGCATTGTGCTTGAATGGAAGTGTTAGCATTCCTATTAAGATCTTCTAAGTAAGGAAAAATGTAATTGTGACCTTACAAGTCTCACAACCTGGTAATGATTAAAACATGGGATATGCTTCTCAGCTATGTGGACCATCAGGAGCGGTCATTCCTTGATCTAGAATCAATATTTATGGATTTGGTATGTTTGCGCATGGAAAAAGTGGGGCCATGGTTGGTGCACATTGTTTAGCAGCCGTGGTACCCGAGGAATGATGTAATTCATGTCATTTTAAAGTGGTAGGTCGGCTCTGGTTCGTAGGGGTGTGAGGCTCTCGGTACATTTTTCTAGAGGTGTACTATGACAGAAAGTACCCCAATGGCCATGTTATTGATGGAAATTCAATCTTCAATACGTGCCTTTACAGACCTAATTGTGCCCAACTATGTTGAAATGGGAGATGCAAGAAATTCAATAATTTTATATATTTGTTTACCCCTCTAAATATTATTATAATATCACAAGATTTTCTATAAATGTTTTGGTTATCGTAAGGAAAAAATGCATCCATGTTTTGCAGCGTAGTCTTATGAGATATTTTTATTTTAAATAGTTTTTTCTAAATATTAGAAATCTATTTGATTGTGTTTCTCACGCTAGTTTATCAGACTGATCTAGGCGTTATTTTCTTATGGTGCTCGGATCACCCGAGCATATTTTCTAGATTTAGCAAGACACTTTAGAGCTTCAGGAGACGACCTGGATCCTTCAAGACGTGTTCAGGTATTTTATCTTTCACTGTTTGTTCTTGTTGTATTTATCACAATTTGTAAGGGCAGGTTAATATAACTGTCCAGACTGATGATAGATTAGTACTCTGATTTATGTATGTATATAAAACTTTCCTTTTGTAAAAATCTTAGTATATTATATATTACTCATCACATGGTGAGACTTTGTTCTGTCTTTTCTTTCTTTCACTCCAACAATATGTCTTCCCATCACATGGATGTTTGGCATATGAATATTGCGAATGTATTAGTGTCGACTTTTTGGAACTGAATAAATGGTTCGTTATATGTGGTAGTAGAGCTTAGCTTGAGTGAACACTTAGGCCTTGGTGGGGTAAACTCATTGGAGATAGGGTAGGTGACACCCTAGAATGAGTTAAGTTTTATAAGAGCATGTATTTGTTAGTGCCATAAATTGTTTTGTAATGTGTTGATTTATCTATTGAGTGGCTTATGAATTCTGGTCAAAACATGGGACGTCACGGTGTCAATAAGGATTTCTAAACACTTAAACAAGACAAACCAAAATGGTATTGTTTCTGAAATTTGGCAAATGAAATACATTTATGTAGGATTATCTTTTATATGGCAAGGAATAATTTTCAAATTCGATATATTTATTTGGTTATGATTTGTTGTTAGGAAATGATAATATTTATTTATCATTTGTAGATGATATAATTCCAAATATAAATCCTATTTGGAAGTGTATCCTAAGGATATCTTACTATATTCAGGTAGTAAGAAATGAGTACACAAGGAGGACGTTGATGGGAAAAGGAATTGAATAGAACAACCTCTAAGGATGGCAAGGCTGATCGTTAAGTCACCAGAGTAGCTGTAGACCCAGAGGTAGATGTTTTTGAAGTTCATAAGAAGCTAATAATTCTCCAAAAGCAGCAGCGGCAATAATAGGAAATAGAAAATGATGAAATTTCTACCGCATTTAAAGAAGCCTTTGGAGGACAATTCGAAGGAAGGTCCTCCATAGAATAAATTATTCAAAAAGGGTAAAGAGATTAGATTCTACTAGTGTCATAAGACAGGTCATACTATGAACTATTGTATCAAAGGTGTAGAGGGGCCAGTGGTTCCCATAGTTTGGAAGATAATTTGCTTCATCTGCCAAGGGCTTGGTCACGCCAAGGAAAATTGTCCCCTTATTGAAAGCGTACCGCAGGCTCGGGGATTTACTAAAAGAAGAAACCACCCACATTGAATGGAAAAAGATGGGGAAAGTTTACATGGGAAGATGTGGAGAACTGTATTTTGGATAGGTTTTGGAGGTACCCTTAGTGTGCATTATGTTTTAGAAGTTATGTCTACTGTATCCTTGGATATTTTGGTATAATATGTAGTGTTGTTGGCTTTATGTAAACTCATCCTTTTAACTTAAAGAATAGTTAGAAAGAGTATGAAGGGATTTTATTTTGAAAGAAAAGGAAAGAAAAAGAAGGGTTTAATGATATTGAACAATCTTAACAAGATTTAAATCGGATGTTATGTATATACACTTAAGATTAGAAGATTATTATACAAGCTAATAAAGTAAAAATGGTTTTTATGAAAGGGTTTCATAAATAAAGTTGGATCATTTAAAACGTTTGGACCTAAGTCTAATTTTTTGTGAAATGTTTCCACAAATATTTTCTAAAGGAAAAAAGAAGTTGGGTAGGTAAGAACTAATAAAAAGGTACATAAGTTATATGTAGATCATTTCTCCTTTTCATCTAATTCTTGATCCAAGGTCCGAGTACTTGACTTGGAGATATTTCTCATCATTCCGAATAAGGATTTATCACTCAATTCTTGATGACGAACACTTAGCGAGAGTTCTGATATGAAACCAAAGTTTTCTATCATAAAATATGACTATGTAAAGAGAATAGTGGTTTCTAATCAAGAAGCCTGATGGGACTCTGCACTAGGGAGTCAGATGAGCGATACTAGTTTGGAAGTAAAGTTATGTTTTCGAAATGGTGATCCATCATAATGATCTATGCACATCATATGGCCTTATGAATAATGTTAAGTATTAATGTGATAGCTTGGTTCTCTTCAGGTTAGGGTGGTGGTAAAATTTCGAGATCGAAATTCTTTTAAGTGGGAGAATGTAATGACTCCAAATTTTATCGCTTTGATTTGCAAGTATTTAATTAATTTTAAATATACAATTAATGGTTTTAATAATCAAATAATCCTCCTGTAATTAATAACTAATGGTAGAAAATTTCATTTTTGAATTCTATTTACGTAGATAGGCAGTTTGACGGAAAACTGAAAATATGACTAAAACTCGCTTTTTAGGTTTTCAGCTTTTTATCATATGACAAGTTATAGGAAATTGTTTGCCTTAGCTTATGCCTTAAAAAACAACATTTAAACGTTTAAGTTAAGTTAAGAAGTACTTTTTTTGAAATGGAAAGAGGAATAAAAACTAATAAAAATAAAAATATAGTCAAATTTGAATCTGAAAAAATGATTTGATGGCTTAAATGTTACTATTGAGAAAGGAACATGGATCATTCCATGATCAATTATATTTTCATAGCGTTGACATATTTGTGGCTTTGAAATGAAGGAAAGAAGAAAATGTAAGCAAAGGGTAGTATTATCTTTTAACCCATCTTATTCATTTATTAAAAAAAAGCTTACTTTCATTTTTACTCCTCATTTTTCATTTCTATACTTTCTAACTTCCTTTTCAACCTCTTCTACTATTTTTAAAGTAAAAAAAAATCATCCCTTTTGAAGCTTAAGGTTTGAATTTAGTGGTGAAATTTGAACTAGTGTTGCTTGCTTGGATAAAGGCTTGGATTTCTTTTGCAATCTTAAATAAATTAAAAAAGTGAGAACACTAACTATTGTTTTCATACTTTTGGAAATAATAAATATTAGGAAATATTCAACTTTTTTTTAGTATAATTTTTAATGAAAAATATAAAATGTGTGAATTTGTTACTATATTTAATTTTTGTCATGAAAATCATGGTTTAGGAAATTGTGTAAAAATCTTATTTTGTTTGAAATAAGGATTAGGCTTACTGATACATAAGGAGATAACATACATTTTACACCTTCTTCCTCTTTCCTATTCCTTGTAAATGAAATCAACTAAACCAATGAAAACTAGCCCAAGCGATTAACTAAAACCTCGTGGTAGTCTATTACTATTTTAAAAATGGTTGTTCAACACCTTCTTCCTCTTTCCTGTTCCTTGTAAATGAAATCAACTAAACCAATGAAAACTAGCTCAAGCGATAAACTAAAACCTAGTTGTAGTCTATTACTATTTTAAAAATGGTTGTTCAACATTTCGTCGACTAGGGTGGCAGAGGTTATTCGATTTCGGTGAGTGTCAAGAAATGGTGAAATTTTGATGGGTGCAAAATGGCGAATGGTTATTATAGTCATGTTCGTCTCGAGAAGACATGATTTTAGAACTGGTCGCATGATTTTAAGAAGTAGGTTTGGGTCATGATGATTAAATGATCGTTTTCAATCATTTTGGCATTTTCCAATGAGCAAATAGACGAGGGTATAAACAGAGGTGGTTGGAGCAGCCTTGGGACTTGGTCAAGTCATTGGAAAAGATCGTGGGTCTCCGGTGGGGTATGGTGCTCAGTCGAGCTAATTTTAGGGTTTTTAGGATTTGAATTATGGCACCACCGTGGGTTGCCAACGGTGATACACGGTGCCAAGATGGCCATGGTTAGGGGCGAGCGTGTAGTGGGGGGTCACAGTTCGAAAGATGGTGGTAGTAGGGTCTATAGATGGTCGGAGAAATGGTGATTGGCGTTCGAACAAGATGGACCTGGAGCATGTTTTTCATTTTGGGGGTTTATGCTTAGAGGCGGTCGGAGGCGAAATGATAGGGTCTACTGGGATGAGCTCGGTGAGTGGAATTGGGTGGTGGTTGTGGCCCGATGATGCGATAGCGGAGGTTGGGGTGCACGTACACGCGTGCACGTTTGTGCACAAAGATTTTGGCTCTAGGACTATGGTTTTGGGAATTTGAATTTTAAGGTAAATGTGGAGAAGAAGTTGTTATGTGGTTTTATGGTTGGAGAATAGGGTTTGGACTGGGCTTGGGCCTTGGGAAAGAAGTGCAGTTGAGCGTCTAAGTTAATTTAATTATTTAAGTTTAAAATCGTTATTTTTGAAATCAAATAACTCACTTAATTTAGATCCGTTTAACCCGCGGTTTCTTGCACTGGACTCGTATTGACGAGTACCACACTCTAATAAACTGATTGATAATTTTGGTGAAGTATAATTTAACGACAAATTTATAGGGGTAGAAAATAATTATAGAGTTATATAATTACATTTCAACACTGACATTTTGTTAGCAGAATAAACTATCGTTTTGCTATATTTAAATTGACTAGATTATATGGGACATTTGTTTAGAAGAATAAATCACCATTCTGACATTTAATTAATTTGGACCTTTATTTATATGTTGGTGGACTTGGATAAATGATGTGTTATCAATTTTTGATAAATATAGATTTTATTTACACATATATTGCTTATGTAAAAAACAGTGACGTGATTTGGAATGTTGAACTGAAATATGTGGTAGCTTGTTTAAGTGTCATTGTAGTTGCTAAGCCTATTCCTAATTTTTTTGAAAGGAAATGGATTTAAATTTACTTTAAATTCCTAATGTTTTTAAGTAAAGTATATTTAAATGGTTAAGTTAATATTATTTGAAATATCATATTTTAAAGTTAATATTTTATTTATAAAATATTCAAAGTTAGTGATTATTTTATTAATGATGTTTTAAGTTAATTAATTAATGATTCAATGATGATGTTTAATATTAATTAATCATTTTACTAATAATGTTTTTAAGTTAATTAATTTGTTTAATGATGTTGTTCAAGTTAATGTGATTAATTTCATAATATGTTTTAAATAATAATATTTATTTATAAAAGGTGTTTGAAATATATAAATTGTTTTATGAAGAGTATTATTTTTAATAAAGGGCTTGTTAAAGTTAAATTGGAAAGAGATCTTGAAATTTGGAAAATAAGTCTAGGGGTTTTTAAAACTTTGATTTTGTATGAATTGGATCACTCATAAAAATCAAATTCATGAAACTAATAAATATTCCATCTTAATTTTGGCGGTATGGAGGCATTTTCCATACTTAACATAGAAGGATAAATAGTTTGGGTTTACATCAAATAATATTTGGAATAATAATGTTTTCAATCCATTTAATATGATTTTGAAAATAAGAAATCTTCCTTAAATTGCTTTGTGAATATTCTTAGACCATATTGAATATATGGTAGAGTCTTCCAAGTATGGGAAGTAAATTGTGGGAGAATATACTTATACTAGTAAGATAAGTATATGAATATTTTTGTAAGTAATTGAAGTGTTCTAATTAATGAAGATAATTAAGGAGGCTTAGTGGATCCCACATAGAATTAAATCTATGTTGGTGTTTGTTTGTTTGATGGTTAAATAACTGATTATCAAATCTGGACCAATTTTAAATCTGGAAATATCTAGGAGAAAACATGAGAATTATAGTGTACGGTTATCTTGATGATGCTACTATACAAATAAACTCATATGTTCTTCTTAGATAAATGATAAGAAAATCTATCCACTTAAATGGTTAGGAGACGATTTCCGCTCTTATGTATTGTCTGTTTATTTCTAAAAGAACCAAAATTGAGTTTACCAAAAACTATCAAATGTTGGTTTGAACAGACTGGGATCAAATAAGTATGAGTTATCCGAAAAACACTTAAAACGAACTCAAGCCTTCGAATTGAAGACATCTGGAAGATGATGGAATTGAAGAGGGAGCTCTTCGAAGTGCAAGGGATACTTGCTACTAATCCTAAGGGTGATTCCAAAAAGAATATAGTAGAATTAGTGCCTTTGGTTTGTTCATATGATGAACAACTTGTACGGATGAATGCTGGCATTGCATTGTGCTTGGAGTGCAGTGTTAGCATTCCAAGTGTGATTTGCAAAGAGAGGAAAAAGGTAATCATGACCTCATAATCCTTGTCGTTGATGTAATCTGGCTTGTCATTTTAAGGGGGCAAGTCGATTCTTATTCGTAGGGGGTCCATATGAGGCCCTCGGTATAATTTTCTAGAGGTGTATTGTAGCAGGAAGTACCCTAGTAACCTTGTTATTGAGGGAAATCCAATCTCTAATGTGTGCCTTTACGTATTTAGTTGTGCCCTACTATATTGAAATGTGAGATGTAAGCATTTTAGCTATTTTATATATTTATTTTCCCATCTAAGCATTATTATATTATCATAAGATATTCTATAAAATGGTTTGGTTTTCGTAAAGTAAAAACCCATCTGTGTTTATGTACGGCGTGGACTTACGAGATAATTTTATTTTGAAAGGTTTTTTTAAATATTAAAAATTCAATTGATTGTGTTTCTCACGTTGGTTTACCAGATTGATCCGAGTGTTATTTTCTTATGATGCTCGGGTCAGCTCAAGAATATTTTCCAGAATTAGCTGGATACTTTGAGGCTTCAGAAGATGAGTTGGATCTTCCAAAACGTGTTCATGTATTTTATCTTTCGTTGTTTGTTCTTATTGTATCTATGACAATTCGTAAGGACATGTTGTTAGAACTATCCAGACTGATGATAGGTTAGTACTATGATTTATGTATGTATAAAAAACTTTTCTTTAGTAAAGATCTTGGTATATATATTACTTGTCATGTGGTGAGATTATGTTTTGTCTTTTCTTTTTTTCAACCCAGCAATAGGTCTCTCCGATACTTGGATATTTGGTACGTGAATACCATAGATGTATTGGAGTCGACTTCTGTAGATCGAAAAGGTTTATTGTTACCTACACTTTGTTCAACATTTACATATATAATAAAAAGAGATTTGTATTTTAAATTATGGAAATAGGCAATGCAAACTACGAATAGGAAAATCCATGCTTTACAGCTCCTAAATCATACAATCCTCCTATCGTAATCTAAGGCAGCCTCGTAGTAAGATAACCAATACATCATCAAGATAAGTCCATACACTTCAAAACAAAAAACATACGCGTTACATATAAAATCAACATTACATATGTCCACAATTAGGTCTTTACAAATCATGAAACGATGTGTTGACACCCCAATAGGGTTAGATACGCCTGTTGGGTTGGTTACAACTTGGTTTTTTTAGACTCAAGGAGTTAATTACATTCTTAGCTATGAATAAATGTGAAGCACCAGAGTCAAATATGGTACGAATAGTAAGACCAGAAATAATAGTTGTATCTTCCATTGTAGCTTTTCCTTGATCTCGTGGAGGAGGTCTACTCGCGGTAGGAAAAGTTTCGGTGACGTAGGCTTGCCCACTTAGTTCTTCCTTCTCAAGCTTTGGACACCGGTTCTTAAACCGTCCCTCCTCATAGCAATGATAACACTTCCTCTTGAAATCTTTCCATATCAAACTCACTTAAAAATTCTTTGCAATGTGTGCATTTTCTTGGCATCTTAGAAAAGTTATACCCTCCTTCTTGAACTTGCACTTGGCCTTCTTGTTCGCTTAAAATACTTCCTTCTTAGCTCCTTCTTGCTTTTGCATCGGTCCTACTTCTCCTTCTCCTTCGAGTCAAATATTTAAAGAAAAGCCATTTCAACTTAAATCTCATAAGTATCGTGAGTGGGTACTTGGGTCAAGAGGAACTTTCTAAATGGGGAATTCATGCCTTTAGCAAAGTTCATGGCCTTCTTCATTGGGGTATCAATCAAATTCATTCCGAACTTAGCTAGTTCTGTGAACCTACAGATATGTTCCTTCAAAGTGGAAACTCTCTACCCTATATAAACCATTCCAATTATAAATTCACCTCAGCCCTAGATATGAATTGCATCTCAAAATAGATTCTAAACTTAGCCCAAGTGATTACTCCCTAAGCATTCTCCTCAGCCGCTATAGTCCACCAATCTATGGCCTCTCCTTTAAGAAGCCACCTCACCATTCTTCTCTTAATTTGATCTTTCCATCCAAGCTCCCAAAATATACGTTCACAATCGTTAATCTAAGCCTTTGTCTCCATAAAATTTTCAACACCCGTATACAACTTTCCACCCAAATTCTAGAAGTCCTTATACATCTTTAAGATTTCTATAAAGCAGGGTGCTGCTTCCGCAGGCAGTACAATGGGTGCTGCTGGTACGGCTATTTGAGGAATCGAAACTTACCCCACATGCCTTAGGTATTGCTTGACTCATTCAAGTGTCCCTCAGATAGTTGGTATCTCTCAGGTAGAGGGATTCCCAGTCATAGAGGAATGATTGTCATCCATTATCAACTATCTGTAGGTTTAAACTTTTGGTTATAATTTCCTAAGATGGTATTATTGCTGAAATAAAACATTTGCCTAGTTGTTTTGCATATATTGAAAATAAGTGTGTATGTCTGTGTATATAAAGTAGGGTTTCTGAAAAATACTTTCAAAAATAACAAGTACGCACTCATACCTATACCATTGATTAGGCAAGCTAAGCTCTGAAGCCAAATGTAAGAACCCACCTTGAAACATGCCTAATTTTTTACCCAGAAAAGGCTCATCAAACAGTAGACCCATTCCAAAGCTGGCTGTTGGTTAGTAAAATTTAACAATAGACAGAGCTATCTACTAATGTTATCAGAATCTCACAGCGGAAAGGATAAAATATAATATCAGAAACATAAACAATTTATAAAGATTCAATTTCAAAACTAAAACATAACATATCCATATTCGTGGTAAAATATTTCAAAGTATAATAACATCATGTTTTAAATGGGCACATCAAATATATGTGAAAACATAAGTAGAAAGATAACTACCACAAGACTCAGTCTCCTCCTTCATCTCTGAAGTCTTTCCCAAACCTATGTTGTAATGATGAGCGAATCAAAACAATAATGTATGGTGACTAAAAAACTCAAGTCTTTCCATAATAGTACTTGGATTGTATAATTTAGATAAGAGTATGTCTTACGCATTCTAAATATAGTATATATATAATCTCTCCAATTGTAACGCTTTTCCAGTCCAATTCTATAACCTACCTCTTCGATCCAACTCTATAACTTCCTTCAACTATAGGCCCAAGGCCGTTCCCAATCCCACGTATCTACCTTCAATCATGTCCTAACAATGTGAGAGAAAGTATCTAAGTCACTTAATACCTTTACAATGGAAATTAGACAGACTATGACAATTTAATTCTTAGAACTTGGGTAGGTCCCCATCATTTTTTACCTATCCCAAGGTAGACCCCTCACTGGTACTATCTAGATGACATCACACTTAATCTCATTAGGCCACTTAATACTTCTTTAGGAAGAGGCAGACCCTACAATAGCCACTTAATACCTCAAACCCAAAGCATACCCTTCCTGGGATTTCGTATTATTGTACCTAAATGATACCTCGACCATTTAATACTTTCGGATCAGGGAGGAGGTATACCCTACAACGATCACTTAATACCCATAAACCATGAAGCAGGACCTACGCATTATGAGCCGTAACCCAAACTGTGACGTCTCGTATTAGTCCATCTCTCTGCAGGCGCTTGTAGCCAGATTAAGTAGGCAAGCTTATCCCATAGAATTAGGACTAACCTCGCGTGCACTGTGGGCACTTTTTATAGGTGATATCTCACATTAGCCCAAAGTCACACTGTTGACAGCAAGATTAGCTGGATAAATTTCCGTATGCTTTTGACTGACCTCACATCCCTATAACTTAGTCATAATTTCCACTCTCTTAACATACTATCATATATACCTCACGACATTCGCATTAAATCCTTATAAGGATATCTCCTTATTTGCCTTTAGTTATAAATTATTTTACATAGTTACCTCAACTTCTTTCATATGGTTTTTAATGCTAATTAATATCCTATTTATTATGCTATTAATTATACATTATACACACCCACAGAGATGCGAGACTAAATATTCCTAAGCGTGTGAAGATTTCGCCGTGTATTTAACATTTAAATGTTAAATTCCAATTTATACAAGTCCAACTTCATATTTTAACATGCAAATTAGCTAATATCATTAGCCCAATAATAGATTGGTATAAGAAAATAGAATCAATTACCAACCTTATTTTATATTAAAATAATAGAATCAACATCAACAGATTTTACATTTTAAACCCTTTTCCGCTCTATTCAACTTTTGCACATATAATAAAAAGGGATTTAATATTTAAACTCTGGAAATAGATAGTGCAAGCTACGAATAGGGAAATCAGTACTTTACACGCCATTTCTTAATTTATTTTCTTTTCGGCACCCATAACCACATCAAAAGAGAAAAGTGAGAAGTGGAATATGTTGCAAAATACTCAAATTGGAATAATTACATAATTTCTACTATTTTAATATATAAAATAATTGAGATTCCAATACAAGAGAATTGACATTTCGCTTTGGAGGAATTTTGAGTATTTGGATTTGAAGTTTTCGTAAACCAAAATTCCCCAAGGTATTTATCAAATCCAACATATACTATACAATTACAAAAATGAGAAATACTAAGATTTCCACTCGCAGATAACTCTCAACTTTCTCCTTTAGATTTAAACATGCCTTCTTTTTAATCTCTTACCATATCTCTTCCTTTCGAAATATACAATAACTAGATTGTATATTAATTAGATTAATAATTTCATGAATTGGTGGAGAATAGAATTATAAGTTGAATACTAACATCTAAAATCCCTTACTTGAAAGCCTTATGAAATTTCTGAATCATGAGAAGAAAGAAACTGACACAGCTCTGCTTACGTTCCCAAATAAATTATGAACAAAAGTGAGGGGCTAGGCTCTTATTTATAGTGGTTGGAAGTCACCAGAACCATCAGGTTTAAGTCGGTTTAAAATAATATAATCCGGACCTTTCTTGGCCTTAAATAACCCTAGCCCAGCACTGAATCGTCGATAGCCTTTCCTCATGCGGTCGACCGGCCAAAGATAGGCGATCGACCAGTAGTGTGTATTTGGAAAGGTTTTGTTAGCCATTTCAATTATCATTTAATTTCTCAATTAACTTTTGACGTTAATGTTTCTCTTAATGTTTATTTAACCTTATTTTTAAACAACGTTAATTTTCAATTTTCAAATTCGTTATATTAATTACAAATTTAAATTTGAATTCAGAAACTTCAAACGTCAATAATTTTTCCGTTTGAGCTCCGATTACAAAACTTTATGTATAGAAATTGATTAGAAAATCACCATGGAAGCAATTGTGGCTTCCATGGCTAAATTCCGACTTTGACAAAATTTTCATTTTTAGTCATATTATTAATTAATTAATTTCTTATTTATTTTTATGGGATGTTACAGGGTACCGTAAATGGTGGGTCCTTATAATAAAAGCACCATCACCTTATGTTCTTCGGCAATCTTCAAATCCATATACTTCATCTTTATCAGAAGATCATCAAAGTGATCCTGATGTGCCTTAACTAAAGTACACTCTCTTAACAAGCACCATTGTCGCAGTGGTTAAGTGATTCAACTTTGGTGCAAGAGGTTACAAGTTCGAAACTTGTGTAGCGTGATTCGAACATATATTGACATGTGAGTTGTGATACGTTGTCCCAGTGACATGTTGTATCTAAGTACCATTTTAAAAAATAGTACCCTCTCTTTTCTCTTCATAGTGCAAAATGCCTTCAACAAAATCAAATGGTTTGTGGGTGACTTCTTCATGTAGAGATTCTCATGCTTGACTCAAATTCTTTTTGCTGCAGTTTCACTACTAATCTCCAAGATAATATTCTCTTCCATGATAAGCTCTAGAGTAGTTAATGCCCATTCTTCTATTTCATCATTCTAAATGCTTGAAATATCAACATGCAATTTCTCTGTATCAAATACTACATGATAGACCATATTTCTTCTTAAAACAACCTTAATATTCCATTGTCCTTTTTGCAACCATTATCCACATTCCACTTTTCTATTGCTAGCTGAGATCCTAATTCTACATAAGATCCTCCAATATTGAGTCTTGCTACAACTAGATTATCTTCATCCTTTACAGTACTGTCTAGCACCTTCTCTCAGCAATCAAAAAGCTCTAATACAGACTGTTAGGGAAAATTTCAAGCCTTAATGTAAATGATGAGGAAGAATAGGAGAAAAAAAACTAACATCTCCAATCACATATCACAAATGCAATAAGATAAAAGCAAAGGCACCAAATTTATAGTGGTTACACCATTGTGTAATAGCGTATGTCCACTTCGAGGAGATGATATTTTATTATTTAAAAAAAAAAGATTGATAATGGAGACCAAATTAGAGAAGAAGATACAAACAAAATCCTCTTTTTATCAGATTGGGTACATAAAATTCTACTTATGTCTATATATAGTGTGACGACTCGGATTTTGCCCGCTCAAAAATCGACATCCATACTTCAAATCGTACTCGAATGTCATAGATTCGACCGTTCAAATCCGATTCGCCGGAGCTTATAACAATCATTAAGTAAACAACACAGCGGAATAAAAGAATAATACATTGATATACAGCTTTGATACAATATCTGATACAACAGATGATCCAATAGATATCAATATACATCAGAGATATGATACAATAAAACAGCAGCGGAAAGAAAATAGATGACATCTAACAGCGGAACAATATAACTTTAAGGTAGTCTTCAGGGAAGAACTTCAAGAACTGCAACTCCATCTCCAAGAATCAATCCAGCAATAGCTCGAACTCCCAATAACGATGCACCAAGCTCAGCAAGTCTGGCGCGAACCAAAGACTGAACTAACTCCAGATAACATACTATATCTAACTATCTGTAAAACCCAACTCTAGACTGCTCGTGTAGAAAATAATGAGCACCCAGAGTTTAGGAAGGAAACAATAAACTCCGGATCAGTCGTGGGACTGGTGTGAGCAACAAAAACAGTTTATCTTTAAAAACATTCAATAAAAGATTTTCAAAGTCAATTCGCAATGCTTTTTAAAAATGAGACTACCATAAGGCCTCCCGCACACACACACAATGCAAACGCAGAATCGGAGGAGATTTCTCCTTATGATAGTCAAAGATGCTTGATACGCATTAAAAAGAAACACTTGATATTATTACTAGTGCATAGTGTAGGAAAAATTCATTTCGAAAGTAGAATATAAATCTTAGCCAACATACGACCATTATCGTATGCCTACTATAGCTACCATCCAAACAGTGTTGCGACACCATAAGTGAATGATAGGTTCTACAACTAATACCGTACAAGTTTCGTATTGTTTCTTTGGATTTCCAACAAATGATCAGGCCAAGGAACTTCCCATTGCCACATGAGAATGCCTCTGGAAAGACATCCCCGAGAACCAAACCGGAACTCTGCCAACACAAGGCCGGGTTACCCCTAACTGGGTAACTACTGACACGAGCACGCCATTCCCCGATCGTAAACGACCTTTCTCACGGGATCCCGATAGCCAACAACCACAAAGTAATAAATTCGTAGTAACCACATAGGTTAAATATCTGGGCTCCATACCATGATACCACCTCTATCCAGAAGGAAATGTACATACCCTAAAGGGTGCTACCCCTCATAACCTTGCCGCATCTTTCCTGTTTTGACCATTTCCGGGGTGTGAGGCTCGACGAATTCACGTCCACAAAAACATACTTTATACAAAAGCCATGCTTTGGGTCAACAAATGATCAACACAATGATCACCAAGATAGACGATCAAATAAACGATCCTATCACAATAATCAACACAATGATCATTTACAGCAACACTCAGTATGTCACATTACCAAATTGGGAACATATCGCTGATAACCTTCAACTATATAACCTCTGAGCTCGTACGTCTCAGAGAAGGGTGTTAAGCTAAAAGAATAAATTCTTCGCCACCAACAGAAATATATTTGAAAGAAATCGGCTTTATATCTCAATTTGTAATGTCAGACATACAATCCATACAAGTCTGTTCTGGGTTCGAACAGAACCGAAGGCACTTATAAAGAAGTCCTTGCAACCCGGATATTCACAATCCCGATCGGATTTCCCATCACTTAGGGAATCTCTATACCAGGAGCTACCCAGTGCAGAGACAATCGATAGGTCATCCTATCGCTCTCACAAATACCCGGTCTTCACCACCGGCCTTCAAATGCTATCCATAACGTCGAATCACATATTCAGAATGGGTTATACGACCCAAAGGTCCTTTCCTGGCTAAACCGAATAGTGAGCGAAAATATTTCAAAAACAATGGATAATGGGATTTCAATTAAGTCACAACTTAATAATTCAAAACTTTCTTTCAAATGGTTTAACTAATTACCATTTCAATCTTTAAACAAAAAGATTCATTTTCACAACCTTTAACGGTTTAAACAATTTTCACATTTAAATCTTTTAAACAAAAGATTCATTCACATATTTTCCAAATCAATTTTCATTTCAATTTGATTTAACTCGTTAAATCTTTAAATCAAAGATTTAACTTATAGCCTTCAAAACAATTTCATTTCAATTTGATTTAAACAAATCATCAATTTAAATCTGTTAAAAATAAACAGGTTTAATTCATAGCTTTCAAAAAGAATTCATTCATAACTTAGGAAAATCATTTCTCTATTCAATCTTGAAATTCCCCTAATTAACTGGAATCTCAGTTCTTATCTAAAAGTATTTATCATTTGAAAACAACAGTTTTTATTTTGGAAATCTGGTTCATTTATAGGAGTTTAAATCCTTGGGTTAAATTCAAATTCCCAAAAATAATACTTTAAAAATGGTTTAACTCATAATGACTAGTATAATATCATTAATCCCTAATTTCAAATTACAGGATTCAATTTCAAGTATTGAATTTAAATTTAAATCAACTTATTTGAATTCCAAAACTTAATCAAGTAATTTAAAAATAATAAATTATATTTTGAAATTCCATTCCAAAAGCTTTTCACATTTATTCCAATTCCATTTCCAAAACATTTGAATTTAAAAATTCAAATTTAACTATTTCAAAAATCTGCGACTTAATCGATTTCCTCGTGAAATCCATAATTGTGTGTGTATAAGTGTGGTCCAGGGGTTCAACTCAATAGTGCAACATCATTCAATCACCACAGATTCAAATACAACAATATATTTAATAAGCGATATAAACTATAACGCTTATCGTCCATTCACAGGTTCACAGATAATATACAGATGTAAATAAATATACACAGCTCAATCTACATAACAAAATATCATAAATCAGATAAGACAATCAATTCAAGGCATTTCATACAATATAATAATTCATAAGTAAGGCCAAGCATTTGATAATCATTCATAAACAGGATTAATAAATCGTTTAATCCTAATTAATTCAAGTTATTTCTAATTTAATTAATTACTTATGAATAAATTATCCATTTATTATTTCTCTAAGTAATTACCTTTCCAAAATTATCGAGTGATTATTCTGAATTAGTTAAATTAAGAATTTAATTTAAACAGATTTGATTAACCCAATTAATTATATTGAATAATTTATTTCTACATTACTGTTATTAAATAATTATACTTAATACAATCCACAAATTAATTTATCACATTAATTATCAAGATTAATCACATTAATAAATTGTCAAATAAATCTCAAGTAAATGATCCTTATTAACTATTCATAATTATTTAATTACTATTCTTAAGTAATTGAACTCAATTTAATTATTGTTAATTACCCTTTAATTAGCCTTTGAAATCATATAATTAATCACTAATTATTTAATTAACCATTAATTCTCAAATTGATCTTTATCATTTAAATAAATTTACTTTAATAAATCTTTAATTAATATTAATAAATCTCATTTATAAATAAATCCTTAATTAACCTCTATTTGATTTATTATCCTTAATTAATCATAATAAGTAATTATTTCTGATTGCTTCCATTATGTAATTTACAATTTACAATATATAATTGATTATCTAAATTAATTTATCTAATTCGTATCAAAATTAATCATATTAAGTAATACTTAATTATCCTTAGTTAATCATCTTCATTAACTAATAACATTTCTTAATTACTTTTAATTAATCTCTAATTTTAAATAAATCTAAATCATAAATTTATAAATTAAATAAATGAGTCTTTAATTAATTATCATATAAATTACATCACTTAATGCCTTAATTGTTTCTAATATAAAATCAATTCCTTTATTAATAATTTCATTAATCATTCGAGTGTATTTTAAACTTATATTTTAAATTTAAAAATTTAATTTTCCTTTTTAAAACTTTAAGATTCAAAGTTCTATTTGAATCTAACTTAAATCTGATTTAACTTTACTCATATCTAGTTTGCAAATTCATTTAAATTTGGTTTAAATTTCAATTTGCAAACAGTTTTTAAACAAAACTGCAACTCTGTTAAACCAACCCGAGCCAAACGAAGATGACTTCGAGTCTAACACCCTAGTGCTTCGGGCCAAGCATGAAAATACTCGAGTAAAAACTCGAGTCACTTATTCTGCTTCATCCCCAAACTAACAAAATTACAGACCATCAGAGCAACCGTGCTCGTGCACGTGCACATGGACGCGGCGGCGCTCCGGTCACCTCCGATGGCTTCCACGCATCAGCCAGCATCCACGCAATCACCTCCGACCACCCAAATTTCCTCACGCGCGCAAAATCGAATTTGAGTTGTACAACTCAAACCTGGAACTCGAACTGCAAACGAAAGCCCAACCTGTCAACACGTCGTCCCCCACGCTCCGACCATCGTAGGTGCTAAAACTCCGGCATCTCCTTCGTCGCCTCAATCTCTACCACCACCCAACAGCCCATAGCACTCAATCATCTACAAGTGCCGAAGTCCCCAAATTTATCTCACCCAGTAAAACTAGGGTTCCAGAGGGAAACCCACTGCCGCGACCTCCATGGTGAATTGCATCACCATCTACCATTTTTCCTCCAACCACCGTTCATCCCTCCATCACTAACCAAAGCCCCGATCCCTACTAATCTGTGAATCACCATAGATCACTAAAACATTGAAATTCCTACAAACCCAAACTACTCCTTTATCTTTGATCTAAAAATCATGATTTAGGTTTTAAAAATCGAGTTACAGCATAAAAATTCGATCTACGTACCTGAATTCGAATATTAAGAGGTTCGAATTTTAACTTATTTAAAGTATTGCTCAGTATCTTGATTTTCCAGAAACATTAACTAGTTGTTTTATCTTAAATAAAATTTTAAATTAAAGCTTAAGGTAAAACAATCAACTTTTGTTTAAATTATGAGTCCAGATTTTCCTTGGATCAAGAGGAAATAATTTTGAAAGATAACCTGAGTTTGAAATCTTTTGGAACAGAGGTCTTCTTCAGGTCATACAAACATACACTCATCATACTTCAGTAGTTCAACAAGATAAATATCCAAATGTACTTCACACTACAAGATGGAAAACAGAAATAATATGAACCAAAATTATACTTAAGGGTTTAAAGGTGAAGTTGCTCACCTTGTTCATTTGTTCCAGATGCTTTCTAAAGCTTGAAGTCTTTAAATATCTGATGCTTTAAAATCTTCAATTTGAATTTGCTGAACTTACTTTTAGTTTTTCTGGTTTGGAATAAAACAGAGATGCTTCCAGTTTGGATTTTGATATAAAATTTACTCTGTGAACCAGAATTTGGATGTACTGTGTTTTCATTGTTGCCAGAAAACAAATATCAAATCTTCTTTGATTTATTACTGAAGCGTAGTGCAAGTTAAACCACACTTTAACTTGCTTTGCGATTTAATTTTCTTTCAAAAGTAAAAAAAAAAATAAAGAAAAATGGGACGGAGGAATTTCGAGTTTACCTGTAACTAAAATGTTACAGGAATAGAGAGCAGGAAACAATGTTTCTAAGAAAATCAAAACATAAGCACAGCCATTCATCCCTATGCAAAGGCCATCCACATTCATACAAGCATTCAACACAAAAGGGATTGAGTGAAGTATAAGTTTACTCACAGTGTTTTAGCAAAGTGGCAGAGCTTTTTATAGAAACAGGCTTTGATCATAAAAACTGAGAATGTTTGCTTTGATCTTCCTCCAAATCAGCTTGTTGTTGTTATTGTTTGTTTGATGTTGTTTACCTAAGTTTTGCCTTAGTTTCTATATAAAGTTTCTTTGGCTTTCCAACTGATATGTATGCAGATGTGAAAGTATATAGGAAAGAAAAGAAGTAGATGGGGATTAAAGAAAGAAGGCATGGCTTGGTATACTTGCATTAAATGCATGAAGCATGTTGCATTAATTGCCTGATACCTTCCCTTTCATGCTAGAGATACTAGTATTTATTATTAAGTACTTGTTTATTCCTTTACTTGCCTGCATACTTGTTTCTAGGTTTTTTTTTTTCATTTTTTTTTTTTTGGGTATTCTTTTACAAGTGTACATACTTGTATGTATTTTTTTTGTTTACTTGTTCTTTTTAGTTTAGTTTTATACTTATTGTTTTTGTTTTATAATTTATCTTCAAATCATATTTCTAACATACGTATTAAATTTACAACGTATATTTTATTTTATTTCTTTCTTTTGTTCTATATTTTACATAATTTTTATAAATATGTGGTTTCTACTTTGTATGTTATTTGTTTTGTTTGAATACTTCATTTATATGTTTACTTGTTTCTTGTCTTGCTTCTTCATTTTATTTGCTCACACATTTTGTTTTAATGTTTAAATATAGCTGGTTTGTTTTTGCAAGTTAATTCATATATACGTTTTGTTCCACTGCTTTGTCTTATTACTTTATAGTATGAATAACTTCTATTTTAACATGTTGTTAAAATTTATTTATGAGTTACTATATATATATTTTTCTTAATTTATTTTATAACCCAAATATTTATTAAACCATTCATCTAAGATTTAAATTCAAATCAAAATATATACATATACACTCAAGATTTTATAATTTCAAATTGACTCATATATATCCAAATATACATATACATATATATATTCACATATATACATATATATATAATATTTAAAAATTTAAATGATTTATATAGAATATATTTGAACTCGGGGAAACTCGCTTCCATTTATAATCAATTTCTCTTACAATTTTATTCAGAAATTCATTTAATTATCAATTTAAATTAAATTAAAATCTAGGGTCGTTACATATAGTGTTATGATCTACTCCCTATCGTTGTATCAAATCCATGTATAAATATACGTGAAAACCCCAAAGTACACTGAAAATGACGAAAGTGTCCCTGAATTCTCGAACTGCATTAGCTCCAGGATTCGTTGCATCGGTTGACTGGAAAAGATTTCCAATCAACCTCGAGCACAGTGTGCTTGGGTTCAGAATGACCAAAAACACAGTATAAGGACTTGTAGTCGACTGGTACCCTCTACCAGTAGACTGGAAGTTTGTAGCCGAAGTTGCAGACTTTTGATCGTCTACCCCCTCCTTCATCTCTTCTTCTCGTCTCTGTTGCACCTACTTTGCTTCTCCAAACGACATGTCGTCTTCATCCAACACAAAAGGAAATATTGTATTTTGCCATTTTCTGCTATGATACTTGCGTCTCAACTAACATAACATTCAAAATCTTAATATTGTACCGTGCAGGCTATGCCCATGTTCAGTCATCTTGAAGGGTCGGATGTAACGGTTAATGATTAATAACTCAATTGACAAGTGGTGTAACTTTGTAGATTGATGTGCTAAAGATCATGGGTTCGAATCGTCCGAGATATTAAAATTGATATTATTCCTGATTGAATTGAGTAAGGCTCGTATTATTAAAAAATGTTGACTTAATGCACTCGTCGACAGTATGAAAACTCATAAGAGTAGGATTCATTGGCTATCACCTATGTTCAACGATCACAACCTATCTAACACACAACGGACTTACTGCTCATGATTAGGTATTATCAAAGAGTAGATTATATGGAGTATTGTCATGCACTGACTTGTCAACATCTTAGAACAGTTTGTTGATAAACATTCGACTGTCTTATGCTAAAATACACATATCCTAGAATCATAGGTCATACCCAATAGTTTCAAATGGGTAGACGTATCATTTTGGTTTATCTTACAAAGCCACGTGATACTTACAAGACCTCCCTAGGTTTTTCTTTTTTTTGTAATTTTTTTATGGAGAGAAGGCAACATAAATCATGCAGGGCAATTAATCATTAGAGTGTCCAGAGCTCTTAATCATAAATCTCAACTTGATTTAGTTAATTAGTTTGACCCGCAGTCGAAATGATTTCCAGTGATTATTCAAGCCATGTCACTAGTTTATGTTTAGACACTCCCAGCATATGTTGATAATTTAATCAGGGATCTGAATTTTACGAATGAGGTAAAAAAAATAAAAAAATTGATAGCACAGTTACCTTGGTTGATGTTAAAGTCGAAAGAATTTACACCCGCTATCAAAAATGCTAAAAGATATTCAAGATCTAACCTTGGTTTAAAGCGGTGTGAACTATGCTACGTCAGTTGTCACATAGAAAGTAATTATGCTGGTTCCAATGAGGACAAATAAAATCTCGGGCTGCAGCGTTATTGTTGGCATTAATAGTAGATTGGTTGCTCTACTTTATTTGTACGGGTCCAACAAATTTCATAATCCAAGTGTTTTATAGCGTCTGTTGAGGCCAAATTAAGTAGCGTTATGTGCTACCCTACTTGTAACTTATTTTGGTCATGGTTATAAAATTAAGCGTACATCTATTTTCTCTTTCAAAGATGTTTTGGATAGTTGGATTTGGTTCTTCCACAACATGGTGTCTACTGTCTTCCATCTTAAGTTTTTCGGTAAGTGGGATGCACATGCACATTAAAATATAAAAGCATTCCCAACTTTGTCTTAGTACGTTATCAATCCAAACTCATTCAATTAAAACTCACTCTCAATCTTAGAAAAAAGGTACTTCATGAACCGAGTGGTTAAAATAAAACCGGTTAAATTAATATATTCCTTAACAGACTTTTCTTTAACCTACTAAGGCAAAATATGAATTTTAACAGCTTTATTTTAGCCGGCTAACCTTAGCCAATTAAGACAACAACCCCAAGAATCTAAGTTGCCTAAACAACCCGGAAGAGTACAACTGACCCCCTATTGGAAGTTGGTTTGCTTTCCAATCAATACTCTGTTGGAAATGCTCTAGCAATCGTCAAAATTTCAGTTTTGTTTGCAGGGTAATAACATAAATTGAAAAATAATAAAGAAAATGAGTAAGATTTTTTAGCTGGGACTGAGATTTGAAGTCAATAACCTTATTTACATGCAAGGAAATACGATTGAAAGTAAATATTAAGTTATATCATGAAGTTCAAACATGCCTGCTTTATGTTATTTTCAATATATTTTGTCGTTTTGTTTTCAGTGTTACCTCTTCCTAAAGCTTGATGTACCTTGGCATTTTGGGCAAATTCTGATTTTGGCTTGGCTTGTGTTTGTTTTCCATGTTTGCAGATTAAACATGGCTGTTTAGTTGATTATTCCTTTTTGTGTTAACTGTATTTACGAGCCATGTTCGAGCATGCTAGCTTGTATTCGTTACCTGCTGTTATGTGGGATGTGAATATTGTATGCATCCCATGTTTATTATACCGGTTTGTTTTCCGTGAGTTCAATTTCTTTGTCATCCAATACAACAAAATAATAAATTTGTGGGATCCATCATATCACATGGATGGATGATAATAAAAAATAAATGAATGGGATGTACATGACACATGAGTACGGATAAAAATGAGACATGAGTTTTGAACTAAAAACTAACTTAGTCCAGCTGCCTAAAAGCACAAAATATAAAGTTGTAAAAATAAGGTCTGGTTTTCTAATAACTATTGATATCGACAATTAATAAGTTTATTTATGAAGCTTAGGCATAAAATTTGTCTAAGATACTTTAATCCACAAGAATAGTTATCAACTTTTTAACCTTTTTTCTGCCTAACTAGAAAACTACACTCCTAAAAAAACCTTTTTTGAACTTCTATTGCATGACCAACATTACTCTTTCAATTGACGTAATATACCACAATTAACACAACACACGTGCACATAGCTATATGTTATTTAGTCTTTTGATCAAACAATGTTCGAATAGATTGAATGAATCAAACTTGGAAACTATCAAGAAAGAAAGTCCAAAAAGTGGTCCAATAGTCCAGATACAAACAGAGCCATGAGGCAAAGACCAGAATAACGCAAGAATGCTCGATGGTGATCCAACATCTTGGATTGATACTAATCTGTGTTTCTTCAACTAATAGAGCCCAACTTCTACCTGTATAATCTACTTAATGCTAGAAGCCTATTCTTAGTGTTGTTTTGTCGATTACATGCAATTCTCTATCAATCTCCACGAGCACTCAAAATCAGCAACTCTACTTCTCCACCGATCCATAATTTGGACTTAGAAACAAACAAATAATGGTGTAAACAATTATGGAATCATGAAGTTAACCACAAATCTAGTCAAAACAAGGAGTTCAAGACAACCAATTTGGTCATCCCACGGATCGGTACCGATCTAAGCTCATGGATCGGTACTAATCCACACAATTACTGAGGTGACCATTTATTTTCTTGAGAATTGGTCCATGGTGTGGAAAAAAAGGTGGAGATCATGGGGGCAAGATTTTAGGCTTTCTACCTCTATAAATAGGAGGGTAGACAAGTACCATTGTCCAAGTGGTTAATTGATTCGGCTTTGGTGCAAGAGGTCACAAGTTCGAAACTTGCTTTCGAACGTTTATTGACATGGGATATGTTGTCCCAATGATTTGTTGTATATAAAGTACCATTTCAAAAAAAAAAAAAAAATAGGAGGGTATGGTTCATTTTTATGGATCTTTTTGTCTCTTGCTTTCTCTACTCCAATTTCTTGTAATCACATATGGATTTATTGTAAGAACAACTACTTATAATCCAACGATCTAAACAATAAAATCATAAAGTGGACGTAGACCAAGATTTGCCAAACCACTATAAATGTTGTGTGCTCTTTTCTTGCTCATTTTTCATTTATTTTATGCATAATTTTTTTGGTGTTTGTGCCGTTTTTGGTTCAATTTTTTTTGGCGCTTTCACTGAAAACGATATTCTCAGGCTACTTGGATCCATCATTCTACTATTGGATTTCTTTGATTCGAGAGATAGATCCAATTTCAACCTTACCGTCTTACTATTCAGATTTTCAATAATCTAAGAGATGGTATTCGCCATGGCGCCATCAAGTAAAGAACGTGCTACAACTTCCAAAGCTACTAATGATGCTACAAACCAGACACTATGATAGCTCCTACTTTGAGGCTCGAAGCTAAGCGCTATAGATGTTGTATTCATCTATAGTATTAATTTCCAGTGATAAAATAAGGTAATGTTAATGGTATCCATAATATCAGAAGCACATGAATATGAAATAAAATCAACACAGATTTCAAAAAAAACTTTTTTGGTTACATTTCAAATCCATATTTCATATTCAATTTAATAAATCCCAAAACGATTCTCAGGTTTTAATCAAATATATTTATTACCAATTACACCAAAGACAACGTATGAAGATGTCCCTTTGGATGATCAGAGTACTAAATAGATAGACATATCAGTCATAAATACATTACATCGGAAAAAACACTAAATAACTCCTACATAACTAGCTTTACCTCTTGCACGTCTTCGGAAGCTTATTTATCTAACCTACTAAACCTGAAAAGTCTTTAACTCTCAGTCTACTTAAACTTAATTTTGAGCACTCGAGAGTTTAAGGGGAAAAACATAAACTTCGAGTTAGACATAAAGCCTGGTGTGAATAATTCTTTTACATCTCGGTTTATCAATATTAAGCGAGACCATGCCGCATAGTGGAATGGGTTTCCCCTCACTAATATCCTTTTAAAATCATATCTTCTGCAAATCAAAAACCTGCAATTAAACTGATTGTAAAAATAATAACAATAGCATATATGCATATAAATCAGGTAATCAATGAACTGTCTGTCCGAACAATATAGTTTTATCACGCTGACTACTAACCACTGGATGACTCGGGTCTACCAAACATAATAAATATTCTAACTTCTGTTATATACAATACTGTATGACCTATCCTTAATCAACTTCTCCTAGGTCAACTAATCCGAATGGTTTTTCCGGCTCACCAATAACCTACCTCTACTCTATGTATTCCTTTCTATATGTAACATCATTTTAGTCTTACATGCAACAAATCCCTATAACTAAAATTTTAGACTTATATTAGCTAGGGGCTATCAGCTAAAGTATAAGGCATGACCCTACACCAGTGCCATCTTTTATTCTGACATCTGAGTTATTCTTTTAGCAAATACCTGGGCTGACCACCTATTCAAATTTCATTTTCTTGAAAACAATATTTAAAAATGATTTACCCATGAAATCATATCTTTTAAAAATAAGGAAATTATACCTTTTGCTTACCAAAATACTTATGTCATGATGTATGCTTTACAAAATTAACGTTGATGAAAATCGATATGATTATATATCCCTTTAAAATAGGCTAAAGCCTTTTTTACATTAGGCTACAAAGCGAAAACCTTCCTTTCGAAACCATTGCTTAAGACCTCAAACAATCCCTTTCGAAATCACTGAAACCATCCGTTTTGAGGTCATTGCTTAAAACCTTAGACATTCCCTTTCGAAACCATTTTAACTTGTCTGTCGAAAGCATTAGAAACCTTCCTTTCAAAACACTTAAAAGAAACCTTTCGAAACACTTGTAACATAACTTTCAAAAGCATTAGGTTCAAATAAGGGTTTGTGGAAATATTGGTTCGAAACTATTTAAAATTATTCCTTTCAAAACCATTGGTTTTAACCTTTAATATAACTAAAGGGTCATAAAGAGTAGAGGTGAAAGCATTATTTCAAAAAGCATTAAATCCTAAGTAAAAGAAAGAGGATAGTTTCGGAACCCACCATTTCAAAACCATTGCCTCCAAAACCATTTGAAAGCGGCTATACGACCTTTTCGATAGAATTGAGAAGGCAGCTTCAAAGTTAAAAGGCGAAAGTACCCCTTTCGAGTACATTTTTCTAAGGCTATAACAGCCTTAACTAATTAAAAAGGTATGAATGCGACAGCATGGGTATCGAATAGGTTCAAAACAGCTATCCTTTTAACATCTTCTTTTTAAACAAAAGTAAGCGGCAACTCTTTCGAAATCTCCTTTCTAAAAATAAGGCAAGCAGAAACTTGTTCGAAAGCCTCTTTTTAAACAAAAGTAAGCTGATTGATTCTAAAGCTAATTAGGGTGGCTTTAACCCCTCCGAAAGCATGCCTTCAACACCATCATTCCTTTCGCCTTTCTCCAATACACTACATTTACTTGATATCATGTGCACTGGTTTCGAATAGGTGCGAAAGATCTAACTAGGCACGGTGATAGAGCAAGTTAAGGAAGTGGCAAAGTTGTAACTCAAAACAAAACTGGTTTATTATCATTCAAAGCAATTCCTTTTTACCTAACATGCCCAATTTTTCGAAATATGATAGGTTGCCCATGGCTTATCAAAATTCTTTTCTAAAAAGGCTGTCGAATTTAAAATTTACAATTAAAAACATTTTAAGCAAATAAGCCCTTCTGCTAGATAAAATATATAAAACATTTAAGTCCCTTAACTTAAATAATTTTATAACTATAGTAAAATATATAGGAAAATTCCCCAAAAAACATAATAGTTCACTTTTAACATGTTTCCCAACATATATAACTTTCAGGCCCGAAAACATTTTAATTGCCTTAATTAATTTAAAACCAATATTAACTATTTTCTCTCATAGAATATTCATAATAAATCCACAATTACTTTAAAATTTATGAAACTTGAAATGCACGTCTGAAATAATGTTTTTGGTCATATATAAAAAAGGTAACTCATTTGGATGTCATTTAATAGGTTTCCTAATCTAAACATATCATAAAATCCATATAAAATCATATAAATCATCAACAAGCATATATATATTTTAAAAAACATAACATGACATGTTACTTGTAAAGTAATTCGGATATAAACATGAAACTTAAATCATTATCAAAAGTGAGATGTAAATCAATTATTCACCTTGGCTTGGTGTTAAGGAGGTTGAGATTTTCCCTTTGATTAATGTCTTCAAGTTTTCTACTTGATTCCCAACTTATCTTCTTTTTGATTCCTCTTAATGGTGGTCTGTCGAGCTCAATAGGGTAGTAGTTTTGTTTGTAAATGTTAAAATAAACAAGGAATGAGGCATAGAAGGGTTTAGGGTATGAGAACAAAGGCTATTCCTCTTTTACCCTTACCATTTTCCTCCTGCTTACTTATTTTTATTCTCTTTTGCTAATATATTCATTAAGCCATGGATCCTTCTAAATTAACATATCTCAATCTCTTAACTATCTACATTACTTTATTTAATTTACTCAATTAAATATTCTTAATAGAGTTAATTAAAGTTAGGGTCATTACAGACACTCGCTATGTGGATGAAGTTGCCTAACCAAAATAAGATGATTCCCAAATCCAATTGAAGTCGTGACCATAATGGAGATGGATTGTATGATGAAGCGGATGGATGATAAATTTTAGGAGACTTGCAATGAGATGAACAAGCAGACGCAGTAGAGCTTGAGGTTGCTGAATGAACTAACTCAAAATAGCCATAAGAGGAGTATGAGGAACTTAGACCATTCAAGTTCAGAATCTAAAAGTTCATCATCATTCGAGCAAAGATGGAGGGATAGGAAGCATAAGAAGATGCAAAACACAACAGGGACCTTAAATCAAGGGATGATACAAACTCATGTCTCGAGTTTGTTGATCAGTACCGACCCAAGAGGACGGACCGGTCTGATCCAACTTATGTTAGAGCTGGACCTCGCCCTCAAGATGGTGGCATGGATGTGACCTCTAGACATGTTGTTGATGATCAAAATCTGGAATATCGAGCTAATGCTAATGATACAACGCATGGGAATCAAATAGGGGGTGACTGTTGGATGAATATATATCCAAGAGTTTGGAGAGCCTAGGTATCGAGAGCTTACCTAGGAGAATTTGCAAGGCCGAACACTCGGGTCAGACCTCGATTACCGTCATTCAATCGAATCTACAAACCTGAAGCACTTGGAGGATATGATCAGGGGACTTAGAAGCGAAAAACGATTCAGAAGCAATGACGAGTGGGGTAACTAGTCAGAATCCATTTACTGAAACCATTCCCTTGGAGAAGTATTCAGGGAGGTTTGTAATGCCAACGATGTCGTTGTACAGTGGAAAGACAGATCTAAGGCAACACACTTGATGAAATACAAATGGCATATGGACTCTGCTAGAGCCTCTGATGCCATGAGATGACGTTGCTTTCCAATTTTCTTGGAGGGAGTAGCGACGATGTGGTTCACTCGGCTTCCACTTGGATCCATATCATCTTTAACTGAGTTGTCATGAAAATTTCTAGAGCAATTTCGTTTACACTTCACATTCGAATGATGTGATGTCATTATCAAATCTCTTCCAGGTAGTAGGAGAGTCATTAAAGGATTTCTTGAACCGGTTCCACACAGCTGTGATGGAAGTAACAAATCCTAACGATAATATAGTATTGATGGAATTAATAAGAGGAATTCATTCCAAGACCAACTTTGGGAGACGGTTGGAAATGAAGCCTCCATTGAAGATGAATATTTTCTACAGGAAGGTAAATCAGTTCCTAAGTTTGGAGGAGGCACACTATCGTCCCCGAAGAGGTGAGGCTGAGAGTTCAACTAAAGTGATATGGAGCAATATTGCTATAAAACAGTCCAAAGAAAGTTCTGAGAACATGGATGTAAACGTTGGCAACAAGAGTGAAGGGTAGGAATAGGATAATGATGGAGCCAAAAAGCGAAATTCTGATAATGGGAATCATCTCAGGATTCTTAAGTATGATAATTATACTTAATTGATAACTCAATCGAGAATATCTATCTGGTTAACTCAAGGTATCGAGTAGTGTAGGAAGCCAGACCCAAGGGAGTCGATTGAGAAGGAGAAGACATCTGACAAGTTCTGCAGATTTCATAGGACACACATTCATAGCACCAATAAGTAAAAACTTGTGTGATATGGTCGAGGAGTTAATCCATAAAAAGAATTTATAGCAGTTTGGGAAATCCCCATAGGCGAACAAGGCAACTCTAACCCCCTGGGTTGACATCCTATCAGGGGTAAGCTGGTCTTAATGGTGAAGAGCCTAGGCGGCTTGAAAATTTTTTGGTGATAAATACAATCATTGATGGACCACATCTAGCAGATAAGAGTTTGAAGTAGATGGATAGGTATGTCGGTGCACTTAAACACATAAAGAATGAAAGTTGCTTTGATGTAGAGGATGGAGCTTCGAAAAAATAGTTCAGAACCATGACTAACGATATTATTTTCAGGAACAAAGATGCTGATGGGGTGGAAGCCCCAAAGATTGACCCGTTGTTTTGAAGACCATGATTGACCCTACTATTGTGCGAATGGTGCTGATTTACTATAAGTGTTCGGTTAAAATTCTATTCAAAAAAGCTTACGACCAGATGCTTACAGAGGTCAAGGACTTGAAACCGAGTAAATCTTAGATACATGGATTTAACGGGACGACTCCAGAACCAGTTGGGCATGTGGAACTACCGGTGGTGCTTTGTGTGGATGAACGTAAGCAAGTGCGGGTCATGCGTTTTGTGGTGTTGGATATTTACTCTACTTACAATGCATTTTTGGACTGACCGACCATGACTGAATTCAGAGCGGTTATAGCTCCTTGATGCTTGATGATGAAGTTTCCTGTAGAAAACGGTGTAGGAATAGTCTAGGGAGATCAAGGGCTAGGCCGCGAATGTTATATCACCGAGCTAAGGGAGGCAAGGCTAAGAGAGAAAGGGAAAACTGTAGAAGGGGCCCTCGGGATTAAGGCTTTAGACGCATAGCAACCACCGCCTGAGCCTTGACTCGGGTAGCACGATTGGTTTCATAGGGATATGGATCCACAAAAAGAGCCACTGAGTGGAAGGGCAATTCCCGTCGAATTGACGACCTATGTTTTGGTAAGCTGGGATGATCCAACAAGGGTCCCAAAGGTCGGTTCACAGCTCAATGTGAGAATGATGAAGAAGTTGGTTTGTTTTCTCCGGGTGGACACACTACGGGAAAACTAAGATGTGTTCACCTAGATACACTCTAACATGTGTTGGATCTCATTGGAGATAGTGTGCGATGCGTTAAATATAAATCCAAATGCGTTCCTTTGAAACTGAAGCTCCGCAGCCTAGCTATGGAGAAATCCGCTGCACCAAAAGAAGAAGTGGAGAAACTGAAGGACAATGGATACATCCGTGGTGCCTTATACCTGAAATGGGTATCAAATTCGGTCGTGGTGAAAAAGTGAAACAGGAAGTGGAGGACATGCATTGACTATTTTGATCTGAATAAAGCACGCCCAAAGGACAACTTCCTGCGCCCGTGGATTTATCTGCCAGTTGATTCGACAGCTAGACACGAACTTCTTTCGTTCATTGACGCGTAATTTAGATGCAATCAGATTCCAATGCACGTCCCAGACCAGGAACACACCAGTTTTATCATCAACCTAGGACTTTATTGTTACATGGTCATGAATGCTAGAGCGAATTACCAAAGGCTGGTGAATAAGATGTTCAAAGACCAGGTTGGACGTTCGATGAAATTCTATGTGGATGACATGCTCATGAGGTAACAACGTTCGAGAAACCACATCGATAATTTGGTAGAGATGTTCAGCGTTCTCTAGAAATACCGAATGAAGCTAAACCATTTGAAAAGCTCATTCGGCGTTGCATCGGGGAAATTCTTAGGCTTTATTGTGAACTCCCATGAAATTGAAGCTAATTTGGAAATGATCCAGTCCTTAAGAAATGTCGAGGCCCCAAAGATGATCAAGGAGGTTCAGAGCTTGAATGGGAAGGTCGCCGCTCTAAGTCGATTCATTTCCAGAGCCAATGACAAATGCATCCCTTTCTTAGATTTGATTAAGAAGGGATAAAGGAACTTCACTTGGACATAGCAGTGTAAAGATGCATTCCAGTCTCTGGTGGATCATTTGAAGAGACCCCCTTCTCTTGAAGCCGATGAATGATGGGGACTTGTTTATATATCTAGCAGTTTCGTGCATGCGTTGAGCACTGCACTCGTTCAAGAGGAATCGCGCATCCAACAACTAGCCTATCACATTCGTCAATGGTTGCAAGAGTAGAAAAAAAATTACCCAAAGCTGGAAAAGCTTTCATATTGCCTATTAAACGCTTCAAGGAAGCTCTGCCCCTAGTTTTAGATCATTCGATCAAAGTTTTTGCTGACTAGCCTTTGCAACAAGTCTTGCAATGACCCGAGACTTTTAGAAGGATGTTGAAATGGAAAATTGAATTAAGCCAACACTATATAACGTATGACCCTCCGAGGGCTATTTAGGTTCAAGCTTTGGTGGATTATATAGTTGAATTCAGTATGCGAGATGATATTCTGAAGAGCAATAGTGAGCAAAATGCTAGGTGAAAGATGTACACAGATGGTGGATGTAACAACCCGTACCTTAACGGGCCTAAATTTTGTCAAAAATTGAAACCCAAGTCCATCAGGGCATAGATCTTTGGATTTTGTACCTGCGAATAATCATAAACATTATTAGAGATTGATAGAAATCTAAACTCACAGCGGAAAAAATAATAGGATAAGAATACTGATTGTGACTACTACCTTGGAACTAAGGGTATTCCTTGAAGAGCAGATTCTCACATCATTATCGAGCATGAGAGAAAGAAGACTCTCCAACAACAACGCACATCCAGCTTCAGTGTCCTGTTCCTCTAAATCTATCATGTGGGTTGTAATGAGGAGGGGTTCATGACAACGTTCTGGTGATCGAAAAATATAAACTATCCATAACATAAACTTATACCTATAGGTTTCCATTTAATTGCTATGTCCAACAAAGTTAGCAATTCTAATCTGACCTTGCATCGCACACACGATTAAATACTTACCCCTTCCTATGATACGAAGTAGTAATGAAGCCATATCAACCATCTAATACTTCCAAACCCATTAGCCACTTAATACTTACTAAATATGAAGCGGGCTTCTATAATACTTTTAAAAGAGAAATAGGCAAACTCTATCATTTATGACCTTAATTGAGGTAGACCTTTTCATTTAAGTCATATTCTCAAGGTGGTTTCCTAACAATGTTATCAATGGTCAGTGGGTCCTAGCTACAAGATCTCTAACCACTATTTAAGGCTTCTGACATTTAATATCCAACTAGCATTTATCGTCAATAAAATCGTAGTCATTTAATAAACATTACCCAAGCCACTTAATGCATTTCATTAGAAAATAGGTAGACTTTGGTCATTTAAGACCTTAAGTTAGGCATACCCCATCATTTAAGACCTATCCCCAAGGCGTTCTCTAAAATCGTACTATTATTATTTCGGCATTAGCAATGTAAGAGACTTTACCCAAGCCACTTAATACTTCCTAGTGGAAAATAGGTAGACCCCGTCATCTAAGACTGAATTCCAAAAGCGTGCTCCTTAATGGTACTATCTAATTCTCATTGCTTGGAAATCTCATTAGGCTACTTAATACTTCTTTTATAGGAATGAAGAGGACTTTATAGTCACTTAAGACCCAAATCTGAAGCGAACCCTTCCCGAGATATTCACTCTCACTCTATAATTTTAAACATGGAGTCTCATTAGGTTACTTCTTTTGGTAGGGAGGCGGACCCTTCAGCCACTTAAGACCTCAACATTAAAGTAAATCCTTTATAGAGACATTCTTATTTATTTATTTGGAATCTCACTACGTTACTTAATACTTCCATTTAGGAGATGGGCACCGTTCAGCCACTTAAGACCTCAAACCAGAAGCGAACCCCTATGAAGGTATCCCTAACTGCTCCTAATTTCAAACCATTTAATACTTTCCAATTAAGAATGTAAGCATAATTTATCACATCGCCACATATCATTGGATTAGTGATATGTCACATCAGTGGTAGGTATACCCGACTACTAGTTGTGATGACCCGGAATTTTTAGGCATTTGAAATTGGAATATTTAATTAATTTTAAATTTTTGCAAGATAGTTTAACTAGGATTTCAAATACCAGTTTGAATTTGGCGATTGAATTTATTGAATTTAATAATTTGAATTTGAAATTTTTTTGAATTTTCAGTTTTAAGCCTGTTAAAAATAATTTGAAGGCTTGTAAAATTTATATTGACAATACTGAAGATAATAGAAGTGTTAAAATTGAATCTAACAGTGATTTGTTCAGTTTTGAAAATATATCGTTTAAATTGAAATATAAAAAAAAGCCTTCCGAGGCACAGTCTCGGATTTCGACAAAACCAGTTCCATTGGATCCGTATTATTACATTATTATCGAATTTCAATTTTCGTAGTTTTTGGAGTTGTGTGAGCGTACGATATATAAACGCGTTGAAATTTTTATTGAAAATTCAATATAATTACAAGATTCAAAAAGCTATCTTCCCCATACGATCGAATTAGGACTCGAAACCTTATCCAATGCGTTCGAAACAGGCATATAACATTATAAATGCCTAGCAGCATGCCTCCATTGGGGTTTAAAATTTCAAGATATTTATAACGAGATATTTTGGAAGTTTTATAATATAATAAAATTTGGAAGTCAACTATCCAAATAAAAAATATATTATTATTGGTCACTCGTACTCAAGAAGCCATCCCCAAATTTATAATACATCTTCGTCTCCCTCAAGCCTTCATACCGAAATAAAAAAATAAAATAAAGGCCGATGTTCCTCCTATCCTCCCTTCCTCTCAAATCAAAATCAGATTTCTTTTTCATTTTCTTCGAAAAGGCCGAACGAAATCATTTACAAAGAAAAATCAATTGCATTCAAATTTTTTCGTTCCTCTCATTGCGTTTAAGTACTCTGAACGAATCGAATAAATTTCGTTCGAGAAAATTTGATTTAGGCTGTGTTCGAATCAACGATGAGGCTTAAGGGGTCGATTCGTTGAGCAATCCCTATCGCACGCGAGGGTTTGAGTGGAATAAATCGTCATTGAAGTCGCGGAAGGAAGCAGTCGAGGGCGTCGTGCAAGCACTGGTGGCCATGAGTTTTTTCGTTCAGACATGAGGAAGACGCGAGCTTGTACTCGAGCAAGAAGATGGATGGATGCTCGACGATGATAGAGAGTAGGGACGAGGCAGTCTTCGGCTAGGGTTTGGTTAGTGAGATAGTGAGGTAATTCTTCTTTTTCAAATTTTTATAAAAATATTTACTACAGCAATACACACACACACACACACACACACACACCCAGTTTACATATTTTGAAATTTTATGAATATATATATAGATAGATATATGGGTATGTAGTAAAGTAGGAAAGCTTATATAAGATTTGAAAAAGAAATAGGGATTTTAAAATGTTGAAAGTTATATAAAAAACAGATTTTAACCCATATAGATTTTTTTAGGGTAATTTCAAAGAAAATAGATATACACATTTTCATTGACCAGTTTATTTCAAATAGTTTATTTAGGTGATTAATTTGTTAGATTAATTATTTGTTTATTGAAAACCAAGTTATTTGTTTAAATTAAATAAGTAAGTAGTAATTAACTGTTCGAACAAATCAAATATTAATAAAACATCTAATGTTTATACATGGTCTGAAAAATCATGGGAAACAAGTCAAGATGGAATGGATTGCAAATCAATAACAAAGGTGAGTTAATCTCACTCATCTGGTAATAATTTAAATTTAAATGGTTAAATTGAAATAATTGGTTGGATGGTTGAATTGATTAATGTGCTATATTATAGTATATAATACATCTTTGAATGATTGATTTCCCGCATTATATAGCGGATGAGACCCTATGCGCCGCATAATAGCGGATGATATTATTTTAAAACCCATATACCGCGATATTCCACCTCGAAGTGGAATTGGTATTTTATGTTGTGCTAACATCTGTGGATGTAGGGAAATAGGTTGGAGGAATCCAACTGGATTCCTCAACATTTAGTTAAATTATTTAATATTCTCTGTTGTGATTATTTGACATTATATGATGAATTATATTGGAATATTGAATGCTATGGTTTGCTTGAATATATTTCGGTACACTGAGTTATCAAAATATATAAATTGGATTTTTGGAAAGACAATAAAAGAGTGGAATTTTAAGTAAAATAATTATAGCGAATTTGAATAAATTAAGAATGAATTGAAGAGGAATGTAAGTGATATTAAAATACTAATAAATAATTTCGAGTATGGAAGAAAAAAAAGGGATTTTGAATAAATAGAAATTAATGAATTGTAAACTTAAGTGACATCATTTAAAGGAATAAAAATTATTTTAAAATTCAAAGTTTAAATTTATTTAAAAGGATAAAGAAGTAATTTGGGAAATCTAAAATTGATATTTTCAGTTAAAAGTATTTTAAATCCTAATTAAGGAATAAAACCTGAAGTTAATGGATTTTGGAATAAATGGAGTAAATTAGAAATCAATTTGGGAATTGATTTAAGTGTGTAAAACCAGGATTTTTAAAAGAGAATGTGGCTATGAAATTTATAAACTGGGTTTATAAAAGCAAAGTAATATATCAGTGGACATTTGGGAAAATAAATTCACGATGAGAATTTATTAAAGAAATGGGAACATTTGTTTAAAATTAAATAGTGATTTATTTTTAAAGAATGTGAAGAGAAGTATATTTTCCTGGATAGCCAAGTACATTTTCAAAGTAAATTTTTAAATATAAGATAAAAGTTTTAATGTTATTTTAAAAAGCATGTTTTAGAAAATTTATTATTGCTAAATATTTAAATTCTAAAGTAAATATTTTTCAAATCTGTTATCGTAGTAATTATTTAAAGGTGACTTAGTATTTTGTTTTAAAGGAGAAAATTTAGTTTTATATTTTATAAAGTAATCTTATTTTAATTATTTTTAATTAAGTATTAAAGTAGTTTTTCTAAATTTAAATGTTAAGGCATATTTTACAATAAAGTGTTTTTCAATTATTTTAAAAAAAAACTAAAGTTTTGTGTTTGGTGATTTCAGTGGAAATAGTAAGTATTTGGGAAATTTATTCTGTAAAAGGAGGATAGTTTGAAATTGTTTTCAAAACGGTTTGAAAGGCGGAAATATATCTTGCGAAGCTATTTTGAGATAATAAATAATTTGGAGAAATTATTTATGGTTGATGGATGTTTGCGAATATTAATTGATAGTTAAATAACCAAGTATCAATATTGGCCAATGCGCTGATCGTTTCGAAGAGACCGGGATCGGGATTTATTTCTCGAAAACCACTTCGATTCGGTTTGTACGTTTTCGTGGAAAAACGAGTTTGGATTCAAAGTTGGAGCAGTGAAGTGTAAGGGCTAGTCGCTACTAATCCTGAGGATGTTTCCAAAATGGATGTAGTAGGAATAGTGCCTTCGGTTCCGTTCGAACCCAGGACGGACTTGTATGGATGAATGCTTTTGAAACATCGCCAGGTGGACGATGGGCATTCTAAGGGATATGTTCTAAAAAGGTAATGCTTAGCCTCAAGCCTCATCAACCAGGAATGATTGAAAATCATGGGTTATGCAGCAAGGCTAGGTAGGTAGCACCCATTTCTGGGTAAGGTCATCCCTGTCTAGATGTCCCTTTTTATTTCGGCTTAGTGGTGCGGTTGCTGATCCCAACCGCAGGGTAATCTTACTCGGGATTATCCAGTAAGGGGTAGTCCCGGTCTTGTGTTGCAGGGGGTCGGGAGTGATCCTCGGTATACTGATCTAGACCAGGTATCGTGATAGGTGGTACCCCAGTGCCTAGTCATTAGTTGGAAATCCATTCTCCCAATGCGCCTTTTACGAGTTTTGTTTGTGTTACCCACTCTATGGCTAGTAGATGGAATATAATAATGTAACAATTTAGGTTATTTTATTAAGTATTTGTATATAGACCTTATTATAATATAAAAGGAATTTAATAAAAATGTTTTAGCTATCGTAAGGTAAAAACCCGACAAGTTTATTTGTGACGTGGTCTTACGAGATGCTTTTATTTCCAAAGGATTTTTGAAACTTTAATAATCAATTTGCATGTGATTTCTCATGGTGGTATTCCAAACTGACTCGGATGTTATTTAACTATAATGCTCAGGTCAGACCGAGTATTATAGAATACAGGAAAGGATGATGTGGAGCTCAGGAGACGAGCTGGATGGCGATACGTACTTCCGTATTTGATTATTATACTGCTGTGTATCCAGTTGCGTGTTATTGATATGGAACTCTGATGATGTACTCTGATGATGTATGTATAAACAATAATAGTATTTTTTTTGATGTAAAGATCTGTGATTACCTATTATATTTTTTTCTGCTGCGATGGTTAGATTCTGATGTTGTTTTCTACTTTCTACTTCTACCTCTTCTTCTTTAACCCAAATGGTTCGTATTTCCGTTCATCTTGAGTTGATTGATGTAGAATGGTGTTGACTCAAGGAGTACGGAGTTGCGGGTCGTTACACTTGGTATCAGAGCTTAGGTTGGTAATAACCTTGGCTCTGGTGGGAATTACTCATAGAATAGAGTCCATGGTACTTAGAATGAGCTTGAGCGTATTAATAGATATGAGCGCGTATTTGTTAGTGAATATAATTTTTTTTTTATATTGTGTTGATTTGTCGGTTGAGTGTTTATGGATTCTAGTCGATATGTGGGACGCCATGTTATCGATAGAGATTTTTAAACTCTTAAACAAGATAAACCGACACAGTATTGTTTTAAATAGGGTAAATGAAATAATTTTTACCCAAATTATTTTCATATATAAAGGGAATGATTTTTCATAAATTGTTATAGTTTTATATGGATGCCTGGTTGTTAGGGATGATGATATTAAATTATTATCACTAATGTGTAAAATTGAATAAGAAACCGAAATAATAACCAAAGATGAAGGAATAACTTAATAAATAAATGGGATCTGTAAATGTGATTTATAATTGAATAAGGAATTGAAATCATAAAAAAAACAACTAGAAACAAATTCATATACAATGAAATTTTTTAATGTAAACTATAAATGTGAATTATAGCGTGATTAATAACTAAAATAAGAGAAAATTCTAGAGTAATGTTTGAATATAAATTTAAAGAATTTGGAATTTGAAAATTTGAAAATTTAAATTCCTTTGAATTTGAAAATGATTCTCAAAAAGTTGGAAAATAATATATATTTGAGAAATATTTGTGAATCGGATTCGAAAATCTAGAGAGGTTTGGAATTTAAAAATATTTGAAGGGTTTTAAAAGAGATAAAAGCATTGAACTCCTTAGGTTGCTGGAAAATTACTTCGGTGATGACTGCAGCATCATCGATGTTCATTTTCGAGTTTCCAAGAGGGGGATTGCTATCTGGATGTTTGGGATTAATGTTTGTTTGCGACATTTGGTTTGATTTTGAAAATGCAAAGGAATAGTTTGGTTTAGATATATATGTTTCCAAAATTGAATTTGGAACCTTTTAGTGATGAGTTTAAATGTGTAAGCAAACGGGAATTGAAACTGAATGTTGAACTTAAATTTGAATGGGAAAAATTAGTCAAGTTGGACTAAATAAAACAAAGTTTTGAGACTGAAATTCGTAAGTAACTGATATGGCATGCAAATGAAATGAAATTTGAATATTGGATAATGTTTGATATAAAATTGTGTAAAATAAAGTGCAGAATTAGTTCAAAGGGACTAAAAATAATTAATGTTTGGAAATAAAATTTATTGGTTGAAACTAAATTTGTGAATGAACTGAAATTCGATATTGGAAGGAGTAAGCCAAAATAAAAATGCATTTGGTATCTTAGAAAGCGAAATAGATATCTAAACTCGAATTATAAATAAGATTGAACTCAAGCAAAGTAATAATATGGTTTAGAAGAAAAAAATCAAGTATGGGATTATAAATTGAAAGTTTGGTCGAATGAAATTGAGTTGGATTAAAATGGATTTGGTGTGAGTTGTAAACAAATCCAATTCAAGCATAAATTGAATGACCTTATTACTAATAAATTCAATAATGAATTGTTAATGCGAATTAAAATTTAAAAATGGATAAAATAATAAAATAATTGAATAAATTAGTAAAATGGTTGGGAGTTGATCAAGGGAAAATCCAATTAAAGATTTAAAAGGAAGTTGGTTGAATAAAATAAACTTAAGTTATTGGGTGTAATAGATTGAAGAAAATAAATAATTTGATAAATTGTGAGATAGTTATTTAATATATTGGTTGTCGAGTTAATAAAATGGTTTGGAATCAAACATTTGGATATAAAAGAAAGTGCAGCGAAAGGATTGTGAATAAAAAATTAAAATGGAATGGAATCAAGTGTAAATTGAGTTGGAATCAATTTAAAATGGTTATAAAGCTTAAGTAATTATTTATTCACATTAATATTGTCGAATTACATAAGAAAATGGGTCGTTCGATGTAAACGGAATTAGATAAAAATTCTATGAGTTATTAGAAGTGAAATATGATGATTTTGAAATCAGTTGGAATGAATATGAGTTTGTTTTGCTTAGAATGAATTAAATATAAGCCTGTAAGTTGTAAATCACTTAAGTCGAATTAGATGGTTTGGAAATTGGTTGTAAGCAATTGTAATAAGTGTCGGAACCTTATATGTGCTTATGGAAATTATATAACATGCATTATATGTGAAATTTATGTGTTAGCTACTAAAAGTAAGTGAAATGTTAATAAATTTCATATATTTAGTACTTATATGTTTGAATTTAAGTACAGGTATCTGAAGGCCGTTTGGTAGGATTTGCTTAAAAATGCTAAATAAAGGTACGCCTACGCAATAAAAATAGGAAATATGAACTGTTTTTGTTTTTCCTACTGGGTGGGTCGATGTATATATATTTATATCTCTTGTCAAATTGCAAAAGCTCCTCCATACAAAGGAGACTCTGCCAAAAAAATTCGAAAATTTTGGGAGTTAGAAATTTTTTGGAAAATTATTGTTAGCGACAAAACGATTACAAATTGGAAATTGAAATAAGTTAGTGAATGAAACTAATTTAAAATAACAATATGAATCAGTTATAAATGAAAGATAAAATTCAATACTCAGAGTTGAAAATAAATTAAATTCACATGGAGATAGGAGAACCAATTTGAATAGAAATAGATATAAACTAAAGTGGTGAAATAAAAATAAATATTTAAAGTGTATAAAATATTTATATTAAACTTGAAGAAATTAATGGTGAAATCCTTAAGTAAATTTGGTATTGAAAAAAAAATTATTCTAGGTGAATAATTGAATGAAGATTAAAACTGAAAGTTGTGAAATGAGATAATTGTGGATAGTAAATAAAAATCAAAATAATATGAATAAAAGAAAATTGATATAGTTAATAATCGATGGATATAAATACGTAGGATGTACGTATATTTATTTTATTTGCATAGCGATTTGATCCAGGTTCGAGCACAGAATTTCAAGATAGTTATATCGATCCGAGTTAGGATTTTTCACTCGATTTTCGACGGCGAACCCTGGATATGGATTTTGATTGATTCTGGAAATTCTCTATCATATTTATGACTATGCAAGGAGAATGACGGTTTATGATCAAGAAACCAGATCTGAGTCCGCACCAGGAAGTCAGGTGAACGATACTAGTTCGGAAGTGAAATTGTGTGATCGAGTAAGCAATCGGATTCGGTATTGCGTACGAATGATATTGGTACATCGTATGGGCTTAAATGGAATGAATATTGAAATTTTGTAAGAAAGCCAATAAAATAATTTTGAATGTTGTGATTGGATATTATTGCCTAATAGGATATACATGTATGATAAGGGAAAAGGAAAATTGGTTTTGATTTCAGAAGATAAATTTGAATTGCTCGATAAAAAGGTATGTGTTTAAAATTCTATATGAAATTTGATTGGGTTTTTGATCTAGCCACTTGGCTTTTGTTTTCTTTTGGAATTTGGGAGCCCGTAGAGGCATTTTGTAGTTCTACCGAGCTAGCCGCGCAAAGGAGACGCTGGCGAAATTTTTCGAAAATTTAGAGAGTTAGAAATTTTTTAAGAAAATTTTGATAATTCAAAATTTGGTTTTAAATTGAAATTTGAACGATTGAGCAAATGGTATTGTTTGAAAACTATGGGAGATTTTGGGAAGTTAGTAAGAATGAGAGTAGGTCTTTTGTCGAAAGATAATTGGTAGGATGTTGAATTATTGATTTTAGGGAAAATAGTTAATGGGTATTGGATCATTCTTCCTAACTAGTAATTTCGGGGATGAAATTCTTTTAAGGGGGAAGGAATTTGACGGCAAGGAATTTTTAGGCATTTGAAATTGGAATATTTAATTAATTTTAAATTTTTGCAAGATAGTTTAACTTGGATTTCAAATACCAGTTTGATTTTGGCGATTGAATTTATTGAATTAATAATTTGAATTTGGGAACATTTTTGAATTTTCAGTTTTAAGCCTGTTAAAAATAATTTGAAGACTTGTAAAATTTATATTGATAACACTGAAGATAATAGAAGTGTTGAAATTAAATCTAACAGTGATTTGTTCAGTTTTGAAAGTATATCGTTTAAATTGAAATTTAAAAAATAGCCTTCCTAGGCACAGTCTCGGATTTCGACGAAACCAGTTCCATTGGATTCGTAATATTATATTATTATGGGATTCAATTTTCGTAGTTTTTGGAGTTGATATGTGAGTGTACGATATATAAACGTGCTGAAATTTTTATTGAAAATTTAATATAATTATAAGATTCAAAAAGCTATCTTCTCCAAACGATCGAATTAGGACTCGAAACCTTTTCCAATGCGTCCGGAATAGGCGTATAACATTGTAAATGACTAGCAGCATGCCTCCGTTGGGGTTCAAAATTTCAAGATATGTATAACGAGATATTTTGGAAGTTTTATAATATAATAAAATTTGGAAGTCAACTAGCCAAATAAAAAAAAATATTATTGGTCACTCGTACTCAAGAAGCAACCCCAAATTTATAATACATCTTCGTCTCCCTCAAGCCTTCAGACCGAAATAAAAATAATAATAAATAAAGGCCGATGTTCCTTCTATCCTCCCTTCCTCTCAAATCAAAATCAGATTTCTTTTTCATTTTCTTCGAAAAGGCCGAACGAAATCATTTACAAAAGAGAAATCAATCGCGCTCAAATTTTTTCGTTCCTCTCAACGCGTTCAAGTACTCTGAACGAATCAAATATATTTCGTTCAAGAAAAATTGATTTAGGCCATGTTCTAATCAACGATGAGGCTTGAGGGGTCGATTCGCTGAGCAATCCCTATCGCACGCGAGGGTTCGAGTGGAATAAATCGTCATTGAAGTCGCGAAAGGAAGCAGTCGAGGGCGTCGTGCAAGCACCGGTGGCCACGAGTTTTTTCGTTCAGACATGAGGAAGACGTGAGCTTGTACTCGAGCAAGAAGATGGATGGATGCTCGACGATGATAGAGAGTAGGGTCGAGGCAGTCTTCGGCTAGGGTTTGGTTAGTGAGACAGTGAGGTAATTCTTCTTTTTCAAATTTTTATAAAAAAAAATTTACTGCAGCAAAATATATCTATACACCCAGTTTACATATTTCGAAATTTTATGAATATATATATAGATAGATATATGGGTATGTAGTAAAGTAGGAAAGCTTATATAAGATTTGAAAAAGAAATAGGGATTTTAAAATGTTGAATGTTATATAAAAATCAGATTTTAACCCATATGATTTTTTTAATAGGTGTAATCTCAAAGAAAATAAATATACACATTTTCATTGACCAGTTCATTTCAAATAGTTTATTTAGGTGATTAATTTGTTAGATTAATTATTTGTTTATTAAAAACCAAATTATTTGTTTAAATTTAATGAGTAGGTAGTAATTAACTGTTCGAACAAATCAAATATTAATAAAACATCTAATGTTTATACAAGGTCTGAAAAATCATGGAAAACAAGTCAAGATGGAATGGATTGCAAATCAATAACAAAGGTGAGTTAATCTCACTCATCTGGTAATAATTTAAATTTAAATGGTTAAATTTAAATAATTGGTTGGATGATTGAATTGATTGATGTGCTATATTATAGTATATAATACATCTTGGAATGATTGATTTCCCGCATTATATAGCGAATGAGACTCTATGCGCCGCATAATAGCGGATGATATTATTTTAAAACCCATATATCGCGATATTCCACCTCGAAGTGGAATTGGTATTTTATGTTGTGCTAACATCTGTGGATGCAGGGAAATAGGTTGGAGGGATCCAACTGGATTCCTCAACATTTATTTAAATTATTTAATATTCTCTGTTGTGATTATTTGATATTATATGATGAATTATATTGGAACATTGAATGCTATGGTTTGCTTGAACATATTTCGGTACACCGAGTTATCAAAATATATAAATTGGGTTTTTGGAAAGATAATAAAAGAGTGGAGTTTTATGTAAAATAATTATAGCGAATTTGAATAAATTAAGAATGAATTGAAGAGGAATGGAAGTGATATTAAAATACTAATAAATAATTTCGAGTATGGATGAAAAAAAAGGGATTTTGAATAAACAGAAATTAATGAATTGTAACTTAAGTGACATCATTCAAAGGAATAAAGAATTATTTTAAACTTCAAAGTTTAAATTTATTTAAAAGGATAAAGAAGTAATTTGGAAAATCTAAAATTGGTATTTTCAGTTGAAAGTATTTTAAATCGTAATTAAGGAGTAAAACCTGAAGTTAATGGATTTTGGAATAAATGGAGTAAATTGGAACAATTTGGGAATTGATTTAAGTGTGTAAAACCGGGATTTTTAAAAGAGAATATGGCTATGAAATTTATGAACTGGGCTTATAAAAGCATAGTAATATATCAGTGGATATTTGGGAAAGTAAATTCACGATGGGAATTCATTAAAGAAATGGGAACATTTGTTTAAAAATAAATAGTGATTTATTTTTAAAGAATGTGAAGAGAAGTATATTTCCCTGGATAGCCAAGTACGTTTTCAAAGTAAATTTTTAAATATAAGATAAAAGTTTTAATATTGTTTCAAAAAGCATGTTTTAGAAAATTTATTATTGCTAAATGTTTAAATTCTAAAGTAAATATTTTTCAAATCAATTATCGTGGTAATTATTTAAAGGTGAATTAGTATTTTGTTTTAAAGGAGAAAATCTAGTTTTATATTTTATAAAGTAACCTTATTTTAATTATTTCTAAAGTATTATTTTTAATTAAGTATTAAAGTAGTTTTTCTAAGTTTAAATGTTAAGGCATATTTTACAATAAAGTGTTTTTCAATTATTTTAAGAAAATCTAAAGTTTTGTGCTTGGTGATTTCAGTGGAAATAGAAAATATTTGGGAAATTTATTCTATAAAAGGGGGATAGTTTGAAACTGTTTTCAAAACGGTTTGAAAGGTGGAAATATATCTTACGAAGATATTTTGAGATAATAAATAATTTGGAGAAATTACTTATGGTTGATGGATGTTTGTGAATATTAATTGATAGTTAAATAACTGACTATCAATATTGGCCAATGCGCTGATCGTTTAGAAGATACCGGGAACGAGATTTATTTCTTGAAAACCACTTCGATCCGGTTTGTAGGTTTTCGTGGAAAAACAATTTTGGATTCGAAGTTGAAGTAGTGAAGTGCAAGGGCTAGTCGGTACTAATCTTGAGGATGTTTCCAAAATGGATGTAGTAGGTATAGTGCCTTCGGTTCCGTTCGAACCCGGGACGGACTTATATGGATGAATGCTTTCAGAACATCGTCAGGTGGACGATGGGCATTCTAAGGGATATGTTCTAAAAAGGTAACGCTTAGCCTCAAGCGTCATCAACCGGGAATGACTGAAAATCAGGAGTTATGCAGCAAGGCTTGGTGGGTAGCACCCATTTCAGGGTAAGGTCATCCCTGTCTAGATGTCCCATTTTATTTCGGCTTAGTGGTGCGGTTGCTGATCCCAACCGCGGGGTGATCTTACTCGGGATTATCCAGTAAGGGGTTGTCCCGGTCTTGTGTTGCAGGGGGTCGCGAGTGATCCTCGGTATACTGATCTAGACCAGGTACCGTGACAGGTGGTACCCCAGTGCCTAGTCATTAGTTGAAAATCTGTTCTCCCTACGGCCTTTCATGAGTTTTGTTTGTATTACCCACTCTGTGGCTAGTAGCTGGAATTTAATAACGTAACAATTTTGGCTATTTTATTAAGTATTTGTGTATAGACCCTATTATAATATCAGAGGATTTTAATAAATATGTTTTAGCTATCGTAAGGTAAAAACCCGACATGTTTATTCGTGGCGTGGTCTTACGAGATGCTTTTATTTCCAAACGATTTTTGAAACTTTAATAATCAATTTGAGTGTGATTTCTCACGCTGGTATTCTAGACTGACTCGGGTGTTATTTAACTATAATGCTCGGGTCAGACCGAGTATTATAGAATATAGGAAAGGATGCTGTGGAGCTCAGGAGATGAGCTGGATGGCGATACGTACTTCCGTATTTGATTATTATACCGCTGTGTATCCAGTTGTATGTTATTGATGTGGAACTCTGATGATGTACTCTGATGATGTATGTATAAACAGATATAATATTTGTTTTTGATGTAAAGATCCGTGATTACTTATTATATTTTATTCCGCTGCGATGGTTAGATTCTGATGTTGTTTTCTACTTTCTTCTTCTATCTCTTCTTCTTTAACCTAAATGGTTCGTATTTCCGTTCATCTTGAGTTGATTGATGTAGAATAGTGTTGACTTAAGGAGTACGGATTTGCGGGTCGTTACACTAGCAGCCTTAAAGTGAAGGGCAGTCTTCCATTGAGTGACTCTACCGATCTCGCATCATTAACCCACTAAATCCAATAAATCATCCTAAGTCTTTATTTATATTATCTTAGATAGACATTGAACTTAGCTTACTAATTCCCTTTTCATTCAAGGCAATAAGATTTACCTTAAATATTTATCTACCCACAAATCCCCGTTTAATGCTCATAAATGTCAATTTATCCATAAAATCCTAACGGACATTTTCTATGACACACACACACACACACATATATATGATTACTAATTTCAAATTAGAAACCTTTTATATCTTTTCCATTTTTATCAGTCCCATTAATTCATTTATTGCAACTCCCATATTTATTACCATATATTGGAGTTATAACCTTTTAAATTATTTTCCTATTATTTAATTATCCTAAATGTGAATATTACGCACAAGCATCATTATTTTATTTTTATATAATATTGTAAGCATAGTAATTATGTACAAATATTTACTTTTATTAAATATGTTCTAGTTATATACCTTACTAGAACATACTTTTCCTTGTTAAATTGTTGGAATTATATCTAAAAGATTTTCCGTTATAATTTCCATAAATTGCCCAGAAAAAGATATAACTTTTAATATAAAAGATTACATCATTTGAAATCACAAGAAATTATCATTTCTTTTTGTTATTGAAATAGATAATGTAAACTATAATGAATTCATAATTTACACATCTCTTTCACTTTCTATTTACATCTATTCCTAAACAAGAATATGTAGGCGATATTTATTATATTCAGATTGTATCTAATTTGTTGTCTACAACTCATATATAATTATCCCATTAGGCACAAAAATCAAATAAACACCAATGAGACAATTTTCATAGTATAACCATCCATAAAAATTTCCATTCACCTTTTAAAAGCGATCCAAATCTCCAGATCCGAAGTAGAACATTTGATTCATCTCCAATTCCATTTTAATCCAAGAGATATGTATAAAAGAGTATACACATACATTAGAATTATAGGTCTGAGAAAAGATTTAGGACTGGGAGAGAAAATAGGTAAAAATATATAAATATATAAATTACCTCAAATACGCATATGGTGGATTCTCTTCTCCTTTTTATTAGATTTCTACTCTTCTCCCATTTGTATGAATATAGATATTTATAATTTAGACGGAAAGTGGAGAAGAATAAATGACAGAGCTTTGCTACTGCCTCTATAAAAATATGAGAAGAGAAGGGAGGGTTAGATCTGAATTTATAGGTGCTAGAATCAACCAGGGCCATTCAATTAAAATATATTAAATCTGGCCCATTGCAGTCTAGGTTTACTGGAGCCGCTAGATCACTATCGGTCGACCGCCCTTGGATAACTGGTCGACCATTAAGGATCGACCATCCCCAATGATGGATCGGCCTGTGGGCTCGGGTAATTAATATAAAAAAATTAATTATTTATTATTTAATTATTTTCGTTTCGAATTCATTTTCCATTCGTAATTTCTTCGTTTGAACTCTGATCGCAAAACTTCAAATATGAAAGTTGCTCAGAATTTCACTATGAATGTAATAGTGCAAATTTCATGGTCAAATTCCATCATGTGCACAAATTCTATTTTTGGAGCCAAAGTAATTAACTAACTAACTTATTAAATAACTAACGTCAAATTACGGGGTGTTAGATTTTTCCCCTCTTAAAAAGAATGCTGTCCCCGAAATTTCACCAATGACTAAGCCAAGAATTGGCTTCTATTATCCTTAACTGCACAATCTATGAGTGTACAACCAATTTTGCAACCAAAGGTGCATAAGTGCATAGCGTATTACTGTATCACCACATAGAAAATATGTATGCAAAAATAATTCTAAGTCATATCTTCCTATATGATACATTTCTTTTGAAAACATTTTTGGAAAACATGATGCAAGCAACCTAAATATATACTTGTAGTTCTATGTGTATGTAGCTTTTTTAAAAAACTTTTCAACCAAAACTCCCATACTCCTACAAAGAGAATTATGAAATAACCAATTTTTCATCCACTTTCTATCATCCAATGATCTAACGCATCGAAAAATCATTTCCTAAACTTTACTCCTACACCAAAAAAGGAATTTAGGTGTAGAATTTAACATTCTTACCACACTATAACCTTCCCATTTCCTAGTACAATGGAAATTTCTTATCTGCCCCAGATTTACTCCAAATATTCAACGCACAATACACATAAGGAGGCTTATTTTCAAACTCTAAAACGGAATTAAGTCTAAAAATAGACTTGCGGGAGTCATCGATAAGGTATAGAAATAGAAATTCCAAGGCTAAAATAGCTTTTCCAACCACGACAAACTGGACATTTAACAGTGTTTAAAAAACGCTAAGGCTTAAACAACATTTTTGACTATGCAATGTTATAACATGCCATTATAGGTCATCAATATACCATAACGACGGAGTAAATGCTATAAAAAGCCAATTTTTATGGCGTTTGGTGGATGTTATTAATAATTTTATAGCAATTATGTTGATGAGCTTAAAACTTTTCTTAGCATTCAAATTATACTATCAAACATATTTCACAGCGGTTATCATTTGTCGTAATATTTTTTTATAATGTTTCATATGTTGCTATGGGTGTTCCTTTTACCATGTCTTTCCATTGTTAAGAACCTTTTATGATGGTCCTAAAATGTTATTAAAGTGTACCACAATGTTTTTTTAAAACAGTGTTGAAAGTTTATATAGCTTTTGCAATTGAAAGTTTATATAGCTTTTTACAAATGTATCATTTACTATTTCTGCGTTTTCCCATTAATATGTTTCTTTTCTATACACATTGGCCATAATTTATATAGCACACGGTTAAATCAACACGCACATTTCATAATCAACGTATTATATTATCGTGCATCTCATAATCAACGTATTATATTAAACACACATCTCATAATCAACATGTAACATTACATAATCAAAATATGGAATATTCTTACATTAAAACATATATAATACGTCCATACTATTTCATAAGCAATGTAGAACAAGTGGCAACTAGTAACCAAAAGTAGTAATACATACAAACTATAATGTAGTTCTGGCATTAGAAATAACTTTGAATCCACAACTTATTGCGACACTTTACCTATCCACAAAGTAGAAGTTCAGAAATTAGCAAAATAAATCAAAAATACAATAAATATAATCGGAACATAGTTGATGCGAGTAGCAACAAGGTGAAATGCAGTCTGGAACAAATGAAAAGTGATATTACTATCAATATGATATTATATATGTATGTATGTATAATTATGTATTATTTTCATACATATATTTCTGTGGTACGTTTATATTCTCTGGTTTAACAAGTTTATCAAGACATTATTATTATAGCCACCATTACTAATTACTCCTACTACTGTTACTATTTGTATATAAGGCGTTATATATACGCATATATATATATATATATATATATATATATATATATATGTGTGTGTGTGTGTATGCAATTTACATATATAATTTATATGATTTTCCTGCATACGTAGAGGTATATGATATGGTATATATGTATTGTTTATATAATATTTATTTATTATATATATAATTTGTATTAATTCATACACTTATTATATACATTTATTATGTTATTTTTTATATATTAATTCAAATGTAATTTATAGTAATTAATATGCATAATTCTATAATATGTTTTCAAGCTTGGTTAAGTTCATCATGATATTAATATTACTACTACCGCTGCTGCTTTTACAATACACACACATACAAGCGCGCTATTTACAATATGTATGTGTGTGATTTAAATGTATATTTTATATGATTTAGATTTAAATATGTAATTTATATTTATTCATATATATAATTTATATAATATATAGGTGTATAATTTACAAATATATACTCTATGTAATATAATTTATAATGGTATATATTTTCATACATAAACTTAAATAATTAATTTTCATATACTTATTTAATATATGTATGTATGTGTGTGTATATGCAATTGCATATATAATTAATATGATTTGCATGTATATGTATAGGTATATGATATAGTGTATATACCGTTTATATAATATTTATTATACACATAATTTGTGTTAACCCATATGTAATTTATATTAATTAATATGTATAATTTTGTAATACATTTTCAAGCTTTGATTAAGTTTATCAAGATATTATTACTTCTCCTCCTACTACTATTACTATTTATAATAGTGTGTGGGGATTTACCATGTTTACGAAACCAAAACCTAAAACATCACAAATGCATTATCTTGTTAGAAAAACCTAATTTGTGTCTCGTTATATTTAAAAATAAGTCGCAAAAAAATTAGTCAAACAACTACTTAAATTTTCAACCAGAGTAAATGATTTTACTCCCATAATCACCACACCCTAGTGATGGGTGCTTATATAGCCTTATAATAGTACATCTTAACCGTTTAGATTATAAACAAGTACATAATGCATTGGTTAGAATAGTTGAAATCAAGAGTATTTATCATAAATGAGGATTGTTCTATGATCACACATGATGTAGACTTGTAAAAAAATCACGTCTTTTGCATGGTCATTTTGTGCTCATTTCGCATGCTGAACAACATGCTCAGTTGCGAACTAAGCTTAGTTTGCATTCTCATTTGTAAGTTAGCTTGCAAACTAAGCTTGCATGCTCAGTTGCAAAATGTCAACTTTAATGTATTCATGTGTTCATAAATAAAGGCAGTTGGAACTGATGGAAAAGCACCTTATATCAATCTACTATGGTGCAATCTAACAGATGACTTAGGCCAAACGAGTACCAACTTGATCTAAACATTGTCTTCTCATTAACGTTGCCGATGTCTTTGCACTGACATGGCACTTATGCTAGAAAGTCTGCATGTTTTTGTCATCGAACAATCTGTGTAATTCAAGGCAATAAGATTGTGCATCTTTTAACGAAAATTTGGAGAAGTTTCATAAGTATATTCTGATTAGCGCACAGGTTGAATCTCAATGAATAAATCATTTCATCTAATTTGAAGTAGCTACTACATGGTCAGTGTCCATAAGGCTTGCAGTTAACATGCTAGAGTGACAACTTATAGTATCTGTGACACTTATATTATCATATTAAATTGACGCAACATTAGATTTAGACAGGCCACAATAAAATGGAATATACAATTTGTATTTACATGTTTGGTTAGGCGAAGATTTAGAGCATTTCATAGGATCCGTATTCGTAGGATCACCATAAGAAGGCTTTATACTAAGAAGAACGGATATAAAAAGGAGAACATTGGTCATGGCTATAAATTGAGAATGTTTCCATCAAAACAATAACAAACTTTACTTCATGAAAAACTCATCATTCTATCCCTAGTAATTGAGTATGTTTTCAATATCCAAGCTTTGATGTTGTCCTTTTCTTAAATTTAAAGTATTACAAACCATAAAGAGCATTTGCAACACATATGCAGGAAACTATTTTAAACTAACCTGCAAACCATGGTGCCCAGCTTAGTACTTATTATCACCTTCTAGTCATTCAATTTCATTGTATTTGTCAGAAGAAGCATATTGGATGCAGATGTATAATTGTGAAGTTTCAAAGTAAACAAAATAAATGGATATTGGAGTCTACATCTGAAATTGAAATTATAACTTTCATTTATGACCTATAAATGAAACTATACGTACATTATTCATAAAAGAAAGAAAGCATAATTCAACTAATTTTACCTGTTCTATGTTGTGCCTTGGGTAAAGAAGAAATCTTTTCCCTAAGAACAAACACAGAAGGCCCAATGCAGGCATGTCACAACTCATTATAAAGGAAATCTTTTGATTTTTGTTATTTTTTTTTGATGCCATGGCCATTGCTCAAAGTAATTTAGTGTTTTCTCATTGTAAAGTTTCCAATCTTCAAAAAATAATTTGTAGTTCTCACTAATACCTCCTATTCTGCATGAAATCCTCATAAAAAATAAATATATAAATATGTTCAAATCATCGTCTAAATAGCATACAAAGGAATACCTAAAATTCGAAATTGAATGACGATGAGATGAATCTAAGTTGGATGATAAAGTCAAAAGTTAGACTTTCTCTGCTCAAGTCTGTCGTGCGTCCCTCTGTGCAAATCTGAGCGAGAACCAAAATCTTACAAGTCGAAAAAATTGCTGATGTAGGGCTTGGTAAGTGTGGTGCCAAAGAGTTGAAGCTGAATGAAGTAAATAGAAAAAATAGAGAAGTCGGGATGAAGATGAGAAAGATGGAGCGAAAAGAGAGGAATGCTTTGCAGATTAAAAATTGTTAGATCGGATGAAGATGAATTTTCTGGGGTTTTAATTTTTGTTGGATAATTCTATTCCAACCCAAAATTTTGCTTTGTAGCCCCCATTTTCTATTTTTTTTTGCATACCCCTTAGTTTAATTAGTAGCCCCCCATATTTTCCAATACTACCCCTTTCACCTTCACGTACGCAATTTCCCCCCTCTTCGTTTAGTTCAAGTCGCGATTTTTCCCTGTTCAACCCGCGATTCTCCTCCTCCTGTTCAAGTCGTAATTCTCCTCCTCCTCAGCAAGTCCTCCTCCTCAGTCGTGATTTTTTTTTGCTGTATACAGTTTACCACGCAGGGCAAATGCGTGGTAAAAATGCGTACCACGCAGGGCCAATGCGTGGTAAAAATGAAAACATCGTGCAATTACTGCGGGGTATTCATTTCTACCACGCATTGGCCATGCGTGGTACGCATTTTTACCACGCATTTGTCCTGCGTGGTAAACTGTACACAGCAAAAAAAAATATTTTGCTAACTAGTTTCTTAGGGGTAATTTAGTCATAATAATTGTAATTATTTTACGGGGGGCTACTAAGCAATAAATTGGGTTGGAATAGAATTAGCCATTTTTTTATAAATGAAGGAGAAGAGAACCATGGAAGATAGGAGTGTGGAAATATTACCAAAAGAATGCAGCCTCTAAAATAAATTGGAAGCCCGCCTTAAATTTTAGATATATAGCATTCGCCTTTTTTCCCCAAGGATTATTATGAGACAAAAACAGCATGGTGCCTTCAAACGCTACCTCAAATGCAATTAATTAGTACTTTTGTTGTAGTATATACTCTATTATAGCATACAAATTTATAAAAATGTTTAAAATCAAGTAACAAAGACCCATTGCAGGTCTGTAGCAAGGGTCATGTAATATAGTACCATTTGAAACCCAGAATTAGATCAACTTGAATACTTTGTAAGGGTACAAACATAGTATTACCAAAGCAGCAGCCTGAAGTTGCTTCATTATCAACAATATTTCATTGATCGAATGAGGATGTTCATGCAACCCGTAGCACCTTTGTTGAGAAGGCAATGGCAATAAAGCTAGAATTAGAAGGCCAAGAACCCATGAGTTAAGCCTTGACCTCAGCATGCATCTGACAAATTACCGACCTTTCCATTAAGAAAAAAAATGAAACTGCATCATACAAAAAATAATCATTCGATCTTGAAACCAAAATAAAATACCTGTAATTACAGGGTAAAAATTTACCAATAAAAAGAAAATGGGCTCGTTATAGATTGTTTACCAACATAGTTGCTTGACTAACAAATTTTAACCGAATAGTAAACTAATATATCATTTTCGAAAAATTATTGACAAGCCGAATAAAAGTTGCCATCCAAGAGACTACAGTCCGAGTTTCTTCACTACAAGGAATATGGGTACTTACACGAACAAGCCAGATACCCGTGATTGAAAATATTTATATATTTAGCTTATTTCAAAGTTCAATGTGTATACATCAAACATAAAATACAAAGTTAAATGCCATCAAACATAAAATCCAAAGGTAAATGATACTGATAGAATTAAAGTAATGGTGCAACAAATATGTTAAATGATAATAAATTAATTTCGATTTGAAAACTCTTATCACAATGTGTAACCAGACAGTCTTATGTGGAAAGTGTAATTAGTTAATAATATAAAAAGGATAGAACTAAATGCCAAAATATGGAATTATGGATGCATTAGTTGCCAAGTTTTGCAATGAATGCCTACTTGCATGACTCGGTCACCTTCACAACAAAAGCAAGGTAATGTACAATTCATTATTACAAACATAGAATTATTCCATATATAATTGCATACACTCCTTAGCCATTGTTCTAATTTCTATCTATAGACAACAAATAGAAAATAAGAACAGATAGGAACTAAATTGTTCATGGAAGATGCTGTAGTTTATTGTTAAAAGTTTATTGATGTAAGTATAGTCTATAAAACATCTTTAAGAAGATGATTCACCAGGAACAAAAGTATTTGAGGATATCATAAATTACTTGTTAAACGTTTACTAACATAAATACATTTGAATAAACATCAATTATAATAATAAGCTTTTGCAAAATGATATGGCACGTTAAAAGTTTTGAAATTATAACTGATGATACATACTTGAGAGCAAGTCTTGCTGCCAACTGTTTATCTTTAAGCCATAGGTAATACTACCGGCTCGTGCTTGCGATAATACACGAATCATTCGAATGTCTAGAAATTATGTTATTTTCCTCTTCATGTTCAATAAGTAACTAGATTAACTGGTTAGATGCTCCACTAGATAGGCAATGATCAGAAAGTGCAAGTGCATCCATAAGTTTTCCTTTATTAATTAACCTATAAATAGGGAAAAGGGAAAATTGCCTATAACTCTATTGTGAAGTGCATAAGCAAAATAAATATACGTTTTTCTACGCTTCAAATTATAAGACTGACAAATTCTTAGTGTTCAAAGATACCTTTCAACGGCTTTTTTGTAAGGTCCTTAATTTTCCTTGTCAAATGAAAGAAAAGCAGTTGTATCAACTTCTGCAGTTTCTGATTTTAGTGACTCTTGCAAAGGTTGAAAACCATATAGGCCTTGAGTATGAAATTCTGAGGAAGGGAAGGGAGTATTCCCCCTAATACCAATGTCACCTGCATCTAATTCAGTGCCACTTTCAGGGTCACGTGAACACTTAACAAGAATTTTCACTTCAAATTTAGGTGTAGCATCTTCATTGTTGCTTTTAGAAGATGCCGCAACCACAGAAAATCTATGTAAGTTTGATCGCATTTGAATCCATCGATTCAAAGTAGGAAATCTAAGATATATAAATATTGAGATACTATGATCTAAAACAAATTTTACCTTAGTTTTCATTATTTTACTAAGTAATGAATATGACACTAACCATAGGATTTTCACCACAATAAACATATCTATGTTCTAGTTTGTAGTGCGTATATATTACTTAAGTCAAACTGATATCCATTAACAATCTTAGGAACATGACGAGAAACGGATACAATTGATTAACTAATTGCCAACAGTCTGAAATCTATAATTGCAGAAGCCAACATCCTTGCAAGTTGTAATTGCAGACAGTTTAGTACTAAACTGAAATTATATCTGCTAGAAAGGAGAGTTTTTAATTTTATAAATATGTTTAATTTGTACAACGTGTTTAATTTTTATAAATATGTTTAATTCAAAAATAGTTATTTTTTGTAAAAAATAGTTTTGAGTCAGTAAATATTCGATTATTTGAATCAGAAATAGCCTGCATAAAAAAGAAACACAAATTAATTGAGTGGTATATTTGTATTTTGGAAAAGATCAGCCAAATGATACGTAAGATCTAGTTCATATGGCTCCAATCACTACCGATTAAACCAAAATGATAAAAAAATTGACGAAAATAGATGAACCAAAAATATGATTAATATCGACACTCATCACTTTTTCAATTACTATTAACTTTTTCGATAATTAGTAGGGAGAAAAAAAATTGTTAAATAAGTAGAAAATCAAATTTCTAAAACACCTAAGCTGAGACGTAGTTTACAAAAACTATTTTCTGGTAGGGGTTTTGTAAAAACGTCTGCCAATTGAGAATCGGTTGAAATGAAATTTATGCAGATATTTTCCTTGGAAATATGATCTCTAATAAAATGATGTCTAACATCTCTATGTTTTGTTCATGAGCGATGTACAGGATTATTTGCGAGATCATTTGCGCTTTTTCTATCACACATTAGTGGTACACGTTTAAAATTTAGACCATAGTCTTGGAAAGTTTGTATCATCCATAAGATATGAGCAGAGCAACCACTTAAAGCAATATATTCTTCCTCTGTGGTGGATAACGCAATACAATTCTGTTTTCTACTTGACCATGCAATTAATGAATGTCCTAACATAAAGCATGCTCTACTGGTACTTTTTCTATCAACTAGACTTCTAGCATAATCCGCATCTGAAAATCCTTTTAATTCAAAATTATCATTTGTTAGATACCAAAGACCAAACCGTGGGGTGTGCAACAAATATTTTATAATTCTTTTAATGGTTTTTAAATGAGATTCTTTTGGGTTAGATTGAAATGTGCACACAAACGATAGAAAACACGATGTCAGGTCTAGAAGCGGTAAGATAAAGGAGTGATCCAATCATACTTCTATATTGCTTTTGATCAACTGCCTTACTTTTTTTATCATTGTCAAGTTTAATTGTTCTGCTCATGGGGGTTCTTGCTGGTTTAGCATCTTTTAATCCAAATTTGTTGACAAGTTACCTAATATATTTTATTTGAGAAATGAATGTGCCTTTATCGTTTTGTTTGACTTGAAATTCTGAAAAGAATTTTAACTTTCCAACCAAGCTCATTTCATACTTTTCCTACATAACTTTTTCAAATTTCTCATACAGCAAATTGTTAGTAGCACTATAAATGATGTCATCAACATATATTTGAACTATCAAAAGATCATCGTTTTCATGCAACAGAAATAGTGTGGTGTCGACACAGCCCTTTTTGAACCCATTTTCAAGAGGATAAGTACTAAGGCATTCATACCAAGCTCTAGGAGCTTGTTTTAATCCATATAATGTATTTTTAAGCTTATATACATGGTTAGGATATTCATGACTTTCAAAACCTTCTGGTTGTTCAACAAATACATCTTCTTTTAAAATTCCGTTAAGAAAAGCACTTTTAATATCCTTTTGTCTTAGTTTAAATCTTTTGTAGCAAGCAAAAGCTAACAATATCCTAATTGATTCTAGCCTAGCTACTGGTGCAAAAGTTTCATCAAAGTTAACTCCTTCAATTTGATTATATCCTTTAGCGACTAATCTAGCTTTTTTTCTAATCACATTTCCATATTCATCATATTTATTTTTGAAAATCCATTTTGTTCCTACGACTGGATAATCCTTAGGTCTAGATGCTAGACTCCAAACATCATTTCGCTCAAATTGATTTAGCTCTTCTTGCATAGCCATAAACCAGTTTTCATCATTAAGAGCTGTATCTATGTCTTTGGGTTCTATTTCTGAAATAAATCCACTATATAGACACAGATCACATAGATTTCTAAAGGAGGAACGAATTTGAACACCTGTGATAGGGTTTCCTATTATTAATTCTGGAGGATGATCCGCTTTGAATTTCAATCTCTCTGGATCTAGATTCCTTTGGACTTCTTTTGTTGTTGCAGTTTCTTTAGATTTTTCATTTTCATCTTTTTTGTTCTCCTCTTCAACATTGCTTTTGATCGTTTCCTGTTCATTAATGCCTTCTTCAAATTTCACATCGATTGACTCCACAATTGTTTTATTCCTTTTGTTGTAGACTCTATAAGCTTTGCTTCTAGAAGAGTATCCCATGATTATGCCTTCATCGGCTTTTGCTTCATATTTTCCTAATTGATCACCTATATTGAGAATATAGCACGGACACCCAAATACTTTGAAGTAAGCAATATTTAGTTTATTTTTGAACCATAGCTCATAGGGTGTTTTGTTAAGAATCGGTCTAATCATAACTGTATTCATTACATAACAAGCTGTATTTACTGCTTCTGCCCAAAAATGCAAAGGTAGCTCATACTCATTTATCATAGACCTAGCCAACTCTTGCAATGTTCGATTCTTTCTCTCAACTACTCCATTTTGTTGTGGAGTACGTGGTGTAGAAAATTCTTGTTTGAATCCATTTTCATCACAAAAGTTTTCAAATTCATAATTTTCAAGTTCTCTACCATGATTACTTCTTAACGAAACAATAGGAACTCCTTTTTCGTTTTGAACTAATTGTGTGAATGTTGTGAAGTATGAAAAAGTTTCTGATTTTTTAGCCAAGAAATATAACCATGTATAACTTGAGTAATCATCAACTAACACAAAACAATATTTCTTACCACCTAAGCTAGCAATGTCGTCAGGTCCAAACAGATCCATATGAACTAGTTCAAGAACTCTAAAAGTGCTTACATTGTTTTTGGCATGAAACGATGATTTTTTAAGTTTTCCCAAGGTACATGCTTTACATAAATTTTCTATTTCGAAACCATGTGATGGAAACCCTCTTACCAAATTTTTTCTTTTGAATTTGTTTAACAAATTCATGTTAGCATGCCCTAATCGTCTATGCCATAAATTTACTTCTATATCCTTAGCTATCAAACATTTTGAAAGGGTGAGATCATCAAAAGATAGAGAATATATATTACCTTTCCTCTTACCTGAAAATAAGATTTCTTTTGATGATTGGTCAACAATTTTGCACAAATCAGAATCAAAAATAACATTCATACCTTTATCACATAGCTGGTTGATTGATATCAAATTGTGCAGATTTTCAACATATAGTACGTCATTTAAGGTAAATGTATTGTTACCTACTTTACCTTTTACCGACAATTCTACACTTGTCATTGTTACCCATTGTGACTCTGCCACCTCTGTACTTTTCTAGGCTAAGGAACTTTGACTTATTGCCTGTCATGTGCCTGGAACAGCCAGAATCCAAGTACCGTTGTTGTTGTTCCTTAGCCTTCCAGGATACCTACACAAGAAGAGAGTTTAGTGACCTATTTGTTTTTATAGGTCCATGATTGTTAGTGGTAATTGATTTTGAAAAATAATTTTGTTGAGACCCAAAACTATTTATATATGTTCCTTTCAGCACCCAAATTTGTTTAACTTTGAGAGATTTTATATTTGTGCCTTTTGAAACCCAAATTGGAATCGTTTTCACATGTTTGGATCTGTACCAGCAATTGTTTTGATTGTGTCCAAATCTTCTACTAATTGTGCACATTGAATTTACTTGATTAATTCATTTCTAACATTTTTAGATTGATTATACCCAAGTCCTTGTCTAATTGTATTAATATTTTTTTTTCCTAATAGCATGTTCAACGGTTTCTCACTTTTTGAAAATTTATCTAAAGTCGTTGATAGTTGTTGAACTTATGTTTTGAGAGATTCATTTTCGTTTAACAATTGTGTGCACCTTTTAATAGAATTTTCTCTTCTTGTATTTTCACTCTCTTTCAAAATCAGAATTTCATTTTCAAGTGATTTTATATTAATTTCTGATTTTTTAATTTCTTCTTCAAACAATGGACACTTGTCACACTTAGGGCACTTGTTTTGATAGTTTTTAACTAATTGTTTAAGATGTTCATTTACTTCTATCAAACTATCTCTTTGTGGTTCAATTTTAACATATTTCTCCCTAAGACATTCAAAGCACTCACTTACCTTGTGAAAAATATATAAGTAATTCTGAATGAGTAAGTTTTGATACCTCACTTGGTTCGTCATCATCATTGTCAGTTATTTCACCATGAAGACACAAATTTGCTTTTTCACTCTCGCTGCCAGTGCTATCACTTCCATCTTCATCGCTTTCATCCCAAGTTACTGCAAAACTTCTCCTTTTCAGTTTCTTTCCCTGGCTGAGTCGATTTTAGGGACAATTTGGCTTGATATGACCGGGTTTATTGCACTTGTGACAAATGATTTTCTGCTCTTTTGGGTTGTCTAGTGCTATCACCTTTGATTGGGTATGGCCCTTGTTTTTGGCTTATAGTCTCCGAATAAACTTGTACTTAATTGCTAGATTTTTATATATAAATAAAAATTCTTTCATTTCTGTTCATCTTTAGAACAAAACTTGTCTAAGTGTTTGAGCTGCACGTTTCCTATTAAATGTACTTGTAATCTGTTGCTCGTCATTCACATTGCGATGCCTTTCGATCACCCATTGCTTCGAGTGTTGATTTGGCAAATCCATCTCAAGGCCTCCTCTCAGTCATAGCCTTAAATCGTATCAGACACTAGGTGTTAGCCATAGTGTTACGCTGTTGTATCCAACGGCTAAGTAATTATACTCCTGCCCTCAGTCTTGGGTCGGTAGAGTTAGTTCATGGATGGTCAAATCCCATCCACGATGAGTTTTAACTCCATCTGTAGGGTTCAGGCTAGAGTTGGAGAATGAATGACCAAATTGCACTCATTTATTTTGTTTTGCTCTTATTCGCACTTTAGGGACCAAAGTTAGTCGATAGGAAGTCAATCACACCCGTTTAATGTTCATAATCTAACCCACACTTTGCGGACTAAAACTATTCTGGGACATGGTCGAGTCACACCCACTTTTTGCTTTATACTTAGCCTGTCGGATTGCAGGCGAGAGTTAACGGATGAATGGTTGAGCCACGTTTATTTTTTTTAGTTAAAGAGTAGACCCAACTAGTTGGTTGGCACCAACCTTCGGGTACTGGTTGGTTTATATTGTGCATGTGTGGATGTAAGTTAGTCGTATATCATAACTATTATATTATGCACAAACAATTCACAAATATGGAAGGAACTTCAGATTTTATTGCAAACTTAAAAAGAAGAAATAGACTCTATATTAGTACATGGCATTGAATTCAAATGCAAAAGCAAATTCTAAAGGAAATATAACTGAATGAAGAAAAACTATGTAAAATAGCATCGTAAATGCTCGCTATTCCATGCTCTAGGAAGTGTGATGCCATCGACAGTCGCCAGCTTGAAAGTTCCATCTCTAAGCTTCGGATTAATGACATAGGGTCCTTCCCATTTCGGACCTATGTTTGCGGGGCTAGGAAAGATCCATTTATGGACAAGAACGTCGATTTCAAAGGTCCTAGTTTGGAATTTAACATTGTAGTATTGGACGACTCAGTGTCGGTGTGCAGGAGCCCTCAAATCAGCTTCTTCACGCTACTCATCGATCATATCTAGAGATTCCAAAAGGAGATCTCTGTTAGTTTTAGGTTCCTAATTAGTCACTCGATGAGAAGGGACTTCAAGTCCTACAAGAATCACTGCTTCGGAGCCGTAAACCTGAATGGAGTATGACCAGTCGTGGACTTATGGGTAGTTCTGTATGCCTATAATGCTGATGGGAGTTCGTCAACCCACTTGCATATAGCCTTTTCCAAATGCTTCTTCGGAATGAACTTTACAATTTTGTTGACAGCTTTAACCTGTCCATTTGCTTGAAGGCGAGAAACTGCCGCAAATCTTTTCTCGAGATGATGTCGGTGACAGAAGTCTTTGAACTCAATGCTACCAAGTCGGGTCCCGCTGTCAGTTATGATTTCTCTGGGAAGACCAAAATGATAGATGATGTTTCGAACAACAAATTGACTACTTTCTTCGTAGTGATGTGGCCAAAGGTTCGACTTCAGCCCATTTATGAAGTAATCAACTACTACAGCGACATACTTCACACCACCTTTGGAAATAGACAAGGAGCTGATGATGCCTATAACCCAAGTAGCAAATAGACATGGACCGTCCATCTGAGTGATTTCTGTCGGCGAGGCTCTTGAAATTTTTGCAAAAACCTGGCACTTGTTGCATCGTCTAGCTTAATCGGGTTCGTCTCGATTAGCAGTTGCTCATCTTCATTGAAAGGGTTTGTCTTCCGGTGTGATCGCCATAATCTCCTTCATGCACTTCTCTTAATACTCGTGGATTTCATCGTGGGCGATGTAGTGAACAAAGGGATGGAGAAACCCTTCATGTACATGATTCCTTCTTGGAGGTTGTATCATGAAGCTTTATGAAGGATTTGTCATGTTTGATTCCTCAATTTAGGAAGGATCCCCTTTTACAAATAATCTTTAATCGGAGTCATCCACGACTCCTTCACGGGCTCCATTTCTAAGACCTGAATCAATCTCCATCTTTTCAATGCTCGGAACGCTAAGTATTTCAACTGAAACCAGGCCCATTTGTTGTGCATCCCCGGAACTAGACAACTTGGCCTGTGAGTCGGCTTTCCTATTTTGTTCTCTAGGGATGTGTGTAATGGTGTAATGCTCGAAATCAGTTAGCAGTTCCTGGACTCAGCTAAGGTAGGAAGAAGGTTGCGCTCCTTTGGCCTGATATTCTCCCCTGACTTGATACACTACTAACTGGGAATCATAGAAAATTTGCAGATCTTTTACCCCCATCTCTTTGGCCAGTTTAAGCCCAACGATCAAGGCTTTATATTCATCTTCATTATTCATTGTAAGGAAGTCGAGTTACTGGCCAAGAGTTACTAGTAGGACTCCAGCACCATAACATCAATCGTTGAATGCTTTATCCATGTACATCTTCCATTGGATGTTAAGTTCTTCACCGCTCTCTGAAAAGTTGTCTTATGCAATGAATTTGACTATGAAACCCGCCACTACTTGTCCATGGATGGCTCTCCGAGGGAGATAAGTGATATCGAACTGGGTCAATTTGATGTTCCATTTAAGCAACTTTTCAGATGTCTCAAGTCACTAATCGTTGAAGACATTGATGGGATGATCCTAGAAATAAGGGCGGAGCTTCCTTGACGCAATCAACAGGCGGTACATACGCTTTTCTAGCTTTAAGTAATTTCTTTTAGCACCTATCCACCGCTTGCTAACATAATACATTGGCATCTGGATTCGATTCTCTTCATGCAGCAGTGCAACATTTATAGCATGTGCTAACACCGCTAGATGAATGTACAAGACTTCATGATCCAGTGGCATAGAATAAATTGGGGGTTTCTCTAAGTAATATACCGGAGCTAGAAATGCATCATACAACCCAACGTCCATTCAAATTTTCTCTTCTCTCTCCTAGTTAAGTCGAAGAAAGGAATGCATTTGTCGCTGGCCGTGGAGATGAACTGGCTTAGGGGGTGACCTTCCCATTTAGACTTTGCACTTGTTTAATTATCTTCAGCACATAGATATTTTTTATTACTTGATTTTTATTAGGATTGGCTTCAATTCCATGAGAGTTGACGATGAAACCTAAGAATTTTCCTGACACAACGCCAAAATAGCATTTCAAGGGATTAAGTTTTATTCCATATTTTCGGAGAACACTAAACATCTCCGCCACGTCACCATGTGGCATTTGTCACCATGACTCCACAAGCATATCATCCATGTATATTTCTATCGATCGCCCAATCTGCTCTTTGATTATACAGTTAACCAGTCTCTAGTAAGTAGCTCCAGCGTTCTTTAGTCCAAAAGGCATCACAATGCAGCAATATAATCCTAAATCGATAATGAAGCTGGTGTGCTCCTTGTCTGGGTTGTGCATCGAAATATGATTATATTCGGAGTACGTGTCCCTGAATGAAAGCAATTCATGTCCAGCGGTTGAGTCTACCAACTGATTGATCCTCGAAAGTGGAAAGCTGTCCTTTGAGTATATATTGTTCAGGTCTGGGTAATCGACGCATGTTCACCATTTCCCTTTAGCCTTTCTTACAAGAACTGGATTGGATACACATTTCGGGTAGAGGGCATCATAGATGAAACCCTTTTTTGAGTTTATTCACCTCCTCTTTAAGCACATCAGAAGTCTCCGGATCAATGTCACTTTGTTTCACCAGGATATACCTTGGGTCAATATTCAATGCATGGCTTGCGATAGTCAGTGACATCCCATACATGTTAGAATGAGTCCAAGCGAACACATCAAGATTCGCTTGGAGAAAGCCAGCTAACTCATTCATCATCGTTGCATTGAGTTATGATCCGATCTTTAAGACCCGTAAAGGGTCGTCGTAGCTAATCTTGATATCAATTGTCAGCTCAACGGGTGCGGCCTTGGTTTCTTGGGCTCCTCTTCATCATCTTTTGGATCTATATCTTATAGAATCGACCATGGTGCCTAAACCAAGGTTCGGATGCTGATTGCTAAGCTTCATTAGCTTTGAAGCGGAGAGGCCTCTCCGCATCTTTTCTGTTTCTTCCTTCGTTGAGCATCTCTCAACTCAGCCACATAATAGGCATGTCCAGTCGCCTGATCTCCATTGATAATTCATACGCTATTCTCTATTGAGAATTTTACCACTAAACACTAAAGGGCGATAGCTGCTCCGAATTCAACAAGGGTCGGTCGGCCTAGAAAGCATTGTATAGAGAGTTCACATCCATCACAACAAATGGTTGTACCAGCACACTCCTTCAACTATCGTCTCCTAGCTCCATTGGTAGCTCAACATAGCCAACCGCTTCTGTTGCAATACTGTTAAAGCCATGAATAAGGGCTTTGCATGGTTTCAGATCTTTGGCTTCCAGTAACATCCATTCATATGCCTTTTTGAAAATGATATGCACAAAACTTCCACAACCAATGAGAATCTTTCTTACCAAGGTAGGGCCGATCATGGCCGAATAAACCATTGGGTTGATCGTAGGGGCCTCCACCTTGTCCGCATCTCTACTCCATCATAGTTCACTACTACTTTTTTGGAGCACCATCCTCCGTGTTCGAGCAACATTCAATGTCAACATGTGTGATAATGTTAACATAAAGCTCCATTTCATTCCAGCTTTTGTCGACTGGATGCTCAAACAATGGTATTAATAACTAATCTCCCTATTATCTGCCGGGGTTCCTCAGCATTGGGTGGAGCTTGTCCTCAATCGGGGTCGGATGTCCCTTTCTCGCCATCCTACAGGGCTTTAGCAAATTTCTACAACTTTCTTTATCAAATCAAATTCTTAATAACATCATGGAGGTGGTGACACTTGTCCGTGGTATGTCCATAACTCTCATGAATTTGACAGTACTTTTTGGACTATCTCTACTTCTCCATTGGTTCCTTCGAAGGTGGTTTCATGTACTGCATGGTGTGATAAACATTCTCTAGTGACGTATTCAATGGCATATATGTATCAAACGTTGGGATCCTTGCCTTCTCTCTCTCGGAATCCCTTCTTGGGTCACAGTCTATCAACGTCTTTCTTTTGCTCATTCTGTTTATTCTAAACATTGATCTGAATTTTTGCTAAACTATCGTCGGATCACTTTACCGCTACATTATTTTGTGCTTCCTTGGTGCTTGGGCCTTTAAGATCCCTCTTTCGGGTTCTCTTTGCCTCCTCCTTCCTCAGAAACTGAGCTGCTTTAGCAAAAAACGATCCTATGTAGAAGCAGGCATTTCTGCAAACCAATCGTCGAACTCGAAATTAGGGTCGACTCCCCTAGTAGTACCATGAGTATTGCATCATCATTGGGATCAATAACTTCTATAAAAACTATAACAAATCTTTCAAGAAAACCTTTTAATGGCTCCTCCGATGCTTGGACCAAGTTGGAGAGTGACATTACAGCCTTGGGGTGAGTCGTGTGCATGCGGAACTGCTCCGAAACTTCCTTTCTAACTCATCAAATCAAGAGATTGACCGCAATGGCAGCTTGGTGAATCACATGATCGCAACGCCATCCAAAAAAAGGGGAAACACCTACACTTGATTGCATCGGTGGCTCTGGCAGAGTCAATGTGCCATTCGTACTTCAAGAGATGCTGCCTACAGTCGGTTTTTCCTACACAGGAAGGCATCGTAGGCATATGAAATCTCCATGGATATTCTGCATGTAGACTGATGTCGGTGAATGGAGTATGACTTCTAGAGAGTCCCAATCATCGTTGGTCAAGCCCTGACTTTCTTTCACTAGCTGCCTAACTATAGCTGTTAGGTCTAGTGTTTTGAAAGTTAGTGCCAAGCGGTAGCTATGCTCCACCTTACGTGAATGACCCGATCCATGCCTCTGGGTAGTGCCATGTTACCTTGTCTCCAATTACTCTTAATCCATTTCCAGAGTAGCAGTTTTTTCATCGTCTCTAAGTTGCAGTTCAAACGCATTTGCCTAAGCTCTAACACTTTGATTGATCGCGGCACCTCCAGAATAAGCGCCTCCCTCTAAATACCGATCCCTCCCTTGATTAAAGGGTTCATTGCCGATACCCTAAGGGTTCGGCACCGATCAGTGCTAGTCGGCTATGGCCATCACCTAATCTTGTCCTGATGTTCCAGATGTGCATGGATCTATTTTGCGATGTCTGGTTTGGTGATAGTCTTCAGATGAGGAGGAACCTTCTGATCCTAAATATGGAGTATGCACCCTCCTAGTCTTTCCATGCACATCTTTCAACTAGTTCATCAGATCGATGTTAGCTTGGAATTGATGATTGAGCTGCTGATAGCTATCCAGTTGTTCCTTTATTTGGACTTCAAAATCAGCTATGGCGATATAGTCAGCTGGATTTTGGGGATTATCGGAAGCCGATTGTATGTTTTGATCAATTTGTTGAACATTGGAATCATCATTTCCTTCAACAACATGGTAAATAGACTTTTCTCTGGCCATGGATAATAGTTTCCTTCTAGATCTTCTTCAAAACTGAGTAGAAATGAAAACTTGTCGGTAGAAACCTAGATCTATCTCGCGGATATGGGAATCCACCAGTAGATGATGAGATTCAGTCAGGCTGAGAATTCATTCTCAGTGAAAGCACCAAAATGTTTACACCAAAATTTGGCACAATGTTAATCGGTTAGTTTTCAATTGGTTTAGAAAATAGTCGAAAATTTTCAAATTAAAATAACCATAAGCACACGGCGTACAATTTTAGTATGTTGCGAGTACAGGTCGATCTGTAGGGAATTTTTAAGATTTTAAATTTTTTAATTCAATCAAATTAGACCAAAGTGAGAGGAAATTTTTAACTATAAAAAAGAAGCTAAAACTAGAATTGAAATGTGATTTATAAACTATTAGACTAGAGAACAATTTAGAGGCAAATCCACTCTCATATTTTGTAAATCAACAAACAAATAATTTATGATCTCTAAGTTTGATATTAAGTGAAATAATTATTGTATTTATCATAAGTATGGTTTGTTTATGCTTTTAATTGACATAACTCAAACCATCAAACTATAATACAACAAATAAACCACTTATCAATTCTCATAAAAATGAAGCCAAAGAAAAATTTATTTTAAGTATGATCTACTTACTATTGTAACTAGTAATATAGATCATCAAATTTCATTTTTTACTTTCATTTCAAAATCAAAAAATTAATTAGCAAATGATGATGTAAATTGTGTTTATGTTAAAATAGAATTTCTCATTTGCATAAGCAATATAAGCTATCAAACCCACTTGTATAAACTTACATCAAAATTCACTTTCATGAAGCACAAGCTTAAAAGATCATAAATCTTAAAAATGTTGAAATTACATAATATTTGAGAGCTTCATTACCCCTAAATTGAAGGGTTTTAGCTACTCATTTGTGTTATCAAATCAACACTTGTAAGTTTCAACATTGAAAATGACAGAAAGTAGTGAATAAACTAAGAAAAGAAGATTAACTACTAGAAATTAATTAATTAGACTAGTGCATAAATGTAAATCTAAGCTATAAACGTAAAAAGAAAGAGAGCATAGAAATAAACATTAACAATAAAATAAAGAAAAGCATGTAGAAAAGAGAGGAGAAAGAGACTTGAAAGCCATTTTTATTTCACTTTGATTTTTGTTTACAACTTGCTAATTTCCTAAGTAAACATATGAGAGAGTAGAAGATGGTTACATGTACATAAGAGGGTTATTTATACATGCATAAACCCTAATTCTATTTTTAGCGAGTTTTCTAAAATGCCCTTTAGGAAGTGTGGCCATCAAGTAACTATTAGCCACTAATTAATTCATCATTCAATGTGCATGAAGCTTTAAAATCCACTTAGTTGTCCATTAGCTCCTAATTGTACATTTAGGTAAGTGGGTGGGGTCCTCCATGATCTTGAATTTGAAATATTTCCTCTTCATTCCTTTGTATTTCCTTGTGTTTTGCATATATCATCGTAAATCTCTCTTCCACATGCTTCAAAATATCCTATAAAATTGTCCAAGTAAAAATTCTCAAATTGACACATGCACATAAATGACCATTTTGCCCCTGAATGAAGATGAAAATATGATGATTCGAAAATAATTGAATTTTGGTTTTAAACATGTTAAAATGCCTAAATAGGATGTTTATTTAAATAAAAAGAGATAAAATATCAATGTAAATATATCCATATTTACGTGCATATCACACAAATGCCCAATAGAATATATGTGGAGCAATAAATAAGGAAATCAAAATTAAAACCGAGGAAAGAAGCAGAAAACGAGTAAAAAAATAATAACAAACGAATTTATAGTGGTTTGGTAAATGCATACAACCATTTTGATGAAATTGCTTTATTAATTACTTGAATTTCTTAGTGCAAAAGGGATCGGAACGGAATTCAAAATTATAATGGAGTACAAAAAAACAGCGTAAAATATCCCTCAAATGATCTATAAACCCCATCCTTATAGACGTAAACAACTGAATATCTTTCTAAAAATTCGCCGGTAGAATCTCCAGATGCAGACGAGGTCACTCAAAAAATCTTATGGCACAATTTCCAATATTTAGCAATCGGAGCTTATCGGTCTTCCCGGCCATTTAGCGAGTTGCAATCGGTCAGGTGGTCCCCTTCTATGCTAACTTCATGTTTATAGTGTTGTTTGCATAATTGCTTTCAGGTTTTAAGAGATATCAATCGATTCCCATTGAGTGAAACTGCCGATTCAAGTTATTCATAGCCATAGTGATCCGATCTGATCCCCTGCCTAGATGAAGCACTATTACATACTTAGGATGTTTTATAAAGTCTATCTTCTAGCTTCGCTTGATCGCTACTTCATATCGTTGTCTTTACTTGATCTCTGGCCTCTGTGATCGCCTCTCTAGGCTACTTGCCTTACCCATCATCGAGTCTGACTTGTCCAATCATCCTGAATATAATTGGATCAAAAGGCTAAATGATAGGCGTAATAAGTAAGGTTCCTTATAAGGCCTTAATTATGGAACGATGAATATTATAATTAAGAGAGTATTTAAATTAGGACTAAATCATAGGGATGCGAGGATAGTAGAGTTATAAGATATAAGTCTGCCCTTCGCTTTGAGGCTACCAGTAGTTGTGTACACTTCCTATTGATGTGAGACATCTCCTATGATAAATATTTGTAATTACACAAAGTTAGTCCCAAATTCTATAGGTAAATCTGCCCAGCTAATCTTGCTACCAATTTGTATGAATAGTCGGACTAATATAAGACGTCATTATGAGTATGAGTCATAATACAAAGGGCTTGCTTAACAGTTTTGAGGAATTATGTAGTTGTTTGAGGGCCTTCCTTTTTTCCCAAGTAAATTATTAATTGGTCAGGGATTGGGTTTAGGCATGGTTAGGGATATCATGGAAAGGTCCGCTTCAATAGGAAGATTAAGTGTCCAAAGAGATTTATGTGCAATGTCAGCTAGATAGATACCTAAGTCCACCTTGGGAATATGTATTAAATGATGGGGACCTATCTCAATTGAGGTCTTAAATGTTTAGAGTCCATCTATTTTCTCATAAAATGTATTAAGTAGCTTGGGTTCTATCTCTCGCTTTATCAGATATTTGTGATATTGGTTATGGGCAACCAGATTAGGAAAATAACGTCAGGAATGGAAGATATTAAGTGGTTGTTTAAGGATCCGCCTTCTTTCCTTAAATGAAATATTAAATGGTTTAGTTACATAAGACATGTTCTTTTTTAAATTATACTACCCAAGTACTGAGCTAGAAAGGCTCGAGACTTCTATTCACCAAACACTTGTTCTTATGACTTCCTCCTTATTATAACACAGATTAGAGAAGAACTTGATGATGCTTGAATATGGCGAGAGTGACGCTTGTGATGGTTATTATATATCTTTTCAAGTTATTTTCTATTGTACCCATGAAATGTGTTCTTGAACAAATTATTGTAACTGTTGTTTTTATATATTATGACATTTGAAATGATTTGAAATAAATGGGTACTATTATTGTTATTATATTTTATTCCTTTTGCTATGAGCTCTGAAAGAATGAATAGATAGCTCTGTATAATTTTTCTTTTTACCAACCAACAATCAGCTTTGGAATGAGCCTTTTCTGGATCGGACTTTAGGTCTCTTGTGGAGTGGGCTGTTACAACTACCTATGAAAAGTTATACAATGATTTGATCGATTTTGAAATCAAAAGTTAATTAAATATTGATTCAAGAGGAGTCAAAGAAGTTCTGACCATGCTTGGTCAACATGTATGAACCGCCATATATACAGAGGTTTGAGGACTTTTATTAAGTATTCTAAGCTAGAGAGATTGGGGTGAAAAGGGTACAAACTCTTACTTATAAATAGGATAACACCCACCATAATTATATAAGGATTTTTTTTTAATGAGGTCTCTCATCAATGGCCCCGTTGGATTAGGTGCAATGGCTGCAAGATAAAAAAGGGGAAATTTCAAAATAAAATCCTTTTATTAGTTTTGCACAAGATCTTTTATTTGTGTACACGTAAATAAATCTTTGTTTATACCAAATCAAAATTCAAATTTTGATCCATAAAAGATATTCTTAATATTTAATATAGCCTCAAATACAATCATACTACATTACAGATAAAATCACACACCTTCACTTCTTTTAATCCTCTCGATCTAGCCCAATAACATAAAATCTCATTTCCCCATGCCTCCACTCCAACACCGTAACTTAGGTAAAAAATCATTCCCCATAAACGCATTGTCGCCAGGTTTTCGTTATTAGTTTCTGAATTTTTGTCTCCACTCGCATGTAATCCGACATCAATCTCTATCAATTTAATTCTTTGAGTCCAATCACGTCCTTTGCAATCAAACAACCAGCGCATACACTCGATTCAAATTTTATGTAGCATAGTTACAACTGAAGTTTATGCAAAATCACGTCATGTCCCCTTCGAATCGAACTTTTGGTTGAACTGCTAAATTCAAGTTGCAAGGTGGACTGTTGGCCGATGGAAGTTAATGTTTTGTCCTTGCCTCAATCCATAGATAAGTGTTATATTCGCATCTCATAATAGATGTGTGTGAGTTTCTAATGTTTTATTGCATTAAACACATGCTGTACCCACTATAATTCCCTAATTATTTAGTCAATCCAATGTTGGTAATCACTATAGACGTGCTTTGTGGGCGGTGAAGCCGAATTTCTTTGCTATTGTTGCATGCCATACAATTTTACCCCGATTTATGGCGGTGCCTCGTTGTCTGATTTCGTCCCATGCATTTGAGAAATCAAAAAATATTAGCATTGCGTATCTACCAGTAGTTTTGATTGTTAGCTACTAATAGATGTACTTGATGGATCTATGAGCGCACTTCCCTTGTTTAAGTAAATAATTCTGGACACAACAGGTTGTTATGAAAAATGCTACTAGCATTAAATTGGAGCAGTGCTAAATCCACCGCAATATAGACTTCATTTTATCCAGTCTTTCTTTTAGTCAATAAAATATTTTTACTGGCTTAGAATTACCCATATATTGTCCATACCATCGATTGAACGTCGAATCTCACCATCCGGTTTCATACCATCGTCCGGCGATATAATATCGTATGATTTGAAGACTTTCACAATTTCATAATGCTGTACGAACCAATTACTCAAACAAAATCTTTTAAATCACACTGTCCGGTTCCATACTCCCTTCCGGCGATACAACATCGTATGATTTGAACACTTTGACAATTTCATAATGCCGTATGAACAAATTATCCAAATAAATTTTTTTGAATCCCACTGTCCTTTTCCATACTGTCATCCGGTAGTATTTTGCCGATCGAAAGTATTATATTAAAAAAAGCTATGCTACATCGTACGGCTTAATACTGCCGTCCGGTAGTATACTGACGCCCGCATTGAGTAAAATGTAGCACCGCTCCTATTTATTTTTATTTTTTTTAAGGTAAATGGAAGTCTATATTGCGGTGAATTTAGCATTGCTTTTAAATTGAGAGGTTGTACTTAAACCAACTTTGTTCCACCCCAGTAAATCGACCAAATCTTTGCGATTGATCCATGGATCATACCCTAATGATGTGTTCTTCCCATTAACAATGATTCTCTACATCAGTTGGGAAGCTATTTCTCTGTGTAAGCATACGCTTAAGAACTTCCTAAAAATTCTAATTATGCAAGTATTTATGCATCCTTCATTTACTCAATAATCATTTATTAGCATAAGCACTTTTCATATTATTTTGATAGTCTGTGTTTCTGAGATTAGTAAATTTGCCTAAAACCAATGCCCCCTTCAAATTTGGGTCTGCAAAGTAAATTCCAAGTTATTTTATGCAATTTTCCACCCTAAAAAGTTTGCAAATAGATCCCTAATTTTTTAAGTGCAGAATTGGGGATATGGTAGATGAGTGCCCGATATGAGTCACTAGCAGTTGAAAGTAGTGCACTAACCCTACCTTCTAATTTATGAGTCACTTTGTCTATCAGTGGTGAACAATATGAATCATGTATGTAGTCAGCTGATAAAGGCATAGCTAGATATTTAACAGACGGCTCTCTTTATTCATCCCTAATATATCTAATATTTTCTCTATGTTTGTATCTTTATTGAAATTTTTTTGACCTCACTTGATTAATATTGAGACCCACGGTATCAGCTAGTTCACCAAATATTTGTTTAATAATAGTTTCATTTTTCACACTGGCTGCCAGAAAATTCATAACATCACCAGCACAAAGCAAGTGTGAGATGACAGGATTAACCTTAGAATTCCAAATGTTTAAAAATAACCACATTTTTAATTTTTAGGGAAAAGAAATCCATTGCAAGTACAGAAACAAGGGGTCCCCTTTACCTCAGTCCCCAACTATAATATAACCCTTAGGCGCTCCATCTACTGAAATTAAGGTGGGTGTGTTGTGCTAGTTGAATATATCAAGTAGCATACAAATATCCTATTCACCATATTATATGCCTTTTGAAAATCTATTTCAACGCACGTTTTCACTTTTCCCCTTTTTTTGAAATTCCTTAATAATTCATGTGCTAGAAGTATATTTTCAAGAAGATTGATTCTCTATAACAAGAAAAGGAAGAAAAAAATTTAATATGAAACACAGAGCTTTTGCAACTAATTTGTAACGATCCGTAAATTTTCGATAATTAAACTTATTAATTTAATAAGATTTTATGAGTTAACATTGAAAGAAATGAAAATATGGGATTTCTTAATGAAATGAATACTGAAATGAAATGTAACAATGATAATTAACGCTAATTATTAATAACTTGAATGTAATTACAATAAATGAAATAATGTAAATGTTACACTTGGTTACAAATGAAATGTAAGAAAACAAATGTAAATATTTAATTAGCTAATGAAATAATAATATAGTTAATGGTAATTGAACAAAATCAGATTATATAAGAATTCTAACATTTGTTCATGAATAATGAATTCATAAGTGCAATTAAAAGTTACGGTAATGATTATTTTATGTTACATATTTATTTGGTCTATTAAATTTAATTGAAAATCAATTGCAATCAATCCACTTCATTTGTGTAGTTAATGTAGGTTAAATTGATAATGCAAACGTTGGTTAATTTATGGAATAAGGCATAATTATTATGATATAAATTAGTAGTAGTATGACAATTTATTTGTAAATAATAAACTTATATGTGTTAAAATGTAGTAATGGTGGTGACTGCTGGTGTTACCAATATATTTAATCAACTGAAATTAAATGCAAATAAATATTACACTTATGTGATTTAATGCAATAACTGAAAGTGTGGTTGTGGTAAAATAAATAGAAATGTAAATTTATTCATAAGGTAACAATTGAGCTAATAAAAGAATAGAACGGAGATAAATTAATTAATTAAGACTTTAATTATAATTAATGTGTTCAATTAACCAAAATTTAACAAAATGGAATATAGTAATTTATATAAATAAAAATGGAGAATATTTATGTAATGAAAGACAAACAAATATTAACTAGGTTATTTGAGTAATAACCGATTGTGTATAAAGATTGAAACCAAATAAAACAATTTATTGGAATTAAATTATAATTAATGGGATTAATGGCAGTTGTAAATCAAACACTATAAATTTTGAAATCGTCAATAATGAATTGATATGGAAATTTGTTTTAAAGGACTATCAATCCTTAGTAATCCAGAGTGATAGAAATTGTAAATTATTAAATATTGAATCGAAAAGTGGTTTATTTAATTTAATATTAATTTATTTGATTAACTGGAATATAGCCATTTTGGCAACTGTCTCGCATTTCGACGAAATTAGTTTCATCGAATCCGTAACGGTAAATTATTGTAGGATTTCAAGTTTCAAAACGATCGGACTTGTCGTTGATCGTACGGGCTCGAAACGCCTAAAAATCAATTTAATTGAAATCAATTGAAATTAATTTGAAATAAGCTGATTTTAACATAACTTATTCATACGATGGAACTAGGACTTGAAACCTGTTCCATTGAGTTTAAAATTATCGAGAACATCAATTTTGATATATAAGATGACCCATTTTTGTTCCAGAGGCAGAATGGACTTTCGGGCCATTTATCGTTCAACGTGTAAATCAAATCTTGTCCATCCATTTCCTTTTTCAGCTTTTTCTATAAATAACCTATTATAAACCCTATCCACTTCTTATTTTCATTCGAATGTGTGTACATTTCTTTCTCAATTCCTCATTACAATGACAGACAAACACTAATCCCCAATTGCAATTTCAATTCAAAATTCAACTTCAAAATTTAAACTCCACAAATTATATCAAGTTATATATCGATTGAAGCTCTCGACGAGCGCAATTCAAAAATGCAGTTGGTTTTTCGATTTGGGTTCTGGGTGGCCGGAAATCGCCAATAACCACCGGATCTTGTTCGTCACCTACAGCCGACGATGGACGATGGCGCCTGAAGGGAAGTTGGAGAGGACGATGAGGGCAAAGCTCAGCCAAAATTTGGTGAGCGTTGGTTCACTATAGCGACACGAAAATAGAGATAAATGGGCACCGTTCTTTGGTGAAAGCGCGTCGGGTAGGGCGACCGAAGGGGAGTTCGGGGCTTCAGGGAGGTGCGGCTGGTCTTGACTAGGACGTAGGTGGTGGCGGTGATGGCCTTCGTGGCCGGATGTGGGGGAAATTCGCGGTCAATGGTGATGGCTTGCATGCGGTTCTGGCTGGAGGTCGCGTAGTTCTGGAGCATGAGAAGCTAGCTGGCGTGGCAGATTTCTGTTGGTTCGCCTTCTTCCTTTTATTTAATTCGTATTTTAAAATCGTTTATCTTCTAGTGTGTATAACTTTTGCATACAAGGTCCAATTCACACGCGGTTCATTCAGCTAGCATCGTATCAAAATTTCGGACATTTTGACGCTGGTTTGGATGAATTCCGAGACTGTTTTAATTTTGGGTTTAAATTGGATTTAAATTCAATTCAAATTCAAAGGTGAGTGTTTTAACCCACTCACAACTTCTAAAATTTCTTATGTTTGTTAAATTAAATTTATGATGTGATTGGAAATTTATTTATGGCTGCTTGGTATAGTATTAATTGTCATCTCGGTTAATTGGAATTTATTTGAATTAAATCATTATTTAATTTATTATTTAATTTATTATTTAATATAAATTGCCAGTTAAGTACCCGTTATTGATTATCAATTCTATATTGATATTTATGGATTGATTTGGATGATGATTGTGATGGATGTTGATCGTTGACATTAGATGGATGGATGTTGTATTTTATATCGTTATAAACTGCAAGTTCACTATGGGTTGAAATGATATATACCCGAATGATATGTAGATTAAGTAAAAATCGTTATAAGTTGAAATGATAAACTTGAGCAATTTTATGGATTTTATACTAATTGGAATTGCAGTTTGAAATGATATACAACCGTAAAATTTTAAATTACGGATGGAAATGATTAATATCTGTATCACTTGACCCTATAGTAGGGAATTATATACGGATACTAGATTGGTTAAATTAAATGATTTTAAAATCCTTAAATTTTCGAATTTAATTAAATGATATCTTGGAATAAAATTTGATTTCTATAAATTGAAATATTATTAGAAAATCAAGTTTTATGTTGAAATGTGAATTGGCTTAAAGTATTTGCTTTAATTAAGTTGGAAGTTGAAAGTTAAATTTTTAAGTATAAATGAAATTCAATAATTTATTGAAATTTAAAAATGGAAAGGTTTGAAATGGATTTGTTGATTTGAAATTGAAATGGTCCAAATATGTTGAAATGAAATGAATAGTTGATATAAATTCCAAATTTTATATTTAATATAAACTGTTTTAAAAGTATATTATTTTAAAATTTCTAATCTATTAAACTATTTTAACCTATAATAACTGCATAAAATCATTTTAACCTATTTTAAACCATTTAATTTATTTTAAACTAATTAACCCATTTTAACTTATTTTAAATCTAATTAATCTATTTAAAAGCTATTTGATCTATTTTAATTATATTTAATCTGTTTTAAAATTGTTTAACTACTTTAAATCAATTTAATAGTATCTTTAATCTATAACTAAATTATTTTTAGAGTATTTCAACTATTTATCACTATTTTAACTATTTATAGTTATTTAAACTAGTTTCTAAAATTTCAGAATAAGTAGAGGGGAGTGTTTTATTCAGATTCATTGGATTAAAAGCAAATATGGTCAAATGATGTTATCACCTAAGTTGGGATTTGAATGTTATAATTAATTGAATATGATGATTTTGGAATAAGGATTTGACCTAATTGGAAATATGGTTTTTGGAAGAAATTATGATTTCAAAATGAGATGAATTAAAAAGATGAATATGATTTCAAAGCGTTCAAGTATTATGGTTTTGAGAAGATGATATTTTGATATAAATTGTAAATTGACTTTTGAAATGTAAAAGAACCATCCGGTGTGAAATAAGGGTTTGGTTGTTAAAGAGACTGGGATTGGATATTGTCATACTTTCTGCTAATACCGAAAACCACTTTAACAACTGTGTACGTGGTGGAGATTCAAGAAATGAAGTAGGATGGTTTGGTGAACGACTTTTGTATGAGGTATGATGTGACCCTGACTCCCATGAGTCAGCTTAGATATGACGAAAATTAGGAGCCATGCCGGGCCAAATGAGGTCATTCCTACAATCGGACACACTTCTTCAATATTATATTCTGATTTTGTGATTGTTGGTGGCCACCCCTCGATTTTTGATTTGGGAGTGTGTACCGAGGTGGGCGGTAGTAGCTGCTATGCGTTACCACCAGTCCGGATCCGCAAACGATATATCTACTCTGGCATTTCCTCGTGTGCCGTGTTCACATGTCCTAGTGCGCCTTCTACGAGTTCGTTTTGTAGCATACCTATGGAGTGCCCTCTGATAGCCATCCAGTTTACGGAGGAATCATGGTACTGTATAGACTATGAGAATATATAAAAATGTGTTAAGGGGGATATGGTAACAACTTAACGCTATTTTAATACTTTACTTTACTGTAGACACTATCATAATAGCGTATTGTACTACATAGTAGATAGTTTGACAGATCCTTAGGAGATGTGAATTCCAAACATATCTCAAGTTACTACACTCACATTGGATACTGGATAGGAGATGTCAAACCCCGTAAACATCTTTGACGCCGCCCCGCTCATAATTATTTACCATTGATTTAACTTACTATAATTAGTTCACTGCATCATGTATTCCGCTGCATTATTTAATATTCTCTGGTATGTGTAACTCTGATCTGTGTTGTATAAGTATAATCAAATATTTTGTAAAACAGCTTCATGAACTGTTCACATGCACTAGCGCGCCCTCTACGAGTTTGTTTCGTACCATACCTATGGAGTGCTCTCTGATAGCTCTCTAGTTTACAGAGGAATTACGGTACTTTATAGACTATGAGAATATATAAAAATGCATTAAGGGGGATATGGGTAACGTCTTAACGCTATTTTAATACTTTACTTTACTGTAGACACTATTATAATAGTGTATTGTACTACATAGTAGATAGTTTAACGGATTCTTAGGAGATGTGAATCCCCAACATCTCTTAAGTTACCACACTCACGTTAGACACTGGATATGAGATGTCAAACTCCGTAAACATCTTCGACGCCCTCCCACTCATATTTATTTACCGTTGATTTAACTTACATAAGATATTTTAGTTCTGACACGGGTGTTTTGTCTTTTCAATTTGCTCGGGTCAGCCTGAGCATTTCAGGATTTGAAGACCCTATTTCTGGAGGATGAGGACGAAGTTTGTACTATAATTATTTACTATAATAGTTCGCTGCATCATGTATTCCGCTGCATTATTTAATATTCTTTGGTATGTGTAACTTTGATCTATGTTGTATAAGTATAATGAAATGTTTTGTAAAACAACTTCATGAACTGTTTATTTGATTATCATATTTTGTCATTCCCCTGCAAGATTCTGTTTTTTTTTCTTTCTCTGCTTTTTTCTTATTCACCCCAATAACAATTCACCATTCTGTATGGTTTGAGTTGGCACATGTGTCTGCTTAAAACATACAAAAAGGCGGGATGTTGCATAATTTATAAATTACATTTGGATATGATATAGGTCTATAATCTGATATAGTTTGAGGCTTATTTTCTTTAGGGATTAATGTGATGAAATTGTGATTTGACTCCTTTGCTACTTTTTCGATTTGGAAAATTTTAGAGGTCACTTCATAAAGATCTTCATACAACAAACCCTAACGCAATTTGAAGAAATTTAGCCGAATACCCATGTGGACCTAGGCTTTCTAAGTCCTCAATTGAATATAATGCAGTTTTGACCTCTTCCAATTTGATTGCAGTAGATAACTATTGCTTACCTTCATTACTTATTAGCATCTTGGGTTGGATATGGGGAATTTTCACTTTGTGAACCATTAAATAAATTTCAATAGTAATTGATTGCCTCCTCTGTTATCCTTTAGTTTTCATAGATATAATCTCTATTGGAATCAAGTAAAACTTAGAATTTTGTTTTTGTGTTTCCTCATTTCCATTTTTGCATAAAAGAATACAGAAATTGTAATCATATAACCTTGACTTTTTTCTTGTTTGCCTCATGGTTGATCTTCAATTGATCTTTGAGTTGCAAATTTAAGGGTAGCATTTGGTCATACTGAACTTCATCTTAAGGACTAGCATCAGATTGCATGAATGTTATTTTGTATTCCTCTTCTAGTTTCCATAATGGATTAGATTTACTTCTGATTCTGCTCCATTGTTTCAAATTTCAATTGATGGCATGAAGTTTAGTTGTAGTTAAGAGTGATATCACCCCATGTAGTAGCGTTGAGTCCAAATATGCAGTCCATATATCAATCATATTGATGCCATGATTTTACATATCTAAATGGTTTCCCTTTTTTCTTTGTCTTGTGCTAAAAATTTGATAAGCAAAGGCGTGTAAATCACTATAACTATGCAATTGTAGCTAAATCTGGAAATTTAACTATAAGTTCATTGTTAATCGGAACTTTATCAATGCTTGTTGTTATGCGCCTTCTTTTCCAAGTGTATTTTCACCCCTGCAAGCTTTACTAGTCCACATTGTAAAACACAATTTTTAAAACTAGTTATACATGAAAAAGGGATAGGGAGACCTCCCCTTTTATCTTTTGGACTCAAAGCATTATTAAAATCACCTATAGCTCCACAAGACATCTCAATTGAACAAGCGTTAAGACATAAATACCCCTATAACTTTTCTCTTCCACTATAGGAAATTCTTGCATATATAAGTGGAAAAAGCACATTAAAAGCATTCTTTTTAGTCATATAAGAGTAGTGGGTTGACCAGCTTTATCTACTATTTCATAGGACCAAATATTAGTGTCAATAATGATAAGGATTTTGGCCTTACACCCATGTCATTATTATGAATAAAACCCAATTGCTTTGAAACCTTTTTTTTTTTTTAGAAGTTATCAACATATTAGTACCAATTTTATTCTCTAACAAGCTTAATATAGAAAGCTTGTGGGTATACAAATGAGCACATGATTTAGTTTGACATCATTCATAACTCCTACATTCCATAAAATTACATTCATTTGGGTTTGGGACGAGCTCCTTGTGCTCCTTTTAGGAGGAGCTTTATTATTTGAGGGTATAGTTCCAACTTCTTCAAATATATGGGGTTCACCTCTACCATGGGTGAGACATTTACACCATCATCCATGTCAGTTGCAGATCCTTGCACATTTTCTGAAATATTTCGAATTTTTTTTCCTGTTTTTCATCATGTAAAAAATTTCTGCTAGTATGAACTCATCGTCAACTAATTCATTCTCATCTGCATCTTATAACAAAATACCTGCTTTTTAGGGAATTGATTTTCTCTTATTGAACTCTAGGATCATACTCTGGATTAAGGTGGAAGGTGCTGCTGTTTTAAAGGTGGTCGACATATAAGTACTCCTAAGCTCTCTAGAAAGGGTTTGTGTTTATGCTCATTCTGTTCATCATGTTAGGCAAACTTATTTGCTACATTAATATTGTAATGTTTATCTTCTGTTGTAGAAACCTTCTATCGTTGGCTATTATTCTTGTTATAACCAATTGTAAGATCAGGATTAGATTTATGATCTTCATGTTTATGGGGGGATGCGGACCTTCCACCGGACTGTTGATTACTTTGTTTTTGTCCTTTTTCTGTACTAGTTGGTTGTATATTTGGACTGGTTGCTAGGGTTTAGTTGTTGTAGCCCCATGTTTTCTTTGTTATAACCATAAAATTTACCTTATGTACACGATTCTGGTCGATATTCATACTCTAGTTCAACACTGCCATTTTTCCCGTCAAATTGCTCAATTTCTACTACACTAATGTAGTTAAAGTTCACATCAATTTCTACTAACACTCTTGGATAATTCAATCTGATCTCCTTTGCCAAAGTATTATCAATTTAATAGGAATTCCAAAGAGCACTTATTATTCGACTTATCCCTTCTCTATTCCAATATGAAAGGTTTAAGTCTTTAAGTCTAATCCAAATTAGGAGTAAGGAGAAATATTATCTGGAAAATTTTAAATTAGATTTACATTTCTTTCGAATAATCTTCGAGTAGTAAGTAACAGGCCCTCTCTTGCTCACTTTGTTCCAATCTACTAGTTTTTAAATTTTATGAAGACGATGTCATTCGTACTGTAGTTAAAATCAAACATAGATTCTGGCTTCATCATATTCTCCATAAACAGCTTAACTGCTCATATGTAGGTCTTATCCCCATGACATAAACAACAATAGTGTGTGCCCATTTATCTTCAGCGTCAGTGATAACCAAACTCGACATAAACTCAACTGATTTTTTAGATTTTCGTACAAATGCAATGAATTGTAGATTTGTTTCTAGAATCTCTGACCGTGTCCACCCAAGATCAAGACCATGTTTTCTTTGTCCCTATAGTTGATTGATTGGTCATTGTGGTTTCAAGCGACTACATTGGAGAAGCCTAGTAATCTGGTGGTCATTAGTCAGGTAGTTTAGTGGTGGGGGAGGGGGGTAGATCGTCAAGAATAACTATACACATTATGGAAGCCTTGTCCACTATTATTAATTTACACACACCCATGGACGCACACATCCACAAACAAACATACACACATATCCTAATTAAGGTTAAAGGCAGAGTTGACTGCTTTGACCTACAATTAGCAAGGCATCTACTGTGATATATATAATAATAAGTATAAATATAATGTAATATATCATATACACACACATACATGTAACAAAAAACAATTTCTTTTTGACTGGTTTAAATTTAAAACTATATACATAAACAATAATATATTTAAAATCCACACTGAAAATTTTTAGGTGTAAAACTATTTAAATAATTAAATATAACTTTGTTTATAGAAAAAAATATTAAATAAATATAATAAAACAATTATATATATATTATAGATTTATTTGAGAAATATTTTTAATTAATATAAAATTTCAAATCTAAAATATTTGACTTTCTCAAATTAATAATATTTTTTGTTAAATAATATACAACTCAGCTCCCCAAAGCTTTAATTTATTTAGTTTAATTTATTAATTAAATTAGATGATGAATTTAATTCAAAAAATTTAATTTTAATTTAAATTCGGGTATATTATAATGACCCTAAACAAAAATAAAATGAAAGTTATATTCATTTTAAGAATTTCAGAAGTTATAAAAAAAATTGTTTGGACTTAAAACAAATAGTTTCATGACTAAAGAATTATATGAATATATGTATTTAAAATATAGGGAATTTCCTGTTTAATTTAAGAAGCAAAATGCAATGGAAATTTATGAAGTTTTAAATGACTTATGTAATCATGCTGAAAGAAAGGAAAAATGAGTAATCTTGTGTGTGTGTGTATAATTTTTATAACACACACATATATATATACATATGAGTTGCTGTTTTAAGGGGTGGAATAAAAACAATATAGTATGAATAATTTTTACATCACATAATTATATATGATGGTGTACATGATTTAATGGAAAAGGTGGCTAGGTAGAAAATGCAAGAAGGTTACAGTTTTTATAAGGATAGAGCAGAAAATAAAAATGTACAAAGGTCACATGCATATGGCATGAATAGGATGAGATCATGGAAATAGCATGCAGAAATTAAAGTATTGGAAATCCCGAAATAACTACTAAAGGAAATCAAGTGGGTATATTCTAATTGAGGACCATGCATAAGTGTAAACTGTGCATGAAAAATAAAAGGGTATCAAAGGAATTACCCATTTCCTTAAACCCTAAAAACAACTTTATAAAACCTGCACACCATAAGGATCATCATCATTCTCTCAGAAAAAATATATACATATAAAACAAAAATAGAAGAAAAATAGGTATGCAGTTCTGAAGGAATTTGCTGGGTAGAGGAGCAAGATAGTAAAGGAAAAATAATAGGTGAGCATTAATTCATTTTATGCAATGGCATTAAGTCCTCTGGTAGGCAGCCTAAAAAGTATTATGAGAAGTATTTAAATCTTTGAAATGGTTTGATATGGATGTTTGTTGTGTATTTCTGTTTGGAGTCTTGTATGATAGTTTTTCCAAGCCAAGATGGTTTGAGCATTTTTAATTCTGTTTTTATTATTGTTAAGTATGGATCTAAATTATTTAGAACATAGGCAGCAAGATAAAGATCTAGCTCATGTTTATATTCTAAATAATAAGGTAGGAGGCTTTTCTGAGTTTTTGATGAATTTTATTAACAAACACCTCTTTCCATATTTCTACAATAAAATAATAGGATCATAATGCTTAAGTAATTTTTGGAGAGATTTCACATATGTTGTAAATCTCTGCAGTAAGAAAAGATTGTACCAGAAAGTATTTATGTTTTTCTGAAACATGAATGGGGTGAAGATTTTTATGAATGAGTTATAAGCAGGGGCTTAATAAGTTAAGCAAGAAACTGAGGGGGAGTTTTATTAAATTAATAAACTCTATGATTAAGTAAAAGGAAATAAAATAGGTCATTTGGGGTTAGTCAATGATCTACTTTCTTCAGGTGGGGGAAAGTATATGCATGGTGCAAGTGCACCCTGAGGCCTTTGTGTGTTGGAATAAATAAGACTAACTGGGAGATTCCTTCACAATACATACTTGTGTTCATTTGACAGGGGGATTTAGACCATAATTAAAATGGGGTATGAGATTTAAAATCTCTGGGTTATAATATCTGAACAAAGGTATAAATTAAACAAGGTTTAATGTGATGACCTTAATGAACTGCTGGGAGAAACTGGGAGAACATAACCTGGATTTATTAATAATGTTGTGAATAGTGCATGGCTTGTTGCATATATGTTGAATGAATGGTTGTATACTTGAAGTTATCTAGCAACTTTGCTGATGTGCCTAGTTTATAAACTGCTAGATTATGCAAGTGATAAAAGTTCATAAGATTTGTAAATTTGTATACAATTTATTAATGTTCATACCAGTGTAAACTGACCCTTTTGGTTGCCTTGCAAACATCTGGGTGTCTCAAATAAATGGGGCAGCTCAATGATTTGCATGCAGGTAAGTAAAAGTGACATGATGGATGAAGGAGGCATTAACTGTTAGTATAAATAAGAGAAACATTGCTTTTATTTGTAGATTGCTTGTAGTGAAAGACCTGATTATTATTAGTAATTAAAGTTAAATAGTGAGGATGTTTTTCTGGGTGTTTGGATTATGATATGTATCTAACTAAAACTGTGATGAATGAATTCTTATGGCAAGTAACTAGATGATGCTCTTATGAAATGTTTGGTTATCTTTTGGGGACTGTGAAAACTAATACATACATATATATATATATATATATATATATATATATATATATATATATATATATCATAACTATATAACATGTATGCATGTCAGTTCCCTGGTTCTTTTGTTTGAAACTGATTTGTGTTATAATAATGGCAATTAAGATTGGAAAGCGTAACAGATTCTTCAGAAAAACAAAATAAGCTTGTGAATCTTGAACAAGATAAATTATGCATGAACTGTAATGAACATTGGGTGGTGTATAATCTCTGAGAAAATGCATGACTTATATTTATGCAATTGATTTTAAAACAGAAAGAGTTTTAAAGAAATGGATTTGGAAACATTTTTGTTTTGTGACTAAAAACCTGGGGAAAACAAATTCTCATAAAAACTTTTATAAGATAAAAGCAAACTGGTGATAAGAAAGAATGTTTGTGGAACTGATTTACATAGAAATATGGTCCTGAATATTGTAAGAATGGGATCATGACCAACCTAGATGGTTAAGTGTCAGATCCTTATAGCCTGGAATCACTTCTCTGCAATTTATGTTGTGCCAGTGTTTCCAACCCGAAAAAGTAACTGAAAAACTCCAAGTTTTTGAAACTTAAACTCGAAGCAAACCAGTATGCATTTTCAACCAATCTGAAAAATGCAGAGCAAATACAATTGTGCAACCTGAAATGAAAATGTGATTGTGAAAACAAATTTGTATGTTCATATTAACAATTATACTCCTTTTAGTTATATTTCTTAATACTTAAATATTGTATTATGTGTTAGTAATCATGTATAGGCAGAAAGAGTAGGAAATTGAATAGAAAAAAAAAATGCAAAGGTGCACTGTACTTGCACCACCAAACCTATATGCTTAGATCATCCCATTCAAAAATAAAAGAAGCAAACATATCATCAAATATGTAGAGCTATTATAAGGTGAATTGTGAACTGATATAACTATATTGGTAACTCAGGATCTTGAAAAAAAAAATTTGGGTTAAAAATAAAAGGGGTCACCACAGTTGGTATCAGAGCTATGTTTTAAATAACATAGTAAACATTATTGTATGTATATGGATGATTGAATGCATTGATTAAATTCTTATGGTTGAATGTTTTTGTATGACTGAATGAAATGTATGTTTGAGATACATGTATAGAGTACACCTAAATCAAATAAATAAACAAAGTAAAGATATTAAAAATAATGGGGGTAAATAAACTAACTTAAAAATTATATCTATAGCATTATGATAGGACCCAGACATCACACAGGTGCAGGACCATCACGTGAGCCACCTGTGATAAGCATGGAAGATTTTGTGAGGGCTTTGAGGGATGGAATGGCACCAAGGCAAGATAATCCTCATGAGGAGCTCTCCAAACTGCTCAAGACTTGTACCAATTTGGGAGGAAAGGATTTTGAAGGCACTGAAGGAGCTATGGGTGTTCAAATGTGGATAAGGACTATGGAGAGGGTCTTTACAGATATGCAAATCAATGACCAAAGGAAAAGACAAATAGCTTCAAGGAAATTGAAAGGGGTTGCACTGGATTGGTGGGAGGTTGTGATAGTAGGAAGGCCAGAGAATGATATCACTTGGAATGATTTCAAGGTCATGCTTGAGGCCAGATTTATTCCAGCATCTGCCAAAGCCACACTGCTTGAAGACTTTATTAGATTAAGGCAAGGAGGCATGAGTGTAAATGAGTACACTCAGAAGTTTGAAGCATTATCCAAGTATGGAATGGTGTTGATAGGGAATGCAGAAGCAAAGAATGCAAGGTACATTCAAGGCTTGAACCCAAATTTATCCAGGGCAATGTTGCCATATAAAGACATAACTTTTGATCAAGTGATTGATCTAACTCTCTCTTTTGAGCAACATGATACCACAAGAGAGAAATTCAGGAACATGAAGCTCAATAAGAAGAAGGGAGGCCAGAACAAAGTGCAACCTTATGATAAGAGAAATGCAAGTAAAGGAGCTAAGAAAGGGGAAGGAGCAATAACACCTGAAAGCAAGAAATTTACTCATTGTTTTAACTGTGGAAAAGCTGGACATTACAGTAACCAATGCCCTGACCATAAAATACCAAAAGGAAGCTGCTATAACTGTGGGAAGATGGGACATTTAAAGAAGGACTTCCCAGAGACTCATAAGAAAACAGCAAGGGTAGGAGCTTTGGCAACAAACACCATTGAAAATGTTGGACAACTTGAAGGTATAATTCTAATCAATACCCAACCAATATCAGTAGTATATGACACTGGTGCCTCACATTCACTGATATCTTTGGAAATTGTAAAGAAGTTAGCACTTGCTTGTGTTTCTATTGAACAACCCTTAACTATACACAGTCCCATAGGGAGTCATTGTATATTAAGAATGAAGTGTATGGGCCTGAAATTAATTATAGGGGGTTATGGTTTTGATTCAGATCTATATACTTTAGATTATCCTGGTATTGGGATTATATTGGGGGTAGATTGGTTAATGAAAAATAAAGCAATTTTAAATTTAGAAAATCTTACTATTTCTTTGGAGACAAATGAAGGTAAAAGAATTACAGTTCTAAGTGAAATAGCAAAGAACACATGTTTTAATAAAATTTGGAGTATAAATGAAATTCAAAAGGAATTAAAAATAGAGGAAATTCCAGTAGTTAATGAATACATAGATGTGTTTGGAGAAGTGAGAGGAATTCCTCAGAATAGACCAGTTGAATTCAAAATAAAGTTAATGCCAGGAACAAATCCAATCATTAAAAAGCCTTATAGGATGGGTCCAAAAGAACTGGTAGAATTAAAACATCAACTAGAAGAATTAGAAGAGAAAGGATTCATAAGATCAAGTAGTTCTAGTTGGGGTTCCCCAGTGCTCTTTGTCAAGAAACATGATGGAACAATGAGGTTGTGTGTAGACTATAGGGATTTAAACAAGGTAACTATTAAAAATAAGTACCCACTGCCTAGAATAGATGATCTATTTGATCAATTGCATAGAGCTAGAATATTTTCAAGATTAGATTTAGCCTCTGGATTTCACCAAATGAAAGTTGCAGAGGAGAGCATTGAGTACACAGCCCACAAGATATGGCCTATATGAATTTTTAGTAATGCCATTTGGCTTGACCAATGCTTCCTCCTATTTTGTAGATTTAATGAATAAAATTTTCAGAGACTTTTTGGATAAATTTGTTCTAGTATTTATAGATGATATATTAATTTACTCCAAGACAGAAGATGATCATGCTATGCATCTACACTTAGTATTATCCAGACTTAGAGAACATGAATTAAAAGCCAAGTATTCAAAATGTACATTTTGGCAACATGAAGTAAAATTCTTAGGACACATAGTGTCACAGCAAGGGGTAAGTGTGGATCCAAGCAAAGTGATAGCAGTTCAACCATGGAGTAGACCCAGAACAGTGACTGAGGTGAGATCATTCTTGGGATTGGCAAGGTATTATAGAAGGTTCATCAAGGATTTTTCAAGAATAGCCACACCAATGACCAAGTTGACAAAAAAGAACCAACCATATGTGTGGACTGAGCAGTGTGAACAAGCTTTTGAGAGATTGAAGCAAGCACTGGTAGAAGCTCCTGTTTTGCAAATCGCAGAAGAAAATGAAGGAATGGTTGTATATACTGATGCTAGTGGGTCTGGGTTAGGTGCAGTGCTTATGCAGCATGGCAAGGTAGTGGCATATGCATCAAGACAACTTAAACCCAATGAAACCAAATACGCAACTCATGATCTGGAATTAGCTACAATAATGTTTGCATTAAAACTTTGGAGGCATTATTTGCTTGGAGCAAAATTTGAATTATTTACCGACCATCAAGCATTGAAATATTTATTTTCTCAAAAAGATTTGAATATGAGACAAGTAAGGTGGATGGAATTTCTAGCTGCATATGATTTAGATATTTTGTACACCCCTGGAAAAGCCAATAGGGTGGCAGATGCCTTGAGTAGGCATCAAGTTAGGTTAGCAAGTCTAATGATTGATGAATTTAAAAACCTAGCAATGCTTGGGGAGGTAGATATATATAGCAAGAATGAAAAGAATTTTAGTGAGCATAATGATATGGTAGAATATGGTACACTAGGATTGATTACAGTAAAATCCAATCTAGTGGAGAAAATTGGTAGCATGCAAGACCAAGATAAGGATTTGAAGGAGAAGAAGGAAATGTTACTTAGCAACATTGAGTTGGAAAATTTTAAAATAGATCACAAGGGGTATTTGAGGAAGAATGAGAAGCTGTGTGTACCAGACATTCCAGAGTTGAAGGAAGAAATCATGAATGAGCATCACAAAACCAAGTACACCATACACCCTGGTGGTACTAAAATGTACCATGATTTAAAAAGAAGCTACTGGTGGCCAGGAATGAAACAAGCAGTGGCAAGATATGTGGCAAAGTGTTTCACTTGTCAACAAATTAAAGCAGACTACCAAAAGCCCTCTGGCATGTTGCAACCTTTGGAGGTACCTCAGTGGAAATGGGAAAGTACTTCCATGGATTTTGTGGATGGTTTGCCTAGAAATAAGAAAGGCAATGATAGTATATGGGTAATCGTTGATAGACTAACCAAATCAGCTCACTTTGTCCCTGTCAAGTCAGATAGAAATGCATCTAAGCTTGCACAATTATTTGTTAAGGAAGTGGTAAGGCTACATGGCATACCCAAGACCATTGTAAGTGATAGAGACACTTTGTTCACCTCAAGATTTTGGGAAAGCTTCCAAGAAGCAATGGGAACTCAGCTATGTTTAAGTACTGCCTACCATCCTCAAAGTGATGGGCAGACAGAAATAGTAAATAAAATATTGGAAGATCTATTAAGAGCGTGTGTGCTTGACTTTGGGGGTAATTGGGAGGATCACATTCATTTGGAAGAGTTTACCTATAACAATAGCTACCAGTCAACCATAGGAATGGCACCCTTTGAAGCCTTGTATGGGAGACCCTGCATATCCCCTGCCTGTTGGTTGGATATGGGAGAGGGTATACTAATAGGACCAGATCATGTTAAAGAAACTTCCAACATGATTGAGTTAATTAGACATAGATTGAAGACAGCACAATCAAGACAGAAGTCTTATGCAGATAAAAGGAGGAAGCCAATGGAGTTTAAGGTAGGAGAGTATGTTTTTCTAAAGGTATCACCAATGAGAAAGGTGTTCAGGTTTGGGAAATCTGGTAAGTTATCACCAAGATTTGTAGGGCCATATGAAATTATGCAAAGAATTGGTGCTATGGCCTATAAACTTAAGTTACCTGAGGAGTTGAGTGGTGTACATCCTGTGTTTCATGTTTCTCAATTGAGAAAATGGGTGCATGATGAAGGAGCAATGCTGGAGTCACCTACTCAAATTCAAGTCCAAAAGAATTTGGTCTTTGCAAATGAACCAGTGGGGATAGTTGCTAAGGAGGAGAAAAAGTTGAGGAACAAGGTGATCAAACTGGTAAAAATTCAATGGAGCTTGGACACCAATGATTGTACATGGGAGGTGGAGGACAAAATGAGGGCTAAATACCCCAACTTGTTTACTGATGGAGAGGTATGTTTAAGTAGTTTATAATAATTCTCTGAATATTCTTATGCATTGCTTGCTTTCATAAAATGTGAGTATGGGGTTATGGAATTAAAACAGGCTGTGGATTAATATTTCTATTTGGAGAAATTAGAAGAAATTATGGGGACATAATTCCTTTAAGGGGGAGGGTATGTAATGACTCTAAACAAAAATAAAATGAAAGTTATATTCATTTTAAGAATTTCAGAAGTTATAAAAAAAATTGTTTGGACTTAAAACAAATAGTTTCATGACTAAAGAATTATATGAATATATGTATTTAAAATATAGGGAATTTCCTGTTTAATTTAAGAAGCAAAATGCAATGGAAATTTATGAAGTTTTAAATGACTTATGTAATCATGCTGAAAGAAAGGAAAAATGAATAATCTTGTGTGTGTGTGTGTGTATAATTTTTATAACACACACACACACACACACACATATATATATATATATATATATATATATACATATGAGTTGCTGTTTTAAGGGGTGGAATAAAAACAATATAGTATGAATAATTTTTACATCACATAATTATATATGATGGTGTACATGATTTAATGGAAAAGGTGGCTAGGTAGAAAATGCAAGAAGGTTACAGTTTTTATAAGGATAGAGCATAAAATAAAAATGTACAAAGGTCACATGCATATGGCATGAATAGGATGAGATCATGGAAATAGCATGCAGAAATTAAAGTATTGGAAATCCCGAAATAACTACTAAAGGAAATCAAGTGGGTATAATTCCAATTGAGGACCATGCATAAGTGTAAACTGTGCATGAAAAATAAAAGGGTATCAAAGGAATTACCCATTTCCTTAAACCCTAAAAACAACTTTATAAAACCTGCACACCATAAGGATCATCATCATTCTCTCAGAAAAAATATATACATATAAAACAAAAATAGAAGAAAAATAGGTATGCAGTTCTGAAGGAATTTGCTGGGTAGAGGAGCAAGATAGTAAAGGAAAAATAATAGGTGAGCATTAATTCATTTTATGCAATGGCATTAAGTCCTCTGGTAGGCAGCCTAAAAAGTATTATGAGAAGTATTTAAATCTTTGAAATGGTTTGATATGGATGAATTGGATGTTTGTTGTGTATTTCTGTTTGGAGTCTTGTATGATAGTTTTTCCAAGCCAAGATGGTTTGAGCATTTTTAATTCTGTTTTTATTATTGTTAAGTATGGATCTAAATTATTTAGAACATAGGCAGCAAGATAAAGATCTAGCTCATGTTTATATTCTAAATAATAAGGTAGGAGGCTTTTCTGAGTTTTTGATGAATTTTATTAACAAACACCTCTTTCCATATTTCTACAATAAAATAATAGGATCATAATGCTTAAGTAATTTTTGGAGAGATTTCACATATGTTGTAAATCTCTGCAGTAAGAAAAGATTGTACCAGAAAGTATTTATGTTTTTCTGAAACATGAATGGGGTGAAGATTTTTATGAATGAGTTATAAGCAGGGGCTTAATAAGTTAAGCAAGAAACTGAGGGGGAGTTTTATTAAATTAATAAACTCTATGATTAAGTAAAAGGAAATAAAATAGGTCATTTGGGGTTAGTCAATGATCTACTTTCTTCAGGTGGGGGAAAGTATATGCATGGTGCAAGTGCACCCTGAGGCCTTTGTGTGTTGGAATAAATAAGACTAACTGGGAGATTCCTTCACAATGCATACTTGTGTTCATTTGACAGGGGGATTTAGACCATAATTAAAATGGGGTATGAGATTTAAAATCTCTGGGTTATAATATCTGAACAAAGGTATAAATTAAATAAGGTTTAATGTGATGACCTTAATGAACTGCTGGGAGAAACTGGGAGAACATAACCTGGATTTATTAATAATGTTGTGAATAATGCATGGCTTGTTGCATATATGTTGAATGAATGGTTGTATACTTGAAGTTATCTAGCAACTTTGCTGATGTGCCTAGTTTATAAACTGCTAGATTATGCAAGTGATAAAAGTTCATAAGATTTGTAAATTTGTATAGAATTTATTAATGTTCATACCAGTGTAAACTGACCCTTTTGGTTGCCTTGCAAACATCTGGGTGTCTCAAATAAATGGGGCAGCTCAATGATTTGCATGCAGGTAAGTAAAAGTGACATGATGGATGAAGGAGGCATTAGCTGCTAGTATAAATAAGAGAAACATTGCTTGTATTTGCAGATTGCTTGTAGTGAAAGACCTGATTATTATTAGTAATTAAAGTTAAATAGTGAGGATGTTTTTCTGGGTGTTTGGATTATGATATGTATCTAACTAAAACTGTGATGAATGAATTCTTATGGCAAGTAACTAGATGATGCTCTTATGAAATGTTTGGTTATCTTTTGGGGACTGTGAAAACTAATATATATATATATATATATATATATATATATATATATCATAGCTATATAACATGTATGCTTGTCAGTTCCCTGGTTCTTTTGTTTGAAACTGATTTGTGTTATAATAATGGCAATTAAGATTGGCAAGTGTAACAGATTCTTCAGAAAAACAAAATAAGCTTGTGAATCTTGAACAAGATAAATTATGCATGAACTGTAATGAACATTGGGTGGTGTATAATCTCTGAAAAAATGCATGACTTATATTTATGCAATTGATTTTAAAACAGAAAGAGTTTTAAAGAAATGGATTTGGAAACATTTTTGTTTTGTGACTAAAAACCTGGGGAAAACAAATTCTCATAAAAACTTTTATAAGATAAAAGCAAACTGGTGATAAGAAAGAATGTTTATGGAATTGATTTACATAGAAATATGGTCCTGAATATTGTAAGAATGGGATCATGACCAACCTAGATGGTTAAGTGTCAGATCCTTATAGCTTGGAATCACTTCTCTGCAATTTATGTTGTGCCAGTGTTTCCAACCCGAAGAAAGTAACTGAAAAACTCCAAGTTTTTGAAACATAAACTCGAAGCAAACCAGTATGCATTTTCAACCAATCTGAAAAATGCAGAGCAAATACAATTGTGCAACCTGAAATGAAAATGTGATTGTGAAAACAAATTTGTATGTTCATATTAACAATTATACTCCTTTCAGTTATATTTCTTAATACTTAAATATTGTATTATGTGTTAGTAATCATGTATAGGCAGAAAGAGTAGGAAATTAAATAATAAAAAAAAAAATTGCAAAGGTGCACTGTAGTTGCACCACCAAACCTATATTCTTAGATCATCCCATTCAAAAATAAAAGAAGCAAACATATCATCAAATATGTAGAGCTATTATAAGGTGAATTGTGAACTGATATAACTATATTGGTAACTCAGGATCTTGAAAAAAAAAAAATTGGGTTAAAAATAAAAGGGGTCACCACATATATCCAAATATACTCGTGCGTATAATGCACGTACAACATGTAAATAGTGTACATGGTTAATGTATAAAGTTCATAGGTGTTGGGATTTGTATTGCAATGGGAACATTTGTTCCGTTATACGTTTGTACGTGTTGGGATTTATACATGCCTTTGTTTATATGTTTATATATGCCTTTGGATTTTGCTATGATCTAGAAATGAACACCATCTTTCTTTTTATTTTATTCTATTTTGGGAATTTTTGATTGTGGAGCCTTGATGCTTGTGTCTAGATAATGAAAAGGATAGAGGAAAAAATGATAATAAGTTATTTATTTAAGTAGGCATTTAGGAAGAGGAAAAAATGGAGATATTTTTTCCTTCCTTTACTTATTCTTTAGTGCTCCATTTCAAATCTCACTTGAACACTCAAACCCTCCTCTTCTTGCACTCTAGGTTGTCCATGATTTAGACTATATGGGCCTTCAACGATTCCCAAATCCATTTAGCAATTAATATATTTAAATCAAATTTAAATACTTAACGATATCTTATATCGATACGTACATATATAAATTTTATATATGTATTTATTAATTACTAACGACACCCAAAAAATCAAATAAAATTTAATAATTAGTATTTCATAAATATTAATTAATTAAATCGTGTAGTATTTCAGAGTATTCATCACTACGGTTGTGCGACTTAAAGATGTCAATTCAATCAATGATTAATATAAGCAATGCAAATATTAGTGTTCACACAACACCTTAGCCAGTGATGTGATAGTTTAGCTAAATTTATCACTTACACGATTTTTTTGTAAAATCTAATTTTACTATTTTATGTGGTACTATGTAGTAACAATTATTTACAACAATTCTCTTAGTCAAAACTATATCGCTTAGAACTTATGGAATTTGGTTTTTCTAAAATTCTGATATTATCCCCATTCAACTCGGTTAATTCAAGCATAAAGTCCTTGTTTCAATAATAACAATTACTATTAACCATATTACTCTAGCTGGAGACCTTAACATTGGGTCGACTATATGTGACCATGATACTAACCTCATATAACCGAGGAGATGGATTCTCTGTTGTATAATGTTTCATTCCCAATGCTTCAACTCGTACCTAACTATAGTCATTCAACGAATGTCATGCCACGAACGAACTATAATCAAAGTGAAGTATCCATATTGAAGTTCAACAATATCTCAAGTTGAGAGAACTATACAATATGATCACTTTGAGATTCACTGTTTGATCTTAGTTATATTAGTCAATAAAAAAATCACTCAAGATTCATTCCATATTTATCCAATAACCATCGGTATGTAACCACTTGATTCCTCCAGCAACAATGAGTTACACACTGCCCAACTTTTGGAAAGCATTACATACTCTAGTCTTAAAAGATGTATTGATGTACTATTTCGAAACATCTTGACTAGGAACCTTCTATGGCAAGGAAGATCAAAAACATCAAAAATGACATCCGGTTAGTCACGAATTACCGTTGATACTAAAACTAACTCATCTTGTGGCATGTCTAAAGATATATGTAACTTGACATAACCGAATTCTTGCGATTGCAGTAAATCTCAAGGCTTCCCCTATTATAAGTACTAAACCGAACCACCTTTCTATCGTAATTTAGCACTGCTCCATACATTTCCGTCCATGATATTCTCAATATTAGACCAAATCCAGAGAATCCTAATAAAAAAGCACCACGGTCAAATTCGACACCCAAAATATATAATATCAAACCCTTACAGATTGTGGATAAATGAATTGATACTCCAACATGGTTCGAAACTCATCTACTACTCTACCCAAAATAAATGAGGGTGATTCTTCGATGTCAAATACAGTACGAATAGATAAATCAAAATGAGCTAACATGCCTCCTTTGACGACCATCTTTCCCTGATTCGTAACTTGAGCGACACTCAAGCCAGGAATAACATCAAGTGCATATGCCAGAATTACTTGGGTGGAAGTTTTAGGTGCATTCAAACATTCCTTCCTCATGTGCTTAAATTGATTGCACTTATATCATTTAATCTTTGCAATACTCATCCTGCAATCCCTTGCCAAATGCCTCTTGCCTTAGTACTTTTTATACTTAAACTTTGATTTCTTCACTTTTCCTTAAGCTCTCATTCCACCTCTATGGTGATCTTGTTGAACTGGCTTCCCTTGTGCCTTCTTAGGTTCTTTCTTCCCAATTAAGTTCAGTAATGACATCTCAATGAAACTCTCAAAAGTAGCTCTAGTAGGTACATGACTCAAAGCAATATCTCTCAAAGTTGGACTAAATCCCTTAGCAAACATTGTCGCCTTTTTTACTAGTGTATTGATAAGATCTAAGTCATACTTCGCCGGTTAATTAAACTCATTCACATACTTCTGACACTGTGGTCACCTTGCTCCAAATCAATGATCTTCTCTAGCTCTACTCTCACCTTGCCTCGTAAATAAACTTAGCCTAAATGTGCCTCTTAAAATCAATCTAATAAATCCCAGTCTCATTTGTCTTAGCAATACCAATTTCCCACCAGTTTAAGGCTTCTCCTTGTAAGTGCCGTAAGGTAATTATCTTTTTATTGCATCCTTTACACTAATCATAGCAAAAATCCAATCACAGTTCCTCTATCATGCCCGTGTCTCAACAAATGATTCAGTCCTAAAATAATTCTTTGCACCAAAACTTTTGAAATTCTAACATAGCTTTGGATAATCCAAAGCAGGCTGCCAAATGTCTTGGTGCTGAAGCTCTTTTATTGGGTTGAGTTCAGTCTGACCGCTTGCTCGAAGATACCGTGGAACCATATAGGAATGTTCACACCCAAAACCTCAGCTGCCTCACCAGAACTATTTCTAGTTTGATTGCTCATTATCACTTATATATAAATGGAAATTATTAGCAACTTTCCTCAAATAGTGTTAAGCATTACTAGAATATGAGGGTATGTTTACGTTATGCTTATATATTATATATATAATTATTTTAAAAATATACAAGTACGTTTTCTCAATATGTGCCTAATCCCTAAGGAATCCTGAATCTAAGCTCTAATACCAACTGTGACAACCCGCAATTTTGGACACACCGACTCAAAGGCTAAAGTAGGTTTTTAAATAGTGTCATTGCCAAGAAGTACGAGTCGTTAAGGTTTTTGAACGTTACAGATATAGTGACAATTATAAATTTAATGCATTTTGCACTTTTAGATATCACAACGAAAGGAAATAAAATATAAATGCTGAATATAAGCAAATCAAATGATAGTCTCAACATAATGTAGTCCATATAATGGTGTCTCCAAGTTACAATATAAACTCTAACTAATAGAATAATATAATATAAAGTGCATTGAGAATAAGTATAAGTAATGTAACTATGGGCGCCTAGTCTCCTCCTTCATGCACTGTGTCCTTGCCAAATCATCTAATGGCCTATCCTCTTGTAGTGGGTATAAAAGGGAAAGAAATGGAGTGGACCAAATAAAGTTTGGCAATTGATTGTACAACTGGTATATGGTGTTCACAAGTAATTAACTTCATCTATAATCTACACTAATTGAGGTTTCTATTTGTGTTTGTGTATTACATATAAACAATGGTTTATTTTACAAATCATGGGTATAATTCTTATTACACCTACATCAACAAAATCATATAATGGTAACCAACTGAAGGTTGAACAACCAACAACCAATATCTCTAGTTTAATTCCCAGTATATAGTCCTAATAAATAACCTCCTGACCAACATCGAGTTAACATTCTCAATAGCGAACCACATAAATCACATATATATAGTCAGTGGATATCGTAATGCCTGGGATCGTGCTGAGTATTTATCCTCGACAAACTAGCACTTACTGAAGCATTTGTGTCTATTTCTTAATGGTAAACGAGTCATATGCTCATTATCATTTAACCTGAAGCTAAAGAAATCTCCTATAATGACTTCCCTGTAGGTTCAGCCACTTCTTAGCCATATAACCCTACTGTTGCAAATGTCTCTATCTTCCTTCCCCACTGTCCAACATGTTATCAAGTGACCAGGTGTGCCCCAATAACAATAAAGAGCTTCTAGTTGCGCTATAGTTGCACATGTTGTTGAGTTCCATGCTTTGTCGACCGTGAACTGTGGACTAAGGCACATCATCTAGTGTACAACTGATACTGCATGTTGCACGCCCCATGAGGCTACATGAACTCCCCAAAATCGAGAAAGTAGGAACAAGTTTCATCATTCACCTTGCTTGGTCTACGCTAGGTCCATGTTTAACTTAGGCTTGCTGAAACAATTTAGATGTCTGGTTAAATTTCAGACATCCGACTCTCTTATATAAAAATTCTTCTACAGGTATTCAAATATCAAGTTTATTTCTCAAGCGTTTGACTTTGATTCCATATGTCCGAAAAGTCAGATGCCTAAGAAAAGCATTCAGACATCTAAATCAGGCCATTTTAAACTATTTTCTTTCAGTTTTGGATTGTTTGAAATTCAAACGTTTAGAAATGAATTTAGATAAAATGAATTCAGACATCTGGTTATAGTTTCAGATGTATGTTATGACTTTTCCAGAATTGATAATTTGTTTGTTTAATTTATTTTCGTTTGTCTTCTTTGCGGGTTCGAGATGGTCTTAATGGTCATTTTTAACTCTATTTGTGTATGATATCTATTATTGTTTGCACAAATTCAGCTATTTAATTTCATCGATTATATATATAACTTTTCAATAAACTACATGTTTGTCTTCAAACAAAAATCTATGTATGCTACAATCTATATATCAATTCATGGTAAGAAAAGGGAATATTCGACTACTTCCATAATCCAAGTCAATTCAAACTTTATCAAATAAAGACTTGCCCCTATAGAATTTAGAATGAATTACACTAGTAAATCTTTTCCCTTTCTCTATAATTATTTATATTAGATTACAACATATAGTTTTTCCATCATTTCCTGCTGAAATCATTAATCAAATAAATTCTAGGTTGATATTACTATTCTAAATTCAAAACTATATTTTTATTTAGATAGAGTATAAATAAATTTAATTACTTATTAATCATCATAACATTTTAATCAATTCACTCACTTCAAAGGAATTCCTATTCTAGATTGACTTGAGTCCACTACTTGTTTGTTGATTCCTTCCTTCCTCTTTTGATCATCTTCGACTCTTCGATTCTTTGCTTCTCTCTCTTATTTGATTTAATTTTTATTTCGTTTCAATTTCAAAAAGTGAAGAGATTTAAAAAATCTAAGTTTTTGAGAAGGAAGAATAAGAAAACGAACAAGAAATGAGGAGGCGGTGGCTAGGTTTTAAGACAAAGAGAAGTGAGGGTTGAGGCCATATTTATAGCTGAAAACTAGGTTATCTGGTTTAAACCTGAGATGAATAATTACGTAAATGTCATTGGTTATAGTTTTCGCTAATTTTGACCCATTTTGTCTAATTTAATTAGTTATATGTGTTTTACAACTGTAAACGACGTTTGGGATGCAAGAATAGCTGTCGTGGCCTAATTCCACCATTTTTGAAAATTAACTATTTTTCTCTTTTATATAAAATCACATTTTTACTTTTATTAATATTTTAATTTATTATGAAAATTTCCGAGTTGTTACATTCTTTCCTTTAAAAGGATTTTGCCCTTGAAATACCCAAGGATTGAAAATTACAACTCGTTTATAAGAAAAAAAATATCTACTCAACCGTTAAATACTTCCAACCATTGTCCATATCTTTAATTTCTTATGTGCATGTCGTATAGTTATGGAATGCATATATACATATAAGTAGCATAAAATTGGACAGTCTCTTGAACTAGTCAACCTCCTGAAATTCCAGTGCTTATGTCATGTATCCAAAATGTATGTAACATCCTATACTTGCAAATTTATATGCATGAGAAACCATTCAATACATATGCATAAATGCAGCAACCATCATGCATATAGCTGATAGAATCAAATGGATATGTGATGTGTGTTGTAGGCAACCATGAATATATCAACCATATATGTAGTGATAACTAGTAAAATACTTCCATTAGCAACCACTGCCCAAAACATATTCTAATGACACGTTCACAACCATGCCTACCATCCAATCACTCTTACATATGGAATATTCTAAGCTAAATACTAAGTGTATTAGTGATTTTACTACCTTAAATGTAAAGGTATCAAAAAAGAGCTCTGGATAGGTAGCTCTTCTTCGACTTCCATGTACTCTCAATTGGATCGTATCCTTATTGAACTGTAACTAGTTTAATTACTTTGTTGTGGAGTCATTTTGTCCCATGCTCAACAACGTGAGTAGGCACACGATGAACAATTGACTCTCTCAACTTCAACTTCTTCTAACTGAATTGACTAAGCCATAGTAGCTGATTTATGTAGACACTTCCGTAAGTGTGAAATGTTGAAGACATTGTGAACTTCGGCCAACTGTTCAGAAAGCTCCACTCAATAAGCTAACTTTCATACTCTCTCGATGAGCAGAAAAGTCCCTATAAACCTCAATGCTAACTTTTCCGAACTACCAAACCTCAAACATGCCTAAGTGGTGAGTGCTTTAAAAAGACCATGCCGTCTACTATAAATCCAACTCCGCGCATCTCCTACAACATAAGATTTTGGCCTATACCATGTAGTCTTCATCCTTCTACAAATCAAATCTACTATTTCTGAGGTCTCTCTAATCGTATCTAGTCCAAGAATGATTCTATTTGCAGTATCCCACCAATAAGTTTGAGGTCAACACGGCCTCCCGTACAACGCCTTAAATGGTGTCATCCCAATACTTGTCTGATAGCTATTATTATATGCAAACTTTACTAACAATAAGTGATCTTCCTTAGAATCTCCAAAGTCCAAGGTACACATTCCTAGCAAATCCTCCAATGCCCTAGTCACCATTTCAATCTGTCCGTCTGTTTGTTGGTGATAATCGGTATTTAAATTTAGTTCAATGCCTAAGGCTTCCTGAAAACTCCCCCAAAATTCACTGGTGGAAAGTGGATCTCGGTTATTGACAATGCTATAAGGAACTCCATGCAACTAAACTATTTATCTAACGTATAAGGTTGCCAAAGATGCATCTATTTTTGTACTCCTAAGTGGAATAAAATAAATGTATTTGGTCAGTTGATCGACTAGACCCAAGTACACTCGTTCCCCCTTCTACTCCTAGGTAGCTTATGAACAATGTCCATAGAGATACTCTCCTATTTCCACTGCGGAACATATAATGGTTGTAATAATCCATCGTGCTTCTTCCACTCTGCCTTTATCCTTTGACAAATCACATATTTGGAAACAAATATATTATATATCTCTTAATACTAGGCTAGTTAAATACTCTCTTCATATTATGATATATTTTTCCACCATCGGGATGATGGTCATCCTAGAACGATGAGACTCTACCAGTACTATGTCTACCAACTCCTTAAAAAGAGGAACAAACAACTAACCATATCTCTATAACCATCCTTTTGAACCAATAGAATATCAATCCACATAACTCGAATTCTCCCTCTTTATTCAACTTCTCAAAAATATCCAATAGCTCCTTATCTTGCTTCTGACATGAACCAGTACTGTCCATATGTGAAGGTTGGACATATAAAGCCACCAAATATCCTGGTGTAATGTCCGATGAAGGTCAAAAATCAAATGTGGAAATGAACTCCATATTTTTTCATCCTAAAAACATAGGGTTCAACATAGCATGGTTTCAACTCAAGGCATTGGCTATAACTTTGCCCTTGCGTGGAGTGTATGAGATACTAAAATCATACGACTCTAAGAATTTCATCCATCTCCATTGCCTCAAATTCAAATCTTTCTAGAAGAATAAATATTTGAGAGACTTATGATCCGTGAATAGGTCAAATCGCCCCTTAAAAGATAATGCCTCAATGATTTCAGGGCAAAGACAATGGCTACTGGTTGAAAACCAAGGGTTGGGTAGTTTCTCACGTGTAAATTCAGTTGTTGACTAGCATGACAAACAACTCAACCCTCCTATGTAATCACTGCGCCCAATCATGTACCATAAGCATCGATATATACTGCAAATGCCATTTAAAACATCCGAGAGAAAAAAACAGGTGCATTAATCAACAACTCTTCATCTGAATAAAAGCATCTTCACATTTTGAGTTCCATGAGAAAACTAAATTCTTTTTGGCAAGGTGTGTCAAGTCGTAGAAATTTTAGGGAAGTCCTTTATGAAGTTCCTTTATTAGCTAGTGAAATCAAGAAAACTTCTCAGCTCCGTGGCATTCTTCGATATGTGCCAATCCTATACTGTAGCTACTTTATTAAGATTAATTGATAATCCATGCTCGGAGACAACATGTATGTACCTTGAATTTGTTTAAATACATATGGTTATCTTACCTCGTTTAGTCAATATATTAATAGTACTTCACACAACATCTATAACTTGAGTTTGGTCAACAAGTAGAGAGTATGTAAGTAATTTAACAATATATAAATTGTAGAGAACAACATTTATATTGGAGATTCATAATCTTTAATATATTTATTTAACTGATATCGATATATAGAATAATGTATTTCTTATGAAATACCCTCGTTATTCAAGTATCACACATCTAAATCATGGTATACATGCTATGAGTATGTATTTATTCGTTGAATCTAGTATGGTTTCTTATAGTTTAACTTTATTAAATTAAATCATATTTTATTTATTTTTATTTTTATTTGATTAATAAAATCAGATTTAATTAATTGTTTAATTAACACATTAATTAATTTAACTTTTATTCATTCTAAATATTTTAAAAACGAATATTGACTGTAACATTTATAGTAATTATATATATATATATATATTATTATGCATGTACTTACATATTAATTAACATTTAATTAATTTAGTTAATTAAAACAAATTTAATTAATTTTTTTTATTAATTTCTAAAAAATTAATATTATTTATCTTAAACATTTTAAAATAAATACACATATATCATTTTAGATTAATTAACCATTAACTAATTATTAATTTAATAAATATATATTTAAAATAAAATTTTGAAATAAATTTATTAATTTTCAAAAACAATCTTTGAAATTATTTTATAACGTTTATAAAATTTCATATATATTTTAAGCTAAACTTTCAAATTGAAAATATTATTTAAAACATATTTTGAAAATTAGCCTTAAGGCCTTGGGCCATTGTATTCCGGATAACCTTTGGGATGAACTCGAGTCAGGCCAATAACTAGGTACGATAGAGTATCCAACCTCAAACACTAAATTTCTAGACCCTACTAGATGGATAGGCATGAACAAGTTATTCCTAATATTACTAATTTAAACTACATAGGATATTCTGCTCTGATACATTAAAGGAATCGAGTCGGGTCGTAGTAGGCTAAACTATGTGAATTTCAATTTTTATCATTTTGGACCGTGTTAGGCCTATGAAGCCTAATCATATTTAGATCCAATCTAAAATGTTATTTATTTTATTTATTGATTTAATCGAATGGTGAATTTAATTTTAATTTGGATTTAAATTCGAGTATATCAAAATATACTCGTGTGTATAGTGCACGTGCAATATGTAAATAGTGTACATGGTTAAGGTGTATGCTTATAAGCGTTGAGATTTACACTATAACTGATACATTTGTTCTTTTATATATACGTTTGTTGTCTACTGTTTTATTTTGATACATATACATAGATATACATATATACATACATAGATATACATACATACATATACATACATACATACATACATACATACATACATATATATAACCGTATATCTCTAATTAAAATTGGTTTTGACTAATTAAAAATATTTTAAATTATTATCTTAAAATCTATTATTGATTTAAAATTGAAGATTAGATTCATATTTAAACAAAATCATCTGTTAATAAATTGTAAACAAATATTAAATAATATATATATATATAATCTTAAAAATATTTTATTAAAACATGGACATGTATATAATTATTTTAATTTTTTAAGATTATATTCATTTATGTAAAATTTATTGAACATGTTATGAAATTGTTTTAGTTAACTAAAAATAGTTTTATATCCAAAAATTTATTATTGACATATTTAATAAATTATGCTGAAAATATATATGTTATAATGATGTTGTTTTGTTTTTCTATTACTAAATTAATTTGAGTACATATATTGATTCGAACAACATGAGTACATATAAATTCGTTATAAAATGTATGGGATCTAATCTACAAAATCAACATAATGTATAGAAATGATGATGACATTTAGATATTACTTTAAAAGGTTGCTAGTGATTTGCACTGTAAATGAATGAATGACTCCGAGATCGAATTGGATCAGCTTCCAGATTTTGCTCTGATCTAGAAATTAACACCAACTTTCTTTGAATTTGATTTTGTTTTGAGAATTTTTGGTTGTGGTCCATAATGCTTGCAACTAGATAATAAATGGGATGGAGATAAAAATGATGAAAGTGACATATTTATGTAGGCATTTAAGAAGAGGAAAAAGTGGAGATATTTTCTCTTTCCTTTACTCATTCTTTTGTTTAACACTTCAAATTTCATTTGAACATTCAAACCCTCCTCATTTCGCACCCTAGGTTGGCCATGATTAAGGCTATATAGTCCTTCAACAATTCCTAAGCCCATTTAGTAGTTAATCGATTTAAACCAAATTTAAGTATTTATCGGTATCGTATATCAATACGTATATATATATCATTTTTACGTACACTCATTATTAAATATTATTGGCACCCGAAAAATCAAATAAAATTTAATAATTAATATTAATGTTTTGCAAATATTAATTAATTTTATTAATTTACAATAAATATAAATTAATTGAATCATGCGGTATTCGGAGTATTTACCCTTACGGTTGTGCGACTCAAAGTTGTAAATTTTATTGGCAATTAATATCAAATAATTTGAATATTAACTTTCATACGTCACATTAGTTAGTGGTATGATAGCTTGGTCAAATTTATCGTTTACATATCTTTACAGTAACATCCAGTTATGTTATTTTTAAGTGATAGCTGGTAGTAATGATTATTTACATCAATTTTCTTCATTTAAACTATCACTTTAGAAATTATGGAATTTTGTTTTGATTAAATTCTGATATCGTCCCCCTCCAACTTGGTTAGTCTAAACATAAAGTACTTGATTCAATAATAACAATTACTATTAACCGTACTGTTATGGCTAGAACTTTGACTTTGAATTAATCATAGTTGACCGTGATATTAATTGCATTTAAGTGAGGAGACAAATTCTCTTTTGAATACTGTTTCGATCCCAATACATCAACTCGGACCAATTATAGTCATTCGATGGATGCCATATCACAATCTAATTATAATCAAAGTGGAGTATCCACATTGACATTCAACCATATCTCAAGTCGAGAGAACTAATCAATATCGTTACTTCAAGATTTTATATTTCACCTTTTACATTAATAAACAAAAAACTCTCGAGTGAATCATTCCATGATTATCCAATAACTACCAATAGTAACTCTTTGGTGCTTCCAGCAGCCATGAGTAATGCCCAACGTTTCAAGAGTGATACATGCTCCGGTCCCAAAGGATGTAGCGATGTCCATCTTGAAATATTTAGACTAGGAATATTAAAAATAACAAGTTATTTTAATGTGATAAATTTCTCATGATTACAACACATTATAATTATTATCACATAAAATAACATTTAAGGATTTTTTATTTAATATAATTAAATTAAATAATTAATCAGCATAACAAAATACAACAAGTAACAATAGAAAGAAAAGCACATTTTATTTCGAATGAGATTTTATTATAGAGTTAATAATTTACAATGAATTATAGAATTACCCCTAGGACATACCCTTGAATCTATTGGTAAAACTAATAAGAAATCTATATTAAATAATATATAAATATCAATTTTCAAAATAATATTTTATTTTGAAAATAATGGAAAAGGTATTTAGTTTATATATGCTATATGTTTAAATAAATATGTATAAATAAATAGGTACACACAAACACATACATACATTTACACACATACACACAGATATATATATATATATATATATATATATAATTTATTTACTTAAGAAAATATGATGTATAAAATATAAATTTTTTAAAATGAATATATGCATATATGTGTGTTTATAAAATCAAAAATATTTTTAATTAAATATATACACATACATACATACATATATCATTAGTTATTTTAGTTGCTAAAAATAATTATGAGTATTTACATATATCAAAACATAATTTAAATATATAATTTTTTTATGTTAAATATACATGTGTGTGTTTATATATATATACACACACATGTTTATGTATGTATGTATATTTTAAATATATAAATAATTTCCAAGGACTACACGCTCAAATGGAAAGTAGTATGACATTTTAGGTTAGGGTTCTAAAGGCCATTGGTTCGAACCCCAAAACATCAAAGTGAGTGCTCTGCTTGAATAAAGCACCTTTCTTTTTGTCAAAAATAAAATTACGAATATATAAATAGCTAAATTAATTCAATTTTATTTATTTATTTAAAATATGGTCGAGACATATTTAATTATTGTCATGATGATGAACATGTTTACGAGTATATGTGTGCATATAATTATATCAAGAATAAATTAGATCGAAGAGTAACACCTTTCGCTGAAGTAGATCATGCTAAGAGTTAGTATGTTGGCCAAGCAGTTCTTCCTATTGTAGCACCATAATCTACTCCTTCCTTATTGATTTGCATGATCAAGAGAAGATAACACAAACAGAAAGGGATTCAACTATGGTATAAAGGAGATGAGAGATGAAATCATGTTTTATTTTATACGGAGGATCCGCTATTTATCGCCATCTGAACTCACAAAAATCTCCTTGTTTTTCTCTAGATCTTGAATCAAAATCATGGCCTTTCTTTCTTCAGATTAGGAATGGCCCTAGGGGGATATATTCCCTTTTCAAACACTCCTTTGATCCTCAGTTCAATTCCATTTTAATTAATTAATTCTAGCTTATTTAGCGAAAGAACCATTATATTTTTTTTTTACATTATTCTGCCCAATTTTGGGCTCTATGTAAATAACTAATATATTAAAAATATTATTCTAACTTTTTTATTAATTAATAGCGTTTATAGATTAATTTATCCTTGGTTGAATTCGGAAGAATTGAAAATAGTTGTGTTGATTCTTTAGTGTGAACTCGATTTACAGTCAATATTTAAACAATTTAAACATAAAAGCTTGTACGAACTTTGTTAAAGTACATTATAAGGTCAAGGTCAATGATTATAGTTCATTTAGCAGAAAACGTATTTCTGATCTAACATAAGCTCACCTAGTAATGACCTTTTGCATACGTATTCTTTTCGCCATCACCGTGTCATTTAAATATCTAGAGTTTGGTCTAGTCAAAAACTTTATTAATATACTTATTATTTGCGTAGGTCAATTCTAAAATCTTTAGTTCAATCCAATAGAATATATAGATTAACCGTTTTGCTCTGAGCAAAGACTTTGACTTTAATTTGACTTACCAACAAAGGTGATACTTACCAACAAAGGTGATACTTTAATATGACTTTAATTTGACTTTATGGATTGTCATATTTGATATTAGAGCTTAGGTTTAGCTATTCCTTGAGCTTAGTTAGGTGGATATTAGGTTATAATGGTTTGCATATCGAGTTGAGTGTTCTGATTATACGTTTGTATGTTATTTGTTTAACCACCATTACTTCACCCCTAAAATGATGTTTATTTATGATAACCTTTGTTTGGTAGATAAATAAAGTAGGAATGAGGTGGGATGAATAATTATAAGAGGGGTTAAGTGTTGGTTATACACCGAGTAACACAAAACTGATGTTAAATTAAAACTGAAACCCGACCTTAATAAAATGGAATCATTTTTAATTTTTAATAATGAAAAATTAAATTTATCGAAAAATTATAAAATATAAACCATTGATTTATAATTTATTGTATTAAAGAGGAACAGATGGTTTTTCTCAGGCATGGAAGTGATTTGATGAACTTTTTAATGAGAATAAAATATTTAATCTAAAAATAAAATATTTTTATGAAGGTATTTTAGAAAGGGAATGCGAACATAGTAGAAATATTTTATTTGAAAGTACTTTTAACATAAGTGTTTTAATAAAGTATTGAATGTTGAATTCGGTCTTTAGAGAACATTTTTGTGTGATTTGTTTTAATTGTTTCTAAGACATCCTTTGGAAAATGTTTCTGCAATGATATTATGTTTTAAACATGCTTTATTAGAGGTGGAAAATTTTATGTATGAAAAGAGAAACATTGTTGATAAATACTTCATATGAAAATATTTTATGGAAGGATTTCGGTTTAAAATATTTATTTTGGCAGAAATATGTTAATAGGAACAATTTTGCTAAAATTCTTTTTAATTTTAGAACGTCCTTTGAAAAAGGTAGTTATGACTTAGAATACTTTGCAAAAATGTTTGTTTAGTGATATTCTGGAAAGAAATATTTTTATTGAAGAATGTTTAAAATATATACTAAATGTTTTGAGGAGTATTATTTAATAAGATGTTCTGAGGAAGAGAAACTATTTTAACAATAGTATAGAATTAAAATGTTTTTGTCAAAAGTACCTTGTTGGAGAATGGTTAGTGAAAATTATTATTTTAAAAAGAAAAGAATATTTTGCTAGAACATTCTTTACAAAATATATTATATGATTTAAAGAAGATTCATTACAACAAAGTTATTTTCACGAAAAGGTATTATATTTTGAAGAACTATTTTCCCAAAAATAGTACTTGAAGATAATACGATAGAAATATTTTTATTTGAAATTTTATTAGTGCAAATGTTTCAAAATAGTTTAATGGAAGTATTTTTACTTCAGAGGCATCCTTTGGAGTTAAGAATGCGACAAAGTATTTTTTTGAAAGAAAAGGATTATGTTTAATTTCAGAAAACATCCTTTTCAGTAACTAATTTTGGTTGTAAGGAATTTTACCTAATGGGCATTGTTTGAAAAACACAGTTTTGAAAAGAAAACATTTTTCGGGTAAAGAGTTTTGGTCGAAATGGACCTAATATGAAAATTGTTTATTTAAGAATATATTTGAAGATATATTATTAAAGAAATGATGTATATAAAATATCCAGCTTTACAATAACTTAAAGAAAAATATTTTACTAAGAAGACGATGATTTAATTTGAAGGACAAATGGTTGAAATGCTAAAATAATTTATAGAATGATAAATTTTTGAGGTGTTTGTTAAAAATGTATTTTATTAAAAGTTTTAGTTGGAAAATTTAACCGAGGACTATAAAACTAGATTTTGCAACATGGGATGTAAGATGATGAAGTAGAATGAGTTTTGAGTCTACCTGACACCCATTATGATGTTATCACCTTATGAATGTTATTTGCGACTTTCCCTTAAAAGTTGTGTGAATGTCTAGTTATTCCCTTCTATAGAGGAGGTTGGGAAATGATGTAGGGACCGTCCATTTTGATTTGTGGAATGGTGACCTTTTACTTGTAATTGCTTACTTTTATTGAATTCTTTATATTATTTATGATTATGAAAATGTATTGCTTATTTGTCTATGTCTACACAATACTTTATGACATGCTTGTTCGAATTGGCTTCTGTTACTTACATTATACTGTTGACTTTTTTCTTACTATGGTTAGTTGAATTGTTTGTTTGTTGGTTGTAGCTCATTTGTTTGACCGGTTGTTATCCATTTGATTGTGTACTTGTTCACTTGGTTGTTGTTGATTGTGTGTTTACTATAATTAATTTTTTTGCTTGTTGTTTGCTTGTTATATATGATAATTGTATGATGATGTAGTTAACCAATATCCATTTCTAGTAAGAGGAATATTAGAGAAACTAGTAAGAGGTTAAGGGACATTTTAGACTTAGTCATAGTGGAATGACATAATTTTCTAAGCCAAGGAAGACTGGATATTGGAATTGACTAAGAGATGTGAAGATGTACCATAAAGATGGATAATAGTGATTGGAATATTTTGACGACTAAAGACTTGATGGGAACCATCGAGGAATCAAGGATAGGCAAGAGGTTCAATATATAGAGTTTTTAAATTTGTGTTCAGAAACCTATTTTTATTCAAATGATAATTGGCCTCCATAAATATTTCAAAAACAAAGAGTCTCTATTTTGAGAAACTTCTTACGATGTAATATAAAACAGTGATTTCTCAGAATTATTTTGAAATTGTTTAAAGTGGAAAATATGAGTCAGCGAAATAGGGATCTTAAGAATAAATTAACACTAGAGGAGTGGCGAATAGTGTTTAATGGATTATATGAAAAGTTTTCAAATTCTTTAAGGTTCTACTTGGAATGGTGTAATTAATGATCACAGAAGCAATCATAGAATCAAAGTATAGATAAAAGTAAATGCAGTAAAAGTAAAATGGAAAGAACACGCCAGAATTTTATACTGGTTTGGAGATACCCTACATCTATTCCCACACAATTCCTTGTACGGATTTCTTTTCAAATAGTAAATGCAAATACAATCTCGATTTTAAGGCCACTAGATACCCTCCAGAATCCCGATCGCTAGGTAGAATCACTTTATTTCTAGGCTATAAGCATACCTACTAGATTTACAGGCTACTAAGCACATCCAATTGATTTTACGCACTACACACACCCACTTGGATTTCAAGGATACCAAACACAGTAAAAGTATAAGAGTATGATTTGATAGAGTTTACAGACTCAAATCTTCGATCTTGATTACAATTGATCCTATAACTCTTAAATTGCTTTGACCTTGGTTTGAGTTGAGAGAGATGAGAAAAATCAAAGAGTAGATAAAGGAGAATCAAACTAGTAATTACTGAATTTGATTCTGGTTGAATTTTGGTAGAGTTTGGGTAAAAATTGATTTAGAAATCAAGAGAGTGAAAAGTGGAGAGAAAAATAAGAAAGTAATTATTAAAAATTCGTTTGGAAGTCTGGTGAATATAGGGAAGCGACGATCATGTCCATTCGCGAAGAGATACGACGAAAAGACAATTCTATTCAAATTTGAATTTTGAAAAGTACGGCCGCTATATCGACATACATAGACAGGATATGTCGACATATCCCTTTCTATTTTGAAAAACACTTTAAAAAATATTATTATGAAAATCCGCTGCTTTGTAACATAATTTGATACTTTGTAGAATCCTATAAAAAAAGTTTATACACATTTTAATCAAAATAAAACTAAATAAAACTTTATAAAATAATTTTGAATGATTTAATAAGCATATTCAATAATATATATATAAATCAATATAATTATACTTTATTAAAGTATAAACAAAAATTCAATATATATATATATATATATATATGTATATATGTATATAAACTTAAAAACACTAAAATAATATCTTTATAAGTATAAGAGATTGAAAATCATTTTAGGAAATATTTTGAAAAGATTGTTTTAAAAAAGGATATTTGACAAATAATTTAAAACAAAAGTAGAGAAGGCGAGAGAGATCGGGAAAATGCTATCAAGGTTTTAACATAAATTCCAAGACTCTATAAATAATCTGAAATATCTTGAAATGTTAAACTCTTTAATACTCATAAGTCTTCAATTATCTTTACCTCGATTCTAATCTTGATAATGTCCAGTCTTCTTAATCAACACATGTCTAATATCCTGCACTGTATACTATATATCTTGATAAAACATCAGTATCTATATCTATATTTTATATAATGCCCTATATTTGTTATCATCCAAACCAACACCTAAGGTACTAACAGAAAATATATCTAGAAACTAATTTATAAATCAATAGTCATATTCTTAGAACGAAAATAATTTTTTTTTGAAAGAAGATGGAATCTTTGATCTGAAATTGAAAATGTTTTGATAAATATTTTGCTTTTGAAAAGTATCGGAATTCTCCTTGCTAGCAGTTCCCTTTTGGTATTTTTGCTGTGTTATTCCAATCATGATATGGACAAATCAATTATAGAGGATTGGAACATGGTGATTTTATTACTTACGAAGGATGTTTAGAAGAGCTCTGATGACGACGACCCGACAATAAGAGTTGTGATAATGATCCATGAGGACGAGTTCGAGGAGGGGAGCTCGTGGGTAGGATGATGAAGTGTTCTATTATTGGATGTGTGCTATTGGATCTAGTGTAACAAAAGGCTTTGATAAATGCTTAAAAAGAAGGGGTATGTAGGGACGCACACCTGGATTATGCGGATTTAGAATCCTTATATGGATGGATTACCATAGACCTTAAGCTGATGGTCTAGTTCCTAGCTGTCTAAGTGGTAAGGATTCAGGCAATCATGTCATTGCGATGCTCTTATAAGGATAAGTATTCTCTAACCTTCCGAGGATGGTCATTTGTGTCACCATTCCAAAGAAAAACACCCTTAGGATGATGGGTATTCATTAACCATTGACCATATAGGGATGATCAGTTGGAAGAGACCTTAGGACGTAGGTCCAAAGATCGAGAATTTATTCTGCTGCAGCATGAGTAGATGATCATATTATTTTGAGGATGTATTCATGACTTGTTGCATATTATTCTAAGGAGGTATCCATGAGTGTGCTCATAAATTATTTTGGAAAGTGTTAAAATGACATGGTACATGTAACAACCCGCATATTTAACGATTTTATATTTAAATGTTTGATTTAAATATAGCGTCGTTATTCGGATTTTGGGGTCCGAAATGTTACTTTCTGCAAATGGCCGAATTGGAACTCGAAACTACCTCCATTGGTTCCAAATTGGCGTTTGCGATCTTTTTAAGTATAATCTTTGATATATTTGGAGTAAGTTGAAATTTGACCCTTTTTCTACTTGGGCTTGAGTTTGGGTTGGCTAGCTAACTCACTTAACCTTCTACTTCAGCCCCTTCCCCTCATCTCTCTTCATTTCATTTTATTTCTTAAGCTAAAAACTGAAATGGGGGAAAGGAAAGAGAAATAGAAATTAGCAAGCCCTAGTTTCTCCTTTGTAACTTGATTCTTGCTCCAAAATCAAAGAGAATACATTGGTAAGTTCATCTCCACCTTCTCCATCTTTTCTCCTCTTCAATTTCAGTAATTTCCTAACCCTAACTTAGGAAGTACTTGCTTTGATTCTAGATTGAAGTTTTGTAGTGTTGAAGTGGAGTGTAGTTGGTTGATTCCTTGCAATTGTGATTCTTCATCTTCTTTGTTTTGTGTACAAAGGTGAGTTTTGAACTCACATCTACTTCTCTTGATTTCATTGATGTTGGGTATGAATTCCTAACACCTTGTTCATATGCACTTGCATTTGGTTTGGGTTGAATTGGGGAATATTCCAATTTTTAGTGTTTTGGGTTCAAATCTTTGAAATCCTAACTTTGATGTTTTGATCATGTTTTGGTGATGCATCGAGGAACATATAGGGCCGGGTTGTCGATTGGCATAAGCCCTTAGAGCCAATGTTCGTCCGATTGCATTTTGGAAGAGTTTGCTCTTCATTTGAATAAGGCTGAAAAACAGCCCAGGCGTGATTCAGTCGACTGAAAACTCTGTTCAGTCGACTGAACCTGAAACCCGAAAGTTTCCAGGCATGATTCATTCGACTGAAAACTCTATTCAGTCGACTGAACCTGGAAACAGAAAGTTTCCTAAACCTGGAAAATTTCCAGGTATAGGGTCAGTCGACTGAAAACTCTGTTCAGTCGACTGAACCTGCTGTTTCCGCCCACTTTGCCTTTTGGGATTGAATTTCCAATTTGAATCGATTCATGATGATCCTATGTATGATTATCAATTGTTTTGAATTTGATTGTTCCTTTTAATTTTAATCCATGGGTTTTTATAAAATAATCTCTCGAATCGCATTTAAAAGTTCGTTTCTCTAATTTATAAATTCTATTTAAAACACACACTTTCGCACTTCGAACGAAGTGGAAGGGTGATTAAATGGTTGGGAAAAACACGGACCATGAATCTGTGCGTTTATCTTTCCAATTAATCCTCGACCTATTCGATTGATTGTTTTGACCTTCGGGTTTGGTTTATCGATGATATAAGGTAAACTTTGTAATGCTTTGAGTGTGAAAGGGACTGACGGATAGTAAACCGTTTAGTGCGAACAAGTTGTTATGGGACATACGTTAACACTTTTCGGATTCCTTTTCGAGAGTTGTGACACATTCCGCCAGTTAGTGGTGTCCAGTACTAGGTCTTCGACCTTCACCACTACGGTTTGTTGCCTCTGGGATAGTGTCTTCGGACTGTCTCCCTAGGTTTGTTGCCTTCGGGTATGTTGCCTTCGGGTGTGTGCCTTCGGGTTTGTTGCCCTATATAGTTTTGCTTTGATGTTGGCCTTATGTGCCGCATGGGTGATACTTGGGTTTGGAGTCTTCGGGCTCATGGATCCTTGTTTGTACAGTACTGAGCTCGAGCAAATTTTATGATGTTTCATTGATATGTATATTCCCTTGGTATCGCCCTTCGGTGTTGGTCTTTTTGAGTCGCATGGAGTATAGCGATTACCTTATGGAACTTGTATACCTTATGGGTATTTGTTATTTGCCTTCTGGCTTGTTTTGGGATAATTGTATCCTTTGTTTCTATTTGTTGCCAATGATATGAGGCTTGTTCTATATGATTCATCTCTTGTTGATGATTGTGTTATCTCCCCTAGAGATATTTATTATACTGTATGACCTTGCAGGTTTATTATTGTTCAGTTTATCTAACTGCTTTGTTATCTAGACTGACCCGTGTATTTTATACTCGGGTCAGACCGAGATGTTTCAGGTTAGGTGCTTTTGGACTTAGCCTATTTTGCTTCCGCATGGACTATTCGCTAGCTTCTTTTTGTTATAGCGTCTTTTGTAGTCCTTATCTGTTGTAACTCTGATTTATACTCTTTTGTCTCGTTTGTATATTGTGGTCTCCTGTACCACTTGACATGTATTATTTTGTATACTCTGTTGCGTATCTGTGTATGTGTATATTATGATCGACTGTTCTGTGATGTATATTACATTTGAGTTGTTATATTTTCTTCTGATAGATCCTATAGCCATTGTAGTTTTGCTTTAAATATTTATTGAATAGGTCGAATTTTAATGTGTTTCTACTTTTCGACGTATTTAGTGAATAGTTAAGGTAAGATTGCACATGGTCGCTTCCATTATACTCTATTGTCCGCGTTAGCCGACAGTATTATCTATGTAATACTCTTTGTTAATGAGGCTCTCGGAGTGGGGCATCACAGTACACTAATTATTTTCGGGATGAGATCATGAGTAAGTTCATCGGTGACATTGAAGATACACATATTTGGATGGATGTGTATCAACATAGAGATTAACGCACATATTTTATTTATTGATATAGTGATGTGGTGATTTCCCTTTTGGTGTGTGCGCACTTTATTTTTATGAGCTATGCTGACTGTTGATTTACGTATATAATTGTTACGCATGCATGTTTGGACCATGATAAGTTTTATTGTGTATTTTCGCTATGAGTTATTGCGTTTAAATTATTTAGATGCATGTTGTGACTTGTGTATGGAGTTAAACTATGGTTGAGATTTTCATCTTTATTAGAGTGTTATTTTTATATACTATAGTTTGGATGCATGTTTTCCGAATTCATTATTGTGAAATAATTGCTGCTTGCCATGATTGATTGTGTTATGCGGAGGTCACGAACAACAATTAAAGGTGGTTGATTATGGTTAATATATTTTCTCGTATTTTGTGATTAAGCACATGATAAGACCTTATTAATTCAGTCGATGGTTGTATTTGGAAAATTGCATGGGTGTAAGTCATTTAAGTGGAAGAATGCAAAGATCCATAAATTTGACACTTCAAAATATTAAATCAATTTGAATTGAATTTTTATTAAAAGGGTGAATTGAGTATTTAATTTATAGCCGTTGTGAAGGTCATTCCCAAACAACTGGTTTGATATATAGTTTTGATGCATCTGGAGTTATAATTTGCGAAATAGAGGCATTATAGTGTTTAAATATCATATGTAGCTATTTTGGACCAAACTAGATAGATAACTCATAATCTAGCCTAACGGCGATATAAGTGAGGCTATGGAATCCTAGACGTCACCTCTATCTTTAGTCTTCTTCGCTGGTCTCGAAATAAACTAATTATTGTCTAAGGCGATTAGAAAATAATTAAAATGTGAGTAAAACCAGAATTGTCTAAAACCTATCAAATTATATATCGTTGGCAAGCTCTCGGTGAATGAAATAGACGACAAGCATTTGTTTTTGGTACGACGTTCAAGTTAGTTGAAAATTGGCGATTAAATCTCAACCATCCATTTTTGGGCTTGGTAATAGACAGTGGATGTGTGACGATGAGACGATCGGAGGGTGCAGACTTGTAGAGGACATCAAGCAGAGTCAATCTATATGGTAGGATCAATCAAATAGACGTCGGGTTGACTGGAATTAGCCAACAAAATTTATTGGCGATTGGGCTGATTCTGGCGGTGGAAGAACTTTGAGGTGTAGCGGCAGAGGTTACTTGCAACTTAGCGTTGCACTAGTGGATTCAGATTAGTCGCGACCTAAGGTGGTAGAGAATTCAAGGTAAAGGCGACGATGTATGGGTTTAGGTGGTAGTGTATGCATACGAGAGAGGGAGAGGAGAATACATACGGTATATTCTTTTATTTTATTAAGTGATGTCGTATAACTTCTAATCTCCGTAACTTTCACATATGAACTCCAATTCATGCACGATTTTATTTCATTGGACATGGGACGAAAATTTGAACATTTTGGTACTAGTTTTGCCGAGATTGAAGATCATTGGAAAAGGCACATTGGCATGACTTAATTAATTTAGTTAATTGAATTTAAATGATAAAATCCACAATTATTAATGAAAAGTAATATTCGATGATGTATGTTATGTTTTATGGATGACCGTTTCATTATTACAATATTTTGAATGTATTGTGTCTTTGTTGGGTAATTATTGTTGATTGTCATATTTTTGGATATTTAATCGAAAAAAGTCTTTGATTTGGACTAAAAATAGTAATCGGAGTAAATTTGAAAATAACTATAAAATTAAATAAACAAATTATAAATAATGTTATTTACAAAATTTTGGTGGTTTACGTAAATAACGAAGATTTAACCGATTTTACTAAAGTTTAAGTATGGAATTTAATAATGTTATTATTTATGAAATTTTGGGAAAATTCATAAATAATAACTGAAATTAATTATTTTAATTTAAAATTTAGGAAGTTTATTACCTACAAAGTAGATTGGCACTTTCAAAAATAATAATTATAACGAAGAAATGTTTTCAAAAACTATTTTTGAATAAAACGGTTACCATTTTGTGATAAATAGAAATGAAAAGGAGTTCAGTAATTTAAAATAAGATAGTGTATTTCTAAAATGGATAGCAATGAATTCAGAAGGTATTAGGAAGGTTTAGATATACAATTTTGTAGTAAACAATAATAAAATGATTTTACACAAGAAAATAATGGATGTGAATATATTATTTCGATGGATGTTTAATATGTGATTAGTTGTTGATTACAATTGTCACATATATCCGAAGTTACATGACAATATCGCATTTTGATGGGTGTGCGATATTTTACCAATATATCTACTAGAATATGGGAAGTAAATTATGATTATTTGATGATAGGTGTTGTGTTACTAATGTTGATTGGATTAGTACGCATTTGCTGATACCGATGATTGTGTTACTATTGTGGAGTGATTATTATACATTGAATGATTTATACTTACATTAATGATGTATTATTATTGATGGTAATTGATAATGTATGTAAGTATGTACATTTACATTATGATTTTCTTATTTGATGGATTGGAATTGCCATTAGATATTGTTGGTGTTTGATGACTATATGCTATTATTGTTGTGTTTGCCTCATATGAGGATTTGTTGAGATGGATGAGTAGTAATGTTATTTCTTGTGACGACCCTGAATTCTTGAGCATTTGAAATGGGAATATTTAATTTATTTTAAATATTTGAAAGGTTAATTTTAACTTGAATTCAAAATATCACTATTTATTTATTGAATTTAATAATTGGAAATTGGGTAAAATATGAAATCTGGGATTTTAAGCCTGTTAAAAATAATTTGAAAGCTTGTCAAATTTATATTGATAGTGCAGAAGATAATAAAAGTTTTTAAATTGAAATTGGAAGTGATTCGTTCGGTTTTAAAATATATCGTTTAAATTGATATTTAAAAATAGCTTTCCGAGGCACAATCTCGGATTTCGACGAAACACGTTCCATTGGATCCATAATATTATATTATTATCAGATTTCAAATTTTATAGCATTTGGAGTTGTCGAGTGATCGTACGAGAGACAAACGTGCTGAAATTTATATCAAAAATTTAATAAAATAACTGGTTCAAAAAGCTATCTTCTCCATACGATCGAATTAGGACTCGAAACCTTTTCCATTGTTTTCAAAATAGGGGTTTAACATTATAAACGCCTAGCGGCACGCCGCAATAGAATGTCGAGATTTTAAGTTGCATTTCCGAGACAATTTGAATTTAAATTTAAATACGAGTAAATACTTTACTTGACTATTCAAATTAATTTCACATCAGCCCTTTTTCCAGTCTCCTCCGAAACACTTTAGCTATTTTCCTTCTTCTATACGCTACCTACTGTCCTGAAATTGTGCTGCTCTCTCGTTCACAATAAAATGACATAGCCGACCTTTCCTTGGTTTATCCCAAATTTTGGTCGAAAGAAAAACAAGCAGTCGAATGAAATCTAAAAAAAAGCGAAATCGGGCGTCGAACAAATCAATAGTCGAAGCGCTCATTCCCTCTCACCTCTAGGTTGGCAATTCAAATCGCAAGAGTCGAAATTGTTTCATACGATGGAACCGAGATTAATTCGCGAGCGACTGGGCTTCGTCGCCGAGTCGTTAATCGCTGGGATTTGAGCCTTCGCATCAAAGTCCATAGGTGAAGTCGACTGACGTTGATGTAGATAAAGTTGTTATTGAAGCCGTTGGAGTTGAGTGCTTGCGTTAGAGTCTGGAGCGTGGGTTCTCTTCATTTTCTCCAATGTCGATGGCACCTGAGAGCTTGAGCGTCAGCGTTTGTTTGGGGCGAGCTCTGATGAAGTTGTAGCTTGAAGGGGGAGGTCTCGATCGGTTGTGGTTCATGCTCGAACGTTAGGCGACGTGTGTTTACGTACGTCTCTTTTGGGAGGATGAAGGTAGGCGTAGTCACGAGTGCTGTGGGAACTGTAGTAAGGTATCAGATTTGTTTTAATTTAGTTTGAATTGATTCAAATAGATCTCTATACATATATAAGAATTTAAGTTACAGCGAGTATAAAAAAAGCTCTGTGTAAAATTCGAATTGTATATAACTTCCGTTAGGGAATTATATAGATATGTTTATAGTCAAATTTAGATTTTGGAATGGTATAAGAAATTATTTACTTAAGCATATGAATGAAAAAAGATAAACAATATATATGTCTATGTATGATTTAAATTTACACACACACACACAGACATATATATATATATATATATATATATATATATATATATATATAGAAAGTGATAATTTATTTAATAAACTTATTTAATTATTTTAGTTCTAGAAGGTTTTCAAAGGAAAATTATTAGTTTAAAATTTAAAAGTTAGTCAAGTAAATTTTATTAAATGATAATGAATTGTTCGATTTATCTCAAAAATTAATAAACTGTAAATGTCTATATAAGGTCTAAAATCATGAAGAAAGCAAAGCTGGATTGGATCAGATTGCAAAATAAAAAGAAAAGGTGAGTTAATCTCACTCATCTGGATTGTTTAGATTTAAATAGTTAAATTTAAATAATTGATTGAATGATTGAGTTGTGATGTGCAATATTATATATAGTAGTATATAATATATCTTGGAATGATTAATTTCCCACATTATATAGCGGATGAGACCCTATGCATCGCATAATAGAGGATGATATTATATTTAAATCCCATATACTGCGATATTCCACCTCGAAGTGGAATTGGTATTTTATATTGTGCTAATCATATGTGGATGCAGGAAAACAGGTTGGAGGGATTCAACTGGATTCCTCAACATTTATTTAGATTATTTAATATTCTCTGTTATGATTATTCGATATTATGTGATGAATATTATTGATAATTGGAATATTAAATGCTATGGTTTACTTGAATATATTTCGGTACACTGAGTTATCAAAATATATAGAATTGGATTTTTTTCAAAAGAAAATAAAAAGAAAAGAATTTGTAAGTGAAATAATTATAGAGAATTTAAATAAATTAAGAATGAACCGGATAAGAATATTAGTGGTTTAAAAATTCTAATAAATAAATTCCGTATATGAAAAGGAAATTTTGAATAAACAGAAAGATAATGAATTTTAAACTTCAGTGATATTATTTAAAAGAATAAAGCATTTATTTTAAATTTAAGATTTAAATTATTGAAAAGAGTAAAGAAGAAATTTGGAAAAATATGAAATCGGTATGTTTCAGTTAAAGATTTAAAATTAAAAATAAATAAATAAATAAAGTCTACAAATTAATGAATTTTGAAATGAATTGAGTAAGTAAATAAATTTATTTCAAAATGGAGTAGATTGGAAATCAATTTGAAAATTGATTTAAGTAGTTGAAGTTGGAACTTTAAAAGAGAAGTGGGACTTGGAATTTATAAACTGTGTTTATAAAAGTAAAGCAATATATCAGTGGATATTTGAAAGAATAAATTCATGGTGAGAATTTATTAAAGGAATGAGAAAATTTGTTTAAAAATAAATAGTGATTTATTTTTAAAGATGGAAAGAGAAGAGTATTTCCCTGGTTAGCCAAGTACGCTTTCAACGTAAATTTTAAATATAAGTTATGTTGTTTTAAAGAGCATGTTTTATAAAATTTATCATTTCTAAATATTTAAATTCTAAAGTAAGTATTTTTCAAATCTATTTATAGCATTAATTATTTAAAGGTGCATTGGTATTTTGTTTTAAGGGAGAAAATCTAGTTTAATATTTTATAAAGTAACATCATTTTCAAATATTCCTATAGTATGTATTTTTAATAAGGTATTAAAGTAGTTTCATTTTGAATATTATTAAAGTATATATTTTGAATAAGTATTAAAGTAATTTTTAATTTAAAAAGTTTTAAAGGATAATTTATAATAAAGCGTTTTAAATTATTTTGAAAAAATCTAAAGTTTTGTGCTTGGTTGTTTTCAGTGGAAATACATATTTGGAAATTTATTTCATGAGAAAAGTATGGTTTGAAACTATTTTCAAAGGATTGAAAATAGAAATATATCCTGTGAAGATATTTTTAGATTAATAAATAATTTGGTGAAATTATTTATGTTCGATGGATGTTTGTGAATGTTAATTGATAGTTAAATAACCGACTATCAATATTGGACAATGCGCCGATCGTTTCGAAGAGACCGAGATGGGGATTAATTTCTCGAAAATCACTTCAATCCGGTTTGTACGTTTTCGTGGAAAAACGAGTTCGGAGTCGAAGATGGAGCAGTGAAGTGCAAGGGCTAGTCGCTACTAATCCTGAGGATGTTTTCAGAATGGATGTAGTAGGAATAGTGCCCTTCGATTCCGTTCGAACCCGGGACAGACTTGTATGGATGAATGCTTTCAGAACATCGTCAGTTGGGCGATGAGCATTCTAAGTGAAACGATCTAAAAAGGTAACGCTTTGCCTCAAGCATCATCAACCGGGAATGACTGAAAATCAAGGGTTATGCAGCAAGGCTAGGTGGGTAGCATCCATTTAAGGGTGAGGTCATCCATGTCTAGATGTCCCTTTTTTTGGCTTAGTGGTGCGGTTGCTGATCCCAACCGTGGGGTGATCTTACTCGGGATTATCCAGTAAGGGGTAGTCCCGGTCTTGTGTTGCAGTAGGTGGGAAGTGATCCTCGGTATGCTGATCTAGACCAGATACCGTGACAGGTGGTACCCCAGTGCCTAGTCATTAGTTGGAAATTCATTTTCCCTACGCGCCCGTACGGTTTTGATTGTGCCCAACTATTGCTGAAACGTGAGATGCAAGCATTTCAGCTAGATTCTATTTTACTTTTTATAGACACTATTATAATATCAGAGAATTTTAATAAAAAGGGTTTTAGCTATCGTGAGGTAAAATCCCGACATGTTTATTTGCGGCGTGGTCTTACGAGATGCTTTTGTTTTCAAAGGATTTTTGAAACTTTAATAATCAATTTGTGTGTGATTTCTTACGCTGGTATTCCAGATTGTCTCGGGTGACCGAGTATTATAGGATACAGGAAAGGATGCTGTGGAGCTCAGGAGACAAGCTGGATGGCGATACGTACTTCCATATTTGTGTTACATATTCCGCTGTGTATTCAGGTTTTGAGGATAGATTATGATTACTCTCCAATTGTGTGTTATGTACACTCCGACGATGTATGTATAAACAGATATAGTATTTGTATTTGGTGTAAAGATCTGTTATTATCTATTATATTTTATACCGCTGCGATGGTTAGATTCTGATGTTATTTTTCTACTTTCTTCTTCTACCTCTTCTTCTTTAACCCAAATGGTTCGTATTTCCGTTCATCTTGAGTTGATTGGTGTAGAATAGGGTTGACTCAAGGGGTACGGATTTGCGGGTCATCACAGTTGGTATCAAAGCTTAGGTTGGTGATAACCTTGGCTCTTGTGGGAATTACTCATTGAAAATAGAGTCTGCAGTACTCTAGAATGGGTTTGAGCATATTAATAGATATGAGCGCGTATTTGTTAGTGAATATAAATTGTTTTAATATTGCTGTGGCTTATTGGTTGGGTGAAATAGGAATTCTGATCGGGTAAGTTGGCCGCTATTCGAGAAGGGTTTATAAACACCAGATACGATAAATTGACACGATATTGTTTTAAAGGTGTGTGAATGAAATAATTTTACCCAAAATATATTTTTATATAAAATAAAAGTTTTGGTAAACTATTTTAGCTAACATATGGTTGCTTGGATGATAGGAATGATAATATTAAATTATTATCATTATTGTGTGAGAATTTAACTAGAATTGAAAATATAACCAAAGGTTAAGGAAATAAATTCATTTATAAAATGAAATTTATAAATGTGAATTATAAACGTGATTGGGAATTTGTATGAGCATAAATTATACATATGAATTATAGTTAAAATTTGATTTAAGTCAGAATTTGGAAATTTAAAACCCTGGAGATTTTGGAAGTGTTTTTCAAAGTGTTTTGAAGACAAATAATAGCATTATTATTTTAAAAATTATTTTGAAAGAAAATTATTTCAAATAAATTTTGGGAATGGATATAGCATTGAACTCACTTCAGTCGCTAGAAAATAACTTCGGTGATGACCGCAGCACCATCGATGTTCATTTTCGAGTTCCTAAGTGATGGATTGCTGCCAAATAGATTTGTTCAGAAGAACCAGGTTGTTTTTGAAATTTCAAAGGAAATTTGATGGGAATAAAAATCAGGATTAGTTTAAATTTTTGAGAAATGTGATGTTGAGATAATGGTGATTTCAGAATGATTTGAAACCAAAGGCTGGATGTTTAAAAATCTTGATGAGATAGGTTGTAAGTTTATAAATTGAGATGATTTTTAAATCAGGAAGGAGATATGAGCTTTGAATGTTGGAATTTAAATTTAAAGTGAAAGGTTAAAAATGAAATTAACTTAGATTGAGGAAGAAAATTGAATTGAATTGAATTAGATAAACCTGAGTTAAACTATAATTGAATTGGAATAAATGAATTAGAATAACTTATAAAAGAATTAAAAATCCATGGAATAAAAATATGATTGGGTTATAAATAAGCGTAAGTCTTGAGTTAAAAATAAAAGATGAATATATTCAAGCCTAGAATGAATGGAAATGTGTAAAATAATAAGTTGTGAATTATAAAATTGAAAAGTGGAATAGAAAACCCAAAATAAATATTGTTTGATGTTTTGGAAAATGAAACAAAAATCCAAACTTGAATTATAAAATAGATTGAACTTAAGAAAATTAAATGAAGAGATTTTAAGATTAAAAATCAAGTATTGAATTATAAATAAGGGAGAACTAATTAGATAATAAATTAGTTAATGAAATATGTAAATGGAACCTAATGTAATTAAATAGAAGCTGAATTTGTGAGTCAATATTGAAGTTTGGAAATAAAAGTCAAGTTATAAATCAAGTTCGACTTGAATTGTTAGTGAAGTAAATATAATTGAAAACGTTGCTAAATAAAATGAAATTGATTAAAATAAGGATGGTTTTAGTTGTAATAAAACCTAGATGAATTTGGGAATAAATTGAAAATGGCCTTGTAATCAATTAAATAAATTGAATTTGGAAATTTAAAATTTATCGAAACAGATGAACTAATCAAATAAATTTGTAGTTTGACATGAGATTTGATTGAAATAGAATCAAGTTAAATTGAAAAGAAAAATTTATATGTAAAATGGAAATGAGCTGAAGTATGAAATTTGAATAATTTGAAGTAAATTAATTTAAGTTTAAATTAGTGGAAGCTTGGCTTCGAGTAAGGGTAAAAGTCCATTAAATAAAAGCTTGGATAAATTTAAATTGGGAAATGATTATCAATATATAAGCATGGAATGGTTCAAGCTTAATAAAATGGTCTCAAATGAAATGAAGGCAAATATGGAATGAAACGTAAATGAATGGACCGTAATTAAAATTGAAAAGGAATAAAATTGCAATAGAATAAGTCGAGCTAAATAAAATGGTTGTTAATGAATTTAAAATAGAAGGAATTAAATAATAAATTGAGTTGGAATCAATCTAAAATGGTTATAAGCGTAAGTAATTGTTATTTACATGAATAACATCAAATTTGCACAGAAAATTAGTCATTCCATCGTAAACGAAAGTAAATGTCTTAATAGAGGTGGATAGAATTGATTTTTCAAATCAATTGGAATAACATGGGTTTGTTAAAAATTAAAAATGAATTGAATGTAAGCAAGGGGATGCAGACCATGCGAATTGAATGAAAATGTATATGAATTAATTGAAAACAGTTGAATTAGTATTAAAACTATATAAATTTCTTATGAAAAGTGTTTAGTGTGCATTGCTTTTAGAATTCATGTGTTTAACTATTGCAAATAAGTGAAATGTTGTTAAACTTCATGTATATGACACTTACATGTTTCAGTTGAGTAAGTAAAGGTTCAGGAAAGTCGTTGGGATGGATTTGATTGCGCAAAATGCAAATTAAATAAGTCGTTTGCTTAAAAATGGTAAATAAAGGTATGCCTATGCAATAAAAATAGGAAATATGAACTGTTTTTATTTTACCGACTGGGAGGGTCGATGTATATATATTTATATCTTTTTTCAAATTGCAAAAGCTCCTCCGTACAAAGGAGACTCTGCCAAAAAAATTCAGAAATTTTGGAAGTCAGAATTTTTTTTTGGAAAATTTGTTGTTAGCGCCAAAACGATTTCAAGCTGGAAATTGGAATAAATTAGTGAATGAAACTAATTTAAAATAATAATATGAATCAGTTATAAATGGAAGATAAATTTAATATTCAGAGTTGAAGATAAATTGAATTCATATGAAAATGGGAAAACTAAATTGAGTAGAAGTAGATATGAAAACTTCTGTAAGAAAATGTATAAAATGATTTTAAAAGCCACGATTGGATATTATTGCTAAATAGGATATGCAGGTATTATAAAGTGAAAGGAAAATTGATTTTGATTTCAAAAGATAAATTTGAATTGCTCGACAAAAAGGTATGTGTTTAAATTTCTGTATGAAATTTGATTGGGTTTTTGATCTAGCCACTTGGTTTTTTGTTTACTTTTGGAATTTAGGAGCCTGTAGAGGCATTTTGTAGTTGTACCGAGCTAGCCGTGCAAAGGAGACGCTGGCGAAATTTTTCGAAAATTTAGGGAGTTAGAAAAATTTTGTGAAATTTTGAAAATTTTAAACTTTGTTGTGAATTATAATTTGACTGGTTGGCTAAGTAAAGTTGTTTGGGAACTATGGAAACGTTTGAAAAGTTATTTAGATGGACAGGGTGTCTTCAATAAAGATTATTTGGTTATTATTAAAAACTGTTTGGTTTTGGGGAAATAGTAAACGGGTATTGGATCATTCTTCCTAACCAGCAATTTCGGGGACGAAATTTTTTTAAGGGGAGAGGAATGTGACGACCCGGAATTTTTGAGCATTTGAAATGAGAATATTTAATTTATTTTAAATATTTGAAAGGTTAATTTTAACTTGAATTCCAAATATCACCATTTATTTATTGAATTTAATAATTGAAAATTGGGTAAAATATGAAATCTGAGATTTTAAGCCTGCTAAAAATAATTTGAAAGCTTGTAAAATTTATATTGATAGTGCAGAAGATAATGAAAGTTCTTAAATTGAAATTGGAAGTGATTCTTTCAGTTTTAAAATTATATCGTCTAAATTGATATTTAAAAATAGCCTTTCGAGGCACAGTCTCGGATTTCGACGAAACTAGTTCCATTGGATTCGTAATATTATACTATTATCGAATTTCAAATTTTATAGTGTTTGGAGTTGCCGAGTGATCGTACGAGAGATAAACGCGCTGAAATTTATATCGAAAATTTAATAAAATAACTGGTTCAAAAGCTATCTTCTCCATACGATCGAATTAGGACTCGAAACCTTTTCCATTATGTTCGAAATAGGGGTTTAACATTATAAATACCTAGCGATATGCCTCGATAGGATGTCGAGATTTTAAGTTGCATTTTCGAGATAATTTGAATTTAAATTTAAATACGAGTAAATACTTTACTTGAATAGTCAAATTAATTTCACATCAGTCCTTTTTCCAGTCTCCACCAAAACACTGTAGCTATTTTCCTTCTTCCATACGCTACCTACTCTCCTGAAATTGCGCTGCTCTCTCGTTCACAATAAAATGACATAGCCGACCATTCCTTCGTTTATCCCAAATTTTGGTTGAAAGAAAAACAAATAGTCGAATGAAATCGAAAAAAAATGGCAAAATCCGGGCGTCGAACAAATCAATGGTCGAAGCGCTCATTCCCTCTCACCTCTAGGCCGGCAATTCAAATCGCAAGAGTCGAAATCATTTCAGACGATGGAACCGAGATTGATTCGCGAGCGACTGGGCTTCGTCACCGAGTCATTTATCGCTGGGATTTGAGTGTTCACATCAATGTCCATAGGTGAAGTCGACCAAAGTTGATGTAGTTGAAGTTGTTATTGAAGCCGTTGGAGTTGAGTGCTTGCGTTAGAGTCTGGAGGGTGGGTTCTCCGCGATTTCTCCAATGTCGACGACACCTGAGAGCTCGAGCGTCAGCGTTTGTTTGGGGCGAGCTCTGATGAAGTTGTAGCTTGAAGGGGGAGGTCTCAATCGGTTGTGGTTCGTGCTCGAACATTAGGCGACGTGTGTTTACGTTCGTCTCTTTTGGGAGGATAAAGGTAGGCGTAGTCACGAGTGTTGTGGGAACTGCAATAAGGTATCGGCTTTGTTTTAATTTAGTTTGAATTGATTTAAATAGATCTCTATACATATATGAGAATTTAAGTTACAACGAGTATAAAAAAAAGCTCTGTGTAAAATTCAAATTGTATATAACTTCCATTAGGGAACTATATTGATATGTTTATAGTCAAATTTTAAGATTTTGAAATGGTATTAGAAATTACTTACTTAAGCATATGAATGAAAAAGGATAAACAATATATATGTATATGTACAATTTAAATATATATATATATATATATATATATATATATATATAAAGTGATAATTTATTTAATAAACTTATTTTGATTATTTTAGTACTAGAAGGTTTTCAAAGGAAAATTATTAGTTTAAAATTTAAAAGTTATTCAAGTAAATTTTATGAAATGATAATGAATTGTTCGATTTATCTCAAAAATTAATAAACTGTAAATGTCTATATAAGGTCTAAAATCGTGAAGAAAGCAAAGCTGGATTGGATCAGATTGCAAAATAAAAAGCAAAGGTGAGTTAATCTCACTCATCTGGGTTGTTTAGATTTAAATAGTTAAATTTAAATAATTGATTGAATGATTGAGTTGTGATGTGCAATGTTATATATAGTAGTATATAATATATCTTGGAATGATTAATTTCCCGCATTATATAGCGGATGTGACCCTATGCATCGCATAATAGCGGATGATATTATATTTAAATCCCATATACCGCGATATTCCACCTCGAAGTGGAATTGGTATTTTATATTGTGCTAATCATCCGTGGATGCAGGAAAACAGGTTGGAGGGATCCAACTGGATTCCTCAACATTTATTTAGAATTTTAATATTCTCTGTCATGATTATTCGATATTCTGTAATGAATATTATTGATAATTGGAATATTGAATGCTATGGTTTACTTGAATATATTTCGGTACACTGAGTTATCAAAATATATGGAATTGGATTTTTTTGAAAAGAAAATAAAAAGAAAAGAATTTGTAAGTGAAATAATTATAAAGAATTTAAATAAATTAAGAATGAACCGGATAAGAATATTAGTGGTTTTAAAATTCTAATAAATAAATCCGTATATGAAAAGAAGATTTTGAATAAACAGAAAGATAATGAATTTCAAACTTCATTGATATTATTTAAAAGAATAAAGCATTTATTTTAAATTTAAGACTTAAACTATTGAAAAGAGTAAAGAAGAAATTTGGAAAAATATGAAATTGGTATGTTTCAGTTAAAGATTTAAAATTAAAAATAAATAAATAAATAAAGTCTACAAATTAATGAATTTTGAAATGAATTGAGTAAGTAAATAAATTTGTTTCAAAATGGAGTAGATTGGAAATCAATTTGAAAATTGATTTATGTGGTTGAAGTTGGAACTTTAAAAGAGAAGTGGGACTTGGAATTTATAAACTGTGTTTATAAAAGTAAAGCAATATATCAGTGGATATTTGAAAGAATAAATTCATGGTGAGAATTTATTAAAGGAATGGGAAAATTTGTTTAAAAATAAATAGTGATTTATTTTTAAAGATGGAAAGAGAAGAGTATTTCCCTGGTTAGCCAAGTACGCTTTCAACGTAAATTTTAAATATAAGTTATGTTGTTTTAAAGAGCATGTTTTATAAAATTTATCATTTCTAAATATTTAAATTCTAAAGTAAGTATTTTTCAAATCTATTTATAGCATTCATTATTTAAAGGTGACTTGGTATTTTGTTTTAAGGGAGAAAATCTAGTTTAATATTTTATAAAGTAACATCATATTCAAATATTCCTATAGTATGTATTTTTTATAAGGTATTAAAGTAGTTTCATTTTGAATATTATTAAAGTATATATTTTGAATAAGTATTAAAGTAATTTTTAATTTAAAAAGTTTTAAAGGATAATTTATAATAAAGAGTTTTAAATTATTTTTAGAAAATCCAAAGTTTTGTGCTTGGTTGTTTTCAGTGGAAATAAATATTTGGAAATTTATTTTATGAGAAAAGTATGGTTTGAAACTGTTTTCAAAGGATTGAAAATAGAAATATATCCTGTGAAGATATTTTGAGATTAATAAATAATTTGGTGAAATTATTTATGTTCGATGGATGTTTGTGAATGTTAATTGATAGTAAAATAATCGACTATCAATATTAGACAATGCGCTGATCGTTTCGAAGAGACCGGGATCAGGATTAATTTCTCAAAAACCACTTCGATCCGGTTTGTTCGTTTTCGTGAAAAAACGAGTTCGGAGTCGAAGATGGAGCAATGAAGTGTAAGGGCTAGTCGCTACTAATCCTGAGGATGTTTCCAGAATGGATGTAGTAGGAATAGTACCTTCGGTTCCGTTCGAACCCGAGACTGACTTGTATGGATGAATGCTTTAAGAACGTCATCAGGCAGGCGATGAGCATTCTAAGTGAAACGATCTAAAAAGGTAATGCTTAGCCTCAAGCCTCATCAACCGGTAATGACTGAAAATCAGGGGTTATGCCGCAAGGCTAGGTGGGTAGCACCCATTTTAGGGTTCGGTCATCCATGTCTAGATGTCCCTTTTTTCAGCTTATTGGTGCGGTTGCTGATCCCAACCGTGGGGTGATCTTACTCAGGATTGTCCAGTAAGAGGTAGTCCCGATCTTGTGTTGCAGGGGTCGGGAGTGATCCTCGATATGCTGATCTAGACCAGATACCGTAACAGGTGGTACCCCAGTGCCTAGTCATTAGTTGGAAATTCATTTTCCCTACGCGCCCATACGGTTTTGATTGTGCCCAACTATTACTGAAATTTGAGATGCAAGCATTTCAGCTAGATTCTATTTAATTTCTATAGACACTATTATAATATCAGAAAATTTTAATAAAAAAGGTTTTAGCTATCGTAAGGTAAAAACTCGACATGTTTATTTGTGGCGTGGTTTTACGAGATGCTTTTATTTTCAAAGGATTTTTGAAACTTTAATAATCAATTTGAGTGTGAATCCCACGCTGGCATTCCAGACTGACTCTGGTGTTATTCAACTGTAATGCTCGGGTCAGACCGAATATTATTGGATACAGGAAAGGATGACGCGGAGCTCAAAAGACGAGATGGATGGCGATACGTACTTCCATATTTGTGTTACAGATTCCGCTGTGTATTCAGGCTGTGAAGACAGATTCTGATTACTATCCAGTTGTGTGTTATGTATACTCTGATGATGTATGTATAAACTGATATAGTATTTGTTTTGGTGTAAAGATCTGCTATTATCTATTATATTTTATTCCGCTGCGATGCTTAAATTCTGATGTTGTTTTTTTACTTTCTTCTCTACCTCTTCTTCTTTAACCCAAATGGTTCGTATTTCCATTCATCTTGAGTTGATTGATGTAGAATAGTGTTGACTCATAAGGTACAGATTTGTGGGTTGTCACATTTCTATTTCCACTATTTGCATTGGTTGCAATGCTTGCATTGGCTATGTTGGTTTTGATGGTTGCAATGTTCTCATGGATGCTATTATTTCATTGTACAAACAAGTATTTTGATGCGGGAGAAGAGCAGAAAATAAAACTACACGTGCTTGATCTTCCAAAGGGGGCAGACAGTCTTTTCCTATGCAATATCTGTCAAGCCCATAACCGTAGTGTATAGGCTTTAAACGGGGTCAAAATATAGTTGAAAACTTTTCCCTTTCATTTTTATATATTTTTGGATAGTTGTGAAGTTGCATGTAGGAGAAAAACAAAAAATAAAAGTGTATATTGTTGGGCTATATCATAGATAGCTGATCTAGTATATTCTTTTGTACCACAGTTATATCATTTAGGAGTTAATGGTATTATAATGTAAATTGTTGTGATAATGTTGTAAAATAATTGCATTATTGAGATAATGCTTATTTCTATTGATGTCTGATTCCATTGTGAGGTTTTCCGTTTTAATTCATTGTTTAGAATTTTTAATTTTTATCTACCCATGGTCCATTACTTTTAATATCTGAAATTAGTTGTAAGCATATTTTGATGTCGTTCATAATTGATTTTAGATTTTAAAACAGTGGATCGCCACATTTGGTATTAGAGCTTAGGTTTAGTGATTCCCTGAGCCTTGGGTAGGTTAAGGTATTAGGTTATGATGATTTACACCTTAAGTTGGATAAAAATATAGAATGGAAGAGCATTTTGATTGACAATTGCATTCTTGTAGGTTATTTGTTTAACCACCATTACTTTACCCCAAAAATGATGTTTATTTATAATGACTTTTGCTGGAAGATAAATAAAATAAGATTGAGGTAGGATGAATAGTTATAAGGGTTGTTAACTGTTAATTATAAACTGAGTAACATATATGATGTTAAATTAAAATTGAAACCCGAGTTTAATAAAATTGAATCATTTTTAATTTTTAAAAGTGAAAAAAATTAATTTTGGAAATTTTTTATAAAATATACACCTTCGAATTTAAACATATTTTATTAAAGAGGAGAAAATGGTTATTCTCCAGCATGGAAGTGTGTTGTTGAACTTTTTAATGAGTATAAAGTATTTAATCTAAAAATAAAATATTTTTATGAAGATATTTTAGAATGGGAAAGCGAACATAATAGAAATAATTTATTCGGAAGTACTTTTAACACGTTTTTAATTAAGTATTGAAAGTTAAATTCAGTCTTAAAGAGCATTATTGTTTGATGAGTATTAGTTGTTTCTAAAACATCCTTTGGAACAAGACAATAGTGGAACAACTATAAATAGGTATGTGATTTACTTTTTCGTTATTGCTTGTTTATTGTTTGTTTGGAGATTGTGATTTGATTTTATTTGGATTGGATTGGATTGATATTTGACTTTGAGATATTGATTGGTTTTTTTACACACTTACAATGATCTCATTTTTCGCTGCGTTTGAAGTTTGAATTAAAGTGATCTCGAGTTCGAATTACATAACATGCGTATACACACATGTATACACATGTATATATACATGTATGTGTGTGTTTATATATATGTGTATATGTAGAAATGTGTGTATGTATGCATATCTTTGCGTGTATGTGTTTGTGTAGATGTGCGTGCCAATCATCTAACTGTAAGGCATAAGTTTTCACACTTGAATAAATATATTTTTATTTGAAACAATGGTTCAAATATTTTAAAAATAAATTAGCACCTATGGATGAAAATAAATTTACAAATAGTAGGATAAGCACCTTGAAAAATGAAAACAGATATCGTGTTGAAGAAAGACCACTTGCTTCACTTTTACATTCAAAAAGCATAAGAATACAGCTATCTTTGTATAACAATTCATGTTCTTGACAAGCATCATTGTCCTTGTGGTTAAGTGATTCGACTTTGGTGCGAGAGGTCACAAGTTCGAAACTTGCGTAGCGTGATTCAAACATTTATTGGCACATGATTTGTGGTTTGTTGTCCCAATGACATGTTATGTTTAAGTAACATTTCAAAAAAACAATCCATGTTCTTGTTGTTGCGATAATTCTCAGGGTCGAAAAGTTTGACAGTGATTTGGCTCATCAAGCTCTTTGCTTCAGTTATGTCCCCCAATTGCTCTAGTACAAGCTTCACTTGAGAATCCATGCTACAAAATTTTAACAGAGAATAAAACGATAATGATAAGGGGAAAAAGAGACCATTAGTTAATCATATAAAATAATCAATATGGTGATATTTTTGGCATAGAAAAGGGTATCATAGAAAAACAACAGAGAATAGAAAAATTAATGGTTAATTAACAAATTTTTTGTACAACATAAGTAATTTGAAGCATGTTAACTAATATATTATTCTTATTAGAGTATGGATCAATATGAAATAAATGCAACTTTGATAGTATTACATACATTTAACTTTATGTTTTCACAAAGGAAGAGAGTCTTGCCTCCTATTTAACTAAGAATTTTATTATTTACACAAATGGTGCCAGATAATATATGCACTTACAACACTTATGTCCTTTATCACATAACAGCTCAAACATTCTTCGCGTTAACATATGAGGCATGTAACTTTTAATCTCACTCGATTTTGAGTTTATCAATATTGCAAATGAAAGGAAATAATTAAAAAAACCAAAATGTGTTCATTAATTAAATATGAATCCGTTCCCAATTTAAGTATACATAAATTTCAAAAATATACTCATATTCTCCATAAGCTCTACCAAAATCCAATTGTAGTTTCACGACTTATTCCTAGTTTTGATACTAAACTCCTTTACTAGCAACATCTTTCTCACTACCTTACATATAGAGATTTCGATGTTCAACTTAAGCCTCTATTTTCGGTAGTGTAGTAAACATTTGGTGTCATTGGATGGATTTTAAATTGATAAGAAGATGAACATTTTACAATATTGTTAGAAAATAAAATATTTATCAGACATCTATATATAAATCCAAACAAAATATTTATCAAACATCAACAAAAAAATTAAACCACACTAGGCATGACGTAGGAAAAAGATACCCCAGTTTTAAAACTTCATGCAAGTATTCAATTCAAATTTTCCAGTAGTAAGGCTCTCTTTGGGAATATAACACATTTAGATATTGTCTTCTTAGAGTAAATACCTTGCCAACACAATGAGTCTACAAATTTTGATTCCAAATTTCTGGAAATTAATACCGCAATAAGAATTGGATAAGTAAATGATCATTTAACAAAAAATACATAAAAGAAGCCAAGTTCACATATATTGGTGTGACACACAAATACTAGATCAGACATCTTTTTTGAGACAATGGTTTGTCTTGTTATGGCTATATTTTCTATGTAGAGGTGTTGACATTGATCCATGTGGAATCAAATAACCTTGATGGTTAGTTCATGTAGAATAAAACAAAATGGTTTATCTGATTACTAAAATATTTAGTTACCTAAAATTTCTTTATAAAACTTTTAGAAGTTAATCATAATGTTGGTTATCCATGTCCTTTTACTTTAACGAAAATTGATAGGCCATTATATAAGATACAAATATAGTAATTCCATGCATTTAATTTTTACATAAGAAAATTATGCATTAAACTCAAGAAAAGTATTTATCTTCAAAACAAATTCAGCGAAGTAGAATATCAAAGCTAATCTTGAAATGGATAATAAAATTACTTTTCAAGAGAGCAATCAAAAATAAGAAAAAGAAATATTGCAACAAATTTTTAGGTCGGATATAATTTGAATTATTCCTAATTAAAATTAAAATTTGTAAATAATGTGTAAAGATAAAACTATGCATCAACAATAAAAATAGTATTAGTAACATCCTTTAGCATCTTTTTTTCAATTTTTTTGAAAATGATCAAATTTCCTTCTGTACAGAATTACACCTTGATCATAAAACACATGCTACAAAATTTTACATTTATAGAGAAAAGACTAAGCATCAACGGTCATAAATTCCTCACTCGCTTCTTTGTTTTGACTGAATATCTTTATCATCCAGAAAGTCGCTAAATTTTTCTTGACATCGGTATTAGCTCGTAGCCATCATTTCGCTCGACGTTTTGATATGATGTTTGGCCAAATTAATTGAGAAAGTAAGAAGCTATGGTTATTTATAAATTTGTCTAAGAGGGAATAAAATTTTCTATAAGGCAAAAAAATTACCTTATAAAACAATTTGTATTTTTAGAAAGCATGTAATAAGAATATACATGCAAATCTTTCTCTCACTTTCTCTCACACATACACACGTATATACATATATATGCATACATATATTGATAAAAAGTACAAAAATATATTTTGAGTTTTAATGTAAAGCTCAAACATGAAAAAAAATGTTTTTAATGATTTTGAATCGAAAATTGGGAATTCATATCTATGAAAATAAAAATTAGACCTAGCTTTTAAACAAGATAGTGCACTAGATAATTTTAACTTCCAAATAAATTAATTGTACAATACAGTTCATCAATTTTTTATAAAGTCATTTAAGAGGAATGTTTATTCACAAATGTATGTGGTTATGTACGTATCACAAATAAAGTAACTATCATTCAATTCAATCAAAAAGTTACTGCTAGATATACCAAAAATCATTTGAAATAAAATTCATTTGTAGTAATAAAATGGCTACTGGGTTCAAATTTCAGTACCTTATCATGTAAAAGTTCAAAAAATATTTTTAGTCATTGAATCAACGCAATGGAATTCCAAACTATAAAAATAAAAGACAGTCTGCTTCTATAATGCCAAGCATATGCAATTTTAATCGACATATAAAATTACCTTGTGAAAATGTATTTTTAGTTGAACATATAATATGAATAATATATTTAAATCTTTCGCCCACACACATATATACATATGCTTATATCCATTATGGACAATTTATTGTTATTGTTGACAAATACGGATCTACTACAAATCCACATGTGTACGATAACCTTTTTTTTAATAGACATTACCTAAATATAATTTAGCAGTATTAGCTTTAGTAGAAACCTTAGCTTGTTCATTTTCTTTGTAAAAGCAAACATCATTTTCTGTCATATTTACATGTACACACATACATGCATATCTACATACGTAAGTGTCCACTGCAAGTAATTGAAATATTTTTAGTCCAGTAAAAAAAAATAATACTTATAAATATCTCGTAAATAAACATAAAAAACCATATTGAAGATAAGTTCTTGCACGAACAAATTAAAAAATGGTTTTACTGTTACAGAATAAAGAGAATGAAGGCCATTAGAGAGAGAACAATTTTATTGAATTGAGAGATTGATCTTATAATACAATCAAGCTCCATATTTATAGACTACTTATGCAGTGCAGATTACAATAATGCCCTTTCTTATTTAGCATATTCATCCCTATTATTAATGTATAATACAACACTCCCCCTTAAATATGCGTATGTAAAGATGATAAGAGTAATTGCCTCATTAAAAACCTTGTTATGAAAAAACCAGTGGGAAAAAATCATAAACAAGGAAAAGAGTACAACATGATTTCATCTTTAAGTAACATATATTTTATAATGTTACTACGAGGGTTGATTCTTCTGGATCAAGATAATGCCTCATTAAAACCTTACTAATAAAAACCCAGTGGGAAAAAATATTAGTGAAGGAAAAAGAGTACATTATAGCGTATTTCATACGCTCCCCCTGGATTATAACGTATTATTCAATTAGTTTGTTGATGCAGCCGACGAATACCAATTTTGTACACCATCTTCTGAAATGTTGATTTTGGAAGCGCCTTTGTGAATAAGTCCGCTGGATTTTCTTGGGTTCGGATTTGTTTCACTTCTATCTTATTATCCTTTTGCAGCTCATATGTGAAGAAAAATTTAGGAGAAATGTGTTTCGTCCTATCACCCTTAATGTAACCCGCTTGAATTTGAGCTACACAAGCTGCATTGTCTTCATAAATAATGGTTGACCTTTCCGTTACTGATGGAAGTTGGCAGCTTTTTCGAATATGCCCAATCAGTGATCTTAGCCAAATACATTCTTTACTTGCTTCATGTAGTGCTAGTATTTCAGAGTGATTGGATGATGTTACTACCAATGTTTGTTTTGTAGATCGCCATGAAATTGCTGCATTGTTGTTATTAAATACATATCTAGTTTGTGATCTTGCTTTATGTGGGTCAGAAAGATAACCTGCATCAACATAGCCAACTAGATGTGGATTATTGCCTGTGTTAGAGTAAAATAAACCCAAATTTGTCGTTCCACGAAGATATCTAATGATATGTTTTATACCATTCCAGTGTCTTCTTGTTGGTTCTGAACTGTATCTTGCTAGAAGATTTATTGAAAATGCAATATCTGGTCTTGCATTGGGCCAAATATAATAATGCACCAATGGCACTAAGATATGGCACTTCCGGGCCAAGCACATTCTCATCTTCTTCTTTTGGGTGGTAAGGGTCCTTTTTAATATCTAAAGATCTAACAACCATTGGCGTACTAAGTGGATATGCTTTATCCATTTGAAAACGCTTTAGAATTTTCTTAATGTAGTTTGATTGATGGATTAATATTCCATTAGTACTATGCTCAATCTGTAGACCGAGACAATGCTTAGTTTTGCCAAGATCTTTAATTTCAAATTCCTTCTTTAAATAATTTATTGTTTCATCAATCTCTTTTGGAGTCTCAATCAAATTTATGCCATCAACACAAACTGCTAAGATAGCAAATCCCTTTATCGATTTCTTTATAAAGATACATGGACAAATGCGATTGTTTTCGTATCCTTCTTTTACCAAATATTTACTAAGACGGATATACCACATCCTTCCAGATTGTTTCTGTTATCCCGCTTTTTGGCAAAGCCATGATACCAAAAGATCAGTCGAAAACAAAGGACAGCTCGTCTCCAGGATTGGTCATACTTAGGTTCACTATGGATATCACCGAATTTTGTCCAAGTCCAGATTGAGCTACAGTTGATGGGACATGACAAGAAAAGTCATAAAAGTCAGCATCTCAAATTTCAAGTCAATCCGAGTTCATACGCTCAAGTTGTGATCAATTCAAGTTGGAGGAAATAACCCTAAGTTCGAATCCATCAGAAGATCATGAGTTCGAATCCATCAGCTTCCTCTTACTTCGAATCCATGGGATCACTCCACTTCGTATCCATCAGGTTGAAGTCCTTCGAGTCCATGAAGTCACTCCACTTCGCCTCCATCAGAGCATATGAGTTCGAATCCATCAGGTGGCCAAGCTTCGTATCCATCCCAATGGCCTTCCTTCGAATCCATCAAACGACCTCCACCTCGAATCCCTCAAGGAGAGATGGTTCGAACCCATGCAGTTGATTCACTTCGAATCCACCATGTTGAGGAAGCTTCGTATCGATCAGCTATGGGATACCTCGAACGATTCGAACGAGCATCTCCTCAAATTCATTCCCTCGAATCCACTAAGTAGAAGCGTCAAAAACCATGGATTCGACCCAGTAAACTCGGAGAAAAAGCAGGATCAACCCGAGAAGTGCGCGCCACGTCACCATTCGCACGCGCAAGCCATCGATTCGACCCTAATCAATTCGAAGGGGATCGATTCGAACGAGACGCATCAACCGAAAATGCAATCTTGAATCGATCATAACTCGAGATCTACAAGTCCAAATGCTATGAAATTTTCACAGGAGCTTGCATACATGTTGAAGAATGTCCACACCAAATTTCACCTCGATTGGACACTTTTTTGATCGACTCGAACTAGAGTTCGAATCGATCCTAAAGTGGGTCCGGATTTCCTGAGGCCAGGCGTGTGGGCCTCCCTCACGTGCCAGAAGCGGTCTCCCCGAATTTTAGGCGAAATATCAGCCTCCTACACCTATAAATAGAGCCCTTGGTCATTCAGAGGAGGGAGTATTCTTAGAGATAAAGCACGACCGAATGCTGCCAGAATCACTCTATACCACCTTCACTGCTGCTGATTTCGAATTTAAGTCTATTATCTTCTGTACTTCGCTCTAGAACATTTGTAATCTTCAAGTATTAAGCAATAAAGTGATAAAACTTCATAGTGGACATAGGCAAATCGCCGAACCACTCTAAACTGTTGTCTCCCGTGCAATTTACTTTTCTGTGACCTAAAGTTTTTGTTAGATAATCCTCATTTTCAATTTGATTTCTTCATTTATTATCTCTTCAAAAACTTCCAAAGGGTGTTGCCCAATTTTGGTGCAAACACTTTGGTGCTTTCACCGAGAAAACCCAGGTTTTCTCCTGCTCATTGGATCTGTCATCGATACTGGATTGAATAAATCTAAGAGAGAGATCCAGATTACAATTTCAGACTCCTTCCATACTATTCAGATTTACCAAAATCTAGGAAAGGATTCTACACCTCAAGATGGTTAGCACGAGAACCACATCTACCGCCGCTGGTCAAGAAGGCCAAGATAGACAAAATCCCGCGCAATTACCTCCACCAAATCAAGATGACACCAGGCATTCAGATCCGTCAGGTCCGGTCACTCGACAAGAGTTCCAGACATTACTCCAGGAACTAACCCAAAGTCGACAACAGCCGACTGAACAATTATGTGCCAATGTTGAGTTGACTAATCAACTAAACCGACAAAGGCGTAGAAGATCCAGAAGGGACCATGCCCCTCATTCCTCTACTGAAATCTCTGTCTCGTCTGATTACAGTGGCAGATCTATTCGTCCCAGGCTAGACGGAAGTCATGCACATACTGCTGGTCACCCGCAAGCATTAACTGTTGGGCAGATAAGAGTTGGCCCTTCTGCTAGTTTTCATACAGGACCCTCCTCCCGAGGGGGCACTGTTCCACAACATACTACGGATAACCAAGCCACCGCCACCGCAGTTGACATAGGAATTGATGCCCGAAATCACTCCAATCAGAACTACAACCAGCAGGAACATGCTCAGGACCATATATCCCAGAAGACATCGAGCCTAGGAGGCGAGATACGGATCGTCGACAGCGCCTGATCCTACCTCGCACTGTGGAACCCGACCACACTTTGGCTCGCCACCCTCCGAATATAGAAATACCCGATCTCTCAGCTATTATGCCAAATGATCCGCGAAAGTCAGGGCTTGACAAATGACGATTGGGGAATCTCCTGAAGTCATACTCCATTCACCGATGACATATTATATGCTGAACCTCCTCGGCGATTCAGGATGCCAACTCTGCCCAAGTATGAAGGAAGTTCCGACCCCAATCAACATATTCTAAAATACGAATGCTCGATAACTGCTGCAAGAGCTGATGATGAAGTAAAATGCCGTAGTTTTCCCATCTCTTTAGGGGGAATTGTGACGATGTGGTTTACACGATTACCACCACGATCTATCTCTTCATTTGACCAATTGGCTACTAAGTTTGTTGAACAGTTTCGTATGCGCATTGCCAGGCCTAAAGACGTAAATACTTTATCTAGTGTCACCCAAGCTCCAGGAGAGACACTCAGGCGATATTTGGAAAGATTCAATGCCGCTTGTGCGGAGATCACTAACCCCAATGACAATTCAATCTTGATGGCCTTGACTAAGGGGATTGACCCCGACTCTGAATTTGGAAATTGGCTGGCTGGGAAGCCTCCCGCATCGTTGGATCGTTTCTACTCCAAAGCCGCTCAATTCTTAAGGCATGAGGATGCGAAACAATCTAGGAAGTAGGACGATGCGAGACCCGGCAATGAAGGAATACAAAGCAATGTGGCAGTTAAACAGTCAGGGGAGAGCTCTGGAAAAGTGCAATTGAATATTCAAAACAAGCAAACCCAGCCGAGGAACGACGATAATAGAAATAAGAAGCTAGATCAGAATCGTGGCCCGCGGCGTAGGGCACAAATGTTTGAAAGCTATACACCACTGAATACGTCACTAGAGAACGTATATCTACAGACATGCAATGCAATGCAGTATAAGAAGCCGACTCCGAAGCCGACTCCGAAGCCGTTGTCGGAGAGACAGATTCAAACAGGAAAGTTCTATAGTTTCCATGAAAGTTACAGACACAACACCAATGATTGCAGACATTTGCAAGATCTTATTGAAAAATTGATCAGGGAAAGGAAGTTAGATCAATTCGTGCGGGCACCACAGGCTGGTGGTGTGGGCCCGTCAAACCAAAATCATGCACAAAACCAAGAGAGACAGGAAGTGCCCGCACATTCAGGCGGGTGGTTGGTTATTAATACAGTTAGTGGTGGTCCTCATCCTGCTGACCGAAGCTGGAGGAAAATGGAATCATACGCCAATTCGATCAGGCATGTGGATTTCGAGAGTTGCAGTACGCTTGATGAAGGGGCCCCAGCCAAACAGCTGAAAACGATGGCAGATGACATCATATTCAGAAACCGAGATGCTGATAAGGTCGAAGCCCCAACTATAGACCCACTGGTCATATCTTCCCAGGTTGGTCCTGCTTGGATGAAGAGGATCCTGGTGGACAGTGGGAGTTCAGTAAATATCTTTTTTAAGAGAGCATATGATCAAATGAAGATGGAAGCCAAAGATTTAAAGCCTTGTTAATCTAGAATCCATGGCTTCGAAGGAAGTACTAATATACCCACTGGAATAGTGGAGTTGCCAGTGGAGTTGGGAGTCGGAGAACGCCGAAGAGTTCGAATGTTACAGTTTGTTGTCTTAGATATCCACTCTCTGTACAATGCTTTTTTGGGCCGACCGGCCCTGCCGAATTTAGGGCGGCGATTTCCCCGTGGTGTTTAACTTTGAAATTCCCCACTGATCGTGGGATTGGGGTCATTCAGGGAGATCAGGCCGCTGGGAGAGCCTGCTATGTTGCCAAACTGCGAGAAGCGCAGCGAAAGGAGAAAGGAAAGGGCATGGAGGAATCTCTCTGCGTCCGTTTCGCCGATGATTGACAATTGTGCCTGGGCCTCGGCCCGGGCACCACGACCAATTCCAGAAGGATCTTGACCCCAGAGACACTGAAGATAATAATGAGTCTAAAGAAAGTCAAGCTTCTCCAGCCGAGCTGACGATTGATGTTCTAATTAATGATGATGATGATTCAAAAATGTTAAAAATTGGGTCTCAGCTAAACCCACAAGCACAACAGGAATTGGTCGAATTTCTCCAAGCAAATCTAGACGTATTCGCTTGGACGCACTCTGATATGTGTGGAATTTCGCCGGGCATCGCGAGCCACACCTTAAATATTGATCCACGGTATATCCCGGTCAAGCAAAAGAGACGCGGTACGGATCCAGAGAGATCTGCCGCCCTCAAAGAAGAAGTTGATAAGCTAAAGGCAAATGGGTTTATCCGGGATGCTTTGTACCCGGAATAGGTATCCAACCCTGTACTTGTCCGAAAACCGAATGGGAAATGGAGAACGTGCATCGATTACTCTGACTTAAATAAGGCTTGTCCGAAAGACAACTTTCCACTTCCCCGAATCGATCAACTTGTGGATTCAACGGCCGGGCACGAATTATTATCTTTCATGGATGCTTATTCTGGTTACAATCAGATACCCATGCATGTGCCCGATCAAGAACATACGAGCTTCATAACTGACCTGGGACTGTACTGCTACAAGGTCATGCCTTTTGGGTTAAAGAATGCCGGAGCGACTTACCAACGCTTAGTCAACCGAATGTTTGCCAAACAGATCGGAAAGATTATGGAAGTTTATGTAGATGACATGTTGGTAAAATTGAGATACTCCACTGATCACGTCAAAGACTTAGAGTCAATGTTCAATGTCCTCCGGAGATATGGGATGAAGCTTAATCCGCTAAAATGTCATTTTGGAGTCGCATCCGGAAAATTCCTTGGGTTCATCGTCAACGCCTGAGGAATAGAGGCCAATCCCAAAAAGATCTGGGCGATCAGGAATCTTCAAACTCCAAGGACTATAAAACAGGTTCAGAGTCTTAATGGAAAGGTTGCAGCACTGAGCAGGTTCATCTCGAAATCAACTGACAAATGCATACCCTTCTTCGACTTGATCCGGAAAGGGAAACGAAACTTTGAATGGACTACGGAATGTGAGGGCGCATTTCAATCACTAATTCAACATCTTTCCACACCGCCGATTCTTTCAAAACCTGTTGATCATGAACATTTATACCTCTATCTGGCAGTATCTGAAAACGCCATCAGTGCTGCGTTGGTTCGGGAGGAAGACCGAGTGCAGAGACCGGTCTACTATGTTAGTAAGCGATTAACCGGAGCCGAGAGAAATTATCCAAGGTTAGAAAAATTGGCATACTGCCTAGTCATCGCCTCGAGGAAGCCCCGTCCATATTTTCAGGCTCATCCCATCACCGTGTACACCGATCAGCCGTTACATAACTGAGTCAATTCGACATCACATATACTCCGAGAAGAGCCATACACGGTCAATTCCTAGCAGATTTCATTGCCGAATTCACTATTCCTGAAGACTTACCTGAAACTAGTGAATCCCCCGAATACATATGGAAGCTATATACTGATGGTGCATCCAATGATCGGTGCTCGGACGTAGGGATAGTGCTTGAAACCCCCGAGGGCCGATCCATATGCTGCGCTTTAGAGTTTGATTTCCGTGCAACCAACAATGAAGTTGAATATGAAGTTTTGCTTACTGGGTTAAAGTTAGCCTGTGACCTAAGAATTATTGCTGTGGAAATCTACTGTGATTCCCAGTTGGTAGTATGCCACGTTCGGGGTGAATACCAGGCCAAAGATCGAAGACTAGCCGCTTATCTAGCCCGAGTCTGGGAAATGCTTGATCAGTTCGATTATTATACCATTTTCTACGTACCCCGAGAGCACAATCAGAAAGCCGATTCGTTGGCAAAGTTGGCAAGTACAGGCGAAGCTCAACACTTGGGACTCGTTCCTATCGAAACTTTATCCTCTCCGAGCATTGACCGAGCAGAGAATGAATTCGCATTTGAAGCTACTTCCAGCAGGGAATCGTGGATGACCCCCTACCAAGATTACATTGAACGTGGCATAGTACCCGAGCGCCAAAGTGAGAAAAGACAAATCCTTCAAAAAGCCGCACGATTTGTCATTCAGAATGGAGTTATGTATCGAAGGGGATATTCTATTCCTCTTCTCCGGTGTATCGCACACGACGAAGTCAAACGAGTGTTACATGATGTGCATAAAGGAGAATGTGGCGATCACACTGGGGGGCAAGCACTTGTTAAGAAAATACTCCGATATGGATATTATTGGCCTACCGTAAATCGAGATGCCATGGACTATGCCAAAAAATGTGATAAATGCCAAAAAACGCTCGAATTCCTAGAGCCCCGCCTACTGAGATAACCCAAATGGTCAGTCCATGGCCATTTGCAATATGGGGGGGTTGATATAATTGGTGCATTAACCTTAGCTAAAGGTGGCGCGAAGTACGCCATCGTCGCAGTTGATTACTTCACCAAATGGGCTGAAGCTGAACCTCTTGCAACGATAACGACAAAGAAAGTAATCAACTTCGTGGTACACAACATCATCTGCCGGTTTGGTCTCGCGCATACTATTATCACCGATAATGGAGCCCAATTCGACAGTAGTGAATTCAATAACTTCTATCAACGATTTCATATCCATAAGAAATTCTCTGCAGTAGCACACCCTCAAGCAAATGGTCAAGTTGAAGCCGTCAATAAGGTTATCAAGTCTATTTGAAGAAACAACTGGAGAAAGCCGGGGGCAAGTGGGTTGATGAACTGCCTATGGCTTTGTGGGCTTACCGAGCGACTCACAAGACTACAACCGGACACACTCCATTTTCTCTATCTTATAGCTCTGAAGCCGTTATTCCAGTCGAATTGGAAGTTCACTCTCATCGTGTGACATATTATGATCCGAAAACGAATGCCATATTACTTGCTGAATCTCTAGATCTACTCGATGAGAAGCGTGAAGAAGCTGATTTGAGGGCAGCCGCATATCGGGGTCGAGTCGCTCGAATATACAATGCCAAGGTCCGACCGCGAACCTTTGAACCCGGCGATCTCGTACTCAAGAGAATTTATCCGGTCCCTTCGCACATGAAGCCAAATTGGGAAGGGCCATATGTGATTTCACAAAAGCTCGGAGATGGCACGTTCAAGTTGTCAACCATTGACGGTCTTACTTTACCGAGAGCTTGGAATAGCGAAAGTCTCCGTCGCTACTACACATGACAGGCTTTATTTATCTATTTTTAGTCAATTCCTTCCTTAGTACTTTATTTTTGCATTTCGAAGTTTGAACTTGTAATAAGGCAACTGATTTTGCATGTTTATTTTATTTCAGCAATAAAATGCCATCTTTTCGAGCCAAAAGTTGTGATTAACTGAAAATGATGTATAATATCATGATGCACGGAGAGCTAAGTTCCATCACGCGGTGGGCTTTATTCAAATAGGAAGTGACTGTGATACGACCGGTCACTTAGTAAGTGAAACCCGAGCTCGGGGACAGAACACTACAACATCATTTACAAGGATTGATACACGACAATCCTTTTACTAACTCCAAATTGCCAAAGTGCGAATTGGAGTATAAACATTCAACAACTCGTTCCCAGAGCGCGAACGGACTCCAAATTCCCAGAGTGCGAATTGGAGTATAAACATTCAACAACTCATTCCCAAAGTGCGAATGGACTCCAAATTCCCAGAGTGCGAATTGGAGTATAAACATCCAACAACTCGTTCGTAGAGCGCGAATGGACTCCAAATTCCCAGAGTGCGAATTGGAGTATAAGTACCCAACAACTTGTTCCCAGAGCGTGAACGGACTCCAAATTCTTAGAGTGCGAATTGGAGTATAAACATCAAATCCATCGTTCCCGGAGTATGAACGAATTCCTAAAAAGCCCAAATAGATGTGACTGACCATCTATCGGCCAACTCCAACTTCCCAGAGTGTGAATGGAGTACAAACATAAATTACAGGTTCCCGGAGCGCGAACCCTAACATACATGCTATCTCAGAATTCCCAGAGTGCTAATTGAGCACAAATACTACGTCAAAGTTCCCGGAATGCGAACCGAAATATTAGTACTAACTCCGAGTTCTCGAAGCGTGAAGCGGAGTATAAACATCAATTCTAGGTTTTCGGAGCGCAAACCGTGTTACAAACATCGATAACTCTCAAATTCTCGGAGTGCGAATCAGGCTATCATTCTCAAATTATCCTAAGTCCCCAGAGCGTGGACATGTGCTTAAGATTCGCAATAAGTGCGATCAACCACCAAAATGCAAATGCTGTTCCCCGAAACTTGGGGGCAAAAAAGCTTAAGTGTTAATCGCTAACTGAAGAAGTACAATGCCCGGAGTACAACTCATTCATCAATCATGACACGAAATTATGTTTTTCATACTTGGCAGATAAAAAACAAACACTGCAAACAATTAAGTAAAAGAAAAGAGCAACTTCCCATTCCATCAACTAACAAAAACAGGTTTGATTACATGGCAAGTCAAAAGATTTCAATTAAGTGGAGGCCGAATCCACACATATACACGGCTCTAAAAGAACAAAAGAAGAAGTAAACGAATTGCTATCTACAACTACATGATAAATCAGGAAGCTCACTCCTTCTTCTTCCGAGGCTTCTTCTTTGGAGTCGAGCCGATGGACCCACTACCCGGCTTCCTACGAGATTTCTTGCCCTTCTTTGGAACATCCTCCGGATCTGGCATAATATCAACATCTTCCTTAGAGCTGGAGGGGACAGAGATCCTTTTGGAAGGACGAACTGAAGGCATGGGAGCTATGACAGGTGTCTGTTCAACAACGCTTGAGACTGTCACCGTGCCACCGGGAGAGATCACCATTAGAGAAGATAAGCTTGAGGGGGCAGTGTCGCTTCCAGAACCACCGACCGTTGTCATCGTGGCCATCTCAGCGCTTATCTCAGCTAAAATCTCTTCTTCTCGAGACAACTGAGCTGCGCTGGAAACGCTGGTGGTCGTCATGACACAACTGAAAATTGGAGCAGCTCCACTCATAACGAATGAAGGATCAGGAATAGGGTCAAGAGAATGACCAAGTAGCTCCTCAATCATTTGAGCATCGAATGACATCGAGCTCCCCTCTCCAATGTCACTGGCCATGGCAGTAGTTGAAATTGCTTCGGTGACAATAACTCCATGCATAGGATATAGGACCAGAGGAACTGGGGGCACGGACGCGGCACTTTCGGTCACTGAACAAAGGAGAGCAAAAATGATCAGTCCAGTAAATTCTCTCAAAAATTGTAACTTCAAGACATGAGGGAAATAATCAAAGTACCTTCCTTACCTTGCCTTGGAGCTTGAACAGGTTCGGAGACAGCAGTCTTACCAGAAGATAACCCCGGTTGGTCCGGATTGTAAGCAGGAATGACTTGTGGGTCAACCGTGGCGATTATTTCGGACGAAGTCGGGATAGGAACTTCGATATTCTCACTATGATGCGCGACACCCGAACCTTCGCCGATCTCCGTTTGATGGATGCCAAGTTTTTCTTTCTCGACGGAGATTATCGCCTCATGAAGAGTTCTCCTCTCTTCCTCGCTAAGCAGACGTGACTCGAGCTCAAACTCATCTAATACTCCATCCGGGCAAGACATCCTCTTGTTCTCCACTAATTTTTTGCAGGCACTGTAGAGAAGCATAGAGTAATCCCCTAGCCAGACGAGATTTCTGTGCTCTAACACGTTGGCATTATATGTATCCAGGAGTTCGTCAAATTCGGCCTCCATCTTGGACCTCTCTGCCTGGACTCTCTCCTCCACTTCCGTTTCAACCTCCTTAACCCTTGCGACTGCTGCATCGCGCTTAGCCCGAAGAGACACAGCTTGCTCACACGCTTCTTGTGCGGCCGTATTAGCATCGTCTTTTTCCTTATTTATATCAGCAAACTTAGCCTTTAATTCCTCTAGTTCTTTTACTGCCGCGTCCTGCTCTGCCTCAACATTTTTGTGTCGATGGCCCAAGTATTCTACTAAAGTGCAATGTTCCTGTTGCATCTTTGCCATCTCAACTAATGTCTCATCAACCCTTTTTAGCGACTCAACTTCGGCCGTACGAGAGGATTCCGCCTCAGATTGAAGTATATCGACAATATGGTTCTTCTGAGCCAAGTCGGCTTCCAGTTTCTCAATTATTTTGGCCCGATCAAAGGCTACTTTTGAAGCTTTAACAGCCGCCTTATACCATTCCTTGTACTGAGCATAGAAGTCATGGGTGTAACTAAGTGCTGTGGTCACGGCGTCTTCGGGAATTCTTTTAAGATTAAGAGGAAAAATACAAGCGTCGAAGCAAATTTCCGGGAAGTCCTTCTTTAATTGAGCAAGTCTGATAGCCCCTTCACCGGATGGTTCAATAGGGGCCTCCTCCGCAGCCGTGGTCGTAACAACCTCAGTTCTAGAACGATGTGACTCAAGCCTCGAAACCTGTGAAGACGGTTGCTGTCGCAGAGGCTCAGATACCTGAATATGACTTCGGGGTGGCGGAGGAGAACGAGAAGGGAAGCGGTATCTCCGGTCTCTGTCCGAGCGCTCCTGACTAGAGTAACTACAAGGATGATCCCTTTCATAATATTCTTGGCCATGATACCTCCGTTCGCGATCGCGATCGGAGTCCCCACGTCGAGATTAATAATAAGACAAAGGATGATGCACTCTTCGGAGTTTGTCTAATGTAGATTGACGGCCAGACAGAGCACCTGAAAAAGAGAAGCAATTTAGTTAAATACCAGGCGAAAGCAATACGATCTGTGCAGAAGTCGTGTAGTGTTATGAAAGTGTATGCAAATGTGCAAAACCCCCGACCAACCAAAAGTGTCGACTGCACTAACGGGTAAAGGCTCGCTTATTTCTAACGCTTCCCGGAGTTCATCCAACCCGGATTCGTGGTGGAGAGATACGTATTCCGGGAGAGGAATGTCATCCAGTCCTACAAAAGCGTTTCCTGATTGACAAGGAGAAGCGTCAGAGATAGTAGTTCCGGAGATCAAACGAGATACGACTACAGAATTCCGTCTCTTAAATTTAGGGACAACAGCCTTGCCTTTCCACTTCTCTTCTATTCGGGAGAGATCAGCTGCTAGCTCGGTATCAGTGGGAGTCCTCTCATCGTTGCTCATTTCTCTTATTACTATGCCAGGTTTTCTTTTCACCGTTTTCTTCTTTGTCTTCAAAGCCGGTTTCACCAACCCCTCGATAACAATGCTCCGGTTCATCTCTGTTAAACCCAGTGTCCTTAAGTTATTGTCAGTTAACACCGAGTCGATGTGCCGCAAATCATTCTGTACCTCATGTAAACTTCGGACAACGCCTTTGTAATATCCACCGTCAGGCCTTGAGATGATAGCTGCAAGAAGAACACCTGATATTAGTACAAGTATTGATAAAGACTATTTAAAGAAGGCTTGTGCAATTTACGACACTTACGTCTAGATAGCCATCGCCTAGCAAACCCTGGAGGGCATCGAACAAAAAACCATTCATTTTTAAAATAACCGAGTCTGGTCCAGGCTCCCATCACGATCTGGAAGTTTCTAACTGCTTCCAAAAAGGTAAAAGATGGGCTATCGCCCCTGCTCTTGAAGTTAAATATGTGTCTAATCTCGGTTGACCTTGGTGGACGAAAGAGATGATCCATAAATAGGACAAAAACACTGTTCAGCAATGCGTGTCCATTGGGATGAAGTTGTGAGGGGCGATTCCAATGAACAATAACATCTCCCTGATATATTGGTTAAATGGAGGGAGAGTTCCAGCCGCACAGGCGTGACGATAGAAAGCAGTATACCCCTCGGGCAGGTTGTGAGGTCTGTCATCAACGCCCGGTAGCAAAACGTCGTCCGGAGATAAGTTATGTTTCAAGCAGATCCGGCCCAGTAAGGCTTCAGAAATACTGGACGAAACGGAGTCGATAGGATCCTCGATAAATATGGCTTCCGGCACTTCATCCGGAGCCGGACCAACTACTTCGGGAGGAATGTCAGGGATTTCAAGTATTTCTGGAGGAGGCGAACTCTGTACTTCTTGTTGTTGAGAGCTCGAAGATTCCAAAACTAACTAACTCATCAGAAAGCAACATTAAGCACATAGAAAATCCGTTCATTCCCAGTGTAAAGTGTATGCGGCGTAGTGCAGTGTTGTGCATTATTTAGAAAGATTCTATAGAGTTAGAGAAAATTTGCAAACAGCAGGATGTGCGAACGACAAAACTCTGAAAATCGAGACCGGAAATGACCGTCATCGCTAACCGTCACAACCTCGTCATCCAGATGTCGCTGATCGATTCAAGCATAAATCCGTTATATTTTTGGTTAGGCCACAGTTCCATCGACGAGCTTCAAAAGGCAGTCAAGTAAAGTCCTACAGTCAAGATCAGTTATGCAAGGTAGAAGCTCGTCGGAATCAAGTTTACTAAGGTTCATTAAGTTCGTCAAAATTCAGCTTGTAATCAGTCATAGTTCAAGGTTGGAGAAAGTCAGATGTGTCGTATTCTCTGAATGAAGGACGATCGAATCGATCACCTCGAATCGATACGAGTCGAATCGAAGTGCTTCGAATCGATAGAGGGTCGACTCGATGCACTTCGTATCGAAGTAGGTCCTTGGAACGATATCCATAGCATCAAGTGAAGGAGCGCTTCGAGTTCATCAGCGAAGCAAGTTCGTATCGATCGAACTCAACGCCTTCGAATCGATCACAGAATCATCACTTCGAATCGATCGATACGAGCCACTTCCCTTCGCAAGCATCGATTCAAAGCCCCATAATCAGGACCGATTGGAATTACCCCAGTCCGGATCGATACGAAGCAAAGAAAAGCAAAACCCCCCAAGATCTCTGCTTCTCCAAGAGAACTCTAACACTTTGTTATGCTCCGTCCATCGATTCGACCTACTTCATTCAGATCTCACCCCCCTCCAAAATTTTCGAAAGAAAAAATTAAGGATGATGGCGAAGGTTTGCAGTTCTATCGTTCTCACTCAACTTGGCTTAATCCATTAATTACCTGGTTTATTGTGATTACGAGTGAAAGATTGAAGGTTTTTAACCGATTCGAAGAAGCGTCTCTCTCAAGTATGGGGGGTCGATACGAAGAAGAAGACAGAGCAACAGTAAAAAGTAAAAAGATGAAAATGAGACTAGCCTCACGTATTTATATGAATCCTAGGGAGGAAATGCGACGCTTCGCCTCCCGGTCGACCTGACCGATTGCTACCGGTCAAATACCAATCGATTTGAATGACCACGTTCGAATCCATCACGCTTCGAACCCCTCAATGCTTCGAATCCATCAAGATAGCATTGATGCGAGGCTTCATCGACACGAAGTGATTGAACGAAAGCTGAATTAAAGCCGAGAAATCCTATCGATTCGAAGCGCCAATTTCATGACCATCGACCCTAGCGATTTGAAGATTTTCGATTCGAACGGTCATTTCGAATCCATCAGAAACCATTGATGAGAATGAACGCATCTCTTCGATATGAAAAAATTACTTGTCAACCTTCTATATCGGTTCAGGAGAGGCTCGATATGAAGGGACTTTTCAAAACAACCATCAATCGTCGTCTCAACTCAAATTTCCAAATCGGTTCAGGAGAGAATCGATACGAAATTCAATATCAGACAAAACTGACAACGACTCGTGGACGCACGACGTTAACAAGGGTCAAACTAACATATGTGCATATATGTCGGACTAACATTCGATTTTAAACATTCACAGGGATCGAATACTCATCTGGTTACGATTACAACAACTAGGAGCCAGGCACTATCCTACAGCAATCAATCATATCAAAGCAAGGTTACAACCTTCGACAAAAGAGCAATGGTTATTAAGAGAGAAATCGCAGCTTTTCAAAGCACGTCATGTTCCACAAGACGTACTTTGGGGGGCAAATGTTATCCCGCTTTTTGGCAAAGCCGTGATACCAAAAGATCGATCGAAAACAAAGGACAACTCGTCTCCAGGATTGGTCATACTTAGCTTCACTATGGATATCACCGAATTTTGTCCGAGTCCAGATTGAGCTACAGTTGATGGGACATGACAAGAAAAGTCATAAAAGTCAGCATCTCAAATTTCAAGTCAATCCGAGTTCATACGCTCAAGTTGTGATCAATTCAAGTTGGAGGAAATAACCCTAAGTTCGAATCCATCAGAAGATCATGAGTTCGAATCCATCGGCTTCCTCTTACTTCGAATCCATGGGATCACTCCACTTCGTATCCATCAGGTTGAAGTCCTTCGAGTCCATGAAGTCACTCCACTTCGCCTCCATCAGAGCATATGAGTTCAAATCCATCAGGTGGCCAAGCTTCGTATCCATCCCAATGGCCTTCCTTCGAATCCATCAAACGACCTCCACCTCGAATCCCTCAAGGAGAGATGCTTCGAATCCATGCAGTTGATTCACTTCGAATCCACCATGTTGAGGAAGCTTCGTATCGATCAGCTATGGGATACCTCGAACGATTCGAACAAGCATTTCCTCGAATCCATTCCCTCGAATCCACTAAGTAGAAGCGTCAAAAACCATGGATTCGACCCAGTAAACTCGGAGAAAAAGCAGGATCAACCCGAGAAGTGCGCGCCACGTCACCATTCGCACGCGCAAGCCATCGATTCGACCCTAATTGATTCGAACGAGACGCATCAACCGAAAATGCAATCTTGAATCGATCATAACTCTAGATCTACAAGTCCAAATGCTATGAAATTTTCACAGGAGCTTGCATACATGTTGAAGAATGTCCACACCAAATTTCACCTCGATTGACACTTTTTTGATCGACTCGAACTAGAGTTCGAATCGATCCCAAAGTGGGTCCGGATTTCCTGAGGCCAGGCGTGTGGGCCTCCCTCACGTGCCAGAAGCGGTCTCCCCGATTTTAGGCGAAATATCAGCCTCCTACACCTATAAATAGAGCCCCTGGTCATTCAGAGAGGGGGGGAGTATTCTTAGAGATAAAGCACGCCTGAATACTGCCAGAATCACTCTATACCACCTTCAATGGTGCTGATTTCGAATTTAAGTCTATTATCTGTTGTACTTCGCTCTACAACATTTGTAATCTTCAAGTATTAAGCAATAAAGTGATAAAACTTCATAGTGGACGTAGGCAAATCGTCGAACCACTCTAAACTGTTGTCTCCCGTGCAATTTACTTTTCTGTGACCTAAAGTTTTTGTTAGATAATCCTCATTTTCAATTTGATTTCTTCATTTATTCTCTTCAAAAATTTCCGAAGGGTGTTGCCCAATTTTGGTGCAAACAGTTTCAATCCATATTGTGATTATCTTAGTCTTAATGAGTACATGGACTTTGATTTTGCTTCCGGCAATTTATATCCATCTAGAACTTTCATGTAAATGTTGGTATCTAATTCACCATAAAGATAAGCTGTCACAACATCCGTTAATCTTATATCGAGTTTTTCAGAAACTACAAGGCTTATCAAATATCAGAATGTTATGACATCCATGATCGGGGAGTAAATTTCCTTAAAGTCAAAACCTGGCCTCTGCAGGAAACCTTTTGCGACAAGTCGTGCCTTGTACCTCACGACTTCATTTTTATCATTTTGTTTTCTAACGAATACCCATTTATAACCTACTGGTTTAACATTTTCTGGTGTTTTCTTTATTGGTCCAAATACACTATGTTTTTGAAGTGAATCTAGTTCCACTTGGATAGCATCTTTCCATTTTGGCCAATCGTGTCTTTTTCGACATTTATTTATGCTATTTGGTTCATTATCATCATTCTCATTATTCTCATTATGGTCATGACTTTCAATTATTTCAGTAGCTACTACGAATGAGAATACATCATCAATTATTATTTTACTTCGATCCTATATTTCTCTGTAGTTCGTATAAAATATTGAGATCTCATTATTATTAGGTACCATTTTATCATTGGAATCTTCTTTTATCTCTTTTGGGATAATATTTCCTTCCGCACTTCTGGGAGAATTGGGATTTTCATTTGAGTGATATTTTTTTATCATGTATAACCTCTTCAGGAGGTTCCTTAATTGATGATTTTTCATTAGACTTTCTTTTTCTAGGCGCCAAGTCTTTTGAACCAATTGGCCTTCCACGTTTTTGTCTTGCTTTAGATTCATTTGCTGCTATATTTACTTTTGAACCTTCAGGGACATCAATTTTTGCTGGTGCATTTGCTACTGGAATGTGAGATTTAGTTATTTTTGCGGTGTCACCAAATGCTTCCGCTAGTTGATTTGCAATATTTTGAATATGCAAAATTCTTTGTACCTCATATCGGCATTGTTTAGTACATGGATCAAAATAAGACATAGATGGATTATTCCATGATATTTCGCGCCGTTCTACTGGAATGGTCTTTTCTCCCCCTAACGGTGGTAAGATTGTCTCATCAAATTTACAGTCTGAAAATCTTGCCGTGAAGACATCACCTGTAAGAGGTTCAAGGTAACGAATTATCGATGGGGAATCAAATCCCACATAAATTCCCAACCGTCGTTGAGGACCCATTTTAGTACGAAGTGGGGGATTAATAGGTATATGCACAGCACAACCAAATTTTGGTAAATGTGAAATATTTGGTTGAAATCCAGTTAAGAGTTGTGATGGTGAAAGCTGATGATAAGTTGTTGGTCTAATTTTAACCAATTTCGATACATGCAAAATTGCATGCCCCCAAGCTGAAACGGGTAGTTTTGATTGCATAAGCAATGGTCCTGCAATAAGTTGCAAGCGCTTAATTAATGATTCTGCTAGACCATTTTGTGTATGAACATGAGCTATTGAATGTTCAATTTCAATCCCCAATGATAGACAATAATCATCAAATAATTGAGAAGTAAATTCTCTAGCATTATCTAGTCGAATCGATTTAATTTGATGATCAGGAAAGTGTGCTCTCAATTTTGTTATTTGAGCAAGTAGCTTGGCAAATGCCAAATTTCTTGTAGAAAGTAAACAGACATATGACCAACGAGTTGATGCATCAATCAATACCATAAAATATTTGAATGGTCCACATTCAGGGTGGATTGGGCCACATATATCACCTTGAATTCTTTGTAAAAATGTTGGAGATTCAGAAGTGATTTTACTATATGTAGGTCGAGTGAATAATTTTCCTTGTGCACATGGGGCACATAAGTAATCAATTGGTAAATTCAATTGGTTTGATAAATCATGTCCGTTTGAGTTTTTGGCAATTTTACGCATCGTAGTTGATCCAGGATGACCCAAGCGATCATGCCAAAGAATCAATGTCTTTGTATTTGTGAGCTTCTGGCTCATGTTAATAGAGTGAGATTCAACTATGCCAATTTTTGTAAAATATAAACAAGTTGAAATTGTACCAAATTTTTCTAGGATAAGCTTCTGGCTTTCAATTCTAGAAATAACACAAAGATATTCTTTATTGTTTTCATTTATAGTTTCAATATGGTATCCATTCATTCTTATATCTTTGAAACTCAGCAAATTTCTTTTAGAGTTGCTTGAGTATAATGCATTCTGAATAAAGATATGCATACCATTTGGTAATATTATATGGGCTCTTCCGGACCCGTCAATTATATTAGCAGATCCAGCTATAGTGGAGACTTTAGCTGAGAAATTTTCAGATAGTTCACAGAAAACTTTTGGTTTTTCAAAATTGTATGAGTAGTTGCACTATCTAGTAAGCATATATCATCACCCAAATGGTGTTCCATACCTTAAGAATTAAAGACAATGATTAGTCAATCATTAAAAATTCGTATGCATAAATAAATGTAATGTAAACAAACAAAGTAATATGATTAAAATAGGCTATTGATTAAAAACAACATCCTCATTACACATTACTAGTACTGCAAAGGGAAATACAATTAAACGAACACAAACTTCAAACTGATTTATTGATGCAAGCTAATGAAATAAAACGAAAGTCACATAACAAACTTCAAGACATTTCTAATTGATCAACTCGGTCATATCATTGATCATTGCACTTAGATTTTCATCATTAATGAAATTTCCATTGTCATTTTCGAAGAAATCATCTAACTTCAGGTTAGTGTTTTCAGGTAACTTTTCGGCATTATTTACCTCAATATTCTTCGAGCGATGATATTCTTCAACTGTTTTCTTTGATGATCTACATGTACGTAACCAGTGACCAGATCGTCCACATCTATAACAAACTTCCTCATAATGCCTTTTATTTTCTGAAGATGAATCATTGTTCTTTATAGGCTCAATTTTCTTTTGTTGCTTTTTTAAAGTTGGTGGTTTTGTTAACTTTAAAACCACCATAACCACCTCTGCTAGAGTTATATCCACGTCCACGACCATGTCCTCTACCTCGACCTCGACCCCTACCTCTTCCAGAGTAGGTAAAATTAGCATTAACTTCAGGTAATGTAGTTGAACCAGTTGGTCTTGAGGAATGATTTTTTATAAGCAATTCATTATTTTGTTCAGCAATTAGTAAGCATTCTATGAGTTCAGAATATTTTGTAAAATGACGCTCTCGATATTGCTGCTGCAGGAGTATATTTGAGGCATGAAATGTTGAGAAAGTCTTTTCAAGCATTTGTGCGTCATCCACATTTTCTCCACATAATTTCAGTTTAGAAGTGATTCTAAACATTGCAGAATTATATTCTCTTACGGACTTAAAGTCCTGAAACCTCAGGTTCAACCACTCTTGCCTAGTGTTTGGAAGTATGACCGTCTTCTGGTGGTCATAACGCTCCTTCAGGTTGTTCCATAAGTGGAGAGTGTCTTTTTTAGTCAAATGTTCTGTTTTTAGATCGTCATGGATATGACGTCTTAAAAATATTAGAGCCTTTGCCTTGTCCTGCTGGGACATAGTATTGACATTTTTAATGGCATTTTCTAAGCATTGAGATTGCAAATGAATCTTAGCATCCAGTATCCATGATAAGTAGTTGTCTCCAGATATATCCAAAGCTTTAAATTCAAGCTTGGCGATGTTTGTCATTTTGTGAACTGTTCATAAAATAAATTGCATAAGGTGAAAATATTCGCCACAACAGCATTCACTATTTGTTTGTTTCCAGCTAAAAAAAAGAAAAAAAATGGAAAGTCTTCATTCATGGTATCAAACAATTATACCAAAAAAAAATTGTATCAACAAAACCAAACGTTTGGATTTTGCAACTTTCATATATTTATCGAATAAGAAAGGAAAGTCAGCTTTTGCGTATATTGCATTCCAAACTTTTGAATTTTATTTGGCAATAGATCTGCAAAGGGAAAAAAATTATTGAATTTAGAAGCCAAGGAATAAAAATAAGAGTGATACAAGAAAAGACATGAAAAATATAGAAGCGAACCCCAAACTAGCATGTGCTGACTTGATAGCTTTATCAAAAAAAATATGATATTGACAATTAGATTTTTGAAGAGAGGAAAAGTAACGAGTTTATAAAGAAATGCAAGAACAATTCCTTTACCTGCTGTTTTAAAGGAAATAAGAAATAGAATGTATGTAGATATATTATAAAAGACTCGTCTGCACTAATATATATAATAGGATTTTGAATATAAATAGCCTTAGAATTGGAATGGTCAGAAGAGAAACAGTCAGAGCAATTAATATTTAATTACTTGCTGAGAAGTTGGAAAGTTTGAAGGTGAACAGGTTGAGGTCAATAATTAATTCGCATTCCTTCGTGCTGATAACGTGTTACAGAATAAAAAGAATGAAGGCCATTAGAGAGAGAACAATTTTATTGAATTGAGAGATTGATCTTACAATACAATCAAGCTCCATATTTATAGACTACTTATGCAGTGCAGATTACAATAATGCCCTTTCTTATTTAGCATATTCATCCCTATTATTAATGTATATTACAACATTTACACTTTTATTATATTCTTTTTTCCTCGGTTGAGTAGTATTATATGCTAATGAAAAAACAAACATTACCAATCATATTTTAGTGATATAAGATCAATATAATACACTGTGTGGAAAAAAAATTACAACATAAAGATTTGTCGTACATGTTTCGCAAGAAGTAAAACTATTACCGATTGTCAGATAAAAAATAACTTGTAGAAAAGAAAATTATCATAAATAATTTTAAATATGATGGTATATTTACATCATATGTGAAGAAATCGTAACGATAAAAAAACTTTAAAAAACGCATATTATAAACTTTAGAAAACAAATCAGAAAAGAAAAAGGTGCAATGCCTGTCTGTGTCCACAGATGCACACACGAACACACACATATATATATTTGAAAATATAAAATTTTAACATGCTCTAAGTAATGTATTATAAAAGAGACAAGGCATAGAATTTTAACACAATTACATTCAGATTTGTACAATTTGCAGCCTTATATCAATTTCACATAATCAACTTCAATTCCAACATTGTTTATCATATAAAAAATCAAACGAAAAATAAACATAAGAGCCACCCATATTGGATCTAAAAAACCTATACCCAATAAACGTGAGTTTTCAAAGGATTTTCATTATAATCTATAATATTATATTATTATTGTTGAATTGCATTTCAAGGGCACAGAAGTCTCCTTTGATTTTTTCATCTAAACAGTCGGCTTTTATATTTTTTCCTTTTCTTACCACATCTTCGTTTCTTCCTCCATCTGTCGGCTACGAACAAAAAGGATAAGGTTTTTAATGGTCGCTCGCTGAATCATTGTTATTCCACTGCCAACAAAATTATTCCACCCTCTAGGAATTGAACAGATGCGCTTTAAAGATGATTCCTTTGCGCCATGTCTCTCCTCCTACATCTCCACTTCGTCCTTTTTTGCTCATCAACAAATAGAAAGACGTGGGGTTTTGCCGCCTTCTCTACGCTTCGTCGAACCTCCATCAACTACAAGGTGAAAGGATGTGGTTTACAGCCGATTGCTCTGCCCGTTTTCTTCCACCGCCATTACCAACTTCCTAAGGAAGGTAATCTCTGTTTTACTTTTCCTCCTGATTTTTTAATGCGGTCTGTCTTGATGGTGTTGTTGTGATTTAGCCATGTTTGAATATTCAAATTTCTTGGATTATTCCATTTTTTCCTTCTTTAAACTTTGCTCTACAGGTTAGGTACAATAATGTATAGCATGCCTGACAAATTTGTGTTCCATCCTTATATACCGCAGAGGGATTTAAATTAGGAATTTTAATCTTACACATTTAGTTCAGTTTGTACCACTTCATCCTGATGTTGCACTGCAAACTGACTTATATCTACCCAAGGACATGGGTTATAATTTCATAGACCTGACTATTAGATAATAAATGAATATTTTAGTTAATTATAGCATAATTTTATGGGTTATAATTTCATAGACCTGACTATTAGTGTAGGATAAATAAATACATATTTTTTTACTATGGATCATGAAACCTATGTGATGACTATACATGTAAATGATGCAACCAGAAGTTGTCTTACTTAACATTGTGCTTATGTCATTTATGCCAAGATCTATTCTTACTTGTTACAAGTTAACCAAAGTAACTCTTATTATGCTTATTCTACATTCGATATTGAATAAATATCTTTGTTTTTATTATGTTGGTTTTGTCCCTAGAAAGTCATATTTTTTTTGTTACATTCCAAACTTATAATTTCATTTTGATGAAAGATGTTTTATCATTTGATGACTCTCATATGTATCTTTACAAAGCATATTTAAGGTTCAAATTTTCATGTTCATCACTTTATTAATTGCAGTATATACAAAGCATGAAGTTTGCATTTTATGCCAAGGTTTATTAGTGGATTTACAAAGGGAAGCTATTTATATATCTGTAAGGTTTGGTTCTTTTGAGTTAAAGATCAGCCACACATTAGAAATCAATTCATGTTACCAAGCTTTTGATAATATGAGTAAACAATTGAATTAATTGAGCAAGTATTTAAAATATGGTGATATGAGTTTATTTACTTCACATTTATCTTTTCATAATATGTTACTGCCATAGATCTGAACACCGTACCAACTATCTCACACGTACATCTGTAAATTACATATAAAAAAAAATCATCAAGCATGATAACACCTTTATTTCTCGAATACTACAACTCATAAAATTTTGAGACAAACATTGTTTTAGGTTTACCTGGCTAATTTTTATTTTAGTATAAATATCGTAGTATATATGTATTGTTTTCGACATTGGCTTGCATAAAATATATTATGATATTTCTGTTGTATTATTTACTGTATGATTAATGTTTTACTTTCATTTTCATAAGATGTTGGATATTTACGCTTGGAGAACCAGAAATTCATTAAACAAACTTCACTTAAGCAATTTTATTGGAGCACGCATCTTTGGATTAACATACAAAGAGCTGAATTCATAAAAATCTATTAGATTATGAAAGGGGTGAATGAAATTTCAAATGCCAAGTACATTTAACATATTAATTTTGGTAAGGCATAATGCCTTTCCGAAATAATTTATTGTTCTTGAAATGTCAATTATCTCAGTAATTGGTTGGATTCATTTAAGTCAACTAAAGTAAAAATGGATTGGTTTATAATAACAAATTGAAAAAATAGTTTATAGTTCAATTTTCTCATACTAAATCTCAACAATTATTTCATCCTGACCTATTGTTACACGTGCTTCCCAATTGAACCTATCCTTGATTGTTGCTTCAATCTGTGCTTCATTTCAGGTGTATTTTTCCTTATATCCAATTTTCTTTTGATTTAATTTTTCCTTATATCCAGTTTTATTTTGATTTAACTTTTCTCCTTACTATGTATTATTTGTTAAAAAAATCTAGCGAGTATAAGTAATTCTTACTCTATTTATTGTATTTCTGTTGCACGTCCAAATTGTTTGTATATTTCAAATATTACGATAATCTATGTTCCTCTGACTTTTTACGCCAAAATTAAGAAATAGATGAAAAATAAAATCATGTTAATCATATTTGGATATATTTTATAATATGTGATAAAATATATAGAGTATAAGAAAATCTTATTCTATTTGTATTATCTTATTTCTCTTCCATGTCAAATTCATTGGTATATTTGAGGCATTTTGATGATTAGTTAAAGTAAAATATTTTACCATCCATAATCAGATGTCAAGATAGTGGGCAAAACATATTCAAATGCAAATGTGAATGAATAGGCTGATAATAACAAAACTATTTAATAACACAATTGATTCATGGTAGCAACCCATAGGTAGCCACTTTGCAGAGGGTGGTTTAGTTATATTACACACACAAATTTCATTAGTTCATGATAGTAAAGATGATATCAGGGCAACAATGAAATATTGGGATATTCTTGATAGTTTATGCTCAAAGATGTTTAGCACAAATGGTTATCTTATTTTATATATGTTACATTTGGATGACTACCAATTCTCCTTATTTCTTTGTTAGATTTTCAAGTATTTTTTAAAGCATTATCTTTCATTTCAACACAGTGGCAAAAGATTTTAAATAATTGGTTATCTTATTATATATGTTAACTTTGCATAAGCACCAATTTTCTTTTTTTTTTCCTCCGATTTGCAAGTGTTTGTTATAGCATTCTCTTTCATTTTAGCTCAATAGCTTTAAAATAATAGACCATTTACGCAACTATTTATGTTTGCGTCAAAATTGGTCAAAAACACCCAATAGTTGATAATTCACAATCACAGATCTCAGATGAATAATAAATATGTAGATCACGCAGAAAATCCAAAAGAAAGCAGTAAACAACACAGAGTTTATAGTAGTTCGGCGATCTTGCCTACGTCCACTCTGAAGCTTATAACTTTATTGATTCACTTGGTGATTTCAATCTATTACAGCAGGTTACAGTAGATTATAGCTCTAAACTTTGAATACAATGGTGATCGAAAGATGTAGAATTGAATCCAGCAGAGTCTGGACGTCGCACGGCCAAAAGATCCCTTTTCTGTAGGCTCCAGAGTGCTATTTATAGGCATAGGAGGCTGATATCATGCTCAAACTTCGGAAGACTTCTTCTGGAACGTGAGTGGGCCTATGCGACCAACCCCACCAAGTTTCGACTCGATCTGTGATCGATACGAAACAATTTCATATCCATCAAAAAATGATCCAATCGAGCTGAAACTTGGCAGAGACATTCTTTGGCATGTACGCAAGCTGCTACGAAAATTTCATAGTATTTGGATATGTGGTTCATCGCGATTATCGTGTGCTGCTCAGTTCGAACCCACGATTTCATATCCATCCTTCCTAATCGACCTGGACACGTGAGCGCGTAGTGACGTGGTGTGCGAGATTCTTGGATTGATCCAATTTTTTTGGCGCATTGACTGGGAATTCGCGCCTTGCTCGTTTCAAGATTGAAGCCTAATTCATATCGCATCTTGTTCGTGTTGACTTTGCACTGATAGTATTCGCATTGTTCGCTCCCTTGTTCCCATCGATCAATTGTGGTTCCGTTCACATCGATAGACTATCGACCGATCGATACTTTAGTTGTCTAGGGATCGATACAAAATGCGTAGTTCAAAGGAATGCGAATAATACCGATGCGTTGTCATGGAGTGCAAATGAGATTTCTTTGGAACGATACAAACAAAATGGTTATGAATAGCATGACCACAGATCGATTCGTGCCCCATCGATTCAAAGATGATCGATTCGAAGTAGCCTGCTCCTGATGGATTCGAACTAAGCAAAACATGATGGATTTGAATAGACCATCATTTCAGTTCCTCGATGGATACGAATTCAATGGATTCGAATAGACCATCATTTCGGTTCCCCGACGGATACGAACAACATATTCCTTCTACCTTGTATCGATCATATCTCCTTCATACGAACTCCGATTAACCTGAAATTTAAAATGCTGGCTTTTATGGTTTTGGTTGTTATGTCCTACCAATTGTAGCTTGGTTTGAGCCCGGACAAAATTCATCGATATCCATAGCAAAGCAGTGTATAACCGATATTAGGAACGAACTGTCTTTGGTTTTCGATCAATCTTTTGGTATCACGGCCTTGCCAAAAGGCGAGATAACACTTGCCCCCCAAAACATGCCTTGCGATAAGAAGGTGTGTTTTGTATTGCCATAAGCTGGATGTTCATATCCTGTTAGCAACCTGTAAAGAACTCGATAGTTTCATATGACCTCGAATGACGATCGTTCAGGATCGTATGCCATTTGAGGTAAAACGGGACCGTTCGCGGTCGATGCCCTTCGCAGCAAATGATGGAATGGGACCGTTCGCAGTCGAATGCCATTCGCGGCAAATGGTGATCGTTCGCGATCGGGCGCCGTTCATGGCGAAATGTGACCGTTCAAGGTCGGATGTCGTTCGAGGCGAATTATGACCGTTCGAGGTCTGGTGCCGTTCGAGGCAAATTGTGACCATTCGAGGTCGGGTGCTGTTCGAGGCGAATTGTGACCATTCGAGGTTGGGTACCATTTGAGGCGAATTGGTGTGCCCGGGGAGGGGGGACTTAGTATTATTGATGCTAGATTTCACGTTCAAGTGAATTTCTGGATCGTTTGTCAGGGCGGTTTATTGCCATCTCAGAGCATGTCTAAGGATCATTCGCGACCCTATACATGTGTAAGTAGTTTAGCCATTTCAGAATTATCAAAACCAAATATCCATTCAACCGATGAGTTTTAAAACAGAAATGTCCGACAAAATCAAATCCAGACATGAAAAACACAAAACACGAAAGCAAAACAGTGGCTTTAAAGTGCAAACACCTACATCGATGTGGTTTATAATTGTATCAGAGCATGCCTAAGGATCGTTCGCGGTCCTGTATAATCGTGTCGATGTGGAGTTTTCCACTCTTCCGTCATTATCTCAATCAATTGATAATAAGCTGACGTCTCGATCCTGAGCCGTCTTCAGTTGGTACAGGTGGTGGCCGTTCTTGTTCCACCGTTGCGGCCCTCCTTCTCACATACTGTAATAGAAAACCATTCCGGATGTTCCCCTCGACTTCGTCTTTTAAGTGTCTGCAGTCGTTTGTGCTGTGACCATTCAACTCATGGAATGAACAATACTTGTCTGACCTTCTCTCGTTACTAGTTGGATCTCTCCTCGTTGGCTTTCGATAAAGGACCTGTCCCTTAGTGTCCTGGTAGATCCGTTCCAAAGTCTCGTTCAGTTCCGTATACGAGGTGAATCTTGTTCTTTTCGTGGTCGCGTTGATTTATTATCGTTATCCTCAGCCTTCCGTTTTCCTTTGCTAGTTTCTGCACCTTTTTCAGGAGGATTTCCGACTTTGACTGCATAAACGTCGATTCCATCTCCTTCCCCTCTCTCGGCATTTGCATCCTCCAATCGTAAAAATCCTTCAGCCTCATGATAAAATTCCCCTAGATCCATAGGGGGGTCTCTCGTCAACGAATTCTTGATTTCTGTGCCATCAGCTATGCCCGATACAACTGCATCAATACCATGGATGGATCCGGTTGATCCACCGATGCTGCAGTCACATTGAATCGCGTTAAAAAGCTTCTCAAAGATTCTCCAGCCCTTTGCTTTAGTGCTACCAAACTCATCACATTCTTGGGTCTCGAAATGTGAACCCTGAATTGCCTCATAAACCTTTCAGTCAAATCACTCCATGTTCCGATAGATCCACTCTCTAGTTTCCTAGACCATAGTGCCGCAATATCTGCTAGGTACAATGGAAAGCACCAGGCCATGACCTCCTCGGATACCCCGATCACTTCCATATGCCTCATATACCTTGTCAGATGAACTGTATGGTCTGTCCTTCCATTATACATATCCAATAATGGTAGCTTAAAATCCAGTAGGTTCCTCGCTCGTCTGATTCCAGTGGTAAAAGGACTCCTATTCACATCCTCCAATTCTTTGTTAACCAATCCGCCTCTCATAGCCCGCCTGACTATCTCTGCCAATCTGTCATTGTCTCCGAGCTATAGTCCTCGTCCATTGCCTTCGACTTGCCCCTCGAGTTAACAAGGGAGTTCTGGAATCTTCTCTCCTTGCAGAGCTTCTGTTCCTATGCCAATGCCGTGCTGTTCGAATCCACCTGATGTTCTTCTTGGTATTAGGTCAGCGTGCTCTAGGTGAGTGCCCTCTAGCTCTGGTGCCACCCCAGATGACCCTGCTCCATTCTGAATTCCAGTTGCTCCTTGATTCTGTGCTCCAAGTTGCCCAATCTGTTGAAACAGATTCTGGATCATTTCTTCTTGTCTTCTCATCATTGTCTCCATTTCATCCCTGGTGATGAAAACTGAGGTTTGGTTTGCTCCCGAGGAAGCCTCTTGACTCCCTTCGTGTTGAATCCTTTCTGGTCTTTGTCTCTTACTTGTTTGCCTCGTCATGATTCTTCTGATCTGAATCTCTAAACCTTCTGATTCAACTCTCAAACGATAGAACTCCTGAATTAGTTTCTAAGTGAAAGAACCAAAATGTTTGCACCAAAATTGGTCATAAGCACCCAATACTTGATAATTCACAATCCTAGATCTCAGATGAAAAACAAATATGTAGATCACGTAGAAAATCCAAAAGAAAGCAGTAAACAACACAGAGTTTATAGTGGTTCGACGATCTTGCCTACGTCCACTCTGAAGCTTATGACTTTGTTGATTCACTTGGTGATTTCAATCTATTATAACAGGTTACAGTAGATTATAGCTCTTAAGTTTGAATACAATGGTGATAGAAAGATGTAGAATTGAATCCGGCAGAGTCTGGACGTCGAATGGCCGAAACATCCCTTTTCTGTAGGCTTCAGGGGGCTATTTATAGGCATAGGAGGGTGATATCTTGCTCAAACTTCGGGAGATTTCTTCGGGCATATGACTGGGCCCAAGCGACCGACCCTACCAAGTTTTGACTCGATCTGTGATCGATATGAAACAATTTCGTATCCATCAAAAAATGATCCAATCGAGCTCAAACTTGGCAGAGACATTCTTTAGCATGTATGCAAGCTTCTGTGAAAATTTCATAATATTTGGATCTGTAGTTTAGGAGATATGATTGATGCAATTTTGCGAGTTTCGTGTGCTGCTCAGTTCTAACCCATGATTTCGTATCCATCCTTTCGTATCGACCTGGACACGTGAGCGCGCTGTGACGTGGTGTGCGAGATTCTTGGATCAATCCAATTTTTATGGCGCATTGACTAGGTATTCGCGCCTTGCTCGTTCCAAGATTGAAGCCTAATTCTTATCGCATCTTGTTCGTGTTGACTTTGCACTGATAGTATTCACATTGTTCGCTCCCTTGTTCGCATCGATCAATTGTGGTTTCGTTCGCATTGATCGACTATCAACCGATCGATACGAAATAGTTGTCTGGGAATCGATACGAACTGCGTAGTTCAAAGGGATGCGAATAATACCGATGCATTGTCATGGAGTGCGAATGAGATTTCTTTGGAACGATATGAACAAAATGGTTATGAATAGCATGACCACGGATCGATTCGTGCCCCATCGATTCAAAGATGATCGATTCGCAGTCGCCTGCTCCTGATGGATTCGAACTGAGAAAAACATGATGGGTTCGAATAGACCATCATTTTAGTTCCCCGATGGATACGAATTCAATGGATTCGAATAGACCATCATTTCGGTTCCCCGACGGATATGAACAGCATATTCCTTCTACCTTGTATTGATCATATCTCCTTCATACGAACTCCGATTAACCTGAAATTTGAAACGCTGGCTTTTATGATCTTGCTTGTCATGTCCTACCAATTGTAGCCTGATCCAGGCTCGGAAAAAATTCATCGATATCCATAGCGTAGCAGTGTATAACCGATCTTCGGAATGAACTGTCTTTGGTTTTCGATCAATCTTTTGGTATCACGGCCTTGCCAAAAGGCGGGATAACAATTTAACATTAATATCATATTAAAATGTTTTTTATGATGCACACTAAAATGCAAAATTAAATTTTTTATATATGGAAAAGTCTATTCAGATAAAAATTAAAGCATGGAATCTAACATAATATATCTTGATCATTGGACCCCTTTAATTTCAACCTTATATGTAAACACAATGTCGTGTTGAATTTTATGTTTTATTTGTGTCTTAATATTTGAAATTCATATACTTTTAATAGATAGCCTAATTTATACGGCTTAATATTTAGTTTACATAGCTACCTCAATAGATTTAATTTTCATTGCTAACTTAAAAACAATTAGGTATAATTTCTTTGACTAATACTTCTTGATAAGGATCTGCAATTTATTAATTTTATGTTGTATTTGATTGTTTTCTCAATGGTCCTTTCAATAGCATTATAGCCCAAATACACCTTCAATTTTGAAATGAACACCATATCCTAATTTGTAATTTCACATACTGGAACATGAACATTATATGATAATTAGCAATGAAATTTACAATGAATTTGTCACATGCAAAGTTAAAGGAGTGTTATATGCACTGCTTTCGGCATGTGGCTATCTATATTTAGAAACATTATTTTTTGATCCAAATTTGTTGTTATTAGGAGCATGCTGTTTAAGTGGAATAATACTATAAAATGTATTAACACAACGGGGTTGGTGGTTTATTATCGGTTGTTCACAACGAATATGCAAGTCATGTGAAAATAGTATGAGAGGAAATGAAATACTGGCTAGGACATAGTTCTAGACAATATCTCTCTTCCAAAATGGGTGATTATTCTAAGATAACATACGTTGGATATTACTATGATTAAGTACGTCAATGCATTCTTTATCTTGAATGGAGGAGAAATATATGGTTATCAATTGCCGTAGCTGATCCATTTCAAATTTGTATTTTTCGTTTCAAATATTTAGTTAAAAGTATTGAAGAAAATCTTAATGGTTTTTATATTTGACTTTTACATTAAAATTTAAGGCTATTAGCACCACAATTGGTCACTAACACCCTTAAGAGAGATTGTGCAGAGGGATTAATGAAGAAATTCAAACTAAACAGAAAACAATATGCAAATTTAAATGCAGAAAATATGAACACCCGATTTATAGTGGTTCGGCGTAATTGCCTACGTCCACTTTGAGGTTAATCTTTATTGCTTTCCTCGATAATCGGTTACAGATACAATCCGTATATCAACTATTTGATTACAACTGTTAAGCAAGAAAGATAAGTCTTGAATGAGTTTTGAATGCGGCAGAGTCTCCTCGGTGTTCTCCAAAAAAAGGTCCCTTTCATTGTACCCCTGCCTCTCTATTTATAGACGAAGATGGGTTGGACTTCCCTAGTGGGTCTGGTAGCTGAATTCCTCGGCCTAAAACGAATAAAATCTACGCGCGATCTGTAGATGCCGAACAGCAAAATGCCGAACGGTATCTTCAAGCCGAATCGAAATGACGTGCTGAATGGAGAGTGCAGGCCGAGCAGTAATCGAAGCCGGACGAGATTGAATGAATGCCGAACACCTCTGGATGCCGATCGATATCGAATGCCGAGCGGGGCATGAATGCCGAACACCATTGGATGCCGATCCATCTCGAATGCCGAAGAGGGCATGAATGCAGAACACCACGGGATGCCGATCCATCATGAATGCCGAATAGGGCATGAATGCCGAACACAACTGGGTGCCAATCCATCTTGAATGCCGAACGGGGCATGAATGCCGAACATCGCTGGATGTAGATCCATCTCGATGCCGAACGGGGCATGAATGCCGAGCACCACTATATGCCGATCCATCTCGAATGCCGAACGGGGCATGAATGCTGAACACCACTGGATGCTGACCCATCTCGAATACCGATCTAGATTTATACCGAGCGGGGTTGAGTGCCGAACGTGGTCAGGATGCCGAGCAGGAATGCCAAACGACTCTGAAGCCGAACGTCCAAAGATACCAATCGTTACTTAATGCCGAACGCTCTTGCATGCCGAGCGTCCAGAGATGTCGAACGTCAGTTAATGCCGAACGACTCTGAAGCCGAACCAGTATGTTATGCCAAACCAGTATGTTATGCCGAACGCTCGGGATGCCGAACGGTAAGCGAATGCCGAGTACCTAGTTGCCTGGTCAAATCTCCAGGTAACACTTGCCCCCCAAAATGCATCATGTGGTCGAAAGTGATGCGCTTTGAATCATGAGCTCTCTGTGCTTTGCTTCGAGCCTCGGCTCTGTTTTCTCGATAGTATCTTCTCTCGAATACCAGGTGAGGCAATGCTCGTCGAACGACATGCAAATGCCACACAGCATAGCCGATGCCGAACGAGGTCGTCTTGACCGGTTCTACCGGTCATTGTCCCTTCGACCCTCTTCTCCTATAAAGGTCGGCATTTTCCTTCTTCTTCTCTTTTCACTTTTTACCTCCGTTATTTTCCAAGAAATCGCAACTTACCTCCCTTGAATTTCGTTCACCTTTCCAAACTCCCCTTCCTTCCTTGAATCCAACAAGCCCTTCCTACAGCTTCCTCCCAAATTAAGCTCGAACAACTCCCAATCTTAAGCTCACAGACCTTCAAGCTCCTGCCGTTCTCTTTGGTAAGGACCTTTCGATTGCTCTCTCAAATTAGGAAGTATAATATATTACTCGAACTCGTGAATCCTCCATAGAACGTAGAAAGTGGAGGGTGTATGGATGAGGGAGATGAATTGAGGCTCGGGTGTGTCCCAGGGCTAGAACTCAGTATGCTTTTAGGCGATTTCGAGATTGATGGATTGGAGAAGAGGAAGGTGGAAGATGCACTGCAGTGGCTTAGCATGATCTTTTAATGCCGAGTGATCCTATGGGAGCATGGGAATGGAGTTAAAGACAAGGCCCACTGGTGTGGATTGACATGGCCTTGGTTCGGCATGATCTCCCCATGCCACACGAGGTTGGAGTGAAAAACTGAAAGGAAGTGGAGAATGGACAGGACGCCGATCGATATTTTGGCCGAACAACGCTTAGACCGAATGGCACGAATGCCGATCGATACTTAGGCCGAATGATATTTCGATCGGACGATACTTAGGCCAACCAATATTTTGGCCGAACGATACTTAGGCCGACCAATATTTTGGCTGAACGATACTTAGGCTGATCAATATTATGGCCGGACGATACTTAGGCCGAACACCTATTCTTTTTGCCTAATCGTATGACAAAAACAAGGACAAGGACCCAAGAAAACTAGCATAATGAACTAATCTGGACTGATAGCTTTCCAGTTTTAGTAATCACAATTCTGAACTTAAATCGATAAAAACGGATAATTGCCTTTAACATACAACGCCAATGTCTGAGCTTGAAATTGAAAACATCATAGGGAAGGCTTTTGGAGATGGACAGCGATGACGGTCTTCGATGGCGATACTTCAAAGCTCAACTTTATACCATTAACTCTGTGACTTTCAATTTCTCCGCACTTATATTTGAATTATCACACTAGTTCACACACCACACGGGGGGAATACTTGTGCTGTTAAGTCTAACGTCGATTTTTTTTCAAGTATAGTTCAAACAGGTGCTCTACTAGATTCAATCTCTATCAAAGATGTCTAGGAAATCAAGCTCCTCCACGATCTCAGGTAGACCTAGGCCATCTTCTGGATAAGGAGTCGCAGATACTTCAAACCCATCGACTTCCTCTTCTCATAACTTAGCTCCCGACGCCCTGGAGGCATCAATTTTCTTGGACAACCGGTCGATTCATAGGTTTCAAAGATTAATGAAAGTTCAGTCCGTTGGATATGCTCTGTCCGTGGAATCCCCTTCGACGACGTGTTAGTTCCATCGGGGCACGATCGTCCACACTTGCCCCCAGTTGGATACACAGCTTGTAATAAATTTATGTGCTGGTCGGCAGCGTGCCACCGTTTAACTCATTTCTTCGGGACGTGCCGCAATACATCGACATTGCCCTATCGCAACTGCACCCTAACGGCCACGCATTCATCTACGGTACCTACATCCTTTTCATGAATGTCCTCTCTAGGTCTCCAACCCCGGGCGATATTAGATATATATATTGCGTCAAGAAGCAGAGAGATATCCCTCTTTCATATTTCTCGAACCGCACAACAAATGTCAAATTTTGACTGGGGCATGAAGCAAGTTTGCCCTGTACAAACAGGAATGGTTTTATGTACGTTGCCCTTCTAGTTTCGCGAGGAGATGGGTAGAAGGAAGTAAGTCTTTTCTCTGGATCGATATTCATGCTTGGTCAAAGTCGTGCGTTTTATAACTCTTTTTTCCATCTTTTCAGGTATCAATCCACATCCTGACGGTCGCGGATATTCTAAAGCTGTCGAAGCTATTAGAGACCTTCCTGCCGAAGAACGGGACATCCGAACTCTCGTTTCGAATGAGTCACTTACAACGTTTGGACTGTTGGTAGAAGGCCGTCGGATAAGCCTTCCTCAGGGCGTTACCATACCCAGGCCCACCTCTGGCAAAGGGAAAAAACAAGCTGAGTCTTCAGCACGTAACACTCCTCGCGCACTAGAAGAAGTAGAGATCAAGGAAACTGAAACACCCGAAGCTCAAAATGAGAATGTTGGTCCTACTCAGGACACGATAGTTGAAGTTCACGACATCGAAACGTCATCTTCCCCTTTGAAGAGGAAAAAGAAACTGACGTATAAGACAAGGAGGGAAAAAGTTGGCGCAACCTCCAAAGTTACTCTTATTCCAACGGAGAAAAAGGCTTCCTCACAATGTTTAGAAATTTCTTTAAAGGGCCTCTCGAACCTCTCCATACCTGATGATCTACTTAATTATGATTTTGACGATCCGGAGGCACTTAAGCTTCACTCTCCCATCAGAGGTGATGCAGGCATTCAAGCCCAAACTCAGGGAGAAAAAACTCTTGTTAGTAAAGAAACTGGTCCGTCGGGGGAAAAAATAGGACACACACAAACACATGCACTCCACCCTGCACTAAAATTTCCGTCGTCACGCTACTCTTTGCTAATTCGTTGTTATTTAAATTCTGTGTAGGTGACATGGGGCGTATACACGGAATCGATCGTCTCCGCAGATCGTCTATCTTCCATCACTCTGGACGGGACTCAGGTTCCGAAAGACGTCGGGACAGAGACGGTGATGGCGATAGGGATTACCATTCTCGGGACTCATCATCTCGAAAGAAAACATATTATCAGTCCAAGTACCACCAACATCCCTCTTCTCACTCGGAGCAAAGCAAAGATAAGCACGACCATAAGGGGTCGCAATCCGATGTCCTCCGTGATCAACACTCCGATTCCTCTTCCACATTACAGTCCCCTGGATCCTTACAGGAGACCTGAACTTTCAAATCTGTCTTTTCCCGTTCCCACAACAAATCCAACAGTATCGGAGAGACTGGCCGAGCTTAAAGTTAAATTTCCAAAAATATGCTTTGATGGTCTGAAGTTCTTCCTGGCGATCCATCATATACCTGGAGATGTTAAGCAAAGCGCTATCGCCTATACCAACGACGTCTATGTTCAACGTGACATGTTTGTTCATCTTGCTAAGAAAGTGTCAGAAGTCTCCATAGAGTGCTAGCATGAGATTGATCGCCTAAAGCTTGAGGCTATCCATGACAAGGACATTATCAAAGCTCAGGACGAAGAGCTCGCGTCTTACAAATCTCAATTTGAGGCCACCCAGTAGAGTGCCAAAGATACCGCCAAAGCCGTAACTCGTTTGGAATCAACTCACGAAAAAGAAATCGACGAGGAAGTAAAATGCTGTGGGGCTTTAGCTTTGGAGAAAGACTCGGTGCAAAAAGAGAGGGATGCATTCTGCCTCCGAGTCAAAGAACTTGAGGAGAGACTCCGCAGAGAGCAAGAAGAGAAGATTGCTGCCCAAGAAGAGTCACAACGGTATTGCGACGAGATCGTTTCAACGCGACTCCTAAAGGCAAAACTTGAGGGTGAGCTTTCTAAAGTTGAGGCGCTGAAGAATGAAGCCCGCGAAGAGGGAAAAAAGATAGCATCTGTGGAAATCGACTCCCGTCTTGAGGCGGCCAAGGAAGAAGGTAGGGAAGAGGTCAAAAGCATGTTCGACCCGCTTATTGTTGAATTCAATGCCCGCTTTCTCATGCATCGGGACTTAACTTTTTCGGGCGAGGGCTATCTCGAATCTTTAGCCGAAGCATGGGAGACCTTAATTGAGATCAAGAAAGTCGAACACGGTATCGAGGAGGTTGATGAAGGAGCTTTGATAAAAGAATTCCTTAAGGGAAACGAGCCTTCGGACCTGTCAGCGGCCAAATCCCTTTATTGCAAAGGCCCCCCCTCAACGAAAGGGAAAGAAGTTATCACCGGTCCATCCAAGATCGAGTCTCCAGCTCGTGTGCCTACCCAGCCGGCCGGTCGGTCGATACTCGATCCCTTTTAACAACACATCGGTTATGACCCGGAGGACCCCGGCCTTGGCGTTCACGTTTTGTCCCCTGTTCCAAAGGGTGAGACCCCCCGACGGCTGAGAGCCAGCCGGAACCTGGTAGGCAACTCTATCGCTTTAACATTCCAAGATTTTTCGTTTTTCACCAGAAACTATCGCATTCTAATGCTTGCTTTTTGTGATTTTGTGAAGGCCGTTCCGATCTTGAGCCCACTCCGAGGAGCGATGTCGCCAAGAAGGTGAAGGAAAAAACGAGTGAAGCCACTCAGCAGGAGAGGCTCCCGGTCCAGATGCTTAGGTGATCAGAGTGCTTGATGAGGACAAATCTGAGACTTCCTCTCCCATTGATGGGAGTTATGAAATTGAAATTACAGGCATCTCTGAACACACGTCCGAACTGAGTATGAAGGAGCAGCTTGAGAAAGAGAAGGAAAAGACGGTAAAGATCAAGGTCTAACCTCAAACTGTGAACCTGGACGATCCTTTGAACAAGCCGCTGAAGGTCATCCTCCCAGGCGGGTCCAAACCCATGGAAGTTCCTCATACTTCTTCAGCTGTCACTCCCCCATCAAAGAAAGCTACCAAGGGTAAATGCACTGGGAAGGAGTCATCTGGTAAAAAGTCGAAGAAGTCAAAGAAGCAGTCTTCGCTCTCGTTCAACAAGAACTAGTTTAGATTATGTAATTATTTTTTGTTTTCGTAGTTCATGTAAATAAAATTATTTGTAATGAATAAAACTTAGTTCTTTTCCCTCTCAGAGGACTGTTGTTTTTTGGTTTTTTGTATAACCGTGGTCAAAACCCGAGTTACTGCGAGTTACCTGAACTTCTCGATTCATCTTCAAACAAGTTCACAACTTTTTTGGTATTGCACACTCTTTTATCCCATGCTCCGGGACTTAGAATATTTTCCAATCCGTACGCCAAGGGCTCGATGACTTCAAGTCATTTGTATCCAGTCCGCCCTCAGGGGATTTGGACATTTAAATTGCTTGTTCTCTGGTCCGCACTCTGGGGACTCAGAGTACTCCAGCTCGCACTTCGGGGTCTTGGAGATTTTGAGTCGTTTATACTCGAGTCCGCACTCGGGGGACTTAGAGTACTCCAGTCCGCACTCCGGGGACTTAGAGATTTTGAGTCGTTTATACTCGAGTCCGCATTCTGAGGACTTAGAGTACTCTAGTCCGTACTCCGGGGACTTGGAGATTTTGATTCGTTTATACTCGAGTCCGCACTATAGGGACTTAGAGTACTCCAGTCTGCAGTCCGAGGACTTGGAGATTTTGAGTCGTTTATTCTCGAGTCCGCACTTTGGGGACTTAAAGTACTCCAGTCCGCACTCTTGGGACTTGGATATTTCGAGTCGTTTATACTCGAGTCCACACTTTGGGGACTTAGAGTACTCCAGTCCACACTCCGGAGACTTGAAGATTTTGAGCCGTTTATACTCGAGTCCGCACTCTGGGTACTTAGAGTACTCCAGCCGCAGTTCGGGGACTTGGAGATGTTGAATCACTTATACTCGAGTCCGCACTCTGGGGACTTCGAGTACTCCAATCCGCACTACGGGGACTTGGAGATTTTGAATCATTTATACTCGAGTCCGCTCTCTGGGGACTTAGAGTACTCCAGTCCGCACTCCGGGGACTTGGAGATTTTGAGTCGTTTATACTCGCGTCTGCACTCTGGGGACTTAGAGTACTCCAGTCCGCACTCCGGGCACTTGGAGGTTTTGAATCGTTTATACTGGAGTCCGCACTCTGGGGACTTAGAGTACTCCAGTCCGCACTCCGGGGACTTGGAGATTTTGAGTCTGTTATATTCGAGTCCGCACTCTGGGGACTTAGAGTACTCCAGTCCGCACTCCGGGGACTTGAAGGTTTTGAATCGTTTATACGCGTTCGTACGTAAGACAGAGTAATGTATCTCTTAGTCATTTGTTACAGCATTATCATACATAGAAACATCGACAACTCATGGGAAAAAGAAATGGCCTCAAGCCTTTATTAGTGCAAACAAGCTAAATTGTCTTTTTACATGTCGTAAACTAGGAATAAAAACTTGTTGGAAATAAATGCAACTAAAATATGATAGAAATGAACTAAGTGTAATAATGCCACAAATGTTCACCACTCCATGCTCGGGGTAGTGTCGCACCATCAACGGTAGCTAGCTTGAAAGTTCGTTCTCCAAGCTTCCATTCAATGACGTATGGACCTTCCCATGCGGGGCTCGTGTGTGATGGAACTGGGAAAACTCGTTTCAAAATGAGATCACCCACGCCAAAGATTCTCGGTCGGACTTTTTCATTATAATATCGAGCAACTCGGTGCATGTACGTGGCCGCTCTTAAATTAGCTTCTTCGCGTTTTTCATCAATGAAGTCCAACGATTCCAACTAGAGATCTTGATTTGACTCAGGGTCATAATAAGTTACCTGATGTGTTGGAACTTCAAGTTCCACGGATATGACAGCTTCCATGCCATATGCTAATGCGAATGGAGTGTGGCCAATCGCGGACTTGTGGGTGGTTCTATAAGCCCAAAGTGCTGTCGGAAGCTCATCTACCCACTTTCCTCTATCCTTTTCCAAACGTTTTTTCAATATGGATTTGATTATCTTGTTTAGGGCTTCCACTTGTCCATTAGCTTTCGGGTGAGCAACTGCTGCAAACTTCTTCTCAATACCATATTTTTGGAAAAATTCCTTAAACTCTTTGCTTTCAAACTGAGTTCCATTGTCTGTAATGATGGTTCATGGCAGGCCAAAACGGTATATAATATTTCGTACAACGAAATTAATGACTTTCTTGGTGGTGATAGTGGCCAAAGGCTCTGCTTATGCCCACTTGGTAAAGTAATCGACCGCAACAATCGCGTATTTCGCACCACCTTTGGATAGGGGTAAGGAACCGACTATATCGATCCACCACATTACAAGTGGCCAAGGACTAACCATTCGTGTGAGTTCCGTCGGCAGATCTCTTGGGATTTTCGCATACTTCTGACATTTGTCACATCTTCTCACGTAGTCTGCGGCATCCTGATTTACAGTTGGCCAATAGTATCCATAGCGGAGGATTTTCATTGCTAACGCCTACCCCCCGGTATGGTTGCCACATTCACCTTCATGGACTTCCTACAGGACTCGTTTTATCTCATCATGGGCAACACACCAGAGTAATGGGGTCGAGAATCCCCTCCTATACATTATTCCATCCTGCATTACATAATGAGAAGCCTTACGAATGACTTGTCGTCTTGCGCTCCTTCTTTCGGGCATGGCCCCATTCAACAAGTACTGCTTGAATGCGGTCATCGATGACTCCTTCTCGATTTCTGTTTCTAACATGAAATATACCTCCATATATTTATGCTCGGAACATGTAAGGTTGCAACGGGAAACAATCCCATCTGCTGTGCATCGCCAGTGCTTGTAAATTTTGCTAATGAATCAGCTGCTCTGTTTTGTTCACGCGGAACATGTGAAATATCATAATACTCGAGATTCGCTAGCAGCTCCTGAACTTGGGCCAAATACGGGGCAAGTCTCTGCCTCCTTGCTTGGTAGTCTCCACGCACTTAATACACCACCAGTTGCGAGTCTTAAAAGATTTCAACCGATCTTATTCCCAGTTCTTTGACGAGTCTTAAGCCGGCGATCAATGCTTTATACTCGGCTTCGTTATTCGTTGCTGTGAATTCGAGCTTCAAAGCGTGGCAAACTGATCGGTTTTTAAGAGTTACAAGAACTATGCCAACCCCCGAACAACGGTCGTTAGATGCCCCATCTGTGTACATCTTCCATCGGATGGGAGGTATGACATTGTAGCCATTTGATTCGTCTGTCATTGTGAATTCAACGATGAAATCCGCTAGCGCTTGTCCTTGTATTGTCTTTCGCGGCAGGTAAGTAATATCGAACTAACTCAGCTCGATATTCCATTTTCACATTCTTCTAGAAGTTTCAGGTCGTTGGAGTATCTGACGCAAGGGTTTATCAGTGTAAACACTCATTGGGTGTGCTTGAAAATATGGGCGAAGCTTGCGTGATGCAATCACCAAGTAATAGGCTAATATCTCGATCTTGGGACAGTTTCTTTCTGTCCCCGTCAGACATTTACTAACATAGTAAAGTGGCTTTTGAACTTGGTCCTCTTCACGAACCAAAGCCGTACTGATAGCACGTTGGGATACTGCCAAGTACACATACAACATTTCATGGTCTATTGGTTTCGATAGCATCGGAGGGCTCTCCAAATGCCTTACTAGAGCTCGGAATGCTTCCTCGCAGTCGGATGTCCACTCGAAGTTCCTTTTTCCCTTATTTATCACATCAAAGAAAGGAATGCACTTTTCCGTGGCTCTGGATATGAATCAGCTCAGCACTGCCACCTTTCCGTTAGAGCTTTGTACTCGCTTTATAGTTCTGGGCACTTGTATGTCCCGAATAGCCTGAATCTTTTCCGGGTTAGCTTCAATTCCACGTGCATTCACAATGAAACCCAAGAAATTTCCTGATGCCATGCCAAAAGAGAACTTCAAGGGGTTGGTCTTCATACCGTAATGTCTGAGTATGTCAAACATTTCTTCTAAGTCTCGGATGTGGTCGTTTGACTGCCGTGACTTCACCAGCATGTCATCCACATAGACTTCCATCGTTCTACCAATCTGGTCCTTAAACATTCGATACACCAGACGCTGATAAGTTGCTGCCGTGTTTTTCAATCCAAAGGGCATTACTACATAGCAATATATCCCCAAATTTGTGACAAAACTGACGCGCTCTTGGTCTGGAATGTGCATCGGGATCTGATTGTATCCTGAATACGCATCCATAAATGACAATAATTCGTGTCCAACGGTAGAGTCGACGAGCTGGTCGATTCTAGGTAAAGGGAAACTATCCTTCGGGCATGCTTTATTCAGATCGGAGTAATCAACACAAGTTCTCCACTTTCCATTTTCTTTCTTCGCTAGCACTGGGTTAGATACCCATTCAGGGTAGAGGGCGTCGTGGACAAACCCATTGCCTTTGAGTTTGTGCACCTCCTCTTTGAGAGTCGCGGACCTCTCTGGTTCCATACCTCTTCTTTTCTGTTTTATGGGAACGTGTTTCGGGTCTATGTTCAACATATGACTCATAATTCTGGAGAAATCCCGCATATATCAGAGTGTGTCCAAGCAAAAACATCCAAATTCACCCGGAGAAAATCAGTAAGATCCTCGGCCACTGAAGGGTCGAGTTGTGATCTAATCTTAAGAACTCGTGATGGGTCATCCCGACTGACTAGAATGTCGATCGTCAACTCAGCCGGTGCTGCATTCGTTTCCCTAGGTTCCCCATCATCATCTCTCGAATCTATGTCTCTAAGGATCCGAGAATGCTGCCCGAGCCAGGGCTCGGGCACTACTTGTCAATCATGAGTCTTTAGGATGCAGACGGAGCTATCTGCAACCTTTCCCTTCTCTCTTCGCCGAGCTTCTCTCAGTTCCGCCACATAACATGCACGACCGGTTGCCGGATCGCCATGTACAACACCGACTCCTTTGTCTGTCGGGAATTTTAATGTCAAACACCATGGGACTAGAGCGGCCCTATATTCTGCCAAGGCCGGATGACCCAAAAATACGTCGTATGGAGAGTCAACATCCATTACTATGAATGGTAGGACTCGCACTCTCCTACGCTCACCTTTCCCCCTTTCAACTGGTAAACCTATGTAACCCATTGCGTCCGTTGCAGCACCGTTAAAGCCATGGATAAGGGCTTTGCATGGTTTCAAATTTTTGTCTCGATCTTCATTTGGGTCATAAGCCTTCTTGAAGATGATGTTGACAGAGCTTCCACAATCAATCAAAATTCTTTTCACGTAGGTTGGCCCGATTGCTGCAGATATAACCATCGGGTCGATAGTAGGTGCCTCCACCTTATCCACGTCTCGACTCCTAAACACTATATCATTAGTCATCATGCGTTATTGTTTTGCAGGGGTTCCATCTTCCACATTCGAAAAACATTCATGATCCGCATGCCTCAAGGAGGTAGCATATCATTCCATCTCCTGCCAATTTTTGTCTACAGGATGAGGTCCTCTGACTATAGTGTTTATGAACAACCTACCTGCAGTCTGGGCAGGTTCCTCTGGGTGACGTGGAGCCCGACATTCCTTGCCTACCCTCTGGTGGGTTTTTAACAAACTCCTGCAGCTTTTTCTTCCTGATCAACCTATCTATGGCGTCATGAAGGTGTCTACACTCCTCGGTATTGTGCCCATGGGTTTCATGGAAGCGATAATACATCCCTGTCTGTTTCTGCTCTTCAGTTGACTCCTCTGTATGCGGCTTTCTGTATTCAAAGGTGTCACAGGCAGATAGATAAATATTTTCAAGAGAAGTATTCAGGGGGGCGTATTCATTGCAGGTCGGAATCCTTGGTTTCCATTCCCCTGCTTCTTTTTTCTTGCCAAGATTTCCGCTTTCGGATCCTTTGGACTGCCCAGGCTTGTTCTGGAAGTTGACTTGAAATTTTCTCAAACTATCGTCGGACTGCTTCACGGCGATGTTACTGTTCACAGTCTCCTGAACAGGCCCTGGTGCCTTGTCTCGTCTTGTCTATCAAGCTGCTTCCCTCCGTATGAACTGATGAGCTTTGGAATAGAATCGTTCCAACGTAGCTGGGGGCTTTCCCGCCAACCAATCTCCAAACTCCGAGTCTGGATCTACGCCTCGCATTATCGCCATCAAAATTGCATGGTCGTTAGGATTGCTAACTTCAGTGGCGGCAACATGAAACCTCTATAAGCATGCTTTGAAAGACTCTCCAGGAGCCTGGATTACACTTGATAAGCACATCACGTCCTTTGGACGAGTAGCATGTATCCTGAATTATTCAACAAATTTCATTACTAACTCGTCGAAGCTGGATATAGATCGCGGAGGAAGCTAGGTAAACCACATAGTGGCGATTCCGGACAGAGTGATTTGGAAGCACCTACACTTACTCGCGTCATTCGCCCTTGCAAAATCCATCAACCATTCGTACCTCATCACATGTTGCCTAGGGTCAGTCTTCCCTTTGTAGGCTGGGATAGTCGGCATATTGAATTTCTTGAGGTACTCAGCCTGTAGGATAATGTTTGTGAAGGGAGTATGACATCTAGACACTCAGCAATCTTTGTTGGTCAAGCCTTGGTTCTCTCTTATTAACTACCGGACCATGGCTGATGAATCTGGAGTTTGTATGGAGGGCGGGAGGTTGGGTTCCGCTTCATGGGATCGTGCAGGTTGATGTCCCATCTGTTGACGGTCGGCCATATGTGCGTTGTGAAGGCCAGCTTGATTTGGGTCTTGATGAGCTGGGCGTCTGGTCTTCACGTGCCTAATCCCTGGCAGATTGATCAGTGGAAACTGCCTGTGTAGCTTCTGTCTTGCGGCGTCTATGCCTAGGAGGTTCGTCAGCTGAGGTTGAACTATTAGATGAAGAATAAGGAGCAGTACTACTTCCAGCATTCTGATGCTGCTGCTGGGCAAGCTGAGTCATGAGATTAGTATTGGCTTGGATCTTCTTAGCGAGTTGCCTTCTACTTTCCCTGAGTTCTCTTATAAAGCCGTTGAACTCTGTTCGGGAAACGGCCTCCGCTTGGTTCTGGGTAGAGGTTCCTACGCCTTGAATTGTTTACTGATTATTAGGTCCTATCTGCTGTACACTAGCAGTCTCATTGACATGTGCGTTGTGAGAGGCTGATCTAGTTCGTGGTCTTCCCATGGTAGAGTTGTCGGTTATAACTCTGAGTAGAATCAACAGATATCTTGCAAATGATTCGGATCTCCTTAGGGGGATTTTTCAATCCAGTAGCTACAAAGTAGATCCTATCGTCCTGAGAATTCGATTCTCAGTGAAAGCATCAAAATTTTAGCACCAGAATTGGTCACTAACACCCTTAAGAGAGATTGTGTAGAGGGATTAATTAAGAAAGTCAAATTAAACAGAAAATAGTAAAAATTTAAATGCAGAAAATATGAACACCAGATTTATAGTGGTTCGGCGTAATTTCCTATGTCCACTTTGAGGTTAATCTTTATTGCTTTCCTTGATAATCGATTACAGATACAATCCGTATATCAACTATTTTATTACAATTGTTAAGTAAGAAAGATAAGTCTTAAATGAGTTTTGAATGCGGCAGAGTCTCCCCGGCGTTATCCCAAAAAAGGTCTCTTTCACTGTGCCCCTGCCTTTCTAGTTGTAGACGAAAATGGGTTGGACTTCCCTGGTGGGCCTGGTAGCTGAATTCCTCCGCTCAAAACGAATGAAATCTGCACGCCGATCCGTAGATGCCGAATGGCAAAATGCCGAACGATATCTTCAAGCCAAATCAAAATGACGTGCTGAATGGAAAGTGCAGGCCGAGCAGTAATCGAGGACGGACGAGATTGGATGAATGCCGAACACCTCTGGATGTCGATCGATATCGAATGCCAAGCGAGGCATGAATGCTGAACCCCACTGGATGCCGATCCATCTCGAATGCCGAAAAGGGCATGAATGCCGAACACCATTGGATGTCGATCCATCTCGAATGCCGAACAGGGCATGAATGCCAAATATCACTGGATGCCGATCCATCTCGAATGCCGATCGGGGCATGAATGCCGAACACCGCTGGATGCTGATACATCTCGAATGTCGAATAGGGCATGAATGCCGAACAGGACATGAATGCCGAACACCGCTGGATGCCGATCCATCTCCAATGCCGAACAGGGCATGAATGTCGAACACTACTCGATGTCGATCCATCTCGAATGCCGAGTGGGGTTGAGTGCCAAACGTGGTCTGGATATCGAGCAGTATTGAATGCCGAACGAATCTGAAGTCGAACGTCCAGAGATGCCGAACAACACTTAATGCCAAACGCTCTTGCATGCCGAGCGTCCGAAGATGACGAACTTCACTTAATGCCGAACGACTCTAAAGCTGAACCAGTATGTTATGCTGAACGCTTGGGATGTCGAACGGTAAGCGAATGCCGAGTGCCTAGTTGCGTGATCAAATCTCCAGATAACACAGGCATTGTATTTCCAGTTGTTAAAATACATGGCTTTACATCATAATTTCAACTACAACTCTAGACATTTGTTATTTCAACCTTACAATGGAGAGTAGATGCAATTTAAGTATTTCTAAGCCTTCACAACTAGATTGAACATGTCTTTTTAACTAGAATGAAAATAAATTAGTGATGCGTAAAAATTTATTCACATTTTTTTCTAGCGAAAAGTTGATCAGTAATAAGAAATAAAGTAATAATACGATTTAAAGGAAACTAATTTCTAAAAAAAATAAATTCAATAAATTATTTAATATGAAGGCTGACATTGACATAAATAAGATATAATATGATATATATCAAATGGAAACTATTCTTTAAATGGAAAAAAGTCGATAAACTATGTAGTATACAAAAAGATATTAGTATGGATACTTCAAAATTTTGCCCATACTTATTTCCAACTAAAACGGATGACCATTAAAAAGTATGAAGTTATAATATGTTTCAAATGGAAATAGTTTCATGAAAAGGAAAAAGATCAATAACTTACAATATACATACAAAAGGACATCGATAAACTAGAATGTTTAAATAAACAAAAAAATAAAATGACAAATGTAAAAACATTTAATAGAGCTTCATATTTTGATGTGTCACATATTTCGATGATATTTTGATGGCACTAGCATCATCACGCTTAACTATTTCTTTTTTAGTTTATATTAGGCATCTGGTATACCTTTTGTTGTATTGAAAACAACTCATCGTTTTTATTTTCTTTTAAGAAACAAGTGGGAGTAGTGTAATATATTTTCCCCAATACATGTGAGAAATTTTATTTCATAATCTCATTCCTTAAGCATTAAATGTAGCCACTTTATGAACTAATACACTATCGAAACTATTTGATATTTTAGTAATTATGCCTTGAAATGCAACCTTCATTTTGATTTCTTGGTAACTCAAACCTTGGAATGAACGCCTGCTTACACTATCTAAAAAGAATTGAGTTAGTAGACATATAGAGCTCGATCTAGCATTTGGTAAAACAGTAAGAATTTTCCAAATATATGATAACTTAAAACTCATTATTTCATGCTTAGGAAAAATGTTTGCATTTGAACTGTAAACAAAACATGCTGATTACAATTCTCATTATTTCATCTATTGTTAAAGGAATGCCATTCTATATCAAATAAATCCACATTGTTCTCAAATCAACATCACAACTTAGGATGGTTCAAATTTATGCTAAGCTTTGGAATAAGTGTAATGTAATATGAGTCATTGGTCTAATTGGAGTGGTTAGTTATTGGATATCCTGCATGTCTATTTCATTTGCTGTTGGGACTGTGAAAAAAGATTGTGTGGATTAAGATGCTTTTATGATACCTGAATTGGTATGCTTTTATTCATTCGGACACCAATTTAATAAGCTTATTATTGGATGTAGAATGTACAAAAGGATATAAAAATCAATGTAATTTGCATATATAATTTTTTTTACCACAAGTTATTTGTTATATAATTATACCTGATACCCAGCTGCTAACTTTATTTGCTCATATTCATCTTTGGTTTCTACAAAAACTCAACTAAGAAGATACTGCAAAAGCATATAGCTACCCACTAATGAATTTGTGCATCATTCAAAACCACTTCCACTACTAACCATTTTTTTTAGTTCATCGCTAAGCTTAAACATTCAAAGATTCCATCCCATCCACGTTGAACATTGCATGTCCTTTTTCCCCAGTTAAAAATCAGGGTAGGCCAAGATTATTGTCCTATTTTGATTCTTTCAACATGACTCCAGTTTTAGATTTCAATACCTTTTCCTTGAAAAACATAAGTGAGAATTGGTAAAGCAATCAAAATTGATAGATAATGTCTTCTGATTCCTTTCTAAAATCATTGAATAAATAAAACAATCAAGATTCCATTTTACAATCCTATCGCCATCACTTTCTTATTGTTGAATGGTTTATTCATAAAAAAAATTCCTGAACAATTGTTAACTAATTCTTGCTTTACTTATTACTTAATGTCTTGTTATAGTAACCATTTCATGCCTGCTATTATTTTACAGGAACAGGAAGAATAAACTGAAACCGTGGGTAGTGAGGAAGCAACACGCAGCGTATATTGCATGGTAGTTTTGACTTTTCACGTTGTAGGTTAATAAGTGTTCTAAAACTAGATGATGTGATACCATTGATGTACTTTTCTTATGCATTTTATCTTTCCAAATGGATAGGAGTGAATATGATGTAAACTAGTTTAAACATTTTTTTTATCAATTGTGTTCAATTTAATAGATAAATTTTTGTTTTGCGTTCTTTAAGACAAAAAATTGTCAACTCATGATAATTTTTGTACTCTATTGTATGTTTTTACTAATAAAATGGGTTTTCCTTTTTTTACTATTTTAATCCTGTGACTAATAATGTTATATGTGCAAAATTTCTGTTTTGACTAATAATTAAATAGTTCATGGTCAATAATTTATGTACTAAACTGTGAACGTGTTCCTTAAAGCAAAGATTATGGGATCAAAATAGTATGCTTACAATTAATTCACTTTAAATTATCAAATAAGATTATGTTAAATAGTACTTATAATATAAAAGTAAAGTGCAAGTAAGAAATGAAACGTAACATTCTTTTTGATCATATTTCACTACTACCACGTGGTGTTTAATATAGTGAGAAATAAGTAAATTAATGGACATGATTAATTAAGGGGACATTTTGAAAAGTATAATTTTTGAATGGAATAAAATATTAAATGGGTTGTTTTAGTTATTTATTGATTAAAAGAACCTTATGGTATTCCTTTATATACAGTTTAATGAAGAAAATGAAAACATTAGATTTAGAAAATACTAAATTGTAAATTTACAAAACTACAAAATTAGAATTACAGAAAACAAAACAAAACTTATATGTATAGTTTGATAAATCATTTTTTAATTCCTATGAGTTTAAATGTTTAAAAATATCAGTATTTATGAAACTTTTGTTAAGAAACTCCACGACTTCTAGAAATTCATCTTCAATACCACAAAATTCTCCTTAATTTTCCAAAACAATAAATTTGAGATTTCATTTATTAGGATGGTATTCTTTTTTGTTCTATCAGACGATAAATTATGCTATTTATTTGTTTAATGGAAGGAGAAGATACATTTTCTTCGTTCTCCTTATCAATTTAGTTTTCCACCACATAAATATATAAATAGTACCCCTTATCTAAATTTCTTTTTCTTTTATCAATTCCCTACATTCATAGGAGCATACATGTACTAACATTGATGTGATAAAAATTGTTATACTTTGTATGTTTCAAGATACTTGAAAACATTTACCAACAGCTGTCTATTAATAGTTTCAAGAAAAGATTAATCTAAATAAATTAGAATCCATAAACATTTACCAGCAGCTGTCTATTAATAGTTTGAAGAAATGATTCTTACCCATGTCTGGTCCGACTATAATTATGATCCCACTTTGACGTCACTATCGTTGCTTCATTGATGTTGGTCTAAAATGATTTATAAGTGATATTGATATATTTAATGACACTAGGTATGGTTATAACATTGTGCTTATGTCATTTCAAAAACATTAAACATTTGATTTATCAGTGGTGCTGCATGGACTAGGTATGGTTTCCAAATGATATTGATTAGAAACCACAAAACATAATTAAAATTTTAACATCCAATTTCTATGATATTGATTGAGTGAAATGCGCAAGTTCATTATCATCACAACAATTTTTACGTAGGAAAACATATATTCAACTATAAATACAATAAAACTGTATTCATTTTGAAACCAATGCACATGAATATTTAATTATCTATTTCAGTTTGTCTACTATCAAAACTCATAATGCATGAGATAAAGTTCACCTAATGTTAACCTCTTATGTTGTTGACTGTTTCAAAACATTGTTATATTTTCAACTCATTTATAGAATTTAAGTCTGACACAAATCCAAATAATTTGAACAATCTGCCATTTACTACATTATTATTTTGAAAACTTGATTTATCACAAATTTTTTTACTTTGTAATTGATCTGATTCTTCTAATGTATGTTGATTTATCCCAACTTATTTTACTTACTCATTAATCCAATTCTTCCAATAGGTATTTGATCGTAATATTGATCATTGTTGCTTTCAATCCAATTATTACTAAGATAATATTAAATCATTTTCCTCATATCAATAATACCGCCAATAAAGTCAAGAAATAATACTTTATCATCGTATTTTACTATCAAAAATTTCAATTGAAAACCGTGTGCATAGCATGGGTTCGCACTAGTAAACCTCCATACATGTGACCTTAATCCTGATTCAACCGAGTCAAGGAGGAAAAAATTTATCCAACCTATAAAAGCATCAATTCCAACAAAAATCAAATAGTACAATCATTTATCCAGAGGTACGAAGGTGAAATAAGTTAGTAAAAGAATGAGAAGATTATAAAATAAAATGTTGTAAATAAAGCTCGACGAATATTTGAGATGTAAGGTGACATGAATTCAAATACGGGAAAGCAGAGAAAAATGACAAAGCCTCCATATATAAAAAGGAGACCAACGTTTGCGTTCTAGATCTAGAAGCCAGGGTTATGATAGAAGGTATAGGGGATAAAGTAAATTTGATTACGGTAATTGATTTTTTGCAAAATTATTTTCTAATGTGATGGCTTGATTGCAAACTGTTCAATAAAATGCTTAGGAAAATGGATTGGAGTTGACTGAGAATTAGTAGAAAAAAAGAAAAATTATACTCTTCCATGGAGGTAAGCATCGAAAAATTGGGCAAAGTGAATTCGGTGGGCATTAGGTAAAATTAAAAGTAAGATTTGGAAGAGAAGACGAGAATAAAGCACTATTTTTCTTCCTTTCAGAGCCAAGGAAACCATACTCAGTTTAATAGTATAGTATAATATAGATATGTTTCTAAAATGGTACTATGATTTAGACATGCATTATTAGAGGTGAAAAACTTTATCTACGAAAAGAGAAATGTTGTTGATAAAATTTTATATTAAAATATTTTATGGAAGGATATTTGATTTAAAATATTTATTTGGTAGAAATATTTTAATACGAACATTTTTGTTATTATTGTCTTTAATTTCAGAGCATCCTTTGAAAAAGTGGTTATTGTTGGATCATAGGGTTTGATTGCTGAAAAGTCACAGCAATTCACGAATGTACGACTAAGATTACATCCAGACTCATCGGCTCAATATATGGTTTGTATAATTATATATTTTAACAAGAGTCATCAAATGTGCATATAGAGTCTAGTTTAGTGCTTTGTTAAAATATTTCCTCAAGAATCATTATTCACATTCAAATAAACTTGCTTGCATATTTTAATCAATATCAAGTTTTCAAAAAATGCATGGAGCAAGGGTCGAACTCGAGTCACCAGTTTGGAAGGCATACTCTAACCAAATGAGCTACTGTAGCTTTTGCTTAACAATAGAATTTAGTCGACTGAATACAGTCAGTTAGTCGACTGAATCTTTGCATTTTAACATATATGTGCATGTTCTTAAATTCAGCCAACTAAATGACCTGAGTCAGTCGACTGAATTCTGCAACAGTCATTTTTTGTGAAAAGACACTTCCTTTTTGAATAACCTTCTTCCTCACCAAGGGTTGCAACCATTGCTATTCGTAGAGATCTCTTCACCAGCATTTGAAACTCCTTAACTGCTATATTATGCATGAATTTCAAGATCAAATCACTTCACTTTCTTGCTTATACTTGAATCATATTTTTTGAGTTAACTACTCTCTTGAATTCATACATTCATTGCTTACGTATTCATTTCCATATTCTTCAAGCAATTTGAAACCTCCTAATCTTCATATACACACAAGTACACACATCATACTTGAGGATAATATTATAAAAAGGGTGTACTACGAGTGACAAATCCATGTTATTAGAACATACAAGGTCAAAATAATCTTTTGTATTTATTGAAGTCCTTTCTGCTGCTCAGGCGTGTGAAGTCCTCTTCAGTTGTTGAGGTGAAATCTTATTCTGTTACTCAGGTCCCTGCTCGGCTGCTCAGGGTTGTATAGACCTATTCCTCCAGGTTAAGCGAGGGTTGTTGTTTTAGTGAAATTCCAGAAAGAGTCTGGGATTGGACGTATGACGTAGCTTCGAACCAGTATAAAGTCTCTGGTGTTATTTTTATTATACTGCTTTTATATTCCGCATTATTTTCTGTATTGCTATCATCACTATACTCTGTATTATAATATATCCATATTACACAATCTATAACACACTTTCATTTGGTATCAAATCCTGGAATTCTATCGATCATCACAACATCGTAGAAAAATGACTAGAAAACGATCCAGTCGAAATACAAAAGGCAAATCCCTGTCAAAGCCACCAGTAAGGACTACAAAAAGGTACTTTCTGATTTACAAATTTCAGTAAAATATAATAATGAATTAGTTAGTATAAGTAATAAGATTTCAAAGCTTAATTTTATTATTTTAGAAAAGATGAAATCTGTTGAACTTGAAAATGAGAAATCGAAAAACGAGAAGTTAAATTTAAAAAATCAACTTGGTGTTTTAAAGAATAATTTTATAACTGTTAAAGATTTTCTAGATGAACAAAACACCATATTTGAAAAGGTGAGAGAGAAAATTTCAAAAGAAAATTTTGATTTGAAAAGACAAAATGATTTATTACAATCCTCTTTAGATAATTCAGAATCTCAAATTTTCCTTCTCAAAATGAGAAACAGTCGTTAAAAAACGAGAATTCTGAATAAATGTGAAAATTGATATTTTGAATAATAATAACATTTCTTCCGAAAATAATAATTGAGACTTTAAGGCTAAATTTGATAAACTTTACACCGAAGTCACAAAATTTAATAAAGGTCAAAACGATTTAAATATGATTTTATCTAGTTCTAGACCTTTAATGATAAAAGTGGTTTAGGATATAATAAAACAGATCATACAAATAGCACTAGACACGCTTTCATGTATAGTAAATATGTTAATGCAAGTATGAGATTACGAGAAAAGTCTAAATCCAATTTTTATAGAAATTCAAATACTGATGTGACCAATTATGTTTAAATTTATTTAGAAGTACAAAATCCTTGACGGGAAATATGAATAGAAATTATCTAAATATTTGGGTTCCTGTTAATTGGAAAAATAGAGAAAAATACATTAATGATTATTTTGATATGGTAGTTAATAATGAAAACTATATTTATAAAGGTTCAACCACACCCAAATGGGTATGGTTTCCTAAAAATTAGGAAATTATAAGAACCTTGTGTATTGCGTGCCTTAAATGTGATTTTTTTTTTCTGATACCTTACATTATCAGTAGTAGTTATTTTGTTTTATATTGTACTATGTTAACACTTATGTGAAATATAATTTATATCATCATATAAACTCTCCTCTTTGTCGATGACAAAAGGGGCGAAAGATATTGCTCTAACACTATTTGTAGGAATAAACCATGCAAGCACAGATTAAGGGGTAGAAAAGATTAATTATTTACAAGAATATATAGCATAGATTTGGGGGAGAAATCTATAGCACAATTATAGGAATATATTCAGTGAGAGAGATAAGATCAACAAAGCTTGTCAATGATTTGTTCATAGCAAACGAAGTTGTCATCATCAAAAAGGGGGAGAATGTTGGATCATAGGTTTGGATTGCTGACAAAACACAACAATTCACGAATCTACGACTACGATAACATCCAGACTCATCGGCTTAATATATGGTTCGTATAGTTATATATTTTAACAAGAGTCATCATATGTGTATATAAAGTCTAGTTTAGTGCTTTGTTAAAATCTCGAGAATCATCTTTAACATCCAAATAAACTTGCATGCATATTTAAATCAAAATCAAGTTTTCAAAAAGTGCATGGAGCGGGACTCAAACCTGGGTCACTAGTTCGGAAGTCAAGTGCTCTAACCAATGAGCTACTGTAATTTTTGATCAACAACAGAATTCAGTCGACTGAATACCGTCAGTCGACTAAATCTATGCATTTTAACATATAAGTGCATGTTCTTAAATTCAGTCAACTGAATGACCTGAGTCAGTCGATTGAATTCTGCAACATTCATTTTTTGTGAAAAGACACTTTCTTTTTGAATAGCCTTCTTCCTCGCCAAGGGTTGCAACCATTGCTATTCGTAGAGATCTCTTCACCAGTAGTTGCGACTCCTTAACTACTATATATATGCATGAATTTCAAGATCAAATCACTTCACTTTCTTGCTTATACTTGAATCATATTTTCTGAATTAACTACTCTCTTGAATTCATACATTCATTGCTTACGTATTCATTTCCATAATCTTCAAGCAATTTGAAATTTCCTAATCTTCATATACACACAACTACACACATCATATTTGAGGAAAAGATAATAGAAAGGGTGTACTAAGAGTGACAAATCCGTGTTATTAGAACACATAAGGTCAAAACAATGTATTGTATTTGTTGAAGTCCTGTTCTGCTGCTCAGGCATGTGAAGTCCTCTTCGGCTGCTGAGGCGAAATCCTGTTCTGTTGCTCAGGTCCCTGCTCGGCTGCTTAGGGGTTGTATAGACCTATTCCTCCAAGTTAAGTGAGGGTTGTTGTTTTAGTGAAATTCTAGAAAGAGTCTGGGACTGGACGTAGCTCCGAACCAGTATAAAAATCTCTGGTGTTACTTTTATTATACTACTTTTATATTCCACACTATTTACTGTATTGCTATCATCACTACACTTTGTATTATAATATATCCATATTACACAATCCATAGCACACTTTCATTTGGTGTCAAAGCCTGAAATTCTATTGATCATCACAACATCATAGAAAAATGACTAGAAAACGATCCAGTCGAAATACAACAGGCAAAATCCCTGTCAAAGCCACCGGTGAGGACTATAAGAAGGCACTTTTTGATTTACCAATTTCAGTAAAAGATAATAATGAATTAGTTAGTATAAGCAATAAGGTTTTAAAGCTTAATTTTATTATTTCAGAAAATATGAAATCTGTTGAACTTTAAAATGAGAAATCGAAAAACGAGAAGTTAAATTAGAAATTCAACTTGGTGCCTTGTTAGAGAATTGTTAATGAGAACTCCAATTCAAAAAAAAAGAATATTTAATGGAAAATTATTTAAAATAAATATTAAATGGTTTGAAGAAGATTCATTATAAGAATGTTATTTTCACAAATAGGTACTCTATTTTGAAGAGCTATTTTCTCAAAAGAAGTATTTGAAGATAATATGGTAGAAATATTTTTATTTGGAAATTTTATTAGTTTAAATATTTCAAAATAGTTTAATGAAAGTATTTTTATTTCAAAGGTATCCTTTTGAGTTAAGAATGCAACGAAGTATTCATTTTAAAGAAAAGGATTATATTTGATTTCAGAAAACATCTTTTTTAGTAATTGATTTTGATTGTAAGGATTTTTATTAATGGGTATTGTTTGAAAAACAACGTTTTGAAAAGAAAACATTTCTTGGGCTAATTTTTTCTCTTGAAATGGACCTTATATGAAAATTGTGTATTTGAGAATATACTTGGATATATATATATATATATATATATATATATATGTTATTAAACAAATGATGTAGCGTAAAATATCTAACTTTACAGTAACTTGGAATTTTTTTTACTAAGACGATGATTTAATTTGAAAGGTAAATGGTTAAAAAGGTAAAATAATCAATTGAATAATAAAATTCTGAGGTGTTTATTAAAAATGTAGTTTATTAGAAGATGTTTTAGTTGGTAATTTTAACTGAGGACTTTAAAACTGAAATTTGTAATCGCGGTTGTACGATGGTGGAGTAGAATGAGTTTTAAGTCTACCTAACACACATTACGACGTTGTTACCTTATGACTGTTATGTGAGACTTTCCCTTAGAAGTTGTGGGAATGTCCAGTTATTCGCTTCTATAGAGGAAGTTGGGAAATGATGCAAGGGCTAACAGTTTTGATAGAGGGATGGTGACTTTTTACTTATGACTGCTTATGTTTGTTGAATTGTTTATGCTATTTATGATTATGAAAATGTCATTGCTTGTTTGTCTATATTTATGTATTACTTCATGGCATGCTTGTTCGAATTAGCTCTCTTACTAACATTATGCTACTGATTATCTTTCTTACTATGGTTAATTCAATTATTTGTTTGTTAGATTGCCGCTCATTTGTTTGACTGGTTGTTATCATTTTGATTATTTACTTGTTCACATGGTTGTTGTTGATTGTCTGTTTACTCTAATTAATTTATTTGTTTTCTTGTTGTTTGTTTGCCATATATGATAATTGTATGATGAGGTGGTTAACCAATGTCTACTTTTAGTAAGAGGAGCATTGGAGAAACTTGCAAGAGGTTAAAGGACATATTAGACTTAGTCATGGTGGAATGACATAATTTCCTAAGCGATAAAGACTGGATATTTGGAATTGACTAAGAGATGTGAAGATGTACCTTAAAGAAGGATAATAGTGATTGAAAGTTTTCAATAACTAAAGATTGATGGGAACCATTGAGGAAACAAGGATAGGTAGGAGATTCAATATGTAGAGCTTTTAAATATGCATTTAGAAACCAATTTTTATACAAATGTATACCGGCTTCCATAAATGTTTCAAAAACAAAGAGTCTATATTTTGAGAAATTTTTGATGATTTAATATAAAACAATGATTTCTCAGAATTATTTTGATATTATTTAAAGTGGTGGACAATATTTCTTGAAACTGATTTATAAATCGATAGCGGTATTTTTAGGAAGAAAAAGATTTTTGTTTTAAAAGAAGATGAAGCTTTGATCTGAAATTGAAAATGCTTTGATAAATGTTTTGCTTTTGAAAAGGTATTGGAATTCTCCTTTCCAGCAGGTCCCTTTTTGTTATTTTTTCTTAGTCATTCCAGTCATCATATGCAAAAATCATTATAAGAGGATTGAAACAAGGTGATTTTATGACTTAAGAAGGATGTCTAGAGGAGTTTCGATGATGGTGACTCGATGATGGGAGTTGTGATAATGATTGATGAGGACGAGTTCGAGGAGGGCAGCTCATGGATAGGATAATGAAGTGTTCTACTATTAGAGACGTGCTATGGGATCGAGGATGATAGATGGATTTGATAAATGCTCAAAAAGAAGGGGTGTATGGGGACGCATAACGAAACAAATATACCATTTTAAATGTTTATAGTCATGATGCATCGAGACTGGATATCGATGTATCCGTTGAGACTGGAGTACGTAATGCTTTCCAAATGTTGGATAGTGTATTAATCATGACTGCTGGGGGCAACTAGGGGTTACATACTAATAGTTATTGGATAACTATGGAGCGATTCACTCGATAGTTTTTTGTTGGTTAATATAACTAAGGTCAAACAGAAAATATCGATGTGACTGATTTACACAGTTCTCTCGACTTGAGAATACTGTAGATCTTTAATATGAAAGCTCCGCTTTGATTATAGCCAAATCATGGCATAGCATCCATTAAGTGGCTATAGTTGGGTCGAGTGGAAGTATTGGAAGTGAAACACTATTCAAGAGAGGATTCGTCTCTTCAGTTATATGCGGTTAGTATCACAGCCAACTCAAGTCAACTCAAAGTAGAAGTCTCTAGTCAGAGCATTTTGATTAATAATAATTATTATTTTTGAACCAAGGGCTTTGTATTTGGAATATAAAGTTGATTGTGGATAAGTTTGGAATTTTGACAATTACCAATTTCCATAAGTCCAAAGTGATATAGTTTTGACAAAGAGAATTGGTGTAAACAAATGTCATAACTAGGTAACGCTTTTAAACTAAAATTGGATTTTACTAAAAATAAGTAAGTGATAAATTTGGCCGTAATGTCACACCATCTTCTAAGCGACGTGTGAACGTTAATACTAGAATAGTTCGACGTAAATCACTGACCAAATTTACACCCAAGAATTACACAGCCGAAATGATGAATTCTCTTAAGACCGAACGATTTAATTAGTTTAAAATTGTTATAAATTAATTAAATTAATTAATATTATGAAATATTAATTCTAAAATTAGAATATGATTTGAGAAATAAATAATGTTATACATATTTATAACAGTTATAAATATATCGATCGATATACAATATCGATAAGCGATTAAATTAGATTCAATTGCATAGTATTTTGGTTTGGGCTTAGATGGGTTTAAGGCCCATCACTAGGGCTGTAAAATTTTGGTTTAGTGAAGGTCTAAGGGTGGTTAAAACATAGAGAATTGGCTTGGAAATAATGGGTTGAGATCAAGTGAGAATGAGTAAAAAGGTTTACCTCGTTACTCTTTAATACAACCATATATGTATGTATGTATGTATGCATGCATGCATGTATGTATGTACGTATGTTTGTATCTCTAAAATAATGACTAACCATTTTTGGCCGTCGTTACCTTCTACATTGCTGGTTAAAACACAGCTCTCAGTCCACTCCAAAATTCTCAAATATATTTCAGACTAAAATAATACTATTCGATAGTTAGAGGTCAGTGATTCCGGACTTGCAATTTGACGAATCAAGAATGGTAAAAGGAAGGAAAGTCATTGCTTCAATGTGGATTCAAAAACATCATTAAATTGATAATATTAATTCATACTATAGTAATTAAATTATATTCTATGATCCTATAATGATCAATTTCATATCAGTTTAAACAAATTGCTAATATATGTTTAGTTAGGTGAGAATTTGTAAGTAGATGTAGTTGTCATAATCAATTTGATTATGTGGAAAATTAGTTTTTTATACTATTTGATTTATGTATAGTCAAATGTTGTTTACTGTACAAAATCAATTTTTGTCATTAATAATTGTTATATATATTTATTAATAAATTCATATATATACATTTATATTTTAGTGTATATTTCTCTCTCATAACATATATGCATATATAATATATATATAAGATTTAAAAAATCTAGTACACTTACTTATATATAATAAGAATTTACGAATTCGAAAATTAATTATCATACATATATTCATATTTTTATATTAATATTATTAAAATTTTGAATTGTTTATTATATATAAAATCATTATTACATTAAAAATTCAATTTTATACTTAAAAAAATATTATATTATTTTAGAAACATGTAGAAAAAATTTAGGAATTTTTCAATAAAGTTTGTTATTTTTAATAATTAATATTATTTCAGAAAAACTGTTTATGATTTATTTCAAATAATAATTTAATTTAAAAACTCTTTAAACATTTTTGCAACCTTTCATTCATAATCCTAGCATTTTTAAAATTTTAAATTTTCAAATTTTAATAATACATTATTTTATATTAAATAACTATTGTTGAAATCAATGTATTCGTTTTTAAAAATAATATTTCAACTTAAAAAATATCTAGATTTTTCTAAGCTCTATTTTATGATCCAAGATTTTTGAAAATTGGAAAATTTTAATTTTATCAATATATGATTTTATGTTACTTATTTATGGATGAAAACATTATTCTATTCATAGTATATACAAATTAAAATACTAAAATTATTAAGTTTGCAAAATTAAGTTAATTTAGAATTTTAATTAATTTTTAGTAATTGTTCTCTCTCTCTTTCTATATATATATATATATATATATATATATATATATATATCTATTTATAAATGTTTTATGTTCATATATTATATATAATATATTTGTACATGCATATGTGTGTGTGTATTGTAACATATTTACATGCACATATTTGGACAGCATACATGACATGCAAAATGAGAAAATATGTTTATTGCGAGGTAAATCCTAACATTTACAAATGAGCATATTGTACATTTCACGGATTATTATAGTACACATGCACTCACACATATATGTATATGATACATTTATGTATGAACTAAATCAAATAAAATTAATTAAATATCTTAATATATTTGAATTTAAGTCAAATAAATGATTTTATTTAAATGAAACTTAGAATTGTTCTAATTCGGTTAGACTTCATGGACCTAATAAAGTTCCAATAGGGTAAAAAATTTGTAAGTCTCTCATAACTTCCACCGCGGGCTGGTCCAGTTCCAACAATAATAGTGTCTAAGATACAAATACTTATTAATCATAGTTGAAATTGTTACATTAATTAAATTCCAACATAATAGTTTTACAATTAAAACCATTAAAGCTCGTGTTAGAGAATGGATTCCATACAATGACTGGGCTACTAGGGTACTGCCTGTCATGGTGCATCTCTAAATAAAATAACATCGAGGACCTCGTTAGGATCCCCTGCCAACACAAAACCGACGTACCATTTGACTAGTAGTACCGAATATGATCATCCCTCTGTTAATGAGCCTCGAAACATACAAATGAGAGATAATATCGACACTGGACAGGGATGATCATGCTTGACATGGGAGCGACCCACTTAGCCCTGCTGCATCTCCCCTATTATAGTCATTTCTAGTTGATGAGGCTTGTAAGTCTACAGGATGGGTAGATCGTGTAGTGTATATGCAAGTATATGTGACAAAATATATAATGTAACTAAAACAATATTAATCTACTTAAATATAGAATAAGCACACCGGGATTTTATACTAATTCGAACCTCCCGTCCTACATCCAGTCCCGAAGCTCCCCTTCGGAATTCGACTATCAAACACCCTCGCTTCATCCGACGGAATGGGCTTGGTTACAATAAAGTGTTCTTGTCAAATGTGTGTTCTATAACACAGATATTGACTAATTAGTACAAATGCTTTCAATATATATCTAGAGAGTATTATCTATGAAGAACCGAACATTTGGAAGAGTAAAATACAAATAGATTGCTATAGATCAAGAGTATATGATAGAGTATGTAATTAGAGAGCGTAAGTAACTAAGGTGATTTATTCTCTTGATTCTTGATGATATATATAATTGTAGAGAGGTTCCTTGAGTAGTTGCATCCATTAACAAGTGTACTACAGTTGCTTTTGTTGATGATAAAGAGTTGTAGCGAAGAGAAGCAGAGATGTCTATTCGAATGTGGCGGTTGAAGTTTAAATTTAAAATTTGAGTACGAAATATGACGTCTGGGTACTTTTATCAGACGTCCGATACTATATATTTTTGTATATAGTAAATTTTCAGACGTCTGCGCAACTAATAGACGTCTGGTTTAGTCATTTTGTAGTTCTAGAGGAATTTTCCAGACATCTGGCTTGTGCACCTAGACGTCTGAAACTTATGCATGTCTGTTTTATGCATCTTTTATGTTGCTTCTTTGTACCTATCGACTTGTAGTCTCTTGTAGTGTTCTTTAAGCCTTATTCTTGTCTGTCTAGTGATGTTATTCTGGCAAGTACCTATATATTGAAATATATATGCATATTTGATTTTCCTTGTATAGTTGTTGTCATCGAAATTGTAGATTTGATTTCCTAACAATCTCCCTCTGTTAGATGATGAAAACTATACAATGTACTTATATATAATTTTATAAATCTCCCTTGGAATATTGCTTTCCATCATTTATTGTGATTTATATTATTTCTCCCCCTTTGGCATTATCAAAAAGGATTTATAACTTTTTAATTGTAGACATTATTTCCATTCCATTAAGTATTTACCAATCAAAAATATATAAAGGAATAACGCACACGAAAAATTTCGTTAATCACATTAATTGATTACATTCATCATATTTATACAAAAGTTGGAATACTAAGAAATCTAAAGATCTTTTTGGAGAACCTTTTTCTTGATCATCTCCTTTATCTTTATCCTTGGAAGAACTTGCTTGCTTTTAGGAAGATGTCGGATTTTGTTCGAGAGGTTCGTTCTCCTCGTTAAAAAGTTTGGAATGTTTCGAAAGAGGAGGAGAAGGCACTAGAGTTGGCCAATCTTTTGAAGGTAGTGTAGGACAACGAACCCTTTGAAGAACCTCCTTTAGAACAGATAATGTAGTTGAAAGTGACTTTTCAAATGTGGCTAGGCAAGAAAACTATCAATGCGCTTTGCCAACAATTTTTGATTTCGATACAAGATAAGCTGATTTTGGAGAGTTAGGTCGTGAATACTCTCATTTGGATTGGTCTCTATGCGAGTCTCCAAAATATCATCTTGGCACGTATAATCAAATGGTGCAAGAGGAGGAGGAGTAGTCTCGTGATGTTGCTCGACCTCTTGTGATGGTTCAAGTTGTTTCGTAGAAATACTATTTTTAGATTTAAAAGAGATTTTCTTTAGTTTTCCAATTTGACAATTGTCACATAAATTTTCTACTTTGTAATTTATTTTAGGTAATCCTCTAACTAGCTCATATTTTGCTAATTTATTAATATATTTAAAATTAATATGATAAAATCATTTATGCCACAACCATGGATCGTCATATTTGGCGGTTAAACATGAATTTGAATTTCTATTTATATTCATATTTAAGACATAAATATTTTTGTTTCTAAAACCCTCAAAGATAAGTTGTTTGTTATTGTCTAAAATATTACATCTATCTTTTTCGAAATTGATTTGAAAACCTTTATCGCATAATTGACTAATACTAAGTAGGTTGTGTTTTCAATTTTCTACTAATAAAACATTTGTAACAATAGGAGAGTTTGAAATACTAGAGTTGTGACTTCTCCAATGCTAACAATGTATCCTTTTGAGTTATCTTCAAAAATTACCATTCCACCATCGATGTATGTTATATTTGATAACATTTTTGAGTTTCCGATCATATGCTTAGAGCATCCACTATCAAGTATCCATTTCTCCTTATTTTTTATTTTGGGTACCTACAAAATAAAAGATAATTTAATTGGTACCCATATACTTCGCTAGGGTCCTAGATGTTAGGAGGAGCAGGTAGCCATACCCAAGAAGGTTTGGTACCCTTATGGACATAATTTTTATTATAGACTACATTATCTAAAAAATTATTAATATGTTTTGTCTAATAAAATTATTATTTGTATTAGGAATCTAAATTTTTATATGTTTGGTATTTGTATTAGACTTAGGTGATCTTTTAGTCTTTTGATAAATACAACTATATTTCCTAATATTATTCCCTTTTTGTTTAGGAATATTTTAAATCCTATTCCATTTCTATTACCTAATGGTTTTGAAGATGGTAAGATTTTCCAAATCTTATTTTCCTCTATTAAATATTGAAACATTATTTGTAATTTTATCTAATTTTGTTTCAATTCTAATTTTTCAATTTTCAATGTTTCTATATTACTCTTAAAGTTGACATTTTCTTTTAACAAGTTATCCTTTTCTAGCTTAGTTTTATCAAAATCAATAGCCATAGTCTCATTTTCAACCAAACTATTTATAATTTTTTCTTGAGATAATTCTAGTTCCTCTTCTAAAATAATTTTTTCATCTTTTAACATTCCTATTTCAAGTTCTAATCTATTTATTTTGGCTATATATTCTTTATTCAATTTTATAATTTGTCTAAATTTATCATCTAATTCCATGCTAAGTTCTTATAATTCATCATAGCTAAGTTCGGGACATACCTCGTCAGTTTTTGCCATAAAGCATACATTAGCTTGTTCTCCATCACTATCGCTGTCACTGTCTGATGATGATGAAGAATCCAAGTCTTCCCATGTTATTTTGAAAGATTTCTTCTTTTTGAATTTTCAAATTTGTTCTTTTTTTATCATTGTTGAGCTTGGGACAATCTTTCTTCATATTCCAAATTGGCCACATTCATAGCATTTGATTGATGCTTGATTTGTTGAGCTTGATTTTCCTCCTTTCTTAAACCTAGTCATTCTCCTAAACTTCTTGAATTTGTTGTAGTTTTTGACAATAAATACAATTTCTTCTTCGTCTAAGTCGGAGTCTTCATTTGTTGCTGGGAATGCTACGTTCTTCTTTTTCAAGTTCTGTTCTTTCCATGCCTGCATATTAACTTCATAGGACATTAAATTTCCTATCAATTTCTTTCCCACTCTTTAGTTAAAGAATTGAGCGTTCTAGTTACTAAGTCAAAATTTGTGAATTTGACTCCAAGTGCCATTAAATTGTGTTGAATGGTTTGGAATCTAGAGTACATATCTACTATAGATTCATTTTATTTCATTTTAAATGATGAAAATTGATTTTTTAAAATTGAAATCTTAGTTTGTTTAACTTTGTTTGTGCCTTCGTGTGCAACTTGTAAGGTACACCAAATTTCATATGCAGTGTTACATAACACGACATGTGAAAATTCATTCTTATCTAAAGAATAAAATAGAATATTCATAACTTTGGTATTATTAGAAGCTGCAGTTTTTTGTGCATCATTCCATGTGTTCATAGCAGTGTTAGGTGCTTCATATTTATTTTGAGTGGCTGAACAAATTTCTAATCCATTAGTTTCCATAAAAATTCTCACATGTGTTGACCAATATGCATAGTTAGAACCATTAAAAAATAGGGGTCGTAATGTGTATTGACCTTCTTGAAAAATACTTGCCATATTATAGTGTTTCAACAACGTATTATTGTACTTTGATCAAACCTTGCTCTGATACCAATTGTAAGTCTACAGGGTGGGCAAATCGTGTAGTGTATATGCAAGTATATGTGACAAAATATATAATGCAACTAAAACAATATTAATCTACGTAAATATAGAATAAGAAGACCAGAATTTTGTACTGGTTCGGACCTCCCATCCTACGTCGAGTCCCAAAGCTCCCCATTGAAATTCGACTATCAAACAACCTTGCTTCGCTCGAACGAATAGGCTTGGTTACAATAAATTATTCTGGTCAAATGCGTGTTCTATAACACGGATATTGACTAACTAGTGCAAATGCTTCCATTATATATCTAGAAAGTATTGTCCATGGAGAACTGAATATTTGGAAAAGTAAAATACAAGTACATATTGCTATAGATCAAGAGTATATGATAGAGTATGTAATTAGAGAGCGTAAGTAAGTAAGGTAATTTGTTCTCTTGATTCTTGATGATATATATAATTGTAGAGAGGTTCCTTGAGTAGTTGCATCCATTAACAAGTGCTTTACAGTTGCTTCTGTTGATGATGAAGAGTTGCAGCGAAGAGAAGCAGAGATGTCTATTCGAATGTGGCAGTTGAAGTTTACATTTAAAATCCGAGTTCGAAATCAGATGTCTGGTATTTTTATCTGATAACTGATACTATATATTTTTGTATATAATGAATTTTCAACATCTGAGTGCTACTACCAGACGTCTGGTTTAGTCTGTTTGTAGTTTCAGAGGAATTTTCCAAACGTCTGGCTTGTGCACCCTGACGTCTGAAACTTGTGCATGTCTGTTTTGTGCATCTTTTATGTTGCTTCTTTGTACCTATCGACTTGTAGTCTCTTGTAGTGTTCTTTGAGCCTTGTTCTTGTCTTTCTAGTGATGTTATTCTAGCAAGTACATGTATATAGAAATATATACGCATATTTGATTTACATTATATAGTTGTTGTCATCGAAACTCTAGATTTGATTTCCTAATAAGGCTTGAGGCTACGTTTTATCTTTTTACATAGCACTACCCACATGGAATTATAACACTGCCTTCCACGCAACAATGCAATGTCAGCATTCATCCATACAAGTTTGTTCTGGGATTGAATGAAACATTTGAGAGCTCCATTTTCAATTCCATCATCTTCAAGATGTCTTCATCTTGAAACGCTTAAGTTGTATCGAAGTGGTTTTCGGATAACGTATCTAATTCTGGTCTGTTCGAGATGACATTTGATTGTTTTTGGTAAACTCAACTTCGGTTCTTTAGGAAATAAATGGATAATGATTAGAGCGGAGACCACCTCCTAACTGTTAGTGGATGGATTTCCTTATTATTTGTCCTAGGATAACATAACGAAATTTATATGTCTAGTACAACATCATCGAAGATGACTGTGTCATATAACTTATGTGTTTCTCCTAGATATTTTCAATGCTACGTTTTGGATCAAAATTAGATAGTTGATTATTTGACTATCGAATAAATAAACATTCAAATCAGGGATTTATTTCAAATGGGAAAACCAACATTGGTTAAGAATGTATGTGACCATTAGCCTCCTTAATTAATTTTTTTAATTAACTAAATTCATCTTGTAAATACTTGTATCAAATTACTTTTACAAAGGTACATTCTTTTCAATACTTCAGAAAATATCCATATACTTATCTTAATGGCATACATATATTCACAAGATTGAGAAAGACTTCCCCTTTTCATACAATTCAAAAATCATTTGTAAACTCCTTTATAAATCTCTAAGCCCACATATAACCACATTCATTAATATTTGAAAATTATGTATAGAACTCCTTTTTATACATTCCTTTAAACCCTTTATAAATCTATAAGCCATTTATGAGCTCCTTTTACCCTTTAACTAATCCTCCTTCAAATTTTTTCCGAACCATGTTATAAGATTCCTCTTATAAAACTCAAATCTGTTTACAAACTCTATTAATAAATCTCGAAAACATTTATAAACAAATTCTAATCATTTACTTCAAGACATTATTATATAATAATTATTATTAATAATAAACATTATAAATAATAAATAATTTCAAAACGTTATTAAATAAACAATAATAATTAATCTTTACCATTATGATAAATAGTAATAATTTATTTTCGAAATATTATTAATAAATCCTTATTATTAATTTCAAGCCATATTTATTTTTAAAATAACTAAGTTTTCAAAATATTAAAAGATTGATAAATAACTTGATATTAAATATAAATAAATTTTTTTAAACAATATTTAATATAAATAAATATTTTTAAAAACAATATTAAACAACTTCTAAAAACATTTGTACTGAGTTAGAAAATGCCAGATAATAAGGTTGGAGTAAAATAGAAATTTAATCCTTTTAAACAAAATATTTCCAAAACCTAAATTCAGATTTTAAAATCATTTCCTGTCTCAAAATTCAACTCCAACTCCAATGACAATTTGTAGTATTTTTAAAATACTAATTCAAGGGCAATAGCTACCAAACGCTTAACCAATATCGATATTGCTTTTCTATTACTATTGGTTTTTAGTTTTGAACATAAATAATGCCATAACCAGTGTGTCCACAAATCAGGTTTCATATCCAAAAATTTATAGAATAAGAATTTTATTGGAAATATATCTGTCATAGTAAGGAATTCTGTTGGATCCCTCTAACATGTCCTCTTGCGTCACAACTTATATATATAATTATATAATATGGTCATCTGCTATAAGGCGGGCGTATATAAAAGGTCATCTACTCTAAGGGTGGGAATAAATCCAAACCAACTAATAAAATAGCAAATCATCCAAACATCCAATCACAATTTTTATCAATTGTATAATATTACTGGTTAACCAAAAAAGTGAGTTTAAGTCACCGAAATCCTATTTGTCGCCAAGGCATTCCAGTTTGAATTAAAATCGAGCAGGCAATTTTAACCCAAATTCCCAATAGCTCCAACTCCATCTAAACCAACTCTATATCGTATTATTCCTCAATACGATCGCAACACAACTCGTCGCGTCCAATTTCGACCTCGTATGAAAGGGCTATACATATTATAAGGATTCGATTTAAATTAAAATAATTATTTCCTTTATTATAGTAATTAACTTTATAATTAATCTAATCTAACTCCATCTGGGTCGTTCATCGACCTTTTTCATCGCAATTTCATGCTCCAGGTTTAGCTACAAACATGACTTCATATATGCCATTCACCGACGCTACACGACCGGAGTTCACCGGGCCTTGCCCTAGCCCATCCTTAACCTCGCCCATCGCCTTCGATCTCAATGTCTCCGATCACCCACAAGCCCCTGGCGAACCCAAATGCCGAATGTCATTCAATGAAGAAATTCCGTCGCATCGCATCACTAAAACTAATCTCCACTGTTAAACTCCTACATCTCGACGTCATGAACAAAATGCTAGTCGGCGCCTGAAAATGCTTATGGTGGCGTCGATGATCTTGACCGTTGGATTAGAGGAGGATTAATTTGAAAAAAGTGAACGAACACTTCTCTGGTGAAACATGTTGACTTAAATAGTTATGGAGGTGTGGTTATAAGGTAAGGGCTAAAGGTAGGAGTATGGTCTGACGTAAGTATGGGTATGATGTACATATTATAATATTCAAAATATCAAGCTTAAAGCATCCGAGAATCTCGAATTCCTATTGATACCTACCGCCTGGCGTTCTATACTAAATACCCCTATTTCGAACTCAATGGAACTAATCTCGAGACCTAATTCGATAATACGAATAAGCTAGCTTTTCAAATGCAGTTATATTACATTAATTTTGGTAATTAGTTTTCTAAGCGTTCCGAGCTCTCATGACCAAACGATACGCCTGACTGCCACGAAAATAGATGGCATCTTAATAATTCCTTATTATGGACCCAATGGAATTGGTTTTATCCAATTCTGAGACAGTGCCTCGGAAGGCTATTTTCACACATTGATTAAAACGGGTTATTACTAAACAAGTTTAGATCACTTTTAATTGAACATTAAAATTTACTATAATTATTCTCGTTTAAATAGAATTTGAATAAGCTCTCGAAATCATTTTTATTTGAATTAAATCCAAGATTGAATTATTAAATAATTTCAATATTTGAAAGTTAACTTATTTAACTTATAACTATAATAATTCAATATTCAAAAACAATTAAATATTTCAAACTCAATTGACAAAAAATTTGGGTCGTTGCATTTAGGGTGTAGTGGCAGAGGTTACAACATTTGCATTGCGGTGGTGGCTTCAGATCGATTGTAGGCGACCTGTAGTTGCGGATAATTCAAGATGAAGGTAGCATTGTATGGGTTCTGGTGGTGACGTATGCATATGGGAAGGGGAGAGGAGAATATGTACGCTATATTCTTTTATTTTATTAAGTATTGTCGTATAACTACTAATCTTTATAACTTTCACATATGAACTTTGATTCACGTGCAGTTTCTTTTTTTGGACTCATGGTTAAATTCCTAACGTTTTGGCACTAGTTTTGTTGAGTTCGAAGACTATTGATAAAAGCACATTGATATGCATTATATTATTAAGTTAAAAAAAATTAATTTTTAAAATCCATAATTGCTGGTGAAAAATATATTTGGTGATGTATTTTATGTTCTATGGACGATTGTATAAGCATTACAATATTTTGAATGTATTGTGCCTTGTTGGATATTCATTGGTTATTGTCCTATTTTTGGATTTTAGTTAAAATAAATTGATTTGGACTGAAAATAATTAATTAGAGTAATTAGATAATATTTAGAAAATTAAATAAATAAATTATAGCTAATGTTATTTAAAAAATTTGGGTGGTTTCTGTAAAAAAACGAAGATTTAATAGATTTAACTTAATTTTTATTATGAAATTAAATAAGGTTATTATTTCTGATTTTTTGGGAAAACTCATAAAAAATAACTGCAACTATATTTTAAGCTAATATTTGGAAAGTTTATTATTTATAAAATAGATTGAGACTTTGAATAATAATAATGGTAGTGAAGAAATGTTTTCTAAAAGTGGTTTTGGATAAAATAGTTACAATCTTGTGGCAATTGGAAATAAAAAGGAGTTTCAGTAATTTAAAATAAGATATTGTTTGATGACTGTGTGATATTATTGTTGTGGTTGCCCCATATGATGATTTGTTGTGATGGATGAGTAGTAATAATATTTTCTTCTCCTACTATTTGCATTGGTGCATTGATTGCGATGGTTGCATTAGTTGTGTTGATTGAATTGGTTGTGATGGTTGCATGGATGTTATAGGTGCAATATGCTAACAAGTAATTGCAGGGGAAGAGCAATAAATAGAACTACGTGGGCTTGATCCTTCAAAAAAGGTACGTAAGCTTTCTTTTCCTATGCAATTGCTATCGAGCCTATGGCCGTAGCATATAGGGTTAGGTGCAGCCCAAATTTATTTGAAAACCTTTTCCATTTATTTAATAAATGCCTGTAAAGTTGTGAAGTTGCAGGTAGGAGCAAACGAGAAAATGTAAGTTTAGAATGTTAGGCTATATCGCGGATAGCTGCTTTGGCATATTTTTTATGTCTTAGTTATATAGTGTATGAGTTTATGATAATTGATATACTGAAATGTAAATTGATGTGATAACATTTTGAAATAATTGCATTATTGAGATAATGTAAATTTCTATTGATGTTTGATTCCATTGTGATGTTTTTCTTTTTTATTCATTGTCTTTGAATTTTAATTATTATCTACCCATGGTCTAATGCTTTTAATTTATGAAATTAGTTGTCAGCGCATTTTGATGTCGCTCATCACTTATTTTAGATTTAAAAATAGTTGGTTGTCATATATTGGCTTTCGGCAAAATCATTTCAGAGAAATCTAACTTTTTCGATTTATATAATTTCTCGTGTATATTTACTTGTATGTCTTCATCAGCACTTTGTTCAAACATCTTTTCCCGACGAGTACAAGAAAATGAAAATCCTTTCTAATTTATTTTTAGTATCATTTTAAACACAAATCATATTTTTATGTATAAAATACATACATACATAAAAATTCATACATAAATGAAGAAAATCGGCTGGAAGAAATAGTTTAAGGTTTTGTTTAAACCGAGGATGCGAGTCAAATTTTTTTATGCTGAAGGCCAAAGTAATGTGATATGCATATAGCACTGCTGCAAAGTAATGCGATATGAATATAGTATTGTTGTGGTAAATATAGTGCTAATTTAATTTAGCATTTACACAGATAATGTCATATTAATATAGCATTTTGTTAATGTTTTTCCTAACTTTTTCCTTTTAACTAATTCACTTTAAATAAATATTTAGAGAAATTATTTAAAATAAATTTTTTAGTTTAAAACAAATAATTAAAAATACTAAATTTTTTACTTTGTTGTTTCAAATAAAACAATTTGAGATATATATAATATATGAATACATATATTTAAAAATTTAATCAAATATTTTATCAATAAAAAATTAAAAATTTTGGATCTCGATAAAATAGAATTTTTTATATTTACTTTTTATATATCTTTTACCAAGTCAAAATGGTTTTTAAATCCCATTCTGAGTTTTCGAAACACATATATAAATGTAGCCTAATTATACTAATTGAAAAAATATTTTTCGATTGTCGAAAATTTAATAAAAAATTAATTTTGTTGTATTTTTTAATAAGTCAAAACGTTTAATATTTATATTTTGAAATACTTTTAAATTATCGAATGTGTATATATATATTATACATATATATTCTATACAATGAAATATTATGTATGTATATATATATACATATATATTTACATATATATATATATGTATAATTTTTAAATTTATATTTGGTGTGTATATATATATATCTGTATGTGTATGTGTGTGTGTTTTTTGAAAGTAAATATTATTTGGAAATAATTTAATGGTCGAAATATGTACATATATTAATTTGTTTCATCTTCACATAAAATACTTTATTTTAGATATTTCTTGAACATATATATCACACTTAGACATCTTATAGACTGTAGGATGTAGTAGTCGATTTGCTTATGAAACTCTATTTTAGGTTATATATATATATATATTATTGTGATATTCATATTATAGATACGAATGTTGTAACATAATAAATATAAATTGAAATAAATTAATTTTCATTAAATTATTAATAGATTTATTTTATTTTAAACATTAATAATAATTAAATATTTTAATTAATAAAATAATATTAAAATATTAGAAATCTCTTTTATTAGTCAAAAGTCTAAATTTGATTTAGTATAAGAAAATATTTATTTACACAAACACAAATTAAGGATTTCATACAAATTAATAAAAGGATTTTTTTTGAAATTCTTCTTTTTTACTCTGCTGCTAGTGTACCTCATCCAACAGTATCAATTAAGAGAAAGGGTAAAATGTTTTATCTAACGGAATAGAAATATGTTAATATAACCTTAAAATGGTCTAAGTGGGTGCAGGACTTATGTGGCATCCCAAAAGCATGTTTACGACAATATATGAAGGCATGGGTGCAGGGCCTATTGATATCCCAAATGTCTATTTACGACGATTATACAAAAGTGCGAGTTTAAGGCTTGAGTGGCATCACAAATGTTTGTTCGCACCATTTTACGTAAGCGTATGTGCAACGCCTGGGTTGTAGCCTAAACGTCCATTCTTGACATTATTCGAAAACGAAGGTACATGTGACCAACGATATGTCAAAACTTGGCATTAGTAGAAAACGATGTTTCCAGGGGAAACTTAGTACGAATGACTATCAAACCTAATCATGGTTTGATATTAAGTGCAGAACGTACGTATTGTTGAAATGATGTTTTACGGTCATACGATCATTATTCTCCTTATGATGTTCGGTCCATTTGATATAACAAAATTGATGTTGTAGAATTAGTGAGTGGACCGTTCTGCTAGACAACATGGTCTCGATTTTTGTTTAGGGTACTATATCACTCATATCGAGCATTATGTTTGATATGTGTTTTTATTATTGTTTTCTCCATAAATTCATGGTAGCTATTAAGTAGGTTGGGTTAATGATTCAGACAGGTTTGATTGATGTCTATTAAAGATTTCAGAAAAGAAGAAGAAGGTTTAGTAGATGATAAAGTTTTTTCAATACTTGTACAAGATACATGCTTAAAGGTTTTTTTTGATAAAAATAAGCGATTCTCTATCATTAGAGGAGAACACTCATGTACTTTTATTCTACACTGAAAAATAGAGCTATCAACATGCCTGATAGGTGGCGATGTCCCCGTATAATAAAATAAAAATTAAAAAAACCCCAAAGGCAAAGAACTGTGGTACAATATAAAAATACAAAAGAATCACCGAACAATAAAACTCCATAGTCTACCAAATCCGATGAAACAATCCAAATCAGCAAGCATACCTCAACCTGCTAAGAAGCTATACAAAAAAGAGTAAGCACAATACATATGTGTATATAAATATATATATAGACACACATATATATATGCAAGCAAAAATATACCAAACTAAAATAAACGATATAGAACCCGCTAAGGAATATCAACGCGCATTATGTACAGTTTGAACATGCATTATGTATGCATACAAAATTAAATGTATTGACCCATTATAAAACTCATGACTTTAATTTGAATTTAATTATAGTTCAAAGGAAAGAATGATAATATAATATGGTTGTATAACTTAAAAAAAATGCTCGGTTCAGCCTGTAATTTCATATAAACATGGGCCCAGAACTACTTTTGCAGAAACCATTTACCCATATATATAAGAGTAAATTAAATACATTGACCAAAACACAAAAATCACAACAAAAAGTAAATTTAACATCAATAGTTTAGCATTGACTATATTATAAACTAACAAGGTTAAAATCAAATAAGTGCACAACACTCACCTGACATAGTTAGAAACACACTCGCATGAAACACTAAAACACACCTGTAAATCTATGAGCAAAACACAACAACCTACAATGAAAACGCAAAATCCTAACCAGTTTAAAGTAAAAGCAGAGCATTGGAAATATAAAACAAGGCATCACAGGGTATGAGCCCGCAAGAGCACAAACTAGTAACATAACCAGGCAGATAGGGGGACTCACATGATATGCACATATAAAAACATACACACAACTTTTTACACATACACATTCAAAGTACTTACTCATACAGTGTCACAACCTACGATTGTCGAAATGAAAATACAACTGCAAAATTTTATATATTATATATTATATATGGGGTGCAATTTCACCTTATTGTACTAAAAAAGTAGAGAAAAGAATGACAATATATAAATTAAGAAACAACAATGATAACTTCAACCAAAGCTAATTATCGCATTCCCAAGCGAGAGTTTATTGGGAAGCAACCGACCCCCAATAGGTGGTCGGTTGTGCTCTTCTGGGTTGTTTTGGCAACCCATAGGGTTGAAGGCTTAGCCTGCCACAATAAAGCCACCTAAGCTTAGTCGGCTTTATTATGGCCATATAAGCCTTCATCGTGGCAACGACCATTCACATGACTGTTTCCACTTAGCCGGCTAAATGGCAATGGTCGTGTAAATGGCCATTGCCTATTCCTCTCCTTCCCCCTGTATTTAACTTGATTATTACAAAATTTTATTCATGCCATTTATTTTACATTCCTACTATCATCAACAAATTATCTTCAAACAATCTCATTAATTTCGAAAAATCCAAAGGGAAAATCTCAAAAATATTCGTCTTCTAGATTTTTATCTCAGCTCAGACCAGATAATCAGAATCCGACTCAATTTAATTAGGATATATTAATTCTCAACTTAGTCCAAATCAATATCATTCTCAAAATTGTGAACAACAAAGATATTGTATATGGAGAAGCAACTTGAGGAGACGTCATGAGGGTTTGTAGGAAACTAGGTTCGTACTATGTATCTTAGCATTGCATCTATTATTTGTTCTCCTAAGTGTTAGTTGTATTGTCATTGGTAGTGTTGTTGCTGTTGTTTTGGTTGTTGTTGTTTTAGTTGTAGTTATTGGTACTACTGTTGTTGTCAATTTTTTTTGTTAATGCTATTGTTATAGTTTACTGTCATTCTTGTTTTTCCATTCTCACTGTTGTTGTTATTTTTAACACATCAACAACAACTTAGTACAATTGCTACAACAAATTCAAACACAAACAGTATTACAAAATGACAACAACAATTTATTACAATAGACAAGTGAAACACAAACACTATCTAAACATCACTTATGTTAATGGTTTCCTATATATTCCCAGTAGTGTTCCACTAGTTCTTCTCTTAGATCAAGATGAGCTTGTGGATCTCAAATGTCTTGTATTTTTTGGTTGTATTCAGAAAAAGTATTTGGGTCATTGAAAGGTTTTTTTTGAAATGCCACAGCTATGTCTGAATAGTTTCTCAGTTGAAGCTCATACCTATCGCGTTCTTCTTCGACAATCATATTATGTAAAATAAAATAACAGTATATGATATCAGATAATACCGCTGGATCGTGATAGTATACCTCTTTTCTTAATATATGAAACCTACCTTGAAGCACTCTAAATGTTCTTTAAACATCTTTCCTCAAACTCTCTTATTGTTCGGTGAACTTGGCTTCTTTTGCATTATTTGGTATTTTGTATGCTTGCACAAGTGTTTTCCATTTTTGGTAGATTCCATCTACCAAATAATAACCCATGGAATAATCTTTGTCTCCTATTTTGTAATTGCACGGAAGTGATATATTATTACATAAGTCATTAAATAAACATGACCATCGTAGAACGTTAATATTATTCAGTGAACCTGGTGCTCCAAAAAAAGCATGCCATATATACAAATCGAATGAAGCAACAACTTCCAATACCAGGGTTGCTTTTTTGCAATGTCCTATGTATTGGCCCTACAATGCAACTGGATAGTTTTTCCACCTCCATTGCATACAATCTAAGCTACCTAACATACTTGGAAATCCACGTTGAGATCTCATTGCTAACCATCTGTCAATGTCATAAGGGGTTAGGGATGGAAGATATTCTTCACCAAACATACAAACAATGGTTATAGAAAATTCTTTCATACCTAATATTGCCATTTATCTCCAATCCGCACTTTGTCATCTTGCGAATCACCAGAAGTTCCGTATGATATCATGCAAAGTGCAGTCGTAACCTTTTGCAGTGGAGAAATTCCAAGTTCATTTGATTCCATTTCTTCCATGGGGGGGGGGGAATGTTTGTTTTAGCCAATTTATCGAGAACCCGATTAAAGATATTCTTGACATATAGAATCTTCATCGAAAATCCACATCCCCGTATATGGGCTTTGTAGTAAAATAATCCTTGATCAATTGACTATGACCGCTAGCATAGTCTCGTCCATAACGCAAGTCTTTCCTTCTAACAACGCTACCTCCTTAGGTTGAAGTAGTGCTTTTAGCAATCTCATGAGCCATTAAATCCCTTATTTCAGCGGTAAAAATTCTTTGTTGATCAATACAATATTCAATGAAATCGCCGGAAGATAATGAAGATGACGAAGATAAGGACGAGAAGCACCACAAACGTTTTAGAGAACTCATTTAACATAGGTAGAAGAACGGTGATGATGAGTTTGGAGGTTTGAATGAGTATGTTTTTTGACATCCTTAATTCTACTTATAAGCTCTTGTTGTTTAATGGATGCATAAAGACACAGAGTCCAGTCATTTGGGACACTATAGCCATATTGATTAATCACATGGAGGCAACATTCATTATATTACATAATGTCATACTGGTAAATCAACCATCCATGTTTCACTATAGGTGAAGGCTGAATGGTCTAGTATCGGGTCACATCGGACATCATAGCCATGATGTACTGTTTTATAAGGATTAAAGATTTGTCATGTAGAGACAGAATGTCAAGGGATCGGGTCTTGTTTGACACTGTAGCCGCATTGCCCTACTTTAGACGTATTATAGCTTGTCATGTGGAGTCATAATAGCACAATGTTGAGTCACATCGGACAATGTACCCACTATGCATTGCTTTACACGAATTAAAGCTAATGGATGTGGAGTGGGAATGACAAAGTTTCATCTCAAATCGACCAATGTATCCACGTTGCACTACATTACACGGGCAATGTATTATGCTATATAAATACCGTTTTGCTTGCCATACTTCTCTTCATTCATATCGTAGTAGTAGTATATAAAAATGGTTGATTACAATCGTATATCTTTGCCTCCCTCATACTCATACAAAGGTCCATTACAACATAGTAGCCTAAAAAATACATCCTCCCCTCAAGCGCCAACCGAGTGGTATATTGAAATGGAGGAAGGACAGATTGTCGATGTAAGAGAGCATGAGATGGAAGTGCAAGAGCGCATGCAACTAGAAAATGAGAGATGTCAAAGAGAAGAGCGACGTATCCTTAACGGGACAGGAGGAAGAAGGAATAAAATACAACACCTAGTACCTCGCATAGATCTAGAGGTTAATTCTCAAGAGATCTACTATAACTGTGGGGTTTCTGTTTTGTATGCTGTTGTAAGAAACAGAACCGACATCAGTTGGTGCCACTATATATGCCGTAATTTCCTCATGGTTGTGGACTTTGGCAACGGATTGAAGATTCTCTTCCTTATCGAGCAGTTATGTATGCTAACGAACTTGAAGAACAAATTCAGGCGCTTCAAAGGATATTGGGTTCAATTAACTTATCAGGTAGTCAAAGGCAGTATTTTTAATCATCGTTTGTCTCGTTTGTTGTCATGTTCATTTTCCATGATGTTGTGTTTTACTTTTTGTAGTCTTGTTTGTTTTTTATGAAGTTGTCTACATATATTAGTTTTTTCTTATTAAGTTAAGTCTTGTTTGTTAATGTTTTCCGTGGGTTAAATGTTGTTGTTATGTTAAGTGCATACTAGATTTTGAAAACACAAACTTTAATTGAATTTGAAAGTACATATAACTTATTGAAAGCGCAAAGAACTTGCTGAAGGTAATTAACTTAAAAAACTTACTTAACTAACCCGAACGTCATTCAAATTGTCTAATATTTCCAATTCAGAGATTATATGTAGCATATCCAACAAAATCAACATGATACTCCCACAAATAATGGAAATCAAACGTAACTCATGTTAACTGAAATAGATCTTCTTCCTTCACTATATTTATAATGATTCTATATCTTCGACAAGCTCTAGTAAACATGATAGAAGTACTTCGAGTTTCCAAATACCTTAGAATTAATCTACAATCAGGATGACTGTTAAAAGTCTCATTTAGATTGACCCAAAAATCTTGCTCCAACTCCTCTTCCATATGTCTACGGTTGGTCTCTATGTATGATTTGATTAGTACGAAATAATCATCGGGAGTCCAGCTTTCAGTTGACATTGAGGATTATTGAAGATGTTGATAATTAGTGAAGATGTCATGAATTTTCATTATAAAAAACGTTTGTTTAAATATAAAGTTCATGGTCTGCGTCTTGTGAATCAAGTGTCATTTGATCGACCACGTGGTAAGCACCCACAAATGTGAATATAAACAGACACAACTGTGTTTGCTCCTTCACATAGTTAAGTACAGACGCTTAAACAAAATAGGAAATCCAAAACTGCTACACCAATGCAAACACTGCGAATAAGTACGAACACTGATAATACACCTGTACAAACAGTTCTAGTAAATACAAACACGGATAATACACTGATACTAACATTGCTAGGAAATACAAACCACTGAAAATACACTGATACAAACACTGCTAGTGAATACAAAACACCTATACACACACTGATAGTTAATAAAAATAACGATAGTACATACAAACACTATGGCTCATCAAACTGGTACTCATCATAAAAAAGATAACCTGTATCACCACCACCATCCTCACCTACTATATGTGTAGGATGATATCACTGCTCATCAGCAGTAGTAAGCTCGTTAATACGAGCAGTCAACTCATCAATGCTCCGTCGATGCTCGACGTACATGACTTGGCGGAGTCCCATCTACATCTAAAACAAATCCTAATATAAAAACACAGCTGGATACTGCGAAATCTCAAGCCGAGGAATATCATATATCTATCAACTCTCGACATTGTCTGTGTACCGACTGTCCAACAATAATCTCCTATCTGGGATGGTTCAGGAGCATGGTATACTTGAGTACTCTATGTAAGGTCCTTTAAAACTGGAGGGATAACACCACTCCGGATGTTTGAAGGCCATACCAAATCAACATATGCAGCATGAACAAAAATAGCCGCAGTCGGTGGAGTGTAAAACCGATGCCAAAAAGATGCATAATCTAAATTCTTGATATGAAGTAATTAGCAGACCACCACTCCCCTGCATACTCCTGTAAAGCAGCGCTGTCATACACCTTCAAAAAAGGTGTATCCAAATATGGATCATCAGGAAAAAAATCACCATCTAATGTCTGTCTCAAACTACGCTCACCGAGGAACCAATAGCACCCTAAACTGGATAGAGATCATACTAATGAAAAACGTCTAGTAGATAGGAATGCAGCATGCTCTACGATAGGGCCGGTCTTAAAAGGCGAACCATCATAAGGTTGGCAAACAACACTTTCTCGTGTGCTCCGTAAATTTGATTTCGGACCACAACAAATATATGACGTGCCTTCCCTCCTGGCACCATTATGCGGTTATCTTGGGAACATGCTCTAACTCGGGGGAAGAAAAGGAGCAATGTGAAAAGTCCAACGTCGGGTAAATCATGTTGCGAAAGTACTCATAGCACCAGTACTGTAAAATTTTCCACAAACCCATAATGGACGTGGATCTTCCCCTAACGACGCACTGATAATCCAAAGAGCGATACAAATATGCTAATATTAGAGTTCCCCAATCATATACGATTGGACTATTCGATAACTCCGTTATAGCAGCAACATATCCGGTCAGCAACATGTTCGATGCATTTGTAAAGAATAAGTTCCCCCTCATGTACAGAATAAACCGTCGAGCAATCTCCAAATGGTTGTCTCTGAAACAACCAAGTATCAATTCATAAATTGCTTGTTTAATATAAAAGCATCTAATCTGTAGTCCGGATGATAATCCATCTTGTAAGTCAAGATGTGGAAGTACACTAGATTAATGGTGAAAGTGCTGGTACTCCTCGTCATATGGTAAGGTCTCCTCCCTTTCGAAGCCTAAACCGATAAGCACAGTAAAGTCTAAGTGGTAAAACCAAACTCTTCAAAACTAAGTGGAATGTATGAGTAGTCTTCCACCAACATGCGGCTAAAGCACCACATAATTGAATATCCGAATTTAAAAGATTATTGATATTTATTAAAGCAATTTACGATTATTGAAAGCGCTAAAAAACATTAAATAAATAAAGAGTAATTATGTTAACACGTACTCAAGAAATCTCCAAATCCTATATCTTGAAGAAAAGCATGAATAATGTCGTCGGCATCATAAGATCGAATCATTCTATATAGGCGGATTACACTAACCCAAGAGCCATGGGTGCGCTCACGACGAGCATAATTTAAAACAGGTCGCATAATTAATTTGTATTCCACAATTTTAACTAAAATATAATTTGAAGGTAGATAACCTATAAAATTTTCGACATGCATGTAGGTGTGTACTTCGTTGTCCGGGAGTATATGGAAATGATCAAATCCTTGTCGGGTCCTAGATTTTGGTCCATGTGGGGGTTCGGAACCGTATTTGCTGAATTTCTACCCAAACATCTTTGCCTCACCACCGTACTTCATCGACCTCCAGTACCCGTCGTCGGTACATCCGCATTTTCTTCGGCAGGGGCGTTTTCTACGGCCGGTGGAACATTTCCACTACTGCGACTGCCGTTTTCTCGGATTCTTCTAAACTCTCTTCTAAATTTTTTAACCTTTTTAAAAAAAAATTGCTGAACTCTCGGTTGTTGGAAATAATGGGAAGGAGGAAGCGGAAGGAGAATATTGGTTTGGGGAAGAAGATGGGGTAATCGGCTAATTTATAGACGGCTACCTCATCGGCTACCCAGTGTACAATTAGCCGCCTTATTGTATGAAGTGGATTGCAATCCATAGCTTTCGTGGATTGAAATCTACATGGTTACCCTTAAATGGCTATAATTTAGCTAGCTAAGGAGAAGCACATCTGTGCTTTTTTGGCGTTGGGGGTAGGTTTAGTTTGATCGACTCGATTCAACGCTTCCCAACCAATACGGTTAGGAATGCTTTTAGGAGTTCTAGGATCATTCCCTAACCATTGTAGTGTGCGGCAATCCTTTAATCCAATGCTACCTTTCATATATTTTACGTAACAGTGCTTCTCACAAACCAAAATATATTAAATTATTATAAAATGAAGAAAGCAGAAGCCATTAGAGAGAAAGGCAGTAGATATATTATTCATTCCTGAAATTAGACATGTATTTACATTACATAGCCTTTTTTTATATAAAGGCTTCAGAGCTAAGGATTAAACATATTCCACGATATGGGACTAAACAAAAAACATAAATGCATATTAATTTCATGATTTACATATATTGTAACACTCCCCCTTGAATATGCGTCTTCAAAATCTTGAATGCTCTGATAACTTGAAATTTTCCGTTTCGAAATGAGTATGATGATTGCTCCCCCTCATCATTATCTTGCTTGCATTTATCGATTCAGTCGATATAGATATTGTATGTTGCCTCATTAAAAACCTCTATAACGAAAACCCAATGGGAAAATCCTTGAAAGAGGAAAAGATTGCAACTTGTGAATTCATAAATATCATACTAAAAATGATATTCCTTCTAAGAGTATGATACTTCGGGATCAAAATAATGCCTTATTAAACCCTTACTAAGAAAAACCCAATGGGAAAACTCTTAGTAAGGGGAAAAAAAGAGTACAATGACATATCCTATTTTCTCATTTCTTCAAATGAAGTTTGATATTTCTGGATCAAACTAATGCCTCATTAAAACCTTACTAAGAAAAACCCAATGGGAAAAATCTTAGTGAAGGAAAAAAAAGTATAATGACATGTGTTATTTTCTCATTTCTTCAAATGAATTTGATACTTCTGGATCAAACTAATGCCTCATTAAACCTTACTAAGAAAAACCCTATGGAAAAAATCTTAGTGAAGGAAAACGAGTACAATATAGTTACATATTTCAATAATTTATAGAATCAAATAGAGTTTGATACTTTTGGATCAATACAATACTTCATTAAAAACCTTACAAAGGAAACCATATGGGAAAACCTTAGTCAATGATATAAATTGTAACGACCCAGAATTTCTGTCATTTGAAATTCAGATATTTAATTGATTTTAAATACCAACAAGTAAAATTTGTAAGTCGAATAAATTATATTTCGAATATTTAGATTTAATTGGATAATTAAATCGACAATTTAATATTTGAAATCACAGAAAAATTTGGAATTTGGGTTTAATGTGATTAAAAATGATTTGTAAAGTTATATTAAATCATATTGGAGTTAGAGTGATGTTATGGAACTTCTAAAATTGAATTAAAAGTTAATTTGTGAAAATCTAATATTTTAATATTTAATCGACTAGTGAAAATAGTCATTTTTCAAACAGTCTCGGATTTCGACGAAACTAGTTAATGGGATCCGTAATGTCAAATTATAGTTTCAAATTTCGTGTCAATCGGATTTGCGGTTTGTCCGGGGCAAGCCAAAACGTATATAAATTGGTTTAATCGATTTAATTTAAAATGGATCGTTTATCTCCGTAACTCGCACAGATGATCGAATTGGCTCTCGATACGTATTCCATTATGTTCGGAACGCAGGGTAAACCCTAGAAACGTCAGCCGGCATGCTTCATTTGGAGTTCGGAAAATTTCGAGTGAATAGTAATTTGAGAATTTTCTATAAAAGGCCTCCATTTTTTTCCATTTGCAACTAAAACAAACCCTAACCCTAAATAGCTTCAGCCGCCGCCTCCATATCTATCAATGGCTGAAATTTCAATCGTTCTCCTCTCAATCTCTCTTAATCCCTTGATCATTTTGAAAATCCTCCAACATGAAGATTATAGAGCGGAGTGAGATCTTGAGATCCATACGGTTATGATCTTGATCAGAGCGACGTGGAGGGGGAAACATGGCCGCGTTCTCTATGTGTTTGGGCACGTTTTTCGTGGTCATAAAGCAGCCCAGTCGAACACGGTTCTGGCCGAAGGTGGCTCGTGTGAAGCTCTTCAAGATGTGGGTGCTCGATCGTCTTCAGGATGTGTATATAACTCGCGTGTGTTAGGGTTTGGGTGGCTTCAATGGGTTCAAACGCGATTTTGTTTGAAGGGAGAAGAAGCACTTGCGTGCGACTCTGATTTGATGAAGGCAACGTGCAGCGCAGTTGTGAGGAAGTTTAAAAATAAAAAGATTTTTTGTAAACAATTATATATATTAATGTGTACAAACTTTAAACTATCATAACTTTTAGATACGAGGTCGAAAAAGCACGAAACAACTTGCGTTGGATTCACTTTATCTAGCACTATGCAATGAAGCTAGTTTGGAGCTAGTGATAATTTCGGGTAAAATTAAACACGTGTTTAATTTTATTCGAAATAAAACGCTACAACTGTTATCGGAAACTCAAGGTGAGAACTTCTCGCTCAATCGAATTATTTCGATTTAAATTTTAAATAGTTAGATTTAAAATGCTTGATTGTGTGATTGGATGATAGTTATTATCTGTTGTATTGAAATAGACCCTATGCGTCGTATATTAAGCGGATGTTATTTATTAAACACATATACCGTGATAATTCCAACTTGATGTGGAATTGGTATTATATATGTACTTGGAGTTGATTTCCCGCATTATGTTGTGGATGAGACCCTATTGCGTCGCATAATAGCGGATAATATTTTATAAATCCCACATACCGTGATATTTCACCTCGAAGTGGAATTGCTATTGTGCTAACATCTTTGGATGCAGGGAAACAGGTTGTAGGGATCCAACTGGATTCCTCAAACATTTGAATTTATTTCATATGTTGTGTGTTGGTTGATTTATAATCCGTGTGATTATCTTTGTGATTGAGATTGTTGAAGGCTATAGGTTAGCCGAATATATTTTTGGTATCATTGGATACCGAAAATAGATAAAAGTTGGATTTTTGAAATTTCAAGTTGAAAGTTTATAGTAAAAATTATTTTTGAGAATTGGATAAGTTAAAAAGGAGTTTTAAAAAGACAAAGTTATTTTTGAAACCATATTCAATAAAATTCCAAATTACGGAAGAAAAAAAAGAGCTAAGTAAATGGATTTCGACTTATATTATTATAAGTTGAAGAAATTTATTTTAAAAAGAAATGATTTTGTAAATTCATTGGAAATTTGTTAAGCAAAAATTAATTGGTTTTGATAATTAATTAAGAATAATTAATCAAGTATTAACTATTAATTAAGAGTTAATTAATGATCAATAAAAGGTTAATTTATTAAATGTTTTTTCTTATAATAAATTGGCTATGATTTACCATAACTAGCAAATTTTATTCATAGAAATTTATTTGATTTAAATTAATCAGATGAATAAATTTATCCTACTTATGGATGTTTGAATTATATTGGAGGTTGAATTGTTTGATATCTTTGATATGTGATGCTTTGTGATATATCCCGATGTGTGTTGTGGTCTGTAATTTGTTTATCTGTGATATATATATATATATCTATGATCTGTGAATGAAAGGTAAGCGTTATAGTTTATACCGCTTATAAAATATATTGTTATATTTTGATCTGTGATGGTTGAATGTTGTTGCACTATTGTGTTAAACCGTTGGATTGAAAGTTTTTGAAAATGAATTTCAAAAATAAGAGTTATTTTAAATAACTTAATAAAAATTAGAATTTAAATCATTTGACTTAAATTTTGAATTCAATATTTGAAATTGAATTCAATGATTTGGGAACTATGGTCTAAAAGATTGTACAAGTTATAAAAAGGTGTTTATATGGGTTTTTTTACCATTTAAAATATAGTTTTGGAAGTTTTAAATTTAAATCCAAGTTTATACTTGAGTGGCTTTAACTCATGAAAAATTGTAATCGGTTTTTCCCAAAACGAAAACTATCTATTTTCAAATAATAATAGCTTTAACATTAGGGAAGAAATTCCCATTTGTGTTAAAAGAATGTAAATTTGGAATTAAACTGTTTTGAAGGCTATGAATTAATCTTTGTGGAACTGGGTAAACTTTGTGAAGTAAATCTTTTTGTTTAAAGATTTAAAATGGTAATTTGTTTAAACCATTGGAAAGAAAGGGTTTGGGTAATAAGTTGTGACTTAATTGAAATCCCAATATCCATATGTTTTAAAAATATTGCATTCACTTTTCGGATTAGCCGGGAGAGGACCTTTGTGTCATATAACCCATTCTGAATAAGTGATCCGACGATATGGATCGCGTTAAAGACCGGTGGTGAAGACCGGGTATTTGTGAAAACGATAGGATGACCTATCGGTTGTCTCTACACCGTTAGCTACAGTATGGAGATTTCCTTTGTGATGGAAAATTTGATCGAGATTGTGAATACCCGGATTGCAAGGGCTTCTTTTGAAGTGCCTTCGGTTATGTTCGGACCCGGAACAGACTTGTATGGTTACGTGTCTGACATTACATTTTGAGATATAAAGAAGATTTCTTTCTAATACATCTCTGTTGGTGGCGGAGAATTTATTCTCTTAGCTTAACACCCTTCTCTGAGAGGTACGAGCTTATAGGTTTTGTAGTTGAAGGTTATCAGTGATATACTCCCAATTTGGTAATGTGGCATGCTGAGTGTTGCTGTGTGATGATTATTTGTTGATCAAAGCATGACTTTATGGAAAAGCATTGCTTTGTGGATGAGACTTCGTCGGACCTCACACCTCGGAAATGGTCAAACCAGGAATATGCGGCAAGGTTATGAGGGTCGCTCCCTTTAGGGTATGTCATTTCCTTCTGGAAAAGGGTGGTGTCAGGTATGGAGCCCTGTTGCTTAACCTATGTGGTTGCTCCAATCTCATTTTCTGTGTGGTTGTTGCTTTGTGATCGAGGGCCCTCGGATAAAGATCCCAAAGGACCGGGGGTTGGCATATTCGTGTAATAGTTACCTAGTTACAGAGGTAACCCGGCCTTGTGTTGGATGAGAGCTGGTAAAGTTCTTAGGACGTCCCACCAGAGGCGATCCCATGTAGCAGTAGGAAGTTTCTTAGCCTGACCATTTGTTGGAAATCCAAAGAAACAATACGAACCTTGTACGGTTTTAGTTGTATAACCTACCATGGAATGTGGCGGTAACCTGCTATTGAACATGTTAGCTATAGTAGGCATACGATAATGGTCGTATGTTGGCTAAGATTTATATTATACTTTCGAAATGTTTTCATCACTATGCACTAATAATAATATCAAAGATGATTTGTTTTGCGTAGTAAGCATCTTTGACTATCATAAGGAGAAATCTCCTCCAATTCTGCGTTTGCATTGTGTGTGTGGCGGGAGGACTTATGGTAGTTTCATTTTCCAAAAGCATTGCGGATATTTTTCCACTTCCCTTGTTGTTGTTGTTTTAAGAGATAAATAACTATTTTATGTTCTCATGCCAGTCTCATGACTGACCTTGAGTTTATTGTTCTCTTTCTAAACTCCGGGTGCCCATAATTTTCCACAAGGGCAGCCTAGAGTCAGGTTATCAGGTCATTCTGGATTCAGGAGTGCTTTGGAGCTCAAGTGGCGAGCTGGATGGCAAGACGTATTATTTGTATATGATATTATCTTTCCGCTGTAAATTCACTTGTAAGGCCAAGTTTGTTTAACTGTCCATTGTTTTGTTGTGTTGTATATTGTTGTTGTACACTCTGATGTGATGTAATGTAATAACTGAGATAGTTCTTTGTTTTAAAGATTATTCATTTATCTATCATATGTTGTTCCGCTGCGATTGTGAGATTCTGATATTGTTTCTGTTGTTCTTCTTTCCTTCTAATTTCTTCTTCTTCTACCTCTTCTTTAAACCCGAACGGTACGGTTTCCGGCATTCGATTGCTCGGCAGTTGATACGGTGGACGTATTAGTGTCGACTTTCGTGAGTCGAAGAATCGGGTCTTTACATTGGTACAAAGCATATGGTTAAGTGACAACCTTAGCTCTATTGGGGATTACTCATTAGAGATAGAGTAAGTAGTACTCTAGAATGAGTTTGAGTGTAATAATAGATATGAGCGCGTATTTTTAGTGAATATGAAATTGTTTTGTATTGTGTTGACTTATCAGTTGATTGTTTATAGATTCTGGTCGGTGCTGCCTAGCTAACTGTATCGATAGGGGTTTCTAAACTCTTAAACGTGATAAACCGACATAGTATCATTTTAAATTGGGTAAATGAAATAATTTTACCTCGATATATTTTATATATAAAGGAATAATTTTTTAGGATTATCAAAGTGTATGTAAAATTGAATTGTTTGATTGTTGAAAATGTAAGAAAATATATAAGTGAATCAAAGTTGTTCGAATATCTGAATAAAAACAATAATTGTGAAAGAATAAATTATATAAAAGCAACAATTGTATAAGTATAGAATTTTAATTGAAATGATTTACAATTGTGAAATAATCTTGTATAGGTAAAGTGAAATAGTGAAATTATATGAGAAAAAGATTTATAAATGTGATTTATAAACAAAAGGAAATTTTTTAAAAGAATTTAAAGCACTGAATTCACTACTGTTGCTGGGGAATAATAAGGGTGATGACTGCAGCATCATCGGTATCATTTTCGAGTTTCTGTGTGATGGATTTGCTACCATAGTAAATTGAAATTGAATTTTGTTGTGATAAAAAAATTTGAAATTAAAATTCAAGTTGTCATTGTTGGATATAAGTGAAATGAGTTTTGAACTTATAATATGAGATAATAAAGATTTAACTTTAGTAAAGTTGAAATAAATTTGAATTAGTATGATAAAATATATGATGTGAAATTTAACTAAAGGAAGTTAAATAAATTAAATCAGATTTGGAAGTTGAATAATAAGTTGTATTACTTATTAAATGTGAAGATGTAAGTAAAACCAATTATTAAAATGGTTAAATAACTTTGTTAAGCAAAACGAGGTATGAATCTGAATAAGTGATAAAATTGACTTTAGTAAAAGTTAGATATAATTTACATTGGAGTTGGAATCTGAATTGGATTTATAAGTGGAAAATTTAAGTTAAGTTAAACAAATGATGTTTAAAAGGATATAACTTAAGTAATGTCGAATGAAGTTGATTTTGGTATCGAAGTAAAATAATAAAGTGAATTAAATGAATATGAAGTTGAGTTATGTAAAGGAGATTCAACTTTATTTGTAAAATAAATTAGTAATTGAACTAATGAATTGAATATTAATCAATCGAATGTAATGAATTGATATAGAATAATGGATATAAGTGTAAATTCATTTAAGGCTAATTGAATGTTAAACCAAATTGAAGGTAAACAAAGTGAATATGAATGTTGAATGTAAAGTGAATAAATTTGGTTGTATTGGATATACATTGGTTGTTAGATTATTGTTAATTGATTGAATAGAAATTCATATGCAATTGAATGAATAAAATTGAAAGCTAAAGCAATTAAATTCAAATTGGAAGTTAAGTAAATTTAAATTGAATAGAAATTGATTTGAATTGAAAGTGAACAAATGTGAATGTAAATTAGTGAATGTAAACTAATTGAAAATGAATAATTGAATGTCATTGTATATGAATTGGTTGTAAACAATTACAAGTAATGTCGAAATCATATAAGTTGTTTATAAACCTTGTTTAGTATGCATTTCTTTTAATATGCATGTGTTATAGTTGTTTAAAAGAGTAAAATGTTTATAACTTCTTATATATGACACTTACGTGTTTATATTGAGTAAGTACAGGTACCGCGGCTACCGTTAGCGGGATTTGGTTGCGCAAAATGCTAAATAAATAACTGCTTTGCCAAAAAATGCTAAAAAGGTACGCCTACGCAATAAAAATAGAAAATGTGAACCGTTTTTCTGTTTTCCGACCGTGTGGGTCGATGTATATATATTTATATCTACTGTGATATTGTAAAAGCTCCTCCGTACAAAGGAGGTTACGGCGAAATTTTCTGAAAATTTAAGGCGTTGGAAAATTTTCGGGAAATTTTGAAAAAAAAATTGTGAAAACTAGTTTTGATTTGAAGTTAAAGGTTAAACGATATAGTTAGTTTTGAAAAGATAACTATATATGGATTTGAAAACTTAGTAAATATTTTGTAAGAAGCTTAACTATTGAATTTTTGGAAAAGTTAAACACTTAAGAGATTTGTAAATCAAATTTGAACGGTTTGTTTTGAAAGGTTAATGGATTTCAAAACTTTTTTTTACTTGGTAATTTCGAGGACGAAATTCTTTTAGGGGGAAAGATTGTGACGACCCAGAATTTCTGTCATTTGAAATTCAGATATTTAATTGATTTTAAATATCAACAAGTAAAATTTGTAAGTCGAATAAATTATATTTCGAATATTTAGATTTAATTAAATAATTAAATCGACAATTTAATATTTTAAATTACAGAAAAATTTGGAATTTGGGTTTAATGTGATTAAAAATGATTTGTAAAGTTATATTAAATCATATTGGAGTTAGAGTGATGTTATGGAACTTTTAAAAGTTAATTTGTGAAAATTTAATATTTTAATAATTAATCGACTAGTGAAAATAACCATTTTTCAAACAGTCTCGAATTTCGACGAAACTAGTTTCATCGGATTCGCAATGTCAAATTATAGTAAAGTTTCAAATTTCGTGTCAATCGGATTTACGGTTTGTCCGGAGCAAGCCAAAACGTATAGAGATTGGTTTAATCGATTTAATTTAAAATGGATCGTTTATCTCTGTAACTCGCACAGATGATCGAATTGGCTCTCGATATGTATTCCTTTGTGTCCGGAATGCGGGGTAAACCCTAGAAACGTCAGCCAGCACGCTACGTTTGGAATTCGGAAAATTTCGAGTGAATAGTAATTTGAGAATTTTCTACAAAAGGCTACCATTTTTTTTCCATTTGCAACTAAAACAAACCCTAACCCTAAAAAGCTTCAGCCACCGCCTCTGTATCTATCAATGGATGAAATTTCAATCCTTCTCCTCTCAATCTCTCTCAATCCCTTGATCATTTCGAAAATCCTCCAACACGAAGATTATAGAGCGGAGTGAGATCTTGAGATCCATACGGTTATGATCTTGATCAGAGCGACGTGGAGGGGGAAATGTGGTCGCGTTCTCTACGAGTTTGGGCACGTTTTTCGTGGTCATAAAGCAACTGATTCGAACATGGTTCTGGCCGAAGGCGGCTCGCGCGAAGCTCTTCAAGATGTGGGTGCTCGATCGTCTTCAGGATGTGTATATAACTCGCGTGTATTAGGGTTTGGGCGGCGTCAATGGGTTCGAACGCGATTTTATCTGAAGGGGGAAGAAGCACTTGCGTGCGGCTCTGATTTGATGAAGGCAACGTGCTCCCCAGATGTGAGGAAGTTTAAAAATAAAAAGATTTTTTGTAAATAATTACATATACTAATGTGTACAAACTTTAAACTATCATAACTTTTTGATACGAGGTCGAAAAAGAACGAAACAACTTGCATTGGATTTGTTTTGTCGAGCACTACGCAATGAAGCTGGTTTGGAATCGTTTGGAGCAAGTAATAAGTTCGGGTAAAATTAAACACGTGTTTAATTTTATTCGAAATAAAACGCTACAACTGTTATCGGAAACTCAAGGTGAGAACTTCTCGCTCAATCGAATTATTTCGATTTAAATTTTAAATAGTTAGATTTAAAATTGCTTGATTGTGTGATTGGATGATAGTTATTATCTGTTGTATTGAAATAGACCCTATGCGTCGTATATTAAGCGGATGTTATTTATTAAACACATATACCGCGATAATTCCAACTTGATGTGGAATTGGTATTATATATGTACTTGGAGTTGATTTCCCGCATTATATTGTGGATGAGACCCTATTGCGCCGCATAATAGCGGATAATATTTTATAAATCCCATATACCGTGATATTTCACCTCGAAGTGGAATTGGTATTGTGCTAACATCTTTGGATGCAGGGAAACAGGTTGGAGGGATCCAACTGGATTCCTCAAATATTTGAATTTATTTCATATGTTGTGCGTTGGTTGATTTATAATCCATGTGATTATCTTTGTGATTGAGATTGTTGATGGCTATAGGTTAGCCGAATATATTTTTGGTATCATTGGATACCGAAAATAGATAAAAGTTGGATTTTTGAAATTTCAAGTTGAAAGTTTACAGTAAAAATTATTTTTGAGAATTGGATAAGTTAAAAAGGAGTTTTAAAAAGACAAAGTTATTTTTGAAACCATATTCAATAAAATTCCAAATCACGGAAGAAAAAAAAGAGCTAAGTAAATGGATTTCGACTTATATTATTATAAGTTGAAGAAATTTATTTTAAAAAGAAATGATTTTGTAAATTCATTGGAAATTTGTTAAGCAGAAATTAATTGGTTTTGATAATTAATTAAGAATAATTAATCAAGTATTAACTATTAATTAAGAGTTAATTAATGATCAATAAAAGGTTAATTTATTAAATGTTTTTTCTTATAATAAATTGGCTATGATTTACCATAACTAGCAAATTTTATTCATAGAAATTTATTTGATTTAAATTAATCAGATGATTAAATTTATCCTACTTATGGATGTTTGAATGATATTGGAGGTTGAATTGTTTGATATCTTTGATATGTGATGCTTTGTGATATATCCTGATGTGTGTTGTGGTCTGTAATTTGTTTATCTATGATATCTATTATATATATATATATATATATATATATATATATATATATCTGTGATCTATGAATGAAAGGTAAGCGTTATAGTTTATACCTCTTATAAAATATATTGTTATATTTTGATCTGTGATGGTTGAATGTTGTTGCACTATTGTGTTAAACCCTTGGCCTATATTATACACACACAAACTGTGGATTTCACGTGGAAATCAGTTAAGTCATAGATTTTTGACAATTCTAAAGATTGAAGTTTTGAATCCAAATTAGTTTTAGAATTGGGATTGAAAGTTTTTGAAAATGAATTTCAAAAATAAGAGTTATTTTAAATAACTTAATAAAAATTGGAATTTAAATCATTTGATTTAAATTTTGAATTCAATATTTGAAATTGAATTCAATGATTTGGGAACTATGGTCTAAAAGATTGTACAAGTTATAAAAAGGTTTTTATATGGGTTTTTTTTACCATTTAAAATATAGTTTTGGAAATTTTAAATTTAAATACAAGTTTATACTTGAGTGGCTATAACTCATGAAAAATTGTAATCAGTTTTTCCCAAAACGAAAACTATATGTTTTCAAATAATAATAGCTTTCACATAAGGGAAGAAATTCCCATTTGTGTTAAAAGAATGTAAATTTGGAATTAAACCGTTTTGAAGGCTATGAATTAATCTTTGTGAAACTGGGTAAACTTTGTGAAGTAAATCTTTTTGTTTAAAGATTTAAAATGGTAATTTGTTTAAACCATTTGAAAGAAAGGGTTTGGGTAATAATTTGTGACTTAATTGAAATCCCAATATCCATATGTTTTAAAAATATTGCGTTCGCTATTCGGATTAGCCGGGAGAGGACCTTTTTGTCATATAACCCATTCCGAATAAGTGATCCGACGATATGGATCGCGTTAAAGGCCGATGGTGAAGACCGAGTATTTGTGAAAACGATAGGATGACCTATCGATTGTCTCTGCACCGTTAGCTACGGTATGGATTTCCTTTGTGATAGAAAATTCGATCGGGATTGTGAATACCCAGATTGCAAGGGCTTCTTTTGAAGTGCCTTCGGTTCTGTTCGAACCCGAAACAGACTTGTATGGTTACGTGTCTGACATTACATTTTGAGATTTAAAGCAGATTTCTTTCAAATACATCTCTGTTGGTGGCGGAGAATTTATTCTCTTAGCTTAACACCCTTCTTTGAGATGTACGAGCTCAGAGGTTTTGTAGTTGAAGGTTATCAATGATATACTCCCAATTTGGTAATGTGTCATGCTGAGTGTTGCTGTGTGATGATTAGTTATTGATCATTTGTTGATCAAAACATGGCTTTTTGAAAAAGCGTAGCTTTGTGGGCGAGACTTCGTCAGACCTCACACCCCGGAAATGGTCAAAACAGGAATATGCGGCAATGTTATGAGGGTCGCTCCCTTTAAGGTATGTCATTTCCTTCTGGAAAAGGGTGGTGTCAGGTATGGAGCCCTGATGCTTAACCTATGTGGTTGCTCCAATCTCATTTTCTGTGTGGTTGTTGCTTTGTGATCGAGGGCCCTCGGATAAAGGTCCCAAAGGACTGGGGGTGGCATATTCGTGTAGTAGTTACCTAGTTACAGAGGTGACCCTGCCTTGTGTTGGCAGAGAGCTGGTTAAGTTCTCGGGACCTCCCGCCAGAGGCGATCCCATGTGGCAGTAGGAAGTTCCTTAGCCTAACCATTTGTTGGAAATCCAAAGAAACAATACGAACCTTGTACGGTTTTAGTTGTATAACCTGCCATGGAATGTGCGGTAACCTGCTATTGAACATGGTAGCTATAGTAGGCATACGATAATGGTCGTATGTTGGCTAAGATTTATATTATACTTTCGAAATGTTTTCATCACTATGCACTATAATAATATCAAAAATAATTTGTTTTGCGTAGTAAGCATCTTTGACTATCATAAGGAGAAATCTCCTCCAATTTTGCGTTTGCATTGTGTGTGTGGCAGGAGGCCTTATGGTAGTTTCATTTTCCAAAAGCATTGCGGATATTTTTCCACTTCCCTTGTTGTTGTTGTTTTAAAAGATAAATAACTGTTTTAAGTTCTCACACCAGTCCCATGACTAACCTTGAGTTTATAGTTCTCTTCCTAAACTCTGGGTGCCCATAATTTTCCACACGGCCAGCCTAGAGTCAGGTTATCAGGTCATTCTGGATTCAGGAGTGCTTTGGAGCTCAAGTGGCGAGCGAGATGGCGAGACGTATTACGTGTATATGATATTATCTTTCCGCTGTAAATTCACATATAAGGACAAGTTTGTTAACTGTCCATTGTTTTGTTGTGTTGTGTTGTATATTGTTGTTGTACACTCTGATGTGATGTAATGTAATAACTGAGATTGTTCTTTGTTTTAAAGATTATTCATTTATCTATATATGTTGTTCCGCTGCGATTGTGAGATTCGGATATTGTTTCTGTTGTTCTTCTTTCGTTCTAATTTCTTCTTCTTCTGCCTCTTCTTTAAACCCTAATGGTACGGTTTCCGGCATTCGATTGCTCGGCAGTTGATACAATGGACGTATTAATGTCGACTTTCGTGATTCGAAGAATCGGGTCTCTACATAAATACAATTTAACTAACATATTTGAGATTATTTCTTAAAAAATGTTTGATTCTTCTAGATCAAGATAATGCCTGTTTAAATCCTTAGTAAGAAAAATCCAGTGGGAAAAATCTTAAATAAGAGAAAAGAGTACATTGTAACTTATTTTCAAATGTTACTGAAAAGTTGATACTTCTGGATCAAGATAATGCCTCATTAAAACCTTACTAATAAAAACCCAGTGGTAAAAATTTTAGTTAAGGAAAAAGAGTGAATTATAAAATACTTATTGAGGCTCCCCTTGATTTAAAATTTTCCTCTGAATTCATATTCATATTTCGATAACTCAAATTGGTTATAGATACTTCTGGATCTATAAATATGAATCTCATTAATAATACAATTTAGTAATAGTTTCCTTCGATACAACCAAATTTTCTAAGATTGTTTCTTCCAAATATGGTTTGCATCTTATGCATTTATATGCTACTTTTATGAAAAACACTTCATGTGCTTTCATTTTTGTGCTTCAAATCAGAATTGCATATTGCAACTGCATCTTTTATGAATACTAAAAGTTCCATTACAACAATACTTAAAAGCAGGAAGTAATCTACTTATCTTGAAGTGCATCAAGAATTTCATTACAAGCAATACTTAGAAGAAGGTTGTAGTCTACATTCCATGTTCTTTTCATTCTTTATAATCATCTAAGTTATTTATATTCTTCAAAAATTTATATATTTTAATAAGATTTGCATACCGCAACTAACACTTTAATGGATATTAAGAGTTTCATTACAATGATACTTAAAAATAGGAAGTAATCTACTCATCAAGAATTGTATCAAGATTTTCATTACAACAATACTTAAAAGTAGGTTGAAATACTCTCCTTGTTCTTTGCATTCTTTATAACAATGAAAGTTGTTTATATTCTTCAGAAATTTGTATATTTTCATTATTTAATATGATTTAAACCACATTTATACCTTCAGGGTATATTAAGCATTTAAAGTACTTTCGGTACTTTGCGGACTACATGTCCATATTTCTCTACTATTAAAGGATTCATGATGGCCAGTCATGTTTTCCCCCTAATTCAAGATTCTTAATCTATTTATAAACATAAGCGCTTTATTATTTATAATTTTTTTTATCAATATTATTTCTTGTCAGTTCTAGACATGATTTATTGAGATCTCTTTGATTATCATGTTTTAGGTACCTAAACCACTTTCTTGGGTTATTTGAAAATCATGTAATTAGTCTCTCCAAAAGCACACCTTAAGTGTTTCTTCAAGAACACTCACCTCTTTTATTTGGCATCTTTATTACTTACTCCAAAAGTATCTCAAACTAACTTTTGTACCATATTTCAGATGTGGTTTACACATTTTGATCCTTCAGGGATTCAAATCTATATTGGTGAAAGTCTACTGGGGATATTATTAATAATTTATTCAAGTTACTTAATATTTTGCATCATTAAACATGTTAGAAAGTATTTGACACTGATAATCAAAATGAACTTGTATCCTTTTATCCTCCATCTCAATGTTGACAAACATTGTCGCATTAAATAATAATCATATTTTGATTCTCATTTTGATATGTTATCATATTGCTACTAGCAAATACACCATACATATTAATAATAGAAGGATAATCCTTTTATCAATTGATAAGATGCATTCAAGTGATATTTGCGAGCTTCTGGCTCATGTTTAAATATGGGTTTCAATTATGCCAAATATCGTTAAATATAATCCAATTAAAATTGTATCAAATTTTTCTAAAATAAGCTTCCAGCTTTCAATTTGCAGAGATAACACAAAGATATTCTTTGACTTTTTCATTATAGTTCCAATATGGTAGCCATTCATTTATATATCCTTAAAACTCAACCAATTTCTTTTAAATTTGCTTGAGTATGATCTATTTTGAATTAAGATATATGTACCATTTGGTAATACTATATGGGCTCTTCCAAACCCTTCAATTATGTAGAAAATATGCTATGGTTGAAATTTTTAGCTAAAACATTTTCAGATAGTTCAGAGAAAAACTTCTGGTTTTTCAAAATCATATGAGTCATTGCACTATCTAGTAGGCATATATTACCACTCAAATATTGGTGGTCCATATCTTAAGAATTAAAGACAATATAGTTAGTCAACTATTAAAGTTTGTAAGCATTAAATAAATGCTAATACTTTCCAAAATTAAATAAAATAGACTACTGATTAAAACACATCATTCATCGGTATGTTATTTCAATTAGTTCTAAAAAGAAAAACATACAGGCACCAACTACCAACTGGTTGAAACTTTAGGTTCTACCACTCTTGTTTAGTGTTTGGAAGTGTGACCATCTTCTAGTGGTTATAAGGCTTCTACAGGGAGTCCTATAAGTAAAGATGATTTTTTTCAGTTAAATGTTTTATATTAAGATTATCGTGGATACGACACCTTAAAAATATAAGAGCCTTTGTTTTATTCCACTGGGACATATTATTATCATTTTTAATGGCATATTCTAAGCATTGAGATTGTAATTGAATGTCAACATCCAGTATCCATGACAAAAGGTTATCTCCTAATAAGTCTAAAGTTTTAATTTCAAGCTTGGCTATGTTTATCATATCACCAACTATCAGTGGAAATAAAAACGCGTAAGCATCGAAATAATGTTCTTGGGTATATGACTAATGCATTTCATAAAATAAGAACTCATATCTGATAGTAGTTATAGTGAAAGAATAAAAACATTACTGCAAAATAGTAATAGACAACCAAATATAATCTATAAAAGCGACTATAATTTCTTATTTACATCCTTTTTATAGCATCAATTAATTTCCTTGAAAATGCAAAACCACCCTTGAAAATATGGAAAGACCTTTATATGGATTGGTTGGTGGAGAAGGGACGAATTATAATCAAAGATTGTGCATAGCTTGCATGAAAATTATGATATGAATTATAGACCATCTCTTCGGGAGAATATTTAAAGATATTTCTTCAAGAAATGATTATGCATGTAATATTTCTTATGAAATAATAACTAGGAATATGACCTTTATGGTATAATTAGGCATATGAACATAGAACAATGTATTCTTGAGATAATCTTAAACCTTTTGGATCTAATCTAAACTAAATTAGGATCCTTCATAAGCATATTTATGTACACTTATTTGGTTTAATAAAATTACCAAATATATAAATAAATCTCTTCTAGAGATATGTTATCATTTTCAAATTTATAAATATCTTCGAGAGATATTTTAGTATCACCACTTCTGGAGTGAACTTTCTCTTATATATATATATATATATATATATATATATATATATATGCACTATTGGAATGCCATATCAATATACAATATTTATTTTATATAAATTACATAATTACTACTTTAACAGTAGTATAAAATATCCATGCTGGAGATTTTTGTTGTAACTGCTTTTAAAATGGCATATCAAAATTTAAATACATTGACAAAATTAGATTCATCAACTGAAAGTAAGATGCAAGAGTGTTTGCACCAAAATTGGTCACAACACTCTTCAGGAGTCGTTGAAGAGATAATAATGAAGAATATAGATTCAAATCGAATATTATCTAATGAAAACTCCAATCAATAGTAAAGTAAATGCGTAGACAAGAGATTTATAGTGGTTCGGCGTGTTGCCTACGCCCACTGTGAAGTTTTTTTGCAATTTTATTGATTCTCTTTCAATGATTACAAGTCGTTACAGCAATCAACAGTGAGTTACAACTGGAAATTCGAAATCAACAACGAAGTTATGATGTAAGATGGTGGAGATCTTGATCCGGCAGAGTCTGGGCGCTTGAGAGTCGAAAGATCCCTTTTCTGTTGGCTCTGTGGCTCTATTTGTAGGTGTAGGATGCTAATATTTCGCTGAAAACTCTGGAGACCACTTCTGGCACGTGAGGGGGCCCACACTCCTAGCCTCAGGAAATTTGGGCCCACTTTGGCATCGATTCAAACTCCATTCGAATCGATCATGAATTCATCCAATCGAGGTGAAATTTGGTATGGACATTCTTCAACATGTATGCAAGCTTCTGAGAAAGTTTCGTGGCATTTGGATCAATGGATTGAGAGATATGATGGATTCGAGATGGGATTCACTGCGTAGCTGTTTGGTTCAAAACCATCCTTTCGAATCGATGGTTTCGAATCGATGGTGGCACGTGTCTTCGTGTTGACGTGGAGCGCACACTTCGCCTCGATCCGGGTTTTGCTCCGAGTTGACTGCTTCGACTCCATATATCTCGGCGCATTCGAACCGATGAAAGACACGTCACCATGGCTAGTTGACCCAGTGGATTCGAACGAAGCTTCTCAGATGGATTCGAACAGGGCTCCAATGATGGGTTCGAACAAGGATTCATTGATGGGTTCAAACGAGGCTTCATGGATGGGTTCGATCGAGACTTCATGGATGCGAAGTCAACATTGGCTGATGGATATGAGGTCCATCGATACGAACTCGATGGGTTCGAAGTTGATGAAGTCGAACCAAGGCACTCCGATGGATTCGAAGCTAATCGAAACGAAGGTGATCGGTTCGAACGGTGTTTGGTGATGGATTCGAAACCAGTGTTTTTCCCTCCAAGTTGAATCGATCATAACTTTAGCGTATGAACTCGTATTGTCTTGAAATTTGAGATGCTGACTCCTATGATCTTTCTTGTCATGTCCTATCAATTGTAGCTCAATCTGGACTCGGACAAAATTCAGTGATATCCATAGCGAAACGAAGTATGACCAATCTCTGAGACGAACTGTTCTCCGTTTTCGCGATCTTTTGGTATCGCGGCTTTGAGCTATGACAGCGCTATAAGTTGGTCAATCAAGCAAACAACATTGTGGTTCAGTTGTCGGTCGTCGATATAAGAACCGTAGACATTCATGGTACAATAAGAGATTTATGGAAGACTACTTTGTTCCAAATCGTACATACACAGATGAAGATTTCAGAAGAAGATTTCCCATGCACCGAGCTTTGTTTCTTATAATCCTACAATATATCAAGCAACATGATAAATATTTCATCTTCAAATCCAATGCATCTCGTACTTAGGGATTGGCTGATATTCAAAAAATGACAACTGTGCTCAGAATGCTTGCGTATGCCAGACCAGCAAACGCTCTGGATGAAAACTTGCATATGGCAGAAAGCACGGTACTAGAGTAATTGGAGCGTTTCTATCAAGCTATCTTAGACATTTACGGTGATCAATGCTTACGAAGACCAAATGAGGATGACATAGCAAGGTAATGAATATGCATGGTAGTAGAGGATGACCCAGAATGTTGGCTAGTATAGACTGTATGCATTGGGAGTGGAAGAATTGTCTGAAGGCATATGCCAGGGCTTATTAGGGTAAGTCGCGTATGTCTACTATTATTCTTTAAGCCATAACATCATATGACTTATGTATATGGCATGCTTTTTTCGAAATGTCAGGTTCTAATAATGATCTTAACATAGTGGAACGATCTACATTGTTTAATGATTTAGCAAATGGTAGATCTAATCCGTGTACCTTCAGTTCGGGAGATAACACTTACGATCATAGATATTATCTTGGCGATGGTATATACCCTAAATGGAGTACCATTGTGAATACAATTCCGAACCCACAAAACAATAAATAGTCAAAATTTGCAGCAATGTAAGAAGGCCAAAGAAAGGATGTCGAAATAGCATTTGGGGTTCTTCAGTACATATTTTCCACGGTCAATAATCCATGTAGGCTCTGGTCACCAGATAAAATGACAATAATAATGCACACTTGTGTTATTTTACATAATATGATTTTAGAGGGCAAATGAGACATGGAAGAAGATTACGTATATGAGGGCGCTCCAACACCACCAGATGTTTGGCGTGAAGATATGATTGGAAGCGCAGTAGAACTAGAGTTTCATATAGCAAGCCACATGCCGTACCATAACGTACAACTCCGCCGAAGACTTAGAGATGATCTAATAGATTATCCTTGGAAATTTTCTAGCACTCAGTAAAACTGCATTAAACTTTATTGTTGTTGTTAACTTTGGTATCGTTGAGTATGGGGTTGTTACTTATTATCATTGTTCTATTTTCTTTATGTTTAAGTGACGTATGGATTGCTGTAATCTTTTATTAATGTTATGCAATATCATTGTTTTAGTAATAAAAATCACTTACTTAAGTTCATAACACAATTCAATTACTAGTAATGCAAAGATACAATGGTATTAGAAATTCAGAAAAATTCATAATGCAAATGCATCAACTAGTAATTCAAAGACACAATAGAAATACAGAAATGGTTACTGTCCCTCTTCATGTCTACGTCTCATGATTTCCCTTCTTCTAAGCTCTGTATACTCTCGTTGTTCTTCTGACATGTGTGACATATCCGTGAACATAAGTGCATCTTCATCTCTCTGACGATTTAACGCGAGCAGTTGATCCACCCTTGACAATCATTCTTGGTGTTGAATTGCTCGAGTCTCCATTGCACGGTTGTACCTATCTTCAGATTCAAACAGAAGTTTTTTAATTTCTGCCTGATCCACTCCAGCGGCCTGCTTCTTTTTTGCTGCTTTGGCTCCCTGTAGCCTAACAAATTGAACTTTGGCAGGGTTATGGGTTAGGTCCTCTTCTGAACTAAAATCGCAGCTTCTGCATGATTCTCTAGGACTAGAGCTTTCTCCAACTCTAGCAGCTTTACCACTGCTGCTATTCGATTGAAAGTCTTGGGCGGTTTCTTATAATGATTATTTTCATTTAACATGCTCAACCAAACATGCCATAAACATGCATGAACTGATAAGAATGTGGTGCTAGTTTATTATCCGGTTTGTAGATTTGTTTAAACAGCTTGTTTGCTGCCATTCTCTGCAAAAAATACAGTATAATATTTAGAAAATAGCAGCTAACAAATAAGAATGTTTGAGTATTTAATAAATCTTACCAAATGCGTTTCATTTCGAAATCCACTGGGATTTGTTTGCTTTAACTTGAACAATTGAAAATCAAATGTTTGTGTTTGACAATTAATTTTTCCATGATGGCCTTTGATAAAAGATACAATTCATGACCGATGTTCTTGCAATTGAAGTAATTAGTAACTTTGCCCCAAAATGTCTCACCACTTTAGTCGGTACATCGAATAGGATTGGTTGAGAGTGCACACCAAATATAACAAAGATCATAGTCCTCCACAGCATTCCAACTTCCATTAGTAACCGTTCTGCCAATCGAAGTCGAAACGTCTTGTAAATTATATCCTTCAAAACTACACGTTGCTACATCAACGTCGAAGCCAGGAAATATTTTGAATTAAGATTAGTGGGGGAAGGAAGATTGAAATTGGGATAAAATGGTTGTTGTGAAAGGAGAAGATGAAGAGGAGGTGTTTATGAAGAAGGAAAGTAGCCATTGGAGGGGAAACGAAAGTAGCCGTTGACTTTTGGAGAGTGGTATTAGTGGGCGCTTGTTCAACAAGTGCTTGTATCCCAGGCACTTGTTGAACAAGCGCCTCATATTAGGCACTTGTTGAACAAGCTCTTGGGATACATGCGCTTGTTGAACAAGCGCCCATCACAATCCTCCATCCCCACACTACGCTGCTCCAAATCTGCACTATCATATTATGTGCACTCTGTTGGAGCACCGTTTCAATGCACATTTCACAAAATGTGAGTTGTTGGAGATGCTCTTACATTAAATTTTTGCGTAACGCGGCCTCTACTTATGACATTATAAAAGCGAAGTTCATTACATAATAGACATATAATTGGCTAAAACACGACGGTCACACCAAATTCTACAATAAAAATGCAATGATGATTTTTTTTTGATTTTATACACGCTGAAAATATCATAGAACCAAGCTTATATGCTTATAAAATTAGAGTATGTCGTGAATTTTCAATGTAGAGTCTAAGTACAAGGACTGTCAATGGATATTCCAAAATTTTAAAATCCATCTTCATACGTATCGATAAGTATTTGAAATTTATAAAAATGAATATGATATTATCTATATTTAAAAATTAGCCATTCGACTTTATCAAAATACTAACTAAGATTATGTATATTTTAATACATAAAATGATTGATATTTCCTGCCTTATCAAACTAACAATTCATTTTTACACATACATGAATATTTGTTATCTAAGAATGATTTTTATCATTTATTTATTATTTCATCTATTTATACTAGCAGTATTACTAAATTGAGTTTATATTTGATCGAAATTTGCGTTTATGCTTGAGTTTATTAATTATGAGGCCGTCTATATCCATGAATAGGCCTTTCAATGGGCAGGGTTCGGTCCGGATATTATAAAACCCAGACTAAGGCCAATTACAATAATTAAAACCCAAGCCCGACCCTAACCCATAGGATATTTCAACCCAATATCCGAGCCCTGCCCGTCGGGCTTTTTAAGCCCGCTGGTTAATGACTATATACCTAACACGGAATATTTATATTAAAAATGATATTTTGAAGCTGAAACTTTGGTAAAATTTGTATAGAAACATATTAACGTATAAATTGGACGATGATGTAGTCAAGCTCATAACAAAAGTATGCAAAAACATCTACATGTAAGCAAACAAAATGGTAAATAAATAACATACTCACTCATGTTTTGACACGATGAAAATCTAATAGGCTGGTCGGGCCCTAACAGGGCCAGGTTTTGATAAAACCGTACCCGACCCGGATCGGGCCTAAGTCGGGCTTGGGTAGTAAACGACAAAACCCATACCAGATAAATAGGGTGGGTACGGACCGGACCAGACTGGACTTGGGCCAAAACCCGTACCATTGATAGGCCTATCCATGAATACAAATGTTTGAAAATGATTTTTGACTCGGACGTGACACCATCCATGTTAAAAAGTATCCGTAGACAGTCCTCTTCTATTTAATTCCATATTACAAAGCTCAAACCTCTGACCTATGTTGGCTGTGCTATGGCAACCTCGTGATAATTATGTATGTTACATTAAAATTCATGAACTACCTAGCAAAAGAGAAAATTATTATTAAATATTTTAACCATTGAGCATGAATTTTGTATCTCAATGACAATCAATGTCCAAATTATAGCTAGGTATTTTGTCCAACTGGTTGGGCACGCATATCTCTGATAGAAACTAGATCATGTGTCAATGAAAACATATTGATAGAATTATACTTTTATTAGTATTTTCAACAGGGGTACTTTACTAGTACAACCGCGTAATGGTGAAAAAACCAATTGTTTGGTTGCATAATTTCAAAAAGAAATATTAACAATAAGTTTTCATCGAACATAAGATAATAATATGTCAGAAAAATAAATTGGAGGAATTAGATACATCCTATGCATACTAGATGACAAAAAATTCTACATAATATCAAAAATCAAACATCGTAGGGAGCCTTTTTTGTTTGATTTGTGCTACCATGAAAGCATTTTATTATCAACGACTACATTACAAACAAGCCAACAACGGCTAAAGATCCACCTACAGATTGAAAATACCTCATTTAATAATAAAATAAATCCACTCTCACAAAATTTAGCTGTTTTAAAGTTATAATTAGATGCTCGGTTGATAATTTATTTATGAATATATACCAAAGATTATATGAATGGGAAGCCCATTCACAAGTAAACATGCAATTAACCATGTAATTAAGAAAACCCAACATCACCAGATTTGCAAGGTCATAACATCCAATAGAAGGAAAAATACATCAAAACCACAAGAAAATGATAATGACTATAGTAATCCATAGCAGCAAAAGATTTGCATACACAATACGTGTATTAACATAACAATTGTAATATACTCAGTAAACTGCTAGTAACACAATAAAGCTTATTTTTAAGCTCGAAAGCAGACGTTTCAAAGCTGTCTAACAGTCCTGTTCTAGTCTTAAAAAGCAGCTTCTCTGACGTACGGTTCTCAAAGTATATCTCCACAACAGGCAGTCGTAGCATGAGCGTCTTTGTCATAACGCCAGTCATCTTCTTCATTTTCCTTGGTTCAACGAATGCAGTAACTTCAATTACATACAACACATAGCGTGTGATCCTTTTGAAAGTATGATCTTTCTTATTACTTGTGATATTGTAAAAGGCTCTCCGCACAAAGGAGATGCTGTCAAAAAATTTCGAAAATTTTAGGTGTTAGAAAAATTTTAGAAAATTTTAGTTAGCTAAAAAAAGAAAAGAAAACTTTTGGGTTAGGAATAGAAACAACTTGTTTTGGGCAAACCTAAAGGGTTATAGAAGTGAATGTAGGATTGTAACTAAGTGGGTTTTGGATAAGTAAATGTGTTTAGGAGCATTTATCCTACTTTAAAATTTTTACGGACGAAATTTTTATTAGGGAGGATGAATGTAACGACCGAAATTTTGGTCGTTAATTTTGAACATTTAATTTATTTTAAATGTTGAATTTGAATAATAAATTAATTTTGAATATGGAAGAATTTCTAAGATAGGTTTAAATTTCCCAATATAGTAATAAATGTGATTTGGTTAAATATAAATTAATAATTGAAAATCAGAACAATACGGGAATCTAAAAACAAATGTATATGAAACTGATTTTAAAAATTTATTTAAATTTTATCTGGATTAGAATTATGATGTTGGACATTTAAATGGACTTAAAAATCGATAAGTTAAAATTGGGAATTTATATAATAGTGAGAATTAATGTATAGAAATAGTGGAAATAATCAAAATTTTGATTTAAAATAAATCATAATGATTTCTAATGTGGATATAAATTCTATCTGATTTATAATGGAGTTAGTAAGTTTTTAAATGGAAATTTTAAATGATCTCAACGATTTTGAAAATCGCACGATTTAATTGACGAGTTAAAATAGCCTTCCGGGGCATAGTCTCAAAATTCAACATACATGTTCCATTGGACCCGTAATTGTTTATTATTATCGGATTTCAAATTTCATAGCGTTTGGAGTTACCTTTTTTTCCTACGGAGTAGAAACGCGTTGGAATAAATATCGAAAATTAAATATTTTAATTCGTTTCAAAAGGCTATCTTCTACATACGGTCGATTTAAGCTACGAAACATGTTCCATTGTGGTCGAAAAGTGGGAAAAAATTATAAATGCCAAGTGGAACGTTTCATTTGGAACTCATTTGAAAAAAGACGTTAAAGGTGAAAATAATATTAAAATGATATAAGGGTACGCGTATATATATGCGTTAACAGTGAACCCTAATAACAGAATTCACGACCGCCTCTTTTTTTCAACGGTCGAGAGTTATTATCTCTCTCCTTGAATCTCGCTCGATCAATCGGCTATTAGCAAAAAGTTTCAACTAGGAATTGAAGAGTGCTCCGAGATCTACCTATCCAACAGTCAAGATCATTTAAGGCAAAGCGGATTGGCGGTGTTTTGGCTTAGAAGGCATGGCGTTAGTTCTCGTTTCTCGAGGGCGGTGGTGGATCGAGTTTCATGAAAATCGGGGTGAGGGTAGAGGCTGCGAAGGGCTTCGAGGTGGAGGCGCCGGATTGTCGTCTCGACGATCAGAGAAGGTGCGGCGATCGATTTTTAAGGTCTGTGATGGGTTTTGAACCGGCCTGGAGACGAAGACGAGGAAGGAGCTTTGCACGGCCACGATTTTGAATTTTGAATTGAAGGACCTGACATTTTCTGATGGTACAAAATAAAAATAAAAGAAATTAATTTATATTCCCTATATTCCAATCTCTAAAATTTCATATCTTTGTCATTTGAGGTCGGAATTTGACGAAACAGGAAGCGTCGAAATCGCAGCGACGAGAAACATGCTGTGGGGAAGATCTAGGATCGATGTGAGCGAGTGAAAATTTTAGGTTAAATCGAACGCCATCGATTTAATTTAACATTGGAACGCTTGGTGATTTAAAACTCAAGTGAGTTTATCTCACTCAATTTTAGATCGCCTATATTAATTTTAAACAGCTAAAATTAATAAATGATTGATCGGTTAAATTGATCTATTTTTACCAATTGGATGTGATATTATATGTAGTAGTATTATATATATTAGAGTGATTGATTCCCACATTTATACAGCGGATGATATCCTATGCGTACTGCTTAATAGAGGATGACCTTATATACTGCGATATTCCACCTTGAAGTGGAATTGGATTTTTATGTTATGCTAACATCTACGGATGTAGGAAACAAGTTGGAGGGATCCAACTAGATTCCACAAAATATTGAATTGAATTTCATATATAATGATATATGTTTTGTAGAAATAATCTGCGACAGGTTACTTTGTGATTTGGATTGATTGGATGCTGTGGCAAGTTTTGACCAAGATTCTGGTATTTTGAATAATGGTAATATATGTTATGTTGGAAAAGAAGTTTAAAGGGGTTTGAAATAAAAATGTTTTATAAAGAATTTTGGGTTAACAAACTGGATAAAAAAATGGTTTTTGGAATAGGTACTTAGCCAAATCGAAATATTATGAATAGGATTTTGGAAGAAAAGTATACGGAAAGGATTTTTAATAATAAATGTTTAAGTGGTACTTGTTTAAAATCGAGATTTTAATGGATCGAAGAATAGAAGTGAATTTGTGTATAAGTATAAAATTGATTTATACTGGAATTCAATTAGGGTTTCAAAATTTACAGGATGGAATTGGAAATCAAGAAATTGGTTTTGTTAAGGGGATTTTAATCTATTAATTTTGTAATTTTAAAAGCGTTAAAATATTCTAGAAATTAGTTATTTAATTATTTTAAATTTGTTAAAGCATATGTAATTATTTATTAGTAATCTTATAATGATTCTTTAAAATTTATTATTTTGGAAATAGTCAGCCTTTTTTTTAAAACATAATTTTTAGATATTAATATGGTTTGGTACAATTACCTTTTATTTTAGTATATTTTTCCTAGATTAAAAATTGGAATTTATTTTGGAAACTTATAAGCATTATTTTGATATAATTATTAAATAAAGTTTTCGAGAATTAATGGTACATCATGTGGCGTAAATTGGAGGCAGTGAGTGCCTGTAGCTAAGTCTTGGATTTCTCAGAGATAAAGACGTAACTATTGAGCTGTGATCTATGGTCTGATAACACATTAGTACTTTCCACGTTATTTTCAAAAAGGCGTTTTCAAATATTTTAGAAAAGATGCTTTGTGAATCTCCCGAATTCGATAAGATAAGTATATAGTTTTGGATAAGGAGATTTTAAAATTTAAATAAAGACTTGGTGTTTTTTGGTGAAATTGAAGTATTTGGTTGAAATGATTGTTTATTTGGTAGTTAAACAACCGACTATCAAATCTGGACTCAAATATAACTTTAGGAATATCTAGAAGGGGGCATGGGAATTATATGGTACAGTTACCATTTGAGGTGGTATGCTATACGTGAAAACTCGTTTCATTCTTCTAGGATGTTTATTAGGACATTCATCCACTAACGATTAGCAGGTGATCTTCGATCTTACTCTCTTTTTTGTGTTTCCTAAAGAACCGAGGTTGAGTTTACCAGAAAATATCGAACGTTGTTTTGAAGAGACTGGGATCCGATTTGTGATTCGAAAACCATTTCGATCCAACGAGTACGTTTTCATAATGAAGACAAGAGCATGGAGTCGAAGATGGAGCAGTGAAGTGCAAGGGATAATCGCTACTAATCTTAAGGGTGATTCCAAAATGGATATAGTAGGAGTAGTGCCTTTGGTTCCGTTCGGACTGGGAACGGACTTGTATGGATGAATGCTATCAGTACATTACCATTGGAGGACAATGTGCATTCTAAGTGAATATTTCTAAAAAATGGTAAAGCTTAGCCTCGAGCCTCATCAACCAGGAATGGTTGAAAATCAAGGGAGATGTAGCAAGGCTAAGTGGGTTGTACCATATAGGGTAAGGTTACCCCTATCTAGAGTCCCTTTTATTCGACTGTGTGGCGGTTGCTGATCCCAACCGTAGGGTAATCTTATTCGGTCTATCCAGTTTAAGGGGTAGGCCGGTCTTGCGTAGCAGGGTATCCCGGAATGGTCCTCGGTACAATGTTTCTAGACTTGTACTATGACAGGAGGTACCCCGGTGCATAGTCATTCAGTTGGAATCCATTCTCCAATATGTGCCTTTACGATTTTGATTGTAGGGCCTAGGATTGCTGGAATTTAATTAATATAACAATTTCAGCTATTTGAATAAGTATTTGTACTTAGACACTATTATAATATCAGAGGATTTTGATATGAAATGTTTTAGTTATCGTAAGGTAAAAACCCGGCATGTTTATTTATGGCGTGGTCTTACGAGATACCTTTGATTTTCAAAGAATTTTGGAACCTTAATAATTCAATTTGAGTGTGATTTCTCACACTGGTTTTCCAGATTGACTCGGGTGTTATTTTGTTATAAAGCTCGGGTCAGACTGAATATTACAGGTTCAAGATTAGATACTATGGAGCTCGGGAAACGAGCTGGAGACCAAGACGCATTTCTCTAAAAAAAAATTCCGTTGTAGTGTTTTGTTTGAAATTACTAGCAGTTGTGAGGACTGGATGTTATGACTGTCCAGGCTGGTGATTATTGATTTGTGTAATCTGAAGTGAGATATGTATATTACAATTCTGATTTATATAAAGAGCTATTGATATTATATATTATTCTATCCACTGCGAGATTCTGTTATGTTTAGTTTTCTTCTTCTATTACCAACTTCTTTCCCTTAACAATCTGTCTTTCAAGCACTCGATCGTTCGGCATGTTGCATATTGAGTGTATTTAGGTCGATTTTCGAGGGCCATAAAGGGTGGGTCGTTACATATTTAGTTTCCTCTAGTTTTTTCTCACTTAAATCAATACGACTTATCTATTCGGATCTACGGTTTAATATTTAATTAGATATAAAAAGTACTAAATCCTAAAATATGGTATCAAAGCCACTGAATATTGATTTTATTAAGAAAATAACAATATTATGATTTAAAGAAAAAAAATAGCTTTTATTATAGGGATTTAGATTGAACATGCGTTTCACATATTTTAAATATTATCTTACTGCTTATCAACTTTGCTGATTGATATAACCATTCAGTATGAATCTATTATTATTTTGATCGGTTCCTTATTTTATCAACAAAATTTGTATCATGTCTTAGTTAAGATATAAACCATTATATCAACTTCACTTGACATAGTAACTTACGATGTTGGATTTACCCAACACAGTCCATATTCATTAAGGCAACAATATGAGTTAAATATGATCCGGCTTAGTTGTCTTGATATCCAGCTTGGTAAGTTATATATAGTTCGTAATCTAATTCGAGAATAATACATATTCTCACAAACGGGCTGCAAAACTAGTGAAATAGAGATGGTCTTTGCTTTTTCTCATCTAGATAGGACTATTACAGAAATGGTAAATTTACCAATACCATACCAATAACAAATAATTGGAAATTAATGTTGAGCTATATTCATATACCGATAGATAGTATTGATAACTGTAAAGTTACCTTACGGTTATAGGTTTAAAGATAAAGAAATATCAAAACTAGTGGTAGCGGTAAATACTAATTTTGTTTTTTCCCTGTTTAAAATAAACCAAACTATAGACACTTTTGAAAGTATATCAGTTTGTTTGTAAGACGTTTTTATTATTATTTATAATTATATTTCTTTCTTTTTTAGTTTTATTAGGTACAAAACATAAGAGTAGTAGAGCTATTATTTCATACTAGTGCAAATAATTTTTATCGAATTAAAAAAAAATATGTTAAATAAAGTATGTTAAAATATTAATATTAATATTTGTGGCGTTAAAATTGAAAACAAAATATTTTACCTTTTAGCTTTATAAAAATTTCAACGCAATAAAAATTTAATGTTTTATGTACTGGTAAATTTACCTTTACCAGTCAACGATTTACTAGTTCACTGGTATACCAAATGATCATTTCACCAACATTAATATTGAAATATCAATAGTCATTTTTTACTTACCAGTAGTATTGGTTCGGTAATGGATTTCTTGTATGGATAACGATTACCATTACCATAAGTAGATCCGTCAAATGGATCAGGTCGGGTCATAATAAGTTGGATCAAAATTGCCCGACCTATTTTGTGACCAAAACCATTTAATATATTTGTTAAAAAAGAAATATAACCCAACCCATTTCATATCTAGGTCAAACCGTTTAACCCGCTTAAGAAAACATCGGATATTCTACGAAATATATGAGAAAAATATAGTTGTACGTAAAAATAGCACAGAATACAAGGTAAAAAGTGAATCAAAGAACTACATAATAAGACTGATATTGCACAAACATATCATAAAATACCATACAAAGAATTAAAAGTGCACAAATATAACATTGAAACGCTTTAAACTGTAGACTACTTAATAGAAGCATCAAATAACATCTGAAAGGGCAAGTAGAAACTAATACAAATGAGTTAGAATTTTAACAAAACTCATATAGGTAGACCTTTGCTAGGGTCGGGCCGACCTATAGGTTGACCCGCAAGTAGCTCAAGTTGACCCGCCTATCATCCTGGACGATTTTTCATCCAGGTACGAGTCCAAGAGTGTAAATTCATTTTTTTAGAAATCATGTGCTTTTAGTAGATGTATCTGATGGTTCCTAGTGAGCCTATGACGTGGTTGGACCGGATTAAATTTTCAAATTCGATGGCTTGAGATCCCTAAGCCACACTATAAATAGAACCCTAGGCCTAGCTATTTTTCTCATTCAGATTTTCTCCCAATTGGGTTAATTGCCTGAGGCTGAAACGTAAAATAGAAATTTTTTCTGAGAAGGAGATCTTTCTGATAAAAATATTCTACACCCTATAAGCGGATCCAGGAAGGCTCGGGACTAAAGCTGAGGACCACAGGTGAGTGTTTTGTAATTATTTTAGATTTGTAAGCAATTTAAAATAATAGGGTTCTCAATAGTTGTAGTTTTTCTACGATTTTGAGACAGTTTTTATGTACTTTATTTAGAATTAGTTTTCTAGTAAATTTCTAAAGTTCTTTTCAGTCTATTTTTATTTAGCTATTTTATTCAGTTATTTGTAGTTATTTACATCTGCTTTAAGTTAAAATTTAGCTTGTAAATGTTAGTTTCTTTTTTTAGATATTTAATCCTTTTTTATGCAAATAAAATATTAAAAAGAGAAGAATTCACAAATATGGGTTAAAACAAAAAAACACTAAATTTATAGAAATCGGATGTAAAATGAGAAAATTTAAAATAAAATAGAGATGGACTGAAATGGCCAATTTTAAGATATTCGCAAGCATGGTTATAACAAGTGGTTATAACTAAAAAGAGAAAATTGAAGTGTAACATCTGCAAGGACAATTATAACACGTAGGTTATAATTAGAAAGAAGGAAATAACAGAAGGGGATTATTTCAAAACTTGGATCATGGATTAAGTTAATAAGCAAATATAGCAGTAGTGGCCCGTACCGACAGCATTCCTTTTCAGGTCTAGGACTGATGGTCTCACACGTGGTGAGGCAGGGTACACTTATGCTAATTCAGGCAAATAAGTTGCCAATAGATAGAGGCTCAAATTAGGGGATTTGGGTAAGGGGTGCAAATTTAGACGGTTTGTTTGTTAGGACTAGTATGGTAGCATTCCCTTTCAGATTGAGGACTGATGGTCTCACACGTGGGTTAGGCTAGGCATGCTTATGCTGATTAGGGTAAATAAAGAGTCAAATATGGGGCAACAATTAGTGTGTACCGGCGATGACCGAGCGTGCGACATTGATTAGGGTAAATAATTCGTTACTGTGTCCTAAGCGCTAAGATATGTCTTTTGCTGTGGGACCAACATGACTGGTTCAGAGTGGCACAACAGAGATAGGAAAGGCGGACCAATGGGTAGGATTAGGATTTCAGCCTAATCAAGTTAGCAGTTGAGATAGGATTAGGGTTTCAGCCTAGTCATAACATTACTGGACAAGTGCAAACAATCAGAGCAAACAGTCAAACAGAATCCGAAATAATATTTTATGCGAGTTTTTCCTTTACTGTATCTTCCTTTCATGCTAGAACTATTGCTTAGTCTATTATCTCTATCTTGCTTAGAAATGCTTGTAATTACTTTCACTCACCATATTTACTGTTTGACGGAATCCTCTATCTTTCCATTTCCCCCAATAGGCCAACGGAGTTGAGGATAGTTGATTCAGGTTGTTTGAAAATTCATTTCCAGAGTTTCCTCATTTCAGATGTATTCTTCTACTTTTCATCCTTTTCATTTGGCTTATTATGGATTGGCATTTGTGAGAGAGATTATTACTGTTACTTTTACTCTGATTTTGTGAGACTAAGATGTATTTTCATTAGACATGAGAGATTTTAAGTTTTTGAGACATGTTATGTTTTTATGACTTATTTTGAGATGAAGATTAATTTCGAATGAGAAGTTATCATTTAAATGTTTTCTTCTGCTTTTGCTTATTTGTCTTATGAATCTTAGTCTCTGTAATGCTTTAGCTATACCTAAAATGCACCACATCCTTTTGTGTTTCCTATTTGGGAATACTAAGGGGTGTGGGATGTTTCAGCAAGGTTTCGACTTGGTTCAAAACTACCATTTCGAAAGCTTCTCTTTAAAACATAATATGCAAAAACTCATTCAAAAGCTATCATTTAAACAAAAAGAGGCAACCCATTCGAAAGCTATATAAAAATAATTCAACCCTTTAGAAAGCATTCATTTAAAGCAAGGAAAACGACATTCTCTTTGGAAAGCAAAACAAAGACCTTCGAAACTATTTAAAATGGCCTTAATCCCTTCAAAAGCATGGTTTCTACTCCATACCTGCCGACTTTCTCCAATCCTTTGTACCAAAGCATTCATAACATATGTACTAGTTTCGACTTGGTTAGGGGGAAGCATGTGGTCGAAAGGTTATTTCTAGAAGTGGCGAAACAATAAATCTGTACAAAACTGTTTTGTTGCCTTTTAAGTAAATTATTTTCAAATAACTTGCATATTTGTAAAAATATGATTGGTTGCCATAAAATTTACCAAATCATTTCTAAAGGACTGCCGAGTTCCTTCAGAATTAATTAAAATAATTCCCATAGTAAATTACTTAGGAAAAATTCTCAAAAATAATCAAAATTCACTTTTAATATGTTACCTAACATATACAAATTTTAGACCAAAAATCCTTTATATAATAGCCGAAATAAATTTTTAAACCCAATTAATTGTTTCTTCCTTCAAAAATTCATAATAAATTATCCATAGCTTGGATAATTATGAAAATTTTAACCCATCTCCAAAATGATATTTTTCACAACATATTAAATTTGCATGGCATTCAAAACCCAATATAGACGATTTTAGCCCTTAAATCAAATAAAACATTTATCAAACATACTTGTTTGAATCAAACATATCATGTAATCCGGGCCTATCATCATTAAAATTATCATAAAGGTTTTGAATTTAAAACCCGAAATCAAATGTTCATGAAAACAAACAAAATGAGATGGTTTTGATTATTACTCACCTTTCTTTGGATAAGGAACTTGAGATCTGATCATGCTTAATTCTCCTTGCTTGATTCCTTAGCTTTTAATTGAATTTTCTCCGTTTTTCCCTAAGGTTGTGGCCGGCTTGCTCTTGGGTTTATGTTTTAGAATTATGAACTTGTGAAAATAAAAATGGGAATAAGGGTCTAGGGGTTAAGGGTTATGGTGGGTGGCTATTTCCCATAATGCCCTTGCCTTATTCTTTTATTAGTTAACTTATAAAACCATTTCCATAAACTCATTCATTTAATCTTATTTGGTTAAGCACGATCTCTATTTTAAAATTTCAAATCTCAATCTCCTTATCTCTCTAATCTTTACATTATTCTATTTAATTTATCTAACTAAATCTCCTGAATATGTTATTTAAAATTAGGAGTGTTACAGGATCTCCTCCTTAAAGAATTTCATCCTCGAAATTCAGTAAGGACCAAATACTAAGCATAGCAATCATCTGTTACAACTCTTAACTACCATACTAGTCTAGCTGACTAACAATAGTCTATTTAAATCTAATATAGAACATACCCTTACAGCAGATTAGAATAAATATCTATAATCATGTTTTCTATCTCCTAAGTACAGTCCTTCTCGTTGTCGCTCCATTGAACTTTCACCAACTTGACTGTATTATTTCTTGACCTCTTCTCATCTCTCGCTACAACTTGAACTAGTTGTTTAACAAAAGTCAAGTTCTGTTCTACTATCAAATCTTCCAAATCTACGTTGAAATAGTAGTCTCTAGATCATGCACATACTTGCGAAGATGAGATACATAAAACACATTATGGACACCTGCCGTACTGCTCGGCAACTCTACTTTATATGCGAGCTTATCGATCTTCTCTATAATACGGAATGATCCAACATATCTCAAAGCCGGTTTCTCTGACTTTTCGAAACCTACTAAACCCTTCATCACTGATACCTTAATGAAGGCTCTATCTCCAACTGAGAATTCTAGATCTTTACACCTCTTATCTACATAACTTTTCTATTTAGACTGGGCTTCCTTCATTCTTTATCGGATCAGCTCAATCTTCTTTATCGCCTCTCTAACCTGATCTGGACCCAAGGCTAATTTGTCTTTAGTCTCCAACAACATGCAGGTGATTTCCATGTCCTTCCATACAAAGCTTCAAAAGGCTCCATTCCTATACTAGTCTAATAACTATAGGAAAACTCGATTAAGCGTAGGTGATCTTCCCAAGATCTACCAAAGTCCAATACACAAGCTCTTAACAAATCGTCGAGTACCTTGTTGACTCTCTTTGTCTACCCATCCATTTGAGGGTGATACGCAGTACTCATCTTGAGCTTGATACCTAACACATCTTGTAGACTCTTTCACAATTCACTAGCAAACAAAGCATCTCTTTCACGGACTATACTGCTAGGAATTCCATGCAGTATATCTATGTTCTTTATGAACAACTTAGCTAAAATAGGTGCCGTCTTGGTTGACTTAACTGGAATGAAATGGGCACTCTTGGTCAACCGATCGATTATTACCCATATACATTCATTTCCTCTATTTGACCATGGCAACCCGTCTATAAAATCAATGGATATCGAATCCCATTTCCAAACCGGTATCTCCAAAGGTTGAAGAAATCCACTCGGCTTCTGATGTTCAGCCTTTACTTGTTGATAGTTCGCACACTGCCTAACCCATAAGCCAACATCCTTCTTCATTCCTTCCTAGTAGAAACTCCTCTTCATATCCTGATATATCTTGGTTCCTCCAGGATGACTCATAAATTTGGATCGATAACATTCCCTAAGAACTTCTCTTCTCAAGTCCTCAACATTTGGAACACACAACCATCCCTTCTTTCTCAACCATCCCCTCTGGTCAAGACGACAATCCTTTTAGAACATCAATCTCCAACCCAACCTCAAGCCTTATAATCTTTTTGGCTAATAATGGATCCTTTTTCTTCTCAGAAGCGATCATTTCGATCAATAATAGTCGAGCTTCCAAACAGGACAATATGGTAGAGCTCTGACTCGAACTAGAAGTTGATCTTAAATGCACGCTACATGTGGTCAAAGCTTCAAGATCTTTCCATTATGCCAACATGGCTAACACCACATTATGACGTTTTCTGCTAAGAGCATTCACTACTTTATTCCCTTTTCTAGGTGTATATTTTATACCAAAAACATAAGCCGCTAAAAACTCCAATCACCTCTGTTGTCCCATATTCAACTCCTTCTGAAAAAATAAATATCTTAAAGACTTATGATCTATGTACAACTCCAATTTCTCCCCTAAGAGATAATGTCTCCATATCTCCAATGCGAAAATCACCGCTGCCAACTCTAGATCATGAGTAGTATATCTCACTTTATGCGGTCTAAACTGTCTTGAAGCATAGGCAATGAATGTACCCTTCCGCCTCAACACAGCCCCTAATCCAGTTCCACATGCGCGTTGATCAACAATGCCTTAACTAAAGGAATGCTTCCTCACATCTATCAGACCAAATAAACTTCACATCCTTACTGGTTAACTTAGTCAAAGACGCTGCTATCCGTGAGAAATCCTTAATGAATCTCTGGTAATAGCCAGCAAGTCCAAGAAAACTTCTAATATCAGTCACCGTCTCTGGTCTCTTCTAGTTATTAACAACTTCGATCTTATCTGGATCAACTGACAAACTCTTCTAGGAAACCACATGACCAAGAAACTTAACCTCTTTCTTCGAAAAATGACACTTGAAAAACTTCACTTTCAGCTAATGCTACCTCAACATCTCAAGCACTACTCTAAGATGATATTCATGCTCTCTTTCATCCTTAAGTATATAAAATGTCATTTATAAGTATCAATACGAACCTATCAAAGTACTCTCGAAAAGCTCGGTTCATCAAATCTACGAAGAAAACTGGTGAATTCTTTAACCCGAATGGCATTACTAACCACTCATACGACCCATATCTAGTCCGAAATGTTGTTAATGGAATACTATCCTCTACCACTTTTAACTGATGGAACCCCATCGCCAAATCCAATTGAGAGAATACTCTAGATCTACACAACTGATCAAATAGATTGTCCATTCTCGACAAAGGATACTTATTCTTGATCGTCCTCTTATTCAGCTTACGATAGTCATACACATCCTTAACGACCCATTCGATTTCTTCACAAAAACTACACCTGCACCGCATCCCAAGGCGAACTGCTTGGTCTAATAAAATTTCTCCATTCTAGATCCACTAGCTGCATCTTCAATTCCTTCGTCTCGGTCGGTGTCATCCTGCTAGGTGGTCTACTTACAAGTTCTGCTCCTGGTACAAAATCTATCCTAAACTCAATGGCTTGTTTCGGTGGTAATCCTATAACCGGCTCAAAAACATGTGCAAATTCTCTAGCTACTCGAACCTGAGTTAACTCTTCTTCTGCTTCCATAACACTCAAAAAAGCACAAGCACTTTAGTCAGAATCCTCCACTAAGAATATAATTCTATTATGACTGTCCGGTTGTCTCAATGATATTTCCCTTTCTTGGAGAAATATCCTAGCCTCATATCAACCCAAACAGTCCATACCTAAAATCATTTTGAAATCTACGAAATCAAAAACCTACAGACTGCATGCAAACTTATGACCTAACGAATTAAGTACTAACTGGTCATAACTCATTCCTAGAGTTGCATACCCTCCTATCGAATTTGCAACCCTTAAGAAGTAACAAGGTGTGTGGGTTCTAAACATAACCTATAAACCAAACACCGAAATATAAATAAATGCGATGCATCGGTATCAAACAGTACCCTAACTGGTGTACTTCAAATCAAAGGCTTACCTTCAAGTACATTCCTTTATTCCAAGAGTAGACTCTACCAAAAACATATGCCCACTTTTTAGTTATGGGTTACCTGAATCATCGGTAACACAACAAATTACTTTATATCCCGAAGTGGAAAAATCATTTACACTAATAATTACAAATACTTCAAATCTGTAATAATTTCCATTTCTGATTCCTTTCAAAAATCATCTTAAAATCTTCGGGTTTAGTCCTTGAAATTCTTTCCGTTTTATAAAACATTTTTATAAAACCATTCTTTATATAAATCACTTCAAATATTTATTCTCAAATATCTCTTTTTTTCTTTTTTAAAGGAAAACATTTCATAGCATTTCAACTTTAAAATCAATCTTCAGAACAATTCACTAAATTGAAGTGAACCAGATATTACCGCTAAACACCTTATAGTCTAATTGTGAAATAAATCGCAAGGTGTCAGCCTACATTTATTTTCTACCCAGCCGATGCATATGGATATTTAATTGCCCATAAACTGGTCAAGCAAAGTAAACAATCAATAAATAATAATCAATGCTCATAAACTGGCCGAGCCTAATTCAAACAATCAATAAATGAAATAAACGCAATAATAAATGATAATCTACGCTTCATTCTATCAAATATTTATAACACCTTATTTTACCTTGGGTTAAAACGGTTTGGTATTTATTTTGGAGCATCCCAGCTTTCCCTTCGACACGTGCCATCCCTCGCCCAAGTTTCCTTGGAACTCACAAATGAAATACATGTACTGGTCATTTTCGCATACCCCATTAAGTATTTAACTTCTAAATTTTAAATTACTTAACTAACCATCCAAACATAATATCGAGCAAGGAAATCAAACCATTGTTTTAGAAAAAAGAGTAAACAAGCATTCAACAAGTGTTATCAAACAACACTTAACACTTAAAGTTCTTTCAATGTAGCAATGGTTTAATGAACTTAAAATAAGAAATAACTTACTTCGGATTCCACTCCGTCAAACTTTAAGGCAAGAAACTTAAGATCAAACGCATACTTCCTACCATGCTTAAAAACCAAATAAAAACATGCCTGAATTCCTCCTCTCTAATGCTTGGCCAATGCTTGAAAAGGAGATTGATCGAAAGTATAGAGAAGAAATGGTAGAGGTTTGAACTTGAATTCTCAAGATTTAGATCCGAAAAATAGGTTATCTTGCATCTAGTTTTAGGCCTCTAAATCTCAAAATTTAGAAAAGTTGTAAACTATAAAGTTGTTGAAAATTCTTTTCTCTTGAATTAAAAAAAATTACTTGAATCCAAGTTGTTTTGAAGGGAATATGATAGAATGAAGAAGAGGTATTTTCGGATTGACAAAAATAAAGCCCGAAAATGCACTTCAAAGAATTAAGTTTCATGTATAGAAAATCTCAAAACTGGAAACAGTGATCAACAAAAAAGTATAGCCACTAGAATTTCATATGGTTTAAAAAAAAATTTAATTTGGATCGGTTATGATCAAGTTATGATCAGAACAAAATGGCATATTCTCTGGCTTAAAAACCGGGCTAGAAAATGTACTGGAAAGAAGTAGATTTTTGGCATGGTTAATTTTAGAATGAGATAAAGTGGTCAAAATAAAAATCGTAACCACTAGAAAAATACATGATTTAAAAAAAGAATTTTTCATTTTGGTTCTGTTTTGAAGAAGTTATGACCAAGAGAAAATGAGGTAAAATATGAAGAAAAAAAAGGAGTTTGATTTAAAGAGGATGAACATTGATTTCTTTTGAATATTTTGTAAATATTTTAACATTATTTCTTTCTCATTTTTTTCTATGGCTTAGAAGCCATTAAAAAGGAGAGGAGAAGGTGAAAAAGCATGAGAAAAGAAGTAGAAGAAATGTGAATGAAAGTGAAGAAGGATGTGGGTATTTATAGAAAAAGAAAGAAGTGCTAAATTTACCAAAATAACCTTTTACCAAATTACCAAATTACCAAACTATCCTTACTTCAACCTAAAGCAACATCCACTTTTTTAATACTTAACATCATCCTTTCATTTCATACTTTATGTTTCAGTCACTTAAAGATTAATTAAAGAAAATTAATTATTTTTTTGGATTTTGATTTGATGTGATTTGTTGTATACTTTTCTTACTTTTTTTAATTCTTGTTTACTTTTAATAATGACTTCTAGAATTTTCCAAATCGTATTTCGTAAAAGTAAACATGTTTAGTTATTAAAATGTGTAATATATGTGTTAAAACATGTTGACAAAGGTACGATAACGTTGCGGCAACTTATTTTGAACAAAACGTTGATTTTCGACAAAACGTTTCCCGGTCATATTTTGACATTTTTGTTAAACTATTTATTCATGTAAACCAAACTTAAAAATAAATTTCTTATTATCTTTAAATAATTAAAATGAGCATACTTGACTTATAAAATAATATCCTAATTTTCATATAAAAATATGACATCGATTTATCGATATGCGACGAAATTTGCCAATTTATAAAACAAGTTTTTTATACTTATCGAACCATTATAAATTAGATTACAATTATTATCAAATGAATTTGATATCGATTATATATATATATATACATTTAAAAGGAATTATTTATCCTTTAGACAAATTTCTCGAATATTTATCCTACTTTATCGGAATTCGACCGATTTTTGTCAATTTTACAATGAGAATTCAAAATCTTTATTCAATATTAAAAATAAGTTTGCCATTCTTATTTATCATATAAAACATAGTTGTTTAAGTTTGAAAATTCTATGAAGGAATATTTAAAATAATTAAATATCTCGTTTTCAAAGTGTTAAAATTACTGGTCGTTAAAAGAACTATGGGTTTAAACTTGTTTCTCCTTCCCATATGTAGCAAGCATCTCCTCATGTTAGATTTCTATTTCCATAACAAAATTACAAGGATCACAAAGATTTGGCAGGGTCGCCCTAGCAATCTTGGGTCTCAATCCCCGATTAAACTTCTCATTCCTCTTAATGATGGTGTCAATAGTAGCATGTCCATATTTGGATAATTCATCAAACTTCATGGCATACTCAATCACTAACATCCCGCTTTCCTCTAAATCCATGAACTTCCTCAACGACGCCAACTTGGCAACTGCAGACAAAAACTTCTACACGAATCTTCTTTGAAATTCCACCCAAGTCAAATTTTCCTCAGGAACTCCGGTAGTAATACTATTCCACCAATGAAGCGCTACTCCCCGCAACTGTCTAGAAGCAAGCCTTCTTTTCTGCTCATTCATTCAGCCCCAAGTCAACGAAGATTCTCTCATAATGTAAAAGAAATTCTCTACTTCTATAGCATCCTCCATTCCCAAAAATGGCTTCCCATCAAGACTTGTATAATCTCTACACAACTTAGCATAGTTGTTGCCAATTGGGGCCATGGGATTAGCTCCTCCAACATTCCCAACATTACCCCCAGCTACTCCTGCGGCAGCTACTACTAGCACAAGATCAAAGAAGAACTGATACATCATCCCCATATCTACTGGCGGATTTCTAGCACCTACCTTGGCATCTGCATTTTGATTAGCATTTGCATGTCGACCCTAATTTCCCTTGTTAGGTTGAGCAGTTCCATTTGTTGTGTTCTTCCTCTACCGATATTTCCTCCTCCGTTTTCGACCTCCATATCTTCCCTTCTCGAAAATCTACACACGAGCCTTAGTAAGATACAAAAGAATGGTCTAAGAAAGAGGGTAATGCGTACTTATATATATATATATATACACACATACACACACAGATATATATAAAACACTAGTATGTTACTGTAGCATTGACCCAAACCTCAATCTTATTCTCTAATTCATTGGATTATGTTTATGAAATATCTTTTAAAGTTTGAAATTTCTTTTAAGTTTACATTAGCCTATGCTCTGATACGAATTTGTAACATCCCACACTTGGAAGCCAAAAACTAATGGCTACGGATACTGCAATCATCCACAATTATTAATCCTCGGTGGATAAATGCGGTAATGTTAGATACATTGATATAAAAGACACACGGACATGAAGTTTTTTTAAACCATTAACAGATTTCTCATTCCATTTCAATTCATATTTCAAATTCATTATATAATCCTAAATTCGAGAACCACATTCAAAGAAAATATAATTATTACAACATACGCCAAGAGCGACACATGTAAATGTCCCTCTTGGATGATTGGAGTACATACATAGGCAATTAAACAACTTTGCCTTTACCTCCAAACACAACGAATCAAAAAGGAAAGAGCTCCTAATAGCTAGCTTACCTCCTGCACGTCTCCAGAAGCTTATTCATCTAAAGGAGTATCTTAAAACTTCAACTCTCAAACTACTCAAAATCAATTGAGCACCTGAGAGTTTAAGAGGAAAACATAAACTTCGAGCCAGACATAAAGCCTGTTATGAATAATAACCTACCATCTCGAACCATATAGATATCTAGTGAGACCAAGCAGCTTAGTGGAACGGATTTTCCCCTCACTAGTATCTTACCCAAAATTTACAATAATGATATATTTTGAACCTGCATCCATAATGGTTAAAAACATATCAGCTTTAATTATTTTGATGATATGCAAACAAGCAAAATAATCTAGATTTTCCATCCCCGTTCATTTGACTATTTATCTCAATTATAGTTTTTAAGGTCACTATTAACCTATTAATTTTCATGGGCTGACTAATAACCTATTTAACACTTATGGACTACCTGTATGGTCTCATACTTTTTATGAGATCACTAAGAACCTGTTGGCCCCTTCCAATAACTTCATTATTTCATGGGTTATCCTTGAACCTGTTGGTATATCCAGTAACTTCTGTTATATTATAGTTTTCATAGGTCGACTATGAACCGATTGACTTATATCAATAACTTTTCCAAATATAGTTTTCATGGGATCTCTATGAACCTATTTGCCTCCGCCAATAACTCTTTCCTAACATAGTTTTCATGAGCTTACTACGAACCTGTCTAAACTGACAACCTCTTTGAGTAGTCTTTGGGCATCCTATGTTATAGTTCTAGCTAACCTCCTGGATGCAATTATACTTATACAGGAGTTTACCCAATTTATATTCACTACTGGATCAACCTAGTTGGTTATTCTGCCATTACCCCCTAAAATACAGTATGGCTCCATTACATGGTGAATATGTCCACAGAAGAAGCATATATAGTAACATAACCATAAACATATGTATAATTTAATATCCTTGAAATCATTTCCACATGAAACATGGTTAATAATTTTAACCCACTATTTTTATCAAGGAAAGCTTCTTCAAAAACTCCAAAATTGAAAGCCATTTCAAAGTGCTTTTATATTGCCATGGTTTTTTTAATAATGAAATTGGGTTCTTTGTTTTGAAAACTAAGGCTTTTCGAAACCTTAGACCTTTACTTTCGAAACCATTAGAACATTTCAAAACACTTAAACATATGCCTTTCGAAACACTTTAAAATATCACTTTCGAAATCATTAAAACCTTCCTTTTCAAACCATCAAACCATTCCTTTTGAAAGTATTAAAGCATATCTTTCCAACTTATAGAAGCATAGCTTCGAAACAAATTGAAAGTATCTCTTTCGAAACAATTGGGTTTAATCTGAAATATAAATTTTTGGATCAAAGTGAACATAAACAAAAGTAACCCGTTCGAAACCATTAACCTTCAAGTAAAAGAGTTTGGGAAATATGATGGTTTTGAAACCATCCTTTGGAAAGCTTTAATCTTTTAGTAAAACGATTGTAAGGATAGCTTCAAACACCTTTCGAAGCTATTTCCTTCGAATACCTTAGTTCAAATGGCTACCGTAGCCCTTTCGAAAGCATTGGGAAGTGACTTTATATTTATAAAACCAAAAGCTTACCTTCTAAACTCATTAAAAAATTCAACCTATTCGAAAGGCATGAAGACGACAGCAAGGTTTGGACTTGGTTCAAAACTACCCTTTCGAAAACTTCTCTTTAAAACATAATATACAGCAATTCATTCAAAAGATAACCTTTAAACAAAAAGAAGGCAACCCGTTTGAAAGCTATATAAAAGAAAATCAACCTTTTCGAAAGCATCCATTAAAAGCAAGGCAAGTGCATCTCTTTGAAATCAAAACAAGTACCTTAGAAACCTATTTGAAAGGGCCTTGACCCCTTCGAAAGCATGGTTTCGACTTTATACATGCTGCTTTTCTTGAATCCACTATGTACCAAACCATTGATACCATGTGTATTAGTTTCGACTTGGTTATGAGCGGAAGTATGGGGTCAAAAGGTTAATCCTAGAAGTGGTGAAATAATAAATCTGTACAAAACTTTTTTGTTGCAATTTTAAGTAAATGCTTTTTAACTAACTTTCATATTTTTATAAGTACGATTGGTTGCCATAAACTTTACCAAAATATTTTCTAAAGGACTGTCGAATTCCTCCAAAATTAATTAAATAATTAACAAAGAAGCCCTTCTCTTTAACAAAACAATTAAGACATTAAGTCCTCCAACTTAATTAATTTAATTTCCATAGTAAATTACTTAGGAAAATCCCCAAAAATCAGCAAAATTCACTTTTAATATGTTATCTAACATATATAAATTTCAGATCAAAAATCCATTATATAATAGCTTAAATAAATTTTTAAGCCCAATTAATTATTTCTTCCTCCAAAAATTCATAATAAATTATCCATATCTTGGATAATTATGAAAATTTAAACCCGTCTCCATAATAATGTTTTAATAACATATTAAATCCACATGGCATTCAAAACCCAATATATATGATTTTAGCCCTTAAATCGAATAAAACATTTATCAAACATACTTGTTTGAATCAAACATGTCATGTAATGGAAGCATATCATCATTAAAATCATCATAAAAGTTTTAAACTTAAAACCCAAAACCAAATGTTCATGAAAACAAAAAATGAGAAGGTTTTGATTATTATTCACCTTGCTTTGGATAAGAAACTTGATATTTGATCTTGCTTAATTCCCCTTGCTTGATTCCTTCGCTTTTGATTGAATTTTCTCCTCTTTTCCCCAAGGATGTGGCCGGTTTGCACTTGGGTTTATGTTTTAGAATTATGAATTTATGAAAATGGGAATAAGGGTTTAGGGGTTAAGGATCATGGTGGATGGCTATTTCCCATAATGCCTTTGCCTTATTCTCTTATTAGTCAACTTATAAAACCATTTCCATAAGCTCATTCTTTTAATCTTATTTGGTTAAGCATGACCTCTATTTTAAATTTTCAAATCTCAATCTCCTTATCTCTCTAATCTTTACATTATTCCGTTTAATTTATCTAACTAAATCTCCTAAAAAATGTTATTTAAAATTAGGGGTGTTAAAATTCTTAATTATTTTCTAGCTAGTTAGATATGATATATATATATATATATATATATATATATATATATATATATATATATGGATGCTTGATATGTCTACCTAATTGAGTATTATATATATGGATGTTGCACAAAGATGGAGTGGTTGCGCATCATGTAGAATTGCAAGTTTAATTAAGATGTCGCATACATTTGGACACATGACATAAGCATTTACATGATAGGAGATCGACTCGATCAGGAGACCACCTACTCTTTTGCATCAGCGTAGGTTCACGTCTATTTCACGTTGCACATATATGTACATATTGCTTTAGAAAACTTCAAAGGACAATGATTGTTATGGATGATGGTGAGTAGATTGTTGTTGTCATTGGATGTTGTGTGTATAAGTTACATTTTTCAATCCTTTAAGATTTCAGGGACGAAATCCTTTTAAGGGGGAAAATTTAACACGCCAGAAATTTAACAGAGAATTCAATAAAAAAATTAAATGGAAATTTAATCAGAAAAGTAAATTTAATTAAAACAAGGGCTATAAATAATTGAAATCGAAGTTACGGACTTTCAAAGTTAGTACTGAGAAGCTACGGACTTACCAAAAATTGAGAAAAAAATTGAAAAATTAGTAATTTAACATATGTTGGTCACCTAAGATTTTGAAAGGTCAACCCATGGCCTTCATAGATCGACCGATGGCCTTCGTAGGTCGACCCGTGGTCTTTATAGGTTAACCTGACATGGGAAAAATTAAGCGATTTATGATCTGGAGAAGGGATGATGAAGGGACGAGATCAAATGCTTGTATTTGAAGTATTGGATGGTTGGACCATATTTTCTCTTAAGCTAATCTAATAACCCTAAACCTAACTCTAGCTCAAAAAATTTGTAACCAATGAAACCCTAATTTTCTAACGGAAGCTACAGTAACTAAACTTTGTCAATTTTTCCCCTCAAAACCCTAATTTTCTTAAAATCCAAAAATCAAAATCAAATCCTAATCAATCTAAGAGGCAAGAGCAAGCAATCAAAGGAGAACTAAGGCAATCTAGGGAGGGAGCTATCAATTGGAGGTCAAATTTCCAAGTGCTAGAGCTTGGGCTAGAGGTGAGTGAGAACAAATTTAATAATTTGATTAGAGTATTAAGCTTTAATTATTATAATTGATCTAGGATGTTAAAACCCTAATTTGAAATGCTAGAACCATAGAATTGAACTTGTTAACTTAAAATTGAAGTTATCTAAACACTAATTTAATCCCTAAACCTTAGAAATCAATTTACAGTAATTGAAGATTAAATTAGTTAAATTAATCACCTGTTTGATATCAAACTTATAACCCTAAACCACAAGTTAACTGAAATCGTTAATTGCTGTGATTAATGGAAATTAAATAAAAATCAATCGACGGTAAAAAAAGGAAATAACCCTAAAAATTTATATATGAATATGGATTTTCTAGGTCAACTGATAGTTGTCGACCAGGGGTTTGTCTTGGTCGACCGTTCAAATGAAAAATGCATGAATTGAATCTTAGCCTAAGGATAGGGTTTGTAATAAAAATAAATACAAGTTTGGAATTTTTTTAATAAATGGGAAATTGATTGTTTGAGCCAATTTTTGAGCTAAGTAAACATATTAGAGATGGTAGAGCTATAAATCCCCTATCAAGAGAATGTAGGGTTGTAAATCTCCTAACAAAGGACAATAGGTTATTGTGGTTTGGGTAACAGTTGAGTACCCAAATAAGAACAAGGGTTGGCTAGGGCGATGTATTTCGTGGAAACTCAAAGGGTACTCCATCATGGTAGGCGCACCACAAACAGAGATACCTAGTGAGTGAGCCCGATCCTAACGGGTGTTCTTGTATGCAAAGTTCTGGCATGACGTGGTACATGTAGACACTGGTGCTGGATGATAAGAGGCTATGACAACAAACATTCGGCACTACGATCGAGAGTTCGACAGTTGGTGCATAAAATGAGTCGCATTATTGGTTTGCTACAAGTTTGCATTCCGATGTTCTCCTCTCGAGCGTAGTAATGACAGGTAGTTTTCGGTAATGAAAAGGACATTAGCCGATCTTTAGTGTGTGGTTCGATCCGTAGTTCGACCCTTACAGTAGCCTACACAAGTAGTAGTGTAGATATGTATTCGACAAGAATCCTTAGGTAATGGACCTTAGGAATTCTCGGACACTTATTACACAACCTACATCACTTAGAGTAGTTTAAAGTTAATACCCTCAACCATCCTTACCAAACTTGTACTCATTCACCAGACTTTGTCTGACCCACACCCTCCTTTCCATTTTCCCCACCAAATGATGACAGGTTAGCAGTTGTTTGAGCATAATACATGGAGAAATTAGCTTCACGCTGGAGTTCTTATGTTATTTATTGTTCCTTTTATAATCACTTGTTGTGTTAAATGTCTGTAAAGGTTATATTGTACTTTGAAAACAGTGTTTATGTAAGACAAGTTTTTTGGAGATTGTTTTTCTAAGATGTCTATTTTATGTACTTATATTTTAATTCCTTCTGCAGTGAGATCTAAAAGTGTAGATGGTCTTTGAACTTACCGTTATAATTATGCTCAATATTGTTTAAAGTCCCAACAACTCATATTTTTTGGCACGATACGAGGCCAATAGTGTGACGACCGCCCGAAACCACCGACTCCAATAGTATATAAATATTGCGCTATTTGTACCCGACTAATGTTGGACGATCATCAAGGTTGAAATAAATCAGTATAGCATATAACATGTCATATCTGATAACATAAGAATAAGATATAATATCACTGATAAAACAGAAGAGACAATAATAACTACGTGAACAAATCATTAGAGTATAGATATACACAGTTATACATCAAATGTCATAGGGTTTATACAATGGAACCAACTCAATAACTATCTCAAATACAAGTATAAACAGTCACTACTAAGGCACCCCAGTGCTGCACACTGGAATAAGCGTAAAATTCGTAAGTATATAATACAAGATAGCTCCATCCATCTCGTCCTTCTAACAGCTACTACACCACATAGACCTACTATTTAGTATACTCATTTAAGGTACCCAAGATAACAAGAAGCAAAGCATAAAACCTTAGGTCAAAAAACAATCTAATTTGAGTGGAAAATGAGTCTCAATATAATATACAGGTAAACATGGTAAGGATCAAACTATATCTGACCTGTCCTTGCAACCAAAGATTTAGCGTATGATATTATAATATTCTACTCTACAAATCATAAAGATATACCACAAACCAAATAAAGGATATCAATCTTCCAGGTATCTCTATCTCCAATACCTACTTCCTATGATAATTATGAGTGAAAGCCAACTAAAGAAAATAACCAAAGCATCCATAGCATCCATCAACAATCCTAACTATCACTCCTTGTGCCTTGAATATATGATAACTCGCATGACCCCCAAGCTGGGAACTAATACAAATCTCGATTATCTGTTGTACTCTTGTATCTTGCACCCCAAAGCTGGATACTAGACCCAAAGCAATAGGTACAAGTTATGCAAGTCCCTCAATTAACCTGTTGGTGTCCCCACTTACAATACCCTTGCTACGAGTACAAATGAAAATTCTCCCAGCATCAATGATTTCTTAGCACATATACCCAAGCCCACCTTTGCTTCATTTGGATATCCCGAGCCCTTTTTGCACAATCCAGTTTCTATTATTCAAGACAAAGAAAACCTTTCCACATTCCTTGATTATATGGCTCTCTCCCTTACGAGCCGCCATCTTTGAAACCTACTCCCTACACAAGCTAACAACCGAAGACCATAGCTTTTCATCGTGTTGTTATATCACCATCCAACCTGATACAGACGAGTCAACAACTCCTGCACAATCTACTTCCTCAACAACAGTTCCTAGAAGTTCCAACCCCATATCATGCACTATGGTACATCAGTACAGTGTATAGGTATAACTCTGTGCCGAGTAATACACTTAGCCAACTAATGGCTATTTCCTCTTCCATATCTCTAGTGCTCTTCTTCCAGTGCCTTGGACCACGACTCATCCCTCCATGATAACTCAGCCTCAATCCATAGCTTCTTCTTCAAGTTATGGAAATAACTTGTCATCACATCCAACACTTAGCTAAATTTCCTACATCAAGCTAAAAGAAACCTCCACTTGACAAACCCTTTCCATCCACGACGTTGAGAATAATACACGAGTTAGCACCATAATTCTGTGCCAAGTTATGACTTTAACTCCTACCAACTTGCAAGTTATCATGTAGCCTCTTGCTATTCTCCTGAACTTATCTGGCACATTTCGTCAAATTCCGACCAACTTTGTCTCCGATTTGTTCAATTCTCCGACCAAACTTTCTATGCAATCACAACACTAGCAAACAACATTAAATCATATCATCCAAACATAGAAAAACAAGCAGTTTGATCCAATCAAACTTGTAATCCATCAAAATAAGATAAATATGGAAATTTCTAACATAAGTCTACATATATCATAAATATATGAACATAAATAAAGGTAATTACTAATCAGCATATATCATATGCATGGATTAACAAGTCATTAAAATTTAAAAAAAAATATGGCCAAAAATCAATTTAAAACATGTAAAATCCTATAATTCTACCATATAAACTTATATAGCATAGTGAGAAGGAACAAACCACTCACCAATTATCAACTCCAATCTATTTATGTGTATAAATGATTCAAACAGCAAATAAAAGCACTCCAAATCAAGAAATTTGGTAATCTATGGCTTCTAATTGAGGATCTAATCTATAGTCTGCAATCTAGTTTGATTTAGAGAGCAATTTTGGTGATTTTGGACAAAAACAAGATGGGTCTAGGGCTAATTAAGGTTTAGACCTGATTTAGAATGAGAGGAAAAGTTTTAATTTGACTCTACGGCCTCTGTTTATAGTGTTCTCTAATTAGACTAATGGACTCACTAATGGGCTTAATTAATTACACACTAATCTTGGCTAGCAGCTTTAAATACTTACAACATGCATAACTTTCTAACTGTAAGTCCATTTTGCTATTACAACCACTCGACGAATTGGAAACCATCATCCTAAAGCAATGTAACTGGTTTGAGACTCTAATTCGACTTCTGTCAAAAGTTATAGCCTAAACAAGGTTTTTAGGGTCAAAATGGTTACAAAGAAATTCGAGAAAAATCATAGATGTGTAAAAACTTTCTAAGAGTCATATTCCAAATTTTAACATCATACGACCTTTTACAAATTAAATTAAATTATTTTACAACCCTTTGATGCGTAAAATACGATTCGTTACAAAAGGCCACACTGAGCTTTGGGTCGGTTTGTCTAGAATTGCGAGTTATTACACACAATAAATACGATGCTCCATTCAACCACTTAACAGATACTATTTATTTCATTTAATGTGACCGGTTTACAGTTGAGAACTTTCATATCAAATATCTTAACTTAATGAAATAAATCTCGTAGAAAACAATTTTCTATATGAAAATACACTTCGAAATAGAAATCATATTTTTCATTCCAGTGTTAAGAATTAATTATTATTCTACAATTCTTGTTTCCAATATCTTTTCATGAAACAAAAGTGACCACTTCCTCCTTTCCTCCCAACCTTGCCTTTGGTTACATACACTTTTGTATAGTCACTTTCCTTTCTAAATTTTCAAACCATTTAAAGGAAACAATTACTACAATATCATAAAGTACTCTTTACAAAAGTGCATTTGGTTATGCTTAACTTTTAAGGATATCGAATAAATTACACTCTATGTAAACTGATAAAACTAACATTTCAATCCTCAAATCCTTAAATCTTATCTTGTAGCCCTTGGTCCAGTGTTACATTTGACACAATAAGATCATTATTATAATCAATCATATTGAATACATGATCTCATACTACGGTTTACTTGTTTATTTCAATGAACTAATTTTATCGAGGTTTTATACATTACGAATTGAGACCGTTCACCACATAACATTTGTATGTGATTGTATATGGATCAAATTCCATAGTCTTATGTTGCTTTTAGAGTTCGAAACTCATTGAAGACAAAATATTCTCAGGAAAATAAACTCATAAATGACCAAGTTACGAACATATTTAGTGGTTAAATAATTAGGCCCTTACATGGGTCAATATGCAAAAATTTATTAGTAAGTATATTTTATATTTCTGTTTGTCAATATTAATTCATTTCATTTGTATATTTTAATTGATAAACATTTTATCAATTACATTGATAGCACAAATTTATCGATGTGGATTATTATGATTTTATATAGTCGAAGTTCTTCCAATATTATAAAGGTTAAAGCTTACCATTCATTTTTCTAAGGAGGCTCCCACTATTCTTTTATGTTTATCCAAACTCTAAGACGAAACATAAAAGTCTTCTAGCTCTAGTAGTGGGTATTTGAACTCGTCTATCTTGGGATTCTGACCTTGAGTTTGCTAAATAAGTCATAGCCCTACAAACAATGGATACCTCCTTATCGATTGTATCATATACAACTCCTAACTCATGGTTCCTTGTCCTAATTTCATTTCGACCTTGAGTTTTCTCAACAAATCGAAAGAAATTAATGACTCATGCCTACCGGTTCACGACGCCTAAGTACAATATATATATATCATGAGTGTGCTCTAAAATTACATAGTTATCTTACCTTGTCTAGTAAATATATTAATAGTACTACACATAACATCTCTAGCTTGAGTTTGCTTACAACCAGAGAGTATGCAAGTATTTGTTAATATATAAATGGTAATGGACAACACTAATATTTAAGGTTCATAATCTTCAATATATTTAATTGAGTGATATCGAATTATGGAATAATGTATTTCTTCTGAAATACTCTAGTAGTTCATGTGTCGGACACATCAGAAATTATATTATACATACTATTACGTATTTCTTTATTCCTTATGTCTATTTAGGGTTTCTTTAATGTTCCACCTTTAGTTTATGCCTTTATATTATATAAGTTTTATTATTATATAAGTTTTATACTTTATTTAACTTATATAATTTTTTACGTATGACATTATAATAACTAAATTTTATTTAATTAACTTAATTACTTAATACTTAATTAGTTATTTTATTATTCAATTATAACATATTATATTGAATATATATAGTATAACCATTATAGTACCACATACATATCTTAGATATAAGTATTTTAATTTATTAATTTACTCTTAATTTATTTAATTAAACAATTTTAATTGAATTTTACTGATTTTGAAAATTCTTTTATACATATATGTATACTCAAATTATTGTGAAAATAATATTATGTGAAATATTATTGTATACACACGCACACACTTAGAAATTGTAATTTAAATAATTTATTTAAGGTATTTATAATACATTTATGTATATGTATGCGCATATATATGAAATTAATTAAATGACAAAATTATTTTAAATAAAAAATTAATTATGAGAGTGTCTGTGTGTGTGTATTAAAATATGAAATTGAATAGAATTTTCTTTTAAAATTAATTTATATATGAAATATATATAAACATATAACTAGTTGTTTAATTATATATATATATATATATGTGTGTGTGTGTGTGTGTGTGTGTGTGTGTGTGTGTGTGTGTGTGTGTGTGTGTGTGTGTATATGCGTGCTGTCTAACTCACTGACCAAGTAATTTTTTAATCTTATTTTAGGTTCTAATGTATTTTATTATTAAAAACTTTTATTAATTATAAAACCATGTAGAAAATTAATTAATATTAAAATAAATAAAAAATTATTTCTCGAAATGAGTTAACTAAAATATATTGTATATAATTTTGTACATAATTTATACACACATACACACATATACATACATTTTTATTTATATAATTAATTAGAAATTAAATAATAGTGTATATGTATATTAAATCCATTTATATACTATAAAACAAATACATGATAGACATGGCAAATTTGGAGGGAATGGTTAATCAAGAGAAGCCTCCTCCCAAACCCTCAGAGCCTCCTCTACGCCCAGCATCTTCATCAACATGGAGTTGATCTTTGGTAGATGTGGTTAAAGGCATGGGTAATCATGAATTCATTTCACAAGATACTGATCATCAATTTCAACCGTGCATGGAGAATGGTCGCACCATTTTTCAAATTCCAAAATCTAATAAGGAATTAGAAGAAGCACGGAAAAACTCTATTGCTCCCTACGTGATTTGCAGTAAACCATATGGTTAATTCACCAAATACATGGAATACGTTTGGAAATCGGATGGGGCAGTTGATATCTACTATAAACATAATGGTTTTATTATTATAAGGTTTGAAAAGGAGAAAGATTGCACTTGAATCATCAAAACTGGTCCTTACACATTCAGTTCCAGGATTATCGTAATAAAGTTGTGGAAGCCTGGTATGAAATTGACCAAAGCTATTTCTATAAAATTCCTATCTAGATAAAGTTGCATGACCTAAACTTGGAATTATGGAATAAAGATGTTATAAGTCGAATAGTAAGCACTCTAGGTAAACCTATTAGGATGGAGAACAATACAAAAAAAGAAGTATGCCTACACTATGCTAGAATTCTAGTTGAGGTAGACCGTAAATTTACATATTCCACTTCAATACAAAGACTGAATTATGATGGAGAAGTAATTGATATGTAAGTTTCTTATGAATATATACCTCGACCATGTGAGAACTGCAATGCTTATGGACAAAGCGAGAATTTTTTTAGATTATCTTATACAAAATCTTAGCTGCCCAAGTAATGCAATATAGACAACGCTTAGGACACAATCCTCAAGAAGTGCAATATCTCAAGGAGATCCCACTTCTCCACAGACACAAGTGGGTACAACAGATGCAACTACATTTACTAAAGAACTAATACATACAAAACATAAAGGAAAAGAAGTATCTGAAGTTCCACTTTCAAACAAATTCTCTTATCTTTGAACAGATGATGCTAGCACCTCTAAAAGCAACGATAACCTTCAATTTGAGTCATCAATAACTCTTGCAGCTAGCTATAACCCACGACCACCTGCACAACATAAAGGCGAAGTAGGGACCAATCTAATCGTACATATCCATTCAGACAAATCAGAAGAATTTTCAATTGCTTCAGAAAATTTTAAAGAACAACAACAGTTTGTGGAGGAAAATGCATACCATATTGAAGAAAATCAAAATTTTGAAAACCGTCCAAATAATGTTGCCCAATTGACAGAGATAAATGTGAAATATAAGAGGAAATTGAGAAAAAACAAACAACTCCTCCAACTCCTCCTAAAAGCACACAAGTGGCTCAAGTACCGTCAAAAGAATGCATGTGCTTGGAATGTTAGAGGTTTGAATACATATAGTAAAAAATGCTATCCGTATTCATATTTCTCAAGTCTCATTATCATTGATTGCCTTTTATGAGACAAAACTACATACACATGGCATTCATAATTTTTTAACTAAGTCCCCACCCCACTAATCTTCCATACATAAGAATAGCATAGGTGCAAAGGATAGAATCATTGTCATCACTGATGAAAATATCTGGAATGTTCACATCTAAGACAAAAGTTATCAACACATTATTGCTGTTTTGACAAACTCAAATGGCTTCCAATGTACATGTTCTTATATTTATGCCAACAATATATATTTAAAGAGGGAGAAACTATGGACTAGCCTTATTCTCAATGCTTCTTCTATTCACATGCCATGGGTTGTCTTTGGGGACTTTAATAATGCTTTGAACCCTAAGGATAAGAAGGAAGGATTGCCCATACCGTTTTCTTATCTTACTTGTTTTAAAAACTGTATTTTACAATGTGGTCTTGTTAAATATAATTTATAGGGATGCAAATTTACTTAGAGAAAAGGAGGCATAACTAGCAACATAGATAAAGTTCTGATGAATCAAGACTTCATGCAAGTGTTTCGTGCAATATCATCTATTGCACTACCTACTATTCTCAGTGATCATACACCAATTCTAATCTCTTTTAAAGAAACTAAACATCATCACAAGAATGTGCCTTTCAAATATGTTAATAATTGGTGTAATATCACAGACTATGTAGAAGGTGTTAAAGAAGGGCTCAAAGCATCTACTTGGGAGACTACACACATAATTTCATAGCTAAGCTCAAGCAAGTCAAACAAAACCACAGAGATGGAATAAGAAGTTAAAAAAACAGATGCAGTGCAAAAGCTACAAGATGATTATAGAGATGCTTTCTTACAGATAGATAGTGATCCAAAGAATCTTAACTTGTATGAAAATTTGCTGCACATTGATTTGGAATTAAAGAAACAGGTCAAAATTCAGAATGAAGCATTGACGTAGAAGGGCAAAACTCTTGGTTAGTAGAATGTGATACTTACTCAAAGTTTTTCATTTCTCGTATGCCTTTGGGACAACACAGAAACAGAATTCAAGCATTATTGTCTCCCACCCTTGAATATATTTATAATCATGAAATAATAACTCAGTAATCTTTGAGTTATTATTTATCTCTTTATAATGGGGTTAAGCAGTTTCCTTCCCTCAAATTGAATGCCTATAAATGCTGAAGGGCAGAGGTACTTATCTACAACAATACTTGCTAAAAATATATAAGGAAGCCATATAGTCTATATTCATAAAGCAAAAAGTCCAGGCCCAAATAGTTTCCCAGCCAATTTCTTTAAACATCACTTTGACCTGCTGTAGGAAGAATTGTTTTTTGTTACAACAGAGATTTTTCAACATGCCAAACTTGCTAAGGGATTAAACCATACCTTCATCACTCTCATCCCCAAAAAAGATAATCCACAATCTATTTCTGATTATAGGCCTATTGCATGTGCTAATATAATTTATAAATTAGTAGCTAAGATTATATGCAATAGACTCAAATTTGTCATTCCTTATTTGATTTCAGATAATCAATCAGTATTTATACCAGTAAGAAAAATTGGAGAGAATAATCTATTGGCTCATGAACTAATTAGAGGCTTCAAGAAACCAAGCAAACCAAGGATGTGTATTAAATTGACTTGCAAAAGACGTACGATATGATAAATAGAGAATTTACATGCCATATGTTAATCCCAAAGATGGATTAACACCCTGGAGTGTGAAGTAAAAGCACCAACATTAGTTAGAACAGAGTAAATAAAATAACAAATAAGAGAAAAGTAAATGAGAGACATGGATTTTTATAGTGGTTTGGCTTTTAACTAAGTGTATATCCACTTTATGACTTTGCTTATTGATTTGATCTTGATAGAGTATGATTACAACGAGATTGAAAGAGACTTAGTCACAAGTACAAGTGTTATACAGATTCTATGTCCAAAATTTGCCTAAAGGAACTGCCTAGGTGACCATCGAGTAGAGAGAGTTGAAGAAATGATAGGGCTTCCGCATAATAATGGCAGAAACCATATCCTTCCTTGGTTGCTCTATAGTTTGTATTTATAGTGGTAGTAGCTATCTTGGACCAGAAGCCCGCTACCAGAGAAGTCCACGAAGCGACCCAAGATAGCATAAGGAAAATAGTAACCACCCAAGTTAAGGGATATATTCGATGCCGAATTAAGACCCTTAATTTGGTACTGAATCTAATCCTTGGACTATGAGCGATCAAATTCTTTCATGTCGATTTTCATACTTCATCTAGATGATCTCCATGTAATTTGGTAGATGGTTGATGATTTTTTATTATCGATCTTCCATGACTTAGATTATCCTTTCATTTGGGCCGTCACATCTTGATTCTTGATGATAGGCTCTCTAGAAATCTATAAAACTTCAAAATGGTCAGGGGTCTGTCTAGTCCTTATTAATGAGGTATTAAGTGGCATGAGTATGTTCTTTTACATTATTAAGGTCGTAATAACGATAGTAGTAGCAAGGAGTCTGCCTCGGAATAGTATTAAGTGATGTAGGACATGTCTAGAATATAGGCATTAAATGGTTAGAAGTCCTCCCAGCCTTTTTAAAGGTATTAAGTGGTTTGAGTATTGTCTCTTACATGGCTACGATTTTATTGGCGATAGATGTGGTAATAGATGGACTAAATGTTAGAAGCCTTAAATAGTGATTAGATGTCTTTGTAGCTAGGACCCCACCAACCATTGACAACATTATTAGGAAACCACCTTGGGATAGGTCTTAAATGATGGGGTCTACCTTGATTGAGGTCTTAAATGGTAGAGTCTGCCTATTTCTCTTTTGAAAGTATTATGTGGTGATTATATAAGCCCGCTGATTATATAAGCCCGCTTCATATTTAGATGTATTAAGTGGAAAATGAGTTTGGAAGCATTGGGTTGTTGATAAGGCTTCGTCAGTATTTTGTACTTTGGAAAGTGGTAGATAAGTAATCGTGTATGCAATGCAAGGTTAGTTTAGAATTGCTAACCTAAATAGACATAACTATTAGATGGAAACCAATCGGTATAAATTTATGTTATGGACAGTTTATAGATTTTCCAGTCAGCAGAACGTTCTTCTCACCCCTCATACAACCCACATGATAGATTTAGGGGAATATATCATTGGAGATGGATGTCTTTTTTTGTTGGAGAAGTCTTCTTTTCTCTCATGCTCGATGCTGATATGACCTTCTCCTATCCAAGGAATACCATTAACTTCAAGGTAGTAATCATAATCAATATTTTTATCCTATTATTGTTTTCGTTGTGAGTTTAGATTTCTATCGATCTCTAATAATGCTCATGTTTATTTGTAGGTACCAAATCCAACGATCTGTGCTTTGTTCGACTTGGGTTTCGATTTCTATCGAAATTTAGGCCTATTAAGGTATGGTTGTGAAAGGGACCCCCACGGGTGATACACCTACTTTTGGTTTCATGAGAGACGCCACCATATATGTAGATGAACATGGGATATCTATATTAGCGAAATGATAGTTGAGATCAGCTTGGAAATCGACATTTCCTTAGGCGCATTTGGGAGCAGTGGTGAAAAGACTCCAACCCTTAAACCTTGCCGATATCATTGGTAGATTATATAGGGGGTCATCAATACTATACACTTCGCTTTTAGGATCACAAGCACACATCTCTACACTGCGTTAAGTTCCTAAGTTCGAGTATTAAATTTATTCCTGTATTCATTTCAGGTGCTACGTGACGTGGATTATATCATCTATTATGCCTAGATACCAGCTCTCGAAAAGCAAATAATTCCGATCTAGCTTATCACCTTCTTTGCAAGATGGATGAAGAAAGAGGATGAAGCTCGCCATTTGAGGCGAGAACGCAAGAAAGGAGATAAAGAGAAAGGAGATGGTGAGAGCAGTGCCCTCGACGATGCGCACAAATGCCACATAGACACTCATGACCGTCGTTGGCCCTCGCAATCGATTACACCTCCTCATTTTGATTTTTAGACTGCTGAGATCCAAGCAATTTCACTCTCTCAGGTGATGATTGCTGCAGTAGCTCCCACTACTTCCAAGTAAAGGGAAAAGTTTGAAATCTCGCTAGGTCCACCCATGCTTCAAGCTGCTTTTCCAAATCTATTCTTGAGGGGAGTCAAGTTTGATAAGAAGGTAAAGCCCATTAACCAGGCTGCTTCCCTCAGCAATTTGGAGACAGTTCGCAAGGACATAGAAGCTGGGTGTGACTTTCAACATCTTGTAAAAGCCCTATCGGATGTAAACCGTATAAACTATCAAGAGATCCGCTCATTCAAGGTCGATAAGGAAGATCATGCTATGATGATTAAAGATCGTGATTTCAAGATAACCAAGTTGAAGGCTGAGGGGGTGCAACCTTGAAGAGTAATGCTTCAAAAGACAGTTTACTGATTAAGGTGAACCGGGCTCTTGACTGAGCGATGATTGTGATCAAAAATCAGCTTAAAGATGCTCATATTGAATCTGGGAAGTTGAAAGAGTAGCTAACTGAAGTGCAAAAAAACCGTTAAATCTCGAGAGTCGACCATCGTCGGACATGTTGTTGTGATCGTCGAGCAGGCTACAAAACACACTCGGCTTTATAAGGAAAATGAGCAGTTGGTGAAAGAAAAGAAGAGACCGTTTCTGGTAAATTGGGCACCTAAGCACCAAGTCTGAACTAACCGAGCTTCGATCAGAATCTAATAATGTGATCGATCAAATGGATACTGTTGAACATCATCTATATACAAGTTGTGTGATGAAAAAAGTGCAGCCTGAGATGGCTTGGTGTAAATTTTCTCGACCTCTTGCTATGGTCTGGGAGGAAGTGTTGCTCAGATCTGAGGAGGCTAAGGATACACGCTCCGAGGAGGAACTGAAGGTTGCCTACCTAGGCCTTGATGACATTGACTTCTTGGTCGTCGACAAAGAGATCCTTAGAGAAGAAAGGGAGAAAGATGTCGCCGATACCACTGCTAGAGATCCTGCTGGCTCAAGCTCTTCTTGTCAGCAATAAATACTTGTTCCAATTTCACAAGAGCAATTGGAGACCATCCCGGCGTCCACCACTATAACCTCTGAAGCTGCTCATGTGTATGCAACATTTGAAGCCTTAGTTGGGCTACATCCTACTCCAGTTATAGTGCAACCCTCAAAGATGGGGAACGGTGGTGAAGCTTTTGAGAGTGAAGTTCACGACCATGCTTCCGACTTAGGTATTTCTCTTGTCTCTCTGATTCACTAGGAAATTTAATTTACTCCACGGTGCTTTTCTAGATTGTGCACTTTCTTTCTAAACTTGTAAGTCAGCCATCTCTTCTGCCTCCTTCTCCGGCAAAGTAGGGCTCGAGAGCCATCGTTATCTTCACTAATTCCACCACCATTTCTGTAGTGGCTTCTAGAATGATCCTAGTTCCTGGATCTAAGCATGGGCCAGATTCTGAAAAGATTGGAGTACTGCAGAGTCCATAGGACGTCTCCGCATCCATCGATGAGGGGGTGGTAATTACTAGAAATTCGGGACCGAATGAGAAAATGATTATGGTAGACAAATTAGAGGAGAAAAGGAAAGGGCTGGAGGTGAAGAAGTAGAAGCGGAAGCACAAGACTCCCACTACTATCACGCTGAAGGTGCCTAAGAATAAAAGTGCGGCTGTTGGAGGATCAGAGGGTTCTAATCTTTCTATAGAGGAAGGGGCCGATAAACATGACAGATGAAGATCCCGATCTGCCCAGGCACGAGTAGCAAAGGAGGAGATAAAAGCGGAAAGAAGTGACGGGCTCGAGCATCAGTTGAGTCGGTTTTTGGTGGTCTTTTGTTTATGTGTCTTTTGATTTTTTGAGTTTGTTATAACAGTATAGAGTCTACACTTAGCATCTTTTCTTTCCTTTTGTTGTTGCATCAACAGAGTATGTAATTTTTCTTTTGGGGTCCAAGCAGGCCGACGTTATGCGGGAACGACCCCCGCTATTTGATTTTGTACATAAAGTGATATAAGTAATGAAAAGATTAGTACTTCTACTGTAATCTCTTTTATGCAATGTGCCTATTTATATACCATTATATGTGTGCATAATACGATTGCTCATCTCGCAATTTCCATATCATACACTTCTATATTATGTGACAGATGATATGTTCATTTACTATGCATGTAAATGGTGTAAATAGTTTAACTTGCAATTATTTAGTATTACTATTTTTCTTTGCTCTGTTGTAGCTGCCAGAATTTTTGTTTGGTGTAATAGAACCGTGTAGTGACATTTATTCCGACAAAGTGTTGGTATGTTGTATGCCCCCAGTCCGTAGGGCTGGTTACTCCAAACACTTGATGCGAGGATTGGGAGCTCCAGGCTACTCTCCGACTGCCCTCAATCAAGGATGCATCACAACTCCTATTTTTGGGAACTTGCAGTCTGAATGCTCGATTTTGAGCACTGTTTACTATGGATACAGTTGGTTTCTTCCAAGCTTAGTATTAAGTCTCTATCCGCATATTAGCATCTATTTCTCGAGACATGTGGACAGCTCAAACCCTTAGATTTTCCTTTAACGTTGTCGATAACTTGGCAGCGTTGAGTTTTCGGAGGCAAGGACTAGTTTCTACCAATCCTGCAACTGATAGATTTCCCGATGTTCTGGGAGCAACACTGGTACTTATGAGGTTTTGACAGACGGACGATACTATCGGGGTAATATCGATGATTCGGGGTGTGCATGAATGCGGTTCCATTGGTTCAAGCGGCAAAAGAAGTGGGTGCTTGTTCAGACGCGGTTCTATTGGTTCAAGAAGCGAGGCACGGCTTATAGATGTGCATGGGGGTTGGGCCTTTCCAGTGCGATGGAGCAATACCGATTCTCAAAAGGCAGGGATCAATTTTCCTATGGATTCGGCAGTTTGAGTCAATTTATTTCCATGTACTCGGTAGGTAGCTTACTTGAAAGCAGTTCTATTAGCTCAGGAAGCATGTGAGTGGAGAGTATCTTGATATGGTTCCATCGGTCCAAGCAACGAGTGAAGAATTTCGAGTCGATCTGACCCCGTAAACTCAGCAAGTTGCTTACATGAATGCGGTTACATTGGTTCAAGAAGCCAAAATGATTTTATTGATAAAATAAAAAGGAAGGCAAATCTTGCCTATTTACAAAGCCCTAATGTCCCAGGGTGGCTTATTTGCGATAATAGGAAATACATAGATAAATACTAAATAAAATAGCGTCATGGCGAATCGATGTTCCAAGCATGTGGAATCTGGATTCCATCGACCATCGTGAGCTTGAAAGTTCCATCTTTAAGTTTTTGGCCGATAACGTAGGTTCCTTCCAGGTTTGGGCCAAGTGCCCCTGTACTGGGTAGATTCGTTTCAGGACGAGATCTCCTACTTCGAAGGTGCAATTGCAAACTTTAGCATTGAAGTGGCATGCCACTCTCTTTTTGACGAACATCAGTCCTTAGCTCGGCTTCTTCCTATTTCTCATCGATTTGATCAAGTGATTCAAGTAGGAGCTGCTCGTTTTCACTTTAGTTGAAGTGTCATCTTCGATGAGAGGGAACTTCCAGTTCCACTAGGATCATTGCTTCTGAACTATATGCTAAGGAAAAAGGTGAGTTGCCGATCGCTGATTTATGAGTTGTTCTGTATGCCCGTAATGCAAGATGAAGTTCATCAATTCAATTTCATTTAGCTTTTGTCAGCCCTTTCTTGATGTGGATTTTAAGATTTTGATCACTACCTCAATTGCTCGTTGTTTACGGGTGTGCCACTGCAGAGAAGCTCTTCTCGATGCGAAAACACTCGTAGAAGTTCTTGACTCGAATTGAGTTCCATTGTCCGTGATGATTTTTTGTGGTAATCTAAACCTGCAAATAATATTTTTAGTAACGAAGTTAGTTACTTTCATAGTAGTGATGATGGCCAGCGGTTCCTCTTTGGTCCATTTGGTGAAATAATCAACTACAACGATAGCATATTTAGCTCCCCTTTAGTTATTGGTAATATATCAATTAGACTGATTCCTCGGATTCCAAACGGCCATGGGCTGACCATTTACGTCATCTCTATGGACGAGGTTCTCGTAATTTTGGCGAATCTCTGGTACTGATCGCAACATCTAGCATAGTCTGCTGCATCACAAGTGATTGAAGGCCAAAAGTATCTATAACCGAGGACCTTCTTTGCTAGTGTCTACCCTCTGATGTTGTTTCCATAGCTACCTTCATGGATTTCCCAGAGGATCATCTTGGCTTTGCTGCTGGTTACACATCTAGTAAGGGGGTAGAGAATCACTTCCTATAAAGCACTCCATCTTGTAGTGCGAATCGCGATGCCTTTCAAAGAAGCTTCTTTCGCTCATTCTGATCCCGGGGAAGTATCCCTATGAGTCAATAGTCTTTGGTTAGTGTCATCCATGATTCATCTTCGTCTATAGTTTCTAGAATCTAATCAACGTCCATCTGATCTAAGCTAGGAGCGGTTAAAACCGCAACTGAAACCAGCCCCATTGAATGTGCTTTTTTGGAACTGGCTAGTTTAGCTAGGTAATCTTCTTTCATATTCTACTCTCTCAGAATATGACTTATGGTATTGTGTTGAATGTCGTTCAGCAATTCTTATACTTTTGACAAATAAGGGCAAAGTTTGCCCCCTTTGCCGGATATTCCCTTTTCACTTGACAGACAACTAGCCGAGAGTCGCTATAGATGAGCATTGCCCTTATTCCAAATTCCTTCAAAAGTTTCAATCCTACTATAAATGCCTCATACTCCACCTTGTTATTAGTAGTGGGGAACTCCAACCTTAGAGCATAATAAATAGACCATCCTTCGAGAGTTTCGAGAATGACCCCTGCTCCTGAGCAGAAATCATTTGATGCGCCATCGACAAATAGTTTCCACCGTTACACTACTTCTAGAGTATTTCCTTTTTCGCCATCTAGAATTGTCAACTCAGCGATGACATCAGCCAATGCCTCTCCGTTATTTGCCCTTCTAGGGTGATAAGTGACGACCTGTTGACTTAACTTAATGTCTTTTTTAAAAAGTCATCCCAATGTCACCCAGCGGTACAATACCTGCTTCAAAAGTGATCCATCTGCACTTTGATTAGGTGAGCCTTGAAGTGTATGCGTTGAAAGTACGGTGTGTATACAATTATATGTGCTAATATAGTACACACGGATCGTGTAATATGGACTACAATATAAATGCGGAAATAGATGATAATAGCATAGTAAAAAAAATATAGAAAAATCACACCAGAGATTTTTATACTGGTTCGGAGCACCGTCCTACGTCCAGTCCCAGACTTCTATCTGGATTTTCACTATTAACAACCTCGCTTCACCCGGAGGAACAGGTTTACAACACCCGAGCAACCGAACGGGATTTCACGCCTCTAATATACTGAGGACTTCAACACTTGCCTCTTACAACACAGAGGACTTCAACACAAGAACAAATACAATTGTTGTTGACAACTTGTGTTCTTGAAAACACGGATTTGTCACTAGCAGTACACCCTTCCTATAATCTTATCCTCAAAGTATGCGAAACGATGTTTTGAAAAGATTAAGGAAAGTATATTACTTATTGAATCAAAAGATATGAAATAGTTTCAATGATTCAATAAATAATTGAGAGCTTTTAGAATGCAGGAGTATATATAAAGTAAGATAAGAGATTAGAGTAAAAGCATATAAAATCATATTTGAATCAATGATTTAGATGAGTTTATATAGAGAAAAATAGTTGTATCTCTTTGTGAACAGTAGCCATTAATAGATATGATCATTGATGAAAGGTAAGAGATGCAACCATTGGAGAAAGAAGTGTCTTTTGGAAAAGGTTGCTCTCTGTTTAAAAACGGTCGACAGGTCAAAAAATGACCGGTAGACAGGAATTTGAATATATATATATACGTTATGTTCACTTGCGCACATTATCTGTGCATTCTGGGCAAAAACGGTCGACCACCTGGTTTTTGACTGGTCGACCGGTTTTGTCCAGACTGCACAGTTAATGTGCACTCATATATATTTATATATATATTCGAAGATTAAAGGCATAAGATTATTTGAGGATAGATTTTAACATAAATAATCATTACTAACATACCAAATAATCAACCTCTAATCATATGGAGCTCTTTGTGTCTAAATAACTTCTTTTTGTCGATCACGGCTTATCCCTTTGTCAGAAATCAAAACTCTATAAAAATCTTGACTCAACATTCTCCCCCTTTTTGATTGATGACAACATATTTATGAATCTCCCCCTGTATAAGATATCCCCCTGAGATTGTGTCCTGCATATATACTGTTAGCACAATTTTCTCCCCCTTTGTCATCGACAAAAAGGAGTTGTTTAAATGGAGGATGTAAAAAAGATTATAAGCAACATAAAACTACTACCATAGATCAAGAGTAACATTCACACAAGATGATAATACACACAAGTCTAGTACGAATTAAAACACGATAATATTTAGTACAAGTGCCAGATAATGTCTTTAAAGCTCCACCTAAGTATAACATCTCCCCCTAAGTATAATATCTCCCTCTATTTATATGCATATGAATTTCTCCCCCTTTGTCATTATCAAAAAGAATGGGAAAAAATTATATAAAATATCTTGTATATAACGAGATAAACTCATTATTAATTATGAAGGAAAAGTAAAATAAATTTTACCATATTTACCGAAGTCCATATTTTATTATAAGCACGTAATTCTATTAAACATATGGAACATTCTTTGAAATTCCAAAATCTATCATTTTCCTTTTGTTTTTCTGAGTACCTGCAAAAAATAATAATAATTTTCGGTACCCACTTACTATGTTAGGGTCCGGGGGGTTAGGTCTTTGGAAACCATACCCATTTGGGTGTGGTTGAACCTTTATAAATATAATTTTCATTACAAATTACATTCTTATAATAGTTGCTAATATAAAGTTGTTTATCATGATCAATCATATTAGCTGGAATCCATATCTTAATACTATTAGTCATTAGCTTAGTACTTGAAGAATAATTTCTATCATTTCTAAACAAAGTACTATTATGACTATAACTGGTTTTAAAACTATCTTGATTACTAGTACTAGCACTAAAGTTAGTATACATGAATGCATATCTAGTACTATTTTTACTTTTAGCATGTTTATAGCCTACACCACTTCTATCATTGTGAGCTTTTGAATTCTTAACATAACCTAATCCCTTCTTATTTGAAGCAGGTTGAGAATTTTCAATAATCCTGCATAAATTTTCTCTCCCTTTATTAAAATTGGAAATATTTTTAGTAATGTCATCAAGCTTAGTTTTGAGACTAGTGTTATCTAACTCAACAATTTTAATTTTTGTTTTTAACTCATGATTTTCAGAAGCTAGAGCATTATTCTTTTCTTTTTGAGCTTCTATTTCTTGACTTAATAGAGCGAGTTGAGAATTGTCTGAATCTTGAATTTTCTCAAGTTCTTCTTCTAATATTCTCTTCTCGTCATTAAGCATATCTCTTTCGAATTCTGCTTTCTTCTGATTTTCCAGAGCTTCCTTATATTTTCTTTTCAGACTTTTTAAAGTGTCTAGAAGTTCTGAATTTATTTCTATCATATCATCAAAAGTTAGATCACTAACCTCGTTATCTTTTGCCATGAAGCATTTGTTTGTTTGCCCCTTTGATTGTTCTTTATTGCTCTTCCTCTTCTTATTGCCTTGACTAGATCTCTTTGTAGCCATTTATTCTAGGATGTTGTTATGATCTCTAGAAAACCAGGCTCTGATACCAAATGAAAGTACGGTGTGTATACAATTATATGTGCTAATATAGTACACACGGATCGTGTAATATGGACTACAATATAAATGCAAAAATAGATGATAATAGCATAGTAAAAAAAATATAGAAAAATCACACCAGAGATTTTTATACTGGTTCGGAGCACCGTCCTACGTCCAGTCCCAGACTTCTATTTGGATTTTCACTATTAACAACCTCGCTTCACCCGGAGGAACAGGTTTACAACACCCGAGCAACCGAATGGGATTTCACGCCTCTAATACACTGAGGACTTCAACACTTGCCTCTTACAACACAGAGGACTTCAACACAAGAACAAATACAATTGTTGTTGACAACTTGTGTTCTTGAAAACACGGATTTGTCACTAGCAGTACACCCTTCTTATAATCTTATCCTCAAAGTATGCGAAACGATGTTTTGAAAAGATTAAGGAAAGTATATTACTTATTGAATCAAAAGATATGAAATAGTTTCAATGATTCAATAAATAATTGGGAGCTTTTAGAATGCAGGAGTATATATAAAGTAAGATAAGAGATTAGAGTAAAAGCATATAAAATCATATTTGAATCAATGATTTAGATGAGTTTATATAGAGAAAAATAGTTGTATCTCTTTGTGAACAGTAGCCATGAATAGATATGATCATTGATGAAAGGTAAGAGATGCAACCATTGGAGAAAGAAGTGTCTTTTGGAAAAGGTTGCTCTCTGTTTAAAAACGGTCGACAGGTCAAAAAATGACCGGTAGACAGGAATTTGAATATATATATATACGTTATGTTCACTTGCGCACATTATCTGTGCATTCTGGGCAAAAACGGTCGACCACCTGGTTTTTGACCGGTCGACCGGTTTTGTCCAGACTGCACAGTTAATGTGCACTCATATATATTTATATATATATTCGAAGATTAAAGGCATAAGATTATTTGAGGATAGATTTTAACATAAATAATCATTACTAACATACCAAATAATCAACCTCTAATCATATGGAGCTCTTTGTGTCTAAATAACTTCTTTTTGTCGATCACGGCTTATCCCTTTGTCAGAAATCAAAACTCTATAAAAATCTTGACTCAACATGCGTAACATTCTTGACGCAATCAACAAGAAATAAGTTAATTTTTCCAACTTCGGATAGTTCTTCTCGGCTTTATTGAATCGCTTACTGTTGCAGTGAATGGTCATTGTACCTAGCTTCTTCACGGAACAGTGCTACACTCAACACATGAGTTGACACGGCTAGATAAATGGGTAGGTCTTCCCCGTCCATCGATTTGGACAAAACCGATGGGATCTCCATATGTCGTAATAATCCTCAATGGTGGTCTAGAAGGCCTGATTCCATTCGAAATTCTTGTTACCTTTCTTCAATGCATCGAAGAATGGTATAAACTTGTCGATTGCTTTGGAAATAAATTGGCGCAGCGCTGCAACCTTATCATTTAGACTTTGCAATCCCTTTTTGGTCGTAGAAGCTGTGACGTCCTACAGGGTGGTGATTTGCTCAAGATTAGCTTTAATGCCCCTAGCATTCACGATGAAACCTAGAAATTTCTAGAAGCTGCGCCAAAAGAACACTTCAGCGGGTTAAGCTTCATTCTATGCTTTCGAAGAATCTCAAACATTTCCGAGAGGTTGTCTAAGTGATTTCTTTGACACACGTGGTTTGACTAGCATATCGTCCATGTAGACTTCCATTTTTCGTTCGATCTGATCCTTGAACATTATGTTCACCAACCGTTGATAAGTTGCCCGGCAATCTTCAGGCTGAATTGCATTACTCAGTAGCAATATAATCCAAAATCAGTGATGAGGTTACTGTTCTCCTGATCGGGTTCATGCATCATAATCTAGTTGTATCCTGAGCAGACATCCTTGAATGAGAGTAGTTCATGGATTGCACTTCCGTCTACAAGCGGTCAATCCTGGGTAATGGAAAACTGTCCATTAGGTAGACTTTGTTTAGGTTTGAGTAATCAACACAAGTTTTCCACTTCTCATTGGACTTCTTAAATGGAACTGGATTCGACACCCATTCAGGATAGGGCATTGTGGATGAAGACATTCAACAACGGCTTATCCACCTCTTCCTTTAGTGCAGTGAATTGCTTCGAACCCAGACTGCGTCTCATCTACCTTACTAGAGTGTACTTAGGATCGATATTGGGTGCATGACATGCTATCTCCAACGATATACTACACAAATTGGAATGCGTCCAAGCGAACACGTCTGGTTGACACGAAGAAATTTAATCAATTCTTGATCCATCTTGATCCCAAGTTGACCTTATTTTTAAGACTCGATTTGGGTCATCCATATCGACAGGGACTGACACCGTAATCTTTGTCGGTCTCGTCCATTCCTCCCCTGAACTCTTCTTCCTACGGTCTAAATCCTGATCGAAATGACTATGGTCTCCAAGCATGGGTGGTTCTATAATTGCTATGCTGACGCTTCATGAATGTGGAGAGGCTTCCCCACATTCTTTCCCTTTTCCTTTCATTTTGATTTTCTTAACTCGACGATGTAACATTCTCTAGCAATGCTTTAATCTCCTTTTATAACTCCAACTCTATTCTCCGTTGGAATTTCATGGTAAGGCACCACAGAGCTAAAGAGATCCTACAAGGGTCGGCAACCCAAGAAAGCATTGTAAGTTGACATTACATCCATGATCACAAAGGTTTGGATAAGGACTACACTTCATTCTCCATCCCCAAGCTCAATAGGCAAGCCGATCATCCCAACTAGCTGTCTTGGTCCTCTCGTAAAGCGCTAGATTTTCATTTGGCAAGCAGACACATCCTTCATGCTGATCTTCATCTGATCGAATGTACATTGAAACAGGATGTTGACAGAACTTACACTATCCAACAGGACTCGACGTACAACTGCCGGCCCGATCCCAACGGTTACCACCATCGGGTCGTGAGTCGACGCTTTGCTCCTTCATTGTCTCAGTTTCGAAACACTATATCATCATCAAGTGTCCTTTGTTGCTTGGCTGGGGCACCATCCTCAATCAAAAAACATGGTTCTTTCGAGGCATGCTTTAGTGAACTCTGGCATCACTCCATCTCCCCTCAATTTTTCTATGTTGGGTGAGGTCCTCTAGAAGTAGTGTCGATAACTAGTCTCTTTTCTATCCATTTGGATCCTTCTCCCCTGGGTCCAGGTTGGTTCCTTGAGTACTTGGAACTTGAGGTCCAGTAGGTTGTTAGAGTTTTGCGATTTCTTTTATGTGCGGTCGGATCCTATTATTCCTAATCAATTCCTCAATTAGATCTTTCAGTTGTCGGCATTCGTTAATGTTATGCTTATGAATCTCCTGGAAGTGGCAAAACTTTCCTGAATGCCTCTATCGCTCAGATTATTCCTTCCTAGAAGGCTTGTTGTATTTCTCAATTCCCTAGGTTGCAAAGTAGACGTTCTCTAGGCTATTGTTCAATGGTGTATACTTGTCGGGTCTCAAGTCCTTGATTCACTTTCCATTCCCATCATGCCTACCAGCATTCTAGTTTTCCTTTTTTGATTTCCATCTTTCCCTACACTTCTTACCACGGCTCCATAATTGTTTACATCCTGGTTAACCGTGACCTTACCTTGAACTATCTCCTTTGGTTACACACTGGTAGTCTTGCCTTCGAATGCGTCTACCTCTTTTAGCCTCAGATACTGACTTGTCTTCTTATTGAACTTCTTTATGGTGGTTGTTTGTTTCATATTAATCCATCTTCCAAAGTCTGTGTCCGTATGGATAGCTCGGACTAAAGCCATGAATACCATATCTTCATGAGGATTGCTCACATCAGTGATCGCAGTTTTAAACTAGCTCATAAAGGTTATTAAGTACTTATATGGTCCTTGGAAATGGCCAAATAGAGAGATCGCATCTTTTGGCTGTGCCGTGTAAAGCCTGATCTGTTCCAATAATTTCCTTGTCAACTCGTCAAATATACAAATGGATCTTAGTGGGAGTCTAGTAAACCATATAGAAGCAACACCTTCTAGGAAGATAGGGAAACATCTGCAACAGACTGCATCCATTTCCCTAGCTCCATCCTTATGCTAACTGTACTTGTACATGTGCTGTTTGGGGTTCGTTATCCAGTTGTAAGATAGCATAGTGGGCATTGTAAACTTCTAGGGGTATTCTTCCCTTAAAATGTTTTCCGTAAATGGAGTCCAGCTTGTGGAACCCCTATCATCGTCCTTCCTTCCCTTACTTTCTTCCATCAAATGTTCAACCATTTCTGCAATGAATTCCTTACTAGTCCAGTGGTCCATAGGTCGACTGTCAGGGTTATGCCAAGCATTTGACTCTGTAGATGGCCTTGGTTTTCCAACTGAAGTCTAGGTTATCCATTCTCTGGAAGAACCACTCCTGTTGAGTTCTGTTGCCACACGATTGGCTTTATAGCGGTAGTCTGAATATCTTTTCTAGCCTTTTACCCACCTATTTTAGCACTCAATTTTAGTCCTTTAGCATCGAGTTGCATGTCATTCTCAGAATTGAAGAGAAGCATCGCAATATTCACTTGTGAGGCATTCGCTTGATGGTTGGGGTTTGTGGCAGGTTGTCCTTCGACAGGAGGGGTACTTCCATTACCTTCAATAACAATTCTAGTCACTCCACCAGCTATCTCCTTTTGCTTGCCATGCCTCCTATGCATGCCTGAGACGGAGGAATTTTTTTGTTCCATAGCCTCTGTAATTTCCGGTCCAACCCTCGAGGCAGTTGGTAGTTGTAGCACTAGCAAAGCATCTATTTTATCCATAAGAGATTTTTTTGTCATTAGCCATCTCTTAGTTAAGTCGATCAACCTTTCGGTAGACTCTCCTTTTATCACAACTTCATGATGAGCAGAAGATTTTGATGCTTGATTTCTAGTATTAATTCCCATTGGTAAGTTGGTGGTGTTGTTGCCTTCAACATATTGGCAGTTTGGTCTATCACTACCAACTATTGCCCTACCAAATCTCCAAGATGTTGTTCTCCTTATTCCCACCACTGATCTTCAATGGCAAGTCTTCAAAATCTTTTCAAAGTAGAATTTATGGATCTAACTTCTGGACCTATCATATCCAAAATGGAGAGCTAGATCTAAGCTTAGGTTCACTGGTTCTCAATGAAAGCTCTAAAATGTTAACCTAAAAAATGGAACAACAACTTGGACTGTGATGTGAAAGCACCAGCCCTGTTAGAATAGAGAAAATATAATAGCAAATAGGAGAAAAACAAAAGAGGGATAGGGATTTTTATGGTGGTTCAGTTGTTAACTAAGCCTATGTTCACTTTATAACTTTGCTTATTGATATAATCTTGATAGAGTATGATTATAAAGAGATTGAAAGAGACTTAGTCACAAGTACAAGTGTTAGAAGATTCTAAGTCCTAGAATTGCCTAAAGGAACTGCCTTAGTGACCATCGCGTAGAGAGAGTGTTGACGAAATGACAGGGCTTCTATGTAATAATGGCGGAAACCAGATCCTTTCTTGGTTGCTCTATAGTTTGTATTTATAGTGGCAGCAGCCATCTTGGACCAAAAGGCCGCTACCAGAGAAGTCCACAAAGTGACACAAGATAGCACATGGAAAATGGTGACCACACGAGTTAAGGGATAGATTCAGTGCCGATTTAGGACCCTTAATTCGGTACTGAATCTAATCTATGGACTTTGGGTAATCAAATACTTTCATGTTGAGTTTCATACTTCATCTAGATTCTCTCCATGTAACTGTTAGATGGTTAATGATTTGTGATTATCGTTCTTCCCTGACTTAGATTATCCATTCATTTGGGCAGTCGCATCTTCATTCTTGATGATAGGCTCGTTGAGAATCAATAAAACTTCATGAATATGCATAGGAGGACCAGGGAATCACTCTTATAAAGTGGGGAGATGCCATAATGCAGCATCTATATTCGGTTCCGAACTAAGAGGCTTAATTTGGGCCGAATATAGTAATTAGCCAATTTTGGGTCCAAACATTTTCAAGCTCTTTCTTTTGCTCTTCTGAGCGTCCATACCAAGTTTCAGGTCATTCCGTCTTTGTGTCGACATTTTAAATCCTAATGATTTCTGCTCGGTTAAAAACTCGGTAAACATCATATAATAGCAGATATGGAATTCCCTTATTCTCTCATCAACCAATTTATGAAAATATTACTAGCCTTACATTTTCAATTTTGGTTGATGGTACCATAAATGGTTTTATTGACTAAAACAAAGGCCTAAGATAGGGTGATCCCTTACCACCTTACCTGTTTTGCATCGCAATGGAATTTTTATCCTTGAGGATGAAAGACAGTATAATACAAACTGCCTGCAACCAATTGCAAAAAATGCCCCAATTGTTTCCCGTCTATTATATGCATATGATATGACATTCTTCTTAGAGGCTATTCCAAATAATGCTTTCGAAATTAGGAACATCTTATAAGAATTAAGTCAAATTACAGGGTTGCATATTATCAAATGAAATCAAAGGTCTACTTCAGCAGATCTTTACCTAATAAGTCTGACATACTGCAAATTTTAGGCATGTCTGAAGACAACTTACCGGTTAAATATTTGGCGGTCCTCCTCTCATATGAATATTTTAATGCATCTCAATGTACTGCACTTTTACAAAGAATTTCTGCAAAACTTGAAAGTTGGCATAGAAATTGGTTATCTACCACAGGAAGAACACAGCTTATTCATAGTGTTATTATTCCAATTTTCCTATACTGGTTACTTATATATCACTTAACCTTATCTGTTCTTAACAAAATTGAATCAATGTGTTCTAATTTCTTTTGGGTAGGAGGTCATATAAGATAGCATGGAATAGTTTATGCAAACCAAAAGGAGGAGGAGGTATTAAGTTGAGGCAATTAGTAGATTTAAGAGCTACTTCAGTTTTAAATCTCTGTTGGAATCTCTTAACCAAATAATATTTACGGACAGCATGGATCAAGGATAAATACTTATTAAATATGAATTTTGGAATGTGCCTATCTAAAACATTCTACCTCTATACCCATAATATCCAAGAGTATTGCTGAGTAATGCTATTAGATAATATGGAGAATGAGGGTATATGGTGTAGACACATGAATATTCCGTTGGCTAACACTAGTACATATTTAAACATCGAAGATAACTCTCCAGCAAATGTACATAGTACCAACACAAAGCAATAAACGTATGCGCCTCTAGGATAGAACAATACAGAATGTACAGTAAACATCAAAGATCATAGAGTCAATCGCAGTGATAATATATAATATACAATATATAGAATATGTCTAATACACATCATAATGATATACACAAAAGATACTATACTATACAGAATGATAATCTACAATACTGAATATCTAGTCTCCTCGATGTTGAGAAAATATAAGATGGTCTCATTGTCCCAGAATGTGTAATGTCTCGAACATACCCGAATATTATGTAAATAACAAAGGGGTCAGACTATATCTAAATCAAAGGTCAATAAACATATAGTACATAGTATACGCTAGGTGTAAATATTATATTGTTATCTCATATAAGCCCAAATATCTTATACCATATAACACCAAAAACCAAGCATAATGATGTCATCATCCACATAAAATTTCATCAAATCAGAAATCATGAAATTACATCATATGGGTGAATCATCCATACCCAGAAATCATCTAAATCTAGAATCGTTGATAAAGAGATATCACCATGTATAATCAGGCTAAACGGTAGCTTGCCTAAATATATCACTCAATTTCAATAACAAAATATCCTCAATACAAATATTAATAATCATCTATAAATAAAACTATCAAAATAGCAACACACGCCAGTAAATGATATAATTGGCGACACGCGCCTATAAAGAAATTTCGGCAAGGCGGGCCTAAGAAAGATAACTAGGCAAAACAAAAGATAAATATACAACACATGTCAATGAATAGTAATTGGAAACACACGCCAATCAGAAAGATAGCTGGCAACACATGCCCTTCGAGGATTTATCATACTCTAGACACAGCCATAGGTGTAATCGTAACTCATTATCTCACATATATAACAGTAGATGTCTATATCACACACACCAGAACCAGATGGGAGACTAACAAACAAACTTACTCCAAAAGACTACACACGTATTTGGTGAACATGACACACATATTCCACCAATATGGCTACTATAATCTTGGTTACCTTGACAAATATCGTACTCATATCCATTGCATGTCATAAACAAGCTGCACGACTACATTATGCATTGGTAACGACCCTACACATGCCCAAATTGGTAATAGACAACTGGTCTAAGTGACACACAAGGGCTGCACATTACCGACACACGACTGTATATGTTGGTGACACACTGTTATATAGATTACCGACACACGGATATGGTGTCATTGATCCGGGGCATGTCTGTCGCGATCAGGCCGATAGAAATGATACTAGCCAATTTGGTTCAACTTCCTCAATGTAAAGTAAGTCGGATAGTGAGTAGATAAATACTAAGTTTATATAATATAATAGTTGACAAATAATTACATACCCGTGCCGATACACAACACGATACATATGCTGACACACGGCTAAATACGTGACGTGCCATAGCGGGCCACATCAAACATAATAAATCCTCTTATAAGTGTCATCCACAAGCACAGAATAACCGAATAAATAACATAATGGCAGTCAATAGCGCAGCATGTTACTAGTCCGTTTGTATAGTGCTCACACATTACACTTGCACCTTTAGTATTCTATATAACGAGTCTAAAGAATAATCGAAGAAATGTTACCGAATGCTCATCTCAAACGGTATTATAACTCTCTTTATTCAGATTCCTCACCACAAAGAATAGAAATTATCATAAAATCACATAGAAGGATGTCATCACCATTTCATTCTAAAGCTCTAAACAACTCAACACTAACGGTAAATCATTCATATAATCTAATTCAATATACAAGTGAAGAACGATCGGAAAAGTAAATAGAAATAAATAAATTATTCAACTAAGTAAACATAACAACAACAAAAATCAATATTTCATAATGAATTATTTATAACAAATAATCTTATAAAACTAAAGAAAAATTAGAAATAAATACGAAATTTATATTATAGAATTAACTAGATGATTAAATAATACCCAAATATAATTTATTCTTTACAATAAACAACAAATTCCTTAATGTTAAATAATAATTTAATCTTCGCCAAAAACATTAAAAACTTGTTCCTTTCTTTTATAACCCTAAAATAGTGTATGAAATTAAATATTATGCAAAACAACAATTCATAATTTTTATAAGTAAATATAATTTTAATTAAATTTATAAACCTCTAAAATATATGAAAAAGGGTTTATATTATAATACTCTTAAAACTATTCAATAATATTTCAAAATTAGTTTATCTTTAAAGTAGGCCTTTATACTTACAAATCCCTTTTCGAAAATATCTCGTAAATCCTATTTATTTAAACATACACTATACATAATAAATTCCTTTTTGAAAATATTATTAAAACCTTTCAGTTATACAAAAATCATAAAATAAATTAATTTCGTATACTTAATTACTTTTGAAAATCTCCATTGTTATTTTTAAAACAACTTTTATTTCTTAAAAAATTTCTAGCAACTCATTTTATTTCTCAACATATATTTATTTCTAAATATACTTTATTCAAAATCCCACAAGTAATTTCCTGAAGCTCTCAAAAATATTTAGAAATAGTAAAGTCATTAAATCACCTAAACAAGAATTCACTGAGTTAAATCCTCCAAAAACAACATACAATCATCGATATAAATTTTAATTTTCGACTCGGATCGAATTCCGATCATCCTTAAAATGAGCATACACATATAACCAAAATGCAATAAGACGACATCTTCTTTGCATTTTTAATAATCTAACATACATAAACCCAATATCACATGATCAATCGAATATCGCTATCAAACAAATCATCCAAGCAATCCAATCAACATTCACCTTCAATCAAATTCCAATAAACATCTCAATAAAGCCAACAAAGTCAATATCGGGATTACATTAATATATTTAGTGGACAATGAATTTCAGATACAGTTATGAGCTAAAAACTCACCAAATCGTTGAACAGAAACTACTGTCCATAATCAGCTGCATTTTATATCACAACCCTCAAATCGCGCACGCTCCATTACCCAAGTCAATACAACCATCACCGTAGCTACAATCGGCACCAGCGACCACCTCTACTTGACATGCACGTTTGCCAAAGCCAAGTCGCAGCTCCCATGTTGAACGTCCCAACCACATGAAGCAAGCCTCCAACCCATTCCCTCATCCAAGCATCATGTGTCACTCTATTTTAAGGCGCATGCTCCGTATGCTTGACAACGTCAATCGGTGTTTCAGTAAGTCAAGCGAACCAAAACGTCGGCCCCAATAGCTTGTTTACAATACAATTTAAATTCCTAATATATATTTATAAATATTTTTAGCCAAATTCAAATTAATTTACACTAGCTCGAACCAAAATAGTGTTATTATTCCAATTTCAATATGGTGTGTCAAATCATTCAAAATAATCAATTGATACCAAGTTTATTGCTAAAAGCTAGAAAGTTCAAGCAACAAGTACAATCAATTAATATTGCTGCTAATAAAAATATATATTACTGGAGGTGTGTGGCCTAATCAATTTGTTTTCTCTTTGGTGTTCGATGAAATTCATGTTCAACCCCTACTTTCTATTAGTACCAATTAGTATGGAACAATTCAAGTGCGAAAAAATTGACAATGAGTGAACACAAGGCCGTAAATAAAATGTTACCTACAATGGATCGATTATCAAATTAGGGTATACAACTTGATAATCAATGTTAACTGCATTGTGGTGAACAAGAATTGCACGACCATCTCTTTTTATGTTGCTTCTATAACAAATACTTATTATCTTTCATCAAGTTAAAGCTTGGAATTTCTGGTTTGACGACTTGCGACTTATAGGAAAAAATTAGGCTATTTCAACAACAATTTCACCACAATAACATTCAATGCCATATAGCTTTTGTAGCACATGTCTCTACTATCTGCCATATTTGGTCGAAGCGTAACTAAATAATGTTAGAAAGGAAGGAATCTACTACTTTCCAACATGTAGAGGTAATGGAGAAGAATGTGATATGTCAAGCTTTTAGACCTAAAGAAAATCGACGTTATAGTGAAGCAGACTCTCTATTTTAGAAGATGGGGAGGGGTTATAACTGATTATGGATGATGGCATCACGGTTTCTTTTGTTTTTGCATTTTGTGTTTACTGTATGGGCATGTATCGGTGGGCTTTGTTGGCCAAAGGTGTATTTTAAGCCAATTATTATGGTGTATGCGTTGCATTATTCATATCGTTTGGTTGTCTCGTTCTTTTTCCTTATTATGTTGGAAAGGTTTTTTAAGGAGACGAAAATCGTGTGCAAATTTGATTGGAAAGTGGAAAAGAAGTTTTTGGAAAATTTTTGTTTTCCTAATGTCACATACTAAGCATAGAAAAGATAAATATATTAATAAATATGAATTTAGTGGTGCATTAAAGTTGATGCTATGATAAACGTAGATGAGAACAAGGGAAAAATTGTTTTAGCCTAGGAATTTTTATTTCCATACCTTGCCAACGGCGTATGAGAATCCGTTTTTAAAGCCAATTTTGTTTCCTAACTTGAAAACAAGCCTCCTTAGACATATTGTGTATAGAAAAATTAGGAGCAAATCTAAGGCAACGAGGAAATTTCCAATGTACAATGGGATTGGTGCTAAATAGAGTGCTAAGAATGTAAAATTCTCTATCTAAATTCTTTTTCAGCATAAGAGTAAATGTCTAGGATACGAAAATACGACGCGTTATATTCTTGGATGGTAGGAATTGGATGCAAAACTTGTTGAACCATGCTTCTATTCGTAAGAGTATGAAATTTTTGTGTGAAAAAGATCTTTCAAAGCCTACATAATATAGGACTTTCAGTATATATTTAGGAGTTTGCATCACATTTTCAAAAATGTTCTTAAAAGAATACAATCATATAGGAGGGCGCGATTTAAAATTGTTTAGCATATGTGCTTTCTACGTTATTATACACTACGTGCTTGTGCACGTTTGGCAGAAAATTTTTATTGTACACTAATTGTTTGGGTAGTTTAGTATGGTTATTGCATTACTCCATGATTTAATCATTAGAGTAAATTCGTGGATGAAATTCTTTTAAGGGGGGGTGAAATGACCTGATTTTTTGACCATCGAAAGACAATATCAAATACATCCATGGTATTCAATACCGAACATCCAATTGCCTGAAAGGCTGATTGTTAGGGTAAAATAAAAGGAACAAACCAGGGAAACGTAATCTCACGGTGGAAATGAAAAAATATAATACAATAAATATAGTACAGACTGCCACTCCTAGATACAAGGTACATCATAGATAAAAACAAACCTCATCAGCATGATAGTTATAAATTTTTGACCTTACAACTGCTGATAGGTATACTATATAATATAACGGAAAATAAAATACTATGGTAGATGGACATCTAACCCTTCTCTAAGATCTCCATAACACCAATGCCAACCTGGAATATACTCGGCATGACCTGAGCATTATAATAAAATAACACTCGGGTCAGTTTGGAAAACAGACGTGAGAAAACTCAAGTAATACGGTGAACATATAATAATTCTGTGAGACCACGCCACTAAACATGGAACTGGTTTTTATCTCACAAGAACAACATCCATACATAAGAGAATAGACAAATAACAGAAACAAATCCAAACATAAAGAATGGACATGAGTAAGGACAAATCCCACACCTGAAGAATGTACAAAATCTAGATTTCAAGAATGGACAAAAATAATTAAACAAAGAGAAGAGCACAAGGCACATCTTGATGCAATTAAGAAAGAATAAACTCCAAGGTTTGAATTAAAATAAGGAGAATAATTTATCCAACATGACTAGAAGGGTGCGCCCTCTACACCGAAAGTATACCTCCATATAAAATATACTTAAGAGCTCACGCCAAACATGCATCGCTCTCAGGAACTTCAAGCTGGACACTGTTTTACATGAGCATTCGAATATTTCACATCACCGCATGAATGTTTATCAACAAATCTCTAGACAAATGTGAATTTACCCTAATGAGTGCCAACCAACTGGCTTGGCTCCCACTGGCTCTTTAGTTTTTTTTATCATGGTGCTTGACACCAATGCTCAAAATGAAAAATAAGCATCTTAGATTGATGAAATACAAAAAAGGAAATCAAAATTGATAGTCGATAAATCAACTATTGGAAAAAAAACAAAAACTACTCCAGGAAAAACAATAAAGCCGGACAAGCTAGAGCGGTGTTGCTATCTATATTTCCATGACAACATTCTAAACTTTAAGAATGACAAGAGTTTAAATGCTCAAAACAAGCAAACAAATTGTCTTGAATCGACGAAACACAAAGAAGGATATCGAAATCGATAGTTAAGAAATCAACTATCGGAAATAAACAAAAAATGTATATACAAATTAAATCGTATACACCTGCCACCAATAAATGAATCAAGCTTTTAAAACATTTGATTCTCATTTATGTTTGTTTTTTTCACATCACAAATATTTGTAAAACACTTTAAAAACACTCTCTAAAAATATTCTATTAAACAACAAATTATATTTTTAAGTGTACTAAAAAGAAGGGTAAAAAAGAATGCCATTGAAAACATTGTTTACTATAAACCCCAAAAAAATTTACACTTAGCATTGTTTTTAACAGTCCTTTTTAAAGATTTCCACATTTATAAATATCATTTTTAAATTTCAACATTTATTATGCCAGAAGATTATAAATAGTATTATTAATTTTGAACAATGTTAATCACCCTGAAAGATAATTGATATAATTCTATTCTAAATGTTAAAACCTCATTAATTATCCCAAAAAGGAAAATAAATCAACTCATAATCTTTGTATATATTTATAGCAACATTAATTATCTTGAAAGATAGTAAATCAAATTTATAATCTTTTATAAATTTAAAACAATATTAATTATCCCAAAGATAATTAATCAAATTTATATCTCCTTTTATAAATCCTAATCAATACATGACCTTTATTTTCAAAATTATCAATATATTTGAAAATAAAGTTTTACCAACTTTCAAAGCATACAAACCGCGGCTAAACATTTAAAAAAAAAACACAAGCACAAATTCAACACACAAGGGTTTAAGGAGATGGTATTTCATAACTTACGGTATAGCAAAAGTCGTTATAACGACACTTACACAAATAAACAGTAGGTCACAAATATTTCGACTAAGCATCAATATAAGCAATGTAAGAATATAAGTGAAATGCATATAACAGTAAATTAATAATGGCAAGATACCCTATTGGGCCTCTCTAAAGAAATCCCCTATAAATCTCATATATATATATATATATATATATATATATATATATGCACTTCGAATGGTCACATAGTGAACACTTTGACTTCTTCTTTTTGTCTCCTACAACACAAAGATTATTTATGCCATTCGCTATCAATCAAGAATCCAAATTCAAACAAACGATCAGGCAATTATAACAACCATATTATTATCAATAATTAGCAATCAATAGCTAGCATATCATTAATTAATTAATCCATATATTAGTTAACTTCCAAATAAGCGTTTTACTTTGCAAGCGGAAAGGTCATTTATTCTGCTCGATGGATATCCAAAATAATCTATTCAAATTAATTATAGCAGAACGGTGTTTTATTCTACTAAATATATATCCCATACGAAGTATAATTAATTTAACTTCGTTAAACGTAACTAAATTAAATCACTATAATTTACTATAAACTTATACTTCAGCAAAACCATCAACTATCATTCAAGCATTCAACAATAATCTATAGCAACACAGATATCATATAGTTTATTTAGGGGTGAGTAAACTCATCGAAATTCCAATTAATACTTTCGCATTTTGATTTGATATAAAATCGAACGACGCGTTTGATTTTAGCTTAGAATTGTACTAGCTCCATATTTAACGAATCCAATTTCAAAGCAAAGAAAAAAAATTCACGAGCGCAACACAACTGACCGTGTCCGAATCTGAACTCGTATGAGAAAGATATTGGTTTAATCAGATTTTAGATTAATTAATTAATTAACTAACAAGCTAATTAATCACCAATTCAAGTTAATTGCCAACACTTCTTCTTTCCCAAACTTCCATACTCACCTGTACATCTACACCGCATCCATCCTCTTGTGTACGACGCCACAACCCGACTAACACTCGACAGAATGAAGATACAGCTTCACCAATACGTTTCAACTCGCGAACGCATCAAAACCCCCCATCTTGACGCACTCGATCACCTCTCTCAATAATCAACTAGGGCCATCTCCAATAAAAAACGACCCAAACCCTTCTCTCAACCATCACCAAGCCACGACCCCCACTCAACAGCTGAACCCCACCAAACTCTGCTTTGGGATGCTCTTCATCAATAGAAATGCAATGGAACCCTCCTAGTCACCTAAAATCACCTTAATCATCGAAGATGTGGAACATTAGGTCAACTGTCCACATGTCTATCACCACCAGACTTCAACGCATATCACGAAACACATATACAATTATAGATCTCGTATGTAGGAACTAAACAGATCCAAAGTTGTGAATTTTAGCGGGGTAAATCAATTGGTTTTGATATTTGAAAGACGAAGTCCGTATTTGGTTTACTGGTAAAGTAAGAAGAAAAGAAGGAAGAGGTAAAATGGAAAAATAAGTTGAGGTGTTGAGTTTTCTTTTTGATTTTATAAACAATACTTTACATCACTTTCAAGTTTACCAAAATTCTCAAGTAAAACTAATTTTACACTCAATAGCAACCATCCTATCAAGACATTTTCAAAAAATTTAAATTTTGATTTAATTTAAATTTTTTTTGAAAATAAGGTTTTGCGGTATTCCGCAACACAATATTATGTTTGCGTTGCGAATCACAAATGATAGAAATAAAAATATGGTTTTTTTTGAACCAAAATTGGTCACAAACCCCAGAAGTAATGAAAGCACTAGTGTTTGCACACAAATCCTCGATATCCAAGCATAGATTTCAGACTCAGATAAAGTAGAGAATAAAAATTAAGAAAATAACCAAATTAAAATAAAAGAAAATGGGAAAAGACACGAGATTTATATTGGTTCGGCCATCTCTAGCCTATGTCCACTTTGAATTTATCTTTTTATTCCTTTTATATAGAGATTATGTTGCAGGCCTTTGAAATTAGTAAACAAAATTGAGGAGTTTCGCCTAAAAAAGAAGAAGAAGAATATCCATTTTTGATTGCCATTAAGCTGATATTTATAGGTGAAGATCTTGAGATATCCGCCCAAAAGCTGGAATACCTCTTCACATGCACAGATGGGCTAACCAGATCGATCTGGAGTCGTTCGGAATCAAGCTTGATTAATCCAAGTATAATTCGTATTGATTCAAAAATAGTCCAATAAAGCTAAGATCGATCATGGATGTCCTTAAGTGAATAAGCAAGGTCCATTGAAAATTTCATAGCATTTGGACTCGCAGAATGAGAGTTATGATCGATCCATGTTTGAATTTTTTAATGTAAGCTGGTAGCTTTGTATCTATCAATGCTTCGTATCCATCACATTCCATTGCTTCGTGTCCATCATTTCGTATCGATCCCTGGACGCTTCCTGCCCTTCATATCCATCCCTTCTTTGTATCCATCCCAAGTGTCCATGATGTTCGTATCGATCCCCTGCTTTGCATTCGTTCTTGACCGCTTCGTATCGATCGATATGAACATGATCGATACGAAGTGCGCATGCATATCCAACAACTGCCGCCATTTGTTTGAAGCAAAGTGCATTTTCCATATCCATACCCATGCCGATCGATACGATAGCATCCATCCGAAGTAAATAGCCGAGCCCTTGTTGATCGATACGAACCATATCGATACGAACCGATTTCCCATAAATATGGATCCATCAAATCTTGAGCATACGAACTCCGTTTGACCTGAAATTTGAAATGTAACCTTTCTTGGCCTTGTTTATCATTCCCAATCGATCCTACCTTGACTTGATCTTGGTCCAATTTTAAGGCTATCGATTATAGACTCGTATCGATTTCTAATCTTGATATCCATCCTTTTTAACCAATTTGTTGATAACTCGTTCGGCCTTGACCAAATGGCGGGGTGACATTCCCTCCCCCATAACATGCCTTGTGACAGGAAGGCATGTTTTAAATAGCTTTAAATCCATCGTTCGAAATCCATATTCCGTCCATAGACGTACCATCTGATCCATAATCCAGTACATTACACCGAGTCGGTATCCGATTCCAAATCCAATAACTGAATCCTTAGCCAATTCCATACCCATCTAAACCTGTCAACTGAGTTTTAGTCCATTCATATTAAGAATACAATAACCAAATCCAATCAACACAAAGTCCAATTGGCAAAATAAAAATCCATACGACCAAGAAAATAAAATGTCCATAGTACCAAGAAAGAAGCCAGAGTCCATAGAAACAAAAGGAAAACACGATTTCATAAACCCGAGCATCACGGTTTATCATCATCTCAGGGCATGCCTAGGGACCGTCCTTGATCCCGTACATGTGTTAGTGACTTATCCACATCACTTCAGGTTTATTACTTATTCAAAGCTATAAATCCATTCAGCTGATAATAAGCTGATGATGCTTAGGTCCAGTGCCATCGTTCTCTGAAGTGGGCGGTGGCTGCTCTTGTCCCACTGCCAAAGCTTGATTCCTTACGTACTACTATATATGACCATTCCTTACATGCTCCGCAACGATATCCTTCAAATTCCTATAGTCATTCGTGTTGTAACCATCCGGCTCATGGAATAGGCAATGCTTTCTCTATCCCTGTTTTTAATCAGAGGGTTCCCTTTTTGCCGACCTTTGATACTGGAGGTGCCCTCGAGTATCCAAGTAAATCTTTTCTAGAGTTTCAGTTAAATTCATGTAAGAAGAGAATTTAGAATCCCTCTGTTGCCTTTTTGATGTGCTACTGTTGTCGTTCGTTTTTATTTTGCCTCTATTGTCCTTGTTTGAATCCTCCCTAGGGGGACCTCCACCTTTTACCGCATAAACTTCAACCTCACTCCCCTCTCTTTCATCCTTCGCATCTTCCTATCGTAAAAACCTTTCTATTTTATGATGAACTCCCCGAGATCCATTGGCGGATCTCGTTCCAATGATATCTTAAAATCTAAATCATCCGAAATTCTTGAGACTACTGCCATCAAAACCATCGACGGATTGGGTCAAACCACCGAAGCCACTTCCGCATTGAATCTAGTTAAGAAATCCCTAAATGGCTCTCCCTTACACTATTTCATAGATGTTAAAGTCATCACATTCTTGGGTCTCACGATGTGGAACGGAAATTGCCTCATAAATCTCTCAATCAACTCCGTCCATGTGCCAATAGAGCCTTTTTCCAGCCGCCTGAACCATAATGCTCCTATATCTGTCAAATAAAAAGGGAAGCACCATACTATGACTTACTCTGATGCCCCTAGTACTTCCATGTGCCTCATGTACCTTGTCAAGTGAACAGTGGGATCTGTTATCCTATAATACATCTACAGTGTTGTTAGTTTGAAGTCTGGTGGATTCCTTGCTTGCCTGAACGTAGAAGTAAAGGGGCTTCTATTGACATCCTCCAAATCTCTATTCACAATCCTCCCCTCATAGCCCATTGATCATGTTTTCTAACCTGTCGCTGTCATCAAGTGGTAGCCTTTGTCTACGATCTCCAACCTACACCCTGAGTCCGTGAGGGAATCCTGAAACCTATCCTTCTAGGCAAGAATCCATATCCCGATCAACGTCAAACTGTGTAGCGCTACCCTGCACCCTTTTTGGAATTGAGCCAACATGATTCGAGGGCGTGTCCCCTTGCTCAGGGACTATTCCTAATGGTCCCACTCTATCCTGAATCCCAGTCGCTCCATGCTCTCGATCCTGATTCCAAATTATCTCCGCTCCTGTTGCTCCAGCTTCATGATCCCTATTTTTAGAATTTCCTGCAATTATGTTCCCCTAATTTTGTACTCCAGATTGTCCAACTTATCGGAGCAGGTTCTGCATCATCTCCTCCTGCTTTTTCAGCATCCCCTCCTAAATAGCATCCATCATCATATCCATCACATTTCTGGTGATGAAAACCGAGTCTAATTATCTCCTAAGGAAGCCTCCTAACTCCCTTCATGATGGCTCTTCTCCATTTTCTGTCTCCTTACTGACTACTTAGCCATTGTTTCCCAGATCCAAGCTCCTAAGCTTTCAAATCCAAAATCCAAGCTTTAGAATCCTTGAGTTCAATTCTCAGTGAATGCACCGAAGTGTTTGCTCCAAAATTGGTCACAAACCCCAGAAGTAGTGAAAGCACTAGTGTTTGCATACAAATCCTCGATAATCAAGCACAGATCTTAGATTCAGAAAAAGTAGAGAATAAAAATGAAGAAAATAGCCAAATTAAAATGAAAGAAATGGGAAAAGACATGAGATTTATAGTGGTTCAGCAATCTTTGGCCTACGTCCACTTTGAATTGATCCTTTTATTTCTTTTATATTGAGATTACAATTACAAGCCTTTGAAATCAGTAAACAAAATGGCAGAGTTTCGCCTAGAAAAGAAGAAGAATATCCTTTTTAGTTGCCGTCAAGCTGTTATTTATAGGTGCAGATCTTAAAATATCCACCCCAAAAGCTGGAATACCTCTTTTCATGCGCATATGGGCCCACCAAATCGATCTAGAGTCATTTGGGATTGATCCAAGTATAATTCGTATCGATCCAAAAATAGTCCAATGAAGTTGAGATCGACCATGGAAATTCTTTAGTGAATAAGCAAGCTCCTGAGAAAAATTTCATAGCATTTGGTCTCGTAGAATAAGAGTTATGATCGATCCAAGTTTGTATTTTTCAATGTAGGCTGGTAGCTTCGTATCCATCAATGCTTCGTATCCATCACATTCCATTGCCTTGTGTCCATCATTTCATATCCATCCATGAATGCTCGTTGCCCTTCGTATCCATCCCTTCTTTATATCGATCCCAAGTGTCCATGCTGTACGTATCTATCCCTTGCTTTGCATTCCATTTTGACCGCTTCGTATCGATCGAGATGAACATGATCGATAAGAAGTGTGCTTCGATATCTAACAACTGCCTCCCTTCGTCCGAAGCAAAGTGCATATTCTATATACCGTGCTGATCGATACGAAAGCATCGATCCAAAGTAAATAGCCGAGCCTATGTTGATCGATACGAACCAATTTCCCATGAATATTGATCCATCCATATCTTGAGCATACGAACTCCGTTTGACCTGAAATTCGAAATGCAATCTTTCCCAGGCTTGTTCATCATTCCAAATCGATCCCACCTTAATTGAAGCTTGGTCCAATTTTGACATTATCCATCATAGCCTCATTTCCAATCGATCTCCAATCTTGATATCCTTCCTTTTTAACCAATTTATTGATATCCCAGCCTTGACGAAAAGGCGGGGTAACAATTGTGCACCAAAATGCGACAAGATCACAAATTGACAGTAAAATACACATATTATTTTACTCTGTGAAATTTAAAAACTACCATCATTTGACGAAAATATGTGAAATGATAATTTATACATTTTTCAAATTAAAATTTATGGAAAACCCAAAATATTCATTTATAAATACATCACTAAAAATCAAGTCGTTTCATTAACATTTGATTTTCTTGTTATGTACTCGAACTACTTATTATTTAAGTAAGTTTACAAATTGAGTTCACTATTATTATTTATTAATTAAACGGAGTTAAATAAGGCTATTAATCCATTTGATTAATATTTAATTAACAATTTAGATAATCACTATATTTGAATTCAAGTTATTAAAATTTTAAAATAAATTGTTTAAATATTTAAATTAAATTAAATATTTCAAAATTAAAATGATAAAATTTTGAGATGTTACATTCTCCCCTAAAAAGAACTTCGTCCCTAAAATTCCTAAAGAAAAAAATGTGTCCAAGCCCTTAAATTTAAAAATTATTAGCTCAAATAAGTTATTAAATCTTTAAAGTCCTTCAAGTTACGGAAAATTTCGGCAGCACCTCCTTTGTGTGCCTAGATCCGAAAAAACTAGGACTCGCAACAATTGGCCCAAATCAACCAAAGAAAACAAAGGGCCAAGCGGCGTCCCATATCTGGGGTATAAATCATCAAATCAATTACCAAACTCTAAATCTACTATATACCACTTTTCCATTTGATTTTATTTCTACAAGAAACTCACTATCTTGATGCAAATGGAGGTGCGCATGAAATCAAATAACAATCTCTTGCTTCCATATACCTATTTTTACTCATAATCCAAAAAAGAACTATGCTAACAAACCGCAATACAAAGCTATTTCTCTCATTAGCAATGACAACGTAAACAAATAACAAGCATATGCAACAAAAGTACAGGGAGTACTCTGTAATAAAATACTACACATCAAATCTTTTCAAATGATAAATTTAGAACTAAATTTTCGAGTTTTTATATTCAAAGTATATTTTCAAATTCCTCCGAAGAGAAATAAATCAAAACCAAAATCAATTATGACAAGGAGGGGGCTCCTCCTACCGAAGCTTCACATAACTCTAAAATCAAAATAATATGGAACATCCAATGGTATTTTGTTCCACCTAAAGCAATAACTCAAATAAACAAATATACCTGGCAAGTCCTCTAAATTGGAAAACTCCCAATCGCCTAAACTTAGTCATAACCAAAATATTTGAAAAACTACTTCGTAAAAACACTTTTCAAATATCCTGAAATAATAATACTTCATTAATAAATTTCAAACAAATAATATTAGTATTTATTTCTCAAATTCTTTCAAAATCACTTTTAAAAGCATCGAGATATAAGTCCTAATAAAAACAACTTTAAAATAATTTGTTTATAATACCACACAATCAATCCAATCAAATTCCATAAAGGAATAAACTAACACTTAACATTATTCAAAATGTTAAATGACTAACGTACAAGATTTTGAATTTTTCTTAATTTCACAACTTTGTGAATTGTCCAAGGATATAGAAAATTTCCTAAGCGTACCATTACGCTCATCACCCTTTGACTATTGCTTAGAATATTATCTATGCTTCCTTAAACAAAATTGAAAGTCACTTCTCAAACTTTCCTAAGCCACAAAATAAAGCATACAAATATACTTAAGCCTGTATATTGTATATAAATCATCTATACGTTATATCCGATCCAACTACTTGCTAGAGTACATAAACTTTACTTCTAACTAGTACTGCCCACTCACCTCCCTAGCGCAGACTCTGATCAGGTTCCTTAATTAGAAACATCTATTCTCCTTACATAGTCATATACTATGATAGAAAAACACAGTATCACGTCAACAATCTGGATCAAGTGTTTGCTGACCAGAATCAAGTGAGAAATCCTTTTTTGTACTAGTGTTAATCACCTCGAAGTTATGTACTCGAATCATAGATCAAGAACCGTGCAAATAATTGATCTACATATATACATACTTAATTCGATTGGTTTCTTAACTACACTAATCACTTTGTAAATCACTATCATTTTTATTTATAGCAATTTATTCAATACTAAAATTATTTACGAAATACTACATAAATTTTCACCTAAGTTTACAAACATTTTATAAAGACATTTCTTTATTAGATATCAAATAAAAAATATTACTCCACTTTCATTTACTTTTATAATGCACTTCTACATTCTAAAAGTATATGCAAAATGATATTTTCATTTTGTTTATTATTTATTTTTATTTCTCAATTTTCAAATGGAAGCCAAAACAAAATATGGGTCTTAAAACCGAGTCGACTAGTTCGACCTTTTTACCTTAGAGCGTTGTAAGGAAAGATGTTTATAAGTCACCCCAATAACATTAAATTATTTTATGAGACTTAAATGATTAAAAAAACTATGGTTTTAATAAAACAATGCTTATTAAAACATTTCTATCCAATTTAACTCATTTAAAACTTGAGTTGAATTATCACTTTTTCTATCCAAGAGTTTACAAATTTCACTTATCAAATTATTTATCAAAATATCTTTTTATTTCAAATCAATTTCCTACAAGAAACTTGAGAACCAAATACCCATTTTTTAAAAAACTCTTTTTGAAATCATATTACGTATATTTTTTATGAACAAAATAACTTTAGCAATTTGTTCCCTAACACTCGCTTTGGGTTCGTTTAGATTTGAACTCATTTCAATCGCATAATGATGAAGAGAATAATTTACTAAGTGCACTACAACATTCGGCTAAGCTACGTTCGATCTTCACTTGGAAGATTATTCTGATTGCCATAAAACTAATCGAGATATCTTCCTCGAACTACAAGAAAATGTATACTTATTAAAAATTCTCTTCGAAATATTTATACTTACAAATATTTCCTAGTAATATTACCATTACTTTTCTCATAATCACTTTGAAATTTATTTGAAGTAATACCGAGATCTAATATTCTCGAAAACTATATATAAATCAAATTTTATAAACTAAATTATATAAAATTGCTTTATATAAAATCATCTCATATTATAATAACTTCTGTTTTATTAAAACAGACCTTTCACCATTATTCGTCCTCTTAATGTCTTATCTTCCTATTTATATTAAAGAAAACAATTTTATTAAAAAATGAATTTTAACTGAACATTCTCTTCGAACGCCTTACAGTCAAATTATGAAACTTCATTCACAAGTTTTTTTTTCCTAATATACTTTCTATTATCAATGAATGTTTATAAACTAGTCGAGCATAAATTAGTAATCAATAAACAATAGTCAATGCTCCTAAACTATCCAAGCATAGAAAACCAAATTTATTCCTTTAAATATATAATAGATATAACCCTAGGTAAAATATTTCATTTATCAAATTTTCAAAAAAATTAAATCATGTCTGTTTGCCTTGTTCGAGAGTTCAGAAATCCCTATCGACATCGTGGCATTCCACATCTCGATCGGAATTCATAAACAACTAAGTAGACCAAATAAACTTGGTGCATTTTAATAGCAATAACAAATATGCTCTTGTATATAAAACACTCTCAACTCATTCTAGGGTGTCATTTACCTTATCTTCAATGAATTTACCCCATCAAAGTTAAGGTTCTCGCTTAACCTTTAACTCTGATACCAAATGCAACGTTCTCCCTCTTTGGAGGTGACTACAAATGGTAACCTCGTTCCTAATTTCATAGCTAGCCTCTTGACTTCTTGACCAACCCATAAAGGGACATGTAGGGATAAGAGACAAAATTTCATCACATAGGTCACAATGCGAGAGCTCCCTATCATGCTGTCACTATAACAAATGCAGGAACGACGTCATATAATATAATAAAGATAGCATAAACTATCACTCTAAGATACAATGTATATTAGAATTAAAACCAAAGCTCATCAACTGAACAATTATAAATCTTTGACCTTAAAATTAATGATAGGTATAAAATATAATATAGTGGAAAATAATATACTAATGTAGGGGAACATCCAGTCCTTCTCCAAGAGCTCCATAAAACTAATACCAACCTAGACAATACTCGGCCTCGCTAGAGCATTATAATAAAATAACACATGGGTCAGTCTGGAAAACCAACATGAGAAAACTCAAGTAATATGGTGAATATATAACAATTCTATGAGACCACATCGCTAAACGCGGAATGATCTTTTACCTCACAAGAACAACATTCAAAAATAAGGGAATGGACAAATAGTAGAAAAAAATCCACATAAAGGATGGACACAAGAAAGGACAAATCCCATACTTGAAGAATGTACAAAATCTAGATTTAAAGAATGGACAAAAGTAGTTAAACATGGAGAAGACCACAGGGCACTTCTCGACGCAATTAAGAAAGAATCAACTCCAAGGTTCAAATTAAAAAAAAGGGATGACTAACATGACTAGGAGAGTGCGCCCCCTGCACCTAAAGTATACCTCCATATAAAATATATTTGAAAGCCCATGCGAAACACGCATTGCTTACAAGAACTTCCAAGAAGGACCCGCTTCACACAAGCATCTGAATATTTCACATCACCACATTCATGCTACCAAAAATTCTTTAGATAAATATGAATATACCCTAATTGGTACGACCCAACTAGCTAGGCTTCTACTCGCACTTTGGTTTTAGTTGTCCATGGTGTTGGATGCCAATACTCAAAATGAGCAACAAATCATGTTAGATTGACAAAACACAAAGAAGGCTATCAAAATTGACAGTCGATGAATCAACTATCGAAATCAAACTAAAACTACCCTCGGGGAAAATAATAAAGCTAAACAAGCTGGGGGAGTATTGCTATCTATCTTTCAACGACAACATTCTTAAAAGAATAACAAGACATTAAATGCTCCAAACGATCAAACAAATCATCTTGAATCGAAAAAGCACTAAGAAGGATATCAAAATCAATAGTTAAGAAATCAGCTGTTAGAAACAAACGAGTGATCGTATATGGGAATTAAATTGCATACACTTGCCACCAATAAATGAATCAAACTTTTAAAACATTTGATTCTCACTCATGCTTGATTTTTCACATCATAAATACTTGTAAAACACTTTAAAAACACTCTTTAAAATTATTCTATTAAAATGCAAATTATATTTCAAGTGTATTAAAAAGAAGGGTCAAAAATGAATGTCATTGGAAATATGGTTTACTACATAACCCAAACAAGTAGCATATAGCTTGGTTTTTAAACATTCCTTTTTAAAGATTTCCATATTTCTAAACTATCACTTATAAAATTAAAACAAAATTTATTATCCCGAAAGATAATAAATAAATTTAAATACTTTATTAATCTTTAAACAATGTTAATCACCTTGAAAGATAATCGATATAATTCTTCATAAATTTTAAAACCGTATTTATTATCCCAATAAGGACAATAAATCAAATTAAAATCTTTTTATATATTTAAAATAACATTATTTATCCCTAAAGGTAATAAATCAAATTTTTAATCTTTTGATAAATTTAAAACAACATTAATTATTAGCAAATAAATTTGCTAATCCTAAAAGTGCTTGGAAATTGGGTCGCTAAAAAAGAAGCCTTATTGAGGCTTGACGAAATCCTCGAATCAATAAGAACATTTATAGTATTTCTTGATGTAATGGTCGTAGTCAAAGTCATATGGGAAATTTGAATAGTATATGCAAGATTTGATTAAGTTCGAAATCACTAAGTCGAAGTCAATTACGCTATCCCAATCACGAAGTCATAACAATTTAGATATGCAATATATAAAGTCACAGGTATGTTCATTTTACAAGTTCGAGTTGATTACAAATATGCTATGTTATTTCCTTGTTCGATATTCAAGATCCTATGTGTAAAATATTCTTGAATTACAATATGCTCTAAAATTTCCAAATCGATTTAGGGCATACAATGCAAGAAATGAGAGAAATGAAAATTTCGGTCCTCCAAATGGTATCCCTAGGGTTGTATTTATAGAGATATATGGTCGCCACTCCACCCCTGTTGTTTTCTGCAGGGTCCACTTCATCAATGCGAAGTGCTAGCTTCCTTGTTGTTAGGTCTTCGACAAGTTTATCTTCAGTATGCATGACTTCGACAGTGTTGGTTGTGTCATCCTCTTTGCTAATATGCTCTTGGCATGGTTAATCTCGGCGGGACTTGTCTTTGACTATGTTAGATTGGCCTTGGTCTTCGCATTCGAATTTCGCATGTAAGAGGCGACAATATGTCATACTTGATGCCTTCGACATTGTCATCAGTTAGTGCTGGTATAGGGTAGTATCCCCGAATTTCTATGGTATGAGAAGTGGCCTTAAGGCTTTCGTGATGGCTGGTAATGGGTTCCTTGTAATGATTTGGGGTCTTCGTCGCACTTCAACATTGGTTTCGACAACAACGATTTCATTGTCCTTCATGGATATTGATGAGGATCATCATCAATACCATTGATGTAGACTTGTGAAATGTCTTCGAAGTACTTGCGAGGTACAATATGGGCATGGCTTCGTTTCAATGGAACTTGTTATGATCACCTCGGCACCTTATAATATCTTGCGAGGTGAATTGCATTGACCTCTTCGCTTGTTTCATCATATGCAACACTATGTTCACTCTGTTGTGATTGAGGTGTGACATGCTACCCCTTCGAAAGCGTCCCACAAGAACACAGATGGCACTATATCTTCGACGATAGTCATAGCATGCGAAGTGATCAAGGATCAATTGCTAACACTGATGTTGCCACCTTAATACTACTTATTAGCGGCACCTCAAACTCCTTTGATAAGGTTTATTATAGTAACATTTTCCCCATAGTATAGAGATGCCATCTACTTTTCAAGTCAATAATGTCAGAGATGTTCATTTTCTCGCCTTTTGGTCTTCCCGAATTCATCTTGTTCGTTGGTTTAAAACCGATCCATTGGCTCCAGTAGGATGATCTTCTCTATAAATATATTGGAACTCTTTCCTCTACTTTTTCTTGCAATTCGAAATACTAAAAAAAGAGTTAAGCTTCCAAATTCCTTTGTGAACTCAAGTTCTTTAATAGTAAATGTTCTAACCAAGGTACAATTTCATTTAATTAGTTTATTTGTCCTTCGTGTTTGAAATTGAAATTAGATTTTAAATGGAATTTGATAATTAGGCTTAATCATTCAGTTTCAATCCTTGGATTTCATATCAAACTCCATTTAGTAACTCTGCTGGTCGTTAAATTCACAATGTTGTTTCATTGACCTTAAATTGATTAGTTACTCAAGTATCGATTTAGAATTTGGGTGTTTCAATTTTGAAGCAGGTTACGTACCATACCAGACCCGAATTCACTACTACCACATTGACCCAAATTATCGCTAATTCTTACAAATTGTTGGTTTGTGTTTGAATTGTTTAATCGTGCTTTAATTTTAATTAATGTCGGTATAGAATTTGTCATCATTTTGGAGTTTAATTAACCACGAAGACATTCATGACTTCGAACCTCACTGCTCCGACCTTAACCCTTATAATCACCTTTACTATTTATGAGAATACTGAGTTTCCATATTTAATGAAAGCCATATAATATTCCTCCAAAAGTTTTACGTTACAAGTGATTATGGTAAGGAATGTCAAAACAGCCGAATTCATTGATTGTATTGTTGTTAGGATGCCTAAGTCGATTAAAGGCGGTGTTAATTGGTTCAATGTTAGTTTATAGTATATATTAATACTCTTGGATTAACCAAGATTGATGGTGTCACCGTCATTCATGTTTCATCGACTATATCAAAGTGAGGTTGCCTCCAATCAAAAATCTAGAGGTTATTGACGATAAGTTTTTCAGCTCACCTTGTCAACGCTTTTATTAATACCCTTATCAATGATGTTTGCTTCATCTAAATGTGGCACTGATAAGCTTATTGACAATAGCGACTACCATGATTTTGTATTTCCATAACTATTCATAATGTTGTAAGTAAGGCTTTATATGAATTTGACACTATCGACATCATTTTACTTTAGAATTAAGGACAATTACAAGGTTCATTTGCCATCAACTTTGGTATAGACTAAGTTCTATGTTAGATTACTACTCTCGCCGTCATATTATAATAGGTTGTAAACTTTTTATCTCATATTCTCATGAACATCTCTGCTAATCCCAAGTGAAATAACACTTGTTATTACAGATTGATGATTCGGATATCAAGAAAATGGCAATCAGCTCTAATCAGATAATGGCCTCTCAATCCATCACGCCCGAGCCTCCTCCTCTTCTCCCTCATTCTTCTTCCGTTAACCCCAAGGAGGTGCAATCTCAATTCGATAGTGAGTGCTTCCAAATAGTTAGGAACCGCCATTCTAGAGAGGAATCCCTTCAACAGTCAAAATCAACCCAATATTGCACCAAGAATACACTATAGTCTTATTACAATGGTTATAGAGAGCCAAGAATCAACAATTAAAAATAGGATTCAAGCCAAGACTCTTAGAACCCATCAAAATCTGCAACTTATTTATAGAATAATTAAAATTATAATGGTGTAGTAGAAAATCAAAACAAAGGGACTTTCTTGCCTAAAGTATCTTCTTGGATCGATCTGATTAAAGAGGGAGGCCTCAAACATGAATTTGATCTGAAATATTAAGCACCTATAACCATTAACAACAACAAAATGGTCATAATGAATGAAGGGGTTAGTGGAAGAACAGAGACCAAATAAGGTTGCTCGATGGTAGCTTATGTATATGGTAGCAGACCTTTCTATCATCATTTTGAAGCTTTTGCTCGTACGATCAAATGACTGGGGTTAAAGCAATTACTGCAGGTTCCTCAAACATCATCTACAATCCTCCAAAGAGATATTTCGCCTTTTCTACTATCCACATCTGGCATACCGGATATCTATCTTTTCCTAAATTCCTTCTAATGTATCTGAAACATCTGGACATTGGCTGACCCTGTTTTTACCAAATACTTATACATTATTAACTTGCATAGAAGTCTTGGCTCAAGAAGCTGGTCTTCTTTTTCTCAACCCTGACATTCTTTGTTATATAGTTATCCCTACTAAAGTTGGTGATCAACAAGTCCTTCAATTGTATCGGATCCATCCTCATCCAAAAGGATTAATTTTCAAGACTCTCAATAAGGAAAAGCATGGGAGACTCAATTTTTGTTTGTAAAATGCTTCTCTGATCTTAGAGGGACTTTTTCTACTATTGGTAAGTGTGAGATATGCGGATTACGGATCTTAAGGCTAGGATAAACACTAGGAAGGGGGTGAATATTGTTTTAAGGGATTATTAAATCTTTTTGAGTTTCTGTTAATTTGAACACAAATGTATCCAATATTCAAACACAGATATGATCACAGATACAAACATAGATGCAGAAATAAAGTAAAAGCAGTAAAGGAAAGAACACAACGGATTTTATACTGGTTCGGAGTTACCCTACATCCAGTCCTGCACACAAGTACGGATTTCCTTTTAAAAGAAATTATACAATTACACCCTCGATTTCAAGGCAACGAGGTACACCCTCCAGATTCACAATCCTCTGGGTAGAGATATTTGATTTCTCAGGAAACAAGTTCACCCAATTGATTTCCATGGCTACAATCACACCTTTTCTCGCTTGATTGGTTTCTAAGGCTACAATCACACCTTTTCTGGTTTAATTGATTACAAAGAAGCCTATAATTCTGAATAGCACTGAGGATCTTGTTGAGAGAGTGATAGAGAATCAAACCAGAGATAATCTAGTTAGGTTCAATGTTGATTTCGATAGAGTAATGGTACGTATATGTATAAAGAAATGTGGAAGAAGAAGAGAAATGAAAACCAGAAAATTATGATTAAAAATTCATTGAAAACAGCCCCTATTTATAGAAGAACAACAGCCATGTCCATTCGTGAAGAGATATGACAAATAAACACTTCTTTTGAAATTTAAATTTTGAAATTAACTGACATTATGTCGACATGGGTATATTGAGCATGTCGAAATCCCAAAGGAATTTTTGGTGGTTTTTTTTTCTTTGAAAATAACTTTTATCTTATATTAAAAACTATTTTAAACTTTATAAATATACTTGACTATAGTTAAAATACATAAGTAAATATAGAGAATAATATATATATAATTTTATATTTAAATCTAAGTATAAATATTAATTATTATTAAAGATAGTTTTAAAACTAAGAATAATTTGATTTTGAAATTAAGGATTATTTTGAGGCTAAAAGTTATTTGAAATCAGAATAGATATTTTTGATTCTTTTAAAAGGAAGGTGTTGAAAACATTTTGAAAATAAGATATAATTTTGTAAAATCATTTTGAATAAAAATTAGCGAATACAAAATAATGTTCCACTAGATTATTCGTAGGTTCCATCGTACTTAGGGTTCCATTCCTTTAACGGGCTCGAAGTGGATTCCATTCCACGAATAAATTGGATTTTAAGATGCCAATGCTTTTCTAGGAGTTTTAACAAAAATTCCTAATTAAAATTACTTATTCTTGAAATCTTGAACTTTTGATAATCTTGATATTCTTGATACTCATGAGTCTTCATTCTTGATATCTTGAATCTCTATACTGTATAGTCTTCATTCTTGGTACCTGCATGGTTAAATCTTGCATATACATATATTTCTAAACTATAATGTTAGTATTTATATTTTATAATCCTATTATAAGGTTGTTGTCATCAAAACCATCATCTCACGGACTAACAATCTCCCCCTTTTTGATGATAACAACCTTTGTTTATAAAATATTACTTCTATCCTAATAACTCCCCCTTAATCTATGCATAACTATCCTATTTTATATTTCTCCCCCTTTGTCATCCACAAAAACTAACTCCAAACCGTATAACCTCCAAACTATATAACTCCCCCTCATTCTTGGACTAAAGCACCTACATTGACAAACTATACAAATGGAGTATATAATAGATAGATTAAGAGATAATTATACTGATAGACATGATAATTAATTAAAGATCATATAAATATTAATGCATTTTTATACATGTTTTTCACACCAAATATCAATACAAATCAATTCAAATCAAATCAATTCAAATCAAATCAAATCAAATCAAACAATTCAAATCAAACAAACCAAATCAAACAAACCAATCAAATCAAACATTACAAGGAACTTCCACCTATCCTTCTTCTCCAAATATAGGGTCTGCTTTAATGGTATCCCAATTTTCATTATTAATAGCGAGAGCGACTGGAGGATGTGCTTAGTTATCATCCTTGTGCAGGGAGGAAATCATCCACCGTATTACATCTAAATTCTTTTCTTGCTCTTTAATCATCTGCATTTGACTCAATTCTAAGTGTCGCTGGTTACGAAGAATAAACGAAAGAATATTCTTGAAGGAATTAAGAGTTTCTTCAAGACGCTCGGATAAATTATGAATTGGATTGGCCATATTCGAGTTTGTGAGAAGAATGAGAGACAAAGTGGATAAGAAATAATATTGAGTGATGAATTCTGAAAGAAATAGGTATTTATAGGTGTAGAAATTTGTTTGAAATGAATAGACATAAGGTAATTATTCAAATTTCAAATTCAAAATGAAATGTCATTTCTGACCAGTACATGTCGACATGGTCATAGGGGGGATGTCGACATGGTCCAGTGAGTTTTGATGACTTATTTTGATTTTGTGAATAATAGTGTGTGTGTGTGTGTGTATTTATATAATATACTAACATTTATTCTGGAGATAAGATAAGCTAGATAACAGAAAAGAAATTCAATTTCATTTCATGATAACACGATACAACGATTAAACACAAAGAACTACACGAACATTCAAATCAAAATAAATTAAAACTAATACAACGATATGCGAAAAGGTATAACTAGTCAAAGGATGATGACGATAAAGATAATCCAAGCTTCTTGCTGACTTTGGAAATAAACTTGTTCATCTTGGATGAAATTTTGTCCAACTTCTTACTAACGGATCGTTTAAGAATCCGTTGATTCTTAATAATGGTCTTTTGGTTTTTGAGAAGGGTTTTGTTGGATGGATTAGGAGGATAGTCGATGCTTTCCAAAGAAGTTTCACCTTCTTCTTCTTCTTCTTCAATTTCCATTTCATCATCATTTCCAATATAAAATCCACGGTTTAAATTTGCATAAATTTTTTTAACAAGATTTGGATAACAAACAAAATCATTTTGAGAAGCATCAACAAGACTAAGAATTTGATTGTTTGCAAAAAGAGAATCACTTTCATAAGAAGAGAAATCTTGAAATATAACAAACTTTTCGGGATGGATTTTTGCATAGTTAGCATAATTGATGTATGCTTTTATAACCTCCGGATCATTGAAGAGTTGCTCTTTTATCTTTCTGGAAATGCTCATGGTGGAGGGGTTGCTTGAAGAAGCCATTAGAGTAGAGAATAGAGAGCTTGAAGTTTTGAAGAGAGAGTTTGAATTTGAAAATGAGAGTGAAAAGATGTGATAAAAGATAGTGAATAAATAGATTCTCAAAGGACATGTTCTCTGGTCAAAAGATGTCTTTTCAGAGAATTGAATGAAGTGAAAAAGCAAAGGGAAATTCAACCATTTGAACTCAAATTTTGAATTTCAAATTCTATATCCATGTCGACATGTTCTTGTGAATTTCTATGATTTATTTTTCCTAAGTACGCTAATATATATACATACTTATTATTTTTAATGTCTATATATATCTGGAATATTATTAGAATTATAGTATATTCATAATATATTATTATACTAATAAAACAATAATAATAATAATAAAATAATAGTAAAAAAAATTTAAAATTCAAATAACGCACCAATTCAAAATCAATCGATCAAGCAATCAAGCATCTAATTCTAAGCATGCAATTTCAACCAATTGTATTGTAAATGTGCACCTTTTTCTGAGTCCATTTTTCTGAATTCGTCGGAGTTGTGAACTGCCGTGAAACACAAATTTGAATTATCTGTCTTCCGATCATCATCGCTTGAGGCGAGTTTGAGTCATCTAGAGTAGCAGTAAATGCACGCTTCCGTTTCTTTAATGAACCATTGTTTATAGGAGGATTTTGCCTCTCTGGATACAGACATTCCCTTTTGATATGGCCTGGTTCATCATAGTTGAAACATTTGACATTGTTTGGCACTACATTCTGATTTCTAGACTTCTTATATTCTCTTGAGATTATTGAACTTTCAGTATTTCAGAAATTTCCGAAAATTCTTGGTCATAAAGGCTATCTCTTCATCATTATCGCTGTTTGAGTCTGATCCATCAATCAATGCATTAAATTCCATTGATTTCTTTTCAGACTTTGCTTTCTCTTCTCCCGATCATTTGGACTTCAAACGACATTAGATTTCCAATTAATTATTCTGTCTTTAAGGTACCGATGTTATTTACCTCTTCGATCGCAAGTGTCTTTTGATCCCATTCTGGAGTAAGAGAATTTATAATTTTTCTGACTTTATCTTCTTCCGAAAATTCCTTTCCCAAGGATATTAGAGAATGCATAATATCCTGAAATCTACTATACATATCTGAAATAGACTCATTAGAATTCATTTTAAATAATTGAAACTGATTTGTGAGCATGGAAAGTTTGGTCTGTTTAACTTTGCTTGTTCCTTCATGAGCAACTTGCAAAGTTTTCCAGATTTCATATGCAGACTTACAAATTGACACTCTACTAAATTCATTTCTATCAAATGAACAAAATAGAATATTCATTGATTTAGAGTTATTTTTTGCAACAGTCTTTTGCTCAGTTGTCCACTGTGCAAAATCAGTTATGGGTTTAGAATATTCAGTTTGTGTGATATTCCAAGTGTCTAATCCTACAGATTGTAAATATATTTTCATCCTACATGCCCAATACGTATAGTTACTACCATTAAAAAATGGCGGTCTGACAGTAGACTGACCTTCTATAAATGAACTAGTGAAAGAGATACTAGTGTTAGTAACAGTACCAGTGTTGGTAGCCATTTTGAAAACTTTTTCAAAATTCAGGTTATGAAACTTTTGAAAACCTTGCTCTGATACCAAATGTGAGAAATGCAGATTACGGATCTTAAGGCTAGGATAAACACTAGAGGGGGTAAATAGTGTTTTAAGGGATTATTAAATCTTTTTGAGTTTTTGTTAATTTAACATAAATGTATGCAATATTCAGACACAGATATGATCAAAGAATCAAACACAGATGCAGAAATAAACTAAAATCAGTAAAGGAAAGAATACACCGGATTTTATACTGGTTCGGAGTTACCTTACTCCAGTCCCGCACACAAGTTCGGATTTCCTTTCAAAAGCAATTGTACAATTACACCCTCGATTTCAAGGCAACGAGGTAGACCCTCCAGATTCACAATCCTCTGGGTAGAGATACTTGATTTCCTGGGCAACAAGTTCGCCCAATTGATTTCCAAGGATACAATCACACATTTTATCGCTTGATTGATTTTCAAGGCTACAATCACACCTTTTCTCATTTAATTGATTGCAAAGAAGCGTATAACTCTGAATAGCACTGAGGATCTTGTTGAGATAGTGATAGAGAATCAAACCAGAGATAATCTAGTTAGATTCAATGTTGATTTCGACAGAGTAATTGTGATGACCCAGATTTTTCCAACAATTTAAAATAGAATTGTTAAGTGATTTTAAAATATTTAAAAGTTAATTTTAACTTGAATTTAAGATATCGATATTTACTTGATAATTAAATCATTGAATTATATGGTTTAAGAAATGAATTTAATAATTGAAATTGGGTAAATTGTTGAATCTGGGATTTCGAAGACTGTTTAAAATAATTTGAAGGCTTATAAAATTTATAAGGATGATTCTGAAGATAATTGAATGGTTAAAATTTAAATTAAAGGTGATTCGTTCAATTTTAATAATATATCGTTTAAAATCAATATTTAAAAATAGCCTTCCGAGACACGGTCTCGGAATTCGACGGAACCAGTTACATTGGATCCGTAATAGTTAGTTATTATCGGATTTCAATTTTCGTAGCAATCAGGGTTGTAGTTTGACCCTGGCAACTCAAAACGCTAGAATTATTTTAATCGATTTAATTTAAAACTGATCGTTTTCTTCCGTAACTCGTGCATATGATCGAATTAGCTTCTGAAACACGTTTCGTTGTGTTCGAGATGTGGGTAAAACCCTATAATCGTCTAGCGGCATTCCTTAAGAGGAGTTCGAAATTTTAAATGGCAATAGACGAGATGTTTGAATATTTTATAATACAATTAAAGTCAAAGATATTTTATTCACAATCGTTCTCAGGAAGCTTCTCCAAATCTCTATTTTTTACCGTCTTCCTCTTTAAGCTTCAGGCAGAAATCGAACTTAAAAAAAAAGGGAAGGGGGGATGCCGATAACCCTTGTTCTTTCGGTGATATTTTTATTACTTCTTCCAGTTCGAAGAACCTCTCTTTTTCTCTCTCATTTTCGCATCGAAATAACCTTGACCGCCCTCTTCTTTAATGCAAATCAAAATTTAATTAACGAACGAACGAATTTCGTTCGAATCAGTTGAAAGACAAGCAAAATTCTCGTTTGAATCTCATACGATCAGAGCATGTTCGGCGAACTTGTCAAAGCTTTAGAATTCTGAGTCGCTCGAGATCGACGAGTTTGTGAACCTAGGGCGTGTATGCTGTAGTGTCGCGTGGTGGTGTGTTCGAGGCAGATGACGAGGCTGGGAAGCTTCGATGTTGGGTTGCGGTGGTGCTCAAATCGAGAGGGGTGCTGGATTGAAAGTCGCATCTGGGGTGAAGGGTTTGATCGAATCTATCCGTGGCAATGGTTGAAGGCGGAGGATCGTGAGGGGGAGCTCGTTCTCGAGCTCTGGCATTGGGAAGAGTGCACTGCTCGTGGTGGCGACGAGGTGTATGGCCTGGAGTCGTTTTTCTAAAAGGTATAATAATCTGAACTTTAAAATTTGATTTAATCTGGACTGAAGATATATATATCTGAAGCTTTCAATTTTTTTACTTTTATTTTTATTTTTTATTTTTTAACAAAAAAAATTTTGTGCATGCAGAGAATTATTTTCAGCGAGATTTAAGATAATAAATAAAATGAAATGTATATATATACACATACCTAACTTTAGTTACTAATTTGATTTTAAAATAATGGGGGTTTATTTGTTAATTAACTTGTTAAATTTATTTTAAGGAATTTGTTTAAAATCAAACTATTATTTTAAGAATAGATCATTGGTTAATTTAAAATATCAAATGGGGATTTGATTGTTCAATCTGTTCAAATATTAATAATTGTATAATTATTTATACAAGGTCAAAAATGAGGAAACCAAGACAATTTTGAGGTGGATTGCAAATAAGAGCAAAGGTGAGTAAATCTCACTCTGTTGAATCTTTATTTATTTATTTATTTAAATTCAAATAGTTGAATTTAAATAATTGGATGGATGGTTGAATTGTTTGGACGTGTATTGATGATTTAGTGATTTTAGATTCCGTTGTTTCTCGAGTTGATTGTAGTTTGACTCGAGATAGTTGGATTTTAAATGGTTTTAAACTTAAATCGTTGATAAGAAAATGGTTCGGTTTAAAATCAATAAAGGTTTGAGGATTGGTGATTCAATAAATTGGTAGGATAATTTAAATGAGAAATTAATTAATTAAGTTCATTAATAATTTGGGTTAATTAATTAAGTTTAAATTAATTGGAATGATCATTGGGTGGTTGATAAATAATTGCTTAATGAAATTAATAAAATATTATTACTTTGTGGAATTAATCAAGAGATTAATTAAAAATGATTAAATAAGAAGTGATTCAATTATTTAAATAGGGTAAATAAAAGATAGTTAATCATCGGTTAAGATAAATTAAGAATGAGAAATATTTATGGTTTAATTAATGACTAATTATTTAATGAAATTAAATTAGATTAGAATAAATGGAAATGTAAATGAGAAATCACTAATTTATATAATCAAGGATGTAAATAGAGATTGATTAGTTAAGAAAATAAATCAATACAAGGGAATTATGAGGGGTTATTAATATAATGAAATAAGGATTAATGTAATCAAAATAGTTAATTGATTATGAAGTAACTAAGATTACTTATTGAATTTGGATAAGAACTGCTAATATCATGAAATTAAATAAAGATAATTACTTGAATATAATAGGATAATTAATCCAGGGTGATTAATTAAGATGAAAATGATAGTATGATGAATTAATTGATTGGAAATCAATTAATGTTTAATGGAGAAATCTAAGTGGATGAGATTAGTAATTCAATCAGGATTAAATTAATTCAATTAGGATAAATGGAATCGATTTGTATGATTAAGCTTTGTTTATGGATGATTGATTGGTATTGGATGTCTAGAATGAGTTGATATCTCAATTATGAAACGTTGTGATTTTCATTTAGATATCTTGGGATATAATGTTATGAGTCTCGAAGAGGCCGGAGTCGGGTATTAGAAAATACCCGAAACCACTTCGAATTTTTATAAATTGATTTGAGAAACCAATAGGCAGAAATGAAATGATTTTAAGAGGATTGGATTATTTTATCTAAGTTGTCACTTAGAAATTTATATGTGAAATAAGTGTTGTCTGTTGCAAATTGGGAATTAGTTAAATTTATATAAGTTACCCCGGGTTCTATATAAGTTGATTTCTTTGGTATTCCATGTTATTTGGGTTTACTCACGCTGGTTTCCAGCCTGACCCGGGTGTTACTTTGGTGTAATGCTCGGGTCAGACCGAGTATTACAGATTTTCAGGTAAGTACGTTCGGAAGCTCAGAAGGCGAGCTGGATGGCAGGAGCGTATAGAGTATTCTGTTGTATTTATATTATTGTTAATTTGAGACTTGGTAATTGTAAATATTCAGTGTCTATATATAATATGAAACTCTGATGTATATTAAATGTAATCGATAAATATAATATTCTTTTGTAAACTGGTATTATTTATTATATTTTATCCGCTGCGAATGTGAGATGATTGGTGTTTCTGTTCTTCTTCTTCTATCTCTTTCTTCTTTTTCATAACTATCTGGAATTTTTGGCTTCGAAAATTTCGGGTCGTTACATTTGGTATCAGAGCTGAAAGGTTAAGCGAGAACCTTGGCTCTGGTGGGGATTACTCATTAAATAGAGTTCGTAGAACTCTATAATGAGTTGAGTGTATATATATATGAGCGCGTACTTGTTATTTTCTATATAAAGGTTTTAAATGGTTTTATATAAAAGTATATTTTGATATCAAAAACAATATTTCCTTCTAATAAAAATTAAGGTGATTGGGTGTTAAATTATTGGAATTAAGTTAAGAAGGACTATAATACAACCAAATTAAAATAAAATTAATTAAAAATGAAATTCTAGAATTAGAACCCAGAAATTAAAATTGTTTGAAACTTTAAATGAACAAAGTTAAATTTGGTTTAAAAAGGTTAAACCAATCTTTGTGAATATAGCTCGAATTATATAATTCGAGATGGTTTAAATTTGACATTGGAATTGAACTCATTCAAATTAAATCCGATTTGAATTAATTGGATTTGGATGGAAGATGTATAAGTTCAAAAAGTTAATGGAAGATTTGAATTGGATTGAATTGAAATGATTGAGATTGAAGTGGGTTCAATTGAATGGATGTTAGTCCAAAGTAAATAGAATAATTTTGGAATTGTAATTTATGTGGAAGTGGTTTAAAATCAAAAAGGAATTTGAAATAAAGATTGTAAATGTAATTTATAAATTGAAATAAACTTCATAAATAAATGAGATTATAATTTGGAATAGAATTCCAAAGAATATTTGAAAAGAAAGTAAGACGCAAATTCCAGAGTAATGTTTAGATATGAATTGGGTGGATTGGGAAAATTTAAAATCCCTTTGGATTTGAAAGTGATTTCAAAAGGTTTTGGAGAAATAATAGTATTATTTCAAAATAAAAATAAAAAAAATAAATAAATAAATTTGGTGATGAATTTGAAACCTGGGAGATTTGAAATTAAAAATATTTGGAAATGTTTTTTTTTTAAAAGAAATAAAAGCATTGAACTCTTTCGGTCACTGGAAAATAACGTCGGTAATGACTGCAGCATCATCGATGTTTATTTTCGAGTTTCTAAAGGAGAAATTGCTACCAAAATGTTTTTAATTGGAATTGTTTGTGAACTGAGTTTGGATTTGAAATTTTGGAATCTTGATAAAATGTTTATGGAATAAAAAAAAAATATAAGTAGGGATAAGTTGAAATGAAGAATTAGACTCAGAAATGTGAGCTTGTTTAAAAACTTTAAATAAAAGTTAATTTGGTTTAAAAGGTTAAATCAACCTTTGAGAATTTAACTCGAATTTATAAAATTCGAGGTAGTTTAAAATTCAAGATTGAAATTGAATTAGTTCAAAATTTAATTTGGTTTGAAGTAATTGGATTGGTGATTGAAAATATATAAGTTTAAAAATTTTAAATGGGAAATTGGAATGGATTAAATTGAAGTGATTCAGATTCTGAAATTAAATTGATAATAATTCAAATTGATTGGAATAATATGAAATTATAATTAAAATTGAACAGGATTAAAATCAATTAGAATTTGATTTAAATTTGGGAAGGAATCAAGACTGATTCAACTTGAATTGGGAATTAATCAAGTCCAATGGAATTTGGAGTTATTTGGATTGGAATTGGGTCAATTTAAATGGAGATTTAAATTGAACTGTTGGGGAGATGAACAGTTGGCTCTTGACTATTTTCAATATAAATTGTTTTGATATAAACTTATTTTCTAAGCTATTAAATATATATAGCCTTTCTTTTTAAAGCTAATTTATTATATATTTGTTTTACCGTTATTTTTGGAGCTATTTAAATATTTTTCAATTGTTTCCTAAACTACTTATTATTTTTCCACTACTTTACAAATAAATTACTATCTTTCAATTGTCAGAAAATCTCTGAAACCATTCAACTATTTTTCGACTATTTTACAATTAGTTAACTAGTTTACAATTATTTTGCAACTAATAATTATTTTTCAACTACTTACCTATTTTTAAAATTTTCAAGCTATTTTTCTAAACTGGTCGGAGTTCAAACTGTTATTGATTAAAGTACCCAATTGAGATAAGGATTGAAGTAATAATCCAAATGGGGATTAATGTAAATGTGAATGAGGAATATGAAATGGTTCTTTTGAACTGAAAGAATATTTTGAGAAATATGAAATGAATAAAGATGGAAATTAGATATTTCTATGGTTTTTGAGAGTGTTTGGAGTATAAAAGGGTTTTATACAAGAAAGTAAGGAACCAAAGGTTTAAAGATTTACATATATATATATATATATATATATATATATATATATATATCTGAATATATATAAAGGATCTTATGAGGATTTTGGGAAAGGCTTTTGATTTTTGGGAAAAATCAATATTGAGTTTTGGAAAGCCTATTTTGAGAATTATCGATTTTGGGATAATCGATTTTGTGTAAAGGAGCTTTGTATGATATCATACTAGATGTATGATTTGAAAATACTATATGTGTATAGTATAAAATATTTTGATGATGGCTCTGGGGAAAAAGGCGTCCCCTTGAAATGAACTTCTCAGGAGTGCCACTGGGTGGTGCTGCCTTGAGCCCAAGGGGTTCTAAAGTTGATCCTGTGAGGAGTCCGGACAAAACTAGTTCCTGAGGATTATGAGTTGAGTTTACCATAGCGAAAGTCGTGTGTGCCGCGGAGAGCCAACAGTTACATGGACTTTTGTTGTGACTGCAACGTAACCCAGGATGTAACTGCGACCTATGGTAACATTGTGAAAGTCGTGTGTGCCGCTGAGAGCCAACAGTCTGCGTTTGAGTTTATCTCGGTAGACTGCGACCTATGTAGGAGTGAAGAAGTTTCATTTTGATAGCGAGATCAGAGGCCGCGGAGAGCCAACAGTTACATGGACTTTTGTTGTGACTGCAACGTAACCCTGGATGTAACTGTGATCTGTTGTGTGGGTTCCATGGCGTAATCGAGAGTGCCGCGGAGAGCCTGCAGTTACATGGACTTTTGTTGCGACTGCAACGTAACCCTGCTATGTAACTGTGACCATGGAATGGGGGTGATGATTTCCAGAGCATCCTCACTAAAAAAAAAAAAAATCCTCTATTTTCAAAATTGTTTTCTATATTTTCAATAAAATTGTTTTCCAAGTATTTTCACTGGGTGTTGAAAACGGGTTTACCAAGTACTTATAGATTTTCGGTCCTACGCCTGATCAACGTATGACTGAATTTCTGTGAGAACAAGGATGGACTGGTTGAGACATCGAGTTATAAGAGTATTTTTATTAAAAGCTATTTTAAATAGTATTATCTGAATTTAAAAGCATTTCTAGAATTTTAAAATGAAAAGGGAATCCAAACTGCAATTATAAAATAAAATTAAAACTCGAAAATTTTAAAGAAGTGATTTTTAATATATAAAGTTGAATATTGATTTGAAAATTTAAAAGTAAGCTGATTGGTTAAATAATCGTTTGATTTAATATGTTAATAAAATTTAATTTTGATAAATAAATGGATTGTAAATGAATAATGAAGTTTGGAAATGAATTAGAATTGTAAATAGAATTCGACTTAGATTTGATAATGAATTAAATAAGAGGAGATGTTGTAAAATAAAAATGAAATAGAGTTGGATTGGAAAATGTGATGGTTTGAATTGCAAATAAAATCCAAGTGTGATTTGAATAATATTTAATGAAATTTGCAAGTAAATTTTTGATAAAATGAAAGTGTTGTTGAATGAAATAAAAGCGAATTATAATAGAAATGGTTTGGGTTGCACACAAAACCCAAGTGAATAGAAATAAATTGAGATGGTCTTGTATTAACAAAATATATTCGAAATAAACAAGTAAATTAAAAATGTTAATCGGATCACTGGAATTATATAATAAATGGATGAAGCCTGATGAAAAAAAAATTTTTTTTGAATCAAACTTTAATTGGAATTGGATTATCAGGCTGGACTTAAGTTCGGAGGCATATGTGCCTGGATATTGTTTTGATAAATTGAGAAGGTGGATTAAATTTACAATGAAAGAGATGGGCTAACTGAATTAAATGGAATTTGATTTAATGAGAATCAAATTTAATGAAAGTGAACTTAAGTTGATGTTGAAATAAATTAAAGTAATTAACTTAAGTTTAAAGTATGGAAGCTTGGCTTCGAATAAGGATAAAAGTCTATTAAATTAAAGCTTGGATAAAATTAATTTGGAAATGGTTATAAATTTAGAAATATTGAGTATGCTAAGCTTAATAAATAGTTTGAATGAAGTCAATAAGGTGGTGAAATGAAATGCGTATATATGGTTGGTGAATAAATTAAAATGGAAGTGAATTAAATAAAACTGTGTTGGAATCAATTTTAATTGGTTATAAAACTTAAACAATTAATTATTCACATGGATATTATCAAATTAAATGCTATGAATTAGTGGAAGCGATATAATTGATTTTTGAATCAATTGAAGTGAATATGAGATTGTTTCGCTTAAAATGAGTTAAATGCAAGTAATTGAGTGTAAACCATTAAAATTGAATGAAAAGGCATATAAATTTGGTTAGAAACAATTAGATGTGTTTTAAAACATATAAATTGCTTGTTGGAAATGTTTGGTGCTTGTTATTTATGTAATGCATGTGTTTGGTTTTTGAAAGTAAGTGTTAGGTTAATAAAATTTCTATATATGGCACTTACATATTTAAATTGAGTAAGTACAGGTACAGGGAAGCCGTTTGGCTAGATTTGGGTATGCTAATTGCTAGAATAAATAAGCTGCTTGCTTAAAATGCTAAATAAGGTACGCCTACGCAATAAAAATAGGAAATATGAACTGTTTTTGCTTTTTCCGACCGTGTGGGTCGATGTATATATATTTATATCTCTTGTCAAATTGCAAAAGCTCCTCCGTACAAAAGGAGACTCTGCCAAAATTTTCTGAAAATTTTGGGAGTTAGAAAATTTTTGGAAATTTTGGTTAACGACAAAAACAATTTTAAATTGGAAGTTAAAGAAAACTAGTAAATGAAACTAATATGAATCAGTTTAAAAGAAAGATATAACTCAATATTAGAAATCGAAAATAAATTGAATTCAAATGAAACGGCGAAAAATAATTTGAATAGAAGTGGGTATGAAACTTATGTAAAGAGATGTATAAAATGATTTATAAGGTTGCGATTGTATATTGTTGCTAAGTGAGATATGCAGGTATTAAAGAAAAAAGAGATTGGATTTGGTTCCAAAAGATAAATTTGAAATGCCCGACAAAAAGGTACGTATTGTGATTCTGTATGATATTGGATTGGGTTTTTAATGCAGCCACTTGGCTTTTGTTTTCTTTTTGGAATTTGGGAGCCCGTAGAGGCCTTTTGTAGTAGTACCGAGCTAGCCGCGCAAAGGAGACGCTGGCAAAAATTTTCGGGAATTTAGGGAGTTAGAAAAATTTTGAGATAATTTTGATAGTTCAAAAATTAGGTTTTAAATTGACATTTAAATGATCGAGAAAAGGGGTATCGTTTGATATTGAGGAAGAGTTTGGGAGGTAGTAAGAATAATAAAGGGGATTTTTATGAAAGATAATTGGTAAGTTGTAGAACTGTTTGGTTTTGGGAAAAAGTAGACAGGTATGGGACATTCTTCCTAACTAGTAATTTCGGGGACGAAATTCTTTTAAGGGGGGAGGAATGTGATGACCCAGATTTTTCCAACAATTTAAAATAGAATTGTTAAGTGATTTTAAAATATTTAAAAGTTAATTTTAACTTGAATTTAAGATATCGATATTTACTTGATAATTAAATCATTGAATTATATGGTTTAAGAAATGAATTTAATAATTGAAATTGGGTAAATTGTTGAATCTGGGATTTCGAAGACTGTTTAAAATAATTTGAAGGCTTATAAAATTTATAAGGATGATTCTGAAGATAATTGAATGGTTAAAATTTAAATTAAAGGTGATTCGTTCAATTTTAATAATATATCGTTTAAAATCAATATTTAAAAATAGCCTTCCGAGACACGGTCTCGGAATTCGACGGAACCAGTTACATTGGATCCGTAATAGTTAGTTATTATCGGATTTCAGTTTTCGTAGCAATCAGGGTTGTAGTTTGACCCTAGCAACTCAAAACGCTAGAATTATTTTAATCGATTTAATTTAAAACTGATCGTTTTCTTCCGTAACTCGTGCATATGATCGAATTAGCTTCTGAAACACGTTTCGTTGTGTTCGAGATGTGGGTAAAACCCTATAATCGTCTAGCGGCATTCCTTAAGAGGAGCTCGAAATTTTAAATGGCAATAGACGAGATGTTTGAATATTTTATAATACAATTAAAGTCAAAGATATTTTATTCACAATCGTTCTCAGGAAGCTTCTCCAAATCTCTATTTTTTACCGTCTTCCTCTTAAAGCTTCAGGCAGAAATCGAACTTAAAAAAAAAAGGGAAGGGGGGATGCCGATAACCCTTGTTCTTTCGGTGATATTTTTATTACTTCTTCCAGTTCGAAGAACCTCTCTTTTTCTCTCTCATTTTCGCATCGAAATAACCTTGACCGCCCTCTTCTTTAATGCAAATCAAAATTTAATTAACGAACGAACGAATTTCGTTCGAATCAGTTGAAAGACAAGCAAAATTCTCGTTTGAATCTCATACGATCAGAGCATGTTCGACGAACTTGTCAAAGCTTTAGAATTCTGAGTCGCTCGAGATCGACGAGTTTGTGAACCTAGGGCGTGTATGCTGTAGTGTCGCGTGGTGGTGTGTTCGAGGCAGATGACGAGGCTGGGAAGCTTCGATGTTGGGTTGCGGTGGTGCTCAAATCGAGAGGGGTGCTGGATTGAAAGTCGCATCTGGGGTGAAGGGTTTGATCGAATCTATCCGTGGCAATGGTTGAAGGCGGAGGATCATGAGGGGGAGCTCGTTCTCGAGCTCTGGCATTGGGAAGAGTGCACTGCTCGTGGTGGCGACGAGGTGTATGGCCTGGAGTCGTTTTTCTAAAAGGTATAATAATCTGAACTTTAAAATTTGATTTAATCTGGACTGAAGATATATATATCTGAAGCTTTCAATTTTTTTTACTTTTATTTTTATTTTTTATTTTTTAACAAAAAAATTTTTGTGCATGCAGAGAATTATTTTCAGCGAGATTTAAGATAATAAATAAAATGAAATGTATATATATACACATACCTAACTTTAGTTACTAATTTGATTTTAAAATAATGGGGGTTTATTTGTTAATTAACTTGTTAAATTTATTTTAAGGAATTTGTTTAAAATCAAACTATTATTTTAAGAATAGATCATTGGTTAATTTAAAATATCAAATGGGGATTTGATTGTTCAATCTGTTCAAATATTAATAATTGTATAATTATTTATACAAGGTCAAAAATGAGGAAACCAAGACAATTTTGAGGTGGATTGCAAATAAGAGCAAAGGTGAGTAAATCTCACTCTGTTGAATCTTTATTTATTTATTTATTTAAATTCAAATAGTTGAATTTAAATAATTGGATGGATGGTTGAATTGTTTGGACGTGTATTGATGATTTAGTGATTTTAGATTCCGTTGTTTCTCGAGTTGATTGTAGTTTGACTCGAGATAGTTGGATTTTAAATGGTTTTAAACTTAAATCGTTGATAAGAAAATGGTTCGGTTTAAAATCAATAAAGGTTTGAGGATTGGTGATTCAATAAATTGGTAGGATAATTTAAATGAGAAATTAATTAATTAAGTTCATTAATAATTTGGGTTAATTAATTAAGTTTAAATTAATTGGAATGATCATTGGGTGGTTGATAAATAATTGCTTAATGAAATTAATAAAATATTATTACTTTGTGGAATTAATCAAGAGATTAATTAAAAATGATTAAATAAGAAGTGATTCAATTATTTAAATAGGGTAAATAAAAGATAGTTAATCATCGGTTAAGATAAATTAAGAATGAGAAATATTTATGGTTTAATTAATGACTAATTATTTAATGAAATTAAATTAGATTAGAATAAATGGAAATGTAAATGAGAAATCACTAATTTATATAATCAAGGATGTAAATAGAGATTGATTAGTTAAGAAAATAAATCAATACAAGGGAATTATGAGGGGTTATTAATATAATGAAATAAGGATTAATGTAATCAAAATAGTTAATTGATTATGAAGTAACTAAGATTACTTATTGAATTTGGATAAGAACTGCTAATATCATGAAATTAAATAAAGATAATTACTTGAATATAATAGGATAATTAATCCAGGGTGATTAATTAAGATGAAAATGATAGTATGATGAATTAATTGATTGGAAATCAATTAATGTTTAATGGAGAAATCTAAGTGGATGAGACTAGTAATTCAATCAGGATTAAATTAATTCAATTAGGATAAATGGAATCGATTTGTATGATTAAGCTTTGTTTATGGATGATTGATTGGTATTGGATGTCTAGAATGAGTTGATATCTCAATTATGAAACGTTGTGATTTTCATTTAGATATCTTGGGATATAATGTTATGAGTCTCGAAGAGGCCGGAGTCGGGTATTAGAAAATACCCGAAACCACTTCGAATTTTTATAAATTGATTTGAGAAACCAATAGGCAGAAATGAAATGATTTTAAGAGGATTGGATTATTTTATCTAAGTTGTCACTTAGAAATTTATATGTGAAATAAGTGTTGTCTGTTGCAAATTGGGAATTAGTTAAATTTATATAAGTTACCCCGGGTTCTATATAAGTTGATTTCTTTGGTATTCCATGTTATTTGGGTTTACTCACGCTGGTTTCCAGCCTGACCCGGGTGTTACTTTGGTGTAATGCTCGGGTCAGACCGAGTATTACAGATTTTCAGGTAAGTACGTTCGGAAGCTCAGAAGGCGAGCTGGATGGCAGGAGCGTATAGAGTATTCTGTTGTATTTATATTATTGTTAATTTGAGACTTGGTAATTGTAAATATTCAGTGTCTATATATAATATGAAACTCTGATGTATATTAAATGTAATCGATAAATATAATATTCTTTTGTAAACTGGTATTATTTATTATATTTTATCCGCTGCGAATGTGAGATGATTGGTGTTTCTGTTCTTCTTCTTCTATCTCTTTCTTCTTTTTCATAACTATCTGGAATTTTTGGCTTCGAAAATTTCGGGTCGTTACAGTAATGGTAGGAATATGTATAAAGAAATGTGGAAGAAGAAGAGAAATGAATACCAGAAAATTATGATTAAAAATTCATTGAAAACAACCCCTATTTATAGAAGAACAACAGCTATGTCCATTCGTAAAGAGATATGACGAATATACACTTCTTTTGAAATTTAAATTTTGAAAATAACTGACACTATGTCGACATGGATATATTGAGCATGTCGACATCCCAAAGGAATTTTTGGTGGTTTGTTTTTCTTTGAAAATAACTTTTATCTTATATTAAAAACTATTTTAAACTTTATAAATATACTTGACTATAGTTAAAATACGTAAGTAAATATAGAGAATAATATATATATATAATTTTATATTTAAATCTAAGTATAAATATTAATTATTATTAAAGATAGTTTTAAAACTAAGAATAATTTAATTTTGAAATTAAAGATTATTTTGAGGCTAAAAGTATTTGAAATCGGGATAGATGTTTTTGATTCTTTTAAAAGGAAGGTTTTGAAAACACGATATAATTTTGTAAATTCATTTTGAATAAAAATTAGCAGATACAAAACAATGTTCCACTAGTTTTTTCGTAGGTTCCATCCTACTTAGGGTTCCAACCCATTAATGGGCTTGAAGTGGATTCCATTCCACGAATAAATTGGATTTTATGATGCCAGTGCTTTTCTAAGAGTTTTAACAAAAATTCCTAATTAAAATTACTTATTCTTCAAATCTTGAACTCTTGATAATCTTGATATTCTTGATACTCATGAGTCTTCACTCTTGATATCTTAAATCTTTATACTGTATAGTCTTCATTCTTGGTACCTGCATGGTTAAATCCTGCATATACATATTTTCTAAACTATAATGTTAGTATTTATATTTTATAATTCTATTCTAAGGTTGTTGTCATCAAAACCATCACCTTATGGATTAACAGTAAGCTTCTCTTTCTTGCTTATCCGTATTGGTTTGTTATTCCATATTAATGGGTATCACTCTTCTAGACCCTGCTCCTAAAAAGCTAAACTCGAAAGATGATGAACTTGTGTTGTCACTGACCAAAGTAGTAGAAACAATAGGGAATAGGCTCAGACTGATAATCCACATGAAGCTTCATCATTACTCTATCAGTTTAGATGGTCACAAAATCCTGGGAGAACCTCCGATGGTAAAAACGTAACTCTAAAGGCAAGGACTTGTTAGTAATAGGCAAGTTCGAACATTTTTCATCTAATTCCCCTGCATAGCACGGGGTACCTGGTAAGATATCATTGTAATCACTCAAAATTCATTATAACATCATCTCGTAAATTTATCCTTTTGACTCAGCTTCATCTGCTTGGGTTGTTGCCCTCGTCGGGTAGGAAGTTACTATGGATACTTCCAAAGACAAATTGGAGAAAGATGTCACTTCTGCTGCTGTTTAGGCTCACAAATCTTGACCTCTTAAAACGCTATTTCAAGTTTGTTTTCTCTTGTCAAAAGAAAGATGGCCGATAGTTCTGTTGCTGCGTCTGCTCCTAGGAATAAGTCTAAGATCGAGAACACGCATGTCCCAACCACTAAAGGAGAAGATGGGTTTATTGGTGATGACACAAACCTTGAAATTCCAAATCTTGATGTAGCCAAAGACAAAATGAATCTTAGTGTTTCCACAGTCGGGACCCTGTAGGTAATTGAAGCACAGGGTTCTCAAAACTTGCTCCACCATATTACTATCCTAAGCTCCATAGAAAATTTGTTTCGTATTTGCGAAGAGCTTGGGTTTTTTTTTACTTTGAAGAGCTCTCTTCCTTCTAAGCCTCAATCGTCAGCTTTTATCAACAAAATTAACGACCTTCCGTGTTCGGTAATTCAATATCCTTTCTTTGCTGCTTTCTAGCCATTGCAACCTTCTTCCTACACCCGAGATCATCGATTCACTCTTCTTAGACAACACTTACTAGTATGTGACCGTTATGTCTGGCTTCTTTAAACTCTTAATATCACATGTATTCGAGTTTCATTATCCATTCCAGATTGCCAAGCATCTTATTTTACTTTAATATGAGGCTTCAGAGTCATTAAGTGAAATTTCTAAGCTAAAGTTGGAAAACTCTAATCATGTTATTAAATTTACTACTGAAAGAGATGAAATTGTGCAAGAGAAAGGCAAGCTAGCTTTCTCAAGCTTGCTTCAAACTTCAAATCATAGGGTGATGGCTTTAGAACTTGCTCTTAAGGAAGTTGGAATGAAAAAAGCTAGGCTTGTGGAAGAGAACACATCTCTTAATAAAAAGCTAAAATGGAAGGAGGATCTTATAAACAAATCAACAGTGGTGATTAGAGACGCAAAACAAAGTGCGTCCCATTTTCTTGGCATGTCACTTGGCATTATCCTTGAAAGATCCCACGAGAAGGCACTCTTCACCGCTTATGCTAATAATGGTTACAAGTCCTTGGACTTAGGCTTTCCCTCTCTTCCTTCAGAATGTTATTACAAGTTTATGAGTAGATTAAAAGAGATGTCACTGGGATCTTATATCCCTGAGAAAGAGGTGGAAGTTGATGATGCCAAGTTATTGACTTTTTACGATCCTCCAATTGATAAAGGGACTGATTCAAATGAGGAGGAAAAAGATGATGATAGGGATAAGGATAGGGGTAATGATTATAATGATAGTCCTAATGACAATGATGGTGATGATAATGACAAAATTAATGGAGGTAATGAAAATGGCATTCCAGGACCGTCAGCTAGCAAGGATGGATCAGGAGATGCTAATCTAGATCCATCATTCAAAGGTGCGGGGGATACCAAAATTCCTGATCCTTCTAGGGAAAGTTCTTTAGAGGGAGACAACGCTCGCTCAGGCTTAAAGCCCAAAAACAAAGAGAATATCTCGTCGTCCACTGTCCTTCTTTCTTAGGTATGGATCTCACTACATAAATATTTTCAACTATCAAATAATCTAGTTAACTTATTAACTACTTTATTTAAAGTGAAAATCAAAATAAAATTACGACGGTATGCACGAGAAGAAGCAAACAGACATAGATAGGCTTAATAGAGAGTCAGACAAATAAATGAAGGATTGTAATAAGTTATCTGAGAAGTACAAGAAGCTGGCCAAGAGCACATTGATATTATGGTACTTAAAGGAGAAAGAAGTCTCTCCTTGAAAGAAGAATGCTCGCCATCACCGGGATATAATCTTGAAAGAGAATGCTGACTGATGACCCCTTTTTGGATATTAATCAATGATAGGGACACTTTGGTAGAATTTCTGTATAAGGTTTATTGTAGGGTTTAATTGTTGACTTCTCATGCTTAGGTGATAATAGTGGAGGTTTACTAAGACGCCTTCACCGTAGATACTTAGATAAGAATAAGACCGATCATCATCCCGGGGAATGTTGGAACCTTCCCGAGTCGCCCCTTTCCTCTTTCCTTAACTATCTTTCCACTGAGAGACTAAAATATAATAGGAATAGATTCATTTCTGAAATCTTAAAAAATCTATCTTGTATGAACTTGGATAATTGTACAATAATGATATGTTACTTGGTTTATGTATTTCGTTGTTTTAATTTTCTATGTTGCGCAAATAATAGAATTCCCGTACAGTCCGGTCCCCAAGGACCTCTTAAGAAAAAAAAATATGTCGACGAAGGATTTTAAAGAGAAATCTTCAATTCTCAAATCATCACAATTGGTAAGATACTTTTACTTAGAGAATTACAAGAAATTTGCAAGAAATTTCTTTGTTTCCGCTTTGACTTCTGGGAGATGAGAAGGAGAAATTATTTAGCGAAATATGATCTTTCCATACAATATTAATATGTGGTCGTGATAGCCCTCCAGCCGGGGAATAGGATTGTCACTGTTTCCCTCCAATTTATACTCTGGATAGGTTCAAGGCTTCTTTTTATTTTACACTTTGTCTGCTAGGTCAGTCAAAAAGGCAAAGGCCGCGATTTCAAATCTTTGAACATTAATTAAACAATATTGAAATGAAACTACAATGTGACCTTGACTCTTGTTATTATTTGTAACGTTTTTTGTTATTAATGGGAAAGTTTATCCTTCATGTATTGATTTTTTGTTTTCTTTATTTTTAATAGGATGTCCAGTTAGCATGTAAATCTAATTCCTTAGACACCTCCTAAATTATTGAAGTTGAAGATCGGCTGTTTGCATATATGGAGGAGAAATGATCATCTCGAGAAAACTCAGCTTTACGATTTCCAAATAACCCCAAGACATGAGAGTGGCATAGCAACTATTTCCTATTAAAATCAGCTTTTAGTCCTCTCGCTTGGAGCTAGAACTTAAGGAAACAAAGAATGAGCTTCAGTTGCTGAAAAAGAGAAAGGACACAGCTCATGGATCTAACTTCTCATCGAAGCTGATTGAGATAGCTAAGCTTCATCATAAAATAAGTGATCTCGAATTAGAGCTAACAAAAGCCATGTATCTTGCTAATCTTTAAAGCTTATTGTATGTGGGGGTGATTCTATCCTCCCTACTCCTACTCTAAGATGAAGAACAACATCTATATCCTCGACTAATCATGATTTTTCGACTTTACTAAACCCTCCTACATGTTTGAATAATGCAGCGATCTCTAAGTGGTGTATTTAATTCAAATTTGAGATGATGTAGTATTTCAACAAGAATTAGGAGGAAATGATATCCTAATGCATCAATGAATATAAAATTAAGGTTGAAAAAGTCGAATATGAGAATTATGATAATCAAGAAATCGAAAAGCTGATGAGTATGATTCAGACTTTGCGAGGAGCTAATTAGACTCTTCGTCATGCCTTGAAAGAGCAGATCAACTCGATTGATGATGCAGACACCATTCGTAAAAGGGAAAAGAAACTCAAGGAACTCGTGGATGTATCCACTAGTCACATTACTGATCCCTTAATTGCTAAAGGCTTGGATAAATCGGCATAGAATCTTGGGTTGTAACAGGAGTTGGCCTTGATTAAATTTTCTTTCTTTTATCTTTTTTTTGTGCCAGCAACTTGTGTAGATAGCGTATCAATTGTAAACAATTTGTAATCAAACGAATATTAACTCAGATATGTAAACAAGAATTGAATTTTTATTCTTATTTGAAACTGCATGATGCTTAGTATTTCACTTTTCCATACTTTGAGTTTTTGAACTCACTTTCTACTTATTCGTAAAATTGAGATTGCTACTAATTGATCTTTTTATAATGCGGATGTTTAATAATGGAGATTCCTGTTTAAATTATATTAGATCTAGTAATAATATAAAGTATTAGAAAATCCTTATTTGGAAGGTCAAAAAACCACGTCTAGAATAATAGATATCCAGACAATAGAAGACTGGAAATCTATATCTGGTAAAAGTTAAAAATTAGAAACTTGCAATGTAATACATGAAGATCATTTCTTCTTGGGGATTGGATAAATTTGAAGCGCTACTTGAATTAGATTTTGTTAGATCTTCCTCTAGAATAATGATCGTTGAGAGTACCAATTGGATCAAACTTTGTTAGACTTGAAAGCATTACTTGGCTGTGATTTCGATTGATCCGGCAATGCTTCTTAGGCTGAAATTTTGATAGGTTCTACTTTGCTCTAATTTTGATTGGTTTAGAAGCGCTTCTTTGTCTCAAATTTTGATAGGTTTGAGAGCGCTACTTGGCTCTGATTTCGATTGATTTGGGGGCACTACTTCGATTCAGATCCCTTATCAACGTCTTAGGTGATGGCTTAGGTCTGATGTCTGGTACGTTTGGTTAGCTATCTTAAGCGGGACTAAAGACCTACCCAACATCCGTTTAGGAGGCGATTCAGTGAAGCCTTTGATGACAAGCACTTAAGGCAGGTTCGGTGCTTTAGTAAATCCTTTGATGATGACAGTAAAGGCTTACTCTGTCCTCCCTCTAGGAGGCGCTCCAACTAGACCGCGTAGGCATGGGTTGAAGGCTTGCTTAAACTTTGGATATGCCCTTTCGGACGGGACCAAAGTATTACTCTGGCCTCCCTCTAGGAGGCACCTTAACCGGGCCTTCGGTGATGAGGTTAAGGGCTTATGCTTCGACTAGGATACATAGGTGGGACCGATGACATAGTCGTGCTTTGGCCAGGCCCTTCCGGGCGGGACAAAAGCCTTACTCCATCCTCCCTATAGGAGGAGCTTTGTCTAAGCACCTATAAGCTGGAGACAAAGGCTTTAGCCCTTTACTACTATCTTAGGTAGTGATTTAAGCTTTCCATTATACTAGGAGAATTTTACTTCTCACCCATGTAGAATTACTTATTTGAAGAACATTTTTTATTATCGAATTTGTCTAATATCTTTTTACAAAGTCATTGAGCTTGCCTTGGCCTAGAAAAATGATGATCATTCCTTCTAGGCTTTTGCACTAATTGGTTTCATGCCCATTTGTACGGTGATAGTGGCAATACAAGATTCCAATATTTCTCTCGAACTTGGGCCTTCTCTTTTGCGAAGGACAATAATCAAACTTATCCTTAGTCAAGAAGTAAATGTTTTCAAGAGAAGTGGTGAAAGTGGAAACCTTTGGAAGTCGAGATTTGAATGCTAGCCTTCTTAACTGTTGTTTTGTTCTTTTGCTGCTTGGTATCTCATCCTCCATAGCCAACTTTCTTTTCAATGTCCTTTGAACTTCATTAGAGGCGAACGAATGATTCATGACTCTATTCCATTTCTAAGAAAAAATATCAAAATCATTTTTTATCTCTTTCTCGAATATAGTCCCCTTGGATTGAGATTGGATAGCTCTCTTTTTCATTAGGAAAAATTATCCTTCCTTGGGGCATCTCTTCTGAAGGCAAAGATTGAAGCAGGACCCATATGAAAGGGTTTTATGCTCCAATTATCTAGATCATAAGCGGTCGAATGCTTCTTTTCATTTATAATTTGCAAGTCCTTCAACCTCAATAATTATTGTTTGTGAAATCGTGGATCAGTAGTGATTTGATAAGTGAGCCTAATTATTCAATGCTCAGAAAACCCTTGCTCAGACTTCTTAACACGATTATGCAACATGGTGTTAGGGATTATTTTTAGTTATCTTTGGATTGGTACATGCCTAAATAGGATTATACTTTTTGCCCTAATATGAAATCTTGGAAAGATTAATGCAGGTTGAATTGATTCCAATTAGGGTTTTAACGAAGTCGAAGGTTCATGTCCTCCTTCTAGTTCCAAGATGTTAGCAAATAAATTTGCTAACCCTGAAAATGCTTGTAAATTGGGTTGCTAAAAAAGAAGCTTTATTGAGGCTTGACGAAGTCCTCAAGCCAACAAGAACCTTCATAGTATTTCCTAATGTAATGGTCATAGTCAAAGTCATATGGGCAGTTCGAAGTTGTAATGGCCTGTTTTTCCGTACCCTTTGAATTGACAATAAACCACACATGCCAAACTTAAATTGCACGAATAAGCGGATCATTAAGGGTAGAAAGAAAATAAAGACAGAACATAATCTCACACGAATGGAATAACATATTTTATTTCAATAATAATCTTTACAGTGGAAAATTTTAAATACAATATCAGAGTCTAACCTAAATTCAGCCTAGACAGTTATAAACATCTGTCCTTACAATTGCTGACAAACATCAAACAAAATACACTAAGTACAGCGGATAATAGAATACGTCCATACGATGATGAATATCTCCAGCTCTACTTTGGAAACTCCAACCGTCTTCGACTAAACCTGAAACTACTCGGATCTACCCCGAGTATTGAAAATACCCAGATCAGGCTTGATAAACCAACGTGAGAAAACTCAATAATAAATGACAGTGTCATATATCAGCCTTTGAATAAAATCCTTTTGAAAAGAAAGAGTATCTCAAAAGACCACGCCCACACATAAACACGGACGGGTTTTTACCTTATGATAACTAAAACACTTTTATATATCAAAACATTTGATATTATTTCTAATGACATTCTTTTAAAAACACTTTTCAAATAAACTTATTCAAATAAGATATCAATATTTGGACTAAGTCTAAGGCAATATATCCAGACTAGGTAAACAGAATATACCAACGGAATATATGATACCAAAAAGGGGTAACTAAACTGTTTGCAAGTCATTACAGCTAATTTGGGAATACAGTCAAAGCCGTAAATCTCGTAGGGATTGGATTTCCAACATGATAGGAAACTAGTGACCTTTTCTCCGATCCACGCATAACAAACATAGTTCCCACGGTGCCTTAATTGCTTTTCTCAAACTAGTCACTTAGAAACTATACTTGCTACACTACAAATGATAACCGGTTGTTCCCTGCTTTTCTCAAGCTAACCACTTTATCCACATGGGGCAATAAATGCCATGAGGCCCAGACGTATCTGGTACCTAGGGCTCAGAACATCTGATAACCCAAATCACTACTATCTGAAATGCGAGCATACATCTGACCACATAGAATCCCATCATAACCGGGGTGTGAGGCTCGCGAAGCTACGATCAATTTCTTCAAAGCCACGTTTTTCATAAAAAACCACGCTTTGATCAACAGGTTCCACTTTGAACGCCACACTGCCATTCCTTTGATCACTATTTGACTCCTACAAAAATACAACCCTTGAGCTTATATGAGGGTGTTAAGCTAAGAGAAGTTGACTTCTCCGCCACCACTGATGTACATTTGTAAAAGACAAACGTTGTGTCTCAGAAATGCAATGTCAGACATTCGTCCATACAAATTTGTTCTAGGACTGAACGAAACCGAAGGCACTTTCCTTGGCCATTACTAGGCCAGAAGCCCTTGCAATCCGAAAAATCTCCATCACGAGGAGACCACTCCTATAAATAACTCTATAATGGGAGCTACCCAGAGCATGTTCAAAAAGCAGTCCTCATGCTATGAAAATTCACGGTCTTCAATAATCATCATCTTCAACATGTCTTCACTTTTGAACGTATACATTGGTTCGAAGTGGTTTTCGGATAGGAATTAACCAAATCCGACTCTAGTTCCTTCGAAGCCAATCATCGATTTAAAAGATGTTAAGTTCATATTTGGACATCAATCATCAATCAATTACTTCATCTTTTATTCAAATATCTTTCTTAGATATAATCTTTTCAATTTATTCCATTTCATTTTCAAATATATATATATATATATATATTTATATATATATATATATGGATCATTAAGCCTCATGTATTAAATCATTTGATCTATTAAACCTTTCTTAAATCATGAAATAATTCCAAATCATTTTCTCTTTTACTTAGGAAAACCTTTCCAAATCATTCATTGAATCTTAATCAAAGATATCTTATATTCAAGTATAACTTTTAAGTTAGGGAAAATATTCTCAAATCATTCATTAAATCAAAATCAAAGATTTTCTTTTATTCAAGTTATAACATTTAACTTAGGAAAAATATTCTCAAATCATTCATTAAATCAAAATCAAAGATTTTCTTTTATTCAAGTTATAACTTTTAACTTAGGGAGAATATTCTCAAATCATTCATTAAATCCAAATCAAAGATTTTCTTTTTAAACTTCAAATCATATTCTTACAAATCGAAGACTTTCATAACATAGTACTACTGCCACTTTAAATATGGCAAGTTTCACTTCCAGTGACTAATGGCAAGTAATCCTACATCATGAATATCTTTGTCATTTAACTTGGAAAAACTTAAATATTATCTTTTAGAGCATCCGGGCTTTCCTTTCGATATGTTCCACCCCTCGCCTAAGAAGAGAAAACAAAGGCCAGGTAAGTTCAGGGGACTGGTTGCTCCTTCCCTAACCTTAGTTTAACACCTTGTTTACCTTCCCAGATCTCATAGGTGGGACAAATATACTAGTTGTTTGCGCATACTCAGATTGTTATTACATTCAATATTCTTCTCTTTTTGTTTAAGTGGTATAAACAATTTCTCTCAACCATTTATTCAAACTCTTATTAAAACTTCCAAATCATCGTTAAATAACTTAATTGTTATTTTAAAATCATTCAAAAAAGATTTAGAAAAGAAATGTTAAGTTTAAAACTGCATTTCAAAAGTTATTTCAAACTACTGCGAAAAGTATTGCAAATAGTGTTTTAAAAGCTGTATTCTTCAAAATGACTTTTATATCATTTTAGAAATCCATATTTTCAACTTAAATATCTTTTAAAATATTTTTAGGATTTATTTCATATTTCTAAAACATTTGAAATATTAATTTTAAACTTTGGTCACTTTACTACAAAAGCGCGATTTTTTTGGAAAATTATTTTGGACATATTTAAAATATACAAGATAAAATATTGATTTTATTTCTTTATTTCTTTAAACATATTTAAATGTTTATAAAACATTTCTAACTCATTTAAAACTATTTCCAAAGTTTTAAGCATTCCTCATACACCATTTCATTTTAAAAAGGAAAGTAATTTCCTTTGTGCTTATCGACGTGTATTAACGTGACTTGGTAAAACAATTTAACAATCATATCCAACAATCGATACTTGATGATAAAAGCATATATAAACATCCATAGTGATCATAACACAACATCAAACATGTATATATGTAAATAGAGACGTTAAATAGAGTTTCTCACCATAAACCAAAGCGTTTAACTTCCTACTAACATTCATATCATCCAACACTTCACTAACTACTTCCTACTCTGCTAAACACTAGAAAATAACACCCTCTCCTTACCAATAGCTTGGCCGAGGCTTGAGATGGAGGTTGGCCGAAAATATAGAGAAGAAGCGATAGAGCTTTGAACTTGAATTTCCAAGATTTTGATCCGAAAAATGGGTCATCATCTCTCTTATTTTTGACTCTCTTACTCTCAAAATTTAAAAAACTTGTTAACTGAAAAGTTGTTAAAAATTCTTTTCTATTGAATTTAAAAAAATAATCATTTGAATAGATATTGTTTTTAGGGAGATATGATAGAATGAAGAAGAGGCATTGTCGGATTGACAAAAATGAAGCCCGAAAATACACTTCAAAGAATTGAGTTTCAGGTATAGAAAACCTCAAAACTAGAAAAAATGATTAACAAATAAATTGTAGACACTGGAATTTCATATGGTTTGAAAAAAAGAATTTATTAATTTGGATCATTTATGTTCAAGTTATGATCAAAACAAAATAGGATATTTTCTATGTTAAAAACTGGGCCAGAAAATGCACTATAAAGAATTGGGCTTTAAGCATGGTTACCTTAAGAATGAGACAAAGTGGTCAACATAAAAATTTTACTCACTGGGACAATACATGATTTACAAAACAAAAATTTGCATTTTGGTTCTGTGATAAAGAAGTTATGGCCAAGAGAAGAAGAGGTAAAATGTGCAGAAAAGAGGAGTTTGATTTGATGAAAATGGACATTGATTTCTTTTGAATATTTTGACATTATTTATTTCTTATTTTTTTCTATTTCTTGGAAGCCATTAAAAATAAGAGGAAGAAGATGAATAAGTTTCAGAAAAGAAGAAAAAAAATGTGAATGAAAGTGAAGAAGGAGGTGGATATTTATAGAAAAAAGAAAGAAGTGGAAATTTACCAAAATAACCTCTTACCAAATTACCAAACTAGCCTGACTCCCACCTAAAGTAAGCTCCACTTTTTCAATACTTAACGTCATCCTTTCACTTCTTACTTTATGTCTTAGTCACTTAAAGATTAAGTAAAGAATATCATAATTATGTTGGTTTTTGATGTAATATTGATTTGATGTTTACTTTTGACTTTTCTTACTTACTTTTCTTAATGACTTCTTGAAGTTTCTAACCTTATTTGGTAAAAGTAAACTTGATTAGTGAATTAATTAATACTTACACTATTTGAATATATGTTCCTATATAAGAAAATAAAGGTACGACGACGTTGCGACCACTTTTAATCGATAAAACGTTATTTTTCGACAAAATGTTTTACGGTTACATTTTGACGTTTTAGTTAAACTATTTATTTATGTAATCCAAATTTAAAAATGAAATTTTTACTTCTTTAAATAAATTAAAACATGTCTCTTTATATTTTAAAATCATATTTAAATAATATCAAAATCTCTAATTTTACGGTGTATGTAAAACTGACAAAATGCTACAAAATTTGGTTATTTTTGTAAAACGATTATTAACATATTTTTAAATATATAAATATACTTTTATTATCTTTATTATATGTTTTCGATAAGATTTATCTTTTTAAATAAATATTTAAACCTATTTATATAAGCATTTATTTATTTATAACAAAACTTAACTTTTGTTGATTTGTTCTAAAATCCAAATTTATACATTTTAAATTATCAACGATAAGAATAAATAATTTCTCTATTATTATCTATTATATATAACTTGTTTATTGAAGTTTTAAACCTTTTTAAATTTAAAACTAATGGAATCTTTCATTTTCGAAGTAGCGAATTTACGGGTCGTTACATTCTCCCCTACTTAAAAGCATTTCGTCCTCGAAATTACTCAAAACAAAAGTTTGCCCAGAACATTTATCTTTAAACTTAAATCCATATAATATACACAGATCAACCATATGAAATATCTTATTCGATCTCCTATTCGAATACACAACTTTATTTTCGAACTAGTATCGATCCTTCGATTCTCTAGTGCGAACTTTAATTAGGCTCTTTGCTCAAAAACCTTTACTTTCCTTGCATAGTGCTCAACTATGATAGAAAACTCAAGTACCCAACCATAAACCCTAATCAATGTTCGTCGTCAAGAATTGAATGATAAATCCTTTTTCCGGATCAGTGTAAACACCTCAAAGTTCTATACTCAAAACATAGATCAAAATGTGTGTGATGAAATGATCTATATATAATATACGTATTTACTTACTTTCAAAAACTTTTATCTTAAGATCAAACACTTTATAAATGTGCTTCTTTATATAATCCCTTTAATTATTTATTTCCAAATATTTTTATTAAAGGAAAATATTCTAAAGAAACCATTTTTCACTCGAAAGATAATTTATCTGTATTACACTTTTGTTATTTATAAATCATTCGTAAAAATATTACTTAAGTTTATTACATCTTATAACTTATGTAAATCAATCACATTCTAAAGACTTCAGTCCAATTCTTAATTAATGCTAGAATTCTATATAGAACATTTTCTAGGTTATAATTTCCTTTTTGTTTATAATCATATTTATAAGTTATACTTATCCAATTTCACTTACTCAGAATGTTTCACAATTTTTAGTTTTCATAAATTCCTTAGCTCCGAGTTAGGTATTATTCGTAAATTTCGACTGTCCAAAATCGTCGAAAATCCCGCTTTATCTTATCAATTAGCGATCCCAATTTATCTTTAGTTTAAACACTCTTATAAAGATTACTAATCAATGATTCACATTATCTCTTCTAACTTAAGAAAATTATATAGATCGAGTAACTCCAAAACAATCCAAGAAACTGGGTACTACCAATAGTAATCTTAACAAGAAAAGTAATACTTAAGAGAATTGTTTACCATCCGAACACATCTCTTGCCTATTTTTAGTTTATTTTCGAGTCAATCGAATTAGTTATCATAAAATACCTCTTTTTATTTGAAATAATACCATTTTCAAAATCTTTTACAGATTACTTTGTAAAACATATCCTATGAATTCATTTTATCTTATATGTTCATTCCTTAAACAAATCTTATTATCAAACACCTTATAGTCAAATCGTGAAACTTAATTCACAAGGTATTTGTACTTAAACTTTTAAAACAATTGATCGATTTATGATGTAACTTAACATTATCATTTTTTTATTTATTATTTTGGAATAGGTATTAAATATTTTAATTACCTTACCAGATTTCTTACTTATCTTTATGAAACATCCTATAGTCATACTGTGAAATTCTAATCACAAGATGTTCGTATTTAAATTTCATTAATCCCGATTTCTAACTATGCAACTTTTCAAAATATATATTTTATATTCAAAAATATAATCCTAGGTAAAATTATTTCATTTACCAATTTTTTCAAAATCAGTGTGTCGGTTTGCCTTGTTTAAGTGTTTAGGAACCCTCATCTATAACGATGATCAGGTGCATCGATCAGAATCCATAAATCACTCAATAGATAAATCAACACAAAACATTTTTATTAGTCACTAACAAATACGCGCTCATATATAATACACTCAACCTCATTCTAGGGTTTTACTAACCCTATCTCTAATGAGTTACTCATCCTAGGGTATTACTAGCCCTATCTCTAACGAGTCTTTACCCAACCAAAGCCAAGGTTCTCGCTTAACCTTCAGCTCTGATACCAAATGTAATGGCCCGTTTTTCCATACCGTTTGAATTGATAATAAACCACACATGTCAAACTCAAATTGCACGAATAAGCGGATCATTAAGAGTAGAAAGAAAATAAAGACAGAACATAATCTCACACGAATGGAATAACATATTTTATTTCAATAATAATCTTTACAGCGGAAAATTTTGAATACAATATTAAAGTCTAACCTAAATTCAGCCTGGACAGTTATAAACATCTGTCCTTACAATTGCTAACAAGCATCAAGCAAAATAAACTAAGTACAGTGGATAATAGAATACGTCCACATGATGATGAATATCTTCAGCTCTCCTCCGGAAACTCCAACAGCATTCGACTAAACCTGAAACTACTCGGATCTGACCCAAGTATTGAAAATACCCGGATCAGGCTTGATAAACCAGCGTGAGAAAACTCAATAATAAATGACAGTGTCATAATAATAAATGACAGTGTCATATATCAGCCTTTGAATAAAATCCTTTTGAAAAGAAAGAGTTTCTCATAAGACCACGCCCGCACATAAAAACGGACGGGTTTATACCTTATGATAACTAAAACACTTTTATATATCAAAACGTTTGATATTATTTCTAATGACATTCTTTTGAAAACACTTTTCAAATAAACTTATTCAAATAAGATATCAATATCTGGACTAAGTCTAAGGTAATATAACCGGACTAGGTCAACAGAATATGCCAATGGAATATATGATACCAAAAAGGGGTAGCTGAAATGTTTGCAAGTCATTACAGCTATTTTAGGAATACAATCAAAACCGTAAATCTCGTAGGGATTGGATTTCCAACATGATAGGAACTAGTGACCTTTTCTCTGATCCACGCATAACAAACATAGCTCGCACGGTGCCTTAATCGCTTTTCTCAAACCAGTCACTTGGAAACTATACTTGCTACACTACAAATGATAACCAGTAGTTCCCTTCTTTTCTCTAGCTAACCACTTTATCCACATGGGGCAATAAATGCCTTGAGGCCCAGACGTATCTAGTACCTAAGGCTTAGAACATCTAATACCCCAAATCACTACTATCTGAAATGCAAGCATACATCTAACCCATAGAATCCCATCATAACCGGGATGTGAGGCTCGCGAAGCTACGATCAATTTCTTCAAAGCCACGCTTTTCATACAAAACCACGCTTTGATCAACAGGTTCCACTTTGAATGTCACACTACCATTCCTTTGATCACTATTCGACTCCTATAAAAAAATACAACCTTTGAGCTCGTATGTCTCAAGGAGGGTGTTAAGCTAAGAGAAGTTGCCTTCTCCGCCACCACTGATGTACATTTGTAAAAGAAAAACGTTATGTCTTAGAAATGCAATGTCGGATATTTGTCCATACAAGTTCGTTCTAGGACTGAACGAAACCGAAGGCACTTTCCTCGGCCATTACTAGGCGAGAAGCCCTTGCAATCCGAAAAATCTCCCTCACGAAGAGACCACTCCTATAAATAACTCTATAATGGGAGCTACCCAGAGCATGTTCAACAAGCAGTCCTCACGCTATGTAGATCCACGGTCTTTAATAATCATCATCTTCAATAAGTCTTCACTTTCGAACGTATACATTGGTTCGAAGTGGTTTTCGGATAGGAATTAACCAAATCCGACTCCGGTTCCTTCGAAGCCAATCATCGATTTAAAAGAAGTTAAGTTCATATATGGATAACAATCATCAATCAATTATTTCATCTTTTATTCAAATATCTTTTTTAGATATAATCTTTTCAATTTATTCCATTTCCTTTTCACACACATATATATGGAATCATTAAGCCTCATGTATTAAATCATTTGATTTATTAAACCTTTCTTAAATCATGAAATAATTCCAAATCATTTTATCTTTTACTTAGGAAAACCTTTCCAAATCATTCATTAAATCTTAATCAAAGATATCTTATATTCAAGTATAACTTTTAACTTAGGGAAAATATTCTCAAATCATTCATTAAATCAAAATCAAAGATTTTCTTTTATTCAAGTTATAACTTTTAACTTAGGGAAAATATTCTCAAATCATTCATTAAATCAAAATCAAAGATTTTCTTTTATTCAAGTTATAACTTTTAACTTAGGGAGAATATTCTCAAATCATTCATTAAATCTTAATCAAAGATTTTCTTTTTCAACTTCAAATCATATTCTTACAAATCGAAGACTTTCATAACATAGTACTACTGCCACTTTAAATACGGTAAATTTCACCTCTAGGGACTAATGGCAAGTTTCACCTGCAAGGACTAATGGAAAGTTTCACCTCTAGGGACTAATGACAAGTAATTCTACATCATGAATATCTTTGTCTTTTAACTTGAAAAAACTTAAATATGATCTTTTAGAGCATCCGGGCTTTCCTTTCGATATGTTCCATCCCTCGTATAAGAAGAGAAAACATAGGCCAGGTAAGTTCAGGGCACTGGTTGCTCCATCCCTAACCTTAGTTAAACACCTTGTTTGCCTTACCAGATCTCACAGGTGGGACAAATGTATTAGTCATTTCTGCATATTCAGATTGTTATTACATTCAATATTCCTCTCTTTTTGTTTAAGTGGTATAAACAATTTCTCGTAACAATTTATTCAAACTCTTGTTAAAACGTCCAAATCATCTTTAAATAACTTAATTTTTCTTTTAAAATCATTCGCAAAAGATTTAGAAAAGAATTATTAAGTTTAAAACTACATTTCAAAAGTTATTTCAAACTACTGAGAAAAGCCTTGTGAAAAGTGTTGCAAATAGCGTTTCAAAAGTTGTATTATTCAAAATGACTTTTATATCATTTTAGAAATCCATATTTTCAACTTAAATATCTTTTAAAATATTTTTAGGATTTATTTCATATTTTTAAAATATTTAAAATATTAATTTTAAACTTTGGTCACTTTACTGCAAAAGCGCGATTTTTCTGAAAAATTGTTTTGGACATATTTAAAATATACAAAATAAAATATTGATTTTATTCCTTTATTTCTTTAAACATATTTAAATGTTTATAAAACATTTGTAACTCATTTTAAAACTATTTCCAAAAGGTTTAAGCATTCCATATACACCATTTCATTTTAAGAAGGAAAGTAATTTCCTTTGTGCTTATCGACGTGTATTAACGTGACTTGGTAAAAAAATTTAACAATCATATCCAACAATCAATACTTGATGATCAAAGCATATATAAACATCCATAGCAATCATAACACAACATCAAACATGTATATATGTAAATAGAGACGTTAAGTAGAGTTTCTCACCATACACCAAAGCGTTTAACTTCCTACCAACATTCATATCATCCAACACTTCACTAACTACTTCCTACTCCATTAAACACTAGAAAATAGCACCCTCTCCTTTCCAATAGCTTAGTCAAGGATTGAGATGAAGATTGGCCGAAAATATAGAAAAGAAGCGATAGAGTTTTGAAATTGATTTTCCAGGATTTTGATCCCAAAAATGGGTCATCTTCTCTCTTGTTTTTGACTCTCTTACTCTCAAAATTTAAAAAACTTGTTAACTGAAAAGTTGTTTAAAATTATTTTTTATTTAATTTAAAAAAAAATCATTTGAATAGATATTGTTTTGAAGGAGATATGATAGAATGAAGAAGAGGTATTGTCGGATTGACAAAAATAAAGCCCGAAAATACACTTTAAAGGATTGAGTTTCAGGTATAGTAAACCTCAAAACTAGAAAAAATGATTAAAAAATAAATTATAGCCACTGGAATTTCATATGGTTTTAAAAAAAAAATTCTTAATTTGGATCAGTTATGATAAATTTATGATCAAAACAATATAGGATATTTTCTGTGTTAAAAACTGGACCATAAAATCACTGTAAAGAAGTGGGTTTTTAGCATGGTTACGTTTAGAATGAGACAAAGTGGTAAACACAAAAGTTGTAGACACTGGAAAAATACATGATATAAAAAAAATTTGCATTTTGATTCGGTGATGAAGAAGTTATGGCGGAGAGAAAAAGAGGTAAAATGTGGAGAAAAGAGGAGTTTGATTTGAAGAAAATGGACATTGATTTCTTTTGAATATTTTGAAAATATTTTGACATTATTTATTTCTAATTTTTTTAATATCTTGGAAGCCATTAAAGAGAAGAGGAATAAGATGAAGAAGCGTGAGAAAAGAAGAAGATGAAATGTGAATGAAAGTGAAGAAGGAGGTGGGTATTTATAGAAAAAAGAAAGAAGTGGAAATTTATCAAAATAACCTCTTACCAAATTACTAAACTAACCTTACTTCCACCTAAAGTAAGCTCCACCTTTCCAATACTTAACGTCATACTTTCACTTCTTACTTTATGTCTTAATCACTTAAAATTTAAGTAAAGAATATAATAATTATGTTGGCTTTTGATGTGATATTGATTTGATGTTTTTTCTTACTTACTTTTCTTAATTCTTACTTACTTTTCTTAATGACTTCTAGAAGTTTATAACTTTGTTTAGTAAAAGTAAACTTGATTAGCGAATTAATTAATACTTACACTATTTGAATATCTGTTCCTATATAAGAAAATAAATGTGCGACGACGTTGCGACCACTTTTAATCGATAAAACGTTGTTTTTCGATAAAATGTTTTACGGTCACATTTTGACGTTTTAGTTAAACTATTTATTTATGTAAACCAAATTTAAAAATGAACTTTTTACTTATTTAAATAAATTAAAACATATATCTTTATATTTTAAAATCATATTTAAATAATATCAAAATCTCTAATTTTACGGTGTATGTAAAACTGACAAAATACGACAAAATTTGGTTATTTTTGTAAAATGATTATTAACATATTTTTAAATATATAAATATACTTTTATTATCTTTATTAGATGTTTTCAATAAGATTTATCTTTTTAAATAAATATTTAAACCTATTTATTTATTCTTAACAAAATTTAACTTTTGTTGATTTGTTCTAAAATCCAAATTTATACATTTTAAATTATCAACTATAAGAATAAATAATTTCTCTATTATTATCTATTATATATAACTTGTTTATTTAAGTTTTAAACCTTTTAAATTTAAAACTAATGGAATCTCTCATTTTCGAAGTAGCAAATTTACGGGTCGTTACAGAAGTAGTATATGAAAGCTTCAATTATATCAGAAAGTACTAGGTCAAAGTCAATTATGCTATGTCAATCATGAAGTCATAATGAATTAGATATGCAATATGCAAGGTCACAAGTTTTATCAATTCACAAGTTCGAATTGATTACACATATGTTATGTTATGTCCTTGTTTGATATTCAAAATCCTATGTGTACAAAGTCCTTGAATTACAATATGCCCTAAAATTCCCAAATCGATTAGGGTTTACAATATATGAAACAGGAGAAGAGAAAATTTTGGTCCCATAAATGGTACCCCTAGGGTCATATTTATAGAGATAGGAGACCACCACCCCGCCTCTATTGGCTTTGGCAGGGTCCGCTTCATCAATGTAGAGTGCTACCTTCCTTATCGTTAGGTCTTCGACAAGTTTAACTTCAGTATGCATGACTTCGATAGTGTTGGTTGTTTTGTCCTTGTTGTTAATATGCTCTCGATAGGGTTAATGTAGACAGGACTTGTCTTCGACTATGTTAGGTTGGCCTTGGTCTTCGCAGTTGGATTTAACATGTAAGAGGTGAAATTGTCTCATACTTGATGTCTTTGACGTTTCCATCAACTGTTGCTGGTATAAGGTGTTATCCCCAATTTTCTATGGTATGCGAAGCAGCCTTAATGTCTTAGTGATGGCTGGTAATGGCCTTATTGCAGTACTTTAGGGTCTTTATCACACTTCGACATTGGTTTCGGCAACAACGACTTTGCTGTCGGTCATAGATATCGATGACATTTGTCATTGACACCGCTGGTGTAGACTTGTAACGACCCGCCGCTCTGACCGCCTCTAGTCGGTAATTAAACCAACTAGAAACGTTCAAAATGACGGATTGTTAGTCAGTTTATAGAGTTTAAACAGAATCAGCCACAGAATCACAGAATAATCATAATATTATTCATAAATGAATTTTTCTTACATACATATATCAGAGTTTGTACAATGCATTAAATTTTTATATAGCGGAACAATTTATCTATATATATATCTTTTAGAGTACAAAGAAATTTTTTTCGAAAAACTTCAGTGAAGTGCTTTCCCCTCTCTCTCTAACTTCGCGGCCTGAAAATCTTCAAGCTGTAAAAATACTCGATCTGACCCAACTATTATATTCAAAAGAAAATAATACACAGGTCAGTCTAATTCAAACTCAGTTATTAGTGCATAAAGGCAATAATAATTAACAATTAGATGACAGTCAAATATAATTTACCTATCCGATCCTTTAACAAGAAATCGGATAACGGTAAATGTAACACTTAACAGTGTTAAACATCAATTCAGTAGATTCAGATTATCAATGAGATAGATGAAGGGATTATTGATGAAGATAATTTAGAAAACAATCAAAATTTGCCTAAACGGCAATTAACAACAAAATCATCAAAATTGATTCAAAATATATTGAATTTGCAACATAAAATAATTTTCATCAAAGAAAACATCAATTTAAACATTAAATTTGGTAGGGCTGCAGTACACACACGCGCGTACGGCCTCGCCACATTTAAAATGTCAACTCCGTGGCTGCAGTTCACGCTTGCGTGCACTGCCTCGCCACTACAACTTGTGAAATAAAACAAGTTTCCAAACAACTTATTACTGCACATTTCAACAAGTGCAAAATTTTCATAAAAATGAAACTGCGGCCATTACTTGGACACAAGGTCAAACTGCCACGAGAATGCAGTCACCACAAGATCACAATGCAACAAACTGTCTCGAAGCAAATTAGTCGAGACTATCAAAATTCAGTAAAATCAGAAGCAAGCTAAAAATCAATACATCAAGAACCAATACATAGCTGTGCACAATGAAGACACTGCAGATGAAACAGGCAAGTAAACTCAAACTTATTACTCAATTGCAAGTTGCATAAACATGTATACATAAACATGCTATCAGCAATTACAAAATGCAGAGGTCAAATCACAACTATCATGATTCAACACAACTGCCAAGCCACTCGATAATCATGGAAAATAGCATATGCAGTGATACATAAAGCACATGCATCACTACAGCAACCAAAAGCGAACTAGGCATATGTACTCAAGCCAAAAGAACTCAGTGATAAGCAAAATGCAGTGTAAACAATGTCTAGTATACATATGAATCAATTTCATATGTACAACAAACACCCAAAACAAATGTCATGAACCAACAAAAGAAATCAAAATGCAACCATGGAACAACAAAGCACAGGAGCTACGAATATAAATACAATAGGGCAACATAGGCAGTGCAATTTCAAGCGGAGCTATGAAATAAATGCCCAATCCATGGAACAGTAAGCAAAACAAAATTGTCCAGTAGACAGAAGATCGTGTCACGATGACAACAATCTCATATATACATACATAAATGCATATATATATGAAGTGCAGTCACAATTGCAAATGATGGTAGCAGTTTCAAATCACAAAGCATGCAGCAAAACAAAACAAATATTGGGTAGCATCTGCTCTCATCAGTTAAAACAAATCACGACTTGATAGCAAATAGCATTTGTTCTTATGTATTTAAAAACAAATATTGGGTAGCTTCTGCTCTCATCAATTTATAAATAAATTTAACAGCATCTGTTCTTATCAATTTAAAATAAAATCAAATTATCAACAAGTGAAATCAATATGAAAATCAAGGCATCAAGTATGTCTATAAATGCAACCCAGTACAGTTCAGTGAACTGAAATGAGGCCACAATTGTACAACTTCACCAGACCAATTTCCCTCAAGTAAACAAACTCAAGTCAGTGCACATGATCTGGAAAAGGTTCAATGGCAAAGACAAGCAACATGGTAACGAGTCCCACCACCAACAATAATAAATGGACCAAGTCAAAGCCAGTTCCAAAATCAAGTGAAAACAATATAACTATGAACTCGACCAGTTCAAAATGAAACACTATGAATAATTTCCAGAAAAATAAAGCGCATAAATATATATGAATAACAAGTATGCAGGTGAAGACAACAATGGTGCCAGCAGATTGCAAACAGGTTCAGAGACATCAGTGTGACCAAAGTCACAACCGTGTTTTATCAATAAGGCAACAAGTGATAATAGCATGTGTACTAAAAATAAGGCAACACCGTAACAAACAACATATAATGCCCAAGAGCAATTTTTTTTTCAGTTTTGAACCAAGATAACTGCAATGAGACAGTGAATAAAATCAAGCAAAGCCATTCATGGCAGAGAACAAAACAACATAATATTGATAAGGTACATGAAGCAGTGGAAATGAGCAATGCATCAGTAAGCAATGCAACATGGTGAACAAGACACAGTGAACAACAAGTGCCATAGAAAGGGGTGCAAACCCAACAATGAAGTGAATACAACTACAGGTGAATCAGAAAGAAAATACTGTGTTCCGAATCAAAACAGTGCCGTAATAATCAAGGCAACGAATTGACCAAATCAAACCAACATCGAACAAAAATCAACATCGAACAAAAATCAAATCGAGCAGAACATCAAGACAATAAACAGACGAAATCGAAACCACTTCGAATTAGATGTGAGTAACGTTAATTACTCACCTTTGTTTTTTAAGAGAAGCACGCGAGCACGCGATCGATATTGAAGCCGCGAGCGAACTTTGAAGCCGAAGCCCTAGCTATTGAAGGAAGATGAACGAAGACGCCATTATTATTATTTTTTCCTTCGGTTTGAAATTGTTTAGGGTTTTGAAATGAATTGGGGCTTCGTGTTTTTAAGGGGAAGGGGATCGTGAATTTGGCGTGATGAAAGGCAGGGTTTTAGGCGTAAATTAAGGCGTGTTTACAGCCGATCAAAGTAAGGTAATGTATACCTTATTTTTATATTTATTTTATTTATCTTTTCTTATTTATTATTTTAAATTCAATTGTTTTGTTTAATTTTTTTTTCTTAAATAAACTTATAAACGTTTTGCAATTCAATTATCAAGCACAAATTTATATTAACGTGTTTCTCAATTTATTTTATATTGATTAAAATTTTATTCCTTTATTTAAGTTAAAGAAAAATGTTATTAAACTAACCACAAATTTATTAATCTTCATAAATAATAATTCTTGTATCTAAATTTATTTTTCTTCTAAGTCATTAGCTCAAATTTTAGATACAACTTCAATATTCAATTTCAACTTCAAAGTTAAATTCAAATTCTATTCAACTTTAAATAGATTAAATTCTAAAATTTAATCTCCAACTTCATATTTTTATTGGAATTCAATTTAAAATTATCTCAAATATTTAAAATTAATTAAATATCTTCATTTTTAAATTGTTCAAAATTCAGGATCGTTACAATCTCCCTTACTTAAAAGAATTTCGTCCCGAAATTATAAGTTAGGAAAAACAATTGCTAAAATCTCACCGATAATTTATATCCTACACAATTTTACCCAGTTTCAAACTCATAAATAAATATAGGATTCATTCCACTTATTTCATTTCACCAGTTTTGTTCATCGATTTCAATAATCAAGACACAAAAGTCTTTTACTAAATTTTTGACTTACAAAACTCAGATTTTTAAATTTTAAATCTTTCATGCTAAATATTTGCATAATATATCTTATCCAAAACTGTGGACTTTCAAGATATTCAAAAAGATCTTCTTCCTTAATTCATTAAGTTAGAATTATGTAATTCTAATTTCAGATTATTGATTTTCTATTCAAAGTTTGAAAATACTTGATAACTCGAAGTTTAACAAGTCCATCGTCGTTCTCACAGACTTTAGGCATACGCTGATCAGACGCAAGACTAAAAATCTCCAAGTACTAAACATACTTGCTTCAACTCCCAGTGAAAATACTTTTTTAAAAATTCTTTTAAAAATGGATATGGAAAGCCCGTTCCCCCATGGATCACAGTTTACCCGGCGGTTTCGCTACTATCTCAGTAGAATCGCTTGTAATCTCAGATTTCTCATCACTCCTGAATTTCGCCATGGTTATCGCCTTAGATCGCGGTCCACACGGCGGTTACGCTACTATATCAGTAGAATCGCTCATAGCCTTAGGCATCACGCCCCTCGAATTACGCTTCGGTTTCCAGATCGCAGTTTACTCGGCGGTTGCGCCACTATCTCAGTGGAATCACTTGTAACTGTAGGCATCACGCCCCACGAATTACGCCAGCATCAATCACATAATCCCAAACACGATGATCCATCGTGGGGGATATCATATCAGTCCCATTGGACATTCCACTAATGGAATTCTACGTAGCTACGATTTACAATGGACACTCCACCGAGTTCCAATCACTTTCACATATAATAAATGGAAGGTACATTTCCATATCCTCAGTTTTTTTAGAAAACATATGTCATATACATATAGTACTTCATTTCACATTTCGTACTTATCATACCTATGTAAACTTACACAGGACTTTCATAATAATGACTTTCTAAACTGATGGTTTTCGATTATATTCACATATATAAGTTACGAAAACTCAATTCACATTCACAACAAATAGAGGATTCCAAATTTTCCATCACGTTTAAAATTTTCCTCTAAATCGATTTGAAAATTTAAGGTTATCTCAAACCTAATTCACATTCACAATCCAATTCATTATCGACTTCACATTCGATTTGGATTTCACGTTACATCGTCAATTCTCAACACATAATTGATGTCTATCGATATATAACCTCTAAGCTCGTACGTCTCAGAGAAGGGTGTTAAGCTAAAAGAATAAATTCTCCGCCACCACAGATATATATTTAATAGAGATCAAATGCTATGTCATCAATTCACAATGTTAGACATACAATCCCAATCGACTATCCAAAATTCAAAGTTGAACTTATATTCTTTTTGGTGTCAAAGTTAAACTCAATTTAACTCAAGATTCAATCCTTTGAAAAATTTCCAAGTTGAACTAATTGTTCAAATTTCTCAAAATAATATCTTTACAAGATATATAATTTTCACACTTAGCCATTTGAAACTAATTTCAAATATTCATTTCTCAATTTATCTTTAAAAGATAAAGTTTCAAACCTTTCATTTCATATTGGAAAATATTTCCGTACTTATTCAATAATAAGTAATTCACAAATTCTTTCATTTTCAACACTTTGAAAATATTCAATATACTTGAATCAAAATTAAGTATATATTTCACTCTTTAAGGAAATCATTCTTTTAAACACATTTATTTGAGTTAAAACGAATGTTGCGTAAAACATCGTTACGACAACTCAAAATCACTAGTATAGGGATTCGGATTTAAGATAGATATATAAATCCCAATACTATAAACAACATTTCCTTTCGGAAACCATTTACTATAACAACAGTGTTATAGTCCACCATTTCCTTAATTTTTTCGAAATGCCTATTTCAACAATTGGATGTTGAAATCTATGTATTCGATAGTTAATGCATTTTAAAACACTTTTAAAACTATTAACTTTTTCAACTTCAACTTAATTTATAGTTTGAATCCTTCATACTTTTCATAGTATTAGTTTTAAATCGATTTCAAACTTTTCAATATTAAGTTTTTCACTTAATTTAATTTTCTCGCACGTTTAAATTCAAATTCATCACTGAATTTATTAAACCTATAATGGATTATCATGTTGACAACTTCAAATTTGAAATCTAAATTTCATTTGAACTTTACATTTGCTTTCTATTTCAAAAATAGTCAACTAGTTCTTTAGTAAATTATTCATCGAATTGGTTCCATTAAATTCATATTTCCACATTAACTATTTTAGGCAATAGTTTTAAACTTGAAATATAAACTTTACATCAAACTCAGTTTGATTCATACAGTTAAATCAACAATTAAATTTCATTTCATAATATCACTTCCCTAAAACATATCTGTTTTATTCAATAATATATTCACTGTCCAAAATCGTGAATATGTTTTGTCAACAAATTTCATCATTTCTACAACTTATTTTCTATTTTTAAAGGATTACCCACTGTCCAAAATCGTGGATATATCTCCTTTAATAAGCTATAACAATTTACTTATCAAATTCAATTGATTTCGGATTTATAAACAATCTTCATAAATTCCTTTTCTATTTATAAAACTTCAATTTATAAATCTTCTTATTGATTCAATTCAATTCAATTTATATAACTCAGTTATATACCCAAAAGTTCATATTATAAGTTAAATACTTATAATCCATTCATTTACCAATTCGTTCTTCACATTTGAAAACAATTTCTCAAAAGAATTCAGAATCAAATTCTCAAGTTATAGTTCAATAATTCGTTTGATTATAACCAAATTAACATATCATTTTATTTCACAATTATTACTCGAAATATTCAAAATATTTGATTTAAACCAATTCACTAATTCACTAGTTCACTTAACTCATATTTCATTTTTCATAGATCTCAATAATTCGATAATGAGTTTCCGAACGATCGAAACTCAAATCTAATAAGACCTCACCGAAGAGAACTATCGCAAACTCACATTTAGAGAGGGGAATTTTCAAAATAATTCTAATTTTCAAAATACTTTTTGTTTTAAAGAAAACAATTTTAAACTTCTTTAAATTTGAAAACACTTTCTTTATAGTGGTTCTAGTAACTATTCATATTAAACATCATAAACTGAGCTTTGAGTAAACCAAAGCTCTGATACCACTTTTGTAACGACCCGCCGCACTGACCGCCTCTAGTCGGTAATTAAACCAACTAGAAACGTTCAAAATGACGGATTGTTAGTCAGTTTATAGAGTTTAAACAGAATCAGCCACAGAATCACAGAATAATCATAATATTTTTCATAAATGAATTTTTCTTACATACATATATCAGAGTTTGTACAATGCATTAAATTTTTATACAGCGGAACAATTTATCTATATATATATCTTTTAGAGTACAAAGAAAATTTTTTCGAAAAACTTCAGTGAAGTGCTTTCCCCTCTCTCTCTAACTTCGCGGCCTGAAAATCTTCAAGCTGTAAAAATACTCGATCTGACCCGAGTATTATATTCAAAAGAAAATAATACACAGGTCAGTCTAATTCAAACTCAGTTATTAGTGCATAAAGGCAATAATAATTAACAATTAGATGACAGTCAAATATAATTTACCTATCCGATCCTTTAACAAGAAATCGGATAACGGTAAATGTAACACTTAACAGTGTTAAAAATCAATTCAATAGATTCAGATTATCAATGAGATAGATGAAGGGATTATTGATGAAGATAATTTAGAAAACAATCAAAATTTGCCTAAACGGCAATTAACAACAAAATCATCAAAATTGATTCAAAATATATTGAATTTGCAACATAAAATAATTTTCATCAAAGAAAACATCAATTTAAACATTAAATTTGGTAGGGCTGCAGTACACACACGCGCGTACGGCCTCGCCACATTTAAAATGTCAACTCCGTGGCTGCAGTTCACGCTTGCGTGCACTGCCTCGCCACTACAACTTGTGAAATAAAACAAGTTTCCAAACAACTTATTACTGCACATTTCAACAAGTGCAAAATTTTCATAAAAATGAAACTGCGGCCATTACTTGGACACAAGGGCAAACTGCCACGAGAATGCAGTCACCACAAGATCACAATGCAACAAACTGTCTCGAAGCAAATTAGTCGAGACTATCAAAATTCAGTAAAATCAGAAGCAAGCTAAAAATCAATACATCAAGAACCAATACATAGCTGTGCACAATGAAGACACTGCAGATGAAACAGGCAAGTAAACTCAAACTTATTACTCAATTGCAAGTTGCATAAACATGTATACATAAACATGCTATCAGCAATTACAAAATGCAGAGGTCAAATCACAACTATCATGATTCAACACAACTGCCAAGCCACTCGATAATCATGGAAAATAGCATATGCAGTGATACATAAAGCACATGCATCACTACAGCAACCAAAAGCGAACTAGGCATATGTACTCAAGCCAAAAGAACTCAGTGACAAGCAAAATGCAGTGTAAACAATGTCTAGTATACATATGAATCAATTTCATATGTACAACAAACACCCAAAACAAATGTCATGAACCAACAGAAGAAATCAAAATGCAACCATGGAACAACAAAGCACAGGAGCTACGAATATAAATACAATAGGGCAACATAGGCAGTGCAATTTCAAGCGGAGCTATGAAATAAATGCCCAATCCATGGAACAGTAAGCAAAACAAAATTGTCCAGTAGACAGAAGATCGTGTCACGATGACAACAATCTCATATATACATACATAAATGCATATATATATGAAGTGCAGTCACAATTGCAAATGATGGTAGCAGTTTCAAATCACAAAGCATGCAGCAAAACAAAACAAATATTGGGTAGCATCTGCTCTCATCAGTTAAAACAAATCACGACTTGATAGCAAATAGCATTTGTTCTTATGTATTTAAAAACAAATATTGGGTAGCTTCTGCTCTCATCAATTTATAAATAAATTTAACAGCATCTGTTCTTATCAATTTAAAATAAAATCAAATTATCAACAAGTGAAATCAATATGAAAATCAAGGCATCAAGTATGTCTATAAATGCAACCCAGTACAGTTCAGTGAACTGAAACGAGACCACAATTGTACAACTTCACCAGACCAATTTCCCTCAAGTAAACAAACTCAAGTCAGTGCACATGATCTGGAAAAGGTTCAATGGCAAAGACAAGCAACATGGTAACGAGTCCCACCACCAACAATAATAAATGGACCAAGTCAAAGCCAGTTCCAAAATCAAGTGAAAACAATATAACTATGAACTCGACCAGTTCAAAATGAAACACTATGAATAATTTCCAGAAAAATAAAGCGCATAAATATATATGAATAACAAGTATGCAGGTGAAGACAACAATGGTGCCAGCAGATTGCAAACAGGTTCAGAGACATCAGTGTGACCAAAGTCACAACCGTGTTTTATCAATAAGGCAACAAGTGATAATAGCATGTGTACTAAAAATAAGGCAACACCGTAACAAACAACATATAATGCCCAAGAGCAATTTTTTTTTTCGGTTTTGAACCAAGATAACTGCAATGAGACAGTGAATAAAATCAAGCAAAGCCATTCATGGCAGAGAACAAAACAGCATAATATGGATAAGATACATGAAGCAGTGGAAATGAGCAATGCATCAGTAAGCAATGCAACATGGTGAACAAGACACAGTGAACAACAAGTGCCACAGAAAGGGGTGCAAACCCAACAATGAAGTGAATACAACTACAGGTGAATCAGAAAGAAAATACTGTGTTCCGAATCAAAACAGTGCCGTAATAATCAAGGCAACGAATTGACGAAATCAAACCAACATCGAACAAAAATCAACATCGAACAAAAATCAAATCGAGCAGAACATCAAGACAATAAACAGACGAAATCGAAACCACTTCGAATTAGATGTGAGTAACGTTAATTACTCACCTTTGTTTTTGAAGAGGAGCACGCGAGCACGCGATCGATATTGAAGCCGCGAGCGAATTTTGAAGCCGAAGCCCTAGCTATTGAAGGAAGACGAACGAAGACGCCATTATTATTATTTTTTTCCTTCGGTTTGAAATTGTTTAGGGTTTTGAAATGAATTGGGGCTTCGTGTTTTTAAGGGGAAGGGGATCGTGAATTTGGCGTGATGAAAGGCAGGGTTTTAGGCGTAAATTAAGGCGTGTTTACAGCCGATCAAAGTAAGGTAATGTATACCTTATTTTTATATTTATTTTATTTATCTTTTCTTATTTATTATTTTAAATTCAATTGTTTTGTTTAATTTTTTTTCTTAAATAAACTTATAAACGTTTTGCAATTCAATTATCAAGCACAAATTTATATTAACGTGTTTCTCAATTTATTTTATATTGATTAAAATTTTATTCCTTTATTTAAGTTAAAGAAAAATGTTATTAAACTAACCACAAATTTATTAATCTTCATAAATAATAATTCTTGTATCTAAATTTATTTTTCTTCCAAGTCATTAGCTCGAATTTTAGATACAACTTCAATATTCAATTTCAACTTCAAAGTTAAATTCAAATTCTATTCAACTTTAAATAGATTAAATTCTAAAATTTAATCTCCAACTTCATATTTTTATTGGATTCAATTTAAAATTATCTCAAATATTTAAAATTAATTAAATATCTTCATTTTTAAATTGTTCAAAATTCAGGATCGTTACAAGACTTGTGCAATGTCTTCGAAGTACTTATAAGGTGCGAGATAGGCATGGCTTCGCTTCAATCGAACATATTGTGATCACCTTGGCACCTTCTAATATCTTGTGAGGTGAGTTACATTTGACATCTTCGCTTGTTTCGTCATATGTGGCGTTATGTCCACTCTATTGTGGTTGAGGTGCGACATTCTACCTCTTCAAAACCATTCCATAAGTACATTGATGGCTCAATATCTTCGATAATGGTCATAACAAGTGAAGTGATTAACGACCAATTACTAACACTAATGTTGTCGCCTTAATACTGCTTATTAGCGGCACCTCAAACTCCTTCGATGAGATTTATTGTAGTAACATTAATTATCCTGAAAGGTAATTAATCATATTTATAACTCATTTTATAAATGTTAATAAATACTTGACCTTTATTTTCAAAATTCTCAAAATATTTGAAAATATAGTTTAAACAACTTTCAAAGTGCAAAATATGCGTCCAGACATTTATTTTGTAAAATCACAAGCACAAGTTCAATACACATAAGGGTTCATGGAGTTGATATTTCAAAAGTGACAGTATAGTAAAAATTTGTATGGCGACATTTACACAAATCAAATTGTAAGTCACAAATATATTAACTAAACATCAATATAAGAAATATAAGAATATAAGTCAAATGCTTATAAGCGTAAATTAATAATAGCAAGAAACCCCTTTGGGTCTCTCCACAAAGTCCCATGTATATCTTATATATATATGCACTTCAAAGTGTCCTGTAACGACTTATTAACTATGAAAATACTCTAACATCATATATTTTTTCCCTTACAACTTGATGGTTATTTCTGCCATCTGCTATCAATTGGGAATTCAAATCCAAAAAAATGATCAAACAATCATAACAACCATATTATTGTCAACAATTAGCAATCAATAGCTAGCATATCATTTATTAATTAATCCATTTATTAATTAACTTCAAAAATTATCTTTTTACTTTGCAAGCACAAAACAATGATATATTCTGCTCGATGGAAGTCCAAGATAATTTATTGAATTTAGTTATAGTATAACAGTGTTTTATTCTGCTAAATAGATATCCCAAATGAAGTATAATTAATTTAACTATGTTAAATTTAATTAAATTAAATCACTATGTTTATTTTGTGTTTTATTCTACTAGTTTTCATGGCAATCCTATGTTTATCTTATGCAGGAAATTGAAGGCTAGAAAGCATGCTTTAAGACAATGGGCTTCACTCAAGTTTAGAAATGGCTCCCTCTCATCCATGAAATTTAAAGACCAGCTTAAGAAGGCGCAAATACTTCTAGACGAGGATCCCTCCAATTCGACTGTAGCCTAAAATGAATCCATCCTTTTTCAACGAGTCAATGGTGCTCTAAATTTTGAAGCAAGCTTATGGAAGCAAAAGCTGCACTAAAAGCGGGATAATGAGGGAGATAGGAATTATGCTTTTTTCCATGCTTCTATCAAGGGCAAACAAGCTAGAGACCGTATCTATTCACTTGGGATGATCATGGTGTTCACCTTTCTACTGAAGAAGAGATTGATTAACACTTGTTTCATTATTTCTCCAAGCTTTTAGGTAACATTGACAATTTTGAACCTGATCTTGATAGTCTGAATAACTTATCCCTTCTTATGTCAAACAACACCATAAAAAACATGCTTGTACAAAAGGTTTCAGATTAGGAAATTAAAGAAGCTCTTTTTGCAATGAATTCTATGTCAAGTGTTGTCTACTTCAAAGTAAGTTGGCATGTTATAAGTCATGTATTTTTAGCAGCAGTTCACAATTTTTTCAACAAATTTAGATTACGAGGTGAAATAAATGCAATGAATCCGACCCTTATTCCTAAAGTCAGGCCTATCAAAAATGCTTCCTCTTTTCATCTTATTTCATGTTGTAATGTTGTTTATACGTGTGTTTCTAAGGTTCTAGCATCTAGACTCGTATTAATGCCGCCATCCATTATCTCAACGAACCATTCTGCTTTTATACCGAAGAGGGAATTCCTGACAACATAATGATGGCACGTGAATTAATTAACGGGTATGGTAGATGTCAGATCTCCCCAAGAGCTATGCTAAAGCTTGACCTCAGCTAAGCGTATGATAGCTTACACTGGACCTCAATTGTACGTGTTATGTCATTAATGGGTTTTCCTAAGGTTTTTGTAGCATGGTTGTTTGTTTGTATTTCAACCCTCTCTTATTCATTTTGCTATGATAGGAAGACTTCGGGTTTCTTTAAAGTGAAGAAAGGGGTTCGTCATGGGGATCCCATATCGTCTTATATCTTCATGATAGTAATGGATGCGCTTACTTGTATATTGTCAAGAAAATTTGAAGTTAAGGCTATATCATACAACCCTTAATACAAAACAGCTTTAAATTTCCTTCCTTTTCTTTGCAGATGACATCGTGATCTTCTCAAAGCCAAATGAACAATCAATTTCTAACATTCTTGAGACTCTCCATACTTTTCATCTTGCAACTGGATTGAAGATCAATCACTCCAAATCCCAGATTCTATTCTCCAGAATTGACTCGTATACCATGGCATGGTTGGTTGCTCTATCCGGTCTCCTGCCAAAGGAAAATAAGATGACATATCTTGGCCCCCTACTTTGTACATCCAGAGTTACCAAGGCTGACTGTATTATCCTTCATGATAAAATCACTACAACGATGAACTCTTGGACTACCAGAATGCTTTCAATGGCCGAAAGATTGGTGCTGAAAAAGTCAGTTTGCTTTACAAAGACTGTGTATTGGGCCAGAACATTCATTCTGCCAACTAAACTGCTTACCATGATCAGAGCAGCTATGCTCAGATTTCTTTGGATAGGATCAATACACGATAGGAAATTGATTCCTCTGTCTTTCTCCAGTTTGGAAAAGCCACTAATAAAGGGTGGTCAATGAATCATTAATATTAACTTGAATAAATTAGCGGTATGTGCCCATCTTGATGCATTATTACTTAAAAAGGACAGCCTATGGGTGTAATGGATTTGGAATTATCATACTAAGAATGGGGATTTCTGGTCTATGAATACCTCATAAGGCTCGAGTTGGATATGGAAGAAAATTATAAGTATGAGAAGTATCCTCCTTCCTTTTGTTAAATATTCTTTGTCCCCTAAAATCCTAGTGAGTTTTTGGAAGGATCCTTGGGTAGGGGATGGCTTGGTGTTGGAATCTTTGCTGAGTGGTCAAGAAAGGCTGTAATCATTGATAGGTAATAATGCTAGAGCTATGGACTTCATTGTCAATGGTAAGTTGCGAACACCAACTTCAAGTAACCAGGCTATCAACTCTTTATTTGTGTGATCGTGTTGTACTTATGAACCATAAGACGGAAGTAAGTTGGAAGGGTAGGCCTCATAGAATTGGTAGAGTGTATGATCTCCTCTTACATACTGATGCTTTGCCTAACTTTCTATAGGCTAAAGTTTGTTGGAATTTTCATTCCTCTACTAAGGATAATTTGATGTTTTGGAGATTAATAAACAAGATGTTCTAAATAGGGATAAATTAGTATCTAATGGTATGGTTTTAGATCATCTTTGTGTATTCTGCAATTTATGCCCAGAATCTGTTGACCAGCTTTTCTTTGAGAAATTAGTATCTAATGTTATGGTTTTAGATCATCTTTGTGTATTCTGCAATTTATGCCCAGAATCTGTTGACCAACTTTTCTTTGATTGTTATTTCTTATCTAGCATTTGCACCCTGATGAATAAAGTTGGAATTTCGGGTTTTTATGGCAATACAACTTCTGATTGGAATGAGCTAAGAGGGCTACGAGGTAGAGACTATATAAAAGGGATATTTCTTTTCTTTTCTCTTAAAATTTACTTTAGATCTGTTTGGTTCGAAAGGAATTTTCGTTGCTTTCGAAATGAGGCCTTAACTGCACATCAGTTTTGGGATAAAGTCATGAGGAAAATTGCTACTGGGATCATATTTTTTCAGCATGGATTCTCTCCTCATAAACATGAGTTTTGGAAATGATTTTTTGGGCTTCTACTTGCTGGGTAATGTTGTGTGCATGGGACTGTTCGTGCATGATTTTTTGCATGTCTAGCTTTCTTGTATTGGTTGAGCTTGACTACCTTTTCCTTTGTTTTTTTCTTTTCCTTGTTTGTCCATTTGTGTATTACGTCTATTTTTTGCATGCATGTCTGTGGTTCTCATGCTTGTCATTTGTTTTCGTGCTTGCCTGTTGCTTTTGTTCTATTTTTTTCTCTTTTTTTCATGGCAAAAAGGCTATTTTCTGTTGTGGTTTTTTTCTTCTTTTTTATTATCAATAACACTGGTAGGAGACCAGTCAACCCTGCTTGCCTTTCAAAAAGGAAATCAAATCACTATAATTTATTATTAATTTATACTTCAGTAAAACCATCGATTATCATCAAAGCATTTAACAATAATCTATAGCAATATAGATATCATATAATTTACTTAGAGGTGAGTAAACTCATCATTATTCCAGTTGATGCTTTCACGTCGATTTTAGCTTAAAATTCTACAAGCTCCATATTTGACGAATCCAATTTCAATGTGAAGGTAAAAATTTAACGAGTATAAGCAACAAACCGCATCCGAATCCGACCTCATATGAGAAAGATATTAGTTTATTCCGATGTTGGATTAATTAATTAATTAACAAAATAATTAATCCCCAATTCAACTTATTTACTAACACTTCTTCCCCAAATTTCCACACTTGCCTATACATGTGCACCTCTTCCATGCTTTTGTGCATGCATGCCACAACTTGGCCAGCCCTCAATAGAGTGAATTCCAACTTCACCATCGCATTTCTCCTTGTGGATGCATCGAACCCCACCTCTCAATTTCGACACACTTGATTACCGCCCTCAATAATCAACCTGAAGCTGTGCACCTCCAAACCCAAATATTGCATCTTACCATTAGCCTCTAGAGTGCCTCCTACCACCACTGGTTATCACTTATGCTGCCACAAATACTATGGTACACACGAAATGAACTACGACCATCTCCAAAGCGGCCTAAACCCTTCCCTCGACCATTACCAGGTCAAGACCAGCAATCAACAACTGGACACTACCAACTCGTTCTAGAGATGCTCTTCGTCAAGGGAAATGCAATGGAACCCTCCTATTCGCCTAACGTCACCTTAATCACCGAAAATGTGGAACCCTAGGTCGATTGTCGATCTGTCGATGATCACTAGACTTAAATGCACTTGAAAAAACCTATATAGAGTTGTAGGTCTTGTCAATAGGAACTCAACGGATCCAAAGTTGTGACTTTTAGTGGGGTAAATCAATTTTTATTTTTATTTTTGAAAGATAAGGCCAATATTTGGTTTATTGGTAAAGTAAAAAAGAAAAGGAGGAAGACGGAAAATGGAAGAATAAGTTTAAGTGTTTACTTTCATTTTTATTTTGTAATAATACTTTACTTCACTTTCAAGTTATCCAAAATTCTCCAGTAAACTAATTTTACACTCGAAAGCAACCATCATATCAAGTCAATTTCAAAAAATATGAATTTTGATTAAATTTAAAAATATTTTGAAAAGAAGTTTTTGCAATATTCCGCTACACAATATTTTATTCGTGTGCGAACCGCAAATGATAGAAATAAAAGTACGATCGTGCACTAAAATGCGACACGATCAAAAATCAACCATAAAATACATAGATAATTTTACTCTGTGAAATTTCAAAAATACCAACATTTTACAAAAATAAGTAAAACGATAATTTAAACATTTTCAAAATTAAAAATTATGGAAAAACCAATAAATTCATTTAAAATACATCACTAAAGAGCTGGTCATTTCATTAACAATTAATTTTCTTGTTATTTCCTCTAATTGCTAATTATTATAAATAAATTTACAAATTGAGTTCTTTGTTATTATTTATCAATTAAAATGAGTAAAATAAGTCTAAATTCTTTTAATTAATATTTAATTCATAATTCAAATATTCAAATATTTATTATATTTAAATTCAACTTATTAAACTTTAAAAACCAATTATTTAAATATTTAAAATAAATTAAATATTCCTAAATGAAGCGCTAAAATTCCGGGAGGTTAGAATGTAACACCCCGTAAATTTATGATAATGATTTAGCTATCAATTAGGCTCCAAAAATGGAATTTGAGTAATCGACATAATTTGACTATAAAGCTTGCACTATTATGTTCATGGTGATTTTCTGAGCAACTTTTATATTTGTAATTTGTTGATCGGAGTATAAACAAAGAAGTTCCAAGCATTAAAAAAATTAAACAAAAATAATTAAATAAAGAAATATAGTGGTAAATAATAATTATGTCGGGACCCCGCCAGTTGACCTCCATGATATGGTCACTCGATCACTAATGGTCACTCGATCACTATTGGTCAACCGGTTTAGGGATTTTGTTAGAGATTTGAACCTCGGCCACCGGCCTAGATTTAATAATTGAAATCTAATGGATACGACTGATTCGAAGCCTATAAATAAAGGCCTAACCCCTCCTTTATCTTTTCATATTTTCATATCTAAGGCAGTGAAGCCTTGCCATTTCCTCTTCTCGACTATTCCTCCTAATTTTAAAATAATTTGTATTTATATAAGTTGGAGAAGTGCTGAAAATAAATTGAAGAAGAGAAGGAGTGGATCAGCATTGCGCAAATAAAAATGTAAATTTAATTATTATATATTCCCTTTTTTCACAAATCTCTTCCCAAATATGCAATTTTAATGGTATATGTATACACTTCTATAAATATTTCTTGGGACTAGAAAGGATATGGAGTTGATTCAAGAAATCAGCTTTAGATCTAGAGATTTGAAAAGCTTTTAAAGGTGAGTGGTAAATTATGTAATCTACTTATAACTTTAAAATTTATTTCATTGGATTTTTATTTAATGTTCATAACAAAATAAAGATCTAAAGAGTTGTGGCTTGAATGCGCATAAAACAATGCCTACGTATTCTGTAAATTAATAGGAATATTGTTTACACCCAGATCTCGAAATCAGTCCCCAAGTTATTAATAGTTGAATATGGATAATGATGTAGAATTTGTCCCAGATCCACAATTGGGTTGTAAAAATATTAATATAATTCATATTTTCTCTAATACTATTTAGAATGTAAGTTTTGTATTTTAATTTGTTTGAAGTACTATCCGTTTAATCTCCATGGATTTGTCTCCTATCTTATTTTCGTAGAAAAAGTGCATTGTTTGATTTGATAAGGAATATACATCAAAAGAAGAAAGAGATGTGCAAAATATGGATTTCCTCTCCATAGTTTACTTTGTCTATTTCATTTAAATAAGGAAATTAATAATTTCTTCTAATTTCAAACTAAGCAAATCTCTTAATTTAAGTTAATCTATGGAAGGTTATAATGGGAAACCTTTTTGGAAGGAACATTCTATAAGATAAAAATATAGAATGAAATATTCCAACAAAAGGATTAATATCAATGTAAAAATAAATTTATAAACATATATAATCGTGCAAAAACATTCAAAATAAAAATATAATTAATACAGTGTATTATACATTAATGTTCGCATTAAATGTTAATTGAATGTTAAAATAGATTCTATAATGAATTGTATTGAAAAAAAGATGGAAGGATTGTAGCTCTAAAATGAATAGGCAATAACTATGTAATAAATTAGGAATTATAGTAATTTAAAAAAGTTATAAATGTATGGAATAGGATTGATTAATGAAATTGGTAGGTTAACCATGGAAAAGATAAGGAAGAAATAATAGCAAGGATGGAATAAGTAAATAAATGTCTTTGAAATTGTCCGTTAAGATAATAATAATTTATTATGGACAAAAAGGACATTTATAGACATAATAAATAAAACATGCTAGGTAGCAGTTCAACCTTACAAGGTAGTATAATTAAATTAGAGTAAATTATAGCCTTAAATATGCAAATATAGATTAATGGGCTTTGTCTAATAATAAAGATTAACTAATCGGACTTAGTGGGTTAGGATGCGAGGTCTATAGAGTTACACAACAGTAGTCTACCTTTCACTCAGATGCTACCAGTAATTATGTACACTTATTAGTGATTTTAGACATCTCGAATCATAGGACTGGTAGGAAAAAAGTATATGCCCTAAAATATAGGACCTACTTTGGGTATCGAAGGTATTAAGTGGTTCTTTGAGGACACACCTCTTTCCTTTATATGAAGTATTAAATGGTTAGTGTGAGTGGTTAGGCATGATAAAGGATATCTTGAAAACGTCTGCTTTAATTGGAAGTATTAAGTAGCTGAAGAGATTTCTGTGCAATGTCAGCTAGATAGGTACTAATGAGGAGTCTGCCTTGGAATATGTATTAAATGATGGGGATCTACCTGAAACAAGGTATTAAATAGTCAAAGTCCAACTAATTCAATTGAAAAGGTATTAAGTGGCTTGGGTACTATCTCTCTCGTGGCTAAGATATCAATGGCAATAGATGCGGTAACTAATATTATAAAGTCGTATATAGAAGTCATCATTCTTTATAGCTAGGACCGATAGATTAATGTTGACAATGCAAAGAGCCCCCTATAGGGAATGAGGTATTACAGGGAATGAGGTATTAAAAGGCCATTGGGTATGCCTTCTCCACATCGAAGAACTTTTTTGGTTGTGTGTGTACAATAGGCAACGTTGGTATTATACCTTGGAGAAGGTTTGGTAGACATATTGCATACGCATATAAAATTAAACGGATTAACCATAAATATAAGACATAACATTTAAATGGAAACCAATTGGTATAAGTTGCATGATGGTTAAAGTACGCAATTTTTCAATCACCATAACATTGTTCTGACCTCTTCCTCATTACAATCCACTTGATAGATTTAGAAAAACAAATCATTAGAGCAAGATGGAACGGTTGATGGAGAAGTCTTCTTATTCATGCTCGATACTGACAAGGCGATTGGATGTCGATGGAATACCATTGATTTTTAGGTAGTGGCCTCAGTTAGAATTTATATTCCATTATATTTTCTTTTCGGCTATGAGTTTAGTTTGATCAATTTTTGATATGGTCATGTTTATTATAGGTTACTATAAGGAATGATCGGTACCCAAATGAACTTTGGTTTCGATTTCTATTGAAATTCTGGCCCATTAAGATGCAGGTTGTTATAGAATCCCTTGTTCACATCAAATTTATATACGTAAAAGTTGAACAGAATATAAAGGACTTAAACTGTACTATTTTTTTCCCTTGAAATAGAGGCATTGATTCTACTATGTTAATGTAAAATTAGGTATTTTGATTTCATTTTTGAATATGCAAGTCTGTTTTGTTTAGCTAAGGAGATTGGCTATTTTATAGACAATTGTATGAGACTAAGACTTGTACATATATAAATGTTTTAACTTTTTAACAACTCATATAGGAAACCTTAGTATAGAAATATTTTTAGCTACGTTTAAGAATATTTATTTAAAAACTAGTTAGCCTAAGAATTACATTAAGTATAAATATATTAATAATGCATAAACGCTTATGTATAAGCCATATCGTAAAGAATAAATTGGTTAATAAATATCACTAACCTTATAGGAAGAAAGTTAGGAATAGTTATGGAAATTAATCCATAATTAAAGACGAAATATGGAGCTCTCTTATATGGCTTTAATATATAAATGCGGGTGAGGTATATTACATACATACATACATACATACATATATATAGTATATAATGTAATGTCGAAGAGAAGAAATATGACCAAAGTATAAGGATGCAAGGTCAGTCAAAAGTACACAGAAGTCTACCCAGCTAATATAGCTACGAACAGTGTGACTTTTGGATGGATGCGAGATATCTCCTTTAATAAGTACCCGCATTAGACCTAGGTTAGTCACAGTTCTATAGGGTAAGTCTATCAATTAATCTAGCTACCTACACCTACGAATAGTCTGACTAATGTGATATGTCACGGGTTGGGTTATGGGTCATAGAATAGATGTCCCACTAACGAGCCTGCTTCTGGGTTAGAGGTATTAAATGGTTGTTGTAGGGTCTGCCTCCTTCCTACTCAAGATGTATTAAATGGTCGGAATTATCTTTTAGGTGCGACAGTGGGAAACATTTATGTGTTAACTAGCTATTGTAGGTTCCGCCTCTTTCCCATCAAAGAATTATTAAGTCGCCATATGGGATTTCTTACGATTTCAGCTACGGTACCAAGAAGGGGTACATCTTGGGGTTGGGTATTAAATGACAGGTATCTACTTAGGGTGTAGGTATTAAATGATCAAAATCTTCCGTTTTCCCATTAAAGGTATTAAGTGGCTTAGGTGCTTCCTCTCGCACCATAAGGGCATGATTGATGGAGATGGGTCGTTAGACCTTCGTAGTTTTGTTGCACTTGCGTTATAGTTAGGAAGTTAGACTGGAAAGGGACTTTGGCCTACAGTTGGAGATATGATATGGAGCCGGATCAGAAGAGCCTTTGGCTTACAATTAGAGGTATACTTAGTAGGATGCGTAAAAAATAATATTTATTAAACGATACCGCCCTAATACTATTAAATAAGACTTGATATTTTCAGTCTCTAGATAGGTTTTTTCCGACTCCCTCCTTAGTACAACCCAAAGGTCAAGGAAAACGATGCTAATGAAGAAGTTGAAGGTGACGATGAAGATTTATGGCAGTTCAGTTATTTGTCAATGTTTTTTATATATTCAGATGTACTTAGAATTTTACACATGTTAGTGATTTATTTTGAGACATTTATTATGGATATTTGGATGTTGTATTTTAGGATTTGGCATATGTGAAATGGGTACTTACTTTTGTTATTATTATATTGTATACTTTCTGCTGTGAGATTCTATAAGTACAGATTGATAGCTCTGTATATTATTTATTTTACCAACCAACAACCAGCTCTAGAATGGACTTAATGTTTCATAAAGGATTTTATTGGATCCAAAAGTAGTCATATTCCATAGAGAGTTGTTGCATGTTAAGTATGTTTAGGGTGACTGTTACATCTAGTATTAGGCCATAGTACATTGGTAGGAGATTATTTACAAATATATGCATATATAATATGCAAAAAGAATAAGCATCTTAGGTCATGTAGACTATAAATGAAGTTAATACTTTATGAACACCATACTAGTAATACAATTCATTCACCATACTTTGTCTAACCCACACATCTTCTTCCCTTTTTATACCCACTATAGAAGGATAAGTCAGTATGTGATTTGGTGTGGACCCAATGCATGGAGGAGGAGACCAGGCAGTTAGAATTACATTACAAATACCCCTCATGTACCTTATATTGTACTACTTCTATCAATTAGAATTTGTATTACTACCAGGCTCTTTGTATTTGGCATTGGGATACATTATTTTACGGACTACGTTTTGTTTAGACTTTTATTTTTTTGGACTATCTTCGGCATTTATATTTTATTTCCTTCCACCGTGAGATATAAAAGTGTAGAATGTATCAAATTTATAATTATCTCAGTACCATATAAACTTATAAAATCCTACGACTCGTACTTCATAGAATGACGTGAAAAACGTCGTTTTAGGCCTCAAATCGATATGTCCGAAGGTGCGATTGTTATATTATTTCTCTTATAAAATTATAAGAGACAATGACATGTACTTGAGAGCCTGAAATTTTCAACACATATAAAATTGCACTTAAGGATGTATTCATAGATGCTAGAATTTTATTTTGACGACTGAGACTGCACTACAAAGGTCCACGAATTTCTTTAGCGATTGGTTAGGTCGTTCGGTTGATGTGTATGCTAGTTTGGGCGCCTATTGGACTGAATGGATGAGATGACCATCGGTTGAAAATTTGTACTTAAGCTTGCCTGGGTTAGTGGAAGGCAGCATGATATCAGGGAGTGGTTATGCAATGGCGCTTTTCCGAGACAGCAGCAAAGCGCAAGGAGTGGTTATGTAATAGCCTGTAGTTTTACAAAATTAAATAACCAAGTAAAAGGGTAAATTCTTAATTTAACGTAAAGGGGAAAATAGGAAATTTCTACTGGATCTGGAATTAGGTTGTGGGAAGTATTTCCAATGATCCGGAATGTCATTTATGGTCAGAAAAGGTATATAACTAGCTGAGTTTGTTTAAATGAACTAGAAATGGAAGAAGTAAAACCCAATGGCATTTTTGTAACATATTGATTACAAATTTTCTATATATAATTATTTATGTCTTATAAATAGATCTTTAACCCTATTTCTTTTGCTAAATAAACCTTGCCTCCACTTATTAAACCCTATGCCCAAAATTAACTAAAATCCACCAAATCAAATCCAAATTAAACATGTGTTTATATGTATGTGTGTATTCGATCATCATAGAGAGAGATATGTAAATAAGTCAACGCTATTACAAAATATGGAGTTTTGAAGGTGTGGAATTTCTAGACAACCAAGACGAAGGGAAAATCACATCAGATTGAAGAGTACGCGTTGCTAATCGGTGAGTGATATTCATCTTATTTGAGTATATACTTGTAGGATATTGTAATTCATCCCTTCTACTCATAGATTACATTATAAATGATGTAATGGAAATTAGAAAGTTGTCTTTTAATAAGCATGATTAGGGTGTACTATAACATAGCTAGATGATTGAAAAGGTAATGTTTAATTAATTGTAATTAGTCGAAAGTTAATCACTACTTAATTAAAAGTGCAAAATAAAAAAGTATTCAGAACTAGGCATAATATATATATAATTGTAGTTCTCGGTGACACAAACCTACTTATGGTATTCGTTCATCGACTAGGTGTACCGGATTGGTCAGAAGACATGATGGAATTTTTCGATAAACATGTACCATTAGTTTCTATCCGTTTGTGAAATGATAATAATAATAGGATGAACGAGAACAAGGAATGTGAAGAGGAGGTCTAGTTGGTGGTCAAGGTGGTGTTGGATTCGTCAAAGATGGTCAATTTTTGCCACAATCTATGATAGAAGTGGCCGCGGTAACGTTTACTTAGGGTCGTCAGAGGTGATGGGCTCGATAGGGGCACTGCTTGGCTTGGTATAGGGAAGTGATCATTAGCACCGGATCTAAGGATGGTGGCTAGAGGTGGCGGTTATCACGGTTGGAAATTACATCAAGGGTTTCGATTGGGTGTTAAGGAATACTGTAGCGAACATGGGAAACGAATAAAATAAAATAATTTCCAAATTAACCTTCATATTTAAATTCTTTTAACTATTCATACATATCCTAGTTTGTGTGCGGTTCACATCATTTGGACCATGGTGAGACGGGGAATGTTTTTGTACGTTATTTGTTGTGTTTTGAGATGTTTCAGAAAAGTGCCTTATTTTGTTAGGTTTATTATATGGTTTTGCGCTTATGTGTCGGGGTTTGATCCAATAGCTTCATAATCAATGGGTGATAATGAGTTTTGGGGTTGATCCCAATAATATCGCAGATCGTTGGATGAATGACTTACATGGGCTTGACCTTGATAGTTACATTAATTTTTGGCATACGAGTTAAGAGTTTGGGCTTAGTTGTATGCATATGATTTGGAAATAGCAAGTTGAGACATGTGGTTCTTCAGTAGCGAGTCATATATGATTTTACGTTACAGTACACTCGAAAGAGCTGCGTCATTAGTGTAGTTTGGCGATAGTGGACTGAGACATATAATTTCTCAGTAGTGAGTCGCATATGATTTCAGCATGCAAGTTGGGAATTTACGCTCAATCGTGTGCATATAATAAGGAATATGATAGATTTTAGTGAGACCTTTGCATATGACGTCAACATAGACTTGTTGGGTATAGGTGACACATGTTAATATATGATTTTTGAGCATAAACTTTGTTTTTCTAGATCATTAGTATTATACACTTATATGATGCTTTTCACTCACCATAGGTATATCTGACCCTCTCCATCATTTTCTTCTTTTTAGTTGTACTTTGATGGGTGAATAAAGAGGACTGGTAGTGACTTGGAGGCATGATGGCATGATGGATATGCACATTTATTTATTTTCTATCTACTATTTTATTTCATTTATTCACAGACATTGTATTGTTTTTCTTACAAGTATAGAGTAATGTCATTGATTATTCTATATAATTATTTTGATTGTATGTGATTGTATTATTGATTAATATTATATTATATTCCTTTTGTTGTGAGTTTTTAGAAAGTGTATAATACGGTAGATAGGTCTATGATATGTTTTATATTTTACATTTATACAATTAGTCATCTTTGAGATGTGTGACGTCTGCATCATTTTATGCATTAAAGAAGTATTGTAGGTGGCGGGTTGTTACAGGTTATCTCAATACCCTTTTTTGGGTGAATATTGAGTTTCTTATATGCTAGTCTTTTTAAATAAACTTTTGGTTGCAACTTCTCTTTATATGGTAGTTGGGTTCCTGTGGCCAAAATGGACATGTTAAGACAACATAGCTTTAGAAGGTGTAGGCGGACGAGGTGGAAGACAAGAGTGGGACTTTTCTGGATAGTGGGCCATTGGATGGCTTACTTGGCTGTTGGGAGTCATTTGCTAGTCTAGTCATTTTCTCTTTGCATCGCTAGTTAGTACCACATGGGCTTTGCTTAGTTTATGCATGCAAAGGTGTCAGGTGGACTACTTCGATGAGAGAAATAGTTGTTTAAGTTGGATGCAAGCTTCGTGAGGTGGGCAAGCTATAGTAACTCCTTCTAGGAACTTACGGGTCATAATGTAGGACAGGGACTGAGAAGGCGGGCCGAAGTGTTGATTTTATGCAAGCTGGTAGAACTCTTGGGGCCGACCCATTCTATGCTTATGAGAAAAGTGAGCAACATTTTGCCTCCTAAGTTCACATCTACGAGCAGGAGCGAACTTGTCACTTGCTTACTTAATGTTATCGATGCATGTCCTCATGTTGCTAGCATCGACGGTTGGTTGCTTGAGGCATTGCTACAGTGGTTCAGAGATGCAACTATTGATTTGTCAATAATGATGAAACCTAGATGTTTCAGATGTCTTCATCTTAGTTGATCTAATGGCACAGATTGTCCTTTGTTATCTACAAACATACTTCTTCCTCTTCCCTTTATCCTTTATTTAACATTGTAAACTTTTACCATTTGCGATGAAGAAGAGGAAAACCTTTCTTATTCTTTGTCATCATTTGACTACTTCACTAATTGATCGTTATCAATGTAACTATGTTTTGATTCTTAATGCTCACTTTTATTTTGATGTTACGTCAAATTTTGATTAATAAGTCGAATGTTGAGTAGATTTTTCTTTTTCTTCTTCTTTCTCGGTATTGCTTTTGCTTTGTGATCTAAGCTTAACTGGTACATTGATGAACCTTCACTAAGCATGGCATCGAATGATCAATGTTGTGTAATCAATATTGATTGATGGCCCTTGAATATTCATTAACCCATAAAATTCACTAACATTAATACTACTAACTACCACTTCCACCACAGTAGAAGTATTATACGTAGGGTCATGGGTAGCGACTAGGATTAGGGAATGAATTAAGAGTGGGCATGGCCCACATGATTCGCTTAGACTTAAGGTTAGGCCAAAACTTTTTTTAATTTTTGTACATTTCTTGCTCATGAGTTTAAGTATTCTCTAATTCATTCTAGGTGGTCTAGTAACTAGGTTTTGTTTGACTAAAGATATCTAGTGCTGCATCAACTAGAGGATGAACCTTTTATCTGTCCTTTGAAAGGTCTAGGGGGACAAAATTGACCTTTATGGCTCATTGAGCCATTATGGATCGGAGGGGTGTTTGCATAAAAAATTGGCATCAACACCCAATAGAAATTTTGTAGAGGAATAAATAAAGAACATTAAATGTAAACAAAGAGAATATAATAATAAAGCAATAAGAAATATACAAATAACAGAGGTACAGTAGTTTATAGTGGTTCGACGTTGTTTGCTTATGTTCACTTTAAAGAGATAGCTTTATTAATCACTTTCTAAACAGAGTACAAGAGGGATCAGATTAGAGTTCTTAGTTACAAAAGGGTACAAAGTAACAAGTAGCATAAAGGTCTAAAAAATGAACACTCAAGTCTATATTTATGGAGGAAGATGGTGAAGTATCTCCTTGAAATTTCGACAGAAGGCTCTCCAGATACATAGGGACTCACGGGAGGGATCACATGGCCCAAATCGCAAGAAAGAGGAATAAAGGCCGATCCGTATTTTGGAGGAGTTGGGGGTTGCAATCCCTATGGGAACTTCTCAATGTTGTATTATGCTTAGCCTCCAAGTTTCAAACCAATTGGATCGGTAGAACTTGAGTTATTGATCAATCTTTGTTGCAACAAGTAATGTTGTCTAATTTGGGCCGGTCCCTCTAGAGGGAAGAGGGCCGTCCCTCTTTCTTATGCTTTTTGGGGTGCAGTCTCTTAGGTGGACTCCCTAGGGCCCTCTTTCTTGTTTACAAAGTTTCAAATGTATTGGACTTCTAGATTTTGAAAATCGATCGTTTTCTGCTAAGTTGCATTACTGGGTGGAATACGATCATATCCCTTTTATACAATCCCTGTCTTAGGTGAAATAATTTGCCCAAAACTTGAGCATACAATTTCCAGATGACTTAAGATTTGAAAATATAGCCTCATAGGGACTTCCTTGTCACTTTATATCGATCTCATCCAGTTTAAAATAAAAATTAAGGATATGTACCAATCCCCTAAGGGAAGGGATAGGCATCGAACCCTTACTTAGGGAGGTACTAAACCGTACTCGGATATTCTGGAGAGTCTATCTATTGGTCTCGGTTTATCCTCGTTTCATATCATTTTCTACACTTGATTTTTGGACTTCATTATCATCACTCTAGACTATTGGTCATGATGACAGTCGAGTCTAACTTGTCCAGTCAGTTCGCATATAGCTTGGTCAAAATGCCGGATAACACTTGCTCCACAAAGTATGTCCTCGGTCATACATAACGTGCTTTGAATCGAAGCAAGTTAGAGTCATCGGAAAGAATTCCATCCAGTTTTCTAAGTAGTTGCCATCTTTCCATTGAATTATTTTCCCAAAGTGTCGTATCTCTCTTTGATCGCCATGACGCTTGGTCGATTTCAGTGGTATAAATTTAGGATTATATTCCATCAATTGCATCTATGACCGATTTACAAGGGTTGTAAACTTTGGCTATCTGGTCTAGTTTCATCATTGGAAGCTTCAGGTGGGACTTTGGTTTTTGTTGATTTTGAATTTTAGAATATACACGTGCACGTTCAGGTACACATTCTTGTTAATGGCTCCCGAATGCGTTTGTACACTCATGGGTCAGCATCAATTCCTTATAGTTTAATTCAATTGGATTGCAATTCCTCATTTATATGTTTTTATAAAGAAATAGGGGTCGTAATAAGTCACTCGATAAGAAGGGATTTCAAATTCTATAGGAATGATGGCCTTAGATCCGTAAGCAAGGGCGATTTGAGTATGGCCAGGCGTAGACTTGTGGGTGAATCTGTATGCCAATAATGCTGGTGGGAGTTTGTTGAACCATTTGCCTCTAGCCTTTTCAAAATATTTCTTCATAATTGACTTTATGATTTGTTCACAGCTTCAACTTGCCCATTTGCTTGAGGGTGAGCAACTACCGCAAATCACTTTTCAATATGATGTTGATAGCGGAAGTCTTTGAATTCAGCGCTATCGAATTGGTTTCCATTATCAGTTACAATTGTTTGCGAAAGGCCGAAATGATAAATAATTTTCTAGACAATGAATTTAATTACTTTTTCGTTGTGATCGCGGCCAAAGATTCTGCTTCGACCCATCTGGGGAAGTAATCAACTACTACGATCGCGTACTTTGCACCACCTTTTGAGATCGGTAAGGAACCGATCATGTCAATACCCTAAGCGGGAAACGACCATGGGCTGATCATTTGAGTAATTTCCATCGATGAGCTCTCGAAATTTTTGTAAACATCTGACACTTAGTGCGTCGTATAACATAATCGGCTACATCTCAATTTACAGTTGGCTAATAATAGCCGTAGCGAAGTATTTTCTTGGTCAGGATTTGCCTCCTAGTGTGATCACAACATTCCCCGTCATGAACTTCCTTTAGGACTCGTTTTATTTCATCATGAGCAATATACCAAAGCCGTGGAACAGAAAAACCATTTCTATACATGACTCCTTCCTTAATGATATGAAGCTTTGCGAAGGATTTGTCGTCTCTCATTGCTCTGTTCGGGAAGGACTCCCCATAACAAATAATCTTTAATCGTAGTCATCCACGACTCCTTCTCAAGCTCTGTCCTTAATACCCGGTCGATTTTCACCTGGTTTATGCTCGGAGTGTCTAGTACGTCGACTAGAACCAAGCCCATTTATTATGCATCCCCGGTGATAGCCAACTTTGCCAATGGGTCGGCCTCTTTGTTTTGATCCCAAGGAACGTGCTTGATGTCATAATACTCAAAGTCGGCTAATAGCTCTTGGACTAGGATAAGGTACGTAGCAATTTGTTTTTCTTTTGCATGGTAATCTCTTCTGACTTGGTATACCACCAACCAGGAATCGTGTGACGACCTCCGTAACTTCCCCCTACTTGGAGGCCAAAAAATAACAGCTATGGATGCTGCAGTCTTCCATAGTTATTAATTTTCGACGACCAAATACGGCAGTGCTAGATATATTGATACAGAGATCATAGGAATATGGAAAAAATTTATCAATTCAAAAACACCTTTCCGTATTCAAATCAAAACATTTCTTTTTTGTTAAATAATCCCCAAATTACGTTACTACGTTCAGCAAAATATAATTATTACAAATACTCCAAGAGCGACATACGAAGATGTCCCCTTGGTTGATCGGAGAATATAGTAAGGCTAATAAATCTGCCTTACAAATAAAATACACAGTGAAAAGAAAAACTTTAAATAACTATCTGCCTCTTGCATGCCTCCGGAAGCTTTATTCGTCAAAAAAGAAAACCTGAGAACCTTAAATCTCAAACTCTCAAAATCAATTGAGTACCCGAGAGTTTAAAGGGAAAATGAAAACTTCGAGTCAGACATAAAGCCTGGTATGAATAAAAACCTAACATCTCAATCATTTTAGATATCTAGTGAGAGCACCCTGCTTAGCGGAACGGGTTTTCCCTCAATAGTATCCTCAAACCTTTGTAAAACCAAATTCTATGCTCCTTCATCCACAATGGTTAAAACATACATTTCAAAACATTATGATGATACACATACTTGAAAATAAGTAAGATTTTCCCATTCCTTGTTTAATCTGTCACCCTGTCACTATTATAGTTTTTGGGGTCACTATTAACCCTTTTATTTTTCGTGGGTTTACTAATAACCTTGTTATAACTAATAAACACCCTGTCCCATTCATAGTTTTCATGGGATCACTAAGAACCTATAGGCTCCTTCCAGTTAACTTAATTAATTCATGGATCCACCTGAACCTATTAGTCATTCCAATTACTAATCACCATGTCCCAGTTTTCATGGGTTGATTAGGAACCTACGGAATTATCCAATAACTCACTGCACATCCTAGTTTTCGAGGGTTGACTAGGAACCTACTGATACTTCCATTAACCAACATTCTTACCCAAGTTTTCATGAGTTTACCAGGAACCTATTGTTTGATGTCAATTCTTAATCCGGATATAGTTTTCATGGGTTAACTATGAACATTTTGATATGCACCAATAACTACCTTATCATAGTTTTCATGGGTTTACTGTGAACCTCTTGGTACCAATAACCTTATCATATTTTTTGTGGATTTACTATGAACATAACTACTTTATCATAGTTTTCATGGGTTTATTATGAACATAACTACTTTATCATAGCTTTTGGGTATACTATGAACCTCTTGGTATGCACCAATAACTACCTTATCATAGTTTTCATGGGTTTACTACGAACCTTTTGGTTTACCTCCAAAAATAACAAAGTTTAGGAATCCCAATTTTTGGCACCCTAACTCCATGGATGCAATTCTACTCATTTAAGAGTTTAAGTAATTTATATTCACTATTTGAGTTAACCTACTGGTTCTTCTACCCTTTTTCCCAAAATGCAGTTATTGGTTCTCATGTGAATATACTCATATTTGAAGAAGTAAAACATAAATTAACAATACCACTTTTGTGGGTTTAAGGTCCTTGAAATACAAATGATAAAATATTGTTAACGCCTTTAACTTATAATTTTATCAAGGAAACACTTCTTCAAAATTACATGCTTAAAACCCTTACAAAGCTCATTTATATAAGCCGTGAGTTTTCCTTTAGAAATTAGATTATGTGTTTCCAAATCATTTAAAACCAAACCTTTCGACCTTGTCGAAAGGCCTTCAAAGCAATCTTCCAAATCCAGACCTTTCGAAGCCATTGAAACCATTTAGCAATTCAAACCTTTCAAAAGCAGTCAACTCTTAAAATACAAACCTTTTGAGGACTTACTAGGTTCAAGTTAAATTATGCGAAACGTCCCCCTTTAAAACCTTTCAACAACAATGGAAGCAACCTTTCTACCTTGTCGGAAGGTCTGCTTCGAAAGCTTTATAACATTTCATTTAAAACAATAGACTTTTGCCTTTTTAAAGCAACTCCTGCGAAAGCTTGGTTACATTTCAATTACAAAACAAAGGTAAATAATACAAGTTGAAGGCTTTGATGCCTTTCAAAAGAAATGAGAGAAGCGGTTGGTTTTTAAAACAAGTAACCTTTCGTCTTTGTCGAAAGCAACGACTTCGAAAGGTTGGAAAAAGCGGCTATAACCTTTCGGCTGTGTCAGAAGGTTCGAAACAAAACAATGATAAGTGGTAGTGACCTTTCGACTTTTTTGAAAGGTTTAAAACCTTTCTTTTTAAACCATTGACCTGGTTGAAAGCGACCAAATCGATGCTCTAATTCGAAAGCAAACAGGTGAAAGCTTTTTATTTATAAAACAAACGTATCCCAACCTCTTTAGCCATCAACCTTTCGACTAAGAACCCTCCAACCTGGTCCAATTAATTACGTACCAAAATATTTGATACCATATGTATTGGTTTGACCTTGTCGAAAGCTCTAATCCTTCGACTTAGTCAGAAGGTCTGGGTCAGAAGGTTTACTATCGTAAAAGGCTGAAACATGCTAAAAGTATGATTTCTTTGTTTTTAACTTAAAAGGATAAAATTTCAACTAACCTGCTTTTGTTTGTCAAATTCTATTGGTTAACAATTTTTTTAGAAAAATGCCGCCACTAATTTTCATAAATAAATAATAATTTTATTTTACAAAATTCCCATTCTCCTTGATTAAATATATAAAACATTTAATTGCCATACCTTAAATAATTTTATATATTCATCAAAACATTTAGGAAAAATATGAAAAAAATCCTAGAAAATCTATTTTAATATGTTTTCCAACATATAAAAATTTCAAACTCAAATAATCTTTATTTTATCCGTAATTAATTTATAACCCAATAAATCATTTTCTTCACTATAAAATTTACATAAAATCCATATAAACTCAGAAAATTATGAAAATTGAAATCCATCTCCAAAATCATGTTTTCTACAACATAAAATTTTCCCCTGGCACTTAAAAATCATTTCACGGTTTTACCCTAAAATTGTATATATCTACAATTTAAACAACCTTGTTTAAACGCATATAAATCATAAATAAGCATATTATCATTCAGTATATCGTGAAACAGAATTTATTCTTAAATCCAAAACCATATGATGTAAAAATCCTAATAGAGTTGTAGAAAATATTATTCACCTTAGATTGGATAAGGAAATTGAAGTATGATTGAGAGATTGATTCCTTCTAACTTGAATCTAGCTTTTAGTTGATTTTCTCTTCTCCTCTTTATAATGGATGGCCTTGCTTTAACTTCTTATGGTTATATCTTTTGTTTTGATGGAATGAACATGTATGACCTAATTTTAATAGTATAAGGGTGGGTAGTATGGTTATTTACCCTAATGCCTTTATGTTTAATTTCCTAACCATTTATACAAGTTCATTAGATATTAAGTAAGCATAGCCACCTAATTTATTAATCAACCTCTATCTACTTATCTACATTATTCCATTTAATTTATTCTAGTTAAATCTCCTAAATAACATCAATAACATTCTAAGTGTTTTTGGCTTCCATCCTTAAAGAATTTTGTCCTCGAAACTCAGTAAGGACAAACTAGAAAACATAGAAATCATCAGTAACATTCCTAGCAACGAATCTATGTAAATCTACTATAGACATACCATCAAAACAGATCGGGATAAGCCTCTCGAATCTTTCCTCCATCTCTCAAGTATAGACTTTATCATTTTCGCTCCACTGAACCTTCACCAACTTAACTATCTTGGTCCTTAATTTCTTCTCATCTCTCACTATAACCCGAACTGGTTGTCTAACAAAATTCAAACCAGGCTCTACCAAGTCCTCCAACTCTGTCCGGGGAATAGTAGCCTCTAGATCATGCACATACTTATGAAGATGAGATACATGGAAGACATTATGGACACCTGCCAAACTGCTCGGCAACTCTAATCTGTAAGCGACCTTTCCAATCCTTTCTATATTCTGAATGAACCAATGTACCTTAGGGCTAACTGTTCTAACTTTCCAAATCATACCACATCCTTCGTCAGTGATACTTTAATGAAAACCTTGTATCCTACTGAGAACTCTAAGTCCTTACGTCTTTTATCTACATAACTCTTATACCTGAATTTAGCTTCCTTCATCCATCCTTGGATTAGCTCAATCTTTTCCGATGCCTTTCTAACCAAATCTGGACCTAAAACCAATGTATCTCCGGTCTCTAACAAACATGCTGGAAATCCGCACGGTCTTCCATACAAAACTTCAAAAGGCGCAATTCCTATACTAGTTTGAGAACTGTTATTATTCTAGGAAAACTCAATTAGATGTAGGTGATCTTCCCAAGATCCACCAAAGTCCAATACACAAGTCCTCAACAAATCTTCAAGTACCTTGTTGACTCTCTCTGTCTTTCCATCCGTTTGTGGGTGACAAGCCGTATTCATCTTGAGCTTGGTACCTAATACTTCTTGCATACTCCTTCAAAATTCGCTAGTGAACAATGCGTCTCTTCACTGACTATGCTACTAGGAATTCCATGAAGTCTAACTACGTTCTTCATGAACAACTTTGCTAAAACAGGTACCATCCTAGTTGACTTTACAGAAATGAAATGGCCAATCTTGGTCAATCTGTCCACTATAACCCATATGCTTTCATTTCCTCTATTTTTCCTTGGCAACCCGTCTGTAAAATCCATTGATATCGAATCCCACTTCCAAACTAGTATATCTAAAGGCTGAAGTAACCCACTTGGCTTTTGATGTTCGCCTTTCACTTGTTGATAGTTAATACACTACCTAACCCACAAGCCAACATCCCTCTTCATGCATTCCCAATAAAAGCTCCTCTTCGTGTCTTAATACATATTGATTCCTCTAGGATGTATCATAAACTTCAATCGATGACACTCTTTTAGAACTTCTCTCCTTAAGTTCTCTACACCTGGAACACATAACTGTCCCTTCTTTCTCAACCATCCCCTTTGGTCAAGATTAAAATCCTTTAGGTCATCAATCTCTAATCCGACCTCAAGCTTTCTAATCTTCTCTGCTAAAACTGGGTCTTCTCTTTGCTTAGAAGCTACTTCTCAATCAACACTAGTCGCACTTCTGAGCAAAACGACATGGCAGTGCCCTGACTAGAACTAGCAGTAGATCTCAACTGCACCCCACAACTGGCTTAAGCTTCTAGATCCTTACATTTTGTCAACATTGCTAACACCACATTCTGATGTTTTCTACTGATAGCATCTACTACCTTATTTCCTTTTCCCGGAGTATACTCTTTACCGAAATCATAAGCAGCCAAAAACTCCAACCACCTTTACTGCCTCATATTCAACTCCTTTTGAAAGAATAAATACTTTAATGACATATGATCGGTATACAACTCAAATGTCTCTTCCAAAAGATAATTCCTCCAAATCTTCAAGGAAAAAATCACCACAGCTAATTCCAAGTCATGAGTAGGATACCTGATCTTGAGCAGTCTAAGATGCCTAGATGCTTAAGTGATAACTTTGCCCTTCTGCATCAATACTGCTCCCAATCCAGTCCCACATGCATCTATGTACACTACCAACCCTTGGTTACCATCCAAACTACTAACAATGGTGCATTGGTTAACAAATGTTTTAACATAAGGAATGCTTCCTCACATTTGTCGGACCAAACAAACCCCACATCCTTATTGATCAACTTAGTCAAAAGCGCAGCTATCCGTGACAAATCCTTGATGAATCTCTGGTAATAGCTGAAAGAGGCTATGCGGTAGGACGGTGTAATATGGAATAATGAAATAGTCTAGGTAGATAAAGTAGGTAAATGCAAGGAGACACCAGGATTTTATACTGGTTCGGACCTCTCGTCCTACGTCCAGTCCCTAAGCTTCCCTTAGGAATTTCACTAACTAACACCCTCACTTCACCCGGAGGAATAGGTTTACAACTTATCCGAACAACCGAACGGGATTTCTTGCCTCAACTACCGAAGAGGACTTCAACTCAATTACTAAAATACAATATTCGACTTGTTGTGTTCTTGTCAACACTAATGAGTCTAATGTAGTGCAATATTCCTATAATCTTATCCTCGAGAGTATGTAATGTGTTTGTGAAGATTTAGAAAATGTGAATTGCTATGAATCCAAAGAATGTTATAAACAAAAACAGTGATTCAAGCAATAGATTGGTGATTGCTTTTCGAATATCTAGAAAATATGAACAAGAGAATAGTAAAATTAAAGCAAGAGAATTCGGTGAATTAAATGATGTTAGAATCATGTATATATACTTGTAGAAGAGATGCATATGTTGTCAAAGGTTGCAAACAAGAGATGCTTCCATTTCCATTGATGAATGGTTGCAACTCTTGGGAGGAAGAAGGTGTCTTTTCAGAGAAAATTCATAGGTTCAAATTCAGTCGACTGAGAAGGGAATTCAGTCAACTGAAAATATGAAGTAAAATTTTCGGGAGCAAATTCAGTCGAGTGTGCAGGAAATTCAGTCGACTGAAACTGTGCATGTGTATAAATTTGTTCCAGTTTCAGTCGACTAGCTGAACCTGTTCAGTCGACTGAACTGATAAAATATGCATAGTGAAAACTTAATTGAAAAATGAAGTTTATAAAATGTTTTCTAGTGTTCGTGCAAGCTTCTTGAGGATAGATTTTAACAATAAATCTAGACTAAGACATAAAAAACATACTTTAAGTTTGTTTGGTCTTCATCGATCTTCCTTTAGCATTTGCATATATTTCTTCCTTGTTTGTTAAAGTACATTGTCATTGATCAAAATCTTCGCATATCAACATTCTCCCCCTTTTTGATTGATGACAATACTGATTTATTCTAGAGATGTTTTACTTATTTTCTTCCCCTGAATGTATGCACTATCTTTCCTACAAAACAAAGTTAGTACTATAGATTTTCTCCCCCTTTGTCATCGACAAAAAGGAAGAACTACCAGTAGTAATAATTTATCAAAACAATCACTGAAGCATAGAGAATATTTGCATAATCATGGCTTAAGAAAAGTAAAAATGTTGTGACAAACAAGCATGAAATGGCTATTTATACAAGCCACTAGAAAGTTAAAAATACACATCAAACCAAAAAATTACTCATCTCTATCCCAGTCATATGAACCTTCTCTTCGTGTTGGTTCACGTATGACGGGTCCTTCTGTTGGTGGTCTGTGCGCTCTTCCTCCTTGGCCACAACTAGATCCGCTTGCACTGCTACTTGTATGCTCTTCGGATGTCGTCCATGTAAACGTAGGTGCCGGACGTTTGCCGCGAGATGTTGAAGCAGTAGTGGTGCTTGAGCACGAGATTGCATCCCAAAGCTTGTTGAAGAATCCTTTGATTTTGTCAAGCTTATGATCCACCTTTTTAAGACGAGTGTCAAGAATTTGTTGATTTCTTGACAATATCCCCAAGGATTGGTTGGTAGTGAAGCTTGGGTCAACAAGACGAATTTCATCATCTTGCTCGAGATGTTCTTCGTGGTGAGGTGGAGGAGGTTGTTGTTGTTGTTGTTGTTCTTGATGCCTTGCTTCCCATTCGGCGAGTGATATTATGCGAGGAGGTCGAGATGGGAGTTGCATTAGGCTTACGGTCCGGTTGTTAATTTGATGGACCATTGTATTCTCTGACTCAGGTAATGGCGTATTGACATTGAGGAGAAGTTGCATGATGTACTCTTCAAAGTAGATAGTGCGCATTTTGCCATTATTAAAAGTGAGAAACTCATCAAGAATAAGCTGTAGCCAATTAACTTGTATATGCCAAAAATAGCATATAGAGCTCGATAGTTATTTGGGTAGACAATTTCGTATGAGCCCGTGCGAGGAGTAATTGTTCTCATTAGGGCTTTATGGAGGATTCTTGCCATAGGTCAAAGAGAGGTGGACTTAAAATCTCTAAAGTTGATATTATCATCCATAAATCGATGGTTTATGTTGTCGCGAATATGTGGATTGAATTCTATCTCCTCTAGCTTTCTCCCGACATTTGGTGATTCTAAAATGTGTGCTATTCTATCCAAGGAAAACCAAACTTTCTTTCCACATACCATACTCCAAACACTATTGTTTGGATTTCTTGGAGTTTGGTGTCCAAGATTAAGATTAGCATAAAATAATTTGACCATTACATGATTTATGGCATGGTCATTTCTTTTCAAATCTAAAGAGAAGTTAAACCTGCTGGATCGGTTAACGCTTGGATGTTGTAGGTTTGAAAGCTTTGGAAATCAACGAAAGAATGCTCGAAAATTTGGGAATTCTTCATCTTATTCCATCTAGTGACAACGATTCCATCGTAAAGCCATTGTGCTATTTGAGCATCAATTGGCTCGGAGGATGAAGAAGATGAAGCTCTTGATCTTTTTGGTGCCATTTGGGTGAGATTTGAGTGGATTTTGAGGAATTGGGGGCTAGGGTTTCGAAATTAATTTGGGGAAGAAAGTTTATAGGAGGTAAAAAGTGAATTGGTAGGGTAAAAATTGGTGGTTAAAAGGAGAAGTTTGCCTGGGAATTGGCGTTCAGTCGACTAAATTCACTGTTCAGTCGACTGAATTGAAGGCCGAAAATTTTCTGGGCTAAATTCAGTCGACTGAACAGGGTTTTTAGTCGACTGAATGTTTGCCTGAAAGTTTCTGTTAGTATTCTAGTCGACTGAGCAGAAGATTCAGTCGACTGAATTGTAAAAAAATTTGCATTCTGTCTTAAGTTCAGTCGACTGAACATGGGGTTTTAGTCGACTGATTTATGTATTTTGTTGTTCCTTGTTAATTTTGAAGGCAAACTATTTATTCAAGGAAATAATTACAATTATATGGATGTAATATCATTAATAGATTTCAATACTAACTATTTCTTAGGGTATGGACTTGGATTCTTTTTCCCTTCATTCTTCATATAATTGATATCCCATGAATTTGGACTATATTGAGGAGTCTTAGGAGACATCCAAGGATTCATAGGATCGACTGGTGTACGATAAGATGAAGACGGATCAAGCGAGCTAACGGGGTGAGGTAGGGGTTCAGCCACTTCGTTATTTTTGATCCACAAAATCGTAAACCGATTTGCTCAAGGAAGCTTAAACGTCTAGCCGTAACCTTTTGTTCGAAGTATAATTCTCGTTGAAGGTCTATTTGTTGTTGTTGAAATTGATGAATTTCATCAATCTTTCTTTTTGTGTCTGGAGAAATAAAGAGTCCGCGTTTTGCTTTCTTAGATTCTGGTGTGTAGCCGGTACGATAATTGTTCCATTTGAAAACTGGCTCATGTGTCGGTGTTGGAGTGTTTTCGACAGAAGAAGTGATGTTGATCGGGGAAAGAGAGTTGTTGGACGACATTTTTAAAAAACTTTTATTTGTGAGAATGAGTTGTGAAAATAATATTTTTAAGATATATTTATAGTAGGAATTTTCTAAAAATATAGTGGTTATAAATCCTTAAATTTTTTCATCCACTTAATGATTTAATGGTTACCATAATTCTGTTAAAAATGTAGGTGAATAATTTTTGACAAAATATTATGTAACATATTTGAAAAGTAAATTGAAAATCCCATATTTTCTTTATTCAGTCGACTGAACAGATAAAGTTAGTCGACTTAATTGTATAGATTTTTCTCTATACGATATCTTTAAAAGACATTATTCCTAACTCTCGTCGTAATTTTATGAAGGAGTTTTCTAATAGAGGTTTAGTAAATATATCGGCAATTTGATTTTCAGTTGAAATATGTTCTAAATTAATTATTCCTTTCTCGATATTGTCATGTAGAAAATGGTGACGAATATCTATATGTTTTGTACGAGAGTGATTAACCGGATTTCTAGATAAGTTTATTGTACTTGTATTACCACAATATATTGTAGAATTTGTTAAATCTATATTAAAATCTTTAAGTGTTTGTTGCATGTATATAACTTGATTGCAAGCTAAAGCAGCTGATATATACTCTGCTTCGCATGTGGAAAGCGAGACACAATTTTGTTTCTTACTAAACCAAGATACAAGTGATTTTCCAATGAAATGGCAAGTACCACTTGTACTATTTCTATCTGTTCGAGATCCACCAAAACCAACATCACTAAATGATACTAACTCAAATGAACACTCTTTTGGACAGAAAAGACCGAAATCTTTAGTTTTGTTAAGGTATCGCATTATTCGTTTTACTGCTCTTAAGTGTGAATCTTTAGGATCGGATTGAAAACGTGCACATAAACAAACACTCATCATTATGTCAGGTCTACTAGCGGTTAAGTAAAGTAAGGAACCTATCATACTTCTAAACAATTTTTGATCTACACTTTTTCCATTTTCATCTCGATCGAGATGTGTAGTGGTACTCATAGGAGTAGGTTTAGCAGAAGTGTTTTCCATGCCGAATCGTTTAATTAAATTAGCATAATATTTTTCTTGGTTTATAAAAATTCCATTTGTTAATTTTTTGATTTGAAATCCGAGAAAATATGATAATTCTCCCATATGAGACATTTCGAACTCATTAGTCATTATATTTGAAAATTCTTTACATAAATTTTCATTGGTTGAACCAAAAATAATATCGTCTACGTATATTTGAATTATTAAAATATCTTTGGTAGTATTTTTAATAAAAAGCGTTTGATTACTTTTCCAATTTTAAATCCCGAGTTTAATAAATAACTTTTAATTCTTTCATACCAAGCACGAGGTGCTTGTTTAAGACCATATAGTGCTTTCTTTAATTTAAATACATGATCCGGATATTTTTCATGTATAAATAAAGGAGGTTGTTCTACATATACATTTTCTTTAATAAAACCATTTAAAAATGCACTTTTAACATCCATTTGATAAAGTTTAAAATTATGAAAATGTGCAAAGGCTAATAGTATACGTATTGCTTCAAGTCTTGCAACGGGAGAAAAAGTTTCTTCAAAATCAATACCTTCTTCTTGATTATACCCTTGTGCTACCAGTCTTGCTTTATTCCTTGTTATATTACTTTGTTCGTCTACTTTATTTTTGTAAATCCATTTTGTTCCAATTATTGATTGATTATTAGGACGGGGAACTAATTCCCAAACATTGTTACGTTCAAATTGATTTAATTCTTCTTGCATTGCGACAATCCAATAATCATCTGTTGATGCTTCTTTTGGATTTTTAGGATCTATTGATGAAATGAAAGCTACATGACCCATTTGATTTAGTTGATTTCTTGTTCTAACTTGAGAATTTATTTCTCCTATTATATTTTAAGTTGGGTGATCTCGTAATATTCTAGGAGGAGATCTTAGTTCATTATTATTATTTTCAAGGTTTGTTTCTTCTATATTTATCAATTCTTCATCATATTTTATATTTAAATTTTTATTAATATTTTCATCAAAAGATATATGCAAAGTTTCTTCAATTAAGTTTGTTCGTTTATTAAATACTCGATATGCTTTACTTCGTTCTGAGTATCCTACGAAAATCCTTCATCAGCTTTTGAATCGAATTTTCCTAGTTGATCTTTTGTATTTAAAATGAAACATTTTGATCCAAATATTTTAAAATAAGATATATTTGGCTTTTTATTATTAAATAGTTCATAAGAAGTATTTTTAGTTAATGGTCTAATTGATATTCTATTTAATACATAACATGCAGTAGCAACGGCTTCCGCCCAAAAATGTTTTGGTAGAGAACATCCATTTAATAATGTTCTTGCGCATTCTTGTAATGTTCTATTCTTTCTTTCTACAACTCCATTTTGTTGAGGAGTTCTAGGAAAAGAAAAGTTATGATTTGTTCCTTTCTTTTTACAAAAAGTTTCAAAAACTTCATTTTCGAATTCGCCTCCATGATCGCTTTGAATATTTTTAATTTTCAAATCTTTAGTGTTTTGAATTCTTTTGACAAATGTTTTAAAATGCTCAAAAGTGTCACTTTTATTTTTCATAAAAATAGTCCATGTATATCTTGAAAAATCATCAACCATTACAAATACATATCGATTATGATTAATGGATTGAACTTGTGTTGGTCCAAATAAATCCATATGTAGTAATTCTAATGGTTGTAAAGTCGAAATATTTTTCTTAGATTTGAAAGATGATTTCTTTAATTTTCCTTTTTGACAATCATCACAAAGATTATTTATTTTAAAGTTTATTTTGGGTAAACCTCTTACTAATTCATTTTTAGAAAGTTTTCTAATAGTTTTAAAATTTATATGACAAAATCTTTTGTGCCATAACCAAGGATCATTATCTTTGGCAAGTAAACACATACTTGAATTATGGTTAATATTCATATTTAAAACATAAATATTTCTATCTCTATTTCCTTCAAAAGCAAGATTTTGGTTTTGATCAAAAATACTACATTTATTATTTGAGAAAGTTATTTTAAAACCTTTGTCACACAATTGACTTATGCTAAGTAGATTATGTTTTAAATTTTCAACTAATGAAACATTTGTTATAAAAGGTAAATTTGATGTACTGTAATTGTTCACATCTCCTTTGCCAATGATATAGCCTTTTGAATTATCTCTGAAGGTAACCGAGCCACCATCAAAGTATGTAATGTTTGTAAGCACATCTTTGTCTTCGGTCATGTGTTTTGAACAACCACTGTCTAATATCCATTTCTTCCTTTTGAGTGGGACCTGAAAATAAATATGAAATTATTGGTACCCACCTTTTAATAGGGTCCTAAAAAGTTAGAATTTAGGAAACCAAACCCAATTTGGTTTAGTATCCTTTTTATAAATATAGTTTTCATTATGATGAACATTATCCAAAAATGTTTTAATATATTTATTTTTTATTAATACATTGTTAGTCTTTGGTACCCAAATTTTAACTACCTTGTTTTATACTTTTGTTTTAATAGGTTTCTTTAGCAATATTTGTTGTTTTGAATCCATATTCCTCTTAAAATTTGTATTTTTCCTTTTAGGAATTTTTGACTCCTTTTTATATCCTAATCCATGTTTACTTGAAGAGGATTGAGAATTTTCTAAAATCTTAGATAAATTTTCTCTTCCTTTGTTAAAGTTAGAAACATTTTTAGTAATGTTATCCAATCTAGCTTAAAGACTATTATTTTCTAACTCAACTTGTCTAATCTTAGTTTTTAACTCATGATTTTCAGAAACAATTATGTCATTCTTTGTTTTTTGAGTTTCAATTTCTTGACTTAAAAGTGATAATTGAGTTTCCGAATTTGAATGAGATTCTTGAACTTTTTCAAGTTCTTCTTCTAAGATTTTCTTTTCATCTTTTAACATATCCCTTTCAAATTCAGCTTTGTTTTGATTTTCACGAGTTTCTTTTTAAGAGTTTTTATTGTGCTTAAAAGTTCAGTGTTTACTTCAATTAAATCGTCGAAAGTTAAATTATTTACCTCAGATTCTTGAGCCATGAAGCATATATTTGCTTGTTCATTGTCGCTATCACTATCATTTTAGGATGAAGATGAATCTGAATCGTCCCATGTTACAGAAAATGCCTTCTTTTTGAATTTATCCTTCTTGTTTTTGTTGTTGAAGTTTTTCTAATTTTCCTTCATTTGTTCTTGACAATCTTTTTGCATGTGTCCTTTCTTGTGACAATTGAAGCATTCTATATTTGAGGATGAAGGTTTGTTCAAGAAATTCTTTTTGAATCCGTTTTTGTTTCCTTTTCTATATTTTAAGAATTTCTTGAAATTTTTGGCTGTAAATGCTAAATCCTCATCTTCAGACCCTGATTCTTCCTTTTCTGCATGAAAACAACATTCTCTCTTTCTTGAGCTTGATCTTTCTTAGCTTGCATATTTACTTCATACGACATAAGATTTCCAATCAATTCTTCTGGTTTCATTGTAGATAGATCATTTGCTTCCTCGATTGCTAGTACTTTTCTCTCCCATTCATCAGTGAGTGAATTTAGAACTTTAGACACAATGTCAAAATCCGTGTATCTTTCTCCTAGTCCGATTAGAGCATGATGAATGTCTTGAAATCTTGAGTACATGTCATTGATGGATTCATTTTGTCGCATTCTAAAATTTTGGAATAGATTCTTCAGCATGGATATCTTTGTTTGTTTAACCTTGTTTGTGCCTTCATGTATGACTTTAAGTGTTTCCCATATCTAATATGCAGTAGTACATATGCTAACACGGTTGAATTCATTTCTATCCAGGGCACAAAATAGCATATTCATAGCTTTGGCATTTGCACTAGCTTCATTCTTTTGAACTTGTGTCCAGGTAGGATAATCGGTTGTGGGTACAACGAACTCTGCTTGAGTAGCATTACAGGCTTCGAAACTTGTTGCTTGCATATAAATCCTCATCCTTGTAGCCCAATAGTTATAGTTTAGTCCATTGAATAGAGGAGGTCTTTGGGTAGATTGTCCTTCCGCAAATGTAGAACTATAGGCAGATGTTGTGCTTGTACTTGCGTTATTTTCCATATTATCAATATGTCTAATAACGATGTTATGGTTATAGGACGGCCTTGCTCTGATACCAATTGAAAGAGGTTATGCGGTAGGATCGTGTAATATGGAATAATGAAATAGTCTAGGTGGATAAAGTAGGTAAATGCAAGAAGACACCAGGATTTTATACTGGTTCAGACCTCTCGTCCTACGTCCAGTCCCTAAGCTTCACTTAGGAATTTCACTAACTAACACCCTCATTTCACCCGGAGGAATAGGTTTACAACTTACCCGAACAACCGAATGGGATTTCTTTCCTCAACCACCGAAGAGGACTTCAACTTAATTACTAAAATACAATATTCGACTTGTTGTGTTCTTGTCAACACTAATGAGTCTAATGTAGTACAATATTCCTATAATCTTATCCTCGAGAGTATGTAATGTGTTTGTGAAGATTTAGGAAATGTGAATTGCTATGAATCAAAAGAATGTTATAAACAAAAACAGTGATTCAAGCAATAGATTGGTGATTGCTTTTCGAATATCTAGAAAATATGAACAAGAGAATAGTAAGATTAAAGCAAGAGAATTCGGTGAATTAAATGATGTTAGAATCATGTATATATACTTGTAGAAGAGATGCATATGTTGTCAAAGGTTGCAAACAAGAGATGCTTCCATTTCCATTGATGAATGGTTGCAACTCTTGGGAGGAAGAAGGTGTCTTTTCAGAGAAAATTCGCAGGTTCAAATTCAGTCGACTTAGCAGGGAATTCAATCAACTGAAAATATGAAGTAAAATTTTCGAGAGCAAATTCAGTTGACTGTGTAGGAAATTCAGTCGACTGAAACTGTGCATGTGTATAAATTTGTTCCAGTTTCAGTCGACTAGCTGAATCTGTTCAGTCGACTGAACTTATAAAATATGCATAGTGAAAACTTAATTGAAAAATGAAGTTTATAAAATGTTTCCTAGTGTTCGTGCAAGCTTCTTGAGGATAAATTTTAACAATATATCTAGACTAAGACATATAAAAACTACTTTAAGTTTGTTTGGTCTTCATCGATCTTCCTTTAGCATTTGCATATATTTCTTCCTTGTTTGTTAAAGTACATTGTCATTGATCAAAATCTTCGCGTGTCAACAATAGCCAGTAACTACAAGAAAACTCCTGATCTCGGTTACTGTCTCTTGTCTCTTCCAATTATTGACCGCCTCGATCTTAATTGGTTCAACAGACAGTCCTTCCTCTGAAATCACATGACCAAGAAACTTAATTTCTCTCTACCAAAAATTACATTTGGAAAAATTCTCCTTCAGTTGATTCTGCCTCAGTGTCTCCAACACCACTCTAGGATAATCTCATGCTCTCTTTCATCTTTAGAGTACACCAAAATATCATCTATGAACACTAATAAAACCTATCCAAGTGCCCTCTGAAAACCCGATTTATTAAATCAACGAAGAAAGCAGGTGCATTCGTCAATCCGAATGTCATTACTAACCACTCATATGAACCATACCTAGTCCGAAACGAAGTCAAATGAATGCTATCCTCCCCCACTCTCAACTTATGGAACCCCGTCACCAAGTTCAATTGGAAAAATACTTTGGCTCCGCTCAACTGATCAAATAAGTCATCGATTATCGACAAAGGATGCTTATTCTTTATTATCCTCTCGTTTAACTTACGATGGTCGATGCACATCCTTAACAACCCATCTGATTTCTTCACAAGCACCACAACTTCCCCTAAGGCGAACTGTTTGGTCTAATAAAATTCCTTCCCTCAAGATCTACTAGCTACACTTTCAATTCTTCATCTCTGTCGGTGTCAACGTACTAGGTGGTCTACTGATATATGCAGCTTTCGGCATTATGTTTATTCGAAACTCAATAGCTTGTTTCGTAGGTAATCCAGTAACCGGCTCAAAGATATTAGCAAATTCTCTAGCTACCCGAACCTGACTAAACTCTTCTGCAACCTCTAGGGCACTCAATAAAGCACAAACACTCTTACTAGAATTCTCCACCGAGAAAATGACTAGGTTATGACTATCTGGGTGCCTCAATGTTATTTCCCATCTCGGCAAAATATCATAACCTCATACTTACTGAACCAATCCATACCTAAGATGATCCCTAAATCTACAAAATCAAAAACATACAAGTTGCATGCAAACTTATGGCCTAACAACTAAAGTTCTAACTGGTCACATCTCATTCCAAGACTTGCATACCCTGTAATTTGATTCGCAGCCTTTAAGGAAGTAATAAGGTATGTGGGTTCTATACATAACTTATCAACCAAATATTGATATATATATATATATATATATATATATGAATGGGATGCACCGGTATCAAAAAGTACCCTAACAGGTGTACTCTGAATTAAAAGCATACCTTGCATCATAGTTTTCCCTTTCTCCGCTGTAGTAGGTTTAGAAGAAGATTGTGGTCAATAGTAAACACCTTCCCTTTGTCCGCCCTAACTGGCTTTGGATATTGGTTCCTATAATGCCCAACTTGGTCACAGTTGAAGCATTTCACATTCTTCTTCTCAGTAGGCTTCTTTGCTTTACCAGTTCTGCATTCGTGGGCATAATGGCCCATTTTATCACACTTATAACATAATAAATCAGCCTTCGCCTTCTTAGTGGTCTCCGCTTTTTGGGCTCCTTTCTTCATAAAGAATTTACATTTTCTTCCTTGAAAACCCTGGGACTCAATTGGCTTCTCCCTAGCTGAAACAACAAGCATCTCCACATGGCGAACGGTCATCTCCACCATCACTTGATAAGGCTCTCCAACATGATTCAAAAACATTCTTCCTAGCTCTGGCCTTAAACCTCTAATGAATCTCTCATTTCTTCCAACATCAGTGTTAACCAAAGCATAACCATACTGATTGCTCATCAAACTTAGCAGCATACTCAAGCATAAACATTTGTCCTTGGACATGATCCATGAACTTCCTCATCAATTTCGATTTGGTAACCTCAGATAAGAACCTGTGCTCAAACCTTCTCCTGAATTCAGCCCACGTCAACTCTTCCTTTGGCACTCCGGTCATCACACTGCTCCACTAATGAAGCGCTAGCCCTTGCAACCATCTAAAGGCTAGCCTTCTCTTCTCCCCGTCATTTAAGCCTAAGTCTGTAAAGATCCTTTCACGGTTCAATAGCCAATTCTTTACTTCAACGGCATCTTCCGTTCCAGCAAACGGCTTTCCTTCGAGAATGACATAGTCTCTACTCAGCTTAGCATAGTTATGTCCAACCAGAACTACAGGATTAGCTCCACCAACATTCCCAGCAGCTCCCGCTTGCAAAAGATTAGCCAACAACTGGTACACCATCCCCGCATCTACTGGTGGATTTCCAACACTTACATTGGCCTCAACATTTTGGTTAGCATTACCCTGTCGACCATAGTTTCTTCGAGTATTAGGTCGAGCATTTCCATTGGTTGTGTTGCTTCCTCCAACCAGATTTCCTCTTCTGTTTCCTGCTTCCATATCCTCTTTCTCGTATATCTGCATACGAGCCTTAGTAAGATATGTAAGAACATTCTAAGAGAGAGGGGAATACGTGCTTAGATATATACCTATATTTCAAATAAAATATGCTACTATACGTTAATCCAAACCCCGATCTTTTTTTTTAATTCATTGGATTACGTTTGAAAAAGCTTTTAGGTTTAACTTTTCTTTTAAAGTTTCATAAACCTATGCTCTGATACTAACTGGTAACATCCCCCTACTTGGAGGCCCAAAACCAATGGCTACGGATGCTGTAGTAATCCATAGTTATAAATCTTCGGCGACCAAATGCGGTGTTGCGTGATACATTGATACATAGATCACAGATATATGGAAAAAAAAATAACAATTCAAAAACATCTTTCCATATTAAAATCAAAATATTTCATGTTCGTTACATAATCCCTAAATTACATTAACCATGTTTAGAAAAATATAATTATTATAAATACGCCAAGAGCGACATATGAAGATGCCTCCTTGGTTGATCATAAAATATAGTATGGCTAAAAAAATTTCCTTTACAAACAAAATACACAGTGGAAAGAAAAACTCTAAACAACTATCTGCCTCCTGCACGCCTTCGTAAGCTTTATTCGTCAGAGAAGAAAATCTGAGAACCTTAAATCTCAAACTACTCAAAATCAAGTATCCGAGAGTTTAAGGGGAAAACAAAAACTTCGAGTCAAACATAAAGCCTGGTATGAATAATAATCAAACATCTCAATTCTTTTAGATATCTAATGAGACCATGTCGCTAAGCGAAATGGGTTTTTCCCTCACTAGTATCATAAAACCTTTATAAAATCAAGTTCTGTGCTCCTACATCTACGATGGTTAAAATATACATTTCATAACATTATGATGATACGCATGCTTGAAAATAAATAAGATATTCCCATTCCCAGTTTAATCTGACACCCTGTCATTATTCTAGTTTCTGGTGTCACTCTTAACCCATTGTAGTTTTCATGGGTTTACTAATAACCTTATTATAACAAATAGACACCCTATCCTATTCATAGCTTACATAGGATCACTAAGAATCTATAGACCCTACCAGTTAACTTAATTAATTCATGGGTCCTCCTAAACCTATTAGTTATTCCAGTTACTAATCAACATATCCTAGTTTTCATGGGTTGACTAGGAACCTATGGACTTATCTAGCAACTCACTACAAATCCTAGTTTTCATGGGTTCACTAGGAACCTACCTATACTTCCATTAACCTCATTTTTATCCTAATTTTCATAGGTTTACTAGAAACCTATTGACTGATGTAAATTCTTAATCTAGATATAGTTTACATGGGTTCACTACAAACTAATTAGCCCCTACCAACTGTCATTACGCATAGTTTTCATGGGTTAATTACGAACCATTTGGTATGCACCAATAACTACCTTATCATAGTTTTCATGGGTTTACTATGAACCTCTTATTATGCACCAGTAACTACCTTATCATAGTTTTCATGGGTTCACTATGAACCTTTTGATTTACCTCCAAAAACTACAAAGTTTAGGCATCCTATATTTTTCGTTATCCTGACTCCATGGATGCAATTCTACTCATTCAGGAGTTTAAGTAATTTATATTCACTACTTGAGTTAACCTACTGGTTCTTCTACCCATTTTTCCCTAAAATACAGCTATGGGTTATTATGTGAATGCACTCATATTTGAAGAACTAAAACATTAGTTAACAATACCACTCATGTAGGTTTAAGATCCTTGAAATACATATCATAAAACATTGTTAACACCTTTAAGTTATATTTTTATCAAGGCAATACTTCTTTAAAATAACATACTTAAAACACTTACAAACCGTTTATATAAGCTGTGGGTTTTCCTTTAAAAATTAGAGTATGGGTTTCAAATCTTTTAAAATCAAACCTTTCGACCTTGTCGAAAGGTCTTTAAAACAATCTTCCAAATCCAAACCTTTTGAAACCATTCAGCAATTCAAACCTTTCAAAAGCATTTAACTCTTAACATGTAAACCTTTCAAAGACTTACTTGGTTCAAGTTAAAATATGCGGAAGGTCCTCCTTTAAATCCTTTCGACTACAGTGGAAGCAACCTTTCGACCTCGTTGGAAGGTCCACTTCGAAAGCTTTAAAACATTTCATTTAAATAATAAACCTCCACCGTTTTGAAGCAACTTCTTCGAAAGCTGCAGTTACATTTCAATCATAAAACAAATAAAAATCATATAAGTCAAACGCTTTGATACTTTTCGAAAGTAATGGAAGAAGTGGTTGGTTTTTAAAACAAGTAAACCTTTTGTCTTTCTCGAAAGCAACGACTTCGAAAGGTTAAAAAAGTGGATATAACATTTCGACTGTGTTGGAAGATTCGAAAAACAAAGACAAGTGGCAGTAACCTTTCAACTTTGTCGAAAGGTTTAAAACCTTTCCTTTTAAACCTTTGACCTGGTTGAAAGCAACCAAGTCAGATGCTCTAATTCGAAAGTAAAGAAGGTGAAAGCTTTAGTTTTATAAAACAAACATACCCCAACCTCTTTGGCTAACAACCCTTCAATTAAGAACCCTTCGACCTTGTCCAATTAATTACGTACCAAGATACTTGATACCATATGCATTGGTATGACCTTGTCAAAAGCTATAACCATTTGACTTAGTCGGAAGGTCTAGGTCGGAAGATTTGCTATCATAAAAGGTTGAAACATGCTAAAAGTGTGATTTCTTTGTTTTTAACTTGATAGGATAACTTTTCAACTAACCTGATTTTGTTTGTCACAATGATTTCTTTTCAAAAAAATGTTGCCATTAATTTTCAGAAATAAACAATAATTTTCTTTTATAAAATTGCCCTTCTTCTTAATTAAATATATAAAATAGTTAAGTCTTATATCTTAAATAATTTTATATATTCGCCAAAACACTTAGGAAAAATATGGAAAAATGCCAGAAAAACTATTTTAATATGTTTTCCAACATATAAAAATTTCAAACCCAAATAATCTTTATTTTAGCCGTTATTAATTTATAACCCAATAAATCATTTTTCATTAGAAAATTTATATAAAATCCATATAAACTTAGAAAATTATGAAAATTGAAATTCATCTCCAAAATCATGTTTTCTATAGCATAAAATTTTCCCATGACATTTAAAAATCATTTCATCTCTGATTTACCCTAAAACCATGAATATCTACTCTTTAAAAAAGCATATCATCATTCAATATATCATAAAATAGATTTATCCTTAATTCTGAAACCATATGATGTAAAAATCAAAATAGAGATGTAGAAAAATTATTATTCACCTTAGATTGGATGAGGACAGTGAAGTATGATTGAGATTGATTCCATCTAACTTGAATCCTAGCTTTTAGTTGGTTTTCTCTTCTCCTCTTTCTAATGGCCGACCTTACTTTCACTTCTTACGGTTTTAATTTTTTTGGTGAAATTAATGTGTATGACCTAATGGGAATAGTATATGGGTGGGAAGTATGATTATTTACTCAAATGCCCTTATGTTTAATTTCCTAACCATTTATACAAGTTCATTAGATATTAAGTAAGTATGACTACCTAATTTATTAATCAACCTCAATCTCTTTATCCACATCATTCCATTTAATTTATTCTAATTAAATCTTATGAATAATGTCAATAAAATTAAGGGCACTAAAACCGCTCCATACCACCCGCATGTCAATGACCTAAAAGTGCATTGTAACCATGCCAGCCTGATATGGAATGATCATTAAGGTTGGAATTTAAAGCAAAAAGCCAATGGCATATCTCGTAACGCATCGATAAAATATAATATTGAAAATATACAACAAAATATAGTGAGCTATAGCAAATTATAATATCATCTCCATTAAATCATGAGTTATAGTACAAACGTCATAATACCTCAGCACAACATTTCCTCAGTACATCCCTCCGAGTCATTGAAACAGACAGCGGAAACTATAAATATAGAGTAATACGCCATAGCTTCTCTAAGCTCGTCTTTGTACAGCAATTGCAACTCAAAACCTGTCATCTAGTCCACTCATTTAAGAGTACACAAGATGATACGTGGAAACATAAAACCTCGGGTCAGACAACAGTTTGATGTGAGCAGTAAATGACTATTAAAAGCTATACTAGAAAATATGGTACTAGACAAGTACCAAAACCCATACATACAGTAAATGACTATTAAAAGCTATACTAGAAAATATGATACTAGACAAGTACCAAAACCCACATATAACCTGTACCTACAACCAAAGAGTTAGCACATAATAATAAGATATAATATGCTACTCAAATAAACAACAAATAGGATACTGCAACAGAGCAGGATAGGAGAATCTAAGAAGCCTCCTCCATTGACCTTATTCCCAATCCCTTCTCTAACATTCCTATAGATGATAGCCTACCCAAGATAAAAAGCAAACATAGCAACGATAACATCCATCAACCAAAATCTAGCTATCATCTTCTAAAACCTTGAATATATTTAACTCATATGGCCCTGTCATCCTTGCCAGAGACTAATGGAAATCCTAGTTTTTTGATTGTGTTCCCCTAAACTTTCTTGTTTAAAATCCCGCATTGTTGTTTACTACAGTACCTCTATACCTTTTGACACTAGATCCTCTCGGAGCGGTCCAGGATACACGACTGGCGCTAATAGCCCTTGGGTGCCCTTGCACGTAGTACCCTATTCGAAAATAACCAAAACACTCTGAGTTATAAAAGATTCCTTCGCATTCCCAAATCTTTAGAACTTCAACAACCCCAATCCATTTTCGAGCACGAGTCCTACCTCTCTACCCCAATCCATTATACCATGGCCTTGTCACATCTTGATCTGTCTACCAACTCTTTCGATCATACTCCTTATCTAAGCTCTCGACCGAAGAGCCGAAACTTCATCATTCTATGACTTCCAAATCGTAGAAGCAATCAACGGGCCACAACTTCCAGCATGATCCACTACAACCCTATAGTCTCCACCCCGGATCGCATCAACATTGGAGCCAGTAATTTGGATCGGTACCGATCTGATCCAATTGGATCAGTGCCAATCAAAAATCATAGCTAATTTTGGCTCCCTTTCTCTTGCATCCTCTAGTGCATTCCCTCCAGATACCATACACCCTTATCCATTCCTCTTAGCCTTCAGGTCTTCTCTTCTATTTGCTATACCTGATCCAACAAAGATGATCTGTTTAATCTTTAACATTGGCCTATCCTCCAATCCAACTTCGTAGAGCATCTAGGAACCATACTCTGTCTCTCATTATATCTCACTTCAATTGGAGAAAGCATTTTGGATCTGCACCAATCCGGCTCATTTGAAACGATGTCGATCCAAACACTTTGCTCCACTGTCATTAAATCTTTAGGCCACCATCCCGTTGTGCTTTAGAGCCTATCCTCCAAGTTTCTTGCGATTTCAACAAACTTGTGTCCCGATATGCTCCAAATACCAATCTAAGTTTTAAACATGCACAACACCAGTGAACGATTCAGGCATAGCAAGAAATTCAAACATAACAGTGAATCAAACATACAAAATCATCCCATTACATCCAATATGAACATACAAATCATCCAATTCACCATCATAATTCTAGCATAGATCTAATCTAACACATAGAAATCATAGCCAAATGTACACAAATGATAATAGCCAATGATCTAATCCCATTTACTTGTTTAATTAGGTTAATTTAGGGTTTCAAAATCTAAAATTACCTAAGTCTAATCAGTTTATAGCTTAATTTGACAAATCTAACCTATTACCACCTAATTACAACATATAACCATCATAGATTAGTGAAAGATCATAACCACTTACCAAACCTACCGAACCAGTGAAATATATTGAAGAAATCCGAACAGTGACAAATCATATGAAGATGAAATTCAAATGATGAAATAAAGTCCTCGTTGAAGATCTAGCCTCTAATTTGTAATTAGAGACGATTTGAGATTAAATCCAATGAGATGAATGGAGAATTAGAGAGGAGTTAGGGTTTGGGGCTGATATCAAATAAGTGGAAAACCTTCAAATGGTCTCTCTCACCTCCTATTTATAGCCAAACCTAAATAGACTAGTGGGCTTGCTAATTCAGCACATTAATTCCTTTTCTAATTCTAGTCAATAGATTTTAAAACTTAAAAATACTATAACTTTCTAAGCACTTATCTGTTTTTTCTATGTAACCAATCTACAGAATGGGAAACCACAATCCCGAAGCAATGAAATGGGTTAAAGCATCGAACACGGCTTTTTTGAAAAGTTATAGCCAAAATAAGATCTCTATGGGAAAAATGGTCACATAGAAATTCGATAAAAATCATAGGTGTGTAAAACATCCCTAAAAACCATATCCCAAAATATTAGAATTGACGACCATAAATGAATTAAATAAAATTATTTTACGATTCTCTAATACATAAAATACGGATCATTACATTCTCCTCCCCTCCCCCCTTTATCGCCCCCTATATACCAAAAAAAGCTTAAGCAACCATGATTATCTAACATACCTACCAGCCATTAGCAGCCATCCAATAATCCAACTAAGCAACCAAATCAACAATAGAAAACAAAACCTATCATAACATGCGAAATTCTAATGGGATAAGATATAATGGTGCAAGTACATATGTCCTATGGATTTTACGACTCGAGGAGTTTTGGATAGGCCATCCTCATACTCTCTTCATTCTCCCATGCACAATCGCTATCATCCTCACTCTATTGCACCATAACTAACCTAACTGCCTTCCTCCTAAACTATTTCGTCTCATTCCCAATGATTCAAAGTGGGTTATGAGGTCTTGAGACTTTTGGCTGAATCTCTACTTCTTCCAACTGATCCGGTGCTACCACCATACTTGAGTCATGCCTAAATTTTCGTATGTAGGAAATATGAAAAACATTATGCACACCCACAATCATTGAAGGTAGGTCCACTCTTTAAGCCAATTTCCCAATTCTCTTAATAATTGAAATTGGTTCAACAAATCTGGATGCTAACTTTCCCTTCTTACCAAACCGAACAACATTCTTCAAAGGAGAAATATTAACAAATACCATGTCTCCAACTGAGAGTTCCAAATCTCTTCTTCTCTTACCTACATAACTCTTCTGATGGTCTTAGCAGTTCTCATTCGTTGCTGAATGATCTCTATCTTCTCCTACATCTCTCTAATCATTTCGAGCCCAAGTATCTGTTTCTTACCAACTTCCCACCAACATAAAGGCGAATTACAAGGTCATCCATACAATGCTTTATATGGTGACATGCCAATACTTGACTGATAACTGTTGTTATATACGAAATCTAACAAAAGAAAATGATCTTCCTAAGATCCTCCAAAATCTATAATACAAGCTCGTAGAAGATCTTCCAAAATCCGATTCACTCTCTAATTCTGGCCATCCTTCTATAGGTCATATGCTATGCTCAAGTGTAGCTCGGTTCTCAAAATCTCTTGTAAGATCTTCCAGAATCCATTTGTAAATAACGGGTCCCTATCGCTTGTAGTACTCTTTAGCACACATGGAATCGAACAATCAACTTAACAGACAATTCTGTCAACTTGGATGCCGTTCTCAAAAGTATGAATCTTGCACTCTTGGTCAGTCGATTGACCACTACCCAAATACTATCATATCCTACTTAAGTCTATGACAATCCATCAATAAAATCCGTAGATATTTATTCCCACTTCGAATCGAGAATACCATTGGTTGTAGCAACCCACTAGGCTTCTTCTGCTCAGCCATTACTAACTGGCAATTCATACACTTCGAGATCAATTTTCCAACACCCTTCTTCATACCTTCCAGTAGTGAGTCCTCTTCATGTCTCTATAAATCTTGTTATCCCCAGGATTAATGTGGAATGATGGCATTACCTTAGTACTTTGTCTCGTAGTTCATCAACATCTAGAACAACCAGTCTATTATCCTTATGAAGCCAACCATCTCGGTCAATCACGTGCTGCCTTAAATCTTCAGATTCCACTCCCATCTCAATCTTTGCCATGATCTCTACTAGCGTAACAATTTGATTTTGACTCGTACCATTCCTTTCTATGAGAGTAGGTCTGATCGATAGACTTGCCAACATCTTAGGCTCAAGTTCACAATGTGGCTTGAAATCAAATCTAGCTATATACTCCATAATCTTTCATTCAAAAACATAGTTCCTAATCCAACATGTCTTTTGCTTAGTGCATCTGCTACTACATTACCTTTCCTTGGAGTATAAGAAATAACAAAGTTATAAGAGGCAAAAAAACTCTAACCACTATTGCTTTCGTGAGTAAGATTCTTTTGAGAGAAAAGATAACTCAAGGATTTGTGATTTGTGAATAGGTTAAATATTTCTCCCAACAAATAGTGCCTCCTTATCTTCAAAGCGAACACAATCGCCGCCAACTCGAAGTCTTGGGTTGGATAATTCCTTTCATGCGATTTCAACTGTCGACTAGCATAAGTGACAACTCTTCCTTTCTGCATCAACATAGCTCCGAGACCTATAATATAAGCATCCGTGTATACTGTAATCTCTTTATTCCTACCTGAAATAACCAATACAGGTGCACTCATCAATCTCTCCTTCAGAACAACAAATGCAGGCCCACATCTAGAATCCTAAGTAAAAGTATGATTCTTCTTGTTCAAGTTGGTTGACAGTGCTGCAATATTTAAGAAGTCCTTTATGAAATGCCTGTAATATCCTACCAATCCTAGGAAACTTCTCACGTCTGTAGCATTCTTGGGCTGGTTCCAATTTTGGATCACTGCTACCTTTGCGGGATCCACTGTTATTGCTTATCCTTACATGACATGACCTAAGAATCTCACTTCTTCCTTCTAGAAATGACACTTAGAGAACTTAGCTCTCAACTTATGCTTTCTCAAAATCTCAAGCACAATCCTCAAGCGCGTCTTATACTCTTCCTCGGTTCTGGAGTAAATTGGAATGTCATCCATGAACACAAGCACAAACTTTTTCAACTTATCTCTGAAGGCTCTATTCATAAGATCCACAAAGTATGTTGGAGCATTAGTCAATCTAAAAGATATCATCAACCACTCGTAGAAACCCGACGATGTTTGAAATGAAGTTATAGGCACACTTTCTTTAGCCAGTCTCAACAAGTGAAATCCAATTGCCAAATCCATCTGAGAAAACACCTTTGCTCCGTGCAGCTGATCAAACAAGTCATCAATCCGTGGAAGCAGATACTAATTCTTCTTCATAACCTTGTTCAGCTCACAATAATCCACACATAACCTTAATGAACCATCCGCCTTAGTTGTGAATACAACAGATGTTACCCATTCAGATATGCTTCTCTGAATGAATCTTTTCTTCCGTAGATCATCCACTTGCACCTCTAACTCTTTCTGCTCTCTGGGTGCCATATACCACAAAGGCATCACTATGGGTCTGGCTCCATCCTAACTCGATCCGAAACTCAATCTCTCTATGCGGCGGGAATCCTGTCACTTCCTCGAAGACGCTAGGATAAACACTAGCGATGAGCACGGATGACAATCCTTCCTATGGAATCTCAAGCGAATATAGAAAGCTAACCGATACCTTATCCTCTGGTAAGCAGTGTACCACTACCATTCTCCCTTCCACATTCTCAACTGTAACCTCTAGCTTCTTGCAATCCTCAAAAATTGCATACCTCTTATGCCAATCCATTCCCAAAATAATCCCAAACCCAGCAAAATTAAGAACAAAGCAAAGAACATTCATGACCCGATAATAATAAACCATGACAAATCATACAAAGACTAATAGATCCTCCAACTGGGTTCGTCACAATCAAAGGTTGGTCTATTATCTCGGGTTCCAAACCTAGTTTGCATACTAAGTCACCATAGATGAAAGAATGTGAAGCTCAAGTATCAAAAAGAATTCTAACAGAAACAACTTTGATTGAAAGCATACCTTGCACCATGACTCCTTTCCCCTTATCCTTAGCAGTGGAGCACAAGATGAAGTTAAGACCGCATCGAAAGCATATGCTTCATAATCTATTTATCCTTGGGCATTCTGGACAATCCTTCTTAATATGCACAGATTTATCATAGTTGAAGCACTTCTTAACAACTTTGCGTTCCTTGATGTAGTGGATTTTCTTCATACATTTATGAAAAATAATCTCACTCTTGCTCTTTTTCTGGCCTCCTTTGCCTTGTTGTTGTTGCTTCCTCTTTCAATTCCATTTCTTCTTACCTCCACTACCCTGTTGTGGTTTTGCTTCCTCTTTCTTAGCTTCAACGATAATAGCAAGCCTATTTTTTGGGTACAGACTCTCATGTCTAAGTGTTTTCTCAACCAACTTCTCAAAAGAAACTTCAACGTGGTCCACCAGCTTCTCTCCTAAGTGGTCGTCTAATCTAGTAATAAAATTCTCATTTTTCTTTAAAAGTATATCAATAAAAGACATCCTATACTTCGACAAAACACAAATTCCACCCCATACTCAAAAATAGACATTCTGCTTGCTTCAACTCAGCAAATTTGTTGAATAGCATGGACTTCTGAGCCGTAAGAATGAACTTCTTCTCAAATCTATCCTTAAACTGATCCTAAGAAATATGATCCTCTTGAGTAGCAATGGTAACAGCATTCCACCAATTCATTGCTTAGCCCTATAGCTATCTTAAAGCAAGCTTCCACTTCATAGAATCTTCCACATCCATGTCCAAAAAAATGCATTCAGAAGTACCTATCCAATCTTGCACTTCAATAGCTGATTTGGTTCCTAAGAATTACTTCCGTCCAAGTGAAGAATAATACTTACGAAACCTAGGAAAGTCAATCCTAGGCACTGACAAAAGAGCACCACCATCTAAAGTCAAATCGGGAGTAGTTTGGGCTCTCCTTACCAACGAAGCCACTATTGCATTGAACATTGCTTGAAAATCGGGTGTAGCAGCTCCTGATCCTACTTCCTCTTCAACTCCCGAAGTGCACTTATTCCTAACAGTATTCCTTGTTTTCTAATTTATTCGTATCTGTAATAAAAATGATTAGCCTCATTCCAAGAAAAACTGTAATGGTACTCAAGTGCATACTATATAATATAATATTTCTATATAGCATAATATCTTCATTAACAAGTACGCACCCACCTTTAGTGTGTTCTCTCGACTTGCTTCGGTTAACTCGTAATTAAAGCTCTAAAACCAAATATGACGACTTCTCTATACCACCCGCACATCAACGACCTAAAAGAGCTCTATAACCATGCCAAGCTGGTATGGAACGATCATCAGGGTTGAAATTTAAAGCAGAAAACCTATTACATATCTCACAGCGCATAGATAAAATATAATATAGAAAATATACAACAGAATATAGTGAGCCGTAACAAATGAGAATAACATATCCACCAAATCATGAGTTATGGTGCAAATGTCATAATATCTTGGTACAACATTTCCTTACTACATCCACAAAGTACATAGAAATAGACAATAGAAACTATAGAGTAATAAACCATAGCTTCTCTAAGCTCGTCTTCATACAATAACTATGACTCCAAACATGTCATCTAGTCTACTCATTTAAGTGTATCCAAGATGATAAAGGGAAAAATAAAACCTTGGATTAGAAAACAGTTTGGTGTGAGCAGTAAATGACTATAACAAGCTATACTGGAAAATATGAATCTAAACAGGTACAAAAACCCATACCTGACCTATCCCTACAACCAAAGAGTTAGCACATAATAATAAGATATAATATGCTATTCAAATAAGCGATAATAGGATACTGTAACAGAAGAGGATAGAAGAATCTAAGCAGCCTCCTTCATTGACCCTATTTCCAATTCCTTCTCAAGCATTTCTATAGATGATAGCCTAATGAAAAGAAACATCAAATATAGGAATCATAGCATCCATCAACTGAAATCTAGATATCATCTTCTAAACCTTGGATATCTTATTACTCGTATGGCCCCATCCTCGCTTTCCAAAGACTAATGGAAATCGGGTTCTCGATTATGTTCTATCGTACTTTCAGGTTCGAAACCCCACACGGTTGTCTCCTACGATACCTTCGTACCGTCTGATACTAGACCCTCTTGGAGCGGTCCGGGATACATGACTAGCGTAACCAGCCTCAGTGCCCTCGTATATAGTACCCCAGCTTGAGCACAACCAGAATAATCCGAGTTATCAATGATCCATTGGCGCTCCCAAACCTTCACAACTTTCATAACTCCAATCCGTTTCTAGGCACGAGTCCTACCGCTTAACCCAATCCATTATACCATTACCTTGTTCCATCCTGAGCTGTCTATCAACTCCTTCGATCCTACTCCTTATCCAAGCCCCCGACGCAAGAGCCGAAACTTCATCATGCTATGACTTCCAAACCTTAGAAGCAATTAGCGAGCCATAACTTCCAACATAATCCACTACAACCTCAGAGTCTCCACCCAAGATCACATCAACATTGGAGCCAATAATTTAGATCAGTATCGATATGATCGAATGGGATCGACGCCGATCCAAATACAAAGCCAATTTTGGATCCGTTTCTCTTGCACCCTCTAGTTCATTCCCGCTAGATACCATATACCCTTAGCCATCCCTCGAAACCTTCAGGTTTTCTCTTCTATGTACCATACCTGATCCAATGAAGATGATTCATCCAATCTTGAGCACTTGGTATATCCTCCAATCTAACTTTATAGAGCATCTGTAGAAACCATACCCTAGCCCCCATTGAACTCAATCCATGAGCATATTGGATCGGTACCCATCCGATTCATTCGGATTGGTGCCAATCCAAACACTTTACTCCACTTGTCGTGAAATTTTTAATGCTCCATCCTACCATACTCTAGAGACTATCCACCAAGTTTCACGAGATTTCGACGAACTTTGCATCCAATATGCTCCAATCACCCATCTAAGTCATAAAACATGCACAAAACTAGCAAACGAGTCAATCATAGTAATCAATTCAAACATAACAGCAAATCAAACATAGAAAATCATCCAATTACGTCCAATATGAACATACAAATCATCCACTTCAATCAACCATCACAATTCTAGCATTGATCTAATCTAGCACATTGAACTTCATAGCAAATGACTCTAGCCAATGTCTAATCCTGTTTACATGTTTAATTAGGTTAATCAGGCATTTTTGAATCTGAAATTACCTAATTCTAATCAACTTATAGCTTAATTTGACAATTATGACCTCTAATCGGCTAATTACAACATATAATCCATCATAGACTAGTGAGAGATCATAAGCACTCACCAAATCTACCAAATCTTTAAAATATGATGAAGATCCGATCCGAACAATGACAAATCGGATGATGATGCAATCAAAATGATGAAATCAAGCTCTACATTGAAGATTTAACGACTAATTTGTAATTAGAGACGGTTTGAGATGAAATCCAATGTGATGAACGGAGAATTAGAGAGGAGTTAGGGTTTGAGGTTGATATTTAATAAGAGGCAAACTTTCAAATGGTCTCTCTCATATCATATTTATAGCCAAACCTGATTAGACTAATGGACTAGCTAATTCAACCCAATAATTCCCTTTCTAATTTTGCTCAATTTATTTTAAAACTTGAAACTGCTATAACTTCCTAACCACTTATCCAAATTTCCTATATGACCACTCTAAGGAATTGAAAACCACCATCCTAAAACAATAAAATAGGTTAGAGCATCTAATTCGGCTTCTATAAAAAGTTGTAGCCAAAATAAGATCACTAAGGGCAAAATAGTCACGTTGAAATTTTGGAAAACTCATTGATGTGCAAAACATCCCTAAAATCCATATCCTAAAATATTAGAATTATATAATCATAAACAAATTAAATAAAATTATTTTATGATCCTATGATATGTAAAATACAGGTCGTTACAAATCACGAAAGATTTCAAGGGATTTCATTCCCGGTTCTCAGGTAAGTTTGAGTCCAACAATAAGAGCCTCATACTCAGCTTTGCTGTTTGTTGTAGGAAAGTCAAGCTTCAAAGCGTAGCAAATTAATCGATCTTTGGAGTTACTAGCATGACTCCAACTCCAGAGCAACAATCATTAGATGCTCCATCCATTTATATTTTTCACTCAATGGTAAGAGCTCCACCACTCTTCGGGAGATCATCCTATGCACTGAATTCTGCTATAAAGTCCGCTAGTGCCTATCCTTGGATGGCTCTTCGAGGGAGATAAGTGATGTTAAATTGGCTTACTTTGATATTCCATTTGAGTAACTTTCTAGAATCTCAGGTCACTATGGACCTATCATAACGGTTGGTCGGCGTATACATTGATGGGGCGAGCCTAGAAGTAAGGGCAGACTTTCGCAATGCAATCAACATGCAACATGGGAGCTTTCTTAGATTTTAGTTGTTTGTCTTAGCACTTGTCAATCCCCTACTAACATAATATACTGGCCTCTGGAATCGATTCTCTTCATGCATAGTGTGGCCTCTTATGTCATGTACTAACACCACTGTAGATGCATAAGTCTTCATGATCCAACGACTTGGATATAATGGGATGTCTCTCTAAGTGATCTATCAGGGCATGAAACGTGTCAATGCAGTCCTACATCCATTCAAAGTTTCTCTTCCCTCTTTTGATTAGGTCGAAGAAGAGAATTCAATTATTTATGGCCTTGGAGATGAATCGACTTTGGGTGGTGATTTTTCCCTTTAGGCTATGTACCTGCTTGATTATCTTCGGTACCTAGATGTTTCTGGTTACTGAATCTTCCTAGGATTAGCTTCAATTCCGCGAGAGTTGAGCATGAAACCCAGTAACTTTCTTGATGCAATGTTGAAAGAGCATTTTAAGGGGTTGAGTTTCATTCCACATCTTTAGAGAATACTGAATACCTCTACCAAGTCATCGATGTGGTTGTTTGATTTTCATGACTTCGTGAGCATATCATCCACATATACTTCCATTGATCGCCTGATCTGGTCTTTGAACATTCAGTTAACTGGCCACCAGTAAGTAGTACTAGCGTTCTTAAGTTCAAATGGAATCATAACATAACAAAATATTCCCAGATCGGTAATGAAGCTGATGTGTTCCTGGTCTGGGATATGCATTGGGTTTGGTTATATCCATAGTACGCATCCATGAATGAATGAATGCCTAGCGGTTGAGTTTAGTCAATCTTTGGAAATGGAAAGTTATCCTTTGGGTTTTCCTTATTTAGGACTAAATAATCAACACATGTCCGCTACTTTCTATTTTCTTTTCCCACAAGTACAGTTTCAGGTAGAGGGTGTCGTAGATACGCACGTTGCTTTTGACTTTATCCACTTCCTCTTTTCTGCAGCAGATCTCTCCGAATCCATACCACATCTCTTTTGTTTTACCGAGACATGCTCCGGGTTGATATTCAATGCATCTCTCGTGAGAGTCGATGAGATTGCACACATGTCTGAATGGGTCCAAGAGAACACATCAAGATTCGCTTGGAGAAAGCCAGCTAATTCCTTTATCATCATTGCACTGAGATATGATCCGATCTTTAGGACCCATAATGGATCGTCGTGGCTGACAGTAATGTCGACCGTTAGCTTAGCGAGTGCAGCCTTGGATTCTCTAGGCTCCTCTTCTTCATTTCCCTAGTCTATATCTTTATAGAACCGATTATGGTGTTGTTGCTTGATATTGGCCTTACGTTGAGAGCTGAAGAATGCTTAAGCGGATTTGCCCAAGTAGTGGGATCCGTTCTGATCCCTTGTATTAGTGGGACATAAGCAGCTTTTTGTTTGACATGAACATACTAGACCATATGAACTTAAAATCGAACAATGGGATATGTCATATATGACTTGCATACTTGAACTAGCATATGGCCATGAATCGGGTGTTTACCACTTAAAACTTGAATATATTAGCATATTTTCACTTGTACGAATTGTAACACATGCTTTGAATACAACACCGTACTAAATAATACTTAGCAAGAGGGACATCTGAATTGGGTTTGCATGTTGCATAAGCGATGGGCTCACTACTGGTCCCATGCCTAGGAAAGTCTTGTAACTTCAACACTTTGGTGGTGTATGTAGGCAAAGAGAACGGTAATTGGATTTGATGTTGATCCTTATGTTCGAGCATTTTTATAATGCATAGTCAATGGCATGGAAGCCTGCTGGGACGGAATGTCGTATTGGCCACTTCGGTTGAACTTTCGGATCTCGTCATGAGCTGATGAGCCCGATAGTGATGGTTTCTAGATGCTTTGAGTGATTATCTATAATGGCTGAAGATTGGGCTTAGAAGCACATCGAACCAAATGTCGAGTAGGGTTTGGCCTCTTGTTGCACGCAACTGCATAACTGGCTCTTGCTTTGAGTTTTAATCCGCTTGCATATTCGAGTAGAGCGCTTTCCATTCAATGTATTCGCGATCTGCTGCTCTTCATTTAGGTTGGAATGATAGTCCGTTGCCCATGAGCCTAGGCATTGGTCCAATGATTCTATCTCTAAGCATCCTTTCAGTCATAGCCTCGAGTCATTGCAAACACTAGGTATGAGTCATAGTATTGAGTCATCATAGTCATTTTTTTAGATGATCACACTTCTACCTCCAGTCTAGGTTGATAAATGTACTGCATGGACGGTCAAGTCTCATCCTAATTGTGTTTATACTCCACCAATGCTCCGAAGACTTAGATTTAATCAATGAACGGTCGGTTCACATTTAACTTGATTCTCGCTCGTGACCTCCAAGTAAGGGGTAAACATCGATATGTCGATGGGCATGTCACATCTTTTTTATTTTTACACTCTTTTCCATTGATTTGTGGGATCAAGTTAGTTGATGGAAGGATGAGTCGTGTTGAATTGTATTATAGCTTTTCCCTCTCGGGGGAAGACTTCAATGCCCCGTCGAATTTCGGGCATTAGTTGAGTGCTGGACGGTCAATCACGTCCACTTTTGACGCATATGTCGCCATACTCTAGGCAAGGGAAAAAGAATGGATGATTAAGTCATATCTAATCTGCTACTGATGCTTCCTCTATCGAACCAAGGGCAAGGATCAGTTTGTGGATGGTTAAGTCATGTTGATTTTGATTTATGTACTCCTATCGGACTAATGGATAGAATAAGCTCATGCTTAGTTGGCTAATGCTTATCTGATTTTGTACTCCGCCTGAAGAATCAAAGGATGCACACTCATTTGTGGTTTATTTTCCAATCCATGCTCGGGTAACCAGAGTTATTTAATAGACATTCGGGTCACAATAATTTATGGTTGGTGTAGATCGATATTGATCCTCGATCTGATGGTACGATATAGTTGGCTACCCGTAACTCCGGATGTCATTCCGATTGGTTTTGTATTAAGGCCTTCTTGTAGTCATTGCCTTGAGTCATAACGAATCACTAAGCCAGAGCTATAACGAGCTATCGTATTTAGCTTATAGTAGTTTGTACTTATACCTCCAATCTTGGGTTAGTGGAGTTAGTTCATGGATAGTAGAATTTTATCCGTAGTGAGTTTGTACTCCTCTTGTCAAGTTCAAATTAGAGTTTATGGGATATTGAGTGGTCGAACCACATTCATTTACTCATTTATACTCATATCAGCACTCTAGGGATAAAAATTTATTGGTGGGTGGTCGAATCGCACCTAATTTGTGTTTATAATCTAGTCCATACTTTTAGGACTTAGAGTTATTCCAAAAATTGGTCGAACCACATTTTCCTTAGTCGTTTATTTTGCCCCCCAAGTCAGGGGCGGAAGTTGAAGAGTGGTCGGCCGAATCACGTTCACTGTTACTTGGAGTTCTTTACATCGAATTGTGGGAAGCAGCTGATTATGGATGGTCAAGTCACATCTGTGTTATGTTTTATACTCAGTCGGTCGGTTTATACAGGAGAGTTAATGGATGAACGATCAAACCACGTCCATTTTCTGCCTATAATCTTATCCACGCTTTGGGGAACATTTGATGTTTATACTCCAGCCTACACTGGGGGACCAAAGTTATTTGATGGGTGATCAATCACACATTGATCTTTACACTCCAGTCTGTGCTCTAGGCGCCAGGGTTGGTTGATGGATGGTCGAACCGCGTCCATCTTTTTATGTTTATACTCTAGTCTACACTCCGGGGACTAGAGTTTTATGATGGGTGGTCAATCATACCCGTTTTCTATTTATACTCCACCTATCAGGTCAAGATTAGGAGTTGTCAAATGAACAGTCGAGTCATATTCATTTGTGGGAAGGAATTCTACACCTAGTGTCGAGGACAAAAGATAGCGAGTGGATGGTTGATTCATTTCCAATTTAATTAGACCTCGGTCTTGTTGAGCTTCGAGGGAGGCATAAATATTTTGGGGAACTTCAAGTATGAGCTGAGGAGTGGATGGTTAGGTTGCATCCACTCCAAGTGTTTCTCCAGTCTTCAGGTCAAAGGCAGAGGTTGATGAGTGGACGGTCAGTCATGTCCTCTTTGTATTGGATTCTGACCATTTCGAGCTCTAAAAAAGGCATAGATATTCAGTCAGAGTTGAAATACAAAGTAGGAAGTGGATGGTGCTCACACCCACTTTCCATTTTGAGTCCTTTCCCCCAAGTTAGGGACATATGGTAGCTGATGAATGGTTGAATCGTGATCGTCTTAATGGTCCTCCAATGTTTCAATAATGGCCCGTGGAGGATATTTAGTGCCAAAATCTATGTACTTGGTCACCTGCATCATTTGGAGTAGTTTAGTTTAAGGTGGTCATAGTTCACAACATAATTGTAAGTGAAACAAATCTTTTTAATAAGTGAAGCAGTGTCATATGTTCGCTATTCCATTTCGCTCCATCCCTTCTTAACTGGAAGTCGAGGTGGTCTAGTTGATAATCATAATATCTTTACTGGTAAGGTCCGACGTCTCCTGCCCACCATTCTATGGGGGACACACATATTGTTGAAATATATAGCATTTCTTGGATTTCTTTTGGGTTTCGATGGACTCTTTCAAGGCTAGTTTCTAGTACTGCTTTGAATCGTGAGTCTCCAAGTAGATGTTTTCGATTGAATAATTCAACATAGCATATGAGTCAAATTTTGGGATTCTGGATCGTCCCTTTGAATCCAAATCCTTATATGTGGCCTTAATGCTCCCTCGCTTTGAATTACTTTAGTCAACGGGTCTGCATTGTTCTTTCTCCTAGTATGCTTTACCTCCTCCTTGCTTTGGTTCTGGTTCGCTTTGTAACCAAAAAATCCAAGTTCATAGAAGGCTCTCCAACTTATCATTCGCCAGAGTCTGTCTTGGGCTTGATTCCCCTTATCAATGCCATTAGTATGATATTCTAGCTGGGATTGCAAACTTTTGCGGTGACGAAATTGAGTCTCTATAGAAAGTCTCTGGTGGCTTTCCTGGTTCTTGGAATAAATTGTATATTGACATCACATCCTTGGTGTAAGTCGCATGCATCCTGAATTGCTCGACAAACTTCTGATCCAGTTGATCAGATGAGGAGATGAACCTCGATGATAACGGCATAAACCGCATGATCATTATTCCTTCGAGAAATATGGGAAAACATCTGCATTTGATGGCATCTATTCCTTTGGTGGGATCCATATGCCACTCATATTTCATGAGATGTTGTTGGGGGCCTATATTCGTAGAAAATGCTGGCTGGTCGGCACATTGAAACTCCTTGGAAATTTTACATGCAGAACGCCTTCAACAACTGGGGGAGATGCTCTACTCAACGTCAGTCCGGTCCATTTTCAAGTTACGACTGCTTTTAATGCTTGTGAATGTTGTATGCATGATTGTCCAATATTATATGGTTGCCAACGCCAATCGAATGGTGAATCGGTTAGGATGGGGTTGCGGATTGATGATGATCCCTGAACTTTCACCAAAAGAGGGAACAATCTGTATAAGGCGGTAAGGAAAGCCTCTTGAGGTTGCACACCAAGTTTCAAGTCATTTGGAATCCGTATGCTCAAGTTATGACCAAAATAAGATGCACCGATATTAATGGATTGGGTATAATTTACCTGGGGTCTGACCTGAGAAAATTTGCTATTTGCTTGGAGTCAACCTCTAGTTCACTTAGATTCGCTGAATTTGAAGTGTTGGGTTGGTGACGAATGGTGCTTGGAGTCGTATTGGTGTTTGTTTGGGGAAAATCTTGGTTTTACTTAAGTTTGACGATGGGCCAGAATTTCTTGGGTTTTGTTCGGGTCGAATGGGTGATTACCCGAGTTCGACTTTGGGTTGGCTTTGAAGGGTGTTTTTTGACAAACATTTCAAAAAAAAATTGATGGTTTTTGACAACTACCACTTATGACTCAATGATGGAGGTTCCATAGTGGTAAGTGACAACTTTGATGAAATACAACTACACTTCAAGATGGCATAATAAGCGGCGTAGGGCGGTCATCGCATAAGCCATCATACCATAGGTACCAAATAAGGCGTTTGGAAGCTGGCCCCTATGAGAAGTTGTAATCTACCTTGGAAGCCTGATCCGGTAACCGATCCCAGTTCGCATCATATCACCTAGGTTCTTCAGCCTTTGGGAGTACCATTTGGGTAGCAGTTCCTAGTCCATTTCTTGGCTATAATTCAGTAGCTATAGCTTGATCCACTATGCCTCGGTCAGTTACAGGACATAAGGGAAGTGGATAAAATGCACCATCTTTAAGTTGAATACCGAATCCAAAATGCGGGCACACTACGCTGCGACACGAGTTCTGAATCCAAAAGTGGATAGAATGAACCAATCCCTTCCATTTCTAATTTGTTTATCTCTTCCTTCTTCACTTTGTTGATCCCTTCTTTATTCACTTAGCCGATCCTTTCCTTCTTCACTTTGCTGATCCCTTCCTTCTTCACTTTGCTGATCCCTACCTTCTTCAGTTTGCTTATCTCTTTCTTCTTCACTTTGCTGATCCCTTCCTTCTTTATATTTTTATTTAGTCGCCGATCTCCCACTTCATATTCAGATATTTGTTTTCAAAATACGGATTATAATTCCTTTAGCCAATCCCTTTCCCTCCCATCTTTTTTTGTGGAAAGGGATCAGTTCTAGACCCCAAGAGGAAAGGATCATATACAATCCTTTTTTTAATGCGGACATAGCCAATGTTCTAGTGTAGTGGAGCTGTAGCGAACAAAGGGTTCAGTCTTGTATGGGATCGATTGTAGTTCAGTACGATGCAAGGATCCGTTGAACAAGGGTTCGGTTCTAGATGAACGTGGCATATGCATTGGTCATGATGGAGTATAAAGGGATCGGTCATTTTTCATTCATGGCATAGGGATCGGTGGTGGAGTGTTTGTAGGTGATCGATCAAGTTGGCTTTGAGAGGGATCAGACATGGATATGATTGTAGGCATGCAATCGGTTGCATTACTAAAGAGGGATCGATTGTTGTACTTTATGGCTATAGGAGATAGGGATCAGCAGCTATTCTTTAGGAGGTGAAATGTGGCATGTAGCTATTGGTTGTAGGTCAAATTGACATGGTGGTAATGTGATATGCACACATAGTTTGAGCCTTGTAAGGGATATTCACAAGTAATGTGAATATGAAATAAGTGTAATATGGATAAAAGGATTGGTTGGAGCATTGAATTGAGAAAAAGAGCATGTAGAGGATTAGTGTATTATAATTCCTCTTTGATATATTAATTTCCATAAGGACCCAACCATTTCTCCTACTATATTGTTTGAAATGCATTGAACACTTGACTTCACACGTATATATAAATGGTCGCATGAGACCGTGGAGTTTAGTCCATCGAATAATATCTATATGTTGAATTGGATAGTTTCCATGTAGATCTATTGTTCAAATCTAAGTTAAAATGGAAAATTGTCGATAGAAACCTAGATCTATCTCGTGAATATGGGAATCCTTAAATCGATGATGAGATCCAACCAAGTTGAGAATTCGTTTTCCAGTGAAAGCACCAAAATGTTTGCACCAAAAATTGGCACAAACACCCAATAGAGATTTTATAGAGGAATAAATAAAGAATATTAAATGCAAATAAAGAGAATATAACAATAAAGTAGTAAAAAATAAGCAAATAACAAAAACACGGCAGTTTATAGTGGTTTGGCGTTGTTTGCCTAAGTCCTCTTTGAAGAGATAACTTTGTTAATCACTTTGTAAACTGGGTACAAGAGGGATCAGATTAGAATTCTTAGTTACAAAAGGGTACAAAGCAATAAGCAACATAAAGGTCCCAAAAATGAACAATCAAACATGTATTTATAGAAAAAGATGACAAAATATCTTCCTTGAAATTCGGCAGAAGGCTCTCCATATTCATAGGCGCCCACAAGAGGGATTGCATGGCCCAAATCCCAAGGAATAAGGATCAGGTCCGATCCCTATTTTGGAGGATTTGGGGGCTACGATCCCTATAGGAGCTTTTCCATCTTGTATTATATTCATCCTCCAAGTTTCATGCCAATTGGATTGGTATAACTTGAGTTATTGATCAATCTTTGTTGCAGAATGTGATGTCGTCTAATTTAGGCTGATCCCTCTAGAGGAAAGAGGGTCGATCCCTATTACTTATGCTTTTTGGGGTGCGATCTCTTGGGTGGACTACATAGGGTACCCTCTTCTTATTTCCAAAGTTTCAAGTGTATCAGACTTCTGGATTTTGAGGTATCGAATGTTTTCCGTTGAGTTGCATTATTTAGTTGAATACGATCTGATCCCTTTTATACGATCCCTCATATATGAATCTTCTATATGATCCCTTTTATACGCCCATAACTTGAGCATACAAACTTCAAATGACTTAAGATTTGAAATGTAGCCTCATGGGGCCTTCCTTGTCACTTTATATTGATCTCATCCAGTTTGAGACAAAAATTATGGATATGTATCGATCCCATAAGAGAAGGGATAGGCACCAATCTCCTGCCTGGAGGAGATACTAATCCATACTTAGAATATTATGGAGAGTCTATTTCTTAGTCTCGGTTGATTGTCTCTTTTTATCATTTCCTACATTTGATTGCTGAATCTCATAATCATTGCTCATGGCTACTGGCCTTGATGACAGTCAAGTCTAACTTGTCCAATCAGTTCGAATATAGCCTGGTCAAAATGCCGAATAATAATGGAACAGTGCATTTTTACCCCTTAGTTTTTGATAGGTCCAATCAACCTCCAATTGGCTACTTTACGTGTTCGCTTGTTTACATGTGGAGTGGGGTGGCACTCCCTTCCATCCTTTCTTTGTTCGATTTTTTAAGCTCACCAACTGGGGCCCAAGAAGCTTTCCTCAATAGTCATAGCCTCTTTGTTGGGCTTTTGTGATTTGGGTATCTAAGAGCCGAACTAGACATTTTTCGGGCTGCTCTTTGGGTTTTATATGTAGACCAAAACCCCACCGGGCACTATTACCACCTCCATGGGGATTGACAAACCACCTTGCTTATATGGTTTTCTCGGCAAGGTGGCAAGGTACCACGAACAATCCTATTTTATGCCAAATACCAAGAACCCCCGATGCATAGGTTTTTCGTATCCCTAGTATATTTCATCCTTGGGTCTCCTTTCAATTAATTCACACTTTTTTTCATTGACAATAAGTTATTACTTTTCTACAGCGGCTCCTTTTAGTGTTGGTTTGGGTGCGGTAATCTATGAATAACATCGATACTGGATAAAGAAGATGGTCAATGATACCAACAACTTGGCATTGATTCTGACGAATGAGAACCTTCGATGCTTGGGACTGTTTGGGCCGACAAAAACCATAAGAGGAGGGGAAGCAGTCGCTCAAGCCCTTACCAAGCAGTTAAATAGCAGGTTATTGTTATTAAGCTAGTTCTGTTGGGTGGTGGATATTGATGAGGAGACTGGAGAGTCCGATCTAAGTCACAATAGTGAGTGGCAGGCTTATGATCCAGTACTTTTTGAGGACTTGGTGGTCCTAGACCACAATATCACATAGTCTTTAAAATAAATAGCACATCTGAGATGTCCGAGGAAGAGAGGATATGCATGTGAACACAGGAGCTAGATAGGCTGACAAGCATGGGGGGTTCCTCCTCCGACACCTCTCCTGTCTGTGGGTCTTTATTCAAGTTGTGAGAAATGCGGATTACGAATTTTAAGGCTAAGGTTAACACTAGAGGGGGGTGAATAGTGTTAATAAAGAATTACTAAATCTTTTTAATTTATGTTAATTTAGACACAAAAGTATGTAATATACAGACACAGATATGATCACGGAAACAATCACAGATGCAGGAATGAAATAAAAACAGTAAAGGAAAGAACACACCGAATTTTATACTGGTTCGGAGTTACCCTACATCTAGTCCCGCAACACAAGTACGGATTTCCTTTCAAAAGCAATTGTACAATTACACCCTCGGTTTCAACTACGAGGTACACCCTCCAGAATTTCGATCCTCTAGGTAGAGATACTTGATTTCCGGGCCACAAGTTTACCCAATTGATTTACCAAGGCTACAATCACACCTTTTCCCTTTTGATTGATTTCCAAGGCTACAATCACACCTTTTCTCGCTTAATAGATTACAAAGAAGTCTATAACTCTGAATAGCACTGAGAATCTTGTAGAGATAGTGATAGAGAATCAAACTAGAAGTAATCGAGTATGATTCAATGTTGATTTCGGCAGAGTAACGATAAGAATATGTATTACGAAATGAGGAAGAAGAGGAGGAGTGAAAACCAAAAAATTATGATTAAAAATTTATTGAAACTGACCCCTATTTATAGAATAACAACAGCCATGACCATTCATGACGAGTTATGGTGAATAGACACTTCTTTTGAAATTTGAATTTTTGAATTAAACTGTCACCATGTCGACATGGTCATGCTAGGCATGTCGACATCCCAAAGGATTTTTTGGTGTTTTTGATTTTCTTTGAAAATAACCTTTATCTTATATAAAAACTACTTTAAACTTTATAAATATACTTGATTATAGTTAAAATTCATAAGTAAATATAAAGATTAATATATATAGATTTTAACTATAATTTTATATTTAAATCTAAGTATAAATATTTAAAAGTTAAATATATTATTTAAAAAGATAGTTTAAAATCAGGAGTAATTTGACTTTGAAAATAAAGATGTTTTTGAGGCTAAAATTATTTAAAATCAGGATCGAGGGTTTTGAATCTTTTAAAAGGAAAGTTTTGAAAACATTTTGAAAACAAGATATAATTTTGAAAAATCATTTTGAATAAAAGTTAGCGGATACAGAACAATGTTCCACTAGATTATTCGTAGGTTCCATCCTACTTAGGGTTCCATCGCTTTAACGGGCTCGAAGTGGATTCCATTCCACAAATAAATTGGATTTTAAGATGCCAGTGCTTTTCTATGAGTTTTAACAAAAATTCCAAATAATAATAAAAAATACTTATCCTTGAAATCTTGAACTCTTGATAATATCGATACTCATGAGTCTACTATCTTGATATTTTATCTTGATATCTTTAATCTCTATACTGTACAGTCTTCATTCTTAGTAACTACATGGTTAAATCCTGCATATACACATATATCTAAACTTATAATGTTAGTATTTATATTTTATAATCTATTCTAACGTTGTTGTCATCAAAACCATCATCTCACGGACTAACAATCTCCCCTTTTTGATGATGACGACCTTTGTTTATAAAATATTATTTCTATCCTAATAACTCCCCCTAAAACTAACAACTCCCCCTTAATATATACCTAACTATCCTGTTTTATATTTCTCCCCCTTTGTCATCAATAAAAACTTTATCTAAACTAGATAACTCCAAACTATATAACTCCCCCTAAAACTATCACTCTATGACCTGTGATTATAATGATAGTGTTATCATAAATAATCAACACTTAAGTCTAATACTAAAACAGTCCTAAACTATTAACTATCCTAACTAAGAATTCACAATAATACTTATAATAAAAACACATATAAGAACACGAGTTATTTATTACGTATATGGTTGTATTTACATTTGCGTTTGAAAACATAAAAACACAAACAACAACGAAAGGAAAGAGAAGAAACTAACGTGTTTTTCTGAACATAGGAGATCTATGAATCGAACAGTTTGGATAGTGGAAACATAAATTTCCACGTTGTTCGACAAGATTTCCATTTTTGTCGAAACATATTTCTCCAACACACACTACTTGGTCATCATCATCCTCGTGTGCTTCTTCCATGGGTTCTTCTTCTTCTTCGCCGCTGGCCTCTAGTTCTTGATTGAGTGAAGACTCTTCGTCGATCAAGATAGGGTTGGCCTAGTTGTTCATTAGGATTTTTTGCAAATTCATAAGCATCTTGCCTTGCCTCTCCTGTTCCTTTTCCATACAAAGTTGAGTTACTTGAATTTCAGTTAACATATGATGTACATCAATCATAGACTCCTCTATTTTCGTTACACGAGCAAGAGTAGTGCATTGGAATGGACCAGAAGTAGGAGAGGGAAATGAGAAAGTTGATTTTATGTTTGATTTTGAGGATGAAGCCATGATTTTATTTATTTCAGAAGAGAGAATGAAGAGAAAACAGAAAGAATGAATGAAAAGTCGAAATTGAGAAGAATATATAACTAAATTTTTGAATTTTGGTGGGAAGATCTAAAAAATATCAAAAACGTTATATGTTGACATGTATACCTAGGGGATGTCGACATGGTCTTTTTAAAATTTAACTCTTTGATTTATTTTGATACCAATTGTTAATTATACTTGTTATTTATGTTTTATATTTCAATTATAGAACAAATTCCTAATTCTCTTCTTAATTTAGTAAATATTGATTCATTTAAAGGTTTTGTTAAGATATCAGCAATTTGATTTTCAGAATTGATATAATCGAGAGTAACTACTTCCTTGCTTATATTATCTCTGAGAAAATGATGTCTGATATCAATATGTTTAGTTCGAGCATGTTGAGTAGTATTTTTGGATAAATTTATCGCACTCGTATTGTCACAATAAATTGAAGATTTTGAGAAATTTAAACCAAAATCTTTTAAGCTTTGTTGCATATATATTGCTTTAGAACAAGCCAAAGCAGCAGAAATATACCCTGCTTCAGTTGTTGATAAAGAAACTGTGTTTTGCTTTTTACTAAACCAAGAAATCAGAGAATGCCCCAAAAAATGACAAGTCTCACTCGTACTTTTTCGGTCTGATTTACAACAAGCATAGTCAGCATCACAATAAGATATTAAGTCAAAAGAATCATTTTTAGGGTAGAATAAACCACAATCAGACGTGTGTTTAACATATCTTATGATTCATTTCACGGCTTTTAAGTGAGTCTCTTTAGGTTGGGATTGATATCTGGCACAGAGACAGACACTATGCATGATATCAGGTCTGCTAGCAGTAATATAGAGTAATGAGCCAATCATTCCTCTATATAATTTTTGATCTACATCTTTCGAGATATCTTCTTTACTATGGTACTCATTGGTTGTCATGGGAGTGGGTTTTCCACTCGCAGTGGTCAAACCAAATTTACTAATTTGGTCTTTAGCATATTGTTCTTGACTAATAAAGATACCATTATCTGATTGTTTTATTTGCAATCCTAAAAAGAAATTTAATTCACCCATATGACGAATCTCAAATTCTTTTTTCATTATTTTAGAAAATTCTTTATTCATTTCAAAATTAGTTGAACCAAAAATGATATCATCTACGCAAACTTGTACTAGTTGAATATCATTCTTATTTTTTTTTAATAAAAAGAGTATTATCTGCTTTACCAATTTCAAAAGTGGATTGCAATAAATAAGATCTTAGTCTATCATATTAGGCTCTAGGAGCTCGTTTTAGACCATATAGTGCTTTTTTAAGTTTGTAAACATGATTTGGTAATTTATCATTTTCAAAAAGTGATGGTTGTTCGACATATACTTCTTCTTTTACAAATCCATTTAAAAAGGCGCTTTTAACATCCATTTGAAATAATTTGAAATTATTATGATTTGCGAAAGCAAGTAGAATCCTAATGGCTTCTAATCTTGCTACAGGAGCAAAGGTTTCATCAAAATCTATTCCTTCTTCTTGATAATAACCTTAAGCGACTAAACGAGCTTTATTTCTAACTACCTCTCCTCGTTCATTCATTTTATTTTTATAAAACCATTTAGTTCCAATTATAGTTTTATTTTCTGGTCTAGGAACAAGTTCCCAAACGTCATTTCTAGTAAATTGATTTAATTCTTCTTGCATAGCCGAAATCCATGAATCATCAGTTGATGCTTATATTGGATTTTTGGGTTCAATAGTTGACACAAAAGCTACATTACTCATTTGACTTAGTTGATTTTTAGTTTTAACAATAGATTGCATATCTTCCAGTATATTTTCTATAGGGTGATCTTTTAAAAGTTTTGTCCTTTTATTAGGATGATCAATTTCATTATTAGTTTCAATAGGTTCTTGATTTTGAGTGATTAAATCCTCTTCATCATTTGTATCTTCAAAAATTTTGAAATTTTCATCAAATGAAACATGCATTGTTTCTTTAATGGTATTAGTTTTTAAATTAAACACTCTGTACGCTTTACTTCTATTAGAATATCCGATAAAGATACCTTTGTCGGATTTGGGATCAAATTTATCTAAATTATCTTTTGTATTTAAAATAAAGCATTTACTTCCAAAAATTCTGAAACAAGAAACCTTAGGTTTCTTTGAATAAAGAAGTTCATAAGATGTCTTATCAGTTAGAGGTCTAATTAAAGTTCTATTCAAAATATAACAGGTGGTAGCAACTGCTTCTGCCCAAAAATTCTTTGCTAAATTACTATCTGTAAGCATAGTTCTCGCACACTCTTGAATCGTCCTATTTTACGTTCTACTACTCCGTTTTGTTGTGGAGTTCTCGGAAATGAAAAATTGTGAGTTATTCCCTTTTTATCGTAGAATTCCTCAAACCTTTCATTTTCAAATTCACTACCTTGATCACTTCAAATAGTTATAATTTTTAGAGAAAATTGATTTTTAATTCTTTTTGAGAATGTCTTAAAACATTCAAAAGTATCATTTTATGTTTCAAAAATATTGTCCATGTAAATCTAGAATAACCATCTACAATTACAAAGACATATCTACTATGACTTATTGATAAAATTTGAGATGGACCAAATAAATCAAGATGAAGTAATTCAAGAGGTTTTGAAGTTGAAATCATATCTTTTAACTTAAAAGAATTTTTTCTAAGTTTTCCTAATTGAAAAGCATCCATAAACTATCTACTTTAAAATTCATTTTAGGGAGACCTCCCACTAGATCATGTTTTGACAGTCTAGATAGGAGTTTGAAATTCAAATGCCCAAATTCTTGTGCCAAATCCAAGGGTCACTTGTATTTTCCAACAGACACAGATTATCATTTGAAACTTTCATACTAAGAATATATATATTCTTTTTCCTGACTCCCTCAAATATAATGGTTGAATTATTATCTTCAATGTGACATTTATCTTTTTCAAATTTAATTTTATAACCTTTATCACATAGTTGACTTATACTTAGCAGATTATGTTTCAGATTCTTAACTAGCAAAACATTAGTAATAGTAGGAGTTTCAGAATTACCGACATTTCCGATGCCAATCACATATCCTTTTGAATTGTCTCCAAAGTTAATCAATCCTCCATCTTTATATATTATATTATTCAGTATATCTGGATTGCCAGTCATGTGTCTAGAACATCCACTATCAAGTATCCATTTGTTCTTTCTAATCTGCACAATTTGTCCATTGTGGATTGATTCCTCAACACCCATAAAGCATGATTCCTGCACATCAAACAATTTTGGTAAATAACTTGAATTTGAATATTGATTATATGCAGACTTATGAAACAATGATTTGAATACTTCTAAATTAGTATTAACGAATATAGCCATTTTAAAAACTTTTCAAAAATCAGATTATGAAACTTTGATAACCTTGCTCTGATACCAATTGTGAGAAATGCGGATTACGGATCTTAAGGCTAAGATTAACACTAGAGGGGGGGTGAATAGTGTTAATAAAGAATTACTATATCTTTTTAATTTATGTTAATTTAGACACAAAAGTATGCAATATACAGACACAGATATGATCACAGAAACAATCACAGATGCAGGAATAAAATAAAAGCTGCAAAGGAAAGAACACACCGGATTTTATACTGGTTGGGAGTTACCTTTCATCCAGTCCCGCAACACAAGTACAGATTTCCTTTCAAAAGCAATTGTACAATTACACCCTCGGTTTCAAGGCTACGAGGTACACCCTCTAGAATTTCGATCCTCTGGGTAGAGATACTTGATTTCCGGACCACAAGTTTACACAATTGATTTACCAAGGCTACAATCACACCTTTTCCCTTTTGATTGATTTCCAAGGCTACAATCACACCTTTTCTCGCTTAATAGATTACAAAGAAGTCTATAACTCTGAATAGCACTGAGAATCTTGTAGAGATAGTGATAGAGAATCAAACTAGAAGTAATCAAGTATGATTCAGTGTTGATTCCGACAGAGTAATGATAAGAATATGTATTAAGAAATGAGGAAGAAGAAGAGGAGTGAAAACCAGAAAATTATGATTAAAAATTCGTTGAAACTGACCCCTATTTATTGAAGAACAACAGCCATGACCATTCATGAAGAGTTATGGCGAATAGACACTTCTTTTGAAATTTAAATTTTTGAATCAAACTATCACCATGTTGACATGGTCGTGCTAGGCATGTCGACATCCCAAAGGATTTTTTGGTGTTTTTGATTTTCTTTGAAAATAACCTTTATCTTATATAAAAACTATTTTAAACTTTATAAATATAATTGACTATAGTTAAAATTCATAGGTAAATATAAAGAATAATATATATAGATTTTAACTATAATTTTATATTTAAATCTAAGTATAAATATTTAAAAGTTAAATATATTATTTAAAAAGATAGTTTAAAATCAGGAGTAATTTGACTTTGAAAATAAAGATGTTTTTGAGGCTAAACTTATTTAAAATCATGATCGAGGGTTTTGAATCTTTTAAAAGGAAAGTTTTGAAAACAGGATATAATTTTGAAAAATAATTTTGAATAAAAGGTAGCGGATACAAAACAATGTTCCACTAGATTTTTCATAGGTTCCATCGTACTTAGGGTTCCATCCCTTTAACGGGTTCGAAGTGGATTCCATTCCACGAATAAATTGGATTTTAAGATGCCAGTGCTTTTCTACGAGTTTTAACAAAAATTCCTAATAATAATAAAAAATACTTATCCTTGAAATCTTGAACTCTTGATAGTCTCGATACTCATGAGTCTTCTATCTTGATATTTTATCTTAATATCTTGAATTTCAATACTGTACAGTCTTCATTCTTAGTACCTGTATGGTTAAATTCTACATATACATATATATCTAAACTTATAATGTTAGTATTTATATTTTATAATCTATTCCAAGGTTGTTGTCATCAAAACCATCATCTCACGGACTAACACAAGTAACACACACTATGCCCCCTTAACACACTATCTACTAAAGGGGCATGATCTAGTAGTAGCAATATTGGGTCTCCTTTGCCTATCTTTGATGGAGAGGTAGTCATGGGACCAACCTGATGATGGTAGCTTTAATTTGCGTAGCATCGTGTACTTTTTCTTAAAGTTTTACTAATGTTTTCTTTGTTTATGCTTTACAGTTGTCCTCTTGAACGTCACAAACCTATAGTTATGTCCAGCACAAGGGGAACTTCACAACAAACACCATCACAAGAAAGTTCTCCGACTTCCCAACTAAATCACTCTGAAGGGTGTCTCTTCCCCCATGGATGATTTTACCCCATAGCATTAGCCTTCAAAAGATTCCACGCGCCAGGTTGAGGACAAAGTTGGGTAGGGGAGGGCGTAATCGTAGAGGCCTAGCATAGAGGAGCTAATGAGTTTGGGAGATTCCCCATCCTTTAATTTTTTTTATATTCGTGGATGTTATTGAAACCCTACCTAATGGCATGCAGTTTGGGTTAGTGGCATCCGCCGCATTGAAGATGGTCGATAAGGGCGACGAGAGAAGCCTGTAGATGTTTGCATGGTCATTGGGTAGTGTAGCCACGGGGCCTTAGCCAAAATAGGCCAACCTAGATTTGATTATATTCCTTGATCCCTAGAGGCGGTGGTGGATGCCCAACTACAGGATGCTTACTTTGTAAGAGTTTTCATATTCGGCAGTTTTACTTCTCACTTCCCTTTTTTATATACTTATAATTGGATTCTTTTCCAGGTTAAACCTTGTGCCCTTTGTATTCATTCGGCTTGCAGGCTTTAAGGAAGTAGCCTAAGGATGTGGTGAAGGCTCGTCAGAGGGTGGAGAGAAAGATTGGCGAGTTTGAAGGGGGGGCTCTTGAGGCTGAAGGGCTAGGCAAACGACAGAGACGGCCATAGTCACTACCATCAAGAAGCGAGTAGAGGAGTGGGAAAGGTTGGAAGGGAGCTCACTAACCAATGAATGGAATTGAAGGTTACTCACAAGGAGGCAGATGATAAGAGGGGTACATTGTAGTAGCATCTGCATTGCGTGACCATGGAGGAGCATGCAAGGGCGAAGACTGCCCTGAGGGAGGAGTGGAATGATAGATTAACGACTATGTTGAAGATGATCTTCATGGCTAACTATTACCTTCCCTCAGCCATCAGCTTCTTTTTGCAGGAGATTTATAATGTTTGCTATGGGGTAGCAGCAGAGATGGCGGCCGATAGCTAAACTACCCCACCAATCTTATACCCAAACCAGATTACCTCGTTGACTAGCACCCACAGCGGACAGCCTAAAGATGCTACCCCAAAAGTGGAAAAGTAGATAATGCATGATGACGACATCCAGGTCATGTGATCCTTATCGACCCTGTAGCAATGGGGTGGATGACAATCTTTCTATTTGATGTTGCATGTAGATCGAAGCCCAAAATTGTTATGGACCATTTTATGTCTTGGTAAGCTTTAATTCAACTTGAATGTTTTTTGTTACTATGTTATGTCTTCTATTTATGTTTCTATTAGTTTTTTGCACACGTCACTATTTGAGGTGTACTCTCATTTATCTTGGTTAGACATACATTTTTTCACTTGTGACAGGCGTCCCAAGTGGCCATAAACTTTTTAAGTAAGTATGTATCCTTGGGCATCCATACACAACATGACAAGCGAGTAAAAGAAATACCAAGATCAAGTAATCCAAATAGGAACATTAAGGATGGCCTATCGTTATTTAGTGTGCTTTACAGTCATTGAGTCTATGATGGGGCGTCTATTGATGGTTGTCAGGCATTCTAGCTAGCCCTTTTTCTTTGCATTTGTGGACCATTAAGGGGCCAGGCTTTGTTATGATAAGGCCACCATAATTTTTCGACTAGCACTATGGATGTCAGATTTGAGGTTATAACATGGATAACACTACCCATCTTGGCACTAGTGCTCCGCCTTACTAAAGAGATGGCCATCGTCGTAGGAAAATGAATCGGTGCCATGACATGGATGATAGCGCCATTAGTTCCTAGATGCCTCTGACATGGAAGAGAGCATTGATCCGCTTGTGCATCTGCATTGTGCAACACTATGGATGTTAAATTTTGGGTTACAATATTGCTAACCATGCCCATCTTAGCACTAATGTCCCATCTTATCAGAAGGATATGTAGCGTCAAGGGAAAATAAACTAGGACTATAGTAAGGGCTGCTGCACCACCGGTTCGTCCATGCCTCTAGCATGGAAGGAAGTGATGGTTGGCTTATGCATCCTAATGACGAAGGAACACCACAGATGCGTGAATCAGGACAATGGCATTCGTTGTCTCACAATCCATTTAATGGCGTCTTTAGCATGAAAGGGAACGTTGATTAGCCATCGCGTCTTTGATCTTAGTTTTCCAATAGTAGCCTTGGTGGGCAACCTTCTTTGCTAGGCTTTTCACCCCCTCCTAATGTGATCCTCACCAAAGCTTTCATGTAATTATTCTATAATATAACTAACTTCTTTATCCGTAACACATCATTGAAGGGGGGTAGAGTATCCTCATCGATATAGCTTTCCATTCAGGATGTGCAATAGGGTCCCCGATAGAGACTTTTTGGGCCTCTTTCCTATCCATGGGAAACTCACTGCCCATATGGTATTTTTGTAGGGGGTCATCTAGGCATTGACTTAAATTTCATTAATTTCCGTTGTCATTTCCTCAACTCAAAGCAAGGGGCATTTCAACCCATTAAGGGGACTAAAAGAAGCTCTCCTTAGGGTTACTTATTGCCTTAGCCAACTAGCCGGTCTTGGCATTCCTTTTGCACGGTATTTTCTCTAACTAGAAATCTAAAAAACCTTCCTATTAGATTTTTGGTTTTCACAATATACGTGGCCAATGTCTTTCCCACAACCTCGAATCGCACACTGATTCGATTGATGACTAGCAATGAGTCACTAAACACATGAATAGACTTTGCTCACAAATCTATATCCTACTTGAAATCGAATAGGAAGGCTTTATATTTAGCTTCATTGCTTATGGCCTGGAAGCTAAGGTGGACAGTAAGTAGAGTTCATATCCATAAGGAGTAACCATGGCCATGTTGGCCCTAGCCCCTTTTCATTGGATGCACCACTACATACAATTGCAATGCTTATTTATTAGTTATTGTTTGCTTTTCGTCATTGCTTAGATTTAAGTAACCTATTATGAAGTGGGGCACAACATGGCCTTTAATGTATATTTGAGGGGTGGAAAGCGATTTGATGTTGTCCAGGTTCCATTGGCTATTACAGTAGTCGGCCTGCTATATCGAGCCAGCTCAACACCTACTTAAGTAGCTAGTTGGTGAGTACCTTGATCGGGTGACCTTGAAAATACAGTTGAAGCCCTCAGGCCTCCATTGAAAGGCAGGATGCTAGCTTTTACAACCTTTTGTATCTCGTTTCTCGGCTCTATAACATCTTGCTATCATAATATATATCGGTAGTTGAACTTTTGTTCATCTTAGACTAAGGTATCACTGATTGCGGGGTCAGTAAATGCAAGGTAGAAGGATAGATACACCCCATCCATAGACATGGAAAGTATGGGGTTGTAGCGAGAAGTTACTACATGTCTTCAGAGGCCGTGGTGCAATCTTCATCCATGATGAACGACTTTCATTCCTGGTGAGGCCAAAGAAGGATATGCAATGATCTGTTGCCTTTGAAATGAAACGGCTAAGTTTTGCGATTGTTCCATTCATGATCTGGACTTGTTTGACCATGCAAGGGATCTGCAAATCTTGGATTTCTTAAATATTATTGGGTCGACCTATATCCCTTTGTTGCTCACCATGACTCCGAGAAACATTTCTAAATGGACAATGAATGAGCATTTATTGGTGTTCAACTATATGTTGTACTGGTGGAGAATATTGAAAATCTCGGCCAGGTTCATTATATGCCCCAAGACCTTCTCTAACTTTACCAGCATATCACTCACATAAACATCCACCGACCAATTTATTGGATGAACATTCTGTTGACGAGTAGTTGATAGGTAGAGCCCACATTGTGGAGCGCAAACGACATGATCTTACATTAGTAGAGCCCTACATTCATGATGGAAAGGGAATGTTCATGGTATGGACCACATATGGACCACGAATGTGAGAAACTCATGACCATTGGTTGCATCTACAATTTGATCCATGCCGGGCAACATGAAATTGTCTTTTGGGGAAGCCTTTTCGAGGTAGGAGAAGTTAATGGATGTCCTCCCCACTTCCACTTTGTTTTCAAACCAATACTAGATTAGCCACCTAGCCTGGGTGCTCTACTACATGAATGAACCCACTGGAATGCACTTCTACATCTTTTCCTTAAGCATTATATACTTTTTAAGTTAAGAGGAGTTCTCTTTTGTCAAACAGGGTGAGCCTTTGGGTTGATTTTAAGGGCGGGGTAGATAATACAAGGGTCTATGACAGTCGTGTCATTATGCCCAAAGTGAACACGGTTTTACTTTTCTTTAGGAATCCCATTAGTTCATTTCTTATCTATTGAGTCAGTTTTGTCCCAATCAGGATGATGTTTATACTACTTTGAGCAAAATTGTCGGCTCACAATTGGAGTTTAAATCTTCCATCCAGGGTCGAGCCATCATTGCTTTCTTCCATGCTCTCTTCTAGGTCACTTTGTTCTAGCGCATATACCATGTGCCATATGACTTCTTCGACTAACGAAACCATGGGCTATGGTTTCCATCGACTATAACAAATTAGTCCACCAACGTTGAGAAGGGTGTAGTTGTGGTGTATTCAGTTCCAACTTGCCAACAAGGTTGAACTTGCTCATTCCATGTTGTTATGAACTCTTTTGTCTTGTTCGAGCTAGCCAAAGAAAGCATGTTCCCATTAATCACGGTGCCCGAGCCCTTGGCATAAAGTGGAGCGTTGTGTGGCTCGTGTGCTCTCTTGGGAGAATTGGTGTTTTTAGTTACTTTGAATTAAAAACTAGAGGCTATCTTGACATGAACCAGAGAGCTTGATGGCTCTCATGTTCTCATGGGTGCACCACCATTAAGCATAGCAAACTCTTGTTGCAACATGGTATAGGACAGAATTAACCATAAAGGGGGGCGAATAGGGTTTTTTAATAAATTCTCCAAATAATAAAAATACAGCACAGATAATAACAGAGTAAATGCGAAAATAAAAGCAACGGATAAATTCAACCAGTTTCGGAAACACTTGCTTACTGTTACCCCAGGATTTCTGCTATGATTAAATAAACAGCCGCTTATAGATCCTGTAAACTTGCGACTATTGCTTACCTATTTATTCTAACCCTAAGCTCGAAACCCTACTTCAACTTACCCTTGGGTTGAGAATTTCTTGAACTAAGCCCCTTAGTTCAATCTAGAGTTTTAAAAGTTAAAAGGAAAATGCGATAATAAAAAAACACCCTAAATGATAATATTTTTATTTAATAATACAGAGTTCGGCCCAATTTAAACAATGTGGCCTTCAAATTAAGTATCGTCCTTCTTCAACCAAAAGCCAATCCCCCTCTTGATTATGTTAGGGTTTCTTCTAGGAAGCCTCTGATTCTATCCTCGACTGATGAATATTCGCCTATATCTCTTTATCGATCGGAATCTTCAATATCCCAGTGATTCAAAAGCTTAGCCGCTTCCACATCGTTTGCTATTTTAATTAAAAATTTGGCACGCTTTTAGAATTTCTGATTTGTTTTCATCGAACTCGACTTAACAAAATTTTCGCTGACTGAATTGGGTATTTATAAAGTAGGATTCTGTTAAATTCTACAGAGTTTTCCATATATTTTTAAATATTTTTGCTTTGAATATTAAACTTTCGATTGAGCTTTTAATCTTGAAAAATGATTCTTTAATCTTTGGTTTTGTGATTGTTAACTTTTTATCTGAGATATATTTGTGACTTTGGCTGGACTTTTAAATTGTTCAATATGCGATTTTTTATTATCTATCGTTGCTAGTAGTTTTTTGCATGCACCTCCAATCATGTATGACTTTGAAAATATTGAATATGTACATGTATACATATATACATATGTACGTGTAGATATGTATGTGTTAAAAAACTGCTTTGAGATTTGTTCGAGCATATTTTCTGATTTATTGCATCTTGCACTTGAACTTATGATCTGCCTTTTTTCTAGTTTTGTGCATATTGCTTACGCATGTTGCTAAACTCTAGTCTTGTTTGTATGTTGCAGATGAACTTGTGAGAACCTGTTGTACTCTGGTTGCTGGTTCATGACTTTTACCTTAGCTTGGTTGCTTGTATATTTATTGCTAGACACGAATGTATTGCACCTGACTATGTTCTTATTGTTGCAATTGTACACACTTTAAGCTTGTTTTGCGCACATGTGCTTCTGCTATGTATTCATTATGCACTTGTGAACACTTTCATTATGCACTTACTGTTAGTACTGCTTTTTATTTTTATTGTGCCTGGTTGTGTGTTACACACTGCCTTGTGTATATATGTTGGGTTAATTGTTGCACATCTGTGTACTTGGCATGTTGGTCATTGTTGCACCACTTTGTCTTTCCCCTTATGCACTCTTCTACTTGCATTAGTTGGCCTTATGCTTTGCTGTTGCACTTGAAATCTTCCTCGTATTAATTCAAATGCTGGCCTTGCCTAGTTATGGTGGTCTGAGTATGAACTTATTTTGCATACCTGAAGCTGTGCACTTTTGATGCTTTTGCCCTAAGCACTGTGTTGAGCCTTCGGGCATGACCTTGCTATAGATACACACACATTATATATATAGACACACACACTAGGTCTGGATTCACTTGCTTGTTTAGCCTTCCCTACTAATGCACTTTAAATTTATGTTGCTAATGCACTTTAAATTTATGTTGCACTTCCTTGTGTGTATGCATAACTTTGGCTTGAATTTACTTGTGCTTAGTGTACTTGAATTTGTGCACTTGTAATATGTCTTCTGCATGGTGCAAGGTTGGTTTCTGCATAAGAGTATATGCATAGCCTTTTAAAGTGCTCGGCTTTATGGAATGTACAGTGATACACTATGCATGTTATAGGTTGTTCATGCACATTATTGACTTGATTTTAAATTTTTGTTTCACATGAACATGTTGTACCGGTCCTTATACATACCTGTTGTATTGCTCCATGTTCATTATTTTTGGTGCCAACTTAAAATATGAAAAGAACAAAACTAATAAACTGAGGTAATGTTAAGTTCAAATATATTCATATTTTTGTAGTTTCAATTTGTTTCTTTTTTGTTTTTGCTACATTGAATTTGGCAAGCAAAGTCGATGTCTGGATAAAAAAACTAGAGCAAGAAGAAACCATTATATTTGAGTATAATTTGTTATGTAAAAAAATATTGTATTTTCAAAGATGTTGTGTATGAGAGAGTAAAAAATGTATTGTATATGAATATTATGTTTAAAAATATTATGGAAGCTCTTATTGTAATCATATGTACTACTGGAATTGTATTAAAATAAAATATTCATTGAAATGAAATTTTGATTTGTTTATTTCACTCTGTAATATTACAGTAGTGCTATATCAAAAACATTTATATATATACATATACATACACACGCGCGCGCGCGCGCGCACACACACACACACACATATTATCATCGAACAAAAATCACCCTGTTTACATACTCCCTCCACAACTAGACTCCCCTACAAAGATGAGTGCAATTAAAATAATCCTAAATGCTAAATAAAAACGGATGTCAAAATAATTATAAGACTGAAACAATTGTTGATAAAATGAAACCAACTCTTGAATATCAGTAAGGGTATCACTCTACCACCAAAACTTTAACCTCTCTCCCTCTTTTGTTATCATCAATAATAATAATAATTGATATAGTGATGAATTTTGATCGAAACTATAAATCATATAGAGACAAATATATATTGAAAATTTCAATCAATCAAGCAAAAATAATTATATTTTATTAATCAGATACAAATTCCACTTTAGAGTGTTGATTGAGTTATGGTTTAGGGAGAATTTAATATTGTGCAGTAGTGTGGTATTTTTAATAAAGGATAATTTTTGGAAAATTATTCTTTTAAAAATCATACGAAGATTGTTAAGCACTTTCTGACTATGCATAACTGTTAGGCCTTTTAATGAGGTTAGTATTTACTTAGAAAACATCAAGCACTTCCTAACCATGCATAACCGTTAGTAATTTTAAATGAGTTTAGAGATTACATGAATATTTATTCGTCTCTTGTATAAGTGTTCCATCTATGCATATTATGAGGACTTTTGAATGAGAATGGAAGCATGTAAAGATATTCCCTCATGCATAACCGTGAGGACTTTTAAATGAGATTGAATACTTTGGGATATAATTATGAATTACATTAAAAAGATAATTTCTCATTTTTTGAAATACCAAATTCTGCACACTATATTAAAGTTTGGTGTATGGGTTGTAAGAAAGGTGATAGCAAAAGAAATTATCATGGAATATGTACTAATTAAAAAAAATACTATAATACCTGTTCAATTTTCAAGAAATTTTAACATATTCTATCTTTAGTTATGAAGTATGATTTAATCGCTACCCATCAAATAATGAATCGCTATTCATTATTTTTGATAAATTTCAAAAGATTCAAACAGTCCATAATCATCTTTTCTAGAGTAAATTCCTCACTAAATTTAATAAAAGTATTTTTATTAAAACAAATCAAGGTAAAAATCCAAGTTATTTTTAAAACTTTCAGATCCAAATAAAGTTATGAAAATCTATTTCCTACAAGGGGTTTTGAAAAAATATATGCTAATTTTAAATCAATTAAAATATAAATCTAATGTAAATATGATCTCGAATGAAGTAATGTCAGATACCACTTATACTCTAGTTGACCAAGTCAACTATGTACTTCATAATACCACTCGAATTGATCCAAAAGATTCAAAAAATATTTAGCAAAGACATTTTCGTCAAACAAAGGCATAACTAAATATTCTCCAACTAATGATATATTAGTCATCGATAAAGGTAATACAAGTTTTCATCGCATGTAGACAATTGACCATGGTTGTTTGGTAAATTCAAACCATTTGAAACCACTATTTGAAACTTAAAATTCTTAATTTTAATTAGCACCGAGCTTAAAAATTTTAGATATTCAAAATTGCTACACACCAAAATTAGTTTCAAATCAATCTGGTGAATCGCTCAAAGGTTATATCTGAAATACTACAACTTGTTTGCATAAAACGGAGATACTTTTCAATTAATATACTAACATTATTGATGTTTTCCATGATTTTACAAAATGAATCAACAAAAGCTCAAAACAATAAATTTATAGTGTTATCATTTAGCTTTCCTGAGCTTTGAGAATTCCAAAATTTGGAATAAATATCTTCAAACTATGATTGAATTACTCTACCGTGTTAGGAAGTTTTGAAACAATTTTCAAACAGTATTTCGAATGATTTGCTGTTTTCCAACTGTTTAAGTTCAAATTATGAAAAAATAGAGAAAATAAAATATGTAGAATTTTCTATCTATTTTCCAAAACATCTTGAATTTTGTAAGTCGAAGTTAAGGAGCTCAAGATATGGTAATTGTACTATAGCAATATTAATGGAAAATAAAATTAATAAGAAAAGAAAATAAGGTTTAGAGATCATCCATTTTCTTACATTTTGTGTTGTATTCTTGTTCACCATTTTTATCATAGATCTCCACCTCATTTTTTCAGGCTAAGGAATATTGGAAGTAATGCCATTTAATTATGTATAGAACAACTTGAATTCTACTTCTATTGTTAGTTGTTTCATAACCCATTTTTGTACCAAAATGTTAGAAGAAGCAAGTGGCCTAACAAAGGATTAGGACCACTCTTATTCTAGTTTTTTGCCTTTGGTGTCAAAATTTGTTTATATAGCAATCCGTTAGTTTTATAGTTATACTCTTGGGTATCCAAACTTGTTTAAATTTAAGAAAGTTTACATTTGTACCATTTGGAATCCAAATTTGTAAAATGGCTTTATGTTCATTCCTACTCTAACATTTGTTTCGGTTATGACCACTTTTTCAACAAATTAAACACTTTCAAAATTCTTTGTGAAATTTGATACTATCATAATTCTTTTTGTTAATTGGTTCAACTCTATCATATCCTTGCCCTTTTTTGTTTTCAGCGATAGTTTGACTACTAACAATATATTCAGTAATTTTTCTCCCTTGGCAGATTTTCTTGTTGTCGATTCAGGTTATTGAACCATAGATCCAATAGCATTGTTTTCATTCAACAGTGATGAGCATCTTTTAATGAAATTTTCTCTTCTTTTTTCATCGTTCTTTTTCAAAATCTAAATTTGACTTTGGAGAATTTCAATTTTAGTCTTAGATTGATTGATTTCTTCTTCTATACATTGAAAATCCTCACATTCTGATTTAAATTTTCTAATATTTTGAATCATTGGCTCTAACTCATTATTTAACTTGAGTAGATTGTTTTTCTCAACTTCTACTTTATTATATCATTATTGAAGCCTATTAATGTTTGAGTTTAACTTGTGATATACTAAGAGTAAATCATTATTGGATAAGAGAGCAACATCATTTGGTTCCTAGTCATCGTCACTTGACTCTACCATCAGGCACAAATTTGCTTCTTCTTTCTCACTATCAGTGTTCTCCTCCTCTTCTTCTTCTTAAGTCTCATCCCAAGTGGAAATCCTTCTCTTCTTTTTCTTTGCTTTGTCGATTCGATTCAATCGACAATTTGTCTTAATGTGAATAGGCTTCTTATGTTTGCACAAAAAATGGGCAAACACCTCCAAGTCGTATTATTTAGTTGATTTTATGTGATTTTCAATGATTTGGGTGACTTATGCAAATATGTAAAAAGAAGGGACTGAACTGTAAAAGACACACAGATTTATAGTGGTTCGGCCAGAACGTGCCTACGTCCACTTTATATGTTATTATCCTTTTTCTTTCAGATTACAAGTACAAAGCTTTGTATACAAGTATATGAAAGTTGTTTGAAAGTTCCTTCCGTGCTTGAGCTCTCAAACTTGTCTGCCATTGTTGTACCCCTGCCCCTCTATTTATAGAGTGAGGCTGGGGGCAGGGGTCCTGGATGTATATAGCTGCTGGCGGGCCTGGGCTGAAGCAATTCTGGCCTAGCGGCGTCCTGGTTCGGCAGTGTTTGGAGTGGTTGGAGTTTGGTTCGGTAGGGAAGTGGTTCGGTGATGATGGGTTTTGGACCGGTGGTGGGTTGGTTCGGCATGGAAGTGGAGAGGAAGTTCGGTGTTGAAGTGGAGATGTGGTTCGGTATGGTTTGGGGGAAGGTTGGTTCGGCGAGGCTTCATTCGGCATGGGTGCTTGGTGGATCTGGTCCGGTGGTAGAGGACGAGAGCTTGGTCCGGTTGCCGTTTGTTTCGGTAGTGGAGGGGGAGCACCAGTCCGGCTTCGACCTCCTACCCCTTGGTTCTGTGGTGGGTGGAAATCTGCCCAACATTTGCCTCCCAAAGTAGGGCATATATCTGTATATGGCGTGCTTTGTTTTAAGTTGGGTATTTTGGATAGCTTCATTCGGTTTGGAGTGCCGAACCGGTTGGTCTGGTTGTCCTGCGCTCGCCTATATATAGGGGCTACACCCCCCTTCGTTATCCCTTACCGAATCAGAGAGAGCCGAATCACCTTGTACCGAATCGATCCCTTGCCGAATCTGTTTCGTACCGAACCAGGTATACATTTTCTCGCCGAATGACCACGAATGGTTTTCAATGCCGAATGCTTCTTCGTGTTGCTCTACCGAATGAGCTTGTGCCGAATGAGTTTTGGTTTTGTTTTACCGAAAGTGCTCGGTAGTTTTGGGTGCCGAATGGACCTAATCCCGAATGAAACATGGAAGCATTTGGCACCGAATGAACTTCATAACTATTCGTTTATATTCCCATACTCCTCGTTCTAATATCATGTTTTTATTGTGCCGCAGATAAATGTCTCGCAAAGCAGAAACTCGATCAGATAGAAAGAAGTCCAAGGACAGAGAAGGAGAGTCCTCCTCTGTGCCCCCAGCCCAGCCAAGACCGACGCAACATGGACCTGCCCCGAGGTCGTTAGTGGATGGGTATGGTCCCCAGGAACTTCTGAATTCTCAGCCCGATTGTTTTCCTAGCTCCCTCAAAGAGGAGCAGCTCGACGCCATATCTCGTTCTTTTGGGATCGATAGAGCGCTCATGGTGCTGCCAGGGGCTGGAGTTATGTCATATGATAGAGCGTCCATGAGTCTCTCTTCTCCTTCTTCTCCATTCTTTCTCTCTAGTTCCTGAACATTCCTTACGAGAGTCTGCATGCTCTTCATTTGATGATGAGGCCACCGAGGAATTCCCAACTCTCTGCATTTCTTCTTCAAAAGAGTTAGACCTATGTTTAATTCTTTCGCTGCTTGCGATATTGGCAAGTAAAAGTACTTCGATACTAGTTCAAATGTTAAGGCCGTTTTTTCCTTGTTCATCGTTAATTTCTTCTTATTTCTTTTTTTGCCTTTTGATTCTTCCTTCTGATCATCATTAGATATCCTGTAGCTCAACTTGGACTTCTCTATCTCATAACTCAAGTCATTGAAGATGATATTGAACTCTACAGAAAGGGTCAGAGAAGCTAAACGAGGATCTGAAGGATAGTTTAGAGGAATGGCATTGATTATTTCATCCAAATCTGGTACTTCATTGTTCAAACCACTGAATGATCCTTTACTGAAATCTAGTTGAGCATCATCAAATCCACTGGGCAGACCATCAATATCGTTCCAAAGATTATGATCATCTAAGTAGTGCAATTGGTTATTCATGACCGCAGAAGGACTGATCATGTAATTTCGTATATGATGTTGAAATGTGTAGTCAATGCAAAGAATATTGAAGCTGGTAATGAATGTGCATTTCATCTTGAGTGTTCTAAGTTCAAGCCTTGCTTCCCCTTCTTTTCTTTTTAGGTTTTCATAACTTGATCGTTTACTGTTTGTTTAATGAATTCCTCTTCTGAAATGGATAGGTGGGACTTCCGATCAACATGCTGGGAGCTCCGACCCTGCGGCTAAGTAGGCTTGGAGAGTTGGTAGGATGAGGGCGAAGCGTGGACGCAGCTGGTTCCTTGTCCGGATTCGGCCACCTTTTGATTTCTTTTTATTGCTGTTTATGTTAGTCCAAAACATTGATGTGACTGTAATAATATTGTTTGTGATGAATGACTTTATGTAATTTCATAACATAAGCTGATTCCTTTATGTTGGAATGTTATCGCTATTTTGTTGTGCTGTGTAAGTGATGTAACTATGCATGTTACTAGTGGCTTGACTGTGCCTGATGCCGATTTTTTTACTCGAAGTATAATTTTCTCACTTTGCAACGTAAATGTGATGTGTGAATATGAACTGCAACTATGCATTAATGTATAAAAGTAGAAGGTACCGCCCTTCATGTTTCGGCCGTGGACGGCAACTTTGTGCGCCCTGTAAGACTAAGCACGGAATGCTGTTGAGTGTCTCGTCATCCGATTGTAAGTTCCTGTTCCCATTAGCGAGCGTTCCCTATTTCATGTCCTGTACTTTCAAGCACTGTTACGGAGAATAGGAGAAAAGTTTTAAATGAAATGGAAATATAGGAAAAGTAAAACTTCCAGTCACGGAAGGCCGTCGATGTGCTTAAGTTCGTGGCAAACGGGTTTTGTAGTCACTTTCCCTAGCTGTGGGTCTTGGAGACATTTGTCACCCATCTTACGCCTCTGCGGGGAGTTTTCTTTTTTACCATAGCCGCACTTAAGACACATCGGAGCCGATCGCGCACAGTAACTACCCGGGCCATTATGGCCCGTAATCGCGGGTATTATTCGATTTACTGTGGCCGGCTAGCGTGGGGGCCGATCGTCAACTGTGAACTGCCCCTGGCTGGCCACACCTTATGTTGGGGCTTATGGTCGGTTCACAGTTGCCGGCGAGCCGAATCGCTGTAATGAGCTGCCATGGCATAATCGGCCTTCTCGGTGGCTTATACTCGGCTTATTACAGTCGGCTTTAAGGGCCGAGGCAAACAATGAGTTAACTCGTGGTAGAGGGATACCGGAGCAAAGTGTCTCATTGGCGAGGGCATAGGATCGTAGCATACCTGTTAGATTTTGTCCAGGTGGAGTTGTGTTGTGAAGCTCTGAATTGAAATGTCATTTGCAAAGGATTTTGTTCAACAGCAAAGGATAAAGCTTAACAAGTAGCCAAGATATAAAGGAACAAGTTAACAAGAGCCAAGTTTTTTAAAGTGGTTCGGCACGAAAATGCCTACGTCCACTGATTCTCTTTGTTAATTCACTTCATATGGGCAGTACAAGTTAAGAAAAGTATCGACGGACGTGTCGGATGTTCCATGCCCTCTGGAACACCTCTCCGTCCACTGTTGACAAAATATAAGCTCCGTTGTGGAGATCTTTATGAATTACATATGGTCCGTCCTAGATTGGATCCAGCGCTCCTGGGCGCGGAAAGATTCGCTTGAGGACAAGATCTCCTTCTTGTAAGCTGCGATGTTTGACTTTGGAGTTGTATAGTGCTGCCACTTTTTGTCTGTGAGCTGCTGCTTTGAGTGCTGCATCATTTCTTCTCTCCTCAATTAGATCCAAAGACATGTGGAGGAGTTCTTCGTTTTCTTCGGGGTTGTAGTGGATCCTACGATGGGAAGGTACAATAGTTTCAACTGGGAGTATGGCCTCTGATCCGTATGCCAAAGAGAACAGAGTATGCCCTGTTGATGTTCTGAAAGAAGTGTGGTAGGCCCATAGTGCTGTAGGAAGTTCGTCCACCCAAGCGCCTTTTGACTTTTCAAGCTTCTTCTTGATTAGAGTCTTGAGAATCTTGTTGACAGCTTCGACTTGTCCATTTGCCTGAGGATAAGCTACGGATGAGAAGCCCTTATGAATTCCGTGCTCTTGGCACCAGTCGGCAAATTCCTCGCTATCAAATTGAAGCCCGTTGTCTGATATGATTCTGAGTGGAACCCCGTACCTGCACAGAACGTTTTTGATCAAGAAGTTGATAACTTTAGTTGAAGATATTTTGTTCAGAGGCTCCGCTTCCACCCATTTGGTGAAATAGTCAACTGCCACTATAGCATGTCTGGCCCCGCCTCGGCCCATCGGCAGTTCGCCAATTAAGTCAATTCCCCATATTGCGAAGGGCCAAGGGCTGGTCATCTGAGTAATTTCATTGGTTGGTAGTCGAGGAATCTTAGCAAATTTCTGACATCTGTCGCATCTTCTGACGAAGTCTAAGGCATCCTTGTTTAAAGTGGGCCAGAAATACCCATATCGGAGTATCTTTTTTGCTAGGGTCTGCCCTCCGGTGTGGTCTCCACAACTTCCCTGATGGATATTGGATAGAATTTCCTTGGCTTCTCTTCCAGCAACGCACCTCAATAAGGGGTTACAGAAGCCGCGCCGATAGAGGATGCCTTCTTGCATTGTGTAGCGGGAAGCTTTCCTTAGAATTTTCTTAATTTCATTTCGCCCGTCGGGTAGGGTGCCGTTTTGTAAGTATTCTCGGACAGGGGTCATCCATGTTTCTTCTTCGGTTGCAGCTATCAGATTTACTTGCTCGAAACTTGGTGCCATCTGTTTTGAGATGGTTAATGCTCCGAAAATAGTGATGTTCTTCATGCTAGCTTGTTTTGCTAGTTCGTCGGCCTCTTGATTCTCTTCTCGAGGAATGTGTTTGATTAAATAGTGATCTAATTGATTAAGCAGTAGCCTGGTCTTCTTTAGATACGTTGTGAGTCGTTCTCCTCGAGTCTGGAATTCTCCCAGTATTTGATTTACAATAAGTTGAGAATCACTATGGAGACATAAAGAACTGACTCCAATTTCCAGTGCAAGTTCTAATCCGGCTATCACTGCTTTGTATTCTGTGTCATTGTTGGTGGCAGCGAATTCCAATCTTAGGGCGTAGTGCATGTTCTTTCCCCTGGGGGTGATTATCACAACACCTGCCCCCGAGCCTTGTTCGTTCGACGCTCCATCTACGAAGAGATTTGATATCTTCTGCTATTTCAGATTGGTCCTTACCTTCGCTAGTAGTGAATTCGGCAATGAAATCAGCTATGGCTTGCCCCTTGATAGCGGTGCGAGGATGGTAAGTGATATCATATTGACTTAGTCCGATGCACCACTTAAGTAATCGCCCAGAAGTGTCGGGGCGATGGAGCACTTGCCTTAGCGGTTGATCGGTTAAAACTCTGATGGAATGAGACTGGAAATAGTGTCTCAGTTTCCGCGACGTGATAAGCAAACAGTATGCTAGCTTTTCAAGTTTAGGGTATCTGACTTCTGCCCCTGTGAATCTCTTGCTTACAAAGTATACGGGTCGCTGCGCGCGGTTGTCTTCTCTCACCAAAGCGGCGCTCAAAGCGTGGGATGATACAGCAAGGTATAGGTATAGTTCCTCGCCTTCATTTGGAGTTGAAAGTACCGGTGGCCTCTGGAGGTGTCCGATTAAGTTAAGGAAGGCTGTCGAGCATTCGTCAGTCCATTCGAACTTTCCTTTGTCTTTCTTTAGAGCTTCGAAGAAAGGGATGCATTTGTCGGTTGCTTTAGAGATGAACCTACTAAGGGTGGCCACTTTCCCGTTTAGGCTTTGCATCTCTCTTCGAGTAGATGGTGTCTTGATATCTTGTAAAACTCGGACTTGTTCGGGGTTTGCTTCAATCCCCCTGGCATGAACGATGAATCCCAAGAACTTTCCCGATGATACTCCGAAGGAGCACTTTAGAGGGTTCAGCTTCATTCCATATTGGCGAAGTACTTGAAACATCTCGTCCAGGTGGTTTATATGGTCGTTGGCTTTCCTCGATTTTACCAGCATGTCATCCACATAAACTTCCATAGTTCGTCCTATCAGTTCTGTAAACATCTTGTTGACGAGGCGCTGATAAGTAGCTCCGGCGTTTTTAAGTCCAAATGGCATTACCTTGTAGCAGTACAATCCTCGGTCAGTGATGAAGCTAGTGTGGTCTTGATCGAGGGCGTGCATAGGGATCTGGTTATATCCTGAGTATGCGTCCATAAAGGATAAAAGTTCGTGTCTGACAGTGCTGTCCACGAGTTGGCCGATTCGGGGGAGTGGGAAGCAGTCTTTCAGGCAAGCGTCATTTAAGTTGGAGAAATCGATGCATGTTCGCCACTTCCCATTAGCTTTCTTTACCAGTACCGGGTTGGTGATCCATTCCGGGAAGATGGCTTCACGTATGAAGTCATTGGCAAGTAAGTTCTTTACTTCTTCCTCGAGGGATGCTGATCGTTCTGCCCCCATACTTCTCTTCTTTTGCTTTACCGGTACCTTGGTAGGATCGATGTTTAGTGCGTGGCATGCTATGTCCGGGGAGATTCCAGTCATATCAGCGTGCGTCCATGCAAATACATCCATGTTGTGGCGAAGAAAATCAATGAGTTGATTTTTTAATTCTCTTTTTAACTGAGATCCGACTCTCAGCAGTTTACTTAGGTCGCGTGTATCTACAGATACGAATTCCATAGCCTCTGCAGGCTCGGCTGTGGCCTCCTCCTCTTTGTCTTTGGGGTCTAATTCATTGAAAGGTCACTGGTATACCGAAGAGGAGGGGCTTTCTTTAGTTGCTATGCTTCCAAGCTTTTCATGCAGAGAACAGTCTCTGCATTTTTCCCTTTATCTCTCCTGCGATTATTGCGAAGTTCGGTTACATAGCAGTCCCGAGCGGCGTCTTGATCCCCTTCTACTTCTCCCACTCCATTATTCGTTGGGAACTTCATCTTCAGGCACCATGGGGCAAGGAAAATTTGGAAGTCGGACAAGGCTGGTCTTCCTAAAAAGGCATTGTAGGCCGAGTGGTTGTCTATTAGCACGAATGTTTGTTTCCGAACGGCGGAGCGGGGATGACTTCCCAATTCAACAAAGAGATCCAATTGTCCGAGGGGCATCTTTGCTTCTCCAGTGAAACCATGTAGCGGTTTGTTGCAGGGAGACACGTCCTTCATTGACAGTTTCATTTTATCGAAAGCATGCTTGAACAGAATATTCACTGAGCTTCCAGTGTCTACTAGGATTCGAAAAACTTCAGCTGGGCCGAACCAGGCAGAGATGACCATAGGATCCATATAAGGGTATTGCCTTCCTTCTAGGTCGCGCCCACTGAATGTGATGTCATTATTTTCCTTCTGCTTAGGGTGGCGTTCTTCCATAACAGAATTGACGCAGTCTCCCTCGCTTCTGAGCGAGTTTCCATTTCTTTCCATTTCTGCCCAGCTTTTGTCGGCGATGTGTGGCCCCCCAGATATTGTATGAACCACTATCTTCTCTTGGCTGGAACCGCTGGTGTTGCGGTTTCCTCCGCTTGTTTCTGGGTGGAGCTGCCCTGGGTTTTCCTTGGCGGGAGCTGGAGTCCTGCCCTGGCCCTTTACATAGCGTTCCAGCCTCTTTCTCCTGATGTGTTCTTCAATTAGGTCTCGGAGATGGCGGCATTCATTGGTATCGTGCCTATGACACTCATGGAAACGGCAGAATTTTCCGGACTGGATTGCGCGATCTGACTCTTTCTTGTACGGGGGGCGCTTGTATGTAAGTTCGTCCTGGGTGGCCAGGAAGATGTTCTCGACTGTTTCATTCAAGGGAGTGTAAGCGTCAAATCTCGGTCCTGGTTGGTACAAGCGCTTTTCTCCCTTCTTGCCCCTTGCATTGTCTCTGGAGTCGTTTCTCCGAATGTCCTTCGCTGCGGCGGGGGCGTTTCCATGAGCCATCTTAGCCTATGGTCCTGTCTGCCTTTCAGTGGCAGCCTCTTCGAGTCTCATGTACTTTCCAGCTTCATGGAAGAAATCGGGCAAGGTAGCTGGTTTTTCTTTAGTTACTCTTCTAGCAAACTTGGTATCCGGATGCACACTACTACATAGGGCCATCAGGACAAGTTTCTCATCGGCATCTTGAACTGCTGCCGCTGCGGCATTGAACCGGCTTAGGTATTGCTGCAGTGTCTCTCCGGGTTTCTGTTTGACAGTAGATAGGGAGTAAGCATCCTTGGGTTGTTCCACATGAATGCGGAACTGGCTGATAAACTTCTCCTTCAACATTTCCCATGAACTGATGGATCCTTGGGGTAGATGGCAGAACCAGGAGGTAGCTAGATCTGCTAAAAATAGTGGAAAGCATTTGCATAATACTCCTTCCGTTGCCCCGCTCATGAGCATATGTTGTGTGTATCTTTGCAGGTGTACAACAGGGTCAGAGGTTCCCTTGTATGGTTCCATTGTTGGTATTTTCCACTCTCGGGGCATGATGGCAAATTCAATATCGCGGGTGAAAGGGCTGGTTACCCTAGCACCTATCCCACGATCTCTTTGGTCCCGTTGGATGCATTCTCTGAACAATCGTGCCATCCTCTCATCAGAATATGGGGCAGATAAGAAAGAGCTTGGTTCTTCCCTGCGGGATCGATTCTGTCTGGATGACCTGTAGGGGTGGTATAGTCTATCACTCCTAACGTTTCCCAGCGGCTGTCTTTGGCTGTCCGGATGCATGCTAGGTTCAGCTATAGTTGGCCCTTGCCTTGATCTTCCCCTGTGGGGTTCTGTTTCAAGCATTTCCTCGGGGTCAACTTCGGGCTGGATTCTAGCTCGGCTCCGTTCATGGGTGTTTCTCTAGCTAGGCAGCATGACCGGCTCAGCTACATCCGATCCTTGCCTGGTACCTCCCCTGCGGGGTTCGGTTCCAAGCGTTTCCTCGGGTCGGAGTTCGGGCTGAGTTCGGGCTCGGCTCCTACCATTGTTGTTTCTGTTGATAGTTTCTTCGAAGAAGGAAGACCTTTGTCACCCTCCAGATCCTCCGGATTGGGATTCACCCCATGATTCAGTGTCGCGGTTGGATTCTTCAGCATCCCTTAAGCGTGACATGAGTTGGTCCACCAAAGCTTCTTGTTGGGATGTGAAGCAGTTAGTTACTTCAGCCACAACTCTGTCTAGATCTGCCCTAGTAATTGCTGCCAGTTGTTCTGTGGCAGGGGCTGTCGGGTTTGTCTGATCCTCGTTCGGTACTGCTATTGGAATGGGATGATTCTCTTGATCAGTGATTACTGGATCCGGAATGCTGCTAGTTGCGATGTTCTTTCCCTTTCTCTGCCTGGAAGTCATGTTGTCCAGGCACCAAGCGATGCTGTTAGGAAGAAGGCTGAGTGGGGGAAGCTTGAAGCTTCGGGTTCGAAGTTCTCAGTGAAAGCACCAAAAATGTTTGCACAAAAAATGGGCAAACACCTCCAAGTCGTATTATTTAGTTGATTTTATGTGGTTTTCAATGATTTGGGTGAGTTATGCAAATATGTAAAAAGCAGGGACTGAACTGTAAAAGACACACAGATTTATAGTGGTTCGGCCAGAACGTGCCTACGTCCACTTTATATGTTATTATCCTTTTTCTTTCAGATTACAAGTACAAAGCTTTGTATACAAATATATGAAAGTTGTTTGAAAGTTCCTTCCGTGCTTGAGCTCTCAAACTTGTCTGCCATTGTTGTACCCCTGCCCCTCTATTTATAGAGTGAGGCTGGGGGCAGGGGTCCTGGATGTATATAGCTGCTGGCGGGCCTGGGCTGAAGCAATTCTGGCCTGGCGGCGTCCTGGTTCGGCAGTGTTTGGAGTGGTTGGAGTTTGGTTCGGTAGGGAAGTGGTTCGGTGATGATGGGTTTTGGACCGGTGGTGGGTTGGTTCGGCATGGAAGTGGAGAGGAAGTTCGGTGTTGAAGTGGAGATGTGGTTCGGTATGGTTTGGGGGAAGGTTGGTTCGGCGAGGCTTCATTCGGCATGGGTGCTTGGTGGATCTGGTCCGGTGGTAGAGGACGAGAGCTTGGTCCGGTTGCCGTTTGTTTCGGTAGTGGAGGGGGAGCACCAGTCCGGCTTCGACCTCCTAGCCCTTGGTTCTGTGGTGGGTGGAAATCTGCCCAACATCTTACATCTATGGCATGATTTCTTCCTCGCACTCATCCAATATTTAGGCAATGCCAATTTTAATTCATTGGTTTGTTGTTGTATTTCCAGGCCTTTTTTGTCCACCTTTAGAATTGCTACATCGCTAGTGCTAGCTTAGCTGCAGTGTTGTCTTCTTCCCATTATGGGTTGTATTTTTTAAGGAAAAAGATTTCTTTTTTTGAATCACCGCTTTTGCATTCCTCCCTGACTTTCAGCTCCGTCTCATAGGTGATGAGATTTCTTACTAATTCTTTCAATTTAAGCTATTTTAAGCCTTTAGATTCCTAAATTATTATCACCTTTGCTTTAAAACTTCTCATAGGATTCTCAGAATTTTTCGAACCATCTCTAATTCTTTGGAAGCCTTTCCTAGCATTTTCGATTTGAATATTATATTTGAAAATCTTCTATACATCTCCTTTGTATTCTTTTCTTTTTTTGAAATTCTCGTATTCATTATTAAGCATGGCTAAATGAGATTCGTTGACTTACGATGTACCTTCAAGAATCATTTCTGGTGTATGCCAAATTTCTTATGTAGTCACACAATGGGAAACACGATTATATTTAATTTTATCTAAGGCAGAGATAATCGAATTCATAACTTTAGCATTTGATCGGTAAAAACTAAGCTCATTTGAATCTCACTTATCTTTACTTAGGAAGTTCGTAACCATCCACAATTACCATTGGAAGATTATAACCAGTTTCAACTATATCCCATGCATCTATAGTATCTAGAAAAAATTCATCCTTATTTTTCAGTATGAATAATCAGTACTGTTAAACATGGGTAGCCTAGAAATAGATTGTCCTTCAAAAAGTATTATTAAAACTAGCTATATCTAAAAAAAATTAAATTTGACTCCCTAGCTCTGATACCATTTGTAGGATCGAATTAATCATAGAGGACGGTGAATAGGATTTACGATAATGTAACAGCCCGCCAATCCGTACCCCTTGAATCAACACTATTCTACCTCTGTTAACTCAAGTGGCACAGAAATACGAACCATTTGGGTCTTAAGAAGAAGAGATAGAAGAAAAAGAAGCTAAACAATATCAGAATCTCACAGTCGCAGCGGAATAAAATATAATAGTAAATATATATCTTTACATAAAATGAAATCTATAACTGTTTTATACATCATATCATCACAGTGTCTCATACATCAAATTACCAATCAGACAAATTCTTACTATCATAGCAGCGGAATATATATATATATATATATATATATATATATATAGGTACATATAATACGTCTCAGACTCCAGCTCCTCTCCTGCTCCAAGCATCCTGTCCTGAACATATAATACTCGGCCTGACCCGAGCATTATAATGAAATAACACCCGAGTCAGTCTGGAATACAAGCTGATAATAATGCATCCAAATTGATTATTAAAGTTTTAGAAATCCTTTTGAAAACAAAAGCATCTCGTAAGACCACGTCACAAATAAATATGTCGGGTTTTTACCTTACGATAGCTAAAACACTTTTTATAGAAATCCTTTGATATTATAATAGGGTCTATATACAAATACTTATAAAATAGCCGAAATTGTTACATGATTAAATTCCAGCTACTAGCCACAAAATTGGGTAATACAAACAAAAGTCGTACAAGGCTCGTAGGGAGAATGGATTTCCAACAATGACTAGGCACCGGGGTACCACCTGTCACAGTACGGGGCCTAGATCACCGTACCGAGGACCACGCCCGATCCCCTGCAACACAAGGCCGGACCCATCCCTTACCGGACAGTTCCGAATAAGATCACCCCACGGTTGGGATCAGCAACCGCACCACTAAGCCGAAATAAAAAGGGACATCTAGACAGGGATGACCTTACTCTTCAGTGGGGGCTACCCACGAAGCCTTGCTGCATATCCTCTGATTTTCAGTCATTCCCATTTGATGAGGCTTGAGGCTAAGAGTTACCTTGTAGAAGGTTTCACTTAGAATGCCCATCGTCCACCTGACGATGTTCTGAAAGCATTCGTCCATACATGTCCGTCCCGGGTTCGAACGGAACCGAAGGCACTATTCCTACTACATCCCTTTTGGAAATATCCTCAGGATTAGTAGCGACTAGCCCTTGCACTTCACAGCTCCATCTTCGACTCCGAACACGTTTTTCGCACGAAACGTACAAACCGGATCGAAGTGGTTTTCAAGATAAATCTCGATCCCGATCTCTTCGAAACGATCAACGCATTTGTCCAATATTGATAGTCGGTGATTTAACTATCAATTAATATTCACAAACATCCATCACACAATAAATAATCTCACATTATTTATTTGCCTCTAATATCTTTAAAAGATATATTTTCAAATTTCCAAAAACCCATTTGAAAACAATTCCCAAAATTTCCTCCTTTACCCGGTAAATCCTTTACCATTTATTCCCATTGGAAATAACCAAGTTCAAAACAATTTAAATTTAAAACTGTCAAACCATTTTATTCTGAAATATACTTTAAAATTTGTAAATTTACTTCTAGTTATTACTCAAAAATATAATTTCAAATATGTAAAATAAAACTATTATTTAAATCATAGATTTGTTAACTAAACTTAAAAGTAGTGGTTTAAAGAATAATTACTAGTTTCAAATAACATAAATCATTCATACTTTAAATAAATCCATTTATAAAATATAATTACTAGTAAACCTCTTAAATAATCATACTATAGCTAAATTTATCTCTTATTTTTAAAGGAGAATTTCTTAAAGCACTTCCTTGAAACAAATTTTACTTAACCTTTAAAACCTGATTTTATTCACGAACTCGGTTTTTCCCAGGGAAACATTTTCATTCAAATAACCCAAAGAATCTTACATGTAGAATCCGCCCGATCTATTCCAGCTCAAATTTATGTTAGTTATCGTAAATTTATTTCCAAGCTTACAAATAAACTCCCTTTGAAGTTTAAGCACTTTTTCCCATTTCCGAAATTTCAATTTGTTAAAGTATATTTTTAATACGTTTTTAAATAAAATATTTGGAGATTTCTTCAATGGAAATCATACTTACAAATTTCTTAAATAAAATTCCCATAGTGTAAGATTGTATTTCAGAATATTTTATATACATATTAGATAGTTATATATTTAATTTCCGAAAATTTATACTTCCACGGTTATCAACTGATAAAATGCCCTCTTCGTTAATAATTCCAAAATTTACCAAAATTTTATTTTTATTTTTATCCAAACCAGATTCCAAATTTTATTCTTTTAAATTCTTATTTATCAATTTCCTTTATTTCTTTTAAAACCCAATTTATTCTACTTATAATTAAAATTCTGAGCTTATAATTTATCCAACAATATCACAGCACATAAATCATATAAATTTCAAATTTATCAATCACAACATATAAACAGACATCATCATCAATTATAAAAATAACTACTACATCGTGAGGAATCCAGTTGGATCCCTCCAACCTGTTTTCCCTGCATCACAAATATTAGCACAACAATATATTTATATGTCAATCCAGACTGATAACAACAGTTATATTCGACCAATCACACAGATATTTAAATATTGACTATTTAAATTAGCTAGCATCCAGATGTGAGTGAGAATAACTCACCTTTAGTTTCAACGAGCGTTCGAAATTTAAACTAAACGGAACAACGTTCTATTTAACTCAAATTTCTACTTGCCGGAAATGATTTCCGAACTGCATCATTGCGTAGTACGCATCTCTGCGATTCCGGTGTCGCAAATTTCATCAAAATCTGACATCGTACACTCAAGTTATGAATTTTAAAAGTTTGAACTAAAATCTATATAAACAGTTAACTTTCCTTTATTACTAATTACCAACAAAGGATCTGGCTACGCGTCACCAAAAAAAAGAATCACAGCCGTCCAAAAAGCTTCTCCCTCAACCCGCTTCACTCCTTCCAGAACGCATAAACCCAAAATACGTCGCCTCGGGTTCGAAGCCGCATCACCTATGATCGCCTTCAACTCGATCGAGAACCACCGCACTGAAGACCTCCGCGAGCACTACCCACGGCCGGACGAGCGCGATGCTCGGTGCCTCCCTCATCCCTCGATTTTTGAACGAACGGCAACCGCCTCCCACCCTTTTCTGGCTTCAATAGATGACGGTGGCAAAGATCCACCGTTGGATCTATAGTACTCGAAGAGTACTACGATTCTCCAGTTGGAAGCATTACGAAAAAAAGTGAGGATTTGAAGATTGTGGGGAAAGAAGAACGATCGTTTCCGGCCATTCAAAACATATAAGCGGCGGCCTGAGAAAATAAAATTAGGGTTTTGCAAATGTAAACGTATATATAATGTTGTTTAATATTATTTTAATATTATTTTCCAATTTTAACGACTTGTGCAAACGAACACCAATCCTCACGAACCAATAGGCGTTCCTAGGGTTTTTCCGTGTTCCGGACACAATGCAACAGGTTCCGGAAGCTAATTTGGTCATACGCACGAGTTACGGAATTAAACGATCAATTTAAAATTAAATCGGTTAAATCGATTTCTATGCGTTTTAAGCTGCCGGGGTCAAACGACAACTCCGATTGCTACGAAAATTGAAATCCGATAATAACTAACTATTACGGATCCAATGGAATTAGTTTCGTCGAATTCCGAGACTGTGCCCCGGAAGGCTATTTCACTCGTCGATTAAATCGAGCGATTTCTCAAAATTGACGAAAGCACTTAAAATTTCACCTTTAAAATTTTAATAACTTAATAATAAATCATATAAAATATATAAATTTGAAGATTTACCAATCAGAAATATGAACTGTTTTTTGATTTTTTTATTAGAGTTATTAAGTTATCTTACTGGATAAATGAAAAATCGAACCATTTTCTCTTACTAGATAAATTTTTAGAAACCATTTATTTATTTTCACTCAGATTTACCAATGACCCAATCCTAATATTAAGCTATTATTATTCAAATTCCAATTAAATTCCCGTATTTGAAATTTAACTAATTTTATTAACTTAACCAAAGTCTTTTATTTCAAAAAATTCAAATTATAATCCATATTCAACATTTAAAATGAATTAAATGTTCAAATTTAGCGACCCAAAATTCCGGGTCGTTACATTCCTCCCCCTTTATAAAAATTTCATCCCCGAAATTTGCTAAGGTAGAAGAATGTTCCAAACCCAATAACAAAACCTACCTAGTGAAAATCTTTAATTCACTTTCCAAAATCCTTTAGCCCAATCTCACATTCATTTGTTTTACTTACTCTAAAGCTTTAAATTCTTACGTATTTCAAAATAACTTTCCAAGTTAATAAATTTTTCCCAAAATCCCAAAAAAAAATCTAACTTCCAAAATTTCCGGAAAATTTTGGCAGAGTCTCCTTTGTACGGAGGAGCTTTCGCTATATCACGATACAGATAAATATACATACATCAATCCACACGGTCGGAAACCAAAATATATATCACAACAAATATATCATTCCCAATTATATTTGCGTAGGCGTACCTTTTTAGCAAATTTTAAAGCAAGCGGCTAACATAACGCATATACGCGCTCCAACTCTCTCGAACGCCTTCTGTACCTGTACTGCACTCAAAAAAAATCATCAGTATTTAAAGATATGAACATTTTAATAACATTTCCAATATAAATGTAAGCCAAACATATCCATTTCATAATCAAATCAACAATTTGCATGGTTTCATAAGTAAACCATATTTTATAACATGCATAAAGTTTCCTTTTCTAATGCCAAATCCCACTTTATTTCAGACAAAGGATTTACATACAAGTTTCGAATTGATTCACCACGCAAATTTCATTTCAATTTGATACATTTGCATTTCTATTATAACTCACCTACATTTATACTCAAATTCATTTATTAAGATTTTAGCCCATTCTACTTTCATCCAAACTAACTTCATTTTATTTCACTTGAATAATTTACATATGCCTTACTTGCATTTCTTTGCTTTAACTTACATTCCCAATTTGATTTACAATCAAATTTTATTTTAAACTTGAAACATTTGCATTTATTTTATGATCCATTTCCATTCATATGCAAAATCACTTAATTAGATTGCATTTATCTAATTAATTTAAAAACATCTTTATTTGCTTCTTCAAATCAATTCATTTGCATCCATATACAAACTCTTTGAATTTTATTCCAATCCATATCAATTTATTCGAAAATCAATTTCAATTGCTTGTTAAACAACTCAATTCCGAATACATGCAATTTTCATGTCATTCGAGCAAAATAACCACCACTTAAGCTTATACCATTAAAATTAATTCTACTTAGATTTATATTAATTTTATTCAATTTTGCATGGTTTACAATCCAAGCATTCTTATTCCATTGCAATTATTAAATTAAATTCTTCCCTTACATTTTATTTCATTAACCAATTCGAGTTTATGTTACTATCATTCCATCCTGGGTCATTTACAACCCTTACATTTTTGTTTCATCACAACAATTAATTAAATCTCTTCCAGTTGCATTCAAAATTTATTATCTAAACAAATTCCATTCAAGAGTACTTAATAAAGCTTATTCACAATCATTTTGTTTTTTTTTCTTCTTTCAAGTTGCTTAAGTTCTTTCACAACATTTTCATTATCTTCTTATATCAATTTCATTTTATTTCCATTTGATTCTCATTCAATCAAATTCCAATCCATTTACAAATTCGAATGCCCTCTGTTTACTTATTCAATCCATTTTAGATTTATTTTATTAACAAAGAGACCATTTAAATTATTTCACTCGTTTGAATTTATTCACAATTCAACCTATCTCCATTATAATCTAATTCCATCTTTCATTCACACTTCAATATTTGTTACCACAAATTTAAATCCCATGCCACAACTGGAGTTTTATTTACTTTCCAAATTTTGACCAACCCATCAAAATTCTATTCATCTCATTACAAATTCCATTAAATTGTAATTCAATTTAGTCAATAACCTAATCCATATTAGGTTTTAATTCACTTCCTCAATTCACTCTGAATTCATTTATAATATGACAATTTTCCAATTATGCCATTTAGTAAATTTAAATTTTCTACCTTCCTTTTCACTCCTTTAAATAGAATTTAAATTTCTTCCAACATTATTTATTACACAACTGAAATTTAATTTCAATGTCATTATCAAAACAAATTTCATTTTCCCCATACATAAGTTCAAGACTTATTTGCTGACTTAAGAACATCCACCTTTATATTCTCACTTTGCTTCACTGCACTTTACATTTTATTTATGGTTAAGTTTGAATTTGTCACACCATTCAACTCTTTCAATTAATGAATAAAAATTTCACTTCTATCCAAGAGTTTAGATTGCTTTTTAAGTCCATTTCCATTTTATAATCACAAGTTCAAATTATAACACTTAATGACTTAAGAATATGAATTACTTTATGCAATTATAAGCAATTTACATTTCACCTTTATATCCAATTTTATCCCTCCATAAATAAGTTCAAAACTTATTTTCTAACTTAAGTTCTTTCACTTCTTTTATATCTCACTCTACCTTATCTCAATTCACATTTCATTTGTGATTAAGTTTGAATCCACCGTACCGTTTCACTATTTCCCATTTGTGATTATAATTTCCATTTCTTATTTATAAGTTCACCCAATTATTTACTTCAAAGTTTATATTGCTCATTTTAATCCATTTACATCTTATAATCACAATTCCAAATTCTATATATATATATCACTAAATTCTTAAGGATACAAATTTTCTTTCAATCTAATTCTTTGTAAAAATTTAAATCCACAATTCCAGATTATAGGTATAACACATAATAGCTTATGGGTACAATTTATTGTATTACTAAGTTATTTACATTTCAATTTAATCCAAACCAATTTAATTCTAAGTTCAATTTATTTAACTTATCCCAAGTTAAATTCAAAATCCACTTCAATATACTTTATTCACTTTTAATAACTCAAGTTAAAATTTTAATTCCAAGATAAGATTTACATTTCCTTCTTATTAGCATCAACTTTACCCAAATAAGTTCATTAGTTGATGCATTTTACCTTTACACACCATTTAAATAGAATGTTCTAGAATGCAATTACCCGGTTTTATTCCAAAACCATTTTTGAAATAATAATCAACATATTCCCACTTGCTATATCAAACCAAACCTCAGATTCCAAAACAATCTGCTTTTACCAAACAATTTTCCCTTTTTAAATTTCCAAAACAGCTGGTATATCCAACCAATCCAAACAATATCATAACCAACCACTTTGGTAGCAATCCATTACTTTAGAAGCTCGAAAATGAATTCTAATGATGTGGCCAGCATCATCAGGATTATTTTCCAGCGACTGAAGTGGGTTCAATGCTTTCTTACTTCCCAGATTCATTTCAAAACAGTTTTCATTCAAAAATACTTCCCAAAATAATATTCCAATATTGCCTTCAAACACCTTAGCAAACATTTCAAACTTTTCTCTGGATTTTAACTTTCCAAACTTTGTTTTCAATACATTTAAAATCCTCTAAAAAACTTCCGGGGTTTAAATTCTGGTTTAGTTTAAATTTAGTTATTCTTCTTTTTTTATATATTTTATATTTGTAGAATTGTACCTGCATTATAACTATTTCAAATTTCAGATTAAATTTTAGATTCTTATTTTATTATAGTATTAACAACCAATCATCCAAATATATAATATAATAATTTTAGAAAATTATTTCTTTTATATCAAAATATAATTTGGGTAAAATTATTTCATTTTCCCACTTTAAACAATACTATGTCGGTTTATCTTGTTTAAGAGTTTAGAAACCCCTACCGATACGGTTCTACTTCCCGCACCGACAACCGATAAGTCAACATAGTATAAAAACAAATTTTATATTCACTAACAAGTACGCTCTCATATCTATTATTACACTCAACTCATTATAGAGTACTATTGACTCTGTTTAATGAGTAATTTCCCCCACCAAAGCCTAGATTGTCGCCAACCTAAGCTCCGATACCACTGTAATGGCCCGCCAATCCGTACCCCTTGAATAAACACTATTCTACCTCTGTTAACTCAAGTGGCACAGAAATACGAACCATTTGGGTCTTAAGAATAAGAGATAGAAGAAGAAGAAGCTAAACAATATCATAATCTCATAGTCGCAGCGGAATAAAATATAATAGTAAATATATATCTTTACATAAAATGAAATCTATAACTGTTTTATACATCATATCATCACAGTATCTCATACATCAAATTACCAATCAGACAAATTCTTACAATCATAGCAGCGGAATATATATATATATATATATATATATATATATATATATATATATATATATAGGTACAGATAATATGTCTCGGACTCCAGCTCCTCTCCTGCTCCAAGCATCCTGTACTGAACATATAATACTCGGTCTGATCCGAGCATTATAATGAAATAACACCCGAGTCAGTCTGGAATACCAGCTGATAATAATGCATCCAAATTGATTATTAAAGTTTTAGAAATCCTTTTGAAAACAAAAGCATCTCGTAAGACCACGCCACAAATAAACATGTCGGGTTTTTACCTTACGATAGCTAAAACACTTTTTATAGAAATCCTCTGATATTATAATAGGGTCTATATACAAATACTTATAAAATAGCCAAAATTGTTACATGATTAAATTCCAGCTACTAGCCACAAAAGTGGATAATACAAACAAAACTCGTACAAGACTCGTAGGGAGAATGGATTTCCAACAATGACTAGGCACTGGGGTACCACCTGTCACGGTACGGGGCCTAGATCACCGTACCGAGGACCACGCCCGATCCCCTGCAACACAAGGCCGGACCCATCCCTTACTGGACAGTTCCGATAAGATCACCCCACGGTTGGGATCAGCAACCGCACCACTAAGCCGAAATAAAAAGGGACATCTAGACAGGGATGACCTTACTCTTCAGTGGGGGCTACCCACGCAGCCTTGCTGCATATCCCCCGATTTTCAGTCATTCCCATTTGATGAGGCTTGAGGCTAAGCGTTAACTTGTAGAACGTTTCACTCAGAATGCCCATCGCCCACCTGACGATGTTCCGAAAGCATTCGTCCATACAAGTCCGTCTCGTGTTCGAACGGAACCGAAGGCACTATTCCTACTACATCCCTTTTGGAAATATCCTCATGATTAGTAGCGACTAGCCCTTGCACTTCACAGCTCCATCTTCGACTCCGAACACGTTTTTCGCACGAAACGTACAAACCGGATCGAAGTGGTTTTCAAGATAAATCTCGATCCCGGTCTCTTCGAAACGATCAACGCATTTGTCCAATATTGATAGTCGGTGATTTAACTATCAATTAATATTCATAAACATCCATCACACAATAAATAATCTCACATTATTTATTTGCCTCTAATATCTTTAAAAGATATATTTTCAAATTTCCAAAAACCCATTTGAAAAAAATTCCCAAAATTTCCTCCTTTACCCGGTAAATCTTTTACCATTTATTCCTATTGGAAATAACCAAGTTCAAAATAATTTAAATTTAAAACTGTTAAACCATTTTATTCTGAAATATACTTTAAAATTTGTAAATTTACTTCTAGTTATTACTCAAAAATATAATTTCAAATATGTAAAATAAAACTATTATTTAAATCATAGATTTGTTAACTAAACTTAAAAGTAGTGGTTTAAAGAATAATTACTAGTTTCAAATAACATAAATCATTCATACTTTAAATAAATCCGTTTATAAAATATAATTACTAGTAAACCTCTTAAATAATCATACTATAGCTAAATTTATCTCTTATTTTTAAAGGAGAATTTCTTAAAGCACTTCCTTGAAACAAATTTTACTTAACCTTTAAAACCTGATTTTATTCACGAACTCGGTTTTCCCAGGGAAACATTTTCATTCAAACAACCCAAAGAATCTTACATATAGATTCCGCCTGATCTATTCCAGCTCAAATTTATGTTAGTTATCGTAAATTTATTTCCAAGCTTACAAATAAACTCCCTTTGAAGTTTAAGCACTTTTTCCCATTTCCGAAATTTCAATTTGTTAAAGTATATTTTTAATACGTTTTTAAATAAAATATTTGGAGATTTCTTCAATGGAAATCATACTTACAAATTTCTTAAATAAAATTCCCATAGTGTAAGATTGTATTTTAGAATATTTTATATACATTTCAGATAGTTATATATTTAATTTCCAGAAATTTATACTTCCACGGTTATCAACTGATAAAATGCCCTCTTCGTTAATAATTCCAAAATTTACCAAAATTTTATTTTTATTTTTATCCAAACCAGATTCCAAATTTTATTCTTTTAAATTCTTATTTATCAATTTCCTTTATTTCTTTTAAAACCCAATTTATTCTACTTATAATTAAAATTCTGAGTTTATAATTTATCCAACAATATCACAGCACATATAAATCATATAAATTTCAAATTTATCAATCACACCATATAAACAGACATCATCATCAATTATAAAAATAACTACTACATCGTGAGGAATCCAGTTGGATCCCTCCAACCTGTTTTCCCTGCATCACAAATATTAGCACAACAATATATTTATATATCAGTCTAGACTGATAACAACAGTTATATTCAACCAATCATACAGATATTTAAATATTGACTATTTAAATTAGCTAGCATCCAGATGTGAGTGAGAATAACTCACCTTGAGTTTCGGCGAGCGTTCGAAATTTAAATTAAACCGAACGACGTTCGATTTAACTCAAATTTCTACTTGCCCGTAATGATTCCCGAATTGCACCATTGCGTAGTACGCATCTCTGCGATTCTAGTGTCGCAAATTTCGTCAAAATCTGACATCGTACACTCAAGTTATGAATTTTAAAAGTTTGAACTAAAATCTATATAAACAGTTAACTTTTCCTTTATTACTAATTACCAACAAAGGATCTGGCTACGCGTCACCAAAAAAAAAAGAATCACGACCATCCAAAAAGCTTCTCCCTCAACCCGCTTCACTCCTTCCAGAACGCATAAACCCAAGATACGTCGCCTAGGGTTCGAAGCCGCATCACCTATGATCGCCTTCAACTCGATCGAGAACCACCGCACTGAAGACCTCCGCGAGCACTACCCTCGGGCGGACGAGCGCGACGCTCGGTGCCTCCCTCATCCCTCGATTTTCGAACGAACGGCAACCGCCTCCCACCCCTTTCTGGCTTCAATAGACAACGGTGGCAAAGATCCACCGTTGGATCTATAGTACTCGAAGAGTACTACAATTCTCCAGTTGGAAGCATTACGAAAAAAAGTGAGGATTTAAAGATTGTGGGGAAAGAAGAACGATCGTTTTCGGACATTCAAAACATATAAACGGCGGCCTGAGAAAATAAAATTAGGGTTTTGCAAATGTAAACGTATATATAATGTTGTTTAATATTATTTTAATATTATTTTCCAATTTTAACGACTTGTGCAAACGAACACCAATCCTCACGAACCAATAGGCGTTCCTATGGTTTTTCCGCGTTTCGGACACAATGGAATAGGTTTCGGAAGCTAATTTGGTCATACGCGCGAGTTACGGAATTAAACGATCAATTTAAAATTAAATCGGTTAAATCGATTTCTATGCGTTTTAAGCTGCCCGGGTCAAACGACAACTCCGATTGCTACGAAAATTGAAATCCGATAATAACTAACTATTACGGATCCAATGGAACTAGTTTCGTCGAATTCCGAGACTGTGCCCCGGAAGGCTATTTCACTCGTCGATTAAATCGAGCGATTTCTCAAAATTCACGAAAGCACTTAAAATTTCACCTTTAAAATTTTAATAACTTAATAATAAATCATATAAAATATATAAATTTGAAGATTTACCAATCAGAAATATGAACTGTTTTTTGATTTTTTTATTAGAGTTATTAAGTTATCTTACTGGATAAATGAAAAATCGAACCATTTTCTCTTACTAGATAAATTTTTAGAAACCATTTTCATATTTATTTTCACTCAGATTTACCAATGACCCAATCCTAATATTAAGCTATTATTATTCAAATTCCAATTAAATTCCCGTATTTGAAATTTAACTAATTTTATTAACTTAACCAAAGTCTTTTATTTCAAAAAATTCAAATTATAATCCATATTCAACATTTAAAATGAATTAAATGTTCAAATTTAGCGACCCAAAATTCCGGGTCGTTACAGATAAATTCATAGAATAAAAAAATATAACACAAATAATAACAGAGCAAACATAGAAATAAAAGCAACACATACATTAACCCAACTTCGAAAATACTTGCCTACTATTGCCCCTAAAATTTCTACTAAGATTAAACAATCTCCATTTATAGATGTAACGACCCAGAATTTTTATTAATTTAAATTTGAATATTTAATTAATTTTAAATGTTAATAAGTGAATTTTTAAGTCAAATAAATTTTTATTTGAATTTTTGGATTTAATTGGATAATTAAATCGATAATTTAATACGTTAAATTATGGAAATAATTGAAAATTGAGTTAAATATGATTTAAAATGATTTGTAAAATTTTATTTTATCATGTTGAAGTTAGAATGATATTTTAGAACTTTTAAAATCGAATTAAAAGTAAATTTGTGAAAATTGAATATTTTAATATTTAATAATCGACTGTAAAATAGTCAATTTTTGAACAGTCTCAGAATTGAACGAAACCAGTTCCATTGGATCCGTAATAGTTAGTTATTACCGGATTTCAATTTTCGTGTCAATCGGAGTTATCGTTTGATCGTGGCAGCTCGAAACGCATCGAATTATTTTTAATTTAAATTTGGCGAGTCAAAATAGCCATTTTTCAAAAAGTCTCGGATTTCGACGAAACTAGTTTCATCGGATCCGTAATGTGATATTATTGTAAGGTTTCAAATTTCAAGTCAATTGGATTTACCGTTTGTCCTATACAAATTAAAACGCCTAGAAATCGACTTAAATCGATTTAATTTAAATTGAGCGTTTGTTGCCATAACTCGCATATACTTCCGAATTAGCTTCCGAAACCTGTTCCATTGTGTCCGGAACGTGGGATAAACCCTAGGTACGCTGGTTACGGCGTCTAAATCGGAGTTCGGAATTCCCGGGATGAATAGTGTTTACGCTTGCTTTTCCTATAAATACAACCTCACTCTAAAAAAATAAAAAAAATAACCTAAACCCTAATTTTTAAACCCTAGCCGCCACATACTAAACCAATGGCCAGAAATGCTCAACACTCATCCCTCAATCTCTCCCAATCTACAAAGAATTAGAAGAAGTGTTCAACACGAAAAAGGTAGAGCATGAAGAGAGCTTGAAATCCATACGGATATGATCGAGTTTGGAGTCGCGTGGAGCGAGCAAAGAGGGGCCGTTTGCATCAGATTTCGCACGTTTCCCTAGGCACTAGACATGGCCGAGCTTGCCATGGTTGGGGGCGAACATGAAGGAGGAGAGGAGCTTCAAAATGCATGTGGTTTGATGAAGTATCGTCGTGTGATTGTGGAGTAAAATGAAACCCTAGCTAGCAAAATGGGTTCGGCCATAGCAATTGCGTACTGGAGCTTGAACGCGTGGGGAAGAGAAAGGAAGGACGGCCTGGATTCAATAGGCATGGATCTAGTGGTTGTGGTGAGATGTGGGTTTAAAATATATAAGTTTATGTTGTAATTTATATAATTAAAACTCGTGTAACTTCAAAATTTAATAACTTTTTCATACGAGGTCGAAAAAATGCAAACTCAGTTGCGTTGGAATCGTATGGACGAGCACTACGCGATGGAGTTGGTTTGGAGTCGTTTGGAGTTAGTGAGAATTTCGGGTAAAATTAAACGCGCGTTTAATTTTATTCGAAATAAAAGCTAAAACGGAAATTAAAACCAAGGTGAGAACTTCTCACTCAATCGAATAGATTTCGATTTTTATTTTAAATAGTTAGATTTAGAATATTTGAATGCATGTTTGAATGATGACTGTAAATTATTGATTGTTAAAATAGACATTATACGCCGTTAGTAAGCGGATGTTATTTAATAAAAACATATACCGCGAATATTTCATAAACAGTGAAATTGGTATTATATATAATAGCAATATATATATATATATTGGCATATGTATATATTGGAGTTGATTGATTTCCCGCATTTATTTGTTTAGCGGATGAGACCCTATTACGCCGTTATTAAGCGGATAATATTTAATAAGAACATGTACCGCGATAATTTCGTACTGGAGCGAAATTGGTATTGTGCTAATGTTTTTGGATGCAGGAAACAGGTTGGAGGGATCCAACTGGATTCCTCAACAGTATTTATTTTATTTCAGATATTTTGATATTTGATGGATTATCATATCGATATATGATATCGTTGTTAGTCGTGATTGACTATTTGGTGTGTAGCATCATTGGACCCAGATTTTGGGATTTTAAAATGATTTTAAAAGTGATTTTGAAAATATACTATATTTTTGGAATTGATCCATTATAAATAAATAAACGTTATAATTTTTAAAGTTATAAAAATTATGGTTTTTGTGAAATATAGTTAAAAAGCTGATTTTTAGAAATACGATTAAAAGTCGATTTTTGAGAAATATGAACTAATGATTTTATAAAATAATTTAGATTGGATTTTTGAATATATGATAAAAGTTTAAATATAGGATTTATAAAATTTGATTATTTTATAAATCGAAATGATGAAATTATAAAGGAAATTAAAGGCGTTTTAGAATAATAATATAAACTGATTTATATTAAGAGATTTATAAATGGATATTTATAAATTGAAATATAGACATTATAAAACGAGTTTTTATAAGTGTTTGAATGTAGTGAAAATGAATTTCATAATAGAATGAAATTTATAGAATTATAAACTGTGAAGTTATAAACGAAATTTATAAATAGTAAGATTTATAAATTTGGTGAAATTATTTGAAGAATAGATTTATTAAATAAATAAATCTTATAAGTTATAAGGTTTATAAATTGAAAAGTCTTTAAAAAGAACGATTTTGTAAAATAATCGTTTTATAAGCAATTGACTTATAATATGAACTTTTAGTTTATAATTGAGATATGAAATCAAATATGTTAATAAAGGAATTTATAAAAAAGGAAGTTTTTATAAATAAATAGAAAAGGAATTTATAAACGTTGTTTTATAAATTCGCAAAGGACTTATTTTGACAAGTTAATTGTTATAACTTAGAAATGGAGTTATATTCACATTTTTTAATAGTGAATAATCCTTTGAATTAAAATGAATAAAAGAATGAAATTGGTTAACGTAGTTTATTCACGTTTTTGAATAGTGAATAACACGTTAAAGAAATTATTTAGAATGTGAATGTTTTAAATAGAATTAAAACGATCCAACGATGTTTTAAAAGGTATAGAGATTCGAAACCATAGATTTCAACATTTATTGTTGAAATAGATGTTTCGAGAAATAAAAGGAAATAGTGGACTATAACATTGTTGTTATAGTAAATGATTTCCGAATGGAAATGTTTTGGTTTAGTATTGGGATTTATATATCTATTTTAATTTCGAATCCCTATACTAGTGATTTTGGGTTGTCGTAACGATGTTTTACGCAACATTCGTTTTGGCCCAAATAAATATGTTAAGTGAATGATTTCCTTAAAGAAAGAAATATATACTTAATTCGGTTTAAGTGTATTGAATATTTTCTAAGTGTTGAAAATAAAAGATTGTGAATTACTTATTTAATAAGTATGGGAATGTTTTCCAATATGAAGTGAAAAATTAGAATTTATCTTTTTGAAGATAAATTGAAATGAATAGTTGAAATCATATATGCATGGATATTTTGAAGTATAAATTCATTATGGAATTTATATGTGAAAGTGAAATTTGTTTGAAAATAAATATTGATTTATTTTTGAAGTGTTGGAATTTTATATCTTGTAAAGATATTTTGGAAAATAAATAATTTGGAAAATTATTTGGAATCTGGTGATGTATGCATATCCATTGATAGTTCAATAGCCGACTATCAGTATTTCCCTTTGAATGGGTATTTGATGTGATTTGATTGAATTTGAATGCACACTTATTTTTGAATAAGCGCTCACTATTCGGGTTAACCGGGAAAGGACCATGGGGTCGTATAACCCATTCCGAATATGTGATACGTCGTTGTGAATTGCATTTGAAGATCGGTGTTGAAGACCGGTATTTGCAAGAGCGATAGGATGACCTATCGATTGTTTCTGCACCGAGTCGCGCCGGTATAGAAACTCCATATGTGATGGTGAATCCGATCAGGATTGTGAATATCCGGATTGCAAGGACTTCTTTGTAAGTGCCTTCGGTTCTGTTCGAGCCCGGAACAGACTTGTATGGATTGTATGTCTGACATTACAATTTGAGATATAAAGCCGATTTCTTTCAAATATATTTCTGTTGGTGGCGGAGAATTTATTCTTTGCTTAACACCCTTCTTTGAGACGTACGAGCTCAAAGGTTATATAGTTGAAGTTATCAGCGATATATTCCCAATTTGGTAATGTGACAAGCTGAGTGATGCTGAAATGATCATTGTGTTGATTATTGTGATAGGATCATTTATTTGATCGTCTATCTTAGTGATCATTGTGTTGATCATTTGTTGACCCAAAGCATGGCTTTTGTATAAAGTATGTTTTTGTGGACGTGAATTCGTCGAGCCTCACATCCCGGAAATGGTCAAAACAGGAAAGAAGCAGCAAGGTTATGAGGGGTAGCACCCTTTAGGATGTGTCCATTTCCTTCTGGAAAAGGGTGGTATCATGGTATGGAGCCCAGATACTTACTCATGTTGAAAACACTTTGTTATGATTGTGTGAATTGATTAGAGAGCGCTCTCGAAAAAAGGTCCCAAAGGACCGGGGGATGGCATATTCGGTCAGTTGTTGCTCAGTTAGGAGTAACCCGGCCTTGTGTTGGTTGAGATCCGGTTTGGTTCTCGGGGATGTCCATCCAGAGGCATTCTCAGTGGCAATGGGAAGTTCCTTGGCCTGACCATTTGTTGGAAATCCAATTCCCAATACGAAACTTGTACGGTATTAGTTGTAGAACCTGCTATTCACTTATGGTGGTCACCACTGTTTGGATAGTAGCTATAGTAGGCATACGATAATGGTCGTATGTTGGCTAAGATTTATATTCTACTTTCGAAATGAATTTTTCTCTACACTATGCACTAATAATAATATAAAATGTTATTTTAAATGCGTATCAAGCATCTTTGACTATCATAAGGAGAAATCTCCTCCGATTCTGCGTTTGCATTGTGTGTGTGTGCGGGAGGCCTTATGGTAGTCTCATTTTTAAAAACATTGCGAATTGATTAAAAATATTCCTCTATTTTGATTTTAAAGTTAAATAAACTGTTTTGAGTTCTCACACCAGTCACATGACTGACTTGGAGTTTATTGTTTTCCTTCCTAAACTCTGGGTGCCCACCAATTTCCACACGGGCAGTCAAGAGTTAGGTTTATCAGGATATTCTGGATATTCTGGAGTTGCTGGAGGCAAGCTGGATGGCATGGCGTATTATTTATATAGTATTTCTTTTCCGCTGCACTGTTTGATGTTGTATGTTGTTGTTGTACACTCTGATGTGATGATATGATGTAATAAAATGTAATGTAATAACTGATATAGTTCTTTGTTTAAAGATTATTCATTTATTATTATATGTTGTTCCGCTGCGAATTGTGAGATTCTGTTGTTGTTCTTTTTGTTTCCTTTCTGTCCGTTCTATTTTCAAATTCTCTTTTTCTATTTTTAAAATTCTTCTATCTTCTGTTTTTCTAATTCTCTGTTTTCTAAAAATTGTCTATCTTCTTTTCCCTCTATTTTTCTTTTTCTTTCTTCTTTTTCTCTCTTCTTTCTTAAATTCTTTTAAAAACCCATAACATCTCGGGTTTTCGGCCTTTGATTTCTCGGCAGTCGATAAAGTGAGTGTCGATGTTGAATTTTCGAAGAACGAAAATTTTCGGGACGTTACATTTGGTATCAGTGCTGATGGTTAAGCTTATGGTTAAGCGACAACCATGGTTCTGTAGGGTATTACTCGTTAGAGATAGAGTCAGCAGTACTCTAGAAGGAGTTTGAGTGTAATAATAGCTATGAGAGCGTATTTGTTAGTGAATATAAAATTGTTTTATATTGTGATGATTGGTTTATTGAGTGGTATATGAACTTTCGTCAGCACAGCCTCGAAACTGAGCCGAAGGGGTTTCTAAACACTTGAATAGAACAATTCGACACAATATTGATTTTAAATTGGGTAAATGGAATAATTTTGCCTTGATTATATTTTTATATATAAAGGAATAATTTTTCAGAATTATTAAAGTGTATGTAAGTTGATTGTTAGGTTGTTTGGATAATCTAAATAAAAGAATAATTGTATAAGCAAAAGAATTATAAGAATTGAGTTATAATTAAAGTGAATTACAATTGTGAAATAAACTTATATACATAAGGAGTGAAACTTTATGGATATATCTATGAATATAAGCAAAGGAATTTGGTTGGAATTAATATACTTCGGTTGTTATTTGATTGTTGATTGATTGTATAAAATTCATTAAGTATTAATGAAAGTGAATTAGCGAAATTGAAAGCTAAAGAAATTGAATTCAAATTAAAGGTAAATAAATTTGAATAGAATTGAATGTGAATTGGATTTAAATAGTGAATGTTAACAAATTGAAACTAATTAGAATTGAGAATGAATGTTGATAAAATCCAATGTTGATAAATCAAATGTGATTTGAAATTGAAAACCAATTCATTGTATATTAATGAAAATATGAATGAATATTATTGATTATGAATGATAATTGGATATGGATGTTAGTTGGTTGATGGTTGAATATATATTTCTATTGTTGCATTTGCTATGTGACATATATAGTTATTATGAGATATATGTTGTATATTGAGACTATTTACATATGTGCATGTTCTCATGTTGTTTGTTGAGTTTAGTAGGTGCGGATCGCGTTTGCTTCGCATTTGGAGTTCGCTTTAGCACTATATTAGCCGTATATGCTCGCTAATAAAATATAAGGTACATATCTCGGATTAAATATCGTACTTTTACACTTTTTTTCCCTTCGGGATGCCTCATTACTTGATGAGATGTATATTTGTGATATATATACTGTCATTTTTTTTTTCGGATCGAGCCGCGCAAAGGAGACTATGGCGAATTTTTCCGGAAATTTAAGGCGTTAGAAAAATTTTGAGAAAAATTGGAAAATTTTGAAAACTTTAACTTTGATTTTGGAATTGAAAGTTAAACAATAGTAGTTGTTTTTGAAAAGATAACTAAGTATGATTTGGAAAACTTAGTAAAGTATTGTAAAAAGTTTAACTATGAATTTTGGAAAGTTAATAAATTCTGTAACCTTTCTTAATTGTAATTTCGAGGACGAAATTCTTTTAAGGGGGAAAGATTGTAACGACCCAGAATTTTTATTAATTTAAATTTGAATATTTAATTAATTTTAAATGTTAATAAGTGAATTTTTAAGTCAAATAAATTTTTATTTGAATTTTTGGATTTAATTGGATAATTAAATCGATAATTTAATACGTTAAATTATGGAAATAATTGAAAATTGAGTTAAATATGATTTAAAATGATTTGTAAAATTTTATTTTATCATGTTGAAGTTAGAATGATATTTTAGAACTTTTAAAATCGAATTAAAAGTAAATTTGTGAAAATTGAATATTTTAATATTTAATAATCGACTGTAAAATAGTCAATTTTTGAACAGTCTCAGAATTGAACGAAACCAGTTCCATTGGATCCGTAATAGTTAGTTATTACCGGATTTCAATTTTCGTGTCAATCGGAGTTATCGTTTGATCGTGGCAGCTCGAAACGCATCGAATTATTTTTAATTTAAATTTGGCGAGTCAAAATAGCCATTTTTCAAAAAGTCTCGGATTTCGACGAAACCAGTTTCATCGGATCCGTAATGTGATATTATTGTAAGGTTTCAAATTTCAAGTCAATTGGATTTACCGTTTGTCCTATACAAATTAAAACGCCTAGAAATCGACTTAAATCGGTTTAATTTAAATTGAGCGTTTGTTGCCATAACTCGCACATACTTCCGAATTAGCTTCCGAAACCTGTTCCATTGTGTCCGGAACGCGGGATAAACCCTAGGTACGCTGGTTACGGCGTCTAAATCGGAGTTCGGAATTCCCGGGATGAATAGTGTTTACGCTTGCTTTTCCTATAAATACAACCTCACTCTAAAAAAATAAAAAAAATAACCTAAACCCTAATTTTTAAACCCTAGCCGCCACATACTAAACCAATGGCCAGAAATGCTCAACACTCATCCCTCAATCTCTCCCAATCTACAAAGAATTAGAAGAAGTGTTCAACACGAAAAAGGTAGAGCATGAAGAGAGCTTGAAATCCATACGGATATGATCGAGTTTGGAGTCGCGTGGAGCGAGCAAAGAGGGGCCGTTTGCATCAGATTTCGCACGTTTCCCTAGGCACTAGACATGGCCGAGCTTGCCATGGTTGGGGGCGAACATGAAGGAGGAGAGGAGCTTCAAAATGCATGTGGTTTGATGAAGTATCGTCGTGTGATTGTGGAGTAAAATGAAACCCTAGCTAGCAAAATGGGTTCGGCCATAGCAATTGCGTACTGGAGCTTGAACGCGTGGGGAAGAGAAAGGAAGGACGGCCTGGATTCAATAGGCATGGATCTAGTGGTTGTGGTGAGATGTGGGTTTAAAATATATAAGTTTATGTTGTAATTTATATAATTAAAACTCGTGTAACTTCAAAATTTAATAACTTTTTCATACGAGGTCGAAAAAATGCAAACTCAGTTGCGTTGGAATCGTATGGACGAGCACTACGCGATGGAGTTGGTTTGGAGTCGTTTGGAGTTAGTGAGAATTTCGGGTAAAATTAAACGCGCGTTTAATTTTATTCGAAATAAAAGCTAAAACGGAAATTAAAACCAAGGTGAGAACTTCTCACTCAATCGAATAGATTTCGATTTTTATTTTAAATAGTTAGATTTAGAATATTTGAATGCATGTTTGAATGATGACTGTAAATTATTGATTGTTAAAATAGACATTATACGCCGTTAGTAAGCGGATGTTATTTAATAAAAACATATACCGCGAATATTTCATAAACAGTGAAATTGGTATTATATATAATAGCAATATATATATATTGGCATATGTATATATTGGAGTTGATTGATTTCCCGCATTTATTTGTTTAGCGGATGAGACCCTATTACGCCGTTATTAAGCGGATAATATTTAATAAGAACATGTACCGCGATAATTTCGTACTGGAGCGAAATTGGTATTGTGCTAATGTTTTTGGATGCAGGAAACAGGTTGGAGGGATCCAACTGGATTCCTCAACAGTATTTATTTTATTTCAGATATTTTGATATTTGATGGATTATCATATCGATATATGATATCGTTGTTAGTCGTGATTGACTATTTGGTGTGTAGCATCATTGGACCCAGATTTTGGGATTTTAAAATGATTTTAAAAGTGATTTTGAAAATATACTATATTTTTGGAATTGATCCATTATAAATAAATAAACGTTATAATTTTTAAAGTTATAAAAATTATGGTTTTTGTGAAATATAGTTAAAAAGCTGATTTTTAGAAATACGATTAAAAGTCGATTTTTGAGAAATATGAACTAATGATTTTATAAAATAATTTAGATTGGATTTTTGAATATATGATAAAAGTTTAAATATAGGATTTATAAAATTTGATTATTTTATAAATCGAAATGATGAAATTATAAAGGAAATTAAAGACGTTTTAGAATAATAATATAAACTGATTTATATTAAGAGATTTATAAATGGATATTTATAAATTGAAATATAGACATTATAAAACGAGTTTTTATAAGTGTTTGAATGTAGTGAAAATGAATTTCATAATAGAATGAAATTTATAGAATTATAAACTGTGAAGTTATAAACGAAATTTATAAATAGTAAGATTTATAAATTTGGTGAAATTATTTGAAGAATAGATTTATTAAATAAATAAATCTTATAAGTTATAAGGTTTATAAATTGAAAAGTCTTTAAAAAGAACGATTTTGTAAAATAATCGTTTTATAAGCAATTGACTTATAATATGAACTTTTAGTTTATAATTGAGATATGAAATCAAATATGTTAATAAAGGAATTTATAAAAAAGGAAGTTTTTATAAATAAATAGAAAAGGAATTTATAAACGTTGTTTTATAAATTCGCAAAGGACTTATTTTGACAAGTTAATTGTTATAACTTAGAAATGGAGTTATATTCACATTTTTTAATAGTGAATAATCCTTTGAATTAAAATGAATAAAAGAATGAAATTGGTTAACGTAGTTTATTCACGTTTTTGAATAGTGAATAACACGTTAAAGAAATTGTTTAGAATGTGAATGTTTTAAATAGAATTAAAACGATCCAACGATGTTTTAAAAGGTATAGAGATTCGAAACCATAGATTTCAACATTTATTGTTGAAATAGATGTTTCGAGAAATAAAAGGAAATAGTGGACTATAACATTGTTGTTATAGTAAATGATTTCCGAATGGAAATGTTTTGGTTTAGTATTGGGATTTATATATCTATTTTAATTTCGAATCCCTATACTAGTGATTTTGGGTTGTCGTAACGATGTTTTACGCAACATTCGTTTTGGCCCAAATAAATATGTTAAGTGAATGATTTCCTTAAAGAAAGAAATATATACTTAATTCGGTTTAAGTGTATTGAATATTTTCTAAGTGTTGAAAATAAAAGATTGTGAATTACTTATTTAATAAGTATGGGAATGTTTTCCAATATGAAGTGAAAAATTAGAATTTATCTTTTTGAAGATAAATTGAAATGAATAGTTGAAATCATATATGCATGGATATTTTGAAGTATAAATTCATTATGGAATTTATATGTGAAAGTGAAATTTGTTTGAAAATAAATATTGATTTATTTTTGAAGTGTTGGAATTTTATATCTTGTAAAGATATTTTGGAAAATAAATAATTTGGAAAATTATTTGGAATCTGGTGATGTATGCATATCCATTGATAGTTCAATAGCCGACTATCAGTATTTCCCTTTGAATGGGTATTTGATGTGATTTGATTGAATTTGAATGCACACTTATTTTTGAATAAGCGCTCACTATTCGGGTTAACCGGGAAAGGACCATGGGGTCGTATAACCCATTCCGAATATGTGATACGTCGTTGTGAATTGCATTTGAAGATCGGTGTTGAAGACCGGTATTTGCAAGAGCGATAGGATGACCTATCGATTGTTTCTGCACCGAGTCGCGCCGGTATAGAAACTCCATATGTGATGGTGAATCCGATCAGGATTGTGAATATCCGGATTGCAAGGACTTCTTTGTAAGTGCCTTCGGTTCTGTTCGAGCCCGGAACAGACTTGTATGGATTGTATGTCTGACATTACAATTTGAGATATAAAGCCGATTTCTTTCAAATATATTTCTGTTGGTGGCGGAGAATTTATTCTTTGCTTAACACCCTTCTTTGAGACGTACGAGCTCAAAGGTTATATAGTTGAAGTTATCAGCGATATATTCCCAATTTGGTAATGTGACATGCTGAGTGATGCTGAAATGATCATTGTGTTGATTATTGTGATAGGATCATTTATTTGATCGTCTATCTTAGTGATCATTGTGTTGATCATTTGTTGACCCAAAGCATGGCTTTTGTATAAAGTATGTTTTTGTGGACGTGAATTCGTCGAGCCTCACATCCCGGAAATGGTCAAAACAGGAAAGAAGCAGCAAGGTTATGAGGGGTAGCACCCTTTAGGATGTGTCCATTTCCTTCTGGAAAAGGGTGGTATCATGGTATGGAGCCCAGATACTTACTCATGTTGAAAACACTTTGTTATCATTGTGTGAATTGATTAGAGAGCGCTCTCGGAAAAAGGTCCCAAAGGACCGGGGGATGGCATATTCGGTCAGTTGTTGCTCAGTTAGGAGTAACCCGGCCTTGTGTTGGTTGAGATCCGGTTTGGTTCTCGGGGATGTCCATCCAGAGGCATTCTCAGTGGCAATGGGAAGTTCCTTGGCCTGACCATTTGTTGGAAATCCAATTCCCAATACGAAACTTGTACGGTATTAGTTGTAGAACCTGCTATTCACTTATGGTGGTCACCACTGTTTGGATAGTAGCTATAGTAGGCATACGATAATGGTCGTATGTTGGCTAAGATTTATATTCTACTTTCGAAATGAATTTTTCTCTACACTATGCACTAATAATAATATAAAATGTTATTTTAAATGCGTATCAAGCATCTTTGACTATCATAAGGAGAAATCTCCTCCGATTCTGCGTTTGCATTGTGTGTGTGTGCGGGAGGCCTTATGGTAGTCTCATTTTTAAAAACATTGCGAATTGATTAAAAATATTCCTCTATTTTGATTTTAAAGTTAAATAAACTGTTTTGAGTTCTCACACCAGTCACATGACTGACTTGGAGTTTATTGTTTTCCTTCCTAAACTCTGGGTGCCCACCAATTTCCACACGGGCAGTCAAGAGTTAGGTTTATCAGGATATTCTGGATATTCTGGAGTTGCTGGAGGCAAGCTGGATGGCATGGCGTATTATTTATATAGTATTTCTTTTCCGCTGCACTGTTTGATGTTGTATGTTGTTGTTGTACACTCTGATGTGATGATATGATGTAATAAAATGTAATGTAATAACTGATATAGTTCTTTGTTTAAAGATTATTCATTTATTATTATATGTTGTTCCGCTGCGAATTGTGAGATTCTGTTGTTGTTCTTTTTGTTTCCTTTCTGTCCGTTCTATTTTCAAATTCTCTTTTTCTATTTTTAAAATTCTTCTATCTTCTGTTTTTCTAATTCTCTGTTTTCTAAAAATTGTCTATCTTCTTTTCCCTCTATTTTTCTTTTTCTTTCTTCTTTTTCTCTCTTCTTTCTTAAATTCTTTTAAAAACCCATAACATCTCGGGTTTTCGGCCTTTGATTTCTCGGCAGTCGATAAAGTGAGTGTCGATGTTGAATTTTCGAAGAACGAAAATTTTCGGGACGTTACAATAGACCTTGTAAACTTGCGACTATCGCTCGCCTAAATGTCCTAAACCTAAGCTCAAAACTCTGCCTCAACTTTATCATCGAGTTGGGAATTTTCTGAACTATGCTTCATAGTTCAATCATAGTTACAAACTAGAGTTTTAAAATTTGAAAGGAAAATAGAATAATAATAATAACAACAACAACCCCTAAATTATAATATTGTTATTTAATAACATAGAGTTCGGTCCAATTTAAATAACAATAAATTTTCCTCAAGGACAGTTTTTAGGGCTTTTTTTGGATGTAGGACAGCCCGCTAATCATTTTCTCTAAAGGACAAACTATCTTTTTTTCTTTCCAGCCCACTTTCGCGCGCTTCTTCTCCTTCCTTTCGATCAAAATTATCAGCTGCGATCAAATATCTCTATGGCAATAAAAATATCGATCTACTTCGTTCGGTTATTTCAATTTCGTCCTTCTGAAAATTGTAGTTCATCGATCATTTTTGCTTACGCACGTTTTGTTGTTCCCGTTCTTTTCATATTTATGCTGTGATCTCGTTTTTCTTCAAATTGTATTAATTACGTATGCTTATATTACTCTATTTTTTATTGTTTTTCTATTCGAGTTAAAAAAATTTGGTCGTGTTTCCTAATTGTGTTCATTTTTACAAATGATATGCACTACTGTTCTCATTGTTTGTTCGTTCGTCTATGGCAAATTATGGAAGTCGCGGTAGGTTTTTATTATTATTCGTTTCCTTATGCAATGTTGTTTTTAATTTGCTTTTCATTTAATTTATCCTGCATTTTTTGCATTAATGTTGGGATGATTGGAAAAGTATTATTGCTTGGGTTGTATATAAAGTTGTGATAGAGTAGAAAAGCATCATATTTAAGGTTCAGTTTTTGGGTATCATTTTTATTTTTTCTTAGTATGATTTTTTTTATTATCATTAACTAGGTATCAGTTTTGCATACAGTAGGTATCAGTTTTGTGAAATTGAATAATTAATGTTTTAAATGAACATATTTTTACTAATGTTTATTTTATTTTTTGGCAGTGAGGATAATAGTCTTCTTTGTCTGTTTGTGTTGAATAATAACACTTTTAGCACTCGATTTTCTATTGATTTCTCTTTGTTTGATTTGAAGAATGAGATATAAGCTTGTGATGATTGGAAAAGTATCATTGATTGGGTTGTATATAATCTTGTGATAGAGCGGAAAAGTATCATATATTATGTTCGTTTTTCTGGTATCATTTTTATTTTAATTTTAGCATCAATTATTTTGATTATCAGTAACTAGGTATCAGTTTTTTATACCTTAGGTATCAGTTATCTGAAATGGAAAAACTAATGTTCTAAATTGAACATGTTTTTACTAATGTTTTTTTTGACAGTGGTGATAATGTGGCGCAGGTAGAGCATCAGTTAAGCCTAAAGGAAGATTTTCATATTTTCATAACAAGCAAAATAGATGTGGCGAGTGCAAAGCAGCTTGGTCATAATAAATGGAATTGTTAAGCTTCGAAGAGGATATGATTTGATTTTTCATTTTTGAATTTGTTCAGATTAATAAGTGGATGTGTGGCTTGTTTTGTTGGTTTATATATGCAAATGCTAAAGGAAGATAGATGAAGACCAAACAAACTTAAAGTATGTTTTTACATATGTCTTAGTCTAGATGTATTGTTAAAATCTATCCTCAAGAAGCTTGCACGAACACTAGAAAAATGTTATAAACTTCATTTTTCAATTAAGTTTTAACTATGCAGGTTTTATGAGTTCAGTCGACTGAACAGGAACAGTCAGTCGACTGAAATTGGAACAAATTTATACACATGCACAGTTTCAGTCGACTGAATTTCCTGCACAGTCGACTGAATTTGGTCCCGAAAATTTTACTTCATATTTTCAGTTGACTAAATTCCCTGCTCAGTCCACTGAATTTGAACCTGTGAATTTTCTCTGAAAAGACACCTTCTTCCTCCCAAGAGTTGCAACCATTCATCAATGGAAATGGAAACATCTCTTGTTTGCAACCTTTGACAACATATGCATCTCTTCTACAAGTATATATACATGATTCTAACATCATTTAACTCACCGAATTCTCTTGCTTTAATCTAACTATTCTCTTGTTCATATTTTCTAGATATTCTCAAAGCAATCATTAATCTATTGCTTGAATCATTGTTTTTGTTTATAACATTCTTTTGATTCATAGCAATTAACATTCCTAAATCTTCACAAACACATTGCATACTCTCGAGGATAAGATTATAGGAATATTGTACTACATTAGACTCATTAGTGTTGACAAGAACACAACAAGTTAAATATTGTATTTTAGTAATTGAGTTGAAATCCTCTTCGGTAGTTGAGGTAAGAAATCCCGTTCGGTTGTTCGGATAAGTTGTAAACCTATTCCTCCGGGTGAAGTGAGGGTGTTAGATTAGTGAAATTCCTAAGTGAAGCTTAGGGACTGGACGTAGGATGAGAGGTCCGAACCAGTATAAAATCCTGGTGTCTCCTTGCATTTACCTACTTTATCTACCTAGACTATTTTATTATTCCATATTACACGATCCTACCGCATAGCCTCTTTCATAAACTCCTTAACTATCGGCATATAATCCAATCTAGTATTGCAAAGGAAGCTAAGGCGACCGATTTTCTTGTTAATGGTCATCTTCAGTTGCCATACTCACCTAACGAACTTATAAGAGCAGCTTGGATCCCTTGCAGGTAAAAACATACCCTACTGTGAGTCAGGATCTTGTTTTATAGAAGGAAAAATCTCATTCTGTAGCCCTTGTGTATAAACTCTTATCTGAGAATGATACAATTCCTCCTTGCAGATGGATGAAAATAATTTGGAACTATGATACTTGCCCTAAGAAAAAATCTAATGTTATGGAAGGTGCTTAATCGGGTCTTGTTAACTATAGATGTGATGTTAAGGTTTGGTCTTGATCATGAAAACTTGTGTTTTTTCTACGGACTAAGGAATGAGTTGTGCTATCACATTTTCTTTGGATGTAATGGTAATATTATGCTTTAGAGAAGGTTCATGGTGCTGGTAAGGGATTACTCCCTGGCTAGTCCTAATGATATTGACTTGAATATGATATATAACTCGACAAGATGGCAAACTCCTGAATCACGTCTCATTGCAATGTGTGTTAAGAAATATTTGAACTTGATTTGGAATGAAAGGAACCTCAAATGTTTTGAGAAAAAAAGAAGAGATATTGAATCACTTTGGAAAGTTTTGAAAAATGAAGTGTCACTTGCAATGGTGAGAATGTCAGCCTTTTATGCCGCTTCAATCTCTGCCTAGAGATAACCCAGGCCTCGCTTCGGGTTCGGCTTGTGGCTTTTGTTGTTTTTTGTTTCTTCTTCCTGTGTGTGACATTATGTGTTGGTTTCTCCCTTGTTTTTTCTCTTGTGTGTTTCTAGCTTGGAGTATGATTCAAGCTATTTCTCTTTTTATTATATCTTTGCAACAAAATCTGGTAGGGGACCAACCAACCCTGCTAGACTTGCTAATTTTTTTGATAAAACAGGTTAAAATTAGTGAAAACTATAACCAATGACATTTTCATAATTATTAATTTCGGATTTAGACCAGATAAATTTTAACTATAAATAAGACCACAACCCTTACTCTTTTTCAAAAGCAGCAACGCCACGTCAACCAAGCTCTCAAAAGTAGCTCCAATAGGTCATGGTTCAAAGTAATATCTCTCAAAGCTGGACCTAATACTTTTGCAAATTTTGTCGCCTTTTTCACCAGTAAATTAATAAGGTATAGGTCACACTTTGTCAAGTGATTGAATTCACTAATATACTCTTAACACTGTGGCCACCTTACTCTAAGTGAATGAAAATTCTCTAGCTCAAATCCCCATTCTACCTTAGAAATAAGCTAAGTCTCAAAGATCCTCTTGTAATTAGCCCAAGAAATCACATTCTCATCTGTCTTGGAGATAACAACCTCCCATCAATTTAAGGCTACTCCTTAAAAAGTTAATTATCTCTTTATCGCATCCTCCATGACCATCATAGCAAAAATCGAATCATAATTTCTCACCCATACCCATGTCTCAATAAATGATTCACTCCTAAAATAATTCTTTGTACCTAGACATTGGAATCCCTACACAGCTTAGGGAAGTCCAAAGTAAGCGGAGGGGCTAGGACTGCACCTTAAGCTTGCACTATGGGTCCTCCATTGGGGTTGAGTTTAGTTTGGCCCCTCACTTGAAGATACCGACGGAACCATGTACGAAGGTTCATCCCAGAACCTGAACTACCTCACCAGAGCTATATTAAGTTTGACTACTCATTCTATTTATCTATAAATAGGAATCAACAACAACTTTCCTCAAACAGTAGCAAGCATTGCTGGAATATGTGGTTGTATTTGAGTTATACTTATATATAATAATAATTGTTGAAAATATATAAGTAGATTCTCTCAATATGTTCCTAATCCCTAAAGAATCCTGAAACTAGCTCTAGTACCAACTGCAACAACCCGTACCTCCAAACATACGTATTCAAAGCCTAAAGTAACTTTCGAACTCACATCATACGAAGAAGTATGAGTCGTCTGGGTTTTTGAAGATTGCATGATACAACGACTAATATAATATATAAATCATTCCGTACTTTCAAATCTTACAGTGGAAGGAAATGAAATATAAATGCAAAAAATAATCCAAAGTAATATATTGTGAAAGAACCATGGTACATACGTTGTATGACATAAATAAAGTCCTTAATAATATTATAATAAAAGTCCAGTTAATAGCATAATATAACTATGTATTTGAGTAACTATAAGTAAATTAAATCTCTAACATGCTAAGTCACTCCTCCATGCACCTTGCCTTGTCGCTCACCTACTGACCTGACCACCCATGTTAGATATAAAGAGCGAGAAATAGAAGGGATCATAAAAAGTTTGGTGGATGAATTATGTTACTAGCGTACAATGTTCACAAGCAATTAATTTCATATATTCTTTTATACCAATTATGACAACCTGCATCCCTGGACATACCGATTCAAGGCCTAAAAATGGTATTTGAACTTGCATTGTGCCGAGAAGTATGAGTGGTCGTGGTTTTAAGAGTAACATGATGCATAGACCAATATAAAATTTTAAGCATTCTACATGTTCAGATCTCATAGTGGAAGGGATTAAAATATAAATATTGAAAATAATTTAGAATAAAAAAGTCTCAAAACGAACATGATACATAGATGTCTGACACGGATAAAGACTCCAAATGACTGTATGCAATAAAAGTCCAATTGATGACATAATATAAGTACATAGAGGGGTAATTATATGTAAAATAAATCTCTAACACACCAAGTCACCTCCTCCACCACCTTGTCTTGCTCGTTCACCTACCGATGTGACCACCTGTGGTAGATATAAAGAGGAAAAAATAGAGGTGATCAAATAAGGTTTGGGGAATGAGTTGTATAACTACTATATGGTAGTTACAAGTATCTTCTGATTATAATCTACACAACTTAGAGTGTCAACTTGTGTTTGTGTATTTTATATAAAGAATGACTCTAGCTTAATAACGAACATCAATAATGACTTACGAAGGTTTCCAATCGAGGGTTAAACAACCAACAACTAATGACTCTTGGTCTATTCCTAGTATACGGTCTCGATAATAACCACATAACCAACAACTAGTTAACATTTATTAATGAAGAACCATGTAAATTGCACATACACATTGAGCGAATATCGTAGTGCCTAGGCTTGCACCGAGTATACTATCTCAATGTTTATGGCTTATCGAAGCATTTGTGTCACCATCTTAATGGAAAATGTGTCATGTAGTCTTTATCATTCAACTAGAAGATAAATAAATCACATACAACGAGTCCCCATAGTTTTGGCTCTATCTCGGCCATGCAACCATAGTATTACAGACATCTCCATCTCCCTTCTCTGTCCAACATGTTACCATGTGACCAGGCATGCCCAAGTAAAAAAGAAGAGCTTCTAGTTGTGCTACAACTGCAAACCTTGTTGAGCTCCATGTTATTTATGCCTGCCATGAATTGTGGACCTAGGTACGTCATCCAATATAGAACTGATACTGCCTGTTGCACCTCTCCATGAAGCTATATGAACTCCTAGAAGTCGAGAAAGTGGGAACAAGTCCCTCGAATTCCATTTACAAGATTCAGATATTTGGTTCCTTATTCAAACATCTAACTTTGATTTCAAACATCCGAATAATGATTCAGATGTCTGAATCACGTCAATTTTGAACTATTCCTTTTCCGTTTAGAACTGCCGAAAATCTGTTTAACAATTTAGACTTTTCGTTAGGGGTTTCCAGATTTGATAATTTGTTTATTTTAGTTATTTCCATTCAACTTCTTTATGGATTATAATATACAAGCTAGATTTATATTTAACAGTGTTTTGGTATGATTTCTATTTTTGTGCGTGTGTGCATGTGTGTGTGTGTGTGTGTGTGTGTATATATATTTGTGTGTATGTATAACTTTAGCTAGTTTATCCCTAAATCGTAGATAACAATTCAATTGACTACCTACGATGTTTTTAATCACTAATCTATGTATATTTCAAAATAAAAGAAATTAATACAAAGTAATTACAGAGGTGTATTCTATCATCTTTGTTTACCCAAAACCATCCACATATTATATAAGAATCAAATCTATACAATTAATGGTAAATTCAACTCTATTTATCCATCGCTCCCAATTCATAGAAATTATTTTGTCAATTCATGAAGTAGGGCTTTCTAATTCTTTTCAGTTCAAAAGTATTCTTTTAAATGAAAGCATAGATTCAAGAATAAAAATCATATTTTTAACTTAGCCAAAGTATAAAGGAATTTGACTACTTACGAATCATCACAACACTTCTAGTATACCCACTCACCTTTTCAAAGCCTTCCTTCTTATAATTTTGATTTGAGTCTGCTTTCCTTGACCATCAAATTTGATTGGTTTTCCTTTCCCTCTTTTAACGACCTACCTTTTCGATCCTCAAATGTCGACACTAATACATCAATGGTATTCGTGTGCCGAGCATTTAAGTGCCAAAAGATACATTGTTAGGGTAAAATAAAAAGGAAATGAAATAGAACAAGAAAGAAGAAACACAAAATCAGAATCTCACAGTGGAAGAATAACATAAAATATCAAAACACTGCATAAACTATCACTCTATGATACATAGCATTTCAGAGTTACAATTCCAAATACTACCAAAGGCTTGGAAAGATATAGTAGTCCGTCCTCACAAATGCTACTATATACAAAATAGTAATGCAGCGGACAAAGTATACTATGTAAGTGAAACATCTAGCTCATCTCCTCAAGTTCCAAAAAACATCAATGAAAACATGCCTTTCTCAGAATAGTCGATAGAGCATTTGAGGAATTTAGGAAAAAACCATGTATTGGATATAAGTTTAGCATGAGAAACTCCAGAAATATGAGGCTGACATAACATTAGGAATGCCGTAATGGTTATCCTCTCAAAAGAACCACTCATCTAATAAGTATGTAAGGTGATATAATAGATAATGTCTAGGGTGGAGAACATAAATAAAAAATAGCCACGATACTTACATTGATCACACCATAACATATCTAGGTACAATCAAAACTGCTAAGGTACGTTCACATATCGATTTTCCACTAAGATCTCTCATGTTAAGCTGAATCCAAAATGCATACACATGGACAAAAGTTACCTTTCGAGCGCTGTATATCTCTAGATAAAATATACCATAAGGAATACACAACTAGCACGCACCAGGACACGTAGAACCAAGTACCATCAACTCCCATGCACAACATCGATAAGCATACTCTAGATATAGAATTGATATACCCTATCATGGGTTAGCTAAACCCTAATTGTGCAGCCTACTCTGTCTTTAGCCATTTCTGATGTCGAGGTTATGTTCGACATCTCTCACATAGGTCTTGATCACTCGAAAAGAACAAGAACCCCCAAATGGATTTTCACATCTCGAATGGATCTTGAAACCATAGATGGATTCTAGGATCTCGAACAAATCCACTTCGAAGAGATAAATCACGTATCTTACTCTTGAAGTGGTATTCAATAAGTAAAACACTTACCAATCCCAGTCTCTTCAAGACTGAATCGACGAATTTGGTCATATGCAACGGTAACAAGAACGATTGCATATGGAAACTAAATATCATATTCTTATCATGTTTTTGAAATTTTAGTGCTAAATACACGACTAAATACTTTCCATAAACAAGTGAACACACAAAGCACGAACAAGTCACACAAAGTACGATCAAGTCAAATAAGCGACTTCTAATCCTCTTTTTTTTCAGTGATCTTTTATTAATTAAAACCACTTTCATTAATAAACTTCTTTTATCAAATAAAACTTCATTTATCAGTTTCTACTATTCATTTGTACTCTTTCAGTACTTTAAAAAAAATTCATATACTTATCTCAAATGGAATAAGTATATTCACAATCCATTTACAAGATTTCTTACTTTAAACATTTATTTTTTCTATCTTTTCCCAAAAAATTCCATACTTATAATTTCCTTCAAAATATCCAATTTAAGGATCTAGGTACTTTCACAAATATATTCAAAAGGTTTAGGACTAATGTTACTTAAACATTGTCACTACAAACCTAAAACCATTTCACATATGCTTTGCCATATGGCGTTCTTTTAAAGATTTAATTGCATTCATAAGTATAATCAAAATGGGTTAACGACAAATGTTATTAACACATTGTCACAACAAAACCAAATTCATTCCATAGTTACATTTTCTTTAAAAACATTCCTTTAAAGATTTAAGTTAATATTTTGTATGTTTAGTCGACTAATTGACTATCCAGTTAAAAATGATCGTTTCTAGAAATCTTGGTTCGTATAGTTAACTCATTTTCGACGTTCCAACATATACTCTCCCCTATTCAATAGTGAAGCTAGGTAAGTTAGAGCACTAGTTGCATATCAATGCATTGCCTAGACAGTTCATTCTTGAATCTCACAAATAAATAAGTCTACCTCGTCAGCTCTTTATGTTAATTTAAGGATCTTCATATACGAATAAGAAATCAATATAATTAACAAATTTTTGACATTACCGACTTAAATATTCCTCGGTCCGAAGGAAATCCTGTAGGTTAGAGCACAATTGCTTCTATCCCTACTTGAACATCGGCCTTAACACTCACAAGTAGATAAACCTACTTCCTTGACATTTAGTGTTAAGGGTAGTTAATTACTTTTTCGAAACTTATATATAAAAAATGCTTTAAAAACACACATAAAAAGGGTTTAAATTATCTATATAAAATGTTACTTGAAAATTACTAATATATAATTTGATGAAGATAAATAAAAACATGTTTAATTTAAAATTCTTTTACTTTCAAAATTCATAGATAAATATTAAAAATATATTCAAACTTCAAATTAGCTTTAAAATATTAAAAAATATGTTTGTAAATATCCTTTAAAATATTAGGGGAAAACACCAAATTTAAATATCATTTTTAAACACTTAAAACCACAACAACTTACTACAGCATTTATAAATGATGTTAAAAATCCTTGCTAAAGAACAATATAGAAAAGCATGGATTTGTGACCAGTTTTAACCACTCAGACGAATGAATAAAGACTTGAAATTTCTTCAGTAAGTACTACCCATAGGTTACTTAAAAAATGTGGAAAGAAACCCCTAATTATACTACCAATTTATTTATAGAATTCCTAAATACAAGGTATATTTACAAAGTGCATTTATAACCACATTTTTGCTCTAACTTTAACCATTTTGTTTGACTAGTTACAAAACATTTTAAACTCCAGTTATTTCTCATTAATAAGTGCACTTATAGGTGCTTATCAAAATTGAAAATAAAACCCTAAGGATGTATTTCAAATTAATTACAAAAATTTCTAAAAACATGACATTTCAAAGTGCTCATATAGCAACCTTCTCGTTATAACATTTTGCAACTTTTTTTCAAATGTTAATTAATGATTTAAACTTCTATATTTTTCTAATAATAAGTACACTTATAGTACTTATTAAAAATGCAAAGAAGCCCTTAGGATGTCTACTAAAGTTAACTTTGAAAATCGCCAAACACAAGGCATTTTCAAAGTGCATCCATAGCGACCTTTTCGCTTCTCAATTTCACAATTTTGTTTAAGAATTTCTACAATTTTCCTTACTATTCCATACACCAAAATATGTGTAGATAGCAACCAAATCAAATTATCCTAAGTTAAGATCATAAGTCTTTCATTCACACAAGTTAAAGTTAAGGGATATCAAAGTGCATGCACTTAAACGACTATTCTCATTTCAATCACTTTCAGAAATACTTTTACTCAACAAACAAGCCAGACTACCATTTAAACATGAATTCAAGGCCATACCACATGAAGAGGGTAATGGAAGTGATGTTATACAATATAAATTTTTCGTTTTATTTCAAAAGAAGGAGGGGTCCGAAGTTTATAACTTCAACTAGTTAATGTCGCTTTAAATTTATGTTTGCACACACATACATATATAGAAAATATACATATATATACACAAGATAGTGAGATATCACACTTAGATCCAAGCAAAAAACATTCTTAAACAAACAAGAATCAAAGAACCACTTCCTATCATCACCGAAAGCCTAAAGCCACCACCTTTAGCTCCAAAATCACAACACCATGCTCCCCTTCTCCTTCCATGCTCACAGCCAAAAGAAGATCCCACCTTTTTCTCATCTTTCTCCACTTTGGACTTCAGATCCATGCTTTCTATGTTTTGATGAAAGTTTGTAGGAGTTTGGAGAATTTGAATTAATTAGAGAAAGATTAGTGAAGAACAATGTGGATTTGCGCAAATCCGCTTCCACCATTTTTATTTTTTGTTTATTTATAAGCTTTGCAAAATTATGAAGTGTTTAACAAACCAAAAGCCCTCCAATACATTGCTAAGACCAACCCAAAAGATCCCCCCATGTGCCTTGCATGCTTTTCACTTTACCAGAAAATATCTCTTACTAAATTACCCTTTTACCCTTGCACATAAAATATCTTCTATGATATCACCTATGACATCATCAGATGCTTTATTTTCCATAAATAGAAAAATATTATTATTTCATTTTATTGTTATCCTAAGCAAATAAGTGTACGTGGAAAAGTTTGAACAACTTTTGATGAGTAAAAGCTATTTATCGATAAAACGATTTTCGATCACATTATCGATGTTTCTTCAAAGTATTTATCTCTGTAAATATTTTCCAAAACAACTTTATCTTCATTACTTATGATTTAAAAGGGGGTTAATAATATTTTTAAAATTGATTTAATAACAATTAATCCAAGATTAAAATATTTAAATAATTCATATATTTAAATAGGAAGTGTTTGAAATTCCATATCATTACATTCTCTCTTTCTCTTCTAATTTTGGTTTGCTCTCTACTTTGAATTTGATATGCTTTATTTTTATTTTTATTTATAAAATTGGGAGAAGAGAATAGGAAGTGTTAGATTTCAAAACTTTTGAGGAGAAAAAAGAAGAATTGTATGTACAGATCTAGAAAGGTGACGGCTAAAGTTTAGAGCGAAAAGAATGAGGGTTATAGTCTTATTTATAGTTGAAAACTAGGATTATTTGCTCTAAATATAAAATAAATAATTATGGAAATGCTTTTGGTTATTTGTTATGCTAGTGTTGATCCTTTTAATTAAATTTAAAAAGTTATGCATTTTTTAGTTGTAAATGACATTTTGGACGCAATGAAATAGGTTCTATGGTCTAATTCCGACATTTGTGAAAATTTTCCATTTTGTCTTTTTATATAAAATTACATTTTTACCCTTATATTTTAATTTATCATTAAATTTATAGGGTGTTACATTCCCGTTCACTTTAAAAGGATTTCGTCACCGAAATATCTAAGGATGGAAAAATACAATTTGTTCATAAGTAAACCATATCTACAACCGTCTGCTCAACTATCAATCACTTGCGAACATTATCCTTTGTTTTGAAATTTCTAATGCAGCATATACATATAGGCATGGAATACATATGAACTTATAAGTAAGGGAAAATCAAGCGGCCTCCTATACTAGTTGACCTCTTGGAATGCAAGTTCATATGTCATATATCCAAAGTGTATACAACGTCTTATACTTACAATTCTATATGGATGAGCAACCATTCAATACATATGCAAAAATATGACCACCAATATGCATTTAACCGATAAAATAAAATGTATAAGGTAATGTATGTCATAGGCCAACATGAACAAATCAAGTTATATATACAATACTAACTAATAAAATTCACCCATTAGCAACCATCATCCAAAATATGTCCTAGTGACATATTCACACCCATGCTAGCATCCAAACACCTTTACCAATGGAACATACTAAGCTAAATACTATGTGCCTGAGTAATTGTACTAACTTAAATGGAAATGCACCCAAAAAAGCTCAAGGTGGGTATCTTAAATTTTCTCCTCGGTCTCTCGAGCACTGTCTACTAGATAGTCTCCCTATTGGACTCTAACCAGCCTAAGTATTTTGTTAAGGAGTCATCTTTTCCCATACTCAACAATAGGGTTGGTGCTTGGCAAAAAAGTGACTCTCTCTTTCCATTTTAACTTCTTCCAATTTACTTGGCTCAACCATGGCAGCTGAATCGTGTTCGTAAGTATGACATATGGAAGACATTGTTAACCTCTACCAGCTTTTGAGGAAGCTCCACTCTATAAGCTAACTTCCTTACTCTCTTCCCAAGTTTGGAAAAGGCTTTATTAATCCTGCTCACTTTTGCAAACTGCCAACTTCATGATGCATCTAACTGGCATGACCTTCATAAAGACCATGTCTCCACTGTGAACTCTAACTCCTTGCGCCTTCTGCCAACATAATATTTTTGCCTATGCTATGCAGTTTTCATCCTTCTATGGATCAAGTCTACTATCTCCAAAGTCTCTCTAATCATATCTTATCCAAGAATGAATCTATTTGTAGTGTCCCACTGTAGAGCTAGAGAACTCCATGGCCTCTAGTACAACTCCTTAAATAGTGCCATCCAAATACTTGCCTAATAATTTCTATTATATGCAAACTCTACCAATAGCAAGTGATCCTCCCAAGAACCTCTAAAATCCAGGATACACATCCATAGAATATTCTCCAATACCCTTGTCACCCTCTTAGTCTATCTGTCCATGGGTGAAAAGTGATACTCAAATTTAGTTCAGTACCCAAGGCCTCCTGAAGACTTCTCCACAACTTACTTATGAAAAGTGGATATCGGTCACTGAGAACGTTAGAAGGAACTCAATGAAAACGAAATATCCCTTTTGCGTATAAGGTCTCTAAAGATGCAGCTATCCTCATGTTCTTGAATAGAATAAAATAAGCTCATTTGGTCAGTCGATCAAATATGACCTAAATACTCTCATTTCTCGTTCTACTTCTAGATAGCCCATTAACAAATTCCTTAGAGGTACTCTTCCATTTCCACTGTAGAATATCCAATTGTTATATTAATCCTGCCAAGCTTCTCTGCTCCATCTTTGCTATCTGATAAGTCACACACTTGGAAACATACTCCGCTACATGCCTCTTTATATTAGGCTAGTAAAATACTCTCTTTATATCATGATACATTTTTTCACCACCAAGATAAATGATAATCCTAGAATGATGGAACATTGCTAGTAACATGTCTACCAACTCCTTAGCAAAAAGGACATACAACCGACCATTTCTTCGCAACCATCCTTTTAAATCAATTTAGTAGCGATCGAAATGACTTGAATGCTCTCTTTTATTCAACTTCTTAAAAATATCCAATAACTCCTTGTCTTGCCTCTGACTTCAACAAATATGGTCTATAAGTGAAGGTTAAACATATAAAGTTGTCAATAATCATGGTGTAATGTCCGACGAAGATCGAACATCGAATCTAGAAATGAAATCCAAGTGCTTCCACTCAAAAAATATAGGGCTTAACGTCATATGCTTTCTAATTATGGAACCGAGTACAATGTTTCTCTTGCTTGGAGTATATGAGGTACTAAAATCATATGATGTCAAGAACTCCATCCACCTCTGCTACCTTAAAAACATATCTTTTTGGAAGAATAATACATAAGAGACTTATGATCCTGGAATTTCTCAAATCATTCCCCTAAACGATAATGACTCCATAATTTAAGGGTGAAGAAAATGGTTGTCGACTCAAGATCATGAGTTGGATAGATTCTCTCGTGTACCTTTGATTGGCGATTAACATAACAAACAACTTTACCCTTCTACATTAACACTGTGCCAAATCCTATACCACAATCATCGGTATATAATGCGAATGCCTTTGAACCATTAGAGAGTACTATAATAGGTGCACTAGTCAACAACTCCTTCAACTTAATGAAAGCTTCGTTGCCTTTTGAATTCCATGAGAAAACTAAATTCGTCTTGGTAAGGTGGTCAACAAATTTTTTTTCAGCAAATTCCTCAATGAACTTCCTCTAATACCCAACCAAACTAAGGAACTTCTCACCTCCATAGCATTAATTGATACGTGTCATTCTTATATTGCAGCAACTTCAGTACGATCGATTGCTAATCCATGCTCGAAGATAACATGTTTTAGAAAGTGAATCTCCTTATGCCAATAGTGATAGTTGAATTTTTTTGCCTTTAGCTTATGCCTACAGAGAGTGTTGAGCACTTCTCCTAAATGAAACTCATGCTTGCTTTTCTAATAGACAAGTATGTCACTAACAAACATCACTATGAACTTATTCGACAACTATTTAAAAACTCGGTTCATGAGGCCGATGAAATATGCTCGTGCATTGATCAATCCAAATGGAATGACCAATCACTCATAAAGTCCATCAGGTGTCCGAAAAGTGGTTTTCTGAATACTATCCATGGCTACACACAATTGATGGAACCCCATAGCCAAGTCAAGCTGAGAGATTTACTTCGCTCTAAGTCTTTAACTAAAAGATCAAAGTGATCATCTATATGGGGTAGTAGGTTATGATTCTTCTTCATTTTCTTAATCAATTCAAGAAAATAAATGTATAGCCTTAAAAAGCCATCTGCTTTATTAGCAAAGACAATTGGTGATTTTTACTCTAAAATACTTCTGTAAGTAAAGCCCTTCTACCATAATTCATTCACTTGTTTTAGTCTTTCTCTAGGAGCCATATGCCTAAGGGTTAAGGCAATATGTCTAACTATATGACCCTACTATTGTAAATGGCTCCATCTCCCTTCCCCATAATCAAACATGTGAACATGTGACCGAGCGTGCCCAGTTACAATAAGAGTTTATAGCTGCGCTACAATCGCATACCTTGGTTAGTTCCATGCTATGCACTTTATGAAGTGTGGACCTAGGTGCCATATCCAGTGTAGAGTTGCACCTACTCCATGAAGCTACATGAACTCCTAAAAGTCGAGAAAGTGGGAACAAGTCCCACAATTTGTCTTACTTGGCCTACAGTAGGTCCAGGCTTAGACTGTGCTTATTAAAGTAATTCAGACATCTAAAAAATGATCCAAACGTCGGATTCACCCTATATAAAACTTTGTTAGAGGTGTTCAAACATCTGGTTTCCTTAATCAAACGTCTGACATCAGTTCTAGATGTCTAAATACGGCTTTATATGTCTAAGTCAAGCCATTTTTGAACTGTTTCTTTTGTGCTCAGAATTGTTTGAAAATCAGACATTTGAAAATTAGATGTCTGAAAATGAATTTAGATGTCTAGTTAACTACTCAAATGTAAATCTACGTGATCTCCAAATTTGATAATTTGGTTGTCCAATTTTTTTTCGTTTGCCTTCTTCTCGGATTTAAATATATAATTTAGATTTAAATGTAACAGTATTTTGGTACAATTCCTATTTTTTGCTTACATGTATTACCTATATTATCTCTACAATTGCAGATAACATTTCAGTTGATTTCCCATGGTGTTTTCAATCACTAATCTATGTATTTTTAAAAATAAATGAAATTAACTCAAGGTAATTCCAAAGGTATATTCAGTTATCTTCGTCTATCCAAAATTATCCCAAACTTTGTACAAACATAAAATCTATACGATTAATGGTAATTTCAGTTCAGTTCACCATTCCCTCCCTATTCATAGTGATTATTTTGTCCATTAAACAGTAGGGTTCTCTAAAGATTTTCAATTCATAAGTATTCTTTTAAACAAAAGCATAGATTCGACAATAAACATCATAGTTTTAATTCAAGTAGAGTATAAAGAAATTTAACTACTTATTAATCAGCATAACACATCATAATCAATCCACTCACCTTTCTAATGCTTTCGTTCTTCTAATTTTTGATTTGATTCTCCTTTCCTAGACTTCCAGGCCTTGATTTATTTGCCGTTCCTTCTCTCTTTCTCTTTGATTTTGATTCTCTCTCTCCCTCTTTAATTTTATGTGTTTTGTTTTGATTTTGATTTATAAAATTTGAAGAAGAGAATATACAATGATAAAATTGAGAGGTTTTGAGGAGGAATAAAATGAAGATAAGAACGCATATAAGTAGATAGGTGGCAGCTAGGACTTAGATGAAAATAAGTGAGGGTTTGGGCCTTATTAATAGTTGAAAGCTAGGGTTGCCTAGTCTACACCAAAAATTAATAATTACGAAAATGCAATTAGTTATGATTTTCACTAATTTTGATCTATTCTATCTGATTTAACAAGTTATATATATTTTCTAACTCTAAACGACATTCCAAATGCAACAGAATATATCATGTGGCCTTATTCGAACATTTGTGAAAATTTATTATTTTGTACTTTTACGTAAATTGTATTTTTAAAATTACTTACATTTTAATTTATTATTAAAATTTCCAAGGTATTATGCTCATCATAATAAAAGAAATGACATTATATATAAGGAGATATTAACCTATGTGAATAGACACGTCTTTTTGAAATTTATGTCCCTTTTGAGTATTTCTCCTTGATATAAATTAAAGTGACTTCGATCATTTCTCATAGTAATTCAAAGTTTCCTCAAGGTAGTGCCTTTATGTATGTATTTCCTAACTCACTTTTAGCCATGCAGTATTTGAGCTATATTCCTTTCTCGGCTTCTATTTTTTTCTACGAAAGTGATACTTGATGCTTATATACTTGTTTTTGCTGTGAAAGCTAGGATTTTCTGCCATTATTGTAGCTGATTTTTTATCACTTTAGATTTCCATGACTTCGTGCAACTTCTCATATCTTTAAGTACTTTCTTTGACCTAATAGCTTGACTTATTGTCATGGCTGCTGCAATATACTTTTCTTTTTTAATGATTATGCAATTGTTTCTTGATTCTTTGATGTCCAAGAGAATATTCCTAACCCAAGAGTAAAGGCATAGCCTGAAATGTTTTTCATGTCATCTGCAGATCCTGCTCAGTCACTTTCTATATATCCGATCGGTTTTGAGCTTTCAAAAACTTCATACCATATTCTATAGTTCTTAGTACCTTTTAAGTATCGAAGTACTCTCTTAGCTGCACCAACCTATACTTAAGTTGGGTGTTGCATAAATCTTAATAGATATTAACTACATACATAATATCTGGTTTTACTACTGATAAGTAGAGCAAGCTTCAATCAAACTTCAAAATCATGATTCATCTATTTTTATTGAGTAATCTTCTTTCTTACATGCTTTATTATTCTCTACTAAATTAGATACTATCTACATCCTTCCATTTTGAATTTCTTTATGTGTATTTATTTTGTCACACAACGATCCCATCTTCTTCCTTTATTATTTCAATTCCAAGAAAGAAATTCATAAAACATAAATATATCATTTCAAAATTCTCCATCATATCTTCTCTAAACTTCTTGATTATTTCCTTATAGATAAGATCATCAACATATAAAGAGACACTAAGTGTCTATTCATTCCCTAAGTCTTAATGCAGAATGTTGGTTCACTTTCGCTCTCCTCGAATCTTTGCTTAGTGAAGTAGCCACCAATTCTATTATACAAGGGACTTGAAACTTACCATAGGCTATATAAAACATTTTGTAGTTTAAGGACTTCATTTTCCCATCCTTGGACTATAGAACTTGAAAGTTGTTCCATATAGATTTCCTCTTGAAGGTAGCCATCTTGGAATGCTGACTTCACATCTAGTTGAAATATTTCCATTTCTTTTGTACAATTCTCTTGATTTATGGGCCACAAGATTACCCAATTGATTTCCAGGCACAACCACACCTTATAGAGAGATTCAATAAACTTTTGATTACAAATTGTCCTATAACTTTGAATAGCACTATGATCTTCGAGAGAGGGAAAAGAATCAAACAAAAATGAACTTCTAATTTGATCCACTTGAGAATTTGGCAGAATTTCGGCACGATCTTAAAAATATGATAATTATAGAACATGGATTTGTGGAGAAGAAGAAGAGAAGAAAATATGAGAATAGTATGTTAAAAAATTCATTTGAGAAGGATATTTATAAAGCACCAATGGTCATAATCATTCGTGAAGAGATTTAAACGAATGGAAACTTCTTTTGAAAATTGAAACTTTTGAACTCAACGGCCGCCATGTCGACATGGGGTATCCCATGATGTCGACGTCCCTATGTTAGAAATGGTATAATTTTTTTTTTTTGAAAATGATATTGAAATGAAAATAAAATGAAATGATTCTAAAGTAAATTAAACTAATTTTATTATGTTTTAAAACACAAAAACAAAAAATATTTTAAGGCTAAAACATCTTTTTGAAAATCATTTGAAAATATAGTTTTAAGGCTAAAACATTTGGAAAATCAGTTTTGTAAAACGTTTTGAAAAACCATTTTGAAGTAGTTTTGTAAGCTTCTTCCTACATAATATCTCATCACATCAGGACTCGAGAACTTGTACAAAACCAGGATTTTTGTGGGTTTGTAAGCTACTTGTCATAGGTTTGTAACCTACTTGTCATGGGTTTGTGAGCCACTAAGAAGGTAGAAATGAGTTCCATCCCAAATGAAATGCGGAATGAAGATTTCCATGCTATTATGTAGTTTTAACAAAAAATAGACACATATCTTGAAATCATCATCTTGATACTCATGTGTCTTCAAACTTGATTTCTTCATTCTTGATCTTTATATTGTGCAGTCTTCAATAATCAATACCTGTATGATATACATATCCTTCATAACAACATTCATATATATATATATATATATATATATATATATATATATATAGACAATAGTATAAGTGTATAAGTTATAATAAAATAAGTTACAAAGGTTGTTGTCATCAAAACCACTATCTCCAGTTCCTAACAATCTCCCCCTTTTTTTTGATGACAACCTTATAAAACGTACTTACAACTTCGATCATATCATAACCCCCCCTTACACCAACAACTCCCCCTTAATCCAAGCATACTATTTTATATAACTTATCTCCCTCTTTGTCATCAACAAAAATAAACTATAAACCTTAAAATATAGCATCCTAAGTTAAATAGATTTAAAATTCTACACACGAATGATTGTTAGAAGAACATTAATTAAAATGCCAGTTATATACAAATTTACAAACCAATATACAATCAAGAAAGCCAAAAATGCCTAACGAGGACCCTTAACTAGTGGTGATTTATGGACTGAACAATTTGGATAGAGAAGACAAAAGTTTCCAGACCAAGTTCCTATTAGTGTCAAAAAGGACCTCTCCAACGCAAATCATGCCATCGTCTTCGTCCGTATGAACATACGGATTCAGAAGAGGATGTTCTTCTTCTTGATCCTCTTATGGTTCTTCTAGAGGCTCTTCTTCTTCAGAATCTATGGCTTGTGATCATTCTTCAATGACAATAGGATTGGCATGGTTATCCATAAGAAATTTTTGTAAATTCGTAAGGATTTTGCCTTGCCTATCATATTCTCTAGCCATTTGTAGTTGACTTACTTGAATTTCCATCATCATTTGAAGTAAATCATTCATCTTTTCTTGCAGTTTGATGACTCGTACGTGTGTGTAACATTGAAAAGTGGTAGAATAAGGAGAAGTGGGTGAAGAAGGTTCATTATTAGAGGTGGAAGCCATTACTTTACTGTTTTAGAAGTTTATTACAAAGAGGAGAACAGAGAAAAGGAGTAAAAGTCGAAATATATAAATATATAACCAAATAACTAATTTCACTTATCACTTCTGTACTTATATCATCTCCACGAAAATGATATCTAATATCAATATGTTTTATTCTAGCATGATGAGTTGGATACTTAGATAAGTTTATTGCACTAGTATTATCACAACAAATGGATGATTTAGTTATAGTTAAACCAAAATCTTTTAAAGTTTATGCATATATAACTTGAGAACAAGACAAAGCAGCAGATATATATTCTACTTCAGTTGTTGACAAGGATACAGTGTTTTGCTTCTTACTAAACCAGGAAGCCAGAGAATGTCCTAGAAAGTGACAAGTTTCACTTGTACTTTTTCGGTCTGATTTACATCCAGCGTAATCAGCATCACAGTACGAAATTGAATTAAATACATTATTTTTAGGATAAAATAAACCATAATCTAAAGTATGTTTTACATATCTTAAAATTCTCTTAATCTCTTTTAAGTGAGTTTCTTTAGGTTGAGATTGGTATCTTGCACAGAGACAGACACTATGCATGATGTCAGGACGACTTGGTATTGTATAAAGCAGCGTACCAATCATTCCCCTATATAATTTTGATCAACATCATTTGATTTATCGTCTTTACTTAAAGCTACATTAGTTGTCATTGGAGTTGGTTTCCCATCAGAAGTGGTCAATCCAAATTTATTAATTAAACCTTTAGCATATTTTTCTTGACTAATGAAAGTTCCTTTATCTAATTGTTTGATTTAAAGTCCTAAGAAGAAACTTAGTTCTCCTATATGACTCGTTTCAAATTTTTAGTTCATTATATCTGAAAATTCTTTCACTATGTTATTAGTTGATCCAAATATTATATCATCTACATATATTTGTTCTAATTGAATATCATTTTGTTTTCTTTTAATAAAAAGAGTTGCATCGATGATTGTAGTAAATAAGATGTTAGTCTTTCATACTAGGCTCTAGGAGCTTGTTTCAAAACATATAAAGCTTTCTTTAATTTATATACATGATTTGGAAATTTATTATCTTCAAAAAGTAGAGGTTGTTCTACATAAACATCTTCTTTTACAAAATGATTTGGAAAAGCACTTTTAACATCCATTTGATATAACTTGAAATTATTGTAGTTTGCGAAAGCAAGTAGAATTTTGATAGCTTCTAGTCTTGCTATGGGTGCAAAGGTTTCATCGTAATCAATTCCTTCTTCATGACAATAACCTTGCGCGAGTAAACGAGCTTTATTTCTTACGACCTCACCAAATTCATTCATTTTATTTTTATAAACTCATTTTGTTCCAATTATACTTTTATCCTCAGGACTAGGAACAAGTTCCCAAACATCATTTCTCGTGAACTGATTCAATTCTTCTTGCGTAGCAAGAATCCATGAATCATCAGACGATGCTTCCTTTGGATTTTTAGGCTCAATAGTTGATATAAAAGCTACATTACTCATACTATTTAGTTGATTTCTTGTTTTAACTATAGATTCAATATTTCCTAGTATATTTTCTACAGGATGATCTTTTAATAGCCTAATTCTTTTATTAGATTGAAAAATTTCACAATTAGTTTCATTAGATTCATTATTTAAAGTTACAAAATCTTCTTCATATTCTATTTGTACAGTATCTTTGAAATTTTCATCAAAAGGTACATGCATTATTTCTTCAATAGTGTTAGGTCTCAAATTATAAACTCTAAATGCTTTACATCTATTAGAATATCCGATGAAGATACATTTATTGGATTTAGGTTCAAATTTATCTAAATTATCTTTTTTATTAAGAATAAAACACTTACTACAAAAAACATTAAAATAAGTTACTATGGGTTTCTTACTGTAAAGTAATTCGTATGGTGTTTTATTACTTAATGGTCTAATTAAAATACTATTTAATATATGACAAGCTGTAGCGACTGCTTCAGCCTAAATTTTTTTAGGTAAGTTACTATCAGAAAGCATTGTTCTAGCACACTCTTGAATCGTTCTATTCTTACGTTCCACCACTCCGTTTTGTTGTGGAGCTCTTGGAAAAGAGAAATTATAAGTAATTCCTTTTTTATTACATAAATTCTCATAATTTTCATTTTCAAATTCTCCACCATGATCACTATGAATGGTTTTAATTTTTAAAGAAAGTTGATTTTGAATTCTTTTAGCAACTATTCAAAAGCATCACTTTTAAGTTTAGGAAAAACTGTCCACGTATATCTAGAATAATCATCTACAATTACAAAAACATATTTATTGTGATTAATTGATTGAACTTGTGATGGATCAAATAATCTAAATGAAGTAATTCTAGAGGTTTAGAAGTAGAAGTCATATCTTTTAATTTAAATGAACTTTTCTTAAGTTTTCCTAGTTGGCAAGCATCACATATACTATCTACTTTAAAATTTAACTTGGGAAGACCTCTAACTAAGTCAAGTTTTGATAACCTAGATAATAGTTTGAAATTCAAATGACCAAATCTTTTATGCCAAATTCAAGGTTCCCTTGTATTAGCCTAAAGACATAAGTTATCATTTGTAACTTTCATACTAAGGATGTAAATGTTTTTCTTCATAATTCCTTCAAAGATAATATTTGACTTATTATCTTCGACGTGGCACTTATCTTTTCCAAATTTAATTTTAAATCCTTTATCACATAGTTGACTTATACTAAGAAAATTAGGTTTTAAATTCCTAACTAGCAAAATATCATAAATAAGAGGAGTTTTAGATTTACCGACATTGCCGATGTCAATCACATATCCTTTTGAGTTATCTCCAAAGTTGACAGTACCACAATCTTGATATGTAAGTCATTGAGTATCTCTAGATTTCCAATCATATGCCTTGAACAACTACTATAAAATATCCATTTATCTTTTTCAATTCACACAATTTGTCCATTGGTTGTTGACTCTCCAAAAGCCATGTAACAAGTCTGTTCCTGCATAACAAATCAATTCGGTAGATAATTTTATTTTTCATAAAAGCTATATGCAGACTTATGATACTTTGATGAAATACATAAATTCAAACTAGTGTTAACAAAATTTTCTAAAAGTGCCATTTTTAACTTTTCAAGTTTCAGATTATGAAAACTATGAAAACCTTACTCTAATACCAATTGAAAGGGACAACGGATTAAGGTTCTTAAGGCTAATTTAACACTAGAGAGGGGTGAATAGTGTTTAATGAATTCTAAGACTTATATGAACTAAATTGAAATTATGACACAAACAAATGCAGAACTTAATCACGGAACAATCACAGAATCAAACACAGATGAAGAAAGTACAGTAAAGGGAAAGAACACACCGAATTTTATACTGGTTCGGAGCTACCCTACATTCAGTCCTATACCAAGGCAAACCACTTCATATAGATTTTTATTAAACCATTGTCGAGATTACATTCCTCAATTTATAAAGGCCTTGAGGTATCCTCCTATCTCACGAGTCCGGGGCAAACTCTCTGATTTACGGGCCACAAGATTACCCAATTGATTTCTAAGCACAAACCACACCTTATAGATAGACTCGATAAACTTTTGATTTCAAATTGTCCTATAACTCTAAATAGCACTTTGATCTTCGAGAGAGGACAGAGAATCAAACAAGAATGAACTTCTAATTTGACTCACTTGGGAATTTGGCAGAATTTTGGCTCGTTATTAAAAGTATGATAATTATAGAACATGGATTTGTGGAGAAGAAGAAGAGAAGAAAATATGAGAATATTATGTTAAAAAATTTGTTTGAGAATGCTATTTATAAAGCACCAACGGTCATAACCATTCGTCAAGAGATTTAAACGAATAGACACTTCTTTTGAAAATTGAAACTTTTGATCTCAACGGCCACCATGTCGACATGGGGTATCTCATGATGTCGATGTCCCAATGTTAGAAATAGTATAACATTTGTTTTGAAAACGATATTGAAATGAAAAAAAATGAAATGATTCTGGAGTAAAATAAATTAATTTTACTACGTTTTAAAACAAAAAAACAAAGAATATTTTAAGGCTAAAACATCTTCTTGAAAATCATTTGAAAATATAGTTTTAAGGCTAAAACATTTTGAAAATCAGTTTTGAAAAACATTTTTGAAGTAGTTTTGCAAGCTTCTTCCTGCAGAATATCTCATCGCATCAGGACTCGAGTACTTGTACAAAACCAGGATGTTCATGGGTTTGTAAGCCACTTGTCATAGGTTTGTAAGCTACTTTGTAACGACCCGCCTTTTTGGACAGTTTAAATCGACGATCAAATACACATGCCGATTCCAAACCATTCAAAAGGGCAGATGGTTATTGGGGTAAATAAGAAAAGAAAAGAAAGAGAAATAAAGGAAAAGAAACAACACAGAATCTCGCAGCGGAACGGTAAAATATAATAGTCAAATAAACAGTTCATGAAGCTGTTTACTATACTTTGACAATTATTTATACAACATTTATCAGAGTTATACATATACAACAGAACAATTAAAATAATGCAGCAGATAGCATGATGCAAGGGTAATAATAGTAATAGTATACCAAATCTTCGTCTTCCACCTCCAGAATAGATCTTCAAAAATCTGAAAAACTCAGGACTGACCCGAGCATAATGAAAAGACAAAACACTCGAGTCAGGACTAAATATCCTTATGAAAGTTAAATCAATCGTAAATAAATATGAGTGTAACGGCGTCAGAGATGTTTACGGGGTTTGACATCTCATATCCAGTCTCAACGTGCGTGCAATAACTTAAGAGATGTTACAGGATTTTCCATCTCTCAAGGATCCGTTAAACTATCTACTATGTAGTACAATACGCTAAGTAGATAATGCCTATCAATAATATAAAGTATCAAAATAGCGTTAAGGCGTTACCATAATCCCCCTTAACACATTTTTATAATGCCATAGTCTATACAGCACCGTAAGCCCCACCGTAAACTGGTGGTTATCAGAGGGTACTCCATAGGTATAACACAAAACAAAACGTAGTGGTCGCGAATAGGATAATCAGTATGACAAGGTACATGAGGTGATACCAACTAGGATACTAGTAGTTGCGTGATCCGGACTGATGTTGGGCATAGCCAACAGCTACCCCAACACCGCGAAACAACACTCTCAAATCAAGGGGTGCACCCAAATCGCATCACAAATGTAATAAAAATGGTATCGAAGAAGCGTGTCCGCTAGAGGTGGCGAACCTCAATGGCCCGGCGCGGCTCCTGTTTTAGTCATGTCAGGGGTCATCCAATATCGTTCTCTTTCTTCAGTCAGCGCGTTCACCAAACCATCCACTTCATTCTGGGTCAACACTCCGCGTATAATAGTTATTAAAGTGGTTTCGGTATCGACAGAGAGTATGTCCATATCCGATCTTGGTCTCTTTAATAACTACGTATTATTACACCGTTGGCTCTTTTACATTTCAAATCGATTCGTAAGTTATATCAAAATATCATATTCGCTTCAAAATCAAATCCATTTCAAATATCGTCATAGCCATTCAAAATATAAGGTTCCGTTTCAAAAATCATTTTCGCATCAATATCTCATTTCGATTTCAAAATCATTTCGAATTTCAATTTAGGTTGCAGCTTCATTTAACCCAATTCATATTTACATTCAAGATTTAAACATAAACATTTCACCTTATTAATCAGCTTGAAATTTTAGAAAATAGTTTTAAGTAGTTTAAATAATTAAAACTAGTTAAAAATACTTAGTCTTAAAATGGATTTAAAATAGATAAATTAGTTCAAAATAATTTAAATTGGGTTAAGTAGATTTAAAATAGATTAAAATAGTTTAAGTATTCAAAATGGTTTATATCCTGAGTAATTTGGAAAACAAAATAAACAGCTTCAAACCCAAACCATTTCAATTATAACTTCCCAATTCAAAACAATTTCAATTTCTCTTCTACCGATTCAATTTCGATTCGATCAACGTCAACTTTGACTTCAAATTTATTCAATTTTTATATTCACTTTCAATTAATTCAATTTCAATATATATCGATTTAGAGCTTGATTTTCAAAATATCAATTTATAACACTTAACAAATTATCCTTCAATGTTCAAATTTAAATCCAAATTTCAAATATGATTTAATTCCAAGCTCGCTTTCAAAATATCATTTTTATATCACTTTTACTTGGTAATATTCAAAGCTCGAATTAAAGTTAAATCTTTAAACAAATCGATTTTCGAAATTCAATCAAATCCCAATTTTTTAAATTTCAAAGTTCGACTTATATTATTTAACCAAAACTTATTTCAACATTCCAAACTCAATTTTTCGATACATTCGATTTCTATAAATTGATTTCTATTTATAACTTTTAAATCAAAACATTCAAATAAATTTCAAATCGACGATATTAAAATTTATTAATTTAGCCAATTCGGTGTCCGTATATAATTTTCTATCCTATGGCCAAGTAATTATTTATTTCAATTAAATGTCAGGGATGAATATATATCACTTAAACCAATCACAGTGTCATATGTATGCATAACAGTATATATAAGAAAATAAACATCCAAACATTTAAATATCAACCAATAACATCCATCAAAATACATCATCCAATAGACAATACAATTCATGGCAGTTTCATAGTTATCAATGTTAGGTAATTTAATCGCAATTCAATTTCAATTTAACTGTCAATTTAATTTCAACGGTTAATTCAAGTGACAATCTATATGACAATTAAATTTTATCAAACAACGACAAATAAAAATCATAACACTTCATAATGTCAATTTAACTAGCATAAAGACATTTAGTACGTTGTGAGTGTTATAAAACACTCACCTTGATTTTTACGATTTTAAATCAAATCGAACGACGTTCGATTTTATCCAAAATTTTCTCTAGCTCCAAACGATTCTAATCCAGTTGCATCGCGTAGAGCTCGTCCATATGATTCCAACGCAAAAAGTTTCGTCTGAATCCGACCTCGTATGAAAGAGATATCAATTTTTAAAGTTTGAACGATAATTAAATATAATTAATCTACAATCTTTTAATTAATTTCAAACCCTATCAACATCTAGCCGTTGATTTCCTGATGAAAGATCGGGCCGCCCCTTCTCCATTCCCTTTCTTCTTCATTCACACGGCCGCGTTCACGAACCCAACATCACGCACGCTTGGGTTTTAGGCCGCACCCTCCACGCTCGTCGAAACTTCATCACACTACCGCCAAAACGAAGCTCTCCTCGCGAGCCACCCTCGGCCAAAGTGGGGTCGAGCTCGGCCCTAGATCGGCATTGAAAAACGTGCACAACACGTACGACTTCGAACGACAATTGCCATCGATCCACAGCTTCGTTTCCGATCACAGCCGTTGATCACGTAGATCTCAATACACTCTACAAAGTTGCAGTTGAACGTTTGTCGTAATTGTTTATGGATTTAAAGAAAATGAGGTAGGAAGATGAGTGATTTTCGGCCCTTGACTGCATTCATTGGTGGCTAGGGTTTCTTTTAATTATTTTTTTGTTGAAAATTGTGAACAACGGGCTATTTATAGGAACGACGAACTCTATTCATTCCGGATTTTCAAACTCCGATTTAAGCGCGGTGACCGGCGTTTCTAGGGTATACCCCGCGTTCCGGACACAATGGAACAAGTTTCGGAAGCTAATTCGATCGTATGTGTGAGTTACGGCAATAAACGATCGATTTGAAATTAAACCGATTAAACGAATTTCTATGTGTTTTGGCTCGCCCCGGACAAACGGTAAATCCGATTAACACGAAATTTGGAAACTTACAATAATATCATATTATGGATCCGATGAAACTAGTTTCGTCGAAATCCGAGACTGTTTGAAAAATGACTATTTTAACTCGTTAAATTAATATTAAAACAATTTCAACGTGTTTCGAGCTGCCACGGTCAAACGACAACTCCGATTGCTACGAAAATTGAAATCCGATAATAACTAACTATTACGGATCCAATGAAACTAGTTTCGTCCAATTCTGAGACTATTCGAAAAATTTCTATTTTCCAGTCGATAATTAAATATTAAAATATTCAATTTTCACCAATTTACTTTTAATTCGATTTTAAAAGTTCTGCAACATCATTCAAACTTTAATATGATAAAATAAAATTTTACAAATCATTTTTAATCATATTAAACCCATTATTCAATTTTTCCAATAAATTCCAATTGTAAAATCTTATTAACTCTATTATAAACCCAATATAACTTACATTCACTTTGGAAACCAATTTGAATCATATTAAATCAAATTTTAATTATTCATTCTATTTTCATATATTAAATTTCAATATCAAATTAATCATATCAAATTCGGAATTTAATTATTCAAACATTTATAATATTAAATTTAAACAAATTTGCTTATTCTTAAATCACTATCTTTTGAAATATTCAAAACGAACTTATAAAATTTAACAAATTCAAATTATAGAACAACCATTTCCATTATACGGTTATTCAATTCCCATTATTAATTATTCTATAAATTCCAAATATTAAATTTAAACAATTTCGCTTATCCAATAATTCATTATCTCTTGAAATATTGAAATTGAACTTATAAGATTCAACTTTTAAAACCAATTCACAATTTAGAACACTATTTTCATTTTACAGTTATTCAATTATTAAATAATTTTAAATATTTAATTTAAACAGTTTACCTGTTCAATATTCAATATTTGATTTTAAATAGATTTTTCTTATCAATCAATTACTCTATTATACCCAATGAATTCAACATTTATTATCCTATTCAACTTTTGATTGCAAAGGCATTCACTAAGTAACTTTTATCTTCATTACTTGGATAATTATTCTTGCAATTCATTCCAGTTATTATTATTCCAAACGAATTACAAATTTTTTTTCTAACATTAAATCACGAAATCTTTTAAATTAGCTATTTTAATTATCGAAAATTTACGGGTCGTTACATACTTGTCGTGGGTTTGTGAGCCGCTAATAAGGTAAAAATGGGTTCCATCCCAAATGAAATTCGAAATGAAGATTTCCATGCTATTTTGAAGTTTTAATAAAAGCTAGACACATAACTTGAAATCTTCATCTTGATACTCGTGAGTCTTCAAACTTGGTTTCTTCATTCTTGATCTTTATACTGTACAGTCTTTAATAATCAGTACCTGCTTATATATATATCCTGCATAACAACATTCACATATATCTAGACAATAGTGTTAGTATATAAGTTATAATAAAATAAGTTACAGAGGTTGTTATCATCAAGACCACTATCTCCAGTTCCTAACATGAACAACCTCCTTTATTTATTCATGAGAAATTCCTGATCATGTATTTAAACTTAAAAAGGCTTTATACGGATTAAAACAAGCAACTCTGCTTAGTATAAAAGATTAAAAACTCATTTACAAAATTTTGGTTTTTAACTTGGTAAAATTGATTCCACTTTATTCAAAAATTAAGAAAATATTAATATTTTAGCCGTACAAAAATTGTTGACGACATTATATTTGGATCCACCGATGAAAAATTGTGCACAAAATTTTCTAACATAATGAAAGATGAATTTGAAATGACATATATGGAAGAATCAAACTATTTCTTAGGTTTTCAAATAAGACAATTAGAAAATGGAATTTTTATAAATCAAGAAAAATACTATCAAGATTTATTAAAACGTTTTGGAATGGAAAATATTTCAAGTAAACTAACTCCATTGAGTACTACTCTACATTTAGACAAAGATGAAAATGGAAAAGATTTCGACCAAAATTATGTCAAAGTAACATAGTATTTCTATTATACTTAACAGCTAGTAAACCGAATATTATAACGAATGTATGTTTATGTGCTTGGTTTCAAGCACAACCAAAAGAATCACATCATCGAGCAGTAAAATGATTCTTAAGATATTTAACAAACTCTAAAGATTACAGACTTTTCTACCCAAAAGGAAGCTCGTTCGAACTCGTGTCATATAGTGATGTTGATTTCGGCAGTTGTAAAATGGAAAAAAAAGCACAAGCGGCACATGTCATTTTATTGGTCAGTCTTTAGTTTCCTGGTTTTAGTAAAAAAAGAAAAAATATATTTCGCTTTCGACATGTGAAGCCGAATACATCTCTGTGGCCTTAGCATGTGCACAAGTAATTTATATGCGACAAACTCTTATACATTTCGGTAAAATCATAACAAAATCTCCAGTATATTATGACGATAATAATAGTGCCATAAATTTATCAAAAAAATACTACTAACTATTCTCAAAAAAAACATATTGATATTCACCTCCATTTTCTATGAATGTGGAAAAATGAATTAATTCACTGGAATTTGTAAATACCGAAAATCAAGTTGCTGATATTATTACCAAAAAATTAAACAAACAAACTTTTATCAAATTAAGACGAGATCTAGGGATATGTTCTTACAATGAATTGGTTAACTAAATCTGTAGGATTAGATTTGTACACTTAAAAAAAAATTAAAACAAAAAAAAATTAAAAACTACACAGAATAAAATTTGTACAATTCAACTAATACTTACCTCATAAACTTAACTACCTTACTTTAAAAATTATATGGTTAAACTTATTTTTCTAAAACAAACTAAAGTATAGTACTCGTATAAATAAATTAGTTAATTTTCCTCCTAACTAAATACAAGTAGTTTGTTACACCATTATTACTCCCAAAAAAATGTCTTCCGATCACAAATTCATTTATTCAACTGCCGACTATAAATCATCTTCATCAAACTACACCTATGTTTCACTAACTAAATCCTCATCTCCATCAAATCTCTCAACCTCTCCGAAAATTATTGCATCATCTACGTATCACACTGACTTTTCTCCTAAAGAAAAGAAAGCCAAATGATCAATTGATCTACCATCAACATCTCTCAGCGAAAATGTTGGTAAAATATATCACTATCAATAAGAAATGATGGGAGTCCAACGTGGAGTAAATTACAAGCAACGACGTCATCTAAATTTTCTCGAAAAATGATTTTAGCATGCAATGACCCAAAATTTTCGATCCCGAAAATTCCAGATAGTTATGAAAAGAAGAAAAGAGATAGAAGATAAGAAGAACAAAAACACCAACATCTCACAGTCGCAGCAGATAAAATATAATATCAAATAATATCAGTTATACAAGGGAAAACTGTACCTATCAAATTACACTTTCATACATCCAAGTTACACATAACACAAACACTGGACAGATACAAACATGACTCAGATACTACAATATATCACAGCGTAAACCCTCCATACGTTCCTGCCATCCATCTCGCCTTCATGAGCTCCAAAGAGTCCTTACCTGAAAAGCTGTAATACTCGATTTGACCCGAGCATTACATTAAAGTAACACCCGGGTTAGGCTGGAAACCAACGTGAGTAAATTCATCTAATAAGAAATACCAAAGCATAAAACTTATTTAAAACCCGAGGTAACTCATATCAATTTACAAATTCACAATTTGTTATAGACATCACTTATTTCATACATCAATTTCTAAGTACCAAAAACTTAGATTAAATGGTCCAATTCACTTAATCATCCCATTCCAGCCTATTAATTTCACAGACCAATTTACAAAGAATCGAACTGGTTTTGGGTATTAACTAATACCCGAATCCGGTCTCTTCGAATCTCACATCATCTTAACCTAAGTTATTCAAATGAAATCCAATTCAAACTTTAAATACAGTGTCACATTTACACAGTAATTCTTCATCGATAGATATCCATATTCACACAATTTAAACCAAACATATCATATCACATAACATCACAAATCACATATCAGAGATATCAACTAATCTAAGGCATACAATATCATTCAATTATTCATAAGCAAGATTAATTTGTCATAGAATTTCTAATTAATTTAAATTAAATTAAATTAATTACCTCAATTATTATTAATCCTGCTTACTTAATAATAATTAACTACAAACAATTAATTGATCATTCATTAATTATCCTCTTTAATTACATTAAGTAATTAGCTTTAATTAATCATACTCAAAAATTAACTAATCCTTAATTAATTTACTTAATTAATTAACCTTGGTTTACTACCCTTAATTAATTTATCTTTAGTTAATAATCAATCAATTAATTAAAAAATCTTAATTACCCAATCCTTAATTAGTCTCCTTAATTAATATAAGATAATTCATTTATCTTAATCACTCCCTCTATCATCATCAAAATTCAATAAACTTGGGATTAGTTACCATTAATTTGAAATTTACAAAAGTTCTTAAGTTTAATGATGAAACACTTCATCCACTTTAATTATTACTTAATTACATTATTAGTAAACTTAACATTTACCTAAATCAAAGTTAAAATGAATTAAAGTTACTTAATCAATCATATAAATAGAACATTATTAATTAAAGGAACAGTTCTAGGAAAAAATTAGTTTAAACTTGAATTTTTATTTTAAATTTTTAGAACTGAGAATTATCACACAACATGCCTGATATGAAACATAGGGTTACCCAACCCCAATTTTGAGCTCCTTCCTCCTCTTTTTTTTAAAAAAAAAACAGGTTTCCTAAATTAAACTCTGCAACATACCCACTAAAACCCGAAAAACAACTCGAGCTACAACTACATCTTCTTGAACCCTTGCCCGAGCCACTTCCTTCACTTCCCAAGCTCAACAACACTGACATACTAAAACTCTATGCACCTGCACACCTCACTGGTCACCGTTTGGATCATCGACACCTTCGCCGCAAGCCAAACCAAGCCTCCCTACCCGATTATGATCAACAATGCTTCCATTCGAACATGGAAACAAAATCGAGTCTGAGAGGAACCCAATCAGTAGCGAAACATGACCCAAAATCTTCCCGCGTCGCCACCACCCACCACCAGAAACCCCAACACCTTGACCCAAACTTCACCGTCGGCCAACACTACTTTTCCCCTCTTCCTGACCAAGTCCAATGTACCCCAGCCATCGCGACGATCCTAAAAAAACAGCGACAACACACCCAAGTCTTAAACCCTACAATCATCTCATCCAGCCACCACCGTCATTTCAAAAATGCATCACCATTTTTCCTAAAATCTATGACCTCCAAACTTGCTTCGACCAAAATCCTAACATCAAAAGTTTCCGCAATCATCAGAAATCGACGAAATCCCAATCTATGTTCTCTTGAGTTACTTAATTAAAATTCATGATTTTAATTTTAAAAATCCTATAATTTGAAAACAAAAACAATTATGTACTTGAAGCAAACAATTATTATGATTGGGAATGATTGGGAATTTGTATTATTTCCATAGCTACTTGTTCTTTTACTTACTGCTTCAACCAATTACTGGTTTAACTTGAAATATTTTTATTATTAATATCTTGATGAAACAAATAATTTTTGTCCACAAATTAAACCCTAAAGAAGATCAGGAAGGAAGATCTTATAATTTTTATTAGATTTCTGCCTGAACCATAAAACAGAACACTAATTTAATATAAACATGCACACACACTTCACCATATACATACATACATATATATATATATATATATGTATGTATGTATGTATGTATGTATGTATGTATGTATGTATGCATGTATTCAGCTTAAAACAAACATGCACACATGTTTTCAAACATGCATGCAAAAACTTCTCTGACATTATGGCCTAAATTTAACTAGAGTTCGAGATACTGATTTTGAAGGGTTGATCATCCTGGAAAACTAAACAGAGGCCATACTCAGTACTAAAAAAATGTACTCAGACATCTTACAAATTCAACTACACATCAAGGATCACCATATGCATATCAGAAAACAGACAAGTTTAAGAAGTTAAAGGATGGTTTACTCACTTGCTACAAGACGAAGAACAGAGACTTAAAACTGAGATGCTCTAATTTTTGAAAACTGGAATCACTGATCTTTGAAAACTTGATTGTTTCTTAGTTGAGCTAATCAAGCTTTAATCTGAGATGAGATTATTTTGATGGCTGAGATGATCCAAGATTTGATAATTTTATTTTCTGGTTTTGAAAATTTTTATATGCTCTTTTGTTTTAGCTACAGGTTGTTGAGAATGGTTTGTATTGGAGATGAAATCTGGTTCGAACTTTTGTTATAGTCTTTGATTTCTGGTTTTAGTACACAGGTCATTCTCTTTAGTTTTGGAAATGAGATAGGGGAAAAAATGAAGAAGAAGAAGTATGGTTATATAGATTTAATTTTGATTCACTAAAATTAAAGAAAATAAAAAGGAAAAAAATGTGACACTTGTAAAAAAATTAACACTCGTCTCTAAACTTATTTAATCTGTTAACACATGTAACTTGTATGCATAAATAAATTTTAAATTTCTTTTTTCAAAAAAACTCTTATACTTAATTTGTTAATTTATAAATACATATTTTAATTTATATAATTAAATTCCTTTAAAAAGAAAATGATATAAATAATTTATATTCTAAATAAAATACATTTAAAACCAAAGCATAATTTAAGATATATATATATATATATATCCTTTAGTTAAATCTTATTTCATATTTTAAGCAAAAATATATATTAAATAAATAAGAAATTATCTTTTAAGAAATTAAACTTTAAATTCAAATATATATATATAACTTAAAAGAAAAATTATATTGTTTTCCAATTGTACACTTATAAATAATTTATAAAACATAGAATTTTTAAATCTAAGATGTTTACAATTGAATTTCAAATCCAAATTTTTATTTACTACAATATTTATTTAATAAGGCAATCATTTCTTATTTTGTTTTGAAATAGAAATTTATATTATCAAAATTTATTTTGTTCAAATTCATTTGTACATATCCAAATGTATTCTAGCTACCCAAGATTTATTTAAACAAAAATCAACATTTCTATTAATTAACCCCGTTAATTATCAATTAATAGGTATTCCAAAATCTGGTTATCACATTCCTCCCCCCTTTGAATCTTTTCGTCCTCGAAAAGGAACGAAGCCAGAATTTATTTAATACTTAAAATCAGATAAATCACTTTTTGATTATTTTTAAAACACTTTTAATATCCATATAATATCGCCAAATTAGTTTTTATAAAAATACTTTTTATAACTCGATGTTTCAACAAGTCCGTCCTTATTCTCATAGAAATTCGGTCATACCTTGATCAGGCATAAGACTGAAAATCTACAAGTACTTAGCAGACCCTTTTTTAACACCTACTAAAAATACTTGAAAAATAATTTTACTGAAAATATAGAAAACATTTTTGAAAATAGAGGAAATATCTTTGGTAAGAATGCTCTGGAAATCATCTCCCCCATCCATGGTCGCAGTTAACCCGATGGTTACGTTGTCGTTCCGGCAAAATCCATAGATAACTGTAGGCCTCCGCACCCCTCGATTACGCCACGGATCCCGCAATATATCGCAGTTACATTCCAGAGTTATGTTGCCATCACAGCAAAAGTCCATGTAACTGTAGGTGTAACGATCCCATTTTTAAATTAAATTTAAATTGATAATTAAAATAAATTTTTGGATAAAATTGTAAATTAATTTGAATTTTTCAATTTTAAATAGAATATTTATTTATTTGGACATTGATTTTTAAAATTTAACTATGGATTTGAAATTCTATATTTAATATCTTATGAATAAAAAATAACATCCTAAAATTTATCAATTAAAATTAATAATATATTTTAAACTTTTGAAATTTAATTTGAAAATATATTGGAAAATCTCAAACAAATAAAATGAGTAATAAATCATATAGGAATGAATTCCAATTTATTTTGAGTTTAAAAATCTTGAAATAATAAATATTTTGGAAGAAAAAAAATCATTTGAATTCAAATTATATATATACATATAATACATACCTTCTTTTGAAAAGAAAAAAATTCACTTATTAATAAAATTAGTTGTTAAAATCATTTCTTTCTTTAAATTCGTATAAGTAGAAGTAATAGACATAAATTAATTTTTATTCAAGTTGATTGGAATTTGAAATTAAATTTAAAATAATTTTTTTAAAATAAGTGGCATTTAAAATTATTAAGATGTAATATATGTAATGTAAACATTAGTTAAATTATTTTAACATTATTTATACATATATACACCAGTGAGTAAGATGTAAAAATTTACAAAAAAAATTATTTTGTCTTGTAAAAAGAAAAATCTTTGTCTTTGTAAAATCACAAATGATAAACATACATAAGGAAGTAAAGGCAATCAACATGCATTTAGGTTCCATAATCATCTTTTTTACAAATGGCATCAAGTATATTTAATTAAATAAAATAATAAAATTTAAAATTACAAAGAAACTTTTTAGCTTCCCCATATGCAATCATATTTACTCTCACCAAATCTGAACAAATCAGTAAAAAGATTTGAGTATCACAAGTTCAAACACCAAAGAAAAAATGGTAAAACCTGAAACCAGAAAAAAAAACAAGAGCAGTTTTCTAAAGCTAAAACAAAGTTGGGAAAAAAAAATCTGAGAAATCTTCCTCAACATCAAGGTATAGGTTACTCTCAGGTAAATTTTAACTTTATAGTTTAATAAATTTATGATTTCAAGATCAAATTTTAACATAAAACAAATTCAGAAAATTTGCAGATTTGTTTTATAGAAAAAAAAAGTGGAGCTTCAGTTTTTCAAGTAAGCAAGATTCTCTGAAAATAAGTGAAGGCAAGTAAATTCTTTTTAAAAGATTTTGATTTGAAGTTGCTAAACAGAATTAGAGCAAGGATTAATCCATTAAACTAATCAATTGCAGGAAAACAAATCAAGTGCAAGGCAAATTTGTTTTCTGTTTTCAAATGCAGGGAGTTCCCCTGTTATATATAACAAGAAATTCAAATTGTAAGTATAATCAAGATTGTTTTTTATTGTTGAAGTAAATAAGCAAATACAATAGGAAATAAGCAAAATTTCTTCTCACAACTTGCAGATCTAAGCTTCAAAAGATTAAAGAAAAAAGAAAGAAAAAAATGTGTGCAGGCATTCATTCTTTGAAACTGTCTCTGTTCTTTGTCTCTGCTGCAAATCCATGTGAGCAAACCTTCAACTTTAGATCTATTATTATTGTTTGTGAGTAAACTAATTTCTCTTACCCACTTATGTTTGGTGGGATGCTTTGACAAATGTTTGTGTTGATTGAAAACCTGAATATACATTGGTGAATAGAGTGTGTATGTTGTTTCCAGGTAGATATGCCTCTGATATATTTTGACAGGGTTGATAAACCTGTTCAAAAAAGAACATCATCCCAATACAATTCAAATTAGGCTCTGATCTCTGAAAACGAAATGTTTGGAACATTGTAAATTAAATTTTAAAATAGTTTTGAAGAAAAATTATTAGTAATATTCTGGAAAAATAATAATAACAGTAAAAGCTTATAAATATATTAAAAACGATTAAGACAATTCTCTGTTTCAAATACATTACTTGAATTAGCTTGGTAAATTATGATTTTTGAAATCAAAATCACAATTTTAAGTGAAATATTGAATGTGAATTTTGGGTTTGACTGAAATTTGATTTCTGGTCGATTTCTGATGATCGGCTAACTTCTGAAAATAGAATTTCTACATGGTGATACTAGGGTGATCATAGATTGTTGGAAAAATACAAGAAGATTTTTAAATTCACCATAGTTTGAGATTTGAATGAAAATAGGGTTTAAGCCATGTTTTAGTTAACGTCGAGAAATAGATTGCCGTGTCATCAGAATGGTATCGGACTTCATCGCACGTGGAGGGATAGAAAGGTGGGGATGTGACGCGTCTCTAGGAGGAGTAGCAGGGGTTCTTACGGTCGAGATCACTGGCGAAGGAGGGATTTCCGATGGGGATGGCTATTGGCCTGGGTTGAATGGGTTGAATTTTGATTAGATGGTGATACCTTCAATCTGAGTTACAGGGGTCATCGACAGGGTTGAAATCGACCTGATGATGGTCGTGGTGGAGGTCGAATCGACGCCGTTTTCTTGTACACGTGCACGATATCGATATGGTGCCAACAACTTTTAGAGGGGAATGACTCGAGCTGATACTCGAGAAAGACGTCGCATTGCTTCGTTTTGGAGCGCGGGCTTGGAATTAGTTTATTTAGTTTAAAACTTAAGAAAAGAAAAGAAAAAAAGGTGGAAGAAGAAGTATGTGAGGGAGAGAAGGCTTCGGGTAAAAGGGAGGGGAAACTCGAGTGTTTACTCGAGTAAGTGGGAATCTCGCTCGGGTTTTGTTTCCCAAACCTGTAGCAAAAATGAAAGAAAAAAAATGAGTTAAATTTTTCTTTAAAACAATTTTTGGTATTGCCAACTTGATTAATGTTTGACGATGCTAAGTTAAGACCTTATTACAAGTTTCAATTACTTTAATTAATATTTCAGAGTTTTTTTAATTCAATAAATACTTTAACTAAGTAATTAATTCAGGATAAGTGTTGAAAGTCAATTAACATTAAAAAAATTCAAATTAATAATAATTTGTTTTCAAAGTTTAAGGAAGATTTTAAAATATTAATTAAGATAGATAATTATTATTATTAATTTATTGTTTTGGAAAGTAATTAAGAATGATTAATTTATAACTATAATTACAGATTGGTAAATTAATGATTAAATGTTTAATAATTTTGTAATTAAGAATTTTAAATTAACTACTTAAAGTTAATTAATGTATGATTAGTAGTAGTTAACTAATCAAGTAATTTAATTATGAATTAATTAATTAAGTAACAAGTGGTTCAATAACGGGTAATTAAGTTTTATTAATTAATTATTTGGTTATTATTTAATAATCATGGGTGACTAATTAAGTAATTAAGGTTTAATAATTAATTAATCAAATAGTTTGAAATGGGATGGTTAATTAATCTATGATTTATTAAACAGGATTAAATGATAATTAAGAATGGTTAATTAATTTATAATTGTAATTAACTAAGTGGTTAAAGATTGGTTAATTAATAATTAAGTGTTTAATTTATTATAATTAAGGATTGTCAATTAGATAAATTAAGTTAATTAAACAATAATTTGTAGTTAATTAGTTAAGGAATAATTAATTAATAAAGTTGATAAACATTTAATTAATTTGTCATTAAGAATAATTAATTTTCATTGATTTAAATAATCAATGAAAATAGTTATGTGGTTAATTCACTTAAATCACCTTCACCTTAATTGAATATGATTAACTATTATCAATTGTTGTGCACTGGATTGATATTTCTGTTGCGTTTGTGGTGGATTAATTTATTTAATATGTGATGTGATGCTATGTGATACTTTGTGCTGAGCTGCTATATTTGTGATGGATATACTGTTGTATGAATATGAAAAGCCCTTGACCCGTAAAATGACATTTGAATTTCGATGCGACAAAGAGTCGGATTCCAGTTGGTTATCCGAAATCCACATCGAATCGTAATGGTAAATCTTTGTGATTGATAAATTTACTTTATCTATGAAACTGTGAATGAAGATAAGCGTTATGAGTTATACCGCTTATCGATATTGATATGATTGATGTTGTGCACTATTATGTAAAACCCCTGGACCACACTTATACACACAAATATGGATTGCACGTGGAAACGAGTTAAGTCACAGATTTTGAAATAGTTTTAAAAATTGAATTCTTGAATCCAAAATAGTTTTGGAATTAGAATTGAAAGCTTTTGAAAATGAATTTCAAAAATAAAGGCTATTTTGAATAACTTGATTGAGTTTTGAAAATTAAATAATTTGATTTAAATTTGAATTCAATATTTTGAAAACGAATTCTATGGTTTGGAAACTATGGTTAAAAAGGTTATTCAACTTATAAATGTGTTTATATGGGTTTTTAAACCCTTTTAAAAGTGTTGTTTTGGGACTTTAGAATTTAACCCAAGATTTTAACTTGTATAAATATAATTGGATTTTTCCTGGAACGAAAACTATTTGTTTTCAAAAAAAAAGCTTTCACATAAGAAATGAACTTCCAATTTATGTTAAAAGGAATTCAAGTTTGAAATGAAAATGATTTTTCAAGTCATGAATAAATCTTTGGAAACGGTTTGAAAGCTATAAGTTAAATCTTTAAATTTAAAGATTTAATGAGTTAATTCAATTGAAAGGGAAATCGTTTTGAAAATCTATGAATAGATCTTTGAGAAACTGGGTGAACTTTGTGAAATGGATCTTTTTATTTAAAAGATTTGAAATGGTAATTTGTTTAACCATTTGAAAGGAAAGCTTTGGATTTTTAAGTTGTGACTTAACTGAAATCTCATATCCATATATTTTTAAAATATGGCGCTCACTATTCGGTTTAGCCGGGAGAGGACCTTGTGTCATATAGCTCATTCTGAATAGTGATACGACGTTACGGAATGCATTTGAAGACGGTGTTGAAGACCGGGTGTCTTCAAGAACGATCGGGATTATGGATACCTGTAACGACCCAGAATTTTTGTCATTTGAAATTCGTATATTTAATTGATTTTAAATATCAACGAGTAAAATTTGTAAGTCGAATAATTTATTTTTTGAATATTTAGATTTAATTGGATAATTAAATCGATAATTAATATTTGAAATTTCAAAAATAATTGGAATTTGGGTTTATTGTGATTAAAAATGATTTATAAAGTTATATTAAATCATATTGGAGTTATAACAATGTTTGGGAACTTTTAAAATTGAATTGAAAGTTAAATTGTGAAAATTGAATATTTTAATATTTAATCGACTAGTGAAAATAGTCATTTTTCAAACAGTCTCGGATTTCGATGAAAATAGTTTCATCGGATCTGTAATGTTATATTATTGTAAGGTTTCAAATTTCGTGTCAATCGGATTTACGGTTTGTCCGGAGCAAGCCAAAACGCATAGAAAGTGGTTTAATCGATTTGATTTAAACTTGATCGTTTATTTCCGTAACTCGCACAGATGATCGAATTGGCTCTCGATACCTATTCAATTGTGTCCGGAACGCGGGTTAAACCCTAGAAATGCCAGTCACCGCGTGAGATTTGGAGTTCGGAAAATCAAATGAATAGTGTTTTCGGTGAAATTTCTATAAAAGGACCCGTCCTCTTCACAATTGCAAAACCCTCTCTCTCTTGTTACAGCCCGCCCTAAGAAATTCAATGGACGAAAAGTTCCCATTTTCTTTCTTTGATTTCTTCCAATCCACACATTATTCAAGAAATCTCAAACTAGAAAAGTGTTAAGCTCGGCGAGATCTTTGATTCAATGGTTGTGATCGATTTTCGATGAAAAAATCAACGGCAATCTGCGTTCAAAGGGTGCGCGTCTCGGCACGAAATTCGAGGCTATTACAGTGCCGAGCTTGACCTTATTCGCGGTGAAGATAGTGTACGACCTGGTCTTTGTCGTGGCATCTCCTGATCGTTGTAGAGATGATCGATGGTCGGGCGAAATTTAGGGTTTGCACGGCATGTTGGGTTCGGTTTTGTTAATTTGCTGGAGCAAAAACGCGTTTGGGAAGAAGCATGAACATGCGGCCATGATCTTATATAAAGAACGTGCGGCTGAGATTAAAGAGTAGGGTTTAAAATTGAAAATAAAAGTTGTAAATTAAATTATATTTAATTGTGTAAACTTTGTAACGCGATAACTTTTTGATACGAGGTCGAAAATGCACGAAACAAATTGCGTTACAATCGTTTTGTCGAGCACTACGCAATGGAGCTAGTTTGGAGTCGTTTGGAGCTAGTGATAATTTCGGGTAAAATTAAACGCACATTTAATTTTATTCGAAATAAAACGCTACAACTGTTATCGGAAACTCAAGGTGAGAACTTCTCACTCAATCGAATTGTTTCGATTCAAATTTAAATAGTTAGATTTAAAATTGCTTGATGTGTGATTGGATGATAGTTATTATCTGTTGTATTGAAATAGACCTTATACGCTGTATATTAAGCGGATGTTATTTATTAAACACATATACCGCGATAATTCCAACTTGAATGGAATTGGTATTATTTATGTATTTGGAGGGGATTTCCCGCATTATATAGCGGATGAGACCATATTGCACCGCATAATAGCGGATAATATTTTTTGAATCCCATATACCGCGATATTTCACCTTGAAGTGGAACTGTTATTGCGCTAACAACTTTGGATGCAGGGAAACAGGTTGGAGGGGTCCAACTGGATTCCTCAAATGATTGAATTTGTTTCAATGTTGTGTGTTGTTCTATTTATAATCTACGTGATTATCTTTGTGATTGAAATCGTTAAAGGCTAAAATTTGGCCGAATATATTTTTGGTATCGTTAGATGTCGAAAATAAATAAAATTTGATTTTTGAAAAATTAAGTTGAGAATTCATAATAAAATTTAATTTTGGAATTGATTCATTTTAAATAAATAAACGTTGAAATTTTTATGTTATAAAAATTATGATTTATGTGAAATATAATTGAAAAGAAATTTTTGAAATAAGTAGTTGATTAATTTATAAAATGGTTTAAATTGGGATTTTTGAATTATTATAAATGATTTATATAAAAGATTTATAAAATTGATATTTATAAATTAAAATATTGGAATTATAAAACGAGTTTTTATAAGTGTTAAAATGAAGTATAAATGGATTTCATAAGTGGATGAAATCTATAGATTTATAAATTGTGAAGTTATAAAATGAATAGATTTTGTAAAATAAAAGATTTATAAGTAATTAACTTATAAACTGGATTTTGGCGTATAAATGGGATATGGATAGAATTTGTTAATAAAGTGATTTTATAAGTTGAAGTTGTTATAAAGTATAAATGGAATTTATAAACGTTGTTTTATAAATCCGAAATCGACTTATTTTGATAAGTTTAATTATTATAGCTTATTAAAGGAAATATATCCTCGATTTTGGACAGTGAATAATCCTTTAAATAAAATATGTAGAAATGATGAATTTGGTAAATGAAGTATATTCACGATTTTGGACAGTGAATGGTATAGTAAAGAAATGTTTTAGGAAACTGATATTTTAAATAGAATCGAAACGATTCAAAGATGTTTTAAAATGTATTAAGTATCGAAACCATAGATTTCAACATTCGTTGTTGAAATAGACATTTCGAGAAATAAGAGGAAATGGTGGACTATAACACCATTGTTAAAGTAAACGATTTTCGAAAGGAAATGTTTATATAGTACTGGGATTTATATATCTATCTTAATTTCGAATCCCTATACTAGTGATTTTGGGTTGTCGTAACGATGTTTTACGCAACATTCGTTTTGACTCAAATAAATGTGTTTAAGAGAAGTTTTCCTTAAAGAATAAAATATATACTTAATTGGGATTTAAGTATACTGAAATTTTTCCAAATGTTGAAATTAAATGGATTTGTGAATTACTTATTATTGAATAAGTATGGAAATGTTTTCCAATATGAAGTGAATGTTTTGAGATTATATCTTTTAAAGATAAATAGAAAGTGAATAATTGAAATCGATTTGAAAACGTATATCAGTGGATATTTGAAAATTTAAATTCACCATGGAATATATAAAGGAAAGGGAGATTTGTTTAAAAATAAACATTGATTTATTTTTGAAGTGTGGAAATAAATTTACGAATTTAGGACGTAAATTTAAAGTAAATCGGTAAGGATTTATTTAATTGGTTTAAATGAACCATTTTGAAATGAAAGTTGTAAAGGTGAAAAGTGATTTGAAATTTGTTTTCAAATGGTTGAAGTGTGGAAATTATATCTTGTAAAGATATTTTTGAAAACAAATAATTTGGGAAATTATTTGAAATCGGGTGATGTTGTGAATATTGGTTGATAGTTAAATAACCAACTATCAATATTGACCCTTAAATGGCTATTCTTTGTGAATTGGTTGAAATTGAACGCTACACTTATTTTTAAATTATTGCGCTCGTTATTCGGATTACCCATTCCGAATAGTGATATGACGTAATGGATAGCATTGAAGACCGGTGGTGAAGACCGGGTATTTGTGAAAATGATAGGACGACCTATCGATTGTCTTTGCACCGTTAGCTACGGTATGGAGATTTCCTTTGTGATGGGAAATTCGATCGGGATTTTGAATAACCGGATTGCAAGGGCTTCTTTGGAAGTGCCTTCGGTTCTATTCGAACCCGGAACAGACTTCTATGGTTACGTGTCTGACATTACATTTTGAGACATAAAGAAGATTTCTTTCAAATACATCTCTGTTGGTGGCGGAGAATATATTCTCTTATCTTAACACCATTCTCTAAGACGTACGAGCTCAGAGGTTATGTAGTTGAAGGTTATCAACGACATATTCCCAATTTGGTAATGTGGCATGCTGAGTGTTGCTGTGTGATGATTATTTATTGATCATTTGTTGATCAAAGCGTGGCTTTGTGAAAAAGCGTAGCTTTATGGATGAGACTTCGTAAGTCCTCACACCCCGGAAATGGTCGAAACAGGAATATGCGGCAAGGTTATGAGGGTTTGCGCCCTTTAGGGTATGTCATTTACTTCTAGCAAAGGGTGGTGTCAGGTATGGAGCCTTGATGCTTAACCTATGTGGTTGCTCCAATCTCATTTTCTGTGTGGTTGTTGCTTTGTGATCGAGGGACCTCGAATAAAGGTCCCAAAGGACCGGGGGGTGGCATATTCGTTTACTAGTTACCTAGTTGCAAAGGTAACCCGGCCTTCTGTTGGCAGAGAGCTGGTTAAGTTCTCGGGGCGTCCCGCCAGAGGCGATCCCATGTGGCAGTAGGAAGTTCCTTAGCCTGACAATTTGTTGGAAATCCAAAGAAAAAATACGTGCCTTGTACGGTTTTAGTTGTAGAACCTTCCATTTATTATGGTAGCTGTAGTAGGCATACTATAATGGTACCTATGCTGGCTAAGATTTATATTATACTTCGAAATGTTTTCATCACTCTGCACTAATAATAATATCAAAAATGATTTGTTTTGCGTAGTAAGCATCTTTGACTATCATCGGGAGAAATCTCCTCCAATTCTGCGTTTGCATTGTGTGTATGCAGGGAGGCCTTTTAGTAGTTTCATTTTCCAAAAGCATTTCGAATATTTTTCACTTCCCTTGTTGTTGTTGTTTTAAAAGAAAAATAACTGTTTTGAGTTCTCACACCGGTCCCACGACTGACCTTTCTTAGCTTAGTGCAACGTGATGGGGGGTTCTCGCTTTTTGTTTGGTGGCGAGCAGGAGACTCTTACCCCCACATGTCCTCTTTAAGGGGTTGGTTAGTCGAAAGGTGTGACAGTCGAAAGGCTGGACGTAAAAGCAAGGGCAGGGTACCATTGTATGCCACGGCGGGGCTGGGATGGCTGAAATGCCTACCAGTCGAGATTGGATGCCACCGACGGTTGAAAAGCCTAAGTCGTTACATGTGGTATCAGAGCATATGGTTAAGTGACAACCTTGGCTCTGTTGGGGATTACTCATTAGAGATAGAGTCAGCAGTACTCTAGAATGAGTTGAGTGTAATGACAGAAATGAGCGCGTATTTGTTAGTGAATATGAAATTGTTTTGTATTGCGTTGACTTATCAGTTGATTGTTTATAGATTCTGGTCTGTGCAGTCTAGCTAATTGTATCGATAGGGGTTTCTAAACTCTCAAACGAGATAAACCGACATAGTATTGTTTTAAATTGGGTAAATGAAATAATTTTACCTCGATTATATTTTATATATATAAAGGAATAATTTTTCAGAATTATCAAAGTGTATGTAAAATTGAATTGTTTGATTGTTGAAAATGTAAGAAAATATATAAGTGAAACAAAGTTGTTCGAATAATCCGAATAAAAACAATAATTGTGAAAGAATAAATTGTATAAAAGTAACAATTGTATAAGTATGGAATTTTAATTGAAATGATTTACAATTGTGAAATAATCTTGTATAAGTAAAGGGAAATAGTGAAATTATATAAGAAAGATTTATAAATGTGATTTATAAATAAAAGAAAATTTTGAAAGAATTTAAAGCACTAAATTCACTACTGTTGCTGGGGAATAATAAGGGTGATGACTGCAGCATCATCAGTATCATTTTCGAGTTTCTGTGTGATGGATTTGCTACCATAGTAAATTGAAATTGAAATTTTGTTGTGATAAACAGATTTGAAATTAAAATCCAAGTCGTAATTGATAAATAAAAGTGAAATAAGTTTTGAACTTATAATATGAGATAATAAAGATTTAACTATGGTAAAGTTGAAATAAATTTGAATTAGTATGATAAAATATATGATGTGAAATTTAACTAAAGAAAGTTAAATAAATTAAATCAGATTTGGAAGTTGAATAACAAGTTGCACAACTTAGTAAATGTGAAGATGTAAGTAAAACCAATTATTAAAATGGTTAAACAACTTTGTTAAGCAAAACGAGGTATGAACTTGAATAAGTGATAAACTTGACTTTGGTAAAGTTAAATAGAATTTACTTCGGAGTTGGAATTTGAATTGGATTTTAACTGGATTAGATACGTTGTTGAAATGGAAATTTAAGTTAAGTTAAACAAATGATGTTTGAAAGGAATATAACTTAAGTGATGCTGAATGAAGTTGATATTAGGTATCTAAGCAAATTAATAAAGTGAATAAAATGAATGTGAACTTGAGTTATATAAATGAAATTCAACTTTAGTGGTTAAGTGAATTAGAGATTGAATTAATAAATGGATTGGATGTTAATCAATCTACTGTAAATGAATTGATATGAAATAATGGGTGTAAGTGTTAATTCATTAAAAGCTAATGTAATTGAAAATGAATAATTGAATGGAAGTCAATTTAATATTATACCAAATTGAATACAAACGTAGTGAATTAAATTAATTTGGTTGGGTTGGTTATACATTGGTTGTTAGATTATTGTTAATTGATTGAATAGAAATTCATATGCAATTGAATGGATAAAATTGAAAGCTAAAGCAATTAAATTCAAATTGGAAGTTAAGTTAATTTAAATTGGATGGAAATTGATTGAATTGAAAGTGAACCAATGTGAATGTAAATTAGTGAATGTAAACTAATTGAGAATGAATAAATGAATGTCGTTGTATATAAATTGGTTGTAAACAATTACAAGTAATGTCGAAATCATATAAGTTGCTTATGAACCTTGCTTAGTATGCATTTCTTTTAATATGCATGTGTTATAGTTGTTTAAAAGAGTAAAATGTTGATAACTTCTTATATATGTCACTTACGTGTTTATATTGAGTAAGTACAGGTACCAGTACTAATGTTTGGCTGGTTTTGGGTTGCGCAAAATGCTAAATAAATAACTGCTTTGCTTAAAAATGCTAAAAAGGTACGCCTATGCAATAAAAATAGAAAATATGAACTGTTTTTCTATTTTCCGACCGTATGGGTCGATGTATATATATTTATATCTATTGTGATATTGTAAAAGCTCCTCCGTACAAAGGAGGTTATGGCGAAATTTTCTGAAAATTTAAGGCGTTAGAAAATTTTCGGGAAATTTTGGTAAAAAATTTGTGAAAACTAAGTTTTGATTTGAAGTTAAAGGTTAAACGATATAGTTGTTTATTGAAAAGAAAACTATATATGGATTTGAAAATATTAGTGAAGTTTTGTAAGAAGTTTAACTATTGAATTTTTGGAAAAGTTGAACACTTAAAAGATTTGTAAATCAAATTTGAACGGTTTGTTTTGAAAAGTTAATGGATTTCAAAACTTTTTTTCTTACTTGGTAATTTCGAGGACGAAATTCTTTTAAGGGGGAAGATTGTAATGACCCAGAATTTCTGTCATTTGAAATTTGTATATTTAATTAATTTTAAATATCAACAAGTAAAATTTGTAAGTCGAATAATTTATTTTTCGAATATTTAGATTTAACTGGATAGTTAAATCGATAATTAATATTTGAAATTTCAAAAATAATTCGAATTTGGGTTTAATGTGATTAAAAATGATTTATAAAGTTATATTAAATCATATTGGAGTTAGAACAATGTTTGGGAACTTTTAAAATTGAATTGAAAGTTAAATTGTGAAAACTGAATATTTTAATATTTAATCGACTAGTGAAAATAGTCATTTTTCAAACAGTCTCGGATTTCGAAGAAACTAGTTTCATCGGATCCATAATGTTATATTATTGTAAGATTTCACATTTCGTGTCAATCGGATTTACGGTTTGTCCGGGGCAAGCCAAAACGCATAGAAATTGGTTTTGATTTAAATTTGATCGTTTATTTCCGTAACTCATACAGATGATCGAATTGGCTCTCGATACCTATTCCATTGTGTCTGGAACGCGGGTTGAACCCCAGAAACGCCGGTCACCGTGTGAGATTTGGAGTTCGGAAAATCGAGTGAATGGTGTTTTCGTTGAAATTTCTATAAAAGGACCCATCCTCTTCACAATTGCAAAACCCTCTCTCTCTTGTTACAGCCCGCCCTAAGAAATTCAATGGCCGAAAAACTCCCATTTTCTTTCTTTGATTTCTTCCAATCCACACATTTATTCAAGAAATCTCAAACTAGAAAAGTGTTAAGCTCAGCGAGATCTTTGATATCAACGGTTGTGATTGATTTTCGTTGAAAAAATAACGGCAATCTGCGTTCAAAGGGTGCGTGTCTCAGCACAAAATTCGAGGCTATTATAGTGCTGAGCTTGACCGTATTCGCGGTGAAGATAGTGTACGACGTGGGCTTTGTCGTGGTATCTCCTGATCGTTGTAGAGATGATCGATGGTCGAGCGAAATTTAGGGTTCGCACGGCATGTTGGGTTCGGTTTCGTTCAATTTCCTGGAGCAAAAACGTGTTTGGGAAGAAGCATGAACATGCGGCCATGATCTTCTATGTAGAAAGTGCGGCTGAGATTAAAGAGTAGGGTTTAAAATTGAAAATAAAAGTTGTAAACTAAATTATATTTAATTGTGTAAATTTTGTAACGCGATAACTTTTTGATACGAGGTCGAAAACGCACGAAACGAATTGCATTGCAATCGTTTTGTCGAGCACTACACAATGGATCTGGTTTGGAGTCGTTTGGAGCTAGTAATAATTTCGAGTAAAATTAAACGCACGTTTAATTTTATTCGAAATAAAACGCTACAACTGTTATCGGAAACTCAAGGTGAGAACTTCTCACTCAATCGAATTGTTTCGATTTAAATTTTAAATAGTTAGATTTAAAATTGCTTGATTGTGTGATTGGATGATAGTTATTATCTGTTGTATTGAAATAGACCCTATACGCCGTATATTAAGCGGATGTTATTTATTAAACACATATACCGCGATAATTCTAACTTGAATGGAATTGGTATTATATATGTATTTGGAGTTGATTTCCCGCATTACATAGCGGATGAGACCCTACTGCGCCGCATAATAGCGGATAATATTTTATGAATCCCATATACGGCGATATTTCACCTTGAAATGGAATTGGTATTGTGCTAGCATCTTTGGACGCAGGGAAACAGGTTGGAGGGATCTAACTGTATTCCTCAAATGATTGAATTTGTTTCAATGTTGTGTGTTGATCTATTTATAATCTACGTGATTATCTTTGTGATTGAAATCGTTAAAGGCCAAATTTAGCCGAATATATTTTTGGTATCGTTAGATGCCGAAAATAAATAAAATTTGATTTTTGAAAAATTAAGTTGAGAATTCATAATAAAATTTAATTTTGGAGTTGATTCATTTTAAATAAATAAAAGTTGAAATTTTTATGTTATAAAAATTATGATTTTTGTGAAATATAACCGAAATGAGATTTTTGAAATAAGTAGTTGATTAATTTATAAAATGGTTTAAATTGGGATTTTTGAATTATTATAAATGATTTATATAAAAGATTTATAAAATTGATATTTATAAATTAAAATATTGGAATTATAAAATGAGTTTTTATAAGTGTTAAAATGAAGTATAAATGGATTTCATAAGTGGATGAAATCTACAAATTTATAAATTGTGAAGTTATAAAATGAATAGATTTTCTAAAATAAAAGATTTATAAGAAATTAACTTATAAACTGGATTTTGGCGTGTAAATGGGATATGGATAGAATTTGTTAATAAAGTGATTTTATAAGTTGAAGTTGTTATAAAGTATAAATGGAATTTATAAACGTTGTTTTATAAATCAGAAATCGACTTATTTTGATAAGTTTAATTATTATAGCTTATTAAAGGAAATATATCCACGATTTTGGACAGTGAATAATCCTTTAAATAAAATATGTATAAATGAATTTGGTAAATGAAGTATATTCACGATTTTGGACAGTGAATAGTATAGTAAAGAAATGTTTTGGAAAACTAATATTTTAAATAGAATCGAAACGATTCAAAGATGTTTTAAAATGTATTAAGTATCGAAACCATAGATTTCAACATTCGTTGTTGAAATCGACGTTTCGAGAAATAAAAGGAAATGGTGGACTATAACACCGTTGTTAAAGTAAACGATTTTCGAAAGGAAATGTTTATATAGTATTGGGATTTATATATCTATCTTAATTTCGAATCCCTATACTAGTGATTTTGGGTTGTCGTAACGATGTTTTACGCAACATTCGTTTTGACTCAAATAAATGTGTTTAAGAGAAGTTTTTCTTAAAGAATAAAATATATACTTAATTGGGATTTAAGTATACTGAAATTTTTCCAAATGTTGAAATTAAATGGATTTGTGAATTACTTATTATTGAATAAGTATGGAAATGTTTTCCAATATGAAGTGAATGTTTTGAGATTATAGCTTTTAAAGATAAATAGAAAGTGAATAATTGAAATTGATTTGAAAACGTATATCAGTGGATATTTGAAAACTTAAATTCACCATGGAATATATAAAGGAAAGGGAGATTTGTTTAAAAATAAACATTGATTTATTTTTGAAGTGTGGAAATAAATTTACGAATTTGGGACGTAAATTTAAAGTAAATCGGTAAGGATTTATTTAATTGGTTTAAATGAACCATTTTGAAATGAAAGTTGTAAAGGTGAAAAGTGATTTGAAATTTGTTTTCAAATGGTTGAAGTGTGGAAATTATATCTTGTAAAGATATTTTTGAAAACGAATAATTTGGGAAATTATTTGAAATCGGGTGATGTTGTGAATATTGATTGATAGTTAAATAACCGACTATCAATATTGACCCTTAAATGGCTATTCGTTGTGAATTGGTTGAAATTGAATGCTACACTTATTTTTAAATTATTGCGCTCGTTATTCGGATTACCCATTCCGAATAGTGATATGACGTAATGGATAGCATTGAAGACCGGTGTGAAGACTGGGTATTTGTGAAAATGATAGGATGACCTATCAATTGTATCTGCACAGTTAGCTACGGTATGGAGATTTCCTTTGTGATGGGAAATTCGATCGGGATTTTGAATACCCGGATTGCCAGGGCTTCTTTGGAAGTGCCTTCGGTTCTGTTTGAACCCGGAAAAAACTTGTATGGTTCCGCGTCTGACATTACATTTTGAGATATAAAGCAGATTTCTTTCAAATACATCTCTGTTGGTGGCGGAGAATTTATTCTCTTAGCTTAACACCCTTCTCGAGACGTACGAGCTCAGAGGTTATGTAGTTGAAGGTTATCAGCGATATATTCCCAATTTGGTAATGTGGCATGCTGAGTGTTGCTGTGTGATGATTATTTATTGATCATTTGTTGATCAAAGCGTGGCTTTGTGAAAAAGTGTAGCTTTATGGACGAGACTTCGTCAGTCCTCACACCCCGGAAATGGTCGAAACAGGAATATGCGGCAAGGTTATGAGGGTCGCGCCCTTTAGGGTATGTCATTTACTTATGGCAAAGGGTGGTGTCAGGTATGGAGCCTTCATGCTTAACCTATGTGGTTGCTCCAATCTCATTTTCTGTGTGGTTGTAGCTTAGTGATCGAGGGACCTTGGATAAAGGTCCCAAAGGACCGGGGGGTGGCATATTCGTTTACTAGTTACCTAGTTACAAAGGTAACCCGGCCTTCTGTTGGCAGAGAGCTGGTTAAGTTCTCGGGACGTCCCGCCAGAGGCGATCTCATGTGGCAGTAGGAAGTTCCTTAGCCTAACAATTTGTTGGAAATCCAAAGAAACAATACGAGCCTTGTACGATTTTAGTTGTAGAACCTTCCATTTATTATGGTAGTTGAAGTAGGCATACTATAATGGTACCTATGCTGGCTAAGATTTATATTATACTTTCGAAATGTTTTCATCACTATGCACTAATAATAATATCAAAAATGATTTGTTTTGCGTAGTAAGCATCTTTGACTATCATAAGGAGAAATCTCCTCCAATTCTGCGTTTGCATTGTGTGTATGCAGGGAGGCCTTTTGGTAGTTTCATTTTTCAAAAGCATTACGAATATTTTTCACTCCCTTGTTGTTGTTGTTGTTGTTTTAAATGAAAAATTACTATTTTGAGTTCTCACACCAGTCCCACGACTGACCTTGCTTAGCTTAGTGCAACGTGATGTGGGGTTCTCGCTTTTTGTTTGGTGGCAAGCAGGAGACTCTTACCCCCACATGTCCTCTTTAAGGGGTTGGTTAGCCGTAAGGTGTGACAGTCGAAAGGCTGGCCGTAAAAGCAAGGGCAGGGTACCATTGTATGCCACGGCGGGGCTGAGATGGTTGAAAAGCCTACCAGTCGAGATTGGCCGCCACCGACTGTAACGATCCTGAATTTTGAACAATTTAAAAATGAAGATATTTAATTAATTTTAAATATTTGAGATAATTTTAAATTGAATTCCAATAAAACTATGAAGTTGGCGATTAAATTTTTGAATTTAATCTATTTAAAGTTGAATAGAAATTTGAATTTAACTTTGAAGTTGAAATTGAATATTGAATTTGTAATTGAAATTCAAACTAACGACTTAGAAGAAAAATAGTTTGGATTTACGAATATGTAAATTTATAAATAGATGTTGATAGTTGAACTTCAAAACGTTTCTATGTTGATAAAGAAAATAATTTACAAAACAAAATTGAATTCAAAATAAAAATAAAAATAAATATATATATATATAATAAAATAAATAGAGAATATACTAGTTGAAATTTTAACAAAATTAATCAAGCAAAATATACAAAGCAAAAAAATTGCATTCAAAAAAAAAAAAAACAAAAAAAAAATAAAATAAATATAAAATGTAAAAGAAGTATACTGCCTTACTTTGATCAGCGGTAAACATGCCTTGTTCCACGCCTTCATTTACGCCATAACCCACGAACCACAATCACATTCCCTCTTCTATTTTATACGCGAACCCCTCCTCCTATCATTTCATCAGTTCATACGAAAAAAAAAAGAAATAAAAAAATGGCGGCCGTGTAATCGTTCTTCGTCTTCGATTCAAAATCTAGGGCTTCGGCTTCAAAAAAATTCGCTCGCGGCTTCAATATCGATCGCGTGCTTGCGTGCTCTTCATTTCGTTTGCAAAGGTGAGTTCTCTCACGATTAATCAGTATTCAAGTGTTTAAATTTGTTGAATTGGTTGCTTGGTAGCATGCTATGAATTGGTATTTTTTTCTGGCTTCCATTTGCTCGGTTAATTTGCATGCTATGATTTGGGGCTATCTGCTATCACTTACGCGGTTACTTGAATCTGAACTAACAAGAACAGTTGCTTTGTGGATTTGCGTTTAAACTGATAAGAGCAGATGCTATTGTTTTAAGTTTAAACTGATAAGAGCAGATGCTATTTCATGTTCTGTTTTAAACTGTTAAGAACAAATACTCTGTGTAATTTGTTTTTTTTACTAATAAGAACAGATGCTATTTAATATATATGATTTTTTTAAAAAACTGTTAAGAACAGATTCTACCCAATATTTGTTTTAAACTAATAAGAACAGATGCTATTTGGGATTTATTTTAAAACTGTTAAGAACAAATGCTATTTAAATTTTTATTTTAACTAATGAGAACAGATGCTATTTAAACTTGCTTATTTGTTGTTGCTGCATGTGATGGATTTTTGAATCTAGATGAGGAAATTTTTGTTGCATGTGCTTGTTTTGAACCTCTGTTCATATGTGATGTGTATATGTGCCTGTAAACCCCTATGGTTTGATGTTTTGCTGTGTATCATGCTTGCATGCCTATATATGAATGATCCCAGTTATAAAGGTCTGTGAACATCCTAAAATCTGAAAATAACAAAATTGACAAGTTTAAAACGATTGTTTGATGAAAATGATGCATGCTAAAGTTCTTGGAACAATTATGTGAATATGTATTTATGCATATGCCTGTCACTGTGAGTAAACTTTTAGATTTAAACATAAATAACCTGTGAAAACTGTGTGATGACTTCTCTGCATTTTGTATGCATGACTGCTTATGGTATTTCTGTTGATTTTTAAACAACTCAAGTTTCTGGTGAGTAAACATTCAAATTTAAAAGCTTAAGTAACAAATATGTATGTTGCATGGGAATATTGTTTTGATGATTGCTTTGCAATCTGTACAAATGTGAGCCTGTACGTATTTTTTATCATCTCTGTGATTAGTATGCCTCTGTATTGTATATTATGGCATGAAATATTTTTTTTTTAAAAAATTTGATTCATGTGCAAATTATTTAAAGTAAACTCTGGGAGCAAGTGAGAATATATGAATGCATGTTGTTTTACTTTGAATATATAAATGATTTTAAACCTGGAAACTGTGAACTAAATTTTTATGTAGTTTTTGTTTACAAGATTTAAACATATCACATCCATTCCAAACCTTCCTCTTTTCCATCACCTGTAAATGAATTGAAAACTAGTGAAGTCTTGTTTCTTTGAACTTGCACTAGGCCTCTGCATCAAATATAAAACAAGTTCTGAAATTTTTCTTTTGACTGGGAAAGGAAAATGTGAGTAAACTTTGTTTCTCAACTTTTTTTTGATTGTTGTGTGTATGCCTGGGTTACATAGGAAATTTAACTTGTTGTATGCAAGGATGTTTGAATATGTTTGTAGTTGACTGTGCATGTTGAAAATGACATTGCTCTTCCATGTTTGCTTTAGAAATAACTATGGTTATATCCCAACTTTCTCTTCTCTTATTCCTTCTGAGATAAATTGAAAACAAGTTGGAACTTGTTTTGAACCTGTACTATGTTTCAGAAATAAATCTCAAGTCATTGTTAAAAATTCAAGCTTGTTAATTTAGTGTTTCAGGTATATAAATTAAAACCTTAGACCAATTCATGATTTTTGAGAGTAAATCATAAATTTTAAATTGGATTTGACTGCATTTCTGTAGTACCACTGCACTTTGTAGTTGCTGATCATTTTATACATACATTTATGTATGTTTGTCTTGGGTCTCTGTCGTATGCACTATTGTAGTGCTACTGCACTGTGTCATTGTTTGCTCTGCACTTGGGTGGCTCAGGCTTGATTATCTGGACTGTTTAGTTTGACCTGTAGTCTCTTCTTGGCTTTGACATTGCTGAGTCTTTGCCTTTGATGCTATTTTATGGTTTGCAACCGTGTCACTTGAGATTGCTACCTGTACTTGTGTTCTTTGTGCATTGCACTGGCTGTTGTTGCATACTGTACTTCTTTTGCCACTGTTTGGTTGATGACACTCGAACTTGATTATCTGTTGGCTGCGCACACGTGTTGGCGAGGCAGTGCACATGTGTGCAAAGTATAAGTGTGTACTGCAGCCACACGGGATTGACAGATTTTAAAATTTTAAGTTGTTAATAATGAAAATCCATAATAGATTTAAATTGATTCATTTGTTTCGTCATCTCTGTCACCATTTCTATTCAGTTCATTGCAAATTTAATTACTTGAATTAAGATTAATCCTGACTCGAGTGTTTTGTGTTTTGCAATTAACGCTCGGGTCAGACCGAGTATTTTTACAGCTTGAAGATTTTCAGGCCGCGAAGTTAGAGAGAGAGGGGAAAGCACTTCACTGAAGTTTTTCGAAAAAAATTTCTTTGTACTCTAAAAGATATATATATAGATAAATTGTTCCGCTGTATAAAAATTTAATGCATTGTACAAACTCTGATGTATGTAAGAAAAATTCATTTATGAACAATATTATGTTATTCTGTGATTCTGTGGCTGATTCTGTTTAAACTTTATAAACTGAACAACAATCCGTCATTTTGAACGTTTCGAGTTGGTTTAATTACCGAGTAGAGGCGGTCAGGGCGGCGGGTCGTTACAAAAGTGGTATCAGAGCTTTGATTTACTCAAAGCTCAGTTTATGATGTTTAATATGAATAGTTACTAGGATCACTTTAAAAGAAAGTGCTTTTCAAATTTTAAAGAAGTATAAAATTGTTTTCTTTAAAATAAAAGGTATTTTGAAAGTTAGAATTATTTTGAAAATTCCCCTCTCTAAAATGTGAGTTTGCGATAGTTCTCTTCGGTGAGGTCTTATTAGATTTGAGTTTCGATCGTTCGGAAACTCATTTTCTAATTATTGACATTTATGGAAAATGAAATATGAGTTAAGTGAATTAATGAATTGGTTTAAATCGAATAACTTGAATATCTCCAAGGTAATAATTGGGAAATAAAATGATATGTTAATTTGGTTATAACCAAGAGAATTATTGAATTATAACTTGAGAATTTGATTCTGAATTCTTTTGAAATTGATTTCAAATGTTGTTAAGAACGAATTAGTAAATAAATGAATTATAAGTATTTAACTTATAATATGAACTTTTGGGTATATAACTGAGTTATATAAATTGAATTGAATTGAATTAATTAAAAGATTTATAAATTGAAGTTTTATAAATAAAAAGGAATTTATGAAGATTGTTTATAAATTCGAAACCAATTGAATTTGATAAGTAATTTGTTGTAGCTTATTAAAGGAGATATATCCACGATTTTGGACAGTGGGTAATCCTTTAAAAATGAAAATAAGTTGTAGAAATGATGAAATTGGTTGACAAAGCATATTCACGATTTTGGACAGTGAATATATTATTGAATAAAACAGATATGTTTTAGGGAAGTGATATTATGGAAGGAAATTTAATTGTTGATTTAACCGTATGAATCAAACTGAGTTTGATGTAAAGTTTATATTTCAAGTTTAAAACTATTGCCTAAAATAGTTAACGTGGAAATATGAATTTAATGGAGCTAAATTGATGAACAATTTACTAAAGAACTAGTTGACTATTTTGGGAATAGAAAGTAAATGCAAAGTTCAAATGAAATTTAGATTTCAAATTTGAAGTTGTCAACACGATAATCTATAATAGGTTTAAATAGATTCAGTGATGAATTTGAATTTAAACGTGCGGAGAATTAAATTAAGTGGAAAAACTTAATATTGAAAAGTTTGAAATCGATTTAAAACTAATACTATGAAAAGTATGAAGAATTCAAACTATGAATTAAGTTGAAGTTGAAAAAGTTAATAGTTTTAAAAGTGTTTTAAAATGCATTAACTATCGAATACATGGATTTCGACATTCAATTGTTGAAATAGACGTTTTCGAGAAAAATTAAGGAAATGATGGACTATAACACTTTGTTATAGCAAATGGTTTCCGGAAGGAAATGTTTTTTATAGTATTGGGATTTATATATCTATCTTAAATCCGAATCCCTATACTAGTGATTTTGAGTTGTCGTAACGATGTTTTACGCAACATTCGTTTTAACTCAAATAAATGTGTTTAGAAGAATGATTTCCTTAAAGAATGGAATATATACTTAATTTTGATTCAAGTATATTGAATATTTTCAAAGTGTTGAGAATAAAAGAATTTGTGAATTACTTATTATTGAATAAGTATGGGAATATTTTCCAATATGAAATGAAAGGTTTGAAATTTTATCTTTTAAAGATAAATTGAGAAATGAATATTTGAAATTAGTTTCAAATGGCTAAGTGTGAAAATTATATATCTTGTAAAGATATTATTTTGAGAAATGTGAACAATTAGTTCAATTTGGAATTTTTTCAAAGGATTGAATCTTGAGTTAAAATTGAGTTTAACTTTGACACCAAAAATAATATAAGTTCAGCTTTGAATTTTGGATAGTCGATTGGGATTGTATGTCTAACATTGTGAATTGATGACATAGCATTTGATCTCTATTAAATATATATCTGTGGTGGCGGAGAATTTATTCTTTTGGCTTAACACCCTTCTCTGAGACATACGAGCTTAGAGGTTATATATCGATAGACATCAATTATGTGTTGAGAATTGACGATGTAACGTGAAATCCAAATCGAATGTGAAGTCGATAATGAATTGGATTGTGAATGTGAATTAGGTTTGAGATAACCTTAAATTTTCAAATCGATTTAGAGGAAAATTTTAAACGTAATGGAAAATTTGGAATCCTCTATTTGTTGTGAATGTGAATTGAGTTTTCGTAACTTATATATGTGAATATAATCGAAAACCATCAGTTTAGAAAGTCATTATTATGAAAGTCCTGTGTAAGTTTACATAGGTATGATAAGTACGAAATGTGAAATGAAGTACTATATGTATATGACATATGTTTTCTAAAAAAACTGAGGATATGGAAATGTACCTTCCAATTATTATGTGTGAAGGTGATTGGAACTCGGTGGAGTGTCCATTGTAAATCGTAGCTACGTAGAATTCCATTAGTGGAATGTCCAATGGGACTGATATGATATCCCCCACGATGGATCATCGTGTTTGGGATTATGTGATTGATGCTGGCGTAATTCGTGGGGCGTGATGCCTACAGTTACAAGCGATTCCACTGAGATAGTGGCGCAACCGTCGAGTAAACTGCGATCTGGAAACCGAAGCGTAATTCGAGGGGCGTGATGCCTAAGGCTACGAGCGATTCTACTGAGATAGTAGCGTAACCGCCGTGTGGACCGCGATCTAAGGCGATAACCATGGCGAAATTCAAGAGTGATGAGAAATCTAAGATTACAAGTGATTCTACTGAGATAGTAGCGAAACCGCCGGGTAAACTGTGATCCATGGGGGAACGGGCTTTCCATATCCATTTTTAAAAGAATTTTTAAAAAGTATTTTCACTGGGAGTTGAAGCAAGTATGTTTAGTACTTGGAGATTTTTAGTCTTGCGCCTGGCCAGCGTATGCCTAAAGTCTGTGAGAACGACGATGAACTTGTTAAACTTCGAGTTATCAAGTATTTTCAAAACTTTGAATAGAAAATCAATAATCTGAAATTAGAATTACATAATTCTAACTTAATGAATTAAGGAAGAAGATCTTTTTGAATATTTTGAAAGCACACAGCTTTGGATAAGATATATTATGCAAATATTTAGCATGAAAGATTTAAATTTTAAAAAATCTGAGTTTTGTAAGTCTAAAATTTGGTAAAAGACTTTTGTGTCTTGATTATTAAAATTGATGAACAAAACTAGTGAGATAAAATAAATGGAATGAATTCTATATTTATTTGCGAGTTTGAAACTTGGTAAAATTATGTAGGATATAAATATCGGTGAGATTTTAGCAAACGTTTTTCCTAACTTATAATTTCGGGACGAAATTCTTTTAAGTAGGGGAGATTGTAACGATCCTGAATTTTGAACAATTTAAAAATGAAGATATTTAATTAATTTTAAATATTTGAGATAATTTTAAATTGAATTCCAATAAAACTATGAAGTTGGCGATTAAATTTTTGAATTTAATCTATTTAAAGTTGAATAGAAATTTGAATTTAACTTTGAAGTTGAAATTGAATATTGAATTTGTAATTGAAATTCAAACTAACGACTTAGAAGAAAAATAGTTTGGATTTACGAATATGTAAATTTATAAATAGATGTTGATAGTTGAACTTCAAAACGTTTCTATGTTTATAAAGAAAATAATTTACAAAACAAAATTGAATTCAAAATAAAAATAAAAATAAATATATATATATATATAATAAAATAAATAGAGAATATACTAGTTGAAATTTTAACAAAATTAATCAAGCAAAATATACAAAGCAAAAAAATTGCATTCAAAAAAAAAAAATAAACAAAAAAAAATAAAAATAAATATAAAATGTAAAAGAAGTATACTGCCTTACTTTGATCAGCGGTAAACATGCCTTGTTCCACGCCTTCATTTACGCCATAACCCACGAACCACAATCACATTCCCTCTTCTATTTTATACGCGAACCCCTCCCCTTATCATTTCATCAGTTCATACGAAAAAAAAAAGAAATAAAAAAATGGCGGCCGTGTAATCGTTCTTCGTCTTCGATTCAAAATCTAGGGCTTCGGCTTCAAAAAAATTCGCTCGCGGCTTCAATATCGATCGCGTGCTTGCGTGCTCTTCATTTCGTTTGCAAAGGTGAGTTCTCTCACGATTAATCAGTATTCAAGTGTTTAAATTTGTTGAATTGGTTGCTTGGTAGCATGCTATGAATTGGTATTTTTTTCTGGCTTCCATTTGCTCGGTTAATTTGCATGCTATGATTTGGGGCTATCTGCTATCACTTACGCGGTTACTTGAATCTGAACTAACAAGAACAGTTGCTTTGTGGATTTGCGTTTAAACTGATAAGAGCAGATGCTATTGTTTTAAGTTTAAACTGATAAGAGCAGATGCTATTTCATGTTCTGTTTTAAACTGTTAAGAACAAATACTCTGTGTAATTTGTTTTTTTTACTAATAAGAACAGATGCTATTTAATATATATGATTTTTTTAAAAAACTGTTAAGAACAGATTCTACCCAATATTTGTTTTAAACTAATAAGAACAGATGCTATTTGGGATTTATTTTAAAACTGTTAAGAACAAATGCTATTTAAATTTTTATTTTAACTAATGAGAACAGATGCTATTTAAACTTGCTTATTTGTTGTTGCTGCATGTGATGGATTTTTGAATCTAGATGAGGAAATTTTTGTTGCATGTGCTTGTTTTGAACCTCTGTTCATATGTGATGTGTATATGTGCCTGTAAACCCCTATGGTTTGATGTTTTGCTGTGTATCATGCTTGCATGCCTATATATGAATGATCCCAGTTATAAAGGTCTGTGAACATCCTAAAATCTGAAAATAACAAAATTGACAAGTTTAAAACGATTGTTTGATGAAAATGATGCATGCTAAAGTTCTTGGAACAATTATGTGAATATGTATTTATGCATATGCCTGTCACTGTGAGTAAACTTTTAGATTTAAACATAAATAACCTGTGAAAACTGTGTGATGACTTCTCTGCATTTTGTATGCATGACTGCTTATGGTATTTCTGTTGATTTTTAAACAACTCAAGTTTCTGGTGAGTAAACATTCAAATTTAAAAGCTTAAGTAACAAATATGTATGTTGCATGGGAATATTGTTTTGATGATTGCTTTGCAATCTGTACAAATGTGAGCCTGTACGTATTTTTTATCATCTCTGTGATTAGTATGCCTCTGTATTGTATATTATGGCATGAAATATTTTTTTTTAAAAAAATTTGATTCATGTGCAAATTATTTAAAGTAAACTCTGGGAGCAAGTGAGAATATATGAATGCATGTTGTTTTACTTTGAATATATAAATGATTTTAAACCTGGAAACTGTGAACTAAATTTTTATGTAGTTTTTGTTTACAAGATTTAAACATATCACATCCATTCCAAACCTTCCTCTTTTCCATCACCTGTAAATGAATTGAAAACTAGTGAAGTCTTGTTTCTTTGAACTTGCACTAGGCCTCTGCATCAAATATAAAACAAGTTCTGAAATTTTTCTTTTGACTGGGAAAGGAAAATGTGAGTAAACTTTGTTTCTCAACTTTTTTTTGATTGTTGTGTGTATGCCTGGGTTACATAGGAAATTTAACTTGTTGTATGCAAGGATGTTTGAATATGTTTGTAGTTGACTGTGCATGTTGAAAATGACATTGCTCTTCCATGTTTGCTTTAGAAATAACTATGGTTATATCCCAACTTTCTCTTCTCTTATTCCTTCTGAGATAAATTGAAAACAAGTTGGAACTTGTTTTGAACCTGTACTATGTTTCAGAAATAAATATCAAGTCATTGTTAAAAATTCAAGCTTGTTAATTTAGTGTTTCAGGTATATAAATTAAAACCTTAGACCAATTCATGATTTTTGAGAGTAAATCATAAATTTTAAATTGGATTTGACTGCATTTCTGTAGTACCACTGCACTTTGTAGTTGCTGATCATTTTATACATACATTTATGTATGTTTGTCTTGGGTCTCTGTCGTATGCACTATTGTAGTGCTACTGCACTGTGTCATTGTTTGCTCTGCACTTGGGTGGCTCAGGCTTGATTATCTGGACTGTTTAGTTTGACATGTAGTCTCTTCTTGGCTTTGACATTGCTGAGTCTTTGCCTTTGATGCTATTTTATGGTTTGCAACCGTGTCACTTGAGATTGCTACCTGTACTTGTGTTCTTTGTGCATTGCACTGGCTGTTGTTGCATACTGTACTTCTTTTGCCACTGTTTGGTTGATGACACTCGAACTTGATTATCTGTTGGCTGCGCACACGTGTTGGCGAGGCAGTGCACATGTGTGCAAAGTATAAGTGTGTACTGCAGCCACACGGGATTGACAGATTTTAAAATTTTAAGTTGTTAATAATGAAAATCCATAATAGATTTAAATTGATTCATTTGTTTCGTCATCTCTGTCACCATTTCTATTCAGTTCATTGCAAATTTAATTACTTGAATTAAGATTAATCCTGACTCGAGTGTTTTGTGTTTTGCAATTAACGCTCGGGTCAGACCGAGTATTTTTACAGCTTGAAGATTTTCAGGCCGCGAAGTTAGAGAGAGAGGGGAAAGCACTTCACTGAAGTTTTTCGAAAAAAATTTCTTTGTACTCTAAAAGATATATATATAGATAAATTGTTCCGCTGTATAAAAATTTAATGCATTGTACAAACTCTGATGTATGTAAGAAAAATTCATTTATGAACAATATTATGTTATTATGTGATTTTGTGGCTGATTCTGTTTAAACTTTATAAACTGAACAACAATCCGTCATTTTGAACGTTTCGAGTTGGTTTAATTACCGACTAGAGGCGGTCAGGGCGGCGGGTCGTTACACCGACGGTTGAAAAGCCTAAGTCGTTACATGTGGTATCAGAGCATATGGTTAAGTGACAACCTTGGCTCTGTTGGGGATTACTCATTAGAGATTGAGTCAGCAGTACTCTAGAATGAGTTGAGTGTAATGATAGATATGAGCGCGTATTTGTTAGTGAATATGAAATTGTTTTGAATTGCGTTGACTTATCAGTTGATTGTTTATAGATTCTGGTCTGTGCAGTCTAGCTAACTGTATCGATAGGGGTTTCTAAACTCTCAAACGAGATAAACCGACATATTATTGTTTTAAATTGGGTAAATGAAATAATTTTGCCTTGATTATATTTTATATATATAAAGGAATACTTTTTCAGAATTATCAAAGTGTATGTAAAATTGAATTGTTTGATTGTTGAAAATGTAAGAAAATATATAAGTGCATCAAAGTTGTTCGAATAATCCGAATAAAAACAATAATTGTGAAAGAATAAATTATATAAAAGCAACAATTGTATAAGTATGGAATTTTAATTGAAATGATTTACAATTGTGAAATAATCTTGTATAAGTAAAGGGAAATAGTGAAATTATATAAGAAAGATTTATAAATGTGATTTATAAATAAAAGAAAATTTTGAAAGAATTTAAAGCACTAAATTCACTACTGTTGCTGGGGAATAATAAGGGTGATGACTGCAGCATCATCAGTATCGTTTTCGAGTTTCTGTGTGATTTGCTACCATAGTAAATTGAAATTGAAATTTTGTTGTGATAAACAGATTTGAAATTAAAATCCAAGTCGTAATTGATAAATAAAAGTGAAATAAGTTTTGAACTTATAATATGAGATAATAAATATTTAACTATGGTAAAGTTGAAATAAATTTGAATTAGTATGATAAAATATATGATGTGAAATTTAACTAAAGAAAGTTAAATAAATTAAATCAGATTTGGAAGTTGAATAATAAGTTGCATAACTTAGTAAATGTGAAGATGTAAGTAAAACCAATTATTAAAATGGTTAAACAACTTTGTTAAGCAAAACGAGGTATGAACTTGAATAAGTGATAAACTTGACTTTGGTAAAGTTAAATAGAATTTACTTCGGAGTTGGAATTTGAATTGGATTTTAACTGGATTAGATATGTTGTTGAAATGGAAATTTAAGTTAAGTTAAACAAATGATGTTTAAAAGGAATATAACTTAAGTGATGCTGAATGAAGTTGATTTTGGGTATCGAAGCAAATTAATAAAGTGAATAAAATGAATGTGAACTTGAGTTATATAAATGAAATTCAACCTTAGTGGTTAAGTGAATTAGATATTGAATTAATAAATGGATTGGATGTTAATCAATCTAGTGTAAATGAATTGATATGAAATAATGGGTGTAAGTGTTAATTCATTAAAAGCTAATGTAATTGAAAATGAGTAATTGAATGGAAGTCAATTTAATATTAAACCAAATTGAATACAAGCGTAGTGAATTAAATTAATTTGGTTGTGTTGGTTATACATTGGTTGTTAGATTATTGTTAATTGATTGAATAGAAATTCATATGCAATTGAATGGATAAAATTGAAAGCTAAAGCAATTAAATTCAAATTGGAAGTTAAGTTAATTTAAATTGGATGGAAATTGATTGAATTGAAAGTGAACCAATGTGAATGTAAATTAGTGAATGTAAACTAATTGAGAGTGAATAAATGAATGTCGTTGTATATAAATTGGTTGTAAACAATTACAAGTAATGTCGAAATCATATAAGTTTCTTATGAACCTTGCTTAGTATGCATTTCTTTTAATATGCATGTGTTATAGTTGTTTAAAAGAGTAAAATGTTGATAACTTCTTATGTATGTCACTTACGTGTTTATATTGAGTAAATACAGGTACCGGGACTAATGTTTGGCTGGTTTTGGGTTGCGCAAAATGCTAAATAAATAACTGCTTTGCTTAAAAATGCTAAAAAGGTACGCCTATGCAATAAAAATAGGAAATATGAACTGTTTTTCTATTTTCCGACCGTATGGGTCGATGTATATATATTTATATCTATTATGATATTGTAAAAGCTCCTCCGTACAAAGGAGGTTATGGCGAAATTTTATGAAAATTTAATGCGTTAGAAAATTTTCGAGAAATTTTGGTAAAAAATTTATGAAAACTAAGTTTTGATTTGAAGTTAAAGGTTAAACGATATAGTTGATTATTGAAAAGAAAACTATATATGGATTTGAAAATATTAGTGAAGTTTTGTAAGAAGTTTAACTATTGAATTTTTGGAAAAGTTGAACACTTAAAAGATTTGTAAATCAAATTTGAACGGTTTGTTTTGAAAAGTTAATGGATTTCAAAACTTTTTTTCTTACTTGGTAATTTCGAGGACGAAATTCTTTAAGGGGAAAGATTGTAATGTCCCAGAATTTCTGTCATTTGAAATTCGTATATTTAATTGATTTTAAATATCAACAAGTAAAATTTGTAAGTCGAATAATTTATTTTTCGAATATTTAAATTTAATTGGATAGTTAAATCGATAATTAATATTTGAAATTTCAGAAATAATTGGAATTTGGGTTTAATGTGATTAAAAATGATTTATAAAGTTATATTAAATCATATTGGAGTTAGAACAATGTTTGGAAACTTTTAAAATTGAATTGAAAGTTAAGTTGTGAAAATTGAATATTTTAATATTTAATCGACTAGTGAAAATAGTCATTTTTCAAACAGTCTCGGATTTCGACGAAACTAGTTTCATCGGATCCGTAATGTTATATTATTGCAAGATTTCAAATATCGTGTCAATCGGATTTACAGTTTGTCCGGGGCAAGCCAAAACGCATAGAAATTGGTTTAATCGATTTGATTTAAATTTGATCGTTTATTTCCGTAACTCATACAGATGATCGAATTGGCTCTCGATACCTATTCCATTGTGTCTGGAACGCGGGTCAAAACCCTAGAAACGCCGGTCACCGTGCGAGATTTGGAGTTCGGAAAATCGAGTGAATGGTGTTTTCGTTGAAATTTCTATAAAAGGACCCATCCTCTTCACAATTGCAAAACCCTCTCTCTCTTGTTACAGCCCGCCCTAAGAAATTCAATGGCCGAAAAACTCCCATTTTCTTTCTTTGATTTCTTCCAATCCACACATTTATTCAAGAAATCTCAAATAGAAAAGTGTTAAGCTCAGCGAGATCTTTGATATCAACGGTTGTGATTGATTTTCGTTGAAAAAATAACGGCAATCTGCGTTCAAAGGGTTCGTGTCCCAGCACAAAATTCGAGGCTATTATAGTGCCGAGCTTGACCGTATTCGCGGTGAAGATAGTGTACGACGTGGGCTTTGTCGTGGCATCTCCTGATTGTTGTAGAGATGATCGATGGTCGAGCGAAATTTAGGGTTTGCATGGCATGTTGGGTTCGGTTTCGTTCAATTTCCTGGAGCAAAAACGCGTTTGGGAAGAAGCATGAACATGCGACCGTGATCTTCTATGTAGAACGTGCGGCTGAGATTAAAGAGTAGGGTTTAAAATTGAAAATAAAAGTTGTAAATTAAATTATATTTAATTGTGTAAACTTTGTAATGCGATAACTTTTTGATACGAGGTCGAAAACGCACGAAACGAATTGCGTTGCAATTGTTTTGTCGAGCACTACGCAATGGTTCTGGTTTGGATTCGTTTGGAGCTAGTGATAATTTCGGGTAAAATTAAACGCACGTTTAATTTTATTCGAAATAAAACGCTACAACTGTTATCGGAAACTCAAGGTGAGAAATTCTCACTCAATCGAATTGTTTCGATTTAAATTTTAAATAGTTAGATTTAAAATTTCTTGATTGTGTGATTGGATGATAGTTATTATCTGTTGTATTGAAATAGACCTTATACGACGTATATTAAGCGGATGTTATTTATTAAACACATATACCGCGATAATTCTAACTTGAATGGAATTGGTATTATATATGTATTTGGAGTTGATTTCCCGCATTACATAGTAGATGAGACCCTATTGCGCCGCATAATAGCGGATAATATTTTATGAATCCCATATACCGCGATATTTCACCTCGAAGTGGAATTGGTATTGTGCTAACATCTTTGGACGCAGGGAAACAGGTTGGAGGGATCCAACTGTATTCCTCAAATGATTGAATTTGTTTCAATGTTGTGTGTTGATCTATTTATAATCTGCGTAATTATCTTTGTGATTGAAATCGTTAAAGGCTAAATTTAGCCGAATATATTTTTGGTATCGTTACATGCCGAAAATAAATAAAATTTGATTTTTGAAAAATTAGATTGAGAATTCATAATAAAATTTAATTTTGGAGTTGATTCATTTTAAATAAATAAAAGTTGAAATTTTTATGTCATAAAAATTATGATTTTTGTGAAATATAACCGAAATGAGATTTTTGAAATAAGTAGTTGATTAATTTATTAAATGGTTTAAATTGGGATTTTTGAATTATTATAAATGATTTATATAAAAGATTTATAAAATTGATATTTATAAACTAAAATATTGGAATTATAAAACGAGTTTTTATTAGTGTTAAAATGAAGTATAAATGGATTTCATAAGTGGATGAAATCTATAGATTTATAAATTGTGAAGTTATAAAATGAATAGATTTTCTAAAATAAAAGACTTATAAGAAATTAACTTATAAACTAGATTTTGGCGTGTAAATGGGATATGGATAGAATTTCTTAATAAAGTGATTTTATAAGTTGAAGTTGTTATAAAGTATAAATGGAATTTATAAACGTTGTTTTATAAATCCGAAATCGGCTTATTTTGATAAGTTTAATTATTATAGCTTATTAAAGGAAATATATCCACGATTTTGGACAGTGAATAATCCTTTAAATAAAATATGTAGAAATGGTGAATTTGGTAAATGAAGTATATTCACGATTTTGGACAGTGAATAGTGTAGTAAAGAAATGTTTTGGGAAACTGATATTTTAAATAGAATCGAAACGATTCAAAGATGTTTTAAAATGTATTAAGTATCGAAACCATAGATTTCAACATTCGTTGTTGAAATAGACGTTTCGAGAAATAAGAGGAAATGGTGGACTATAACATCGTTGTTAAAGTAAACGATTTTCGAAAGGAAATGTTTATATAGTACTGGGATTTATATATCTATCTTAATTTCGAATCCCTATACTAGTGATTTTGGGTTGTCGTAACGATGTTTTACGCAACATTGGTTTTGACTCAAATAAATGTGTTTAAGAGAAGTTTTCCTTAAAGAATAAAATATATACTTAATTGGGATTTAAGTATATTGATTATTTTCCAAATGTTGAAATTAAATGGATTTGTGAATTACTTATTATTGAATATGGATGGAAATGTTTTCCAATATGAAGTGAATGTTTTGAGATTATATCTTTTAAAGATAAATAGAAAGAGAATAATTGAAATCGATTTGAAAATCGTATATCAGTGGATATTTGAAAATTTAAATTCACCATGGAATATATAAAGGAAAGGGAGAATTGTTTAAAAATAAACATCGATTTATTTTTGAAGTGTGGAAATAAATTTACGAATTTGGGACGTAAATTTAAAGTAAATCGGTAAGGATCTATTTAATTGGTTTAAATGAACCATTTTGAAATGAAAGTTGTAAAGGTGAAAAGTGATTTGAAATTTGTTTTCAAATGGTTGAAGTGTGGAAATTATATCTTGTAAAGATATTTTTGAAAATAAATAATTTGGGAAATTATTTGAAATCGGGTGATGTTGTGAATATTGATTGATAGTTTAATAACCGACTATCAATATTGACCCTTAAATGGCTATTCGTTGTGAATTGGTTGAAATTGAATGCTACACTTATTTTTAAATTATTGCGCTCGTTATTCGAATTACCCATTCCGAATAGTGATACGACGTAATGGATAGCATTGAAGACTGGTGGTGAAGACCGGGTATTTGTGAAAATGATAGGATGACCTATCGATTGTCTCTGCACCGTTAGCTACGGTATGGAGATTTCCTTTGTGATGGGAAATTCGATCGGGATTGTGTATACCCGGATTGCAAGGGCTTCTTGGGAGGTGCCTTTGGTTCTGTTCGAACCCGGAAAAAACTTTTATGGTTCCGTGTCTGACATTACATTTTGAGATATAAAGCAGATTTCTTTCAAATACATCTCTGTTGGTGGCAGAGAATTTATTCTCTTAGCTTAACACCCTTCTCGAGACGTACGAGCTCAGAGGTTATGTAGTTGAAGGTTATCAGCGATATATTCCCAATTTGGTAATGTGGCATGCTGAGTGTTGCTGTGTGATGATTATTTATTGATCATTTGTTGATCAAAGCGTGGCTTTGTGAAAAAGCGTAGCTTTGTGGACGAGACTTCGTCAGACCTCACACTCCGAAAATGGTCGAAACAGGAATATGCGGCAAGGTTACGAGGGTCGCGCCCTTTAGGGAATGTCATTTCCTTCTGGAAAAGGGTGGAGTCAGGTATGGAGCCCTGATGCTTAACCTATGTGGTTGCTTCAATCTCATTTTCTGTGTGGTTGTTGCTTTGTGATTGAGGGACCTCGGATAAAGGTCCCAAAGGACCGGGGGATGGCATATTCGTTTACTAGTTACCTAGTTACAAAGGTAACCCGGCCTTGTGTTGGCAGAGAGCTGGTTAAGTTCTCGGGATGTCTCGCCAGAGGCGATCCCATGTGGTAGTAGGAAGTTCCTTAGCCTGACCATTTGTTGGAAATCTAAAGAAACAATATGTGCCTTGTACGGTTTTAGTTGTAGAACCTTCCATTTATTATGGTTGCTGTAGTAGGCATACTATAATGGTACCTATGCTGGCTATGATTTATATTATACTTTCGAAATGTTTTCATCACTATGCACTAATAATAATATCAAAAATGATTTGTTTTGCGTAGTAAGCATCTATGACTATCATTAGGAGAAATCTCCTCCAATTCTACGTTTGCATTGTGTGTGTGCGGGGAGGCCTTATGGTAGTTTCATTTTCCAAAAGCATTGCGAATATTTTTCACTTCCCTTGTTGTTGTTGTTTTAAAAGAAAAATAACTATTTTGAGTTCTCACACCAGTCCCATGACTGACCTGTAGCTTATTGTTATCTTCCTAAACTATGGGTGCCCATAATTTTCCACACGGGCAACCTAGAGTCAGGTTATCAGGTCATTCTGGATTCAGAAGTGCTTTGGAGATCAAGTGGCGAGCTGGATGGCGAGACGTATTACTTGTATATGATATTATCTTTCCGCTGTAAATTCACTTGTAAGGACACGTTTGTTAAACCGTCCATTGTTTTGTTGAGTTGTATATTGTTGTTGTACACTCTGATGATAATGTAATGTAATAACTGAGATAGTTCTTTGTTTTAAAGATTATTCGTTTATCTATTATATGTTGTTCCGCTGCGATATGTGAGATTCTGATATTGTTTCTGTTCAGTTTTCTTACTTCTTCTATCTTTTTCTTCTACCTCTTCTTTTTAACTCTAACAATTCGGTTTTCCGGCATTCGATTATGTGGCATTTGATACAGTGGACGTAGGAATGTCGACCTTCGGATCCCGATAAAATCTAGTCGTTACAATACCCGAATTTGCAAGGACTTCTTCGGAAGTGCCTTCGGTTCTGTTCGAACCCGAAACAGACTTGTATGGTTGTATGTCCGACACTACACTTTGAGATATTAAACTGATCTCTATCAAATACATTTCTGCTTGGTGGCGGAGAATTTATTCTCTTAGCTTAACACCCTTCTCTGAGACGTACGAGCTCAGAGGTTATGTAGTTGATATTTATCAGTGATATATTCTCAATTTGGTAGTGTGGTATGCTGAGTACTGCTATGTGTTGATGATCATTCGTGATCAAATCATGGATTTTGTATAAAGCGTAGCTTTGTGGACGAGACTGCATCAGGACCTCACACCCCGAAAATGGTAGAAACAGGAAAGATGCGGCAAGGTTATGAGGGTCGCGCCCTTTAGGGTGTGTCGTTCCCTTTTGGAAAAGGGTGGTACCATGGTTTGGAGCCCAGGTACTTACTCATGTGGATATTGCAGATCTATTACTTTGTGATTGCTTTATGGTTTAGAGGTGCCTCGGATAAAGGTCCCAAAGGACCGAGGGATGGCATGCTCGAGTAGTAATTACCTAGTTACAGAGGTAACTCAGCCTTGTGTTGGTAGAGATCATGTTAGGTTCTTGGGATGTCCCGCCAGAGGCGTACCCATGGACATTAAGTAGTTCCTTAGCCTGACCATTTGTTGGAAATCCAATCAAAACAATACGCGCCTTGTACGGTTTTAGTTGTATAACCTGCCATGGAATGTGGCGGTAACCTGCTATTGAACATGGTAGCTATAGTAGGCATAAGTGCGAAATGCCTATGCTGGCTAGGATTTATATTATACTTTCGAAATGGTTTTTCTATACTATGCACTAGTAATAATATCAAAGAAATTTTCTCATATAAAGCATATTTGACTATCATAAGGAGAAATCTCCTCCAATTCTGGATTTGCATTGTGTGTGTGGCGGGAGGCCATATGGTAGTTTCATTTTCTAAAAAGCATTGCGGATTTCAAATTTAAATTCTTTTGTTTGTTTTAAAAACCCAATATTTTTGTTATGCTCACACCAGTTCCACGACTGACCTAGAGTTTATTGTTCCTTTCCTAAACTCTGGATGCCCACAATTTTCCCACACGAGCAGTCTACAGTTGGGTTTTTCAGACAGTCAGGTTAGTAGATTATCTGGAGCTAGTTCAGTCTTTGGATCAGGACTGCACTTGCTTATCTTTGTGCATCGTTATTGGGAGTCCGAGCTATTTTTGGATTGGTGCCTTGGAGATGGAGATCACCGATACTGGAGTTCTCTCTTGGAGACCATATTGGAGATATTGTTCCGCTGCTGGGGTTATCTTTTTTCTTTTCGCTACTATTGTCTTGTATCATACCTCTGATGTATGTTGATATTCATTGCATCATTCAGTTGTATCAGATATTGTGTTAATGTCGCATATTGCTATATTCTTTTTCTTCCGCTGTGTTGTACTTAATGTGTTATAAGCTCCGGCGAACCAGATTCGACGCTTGGACCTTCGGCATTTGAATACGAGTGTCGTATTCGGTGCCTATTTTTGAAGGTCGACTCAGGGTCGTTTCAGTAGGCATCAACGCCCTCAATTTTTGCTGCCAAAAATGAAACTTCTCCACTCCCACATAGGTCGAAGTCTACCGATGTAAAATCAAACGCAGACTGTTGGCTCTCAGCAGCACACACAACTTTCGCTATGTTACCATAGGTCACAGTCTATCGATATAAAATCAAACATAGACTGTTGGCTCTCAGCGGTACACTCGACTTTCGCTATGGTCTGCAGTAGATCGCAGTGACATCGAGGTACACTAACGTCGTAGCATAACCCAAATACCTCTATAGGCATCAACGCCCTCGACTTCACTACACACAATCCCCAGGAACTAGTTCTGTCCGGACTCCTCACAGGATCAAATTTAGAACCCCCCCTAGGGTTCGAGGCAGTACCACCCTGTGGCACTCCTTAGAAGTTCATTTCAAGGGAGCGCCTTTTTCTCCAGAGTCATTTTCAAAACACTTTATACTATAAACATATAGTATCTTCCAAATCATACACCTAGTATGAATCTCAAATAAATCTCCATTCTCAAAATCGATTATCCCAGAATCAACTCAAATTAGGCTTTTCCAAATTCCAATGTTGATTTTACCCAAAAATCAAAAAGCCTTCCCAAATCCGAAGGTTCCAGAAACTTTTTCTCTAAATCATTCTCTTAAGATCCTTTATATATATGTATATAACTTTAAAAATCTTTGGATCACTTCAAACTTGTATAAATTCCCTTTATATACTTCAAATACTTTCAAAAACCCTTTTCTTCTGGCAAAAGACTCAACAAGGGGAGTTTTATCTTATATAACAAAGATATATTACTTTGTTTATTTCAAATCAAATGTTCAAATTTGATTACTCTATAAAGTCACTTACCAAATTACTTACTTTCATAAAGTAAATTTATATCATGGACATATCCAATTTCCATTTTATTTCATCATATATTTTACAAAACATACCATACATTTCAAAAACTATTCTTATTCATAAATTGTCAATATCAATTTCATTCAAACCCGTACGGTGTACACATATCATCCGTATGCTATACCAATCTGATCACTCACTCGATCACACAATTTCACTTCCGAACTAGTATCTTCCACTCGACTTCCTAGTGTGGACTCAGATCTGGTTTCTTGATCGGAAACCGTCATTTTCCTTGCATAGCCTAACTATGATAGAGAATATCCAAAACCAATCAACAATCAATATCCATGTTAGCCGTCGAAAATTGAGTGAAAAATCCCAACTCGGATCGATATACTATCTCGAAATTCTATGCTCGAATCTGGATCAAATCACTAAGCGAATAGAATAATATACGTACATCCTACATATTTATCTTTATTGACTATTAGCCAAATCAATTTCTCCTTTCTATTCACACCCACTTTTGATTTCCATTTACTTATTCACAATAGTTTCAATTGCATTTGGGTTATCACTTTAATCCTTATCTCAACGGATATTTAATTATAAACAGTTTGCACTCTGACCATCATAGAAAATTGCTTGTAAAATTTAAAATAGATAAGTAGTTGAAAAGTAATTATTAGTTTGTAAAATAGCTAAAAAATAGTTAAATAATTGTAAAATAGTTGAAAAATAGTCAACTTGTTATAGAAATTTTTAAATCATTGCGAAATAGTTGTAAAATAGTAATTAGTTTATAAAATAGTTGTAAAATAGTTAAATAGTTCCAAAAGTAATTGCAAAACAAGTATAAGATAGTTGGGTTTTAAAAAGAAAAGTTGTATAGTAAATAGATAGGAAAATGGATTTAAAACTGTTTATATTAAAGTATTTTATTTGAAAAAATAGTTCAGAGCCAAACTATTCAATTCCCAATCTCCATGTACAATCAATTCAGTTTAAATTTCAACTTCCATTTAAATTGACTAAATTCTAATTTAAATAACTTCAATTTCCATTGAAATTGATTTAACCCCAATTCAAGTTGAGTTAATCCTCAATTTTATTCCTAAATTCAAATCAAATTCCATTTGAATTTACTTATTCAACTTTTATCAAAATTTCAATTAATTCAAATAAATTTCAAACTGAACCAATTTCAATTCATATCAATTCTAGTTTGAATTAATCCCAATTCCCATTTGAATTTGAACTCATTCAATTTCAATTTCATTTCAAATTAATCCAATTCAAATTTTCCGTTTGAATTTTTAAACTTATCAATTTTCAATCACAATTCCAATTAATTCAAATCAAATTCAATTTGAACTAATTTAATTCAATTCAAATTTCAAATTTAAACCATCCATAATTATATAAATTCAAGCTACATTTTTAGATGTTGATTTAATCCTTTAAATCAAATCAACTTATATCTTTAAACCATTTAATTCTGAATCCAAATTCCGTTTTTAACCTATTTCAAAGTTCAAATAATAATTCAGTTCCTTTTTAAACAACTAAATCTTTGAAATTCAATTTATCATCAAATTTCAATTTTGAAACCAAACCTTTGAAGTTTTATCTTCAACATTCAAACCTTAAGTCCAAAATGATTCTATTTTATCTTAATAATGGATATATTACCACACACCATTTTTTCATTCATTTAAACAAATCCAATTTCAGCTTAAAGATTATTAATAACAACAAGATGGTATCATTCAAATTATTTTAGAACATCCATCCATTTCCAATTTCCAGATCTCAAACCCATTTTGCGATCACACAAACTCTCAATTCAAATCAACCATTTAACTTCCTAAGTTAAATTTCAATTTACTTAATCCAGCCAACTTTACCCAATTTGAATTTCCATTTCAAATTTTAAACTTCACATTAATAATCTTCCCACTTATCAGTTCAAAAATTTATAACTTTGGGTATCACATCTCATTCCAAATTTAAAAATCATTTAGAGTTTATTTCAAACCATCTTTAATACTATGTATAACCCTCATCTATACATATTTATTTCCTTTACACACCATGTTATCCTTAAATTTTAAACCACCTTTGGTTTTAATTCAAAACAAATTTCTTCAAATTTTCAAACAAATCTTGTTTGAAATAGGACCCTTTGATTCAAATTAAATAATATTATTTATCATTTCTATATTACTTTGAAAAAAAAATTCAAATTTCTAGACCTAGGTTTAAAACTTTAAAATTTAGGTCATTTTAAGTTCCAATTTAAGAGCCATACTTACCTAGATGTTTTACTTCCCTAAAACATTTCATTATTAAACACAACAATCATTTATGATAATAACCAAGATTATCATATCTGAAAACCAATTCATTATTATATTATTCTAAAACTCTTCTCCAAATTCAAGAATTCAATTTCAGTTTGAATCTTTTTCAAACTTATCTTTATTTAATTTCAATTTGGTTGTATTTCTATTACCACTTAATTTAAATCCAATAATTTAACAACCAATTACCTTAATATTTATGAGAAAGAAATATTGCTTTATATATCAAAATATGTTCTTATATAAAATCATTTAAAATCTTTATATATGAAAATAACAAGTACACACTCATACATACACACACACACACAAAAACTCAACTCATTCTAGGGTACAATTGACCCTATCCTTAATGAGTAATCCCACCAGAGCCAAGGTTCTCGCTTAAAGTCCAGTTCTAATACCAAATGTAACGACCCGAAATTTTCAATCCCGAAAATTCCAGATAGTTATGAAAATAAGAAAAGAGATAGAAGATAAGAAGAACAGATACACCAATGTCTCACAATCGTGGCGGATACAATATAATATCAAATAATATCAGTTATACAAAGGAAAACTGTGCCTATCAAATTACACTTACATACATCCGAGTTATACATAACACAAACACTAGACAGATAGAAACATGACTCAGATACTATAATATATCATAGCAGAAACCCTCCATACGTTCCTGCCATCAATCTCGCCTTCCTGAGCTCCAGAATGTCTTTACCTGAAAAGCTGTAATACTCAGTCTGACCCGAGCATTATATTAAAGTAACACCCGGGCAGGCTGGAAACCAACGTGAGTAAACTTATCTAATAAGAAATACCAAAGCTTAAATCTTATTTAAAACCCGGTGTAACTCATATCAATTTACAAATTCACAATTTGTTATAGACATCACTTATTTCATACATCAATTTCTAATTACCAAAAACTTGGATTAAATGGTCCAATTCACTTAATCATCCCATTCCAGCCTATTACTTTCTCAGATCAATTTATAAAGAATCAAAGTGGTTTCAGGTATTAACTAATACCCGACTCCGTCTATTCGAATCTCACATCATCTTAACCCAAGTTATTCAAATGAAATCTAATTCAAACTTTAAATAAAGTGTCACCTTTACACAGTAATTCTTCATCGATAGATATCCATATTCACACAATTTAAACCAAACATATCATATCACATAGCATCATAAATCACATATCAGAGATATCAACTAATCTAAGGCATACAATATCATTCAATTATTCATAAGCAAGATTAGTTTGTCATACCCTTTCTAATTAATTTAAAATAAATTAAATTAATTACCTCAATTACTATTAATCTTGCTTACTTAAAACTAATTAATTACAAACCATTAATTGATCATTCATTAATTATCCTCTTTATTTACATTAAGTAATTAGCCTTTAATTAATTGTACTAAAAAATTAACTAATCCTTAATTAATTTCCTTAATTAATTAACCTTGGTTTACTTCCCTTAATTAATTTATCTTTAGTTAATAATCAATCAATTAATTAACAAATCTTAATTACCCAATCCTTAATTAGTCTCCTTAATTAATATAGGATAATTCATTTATCTTAATCGCTCCCTCCATCATCATCAAAATTCAATAAACTTGGGATTAATTACCATTAACTTGAAATTTACAAAAGTTCTTAAGTTTAATGATGAAACACTTCATCCACTTTAATTATTACTCAATTACATTATTAATAAACTTAAGATTTACCTAAATCAAAGTTAAAATGAATTAAAGTTACTTAATCAATCATTTAAATAGACCATTATTGATTAAAGGAATAGTTCTAGGAAAAAATTAGCTTAAACTTGAATTTTTATTTTAAATTTTAAAACTTGAGAATTATCACACAACATGCCTGATACAAAACATAGGGTTACCCGACCCCAATTCCGAGCTCCTTCCTCCTCTTTTAAAAAAAAAACAGGTTTCCTAAATTAAACTCTACAGCACACCCACTAAAACCCGGAAAACAACCCGAGCTACAACTACATCTTCCCGAACCCTTACCCGAGTCACTTCCTTCACTTCCCAAGCTCAATAACACTGACACACTAAAACTCTATGCACCTGCACACCTCATTGGTCACCGTTTCGATCATCAACACCTTCACTGCAAGTCAAACCAAGCCTCCCTACCCGATTATGATCATCAATGATTCCATTCGAACATGGAAACAAAATCGAGTCTGAGAGGAACCCAACCAGTAACGAACCATGACCCAAAATCTTCCCGCGTCGCCACCACCCACCACCAGAAACCCCAACACCTTGACCCGAACTTCACCGTCGACCAACACTACTTTTCCCCTCTTCCTGACCAAGTCCGATGTAACCCAGCCTTCGCGACGATCCTAAAGAGAACAGCGACAACCCACCGAGGTCTTAAACCCTACAATCATCTCATCCAACCACCACCGTCATTTCAAAAATGCATCACCATTTTTCCTGAAATCCATGACCTCCAAACTTGCTTCGACCAAAATCCTAACATCAAAAGCTTCCGCGATCATCAGAAATCGACGAAATCCCAATCTACGTTCATTACACAATATCTCTTGAGTTACTTAGTTAAAATTCATGATTTTAATTTTATAATTCCTAGAATTTGAAAACAAAAACAATTATGTACTTGAAGCAAACAATTATTATGATTGGGATTTTGTATTATTTCCAAAGCTACTTGTTCTTTTGCTCACTACTTCAACCAATTACTGGTTTAACTTGAAAATATTTTTATAATTAATATCTTGATGAAACAAACAATTTTTGTTTACAAAATAAACCTTAAAGAAGATCAGGAAGGAAGATCTTATAATTTTTATCAGATTTCTGCCTGAACCACAAAACAGAACATTAATTTAATAAAATATGCACACACACTTCACTCTATATATATATATATATATATATATATATATATATATATCTTTATACATATATATGTATTCAGCTTAAAACAAACATGCACACATATTTTCAAACATGCATGTAAAAACTTCTCAGACATTAAGGCCTAAATTTAACTAGAGGTCGAGATACTGATTTTGAAGGGTTTATCATCTTGGAAAACTAAACAGAGGCGATACTCAGTACTAAAAAAAATTTGCTCAAACATCTTACAAATTCAACCACACATCAAGGATCATCATATGCAGATCAGAAAACAGGCAAGTTTAAGAAGTTAAATGGTGGTTTACTCACTTTTTACAAGATGAAGAACAGAGACTTAAAACTGAGATGCTCTGATTTTTGAAAACTGGAATCACTGATCTTTGAAAACTTGATTGTTGCTTAGTTGAGTTAATCGTGCTTTAATCTGAGATGAGATTATTTTTCTAGCTGAGATGATCCAAGCTTTGATAATTTTATTTTCTGGTTTTGAAAATGTTTACATGCTCTTTTGTTTTAGCTACAGGTTGTTAAGAATGGTTTGTATTGGAGATGAAATCTGATTTGAACTTTTGCTATTGCCTTTGATTTTTGGTTTTAGTACACAGGTCATTGTTTCTCTTTAGTTTTGGAAATGAGATAGGGGGAAAAATGAAGAAGAAGAAGTATGGTTATATAGATTTAATTTTGATTCACTAAAATTAAAGAAAATACAAAGGAAAAAAATATAACACTTGTAAAAAAAATTAAGACTTGCCTCTAAACTTATTTAATTTGTTAACACATGAAACTTGTATGCATAAAAAAAAATTTAAATGTTTTTTAAAAAAACTCTTATACTTAATTTGTTAATTTATAAATACATATTTTAATTTATATAATTAAATTCTTGTGAAAAGAAAATGACATAAACAATTTATATTCTAAATAAAATACATTTAAATCCAAAGCATAATTTAAGATATATATATATATATATATATATCCTTTAGTTAAATCTTATTTTAAATTTTAAGCAAAAATATATTTTAAATAAATAAGAAATTATCTTTTAAGAAATATAAACTTTAAATTCAAATATATATATAACTTAAAAAAGATATTATTTTCCAATTGTACACTTATAAATAATTTATAAAACTTGGAATTTTTAAATCCAATTTGTTTCTAAGATGTTTACAATTAAATTTCAAATCCAAATTTTTATTTACTACAATATTTATTTAATAAGGCAATCATTTCTTATTTTGTTTTGAAATAGAAATTTATATTATTAGAATTTATTTTGTTCAAATTCATTTATACATATCCAAATGTATTCTAGCTGCCCAAGATTTATTTAAACAAAAATTAGCATTTCTATTAATTAACCCCGTTAATTATCGGTTAACAGGTATTCTAAAATCTGGGTTATCACAAAGCAATTTGTGGTCATTCCCCAAAAAAAAAATATACACCAAAAATCTCATTAATTACACGAAACTCCAGTAAAAGCATATAATATTACTCCTAGAAATCTATGCAAAGCCAGGACATTAAACCAATATTGGATTAACACACCAGGTCATCTGAGTTGGTCTCCACTAAAGTCGTCGATTGACGACACAAAGGTTGAGCCGAATTCATAGGATATGCAACAAACTAATACCCTCTTTAACAAAAACTAAATTTATGCTAAGCATTTTGTCAAATTAAGTTTCTTTGTTAATTTTTAATATATATATTGTTTTATCCTCTTGATATTTTAATAAAAAAGATTGATATTTAAATTTTATGCATAATTTCAGAAGAAAACAGATCACAGACGTTTGTCAAAGTGTTTAGGAAAACATTTTACTAAAACCTCAGTTGTCTGTTATATCTTTCTATTTATTTTTCCTGGAACCACAGACGTTTGTGAAAAACTCACAAACGTCTGTCATATGTTACTGTTTATTTTTCTTACTGAAACCACAAAGTCCAAGACTCCCCCACAGACGTCTGTGGCTACTCCGACCTTGCATTTTTAACAGCCATATATAAATGATTTTACCCCAATTTTCATTTTTACTTCCAATCTACTTTCCCGATTCTGAAATCCTAGCCCCCATCAACTTCAAATTTAGTAATCAATGGCTCGAAGTAGATAACCATTTCTAAAAAGCAAAAAGAAGGACAATCTTCCACCTCTTCTTAACCCTCTATTACCATATCTTACATAAATCAATGGCTCCGAAACAATCCCATTGGCATCAATCGATTACATGTACTTTCCAAGAAGAAAATCAATGCTGGTGCCTTCTACTGCCTTGGAAATGTAATAGAATACAATATTCAAGGATTAACAATGGATGTCGAATGTCGCAACCTCATTAGTTATGATGAAAACAACGTAATTATCGATCCTCTCGCTATTTGTCTTTTACATTCCAACTTATGTAGTGCAGAAATATAGAATCCAAAAAATGAAAAAGGATGGTTGTGGTCAAGTGTTTATGGTAAGGAAATAAATATTGACGTATATAAAGTTGGACGTATGCTAGGATGTTCTCATGAGGGAATTGATTTAACAGAAATATTGGACCATTGTCTTTTACCCAAAGATGAAGTTATCCATCAAATTTAAGAAGATAGGATGCCCCAATGGAAATCAATTTACCTACGACCACGTGCTAGACTACTTAATAGAATGATAATCAACACAATCATTCCAAGTCCAGGTAGCCATGAACAAATTTATCCCAATGACCATCGAGCTTTATATGCAATATTTGGTCGTCTCCCGATAAATTGGGCAAAACTTGTTCATGACCAAATTAAAGGTTTTTAGATTCAGCATCGTCTAACAATTGTATATGCTCTGTACATAACGCGTATCTTGCAAGATCTTGACGTTCCTTCGTACTTATCGTAATAGGAGGAAATTCCAACAAAAGATAGCGGTCTAAGATATTTATCATTAATGCAACTTCCCAAAAACCCATCTCCTATCATCCCTTTCATCCAATGGACTATTCAACAACAGCAACAAGTACATCATTATCCACAGCCCACTCCTACTCCTCAAGATACTTATTCACCTCATTCTTCTCAACAACCTGCCTCCTCCAGTCATGCTATGGAATATTATTTAGATTATAAATTTCAAGAAGCTTATATTGAACCGATGCAAAATGAATCACTTTGTGATCTAGTGCTAAAAAGTCAGAAAACTAATCACGGTCAACCAACTAGCTTTAAACAAAAAGATGATAAGTTTGGAATGTTCTTTTTCAAGAAGGATGACCAAAATGGAAAAGACATTAGAAAAGGTTGTTTCCACTTTAGAAAAAGTTAAGAGAAAAGGCCGTGGTAGATCATCCTCTCGCTCATCATCTTCGCCATCACCTACACCACCTCCTCGAGCACAGACGCCATTTTATCAGCCGCATACTTCTCTTTAAGGAACTTCTCACGACAGAGGAAAGACTCCTATGTAAGAGCATCCTGAGGAGGAGGAAGATAGTGATGATGTGTATGTGTTTGATACTCAACAATTTCAACATCAATCATATATGGCATTCCAAGTACTCATTATTCAAGAAGATGGGAAGTATAACAATCAAACCAACTGGCAAGGAACATACGACCAATATCCTTCGTCTTATTGGGAATATTATGAAAATTATGGAGACCTTTTTACTCTTCGAATCAGTATAACTAGCATCTCTTTTGGTTATTTTGACTATTTAATTTAGCATTTATGTTTATACTTGAATATTTCACTTTTAACTCCTGCTACATTAGTCTCTGTTTCTGCTTGGACTTACTTATTTACTTTTAATTGTTCATTGATCTTATCTATAACATGCTATTATCTACATATTCTATATATTTTCTTCCATTTTGCTAATGACAAAGGGGGAGAAATTTGTGCATATACGGACAAAATTTACTTTATGCGAACTTTCTCTATTTTGATTGTACATTTGTCACCATCAAAAGGGGGAGAATGTTAGAACCTTCATTCAATCTTTCAATGACAACAACTACACAATTATATTTTGTAACGACCTAGAATTTCGATCATTTGAAATACATATATTTAATTGATTTTAAATATTAACAAGTAAAATTTGCAAGTCGAATAAATTTTATTTTGAATATCTAGATTTAATTGGATAATTAAATCGATAATTTAATATTTGAAATTACAGGAATAATTGGAAATTGGGTTTAATGTGATTAAAATTGATTTGTAAAGTTGTATTTAATCATATTGGAGTTAGAATGATGTTATAGAACTTTTAAAATTGAATTAAAATTTAAATTGTAGAAATTGAATATTTTAATATTTAACTGACGAGTAAAAATAGCCATTTTTCAAACAGTCTCGGATTTCGACGAAACTAGTTTCATCGGATCCGTAATGTTATATTATTGTATGGTTTCAAATTCGTGTCAATCGGATTTACGGTTTGTCCGGGGCAAGCTAAAACGCACTGAAATCGGTTTAAGTGAATTTTAAATTTAAAATAGTCGATTTGAAAATTTATCTTTCAAATATGATCGAATTGGATCCCGATATATATTCCATTGCATTCGGAATAGAGGTAAAACATTATAAACGCTAGGCGGCACGCTTCGTTTGGAGTTCGAAAATTTAGAGATGAATAGTGTTTTGGCAAATTTCTATAAAAGGACCTAGATTTTCACATTTGCGAGCAAAACCAAGCTAGGGTTCTTCAGCCGCCACTTAAACGTTTAATGGCCAAAAATTCATCTTCTTTCTCCTCTAATATCTCACAATCCATCGATAATTAGCAAAACTCTTCAACTACAATATTGTAGAGCGTATCGAGCTCTATAATCTCAACGGTGGAGATGGATTTTCGTCGACTGGGGACGAAGCTAGGAGGCGGTGTGCGTGCTCGTTTCTTGCATGAAACTCGAGTATTAGGGACGACCGAGCTTCACTATTTTCTGGTCCTTGGTCGAGCTCGCGTGGAGGGTCGAAGTGATGGTGGTTGATCGACGTATAAATGAACGATGGAGTCGCGAAAATTGGACATAGAAGGGCGGCGATGGGTTTTCTTCGTACATGTTTACCGAGTAGGGGGAGAAGAAGGAGGGGACGGCTCTGATTCTAGGGTATAGAAACAAACGGTCCAGATGTGATTGAGGGTTAGAAATAAATAGAACTTGTTAATTTATTTTATTTTAAAATCGTTCAAACTTTAAAATGCTATAACTTGTTCATACAAGGTCGAAAACTGACGAAACGAATTGCATCGGGTTCGTATGGACGAACATTACGCGATGGAGCTAGATTGGAGTTGATTGGAGCTAGTGAAAATTTTAGGTAAAATTAAACGCGCGTTTAATTTTATTTGAAAAAAAAAACTACAATTGTTATTGGAAACAAGGTGAGAACTTCTCACTCAATCGAAAATGTTTCGATTTAAATTTTAAATAGTTAAATTTAAAATTGCTTGATTGTGTGTTTGGATGATAAGTTATTATCCATTGTATTGAAATAGACCCTATACGCCGTATATTAAGCGGATGTTATTTATTAAACACATATACCGCGATATTCCATCTTGAAGTGGAATTGGTATTATATATGTGCTTGGAGTTGATTTTCCCGCATTATATAGCGGATGAGACCCTATTGCGCCGCATAATAGCGGATAATATTTTATAAATCCCATATACCGCAATATCCCGTATTGGAACGGGATTGGTATTGTGCTAACATCTGTGGATGCAGGAAAACAGGTTGGCGGGATCCAACTGGATTCCTCACCCGTATTGATTTATTTACAGATATTGTGATATATTCTATTATCATATGATATATTATGTTTTTGGATGCCGTGATTGTTATATTTAGTGCTGTTGCAGCACATGGCCTATTTTGGAAAATTAAAAGTATTAAAGTGATGATTTCCAAATTTTAAAAGGATTTTTAAAGTGATTTTTGAAAGTATATGTTTTACTAAATTTTGGAATTGATTCATTTTAAATAAATAAACGTTATAATTTTAATGTTATAAAAATTATGATTTTCGAGAAATATAGTTGAAAATTGATTTTTGAAATATGGAGTTAATGATTTTATAAAATAGTTTAAATAGAGATTTTTTGAATTTATTATAAAAGCTTTTTATATATATAATTTATAAAATTGGATTTATTTTTATAAATCAAGTGATGAAATTATAAAGTAGTTTTGAAAAGGTTTTAAAATAACGTTATAAATGGATTTTATAAAAGAATAGAATCTACGATTTGTGAAGTTATAAAATGAATGAATTTGTAAATAAAGAATTATAAGTAATTTGCTTATAATTTGGATTTTGGAGTGTAAATGGAATATGGACAGAATTGGTTAATAAAGTGATTTTATAAGTAGAAGTTGTTATAAAATATCAATGGAATTTATAAACACTGTTTTATAAATCCGAAAACGGCTTATTTTGATAAGTTAATTATTATGGCTTATTAAAGGAGATATATCCACAATTTTGGACAGCGGATAATCCTTTAAATAAAATGTGTAAAAAGGTTGAATTTGGTTAACGAAGTATACTCACGATTTTGGATAGTGAATAATATATTAAAGAAATGTTTTAGTTAAGTGATATTTTAAATAGAATTAAAATGATTTAAAGGTGTTTTAAAATGCATTAACTATCGAAACCATTGATTTCAACATTCATTGTTGAAATAGTCGTTTTCGAGAAATAAGGAAAAGATGGACTATAACACTATTGTTGTAGTAAATGATTTTCGAAAAGAAATGTTTTATATAGTATTGGGATTTATATATCTATCTTAATTTTGAATCCCTATACTAGTGATTTTGGGTTGTAGTAACGATGTTTTACGCAACATTCATTTTGACTCAAATAAATGTGTTTAAGAGAATGTTTTCCTTAAAGAATAAAATATATACTTTGTTGTGATTTAAGTAAAATGAATATTTTCCAAATGTTGAAAATAAATAGAGTTGTGAATTACTTATTATTAAATAAGTATGGAAATGTTTTCCAATGTGAAGTGAAATGTTTTGAGATTTTATCTTTTAAAGATAAATTGAAAGTGAATATTTGAAATCGATTTGAGAATCGTATATTAATAGATATTTTGGAAATTTAAATTCACATGGAATTTATAAAGGAAAGGGGAATTTATTTAAAAATAAACATTGGTTTATTTTTGAAGTGTAGGAAAATATATCTGTAAAGATATTTTTGGAAAATAAATAATTCGGGGAATTATTTGAAAACTGGTGATGTTGTGCATATCTATTGATAGTTAAATAACCGACTATCATTATTTACGTTTAGATGGCTATTTGGTGTGATTGCTTGAATTTGAATGCTACACTTATTTTAAAAATAAGCGCTCGTTATTCGGTTTAGCCGGCAGAGGACCTTTGGGGCATAAATCCCATTTCGAATAGTGATACGACGTAATGGATAGCATTTGAAGACCGATGTTGAAGACCGGATATTTTTGAAAACGGAAGGATTACCGTCGAATGACTCTGCATCGGCTGATGTCTGATATAGAGGTTTTATCACCCTTTGTGATGGGAAGCCCGGACGTGATTAGTGAGTATCCGGATATGCAAGGGCTTCTTTGGAAGTGCCTTCGGTTACGTTCGATCCCAGAACGGACTTGTATGGATGTGTGTGTGACGTTACGATTTGAGATGTAAAACTGGTTTCTATCAAATATATTTCTGTTGGTGGTGGAGAATTTATTCTCTTAGCTTAACACCCTTCTCTGAGACATACGAGCTCAGAGGTTATGTAGTTGATGGTTACTTGTGATACATTTCCAAATTGGTAATGTGGTATACAGAGTGCTGATGATCATTTGTTGATCAAAGCGTGGCTTTTATGAAAAGCGTAGGTTTGTGGACGAGACTTCGACAGACCTCATACCCCGGTAATGGTCAAAACAGGAAAGATGCGGCAAGGTTATTGGGGGATAGCGCCCCCTTAGTGTATGTCATTCCTTCTGGATAGAGGTGGTATCATGGTATGGAGCCCAGATACTTAACATATGTTGTTGCTGCAAACTTATTATTTTGTGGTTGTTGGTGAATCCCAGGATTTAGGTCGGTTACAACCGGGGGATGGCATACTCGTGTCAGTTGTTACCGAGTTAGGGGTAATCTGGCCTTGTGTTGGCAGAGATCCGATTAGGTACTCGGGGCGTCTTTCCAGAGGCGTACCCATGTGGCAATGGGAAGTTCCTTAGCCTGACCATTAGTTGGAAATACAAAGAAACAATATGAACCCTTTACGATTGCAAATTGTATAACTTGCCTCCTCAGGAGGTAGCTATAGCAGGCATAATATAATGGTACCTATGCTGGCTAAGATTTATATTATACTTTCGAAATGATTTCTGCACTTTGCACTTATAGTAATAATATCAAAGAAATTTGCGTATCAAGCATGTTTGACTATCATAAGGAGAAATCTTCTCCAATTCTGCGTTTGCGTTGTGTGTGTGGCAGGAGGCCTTATGGTAGTTACATTTTCTAAAAGCATTGCGGATATACTTCAAAAAATATTTCTTTGTTTGTTTTTAAAGAATAACTGTTTTAAGTTCTCACACCAGTCCCATGACTGACCTGGAGTTTATTGTTTCCTTCGTAAACTCTGGGTGCCCACCAATTTTCACACGGGCAATCTAGAGTCAGGTTATCAGGTTATTCTGGAATTCAGTAGTTGCTGTAGAGATTTGGAGGCAGGCTGGATGGCCTGGCATATCAACTAGTATATAGTATTTCTTTTCCGCTATTTGTTGTTGTAAACTCTGATAATGTAATGTAATGTAATGTGACGTAATGTAATAACTGATATAGTTTTTTGTTTTAAATATATTCATTTATTGTTATGTTTCTTTTTTCCCTTTCTTTTTCTATCTTCTGCCTCTTCTTTAATCCTAACGGTACGGTTTTCCGGCCTTCGATTGTTTGGCAATTGATATAGTGGACGTATTAATGTCGACTTTCGTGAGTCAAAAATCCTAAACGTTACATCTGGTATCAGAGCATTTGGTTAAGTGACAACCTTGGCTCTGTTGGGAATTACTCATTAGAGATAGAGTCAGTAGTACTCTAGAATGAGTGTGAGTGTAATCATAGATATGAGCGCGTATTTGTTAGTGAATATGAAATTGTTTTATATTGTGTTTGCTTATCCGTTGAGCTGTTTGTGAATTCTGATCGGTATGTGGGACGCCATATTTTTCGATAAGGATTTCTAAACACTTAAACGAGGCAAGTCGACATATATAATTTTAAATTGGGTAAATGAAATAATTTTACCTTGATTATATTTTATATATAAAGGAATAATTTTTCGGAATTATTAAAGGGTATATAAATTGATTGTTTGGTTGTTGAAAATGTAAGAATATATATAAGTTAATTAAAAGAATAATTGTATAAGAAAATGAATTATTAAGTATGGAATTATAATTAATATGATTTACAATAGTGAAATTACATAAGAAAAAGACTTATAAATGTGAGTTATAAATAAAAGGAATTTTTTTTTGAAAGAATATTAAGCACTGAATTCACTACTGTTAATGGAAAATAATAAGTGTGATGACTGCAACGTCATCAGTATCATTTTCAAGTTTCTGTGTGATGGATTTGCTACCATAGTAAATTAGAAAACTGAAGTTTAGTTGAGATAAACAAATTTTAAATTAAATCCAAGTTGTAATTGTTGAATATAAGTGAAACGAGTTTTGAACTTATAATATGAAATAATAAGGATTTTACTTTGGTAAAGTTAAATAGAATTTACTTTAGAATTGGAATCTAAATTGGATTATAAGTGGAAATTCAAATTGAAGTAAACAAATGATGTTTGAAATGGAATATAACTTAAGTGATGTTGAATGAAGTTGATTTTGGTATCGAAGTAAATTAATAAAGCGAAGTGATGAATATGAACTTGAGTTATATAAAAGAAATTCGACCTTATTTGTTAAATGAATTAGCAATTGAGTTAATAAATGGATTGAATATTAATCAATCAACGTAAATAAATTGATATGAAATAATGGATGTAAGTGTTAATTCATTAAAGCTAATTAAAAGTGATGAACCAAATTGAATGAATGTAAGCAAACTAAAGAAATTTGGTAATGTTGGATATACATTGATTGTTAGATTGTTGTTAGTTGATTGTATATAATTCATTAAGTGTTAATGAAGTTGAATTGATAATATTTGAAAGCTATGAAATTTGATTTGAATATGAAAGTGAACTAACTTGAATGTGAATTAGTGAATATAAACTACTTAAAAATGGATAAATTAATGTTAGTAAAGTTCAATGTTAATGAATCAAATGCGATTAAATGAAAAACCAATTCATTGAATATTAATGAAAAGTGAATGTATATTGATTTAATGGTTAGATTTGTTGTCTTCTATCGCATTCGCTATATTGGCATATGTAGTTGTTGTACTGGTATATGTTGTATATTGATATTATTTTCTATATCCATGTTCTCATTGTTGTTGAGTGTTTAGTAGGGGTGGATTGCGCTTGCTTCGCATTTGGAGCTCGCTTTCATGCTATATTAGTCGTATATGCTCGCTAATAATATATAAAGTACATATCTCGGATTACATATCGTACTTTTACACTTTTTCTCCTGCGGGACGCCTCATTACTTTGATGAGATGTATATTTGTGATATATATATTGCCATTTTTTTCGGATCGAACCACGCAAAGGAGACAATGGCGAAATTTTCTAAAAATTTAAGGCGTTAGAATATTTTTGAGAAAATTGAATTTGTTTGAAAAGATAACTAAGTATGATTTAAAAACTTAGTAAAGTTATTGTAAGAAGTTTAACTATGGATTTTGGAAAAGTTAAACACTTAAGTGAATTTGAAATCTAATTTGAAAGGATGTTTGAAAGGTTAATGGATTTCAAGACTTTTTCTTACTTGGTAATTTCGAGGACGAAATTCTTTTAAGGGGGGAAGTTTGTAACGACCCAGAATTTCTATCATTTTAAATTCGTATATTTAATTGATTTTAAATATTAACAAGTAAAATTTGTAAGTCGAATAAATTTTATTTCGAATATTTAGATTTAATTGGATAATTAAATCGATAATTTAATATTTGAAATTACAGGAGTAATTGGAAATTGGGTTTAATGTGACTAAAACTAATTTGTAAAGTTGTGTTTAATCATATTGGAGTTAGAATGGTGTTATAGAACTTTTAAAATTGAATTAAAAGTTAAATTATAGAAAATTGAATATTTTAATATTTAATTGACGGGTAAAAATAGCCAATTTTCAAACAGTCTCGGATTTTGACAAAACTAGTTTCATCGGATTCATAATGTTGTATTATTGTATGGTTTCAAATTTTGTGTCAATCGGATTTACGGTTTGTACGGAGCAAGCTAAAACGGACTGAAATCGGTTTAAGTGAATTTTAAATTTTAAATAGTCGATTTGAAAACTTATCTTTCAAATATGATCGAATTAGCTCCCGATATATATTCCATTGCGTTCGGAATAGGGGTAAAACATTATAAACATCAGGCGGCATGCTTCGTTTGGAGTTTGGAAATTTGGAGATGAATAGTGTTTTGGCAAATTTCTATAAAAGGACCTAGATTTTCACATTTGCAAGCAAAACCGAGCTAAGGTTCTTCAGCCGCCACTTAAATGTTTAATGGCCGAAAATTCATCTTCTTTCTCCTCTAATATCTCACAATCCATCGATAATCAGCAAAACTCTTCAACTACAATATTGTAGAGCGTATCGAGCTCTATAATCTCAACGGTGGAGATGGATTTTCGTCAACCGGAGAGGAAGCTAGGAGGCCGCGTTCGTGCTCATTTCTTGCAAGAAACTCGAGTATTAGGGACGATCGAGCTTCATTATTTTCTGGTCCTTGGTCGAGCTCGCGTGGGGGGTCGAAGTGATGGTGGTTGATCGATGTATAAATGAACGATGGAGTCGTGAAAATTGGACATAGAAGGGAGGCGATGGGTTTTCTTCGTACGTGTTTACTGAGTTAGGGGAGGAGAAGGAGGGGATGGCTCTGATTCTAGGGTATAGAAACGAACGGCCCAGATGTGTTTGAGGATTAGAAATAAATAGAAATTGTTAATTTATTTTATTTTAAAATCGTTCAAACTTTAAAAAGCTATAACTTGTTCATACGAGGTCAAAAACTGACGAAACGAATTGCGTCGGGTTCATATGGACGAACACTACGCGATGGAGCTGGATTAGAGTTGATTGGAGCTAGTGAAAATTTTGGGTAAAATTAAACGCACGTTTAAATTTATTCGAAATAAAAAACTGCAATTGTTATTGGAAACAAGGTGACAACTTCTCACTCAGTCGAAATTGTTTCGATTTAAATTTTAAATAGTTAAATTTAAAATTGCTTGATTATGTGTTTGGATGATAAATTATTATCCATTGTATTGAAATAGACCCTATATGTCGTATATTAAGCGGATGTTATTTACTAAACACATATACCGCGATATTCCATCTTGAAGTGGAATTGGTATTATATATGTACTTGGAGTTGATTTTCCCGCATTATATAGCGGATGAGACCCTATTGCGCCACATAATAGCGGATAATATTTTATAAATCCCATATAACGCGATATCCCGTATTGGAACGGGATTGGTATTGTGCTAATATCTGTGGATGCAGGAAAACAGGTTGGAGGGATCCAACTGGATTTCTCACCCGTATTGATTTATTTACAGATATTGTGATATATTCTGTTATCATATGATATATTATGTTTTTGGATGCCATGATTGTTATATTTAGTGCTGTTGCAGCACTGGGCCTATTTTGAAAACTTAAAAGTCTTAAAGTGATGATTTCCAAATTTTAAAAGGATTTTTAAAGTGATTTTTGAAAGTATATGTCTTATTAAATTTTGGAATTGATTCATTTTAAATAAATAAACGTTATAATTTTAATGTTATAAAAATTATGATTTTCGAGAAATATAGTTGAAAATTGATTTTTGAAATATGAAGTTAATGATTTTATAAAATAGTTTAAATAGAGATTTTTGAATTTATTATAAAAGCTTTATATATATATATATATAATTTATAAAATTGGATTTATTTTTATAAATCAAGTGATGAAATTATAAAGGAGTTTTGAAAATGTTTTAAAATAATGTTATAAATGGATTTTATAAAAGAATAGATTCTACGATTTGTGAAGTTATAAAATGAATGAATTTGTAAATAAAGAATTATAAGTAATTTGCTTATAATTTGGATTTCGGCGTGTAAATGGGATATGGATAGAATTTGTTAAATATAAGTTGAAGTTGTTATAAAATATCAATGGAATTTATAAACATTGTTTTATAAATCCGAAAACGACTTATTTTTATAAGTTAATTAGTATAGCTTATTAAAGGAGATATATCCCCGATTTTGGACAGTAGATAATCCTTTAAATAAAATGTGTAAAAAGGGTGAATTTGGTTAACGAAGTATATTCACGATTTTGGATAGTGAATAATATATTAAAGAAATGTTTTGGGGAAGTGATATTTTAAATAGAATTAAAACGATTTAAAGGTGTTTTAAAATGCATTAACTATCGAAACCATAGATTTCAACATTCATTGTTGAAATAGACGTTTTCGAGAAATAAGAAAAAGATGGACTATAATAATATTGTCGTAGTAAATGATTTCCAAAAGGAAATGTTTTATACAGTATTGGGATTTATATATCTAACTTAATTTCAAATCCCTATACTAGTAATTTTGGGTTGTCGTAATGATGTTTTACGCAACATTCGTTTTGGCTCAAATAAATGTGTTTAAGAGAATGTTCTCCTTAAAGAATAAAATATATACTTAATTGTGATTTAAGTAAAATGAATATTTTACAAATGTTGAAAATAAATAAAATTGTGAATTACTTATTATTAAATAAGTATGGAAATGTTTTCCAATATGAAGTGAAACGTTTTGAGATTTTATCTTTTAAAGATAAATTGAAAGTGAATATTTGAAATCGATTTGAGAATCGTATATTAATAGATATTTTGAGAATTTAAATTCACATGGAATTTATAAAGAAAAGGGGAATTTGTTTAAAAATAAACATTGATTTATTTTTGAAGTGTGGGAAAATATATCTGTAAAGATATTTTTGGAAAATAAATAATTCGGGGAATTATTTGAAAACTGGTGATGTTGTGCATATCTATTGATAGTTAAATAACCGACTATCAATATTTACCTTTAGATGTGTATTTGTTGTGATTGCTGGAATTTGAATGCTACACTTATTTTAAAAATAAGCGCTCGTTATTCGGTTTAGCTGGAAGAGGACCTTTGGGTCATAAATCCCATTTCGAATAGTGATACGTCGTAATGGATAGCTTTTGAAGACCGGTGTTGAAGACCGGATAATTTTGAAAACGGAAGGATTACTTTCGAATGACTCTGCATCGGCTGATCTCCGATATAGAGGTTTTATCACCCTTTGTGATAGGAAGTTCGGACGTGATTAGTGAATATCCGGATTTGCAAGGGCTTCTTTGAAAGTGCCTTCGGTTCCGTTCGATCCCGGAATGGACTTGTATGGATGTGTGTCTGACGTTACAATTTGAGATGTAAAGCCGGTTTCTATCAAATATATTTCTGTTGGTGGCGGAGAATTTATTCTCTTACTTAACACCCTTCTATGAGACATACGAGCTCAGAGGTTATGTAGTTGATGGTTACTAGTGATACATTCCCAAATTGGTAATGTGGCATACAAAGTGTTGATGATTATTTGTTGATCAAAGCGTGGCTTTTATGAAAAGCGTAGCTTCGTGGACGAGACTTCATCGGACCTCACACCTCGGTAATGGTCAAAACAGGAAAGATGCGGCAAGGTTATTAAGGGATAGCGCCCCCTTAGTGTATGTCATTCCTTCTGGATAGAGGTGGTATCATGGTATGGAGCCGAGATACTTAACCTATGTTGTTGCTGCAAACTTATTATTTTTTGGTTTTTGGTGAATCCCGAGATTTTGGTCGGTTACGACCGGGGGATGGCATACTCGTGTCAGTTGTTACCCAGCTAGGGGTAACCCGGCCTTATGTTGGCAGAGATCCGATTAGGTTCTCGGGGCGTCTTTCCAGATACGTACCTATATAGCAATGGGAAGTTCCTTGGCCTGACCATTAGTTGGGAATACAAAGAAACAATACGAACCCTTTACGATTGCAAATTGTATAACCTGCCTCCTCAGGAGGTAGCTATAGCAGGCATAATATAACGATACCTATGCTTGCTAAGATTAATATTATACTTTCGAAATGATTTCTGCACTTTGCACTTATAGTAATAATATCAAAGAAATTTGCGTATCAAGCATGTTTGACTATCATAAGGAGAAATCTTCTCCAATTCTGCGTTTGCATTGTGTGTGTGGCAGGAGGCCTTATGGTAGTTACATTTTCTAAAAGAATTACGGATCTACTTTTAAAAAATATTTCTTTGTTTGTTTTTATAGAAGCCGTGCCTTAACTAAATGAAATCATGAGAATGGTTTATAAAGTCGCTTTGTATGTTAACAACTCAACAGAATAAGGCAAGGGTAATATGGAAATAGTCATATATAACCACATAACACCTAAACCCTTATCTCATTCTCATTATCATACTTTCATAAAACGAAGACAAAGGAGACCAAGCCCGACCATAACCTAAGAGAACAGGAGTTCAAAAATCATTAAAAGCAAAGATTCAAGCTTGGGAGAGTAAAAAAAGAGCAAATCACAAGTTTGGTATCCAAATAAGGTTAATAATAATCTAAACTTATGTTTTAATGAACATTTAATTTCGGATTTAAGATTTTAAAACCGTTTGATTGATTTGAATGATGATATGCCTTGATTATATGCTATGTTTGATTTAAACAAGTATGTTTGCAAAAGGTTTGATTTAATTTTAAGGATAAAATCATGTAAAATGGGTTTCGAATGCCACGAGGACTGAATAAGTTATGTGAAACATTATTTTGAAAATGGGTTTAAATTTTCATAATATCCCAAGCTATGGGTAATCAATTATGAATTTGGAATGAAATAAATAGATAATTTGGGTTTAAAATTAATTATAGTAATTATATAAAGGATTTTAGGTTTGAAATTTATATATGTTAGAAAACGTATTAAAATTGAATTTAGATGATTTTTGCTAAGTGGTTTACTATGGAAATTAAATTAATTAAGTTTGAGGGCTTAAATGTCTTAAATGTTTGTTAAGGGTAAGGCTTCCTTGCTAAAATATTTTAATTACTAATTGATGAATTTGGCGGCAATTTAGAAAATATTTTGGTAAAGAATTCGGCAACTAATCATATTTTGACAAATAAGGTAAGTAAGTGAAAAGAAATTTCTTCTTTTAAAGGCTAAAAATCAGTTTTGCTTGAATTTACAACTTTGCCACTTCTATCCGATGGCTTTCGAGACCATTCCTTCACCAAAGTAACCATTCGAAACCAATGTACACAGTACCAAGCAATTGATATGTAATGCAATGGAGAAAGGCGGAAGGTAAGCGTCGAAACCTAGCTTTCGAAGGGGTAGAGGTCATTTTCATACACTTTCGAATATGTTACTTGCCATTTATTTTTAAAAGACATTTTCGAAAGAGTAAAAGTTACTTATAAATAGCTTTCGAAGGGATTACCATTTACCTTTGTTTTAAAAGTAGCTTTCGATTGAGTTGCCGCATATTAAGTTTTGAAAAGGAGCTTTCAAAAGGGTAGTTGCTTTTGATCCAGTCAAAACCTAACCGCCATCTTCATACCCATCAAATTAGTTAAAGGTCGTGTTTCCTTATAGTCTTATAATAATGAGTTTAAAAGGGAAGCTTTGCTTTATTAATAGAGAAGCCATATCCCAACGCTTGCAAAAGGGTCCTTGTAGTCACTTATATTAAAGGTTTTGAAGGCAATGGTTTCGAAAGGTCATTTCCAAGCTATCATTTTTTCCAATTATTTTACTTAAAGATCATTGCGTTCAAAAGGGTAGTCTCGAAGCCATCTATTCCCTAAACTCTTTTACTTGGAGATTAAAGTTTTGAAAGGGTTACTTTTGCTTATGTTCACTTTGATCCAGAAGTTATACTTAAGGTTAGACCCAATGATTTTGAAAGAAATACTTTTATATGGTTTCGAAGCAATGCTTCTATAAATCCTAATTGGACTAAGTGGTTTTGAAAGATAATCTTTAATACTTTCAAAAGGAATGTTTTAATGGGTTCGAAAGGAAGGTTTTGATGCTTTAAAAAGGGATGTTTTGTGTGTTTTGTAAGGCATATGTTTAAGTGTTTTGAAAAGAAGGTTTGAATACTTTCAAAAAATATAATTTAATGGTTTCTAAAGATAAGGCCTAAGGTTTCGAAAACCTTAGTTTTCAAACGAGGAACCCAATCTATATTTTTAAAGAAGAATCCATGGCAATATGAAAGAGTTTTTGGAATGACATTTAACTTTGGATTTTTTAAAGAAGCTTTCCTTGCTACATATAATAGGTCAAATTATTAACCATGTTTCATTTGAAAAGCGATTACAAGAAAATTGAACCATAGATGTTAATGTTTTTATGTTATGATCATTTATCATGTGTGCTTCTTCTGTAAACATATTCACTTTATAATTAACCCATATCTTCATTTTGGGGTATTAAGGGCAGAATAACCAGTTGGGTCGACTCGGTAGTGAATATATATAGAGTTAACTCTTGTGTAATAGAACTTCATCTAGGAGGTCAGGTAGACTAGAATATAGGATGCCCAAAGACTGATCAAAGGATTATAGGTTTACACAGGTTCTTAGTAAGCCTATTAAAACTATGTATGGAAAAATTTATAGGCAAAGGCTAATAGGTTCTTAGTGATCACATGAAAACTAAATTCAGATTAAGTTATTGGCAGAGATCAATAGGTTCATAGTTAACCCACGGAAACTATGATATGAGAGAAATTATTGGAGAACCCAATAGGTTCTTAGCGAGCCCATGAAAACTATAATAGGATGAAGTTATTGGTAGACACCAATTGGTTCTTGGTGAACCCATGGAAACTATGAAATTGGAAAAATAGTCCATAAGCTTTAAACTGGTTATTGGTTAGCCCATGAAAACTAGTAGGTAATAGTGACCCTAAAAACATAAGTTGAGATAGATAGTCAAATGAATAAGGATGAGAAATCCAAAATATATTGCATGTTTACATATCATCATGATACATTTTATTATGTTATGTTTTAACCATTGCGGATGCAGGTGCACAATATATGGTTATTATAAATTTGAGTTAAGATGTTAGTGAGGGAAAACTCATTTCGCTAAGCGATGTGGTCTCACTAGATAACTATATGGTTTGAAATGGTAGGTTATTATTCATACCAGACATTTTGTCTGACTCGAAGTTTATGTTTTTTCCTTAAACTTTCGGGTGCTCGATTGGTTTTAAGTAGTTTGATAGTTATGGTTTTCAAGTTCTCATTTAGATGAATAAGCTGCCAGAGAAGTGCAGAAGGCAAGCTAGCTACTACGAGTTCTTTCTGTTTGATTATGCTGTGTTTGGATGTAATGACAAAGTTTTTTAATTGTCTATATTTAGAATCTGATAATTCAAGGGAGCATCTTCATATGTCGCTCATGGCGTAGTTTGTAATAATTATATTTCTCTGAACGTGGTTTATGAGTTGGGATTGTGTAATGAATTTGAAATATGATTTGAAGTTGAATGAGAAATCTGCTTTATGACTTTAAAGGAAAATTATACTCATGTTTTTTGTTATATCAATGTATCTAACATTACTGCATTAGGTCACCGGAAATTAATAACTATGGATGACTGTAGCATCCGTAGTCGTTATTTTGGGCCTTCAAGTGGGGGAAGTTACAAAAATCGTATGATTGGATGAATGATGATATGTTTTGATATAAATGCCATGTTATAATTCAAACAAGGATTTTGTAGAGTAATGTAATTTGGTTTTAAGGCTAAAAACGTGCAAGCTGATTTCCAAATGCCATGATTTTTGAATATGTTTTGTAAAACACTATTTTGGAAATAGATTTAAATTTTTATAATATTCCAAGATATGGATAATTTATTATGAATTTTCGAGTAAAAGAAATGGATATTTCAGTTTTTAATTAATTTATATTTTCAAGCTGAAAATATTATATGATAAAGATTTTATCATTTCGGATTTTATGTGAATTTCTATGATTTTTGTCAAGATATTTGGGTGGGTTTTAGATTTAATTAGAAAGACGAGTATTTAATTATTAATTAAATACAAGGGATTAGTTGATAATTTTTAACTAAATATTGGAGCATTGGGTATTACATGCGGCAGCGAAATTCTGAAATGAATTTTATAAAGGTTTTCTTGTCCAATAGAAAATTTACAACATAAGGGGTTAGGTAAAAAGAAATTTCTTTACTTAGTTAAAAATCAGTTTTTATGACAATTGCAGCAATGCCACTTGCCTTCAAAAGCATTGATGCCTTCGAAAGCATATAATGTCGCTTTTATTTGAACACTAAGGGGATCGAGGTGTCATTGAAGTTAACATATGCCCTTGTCTGGGATGAACGCGGAAGGGTCCTTCCGCACTAATATTAGTGTCGAAGGGGTCCCTTTACATACATACACTTTAACAAGTGTGCACCGCCACATTAATTGGTCAAACTATCATTTGAAAAACCTTTCGCACTAGTAGATAATGTCGAAGGGATTCCTTCTGCTCTTATATGCTTTGCAAGTATGTTAATCAATGAAGATGAAAGGGTGTATCGCACCAATCAATGGTATCGACAGTACACTTTCTGCACTTTTATCCTTGAGTAAGTCCAACCATTACAGAAGCTACGTTCTGCACTAGTTGATAGTGTCGAATGGTCATTCTGCTTGCACATTTAACTATAGAGGTGGAAGGGTTGTGTCACATCCAATCAATGGTGTCGACATGGTCCTTCCGCATGGTTTCAAAGAAGTAGTGGTAGGGGCCATTCGCATTACTTAAGCAATGATTTCAAAAGTCATGTAGCTAGAGTAAGTGGCGAAAGGGCATAGCCGCTTGTTTCGAATCCATTAGTTAAATGGATAGGGAATGGAGGGCTTGGTTACTCCACGATGTCAAAAGGGAGAGTAACGGAGGGTAACTCATGATGTCACAGTGACCTAAAGGATAAAGTTAAAAGCCTTAGTTTTCAAATTAGAAAACCTAATCTCATTTTTAAAGTAAACACATGGCAATGAAAAAAGTTTTGAAATAGCATTTAACTTTGAAATTTTAGATGAAGCTTTCCTCGCTAAAGATAGTTGGCTGAGGACATTGACCATACTTCATTGGAAAATGATTACAAGGAATTAAACCATGGATGTTTATATTGTTGTGTTATTTGATCAGTTATCATGTATGCTTGTGTAATCATATTCACTTCATTATGAACCCATAACTGCATTCTGGGATGTCAAGGCTAGAATAACAGGCGAGGTTTCATAGTAGTGAGTATGCATTGAGTTAATTCCTGTGTGAGTAGAATCGCATTCAAGAGGTTAGATAGACCAGAATATTTAATGCCCAAGTCTAATCAAAAGATTATTGGTTTAGATATGTTCTTAGTAAGCCCATAAAAACTATGATTATGGAAATCGTTATTGGCATGGACCAATAGGTTATTAGTGATCCCATGAAAACTACGTCCAGAATAGGTAGTTGATAATAGGTTCATAGTCAGCCCGTGAAAACTATGTCATGGGAGATGTTATTGGAGGATCCAATATGTTCATGGTGACCCCATGAAAACTATGAAATCGAACAGATAGCCGTACGCTTGTAATAGGTTATTGGTCAGCTTATGAAAACTAATAGGTTAATGGTGACCCTAGAAACTATAACTTGAGACAGATAGTCAAGTGAATAGGGATAGGAAATCCAGAGCATATTGCATGTTTGCATATCATCATGATACATTTTACTATGTTATGTCTTAACCACTATGGACATAGTACACAACACATGATTATTATAAATTGGGTTAATATTCTAGTGAGGGGAAAATCCATCTCGCCAACCGGCGTAGTCTCCCTAAATATCTATATGGTTTGAGATGGAGGGTTATTATACATACCAGACTTTTTGTTTGACTCGAAATTTATGTTTTCCCCATAATCTCTCGGGTTCTCAATTGATTTTGAGTAGTTTGAAAGTTAAGGTTTTCAAGTTCTCTTTTAGACGAATAAGCTTTCAAAGACGTGGAGGAGGCAGGCTAGCTATTAGGAGTTCTTTTTGTTTGATTCTACCGTGTAATTAGATGTAATAGCAAAATTACTTAGTGCCTATAAGTAGACTCTGATCAATCAAGGGGGTATCTTCAAATGTCGCTCTTGGCATAGTGTGTAATAATAATATTTCTCTGAACGTGGATTACGAATTGGGTGTAATGAATCTGTAACGCAATTTGAAATGGAATGAGAACTTTGTTTTAAAATTGAGTTTAAAATTTTCATATCCGTGTGGTTTCGGCATATCAATGTATCTAACATTACTGCATTTGGTCGTCGAAAAATAAAAACTATAGATGATTGCAGCATCCGTAGAAGTTAGTTTTGAGCCTCCAAATGGGGGATGTTATAGCAAATTTCCTTGAAATGAAGGCGTAAGTAAGGGACTCAAGCAAAGACCGTGTGAAGATATTTTGCATATGTTTGAAGATTAACGTCCTGAACTAAACTTTGTGATAGCTTGTTTGCAGCTACATAATTGTTTTCACTAAAGTTCATGGTAGTTATGCCCTTGATTAAACTAATTAACGGGCGATGCACTTCCATACAATTTCTTTATATAATGTTTAACGACATCTGAATTGCTTAAAAAACGAGACTGCCATTTTTTAACCATTTACTATTTGTTTGCTTATTCCTAACAGAAATGTCGGTGAATGGTCAGGTTGTATTCACAATATAAGTAGTCATTTTGTCCCTTGTAAAATATTCTTTATTTTGCTTGGACATCATTGATATATGCTAGCTAATGCATTCAGGACTGCTAACATGGATTTATTATGTTTAGTTAAATGTTTCAAAAATTTTACTTTTTCTTAGTGTTGTTAGCTGGTGGCTTAATATTAGAATCATCATTTTCTTTAATTATATTGTATTGTTTCATTTAGTAAAATAAATAAATAGCTTTCCATGCTAAAGTATTATCTTACAGCTGTTCCAAATTTGCTCACCATTTTCTATTTTAGCAGCATTTGGTATCATAGCACTCATTTTAAAGGATCTGTGTTTGAATTTGAAAAACCGTGGAAACCAAATCTAGTCTCTCTTCATTAGCTCCATCGATGTTCGTTATAAACAACTACCAAATATGGGCGGTACGTACGGAAACAAACTCAGAAGCTTTGGAGATATTAAAAGCAGTGGAAGTAGAGCTTATAATTCCCTTACTTCCAAACAATCCAACCTTGGCACAAATAAAACTGGAAAATAAAAGAAAACAAATAAATCAAAGATAAAGACTTGCTCGTTTACTGCAGTCTCATCTACCATCAAAAGAAAAGGAATATAAAATTTTAAAAAAATTCGTTACCAGAGCAGAAAGGTACGAAGCAATCATCACTACCTTGGAGAATACAATGGATTTATCAAAAATTCCCTTGGCAGAATTGTTAATGTGTTGCAAGCATAAGAATAAAGGAGGCTAATGAGGGAGGACACAACTGCCGAAGGAGCTTGAGCAGCCAAGCATTAAAGTGTGGCTAAAAGTAAAAATGAGGAGGATACTGAAGGAAATGGAGCAAGTACAGAATATGCCGATGCAAACAGGAAGAAAAAAATTTATAAAAGAACTTAACCACCATACCAACATTGCAGAAACAAAGACCATTCTCCATTTAGATGTTGGAAAAGGCCTAATGCTAAGTGCACAAAATGTAATCAAATGGGGCATGAAATTGTTATATGCCAAAGCAAAAATCAACAAAGCAATAAAGAGGTAAAGATCATTTATCAAGAGGAGGAGGATCAATTGTTTGTTGCTACATGTTTCCTTAACATAAAGTTGAATGAGTGTTAGCTTATAGACAATGGTTGGACTAACCAAATGACAAATAACATCTATTCTAGAAATTAAGCAATACAAATCCATTAAAGGTTCGATTTGGAAATTACTAGTATATAACTATGAAAGGAAAAGGATCGGTTGCAATCTGAACTTGTTTGGGTACGAAGTTTATAATTTTTTGTATGTTCCTAAAATTGATTAAAACCTAGTACATGTCAGCCAGCTAATTGAACAGGATAACAAAGTTTTTTTCGAAGATAGATGATGTTTAATAAAAGATGAAAATGGTAAAGATATTTTCAAAGTAAAAATGAAAGGGAAATGATCACCAGGGGCTATTGCAAATGAAATTGAAGGATATAATTAAAAGAAATTTGAAAGTTTTATTGCTCTAAGGTCTAAATACTATTTTTTGAATACAAAAATGAATAAATTTGCCTCATATTTATACAGTCTCATATGAGATAGATTAATACAGCTGGCTTTTGTTATGATGGGCCTTGGCCTGCTTTTATGGGCTTTGCTGAATACTTTATATTGAGAAGTGTTGTATTTGTGTATAAACGAACCGGTATGCTGCCTCAATATCTCATTTGCTCCCCTCAAACTCAACCCTAGGATTAGGGTTTGCGATTCAGAGAAACGAAAAATTCCCATATTTGATTTTAGAAATTGAGTCGAATTAGCCCAGATCTTCAAGTTTGTCATCTCTCTTATGTTGTCATGCCTCCATTCCTACTCTTTGCTTGTCTCGAAAGTTGAGATCTAGCGATTTTCACTTTGTTGAGTAGAGATCTGAGAGGGCTTTTGTGATGAGCTTATGTTTTCCTTATTTTTCATGTTGTTGTCTGGATCTGAAGTGATGGAGATGGCATGATTCTCACTGTTCTCGATCTTCAGGTCAGATCTAAATTTGTTAAAGCTTCTAGCGATAATGCCTTTGTAAGAATGTCGGCGCGTTGGTAGTAGCAGGTATAATTTATCTGAAGCTTTTCTTTTTGAACGTACTCTCGAACGAAGTGTAAATCTATTTCTATATGCTTGGTTCGAGAGTGAAGTATGGGAATTGTAGACATGTAGACTGTACTTTGATTGTCACACCACAGAACCGGCATGGTTTCTGACTTTATCTTTAGTTCATTCAGTATTGATTGTATCCAAATAATCTCTGTAGTGACATTTGTTATACTCATATATTCAGCTTCTGTACTCGATCTGGAGACATTTGCCTGCTTTTTGGAGCACCACGATACTAAGTTGTTTCCAATGTATATATAGTAGTCTGTGGTTGATTTTCTGTCGCCTGGGTCTGATGCCCAGTCTGCATCTGCATATCCTACTATGTTTAGGTTGTTGCATGTTCTGAGTGATAAACCATAGTTAAGTGTTCCTTTTAGGTATCTGAGAATTCTCTTTACAGCTTTCCAATGCTCATCAAGAGCATTCTGCAAAAATTAGGAGATTTTGCTAACACTATAAGCAATGTCTGGTCGTGTTAAAGTTGCATATTGTAATGCTCCTACTACACTTCTATATTGTTTAATATTAAATATGGCTTCTCCCCTGTTTTTAGAGAAGTTCTGACTGCTTATCATGGGTGTTTATTGTGGCTTTGCATCACTCATCTTTGTTTTGCTCAAGAGCTCTTGGATGTACTTTCTTTGGCATAGAATCATTTCAGAGTTTGCTTTCCTTTTAACTTCTATGCCTAAGAAATAGTTAATGTCTCCAAGATCCTTTACTGAGAATCACTTGTCTAAATAGAGGATAATGTGATTAACTTCATCACTGCTACTGCCTGTAATAATTAGATCATCAATATATATTAATATGTAAACAGTAGAGATGTCATTAATTTGATAAAAAGAGAATTGTCAGATTTGGCAGACTGGTATCCTAGATTTATTAATGTTGATTTCAGTCTGTCAAACCAGACTTTTGGAGATTGTTTGAGCCCATTAATAGCCTTATTTAATTTGCACACATAGTTTTCATTTTTGTTGTAACCATGTGGTTGTTCCATATAGATTCCCTCTTGCAAGATGCCATTAAGAAATGCATTATTGACATCCAGTTGCTTTATGCACCATCGTTTATATAAAACAATGGTGAGAATGAGTCTGATGGTTGATGGTTTGACCACTGGAGAGAAAGTTTCAGTGAAGTCAAATCCATGTTATTGTGTATAGCCCTTTGCAACAAGTCTTGCTTTATATCTGTTGATAGTTCCATTAGGATTCCTTTTGATTTTGTATGTCCACTTGCATCCCACAATATTCCTATTGTCTGGCGGGCATACAAGATCCCATGTCCTTTTTTTGATGAGTGCATTGTATTCTTCACTCATGGAATCTCCCCAGTTTTTGTCCTTAACAGCTTGTTCATATGTGACTGGTTCATAAGCACCTAAGCTTGCTGTGTATGTTTTTGGCTTAAAGATGCCACTCTTGGCCCTTGTGATCATTGGATGACTTGGTCTTGGTTGAGCATCATTGTGAGGTGAAATCTCTGTGTTATTATGACTTGTACCTCTTTATGAAACTTCTTCATGATTGTCTATCTAATCTTGCTCTCTGCTCTCTATGATTGTTGCAGGTGAAGGACTGGCTTGATTGAGACTATCTATCCAGTCTGATTCATATTGATGAGTTGCTCTGGATTGTACATTTTGTTTCTCAGTAGCCTCCTTTGCCTTCACTTGATTCTTAATCTTAGAATATACAGGTATATCTAGTACGGATGCTTTTGGATTGTAGACTTTGCATGTAGTTTTGATTTCTAGTTTGCTAAATGGAATACATTCTCATTAAGAACAACATGCCTACTTACAAAGATCTTTCCACTGTCATCTAGACACTTGTATGCTTCTTGATTTGTAGTGTATCCCAGAAAAGTGTATGGTCTAGATCTAAAATTCAATTTGTTTGAGTTGTATGGTCTAGTGTAAGGAAAATAGAAACATCCAAAGGTTCTTAAATTGAAATAGTCTGGTTTGACTTCATACAGTTTTTCTATAGGGCAGATGCCTTTGAGGACTTTTGTTGGTTATTAGATATACGGCTGTATTAAATGCCTCTGGCCAGAATTTCAATGGCATTGAGGCATGAGCCAATAGAGTAAGTCCAGACTCAACAATGTGTCTATGTTTCCTCTCTACTCAACCATTTTGCTCAAATGTGTGGGGACATGTGGTTCTGTGTATAATTCCCCTTTTTTGGAAATAACTACTGAGGGTCTTATATTCAGTACCAAAATCAGATTGAATGATTTTGACCTAGGAATTAGTTTGCTTTTCAACCATTGCTATAAAGCATGTAATTGCATTATATGCTTCAGATTTTGTTTTAAAAAAATATATCCAAGTGTATCTTGAATATGCATCAACAAAGGAAATGTAGTATTCATATCCAAAATCTGAGCGTATAGGTGCACGGCCCCACAAGTCTGTGGCAACTAATTCCAATGGTTTTGAGTACTGGTAGATGACTCATTGAAAGCTAACTTGTGACGCTTACTCATTTGACAATAAGTGCATATATAAAGTAGTGAGATGTCATCAAACTTTATTTTATTCTCAATAAGAACTTGTCTTACAACATTAATACTAGGATGACCACGTTTGCAGAGCCAAAGATCAAATACATCTCTATTTTTCTTTTCATGCTCAAATTACAGTGATTTTCCCTTCTGTGACACTTTTGAAGTTAGCAGGTTTAAATTTGTAAAGCCCTTTTTCTGTGTCACCCTGCAATAAAATGTCTCTAGTTAGTATATCTCTGGTTAAACAGTACTTAGGATAAAACTCAAAGTATACATTATTATCAAGAGCAAATTGAGACATACTCATGAGATTCTTTTTGATCTCTCGTACTCTTAGCAAATTATGTAAGAATAACTGCCTTTTACCTTTAATACAAGCATTATCAGTGCGAGAAATTTTTACACACTTACCATTCCCCATGCAAATGGTTTGACTACCTCTATATTCCTTGCATCCAAGATTCAAGTTGTCAAGGTTGTTGGTGATGTGATTGGTTGCCCCTGAGTCTGGGTACCAGGACTCATCTTAAAGATGTTCTGCTCTGGCAGTATCATCTGAATTCTGACTTTTATTACTGTTGTCTGGTTGATCATCACAGTTTTGTGCCATGTTTACATTGTAGTTATTGCTTCTTTGGTTGTTACTGTTCTGATTTGAGTATCTGAAATAGCATTTTACTGCCGTGTGACCCACTTTTTCACAGATTTGGCATTTTGGCCTATTGTTGTTGTTATTGTTCCACCTTCCTCTTCCTCTTGATCTGTTAGTGTAGCCACCTCTTTGAGTTGATAGAGAGGTCAGAGCCTTGTGGTCTTTTGTTGTCTATCCTTGCTTCATGTGCCAGCAAGATTGAGTGCACATCACCTATAGATGGTAGAACCTTTTGAGAGGATATAACAGCAACCACCGCTTCATATTCATCACTTAGGCCATTGAGTATGGTTAAAATCTGTTCTGAGTATGAGATTTTTTGATATGCTGCTTCAAGAAGATCACAGGTTGTTTTAATTTTGGACAGATATTCTATCATCGTTTGATTTTCTTTCTTTATGTTCTGAAGTTATCTTTTGTGATACATGACCTTTACTGTAGACTGAGTGTTAAAGACCTTTTCAACTGTTGTCCATATTTCATTGGCTGTCTTACATCCTATTGCATGTGATAGCAATTTTATGTTTATGAATGATAGTAGTCATGAGCAGATCAATCTGTCTTGTCTGTGATATTTTGTGTATTCTTCATTGCTGACTACTTTATTTTCTTGATCAGTGACCAATATTGGTGGAGTTGGTGTTGTCCCAAGAACATATCCTGCCAATCCATACCCTTGGATTGCTGTCTCAACCTGAAGCTTCCACAATAGATAATTGTCTTTATCTAATTGAACTGTTACAAGTTGACTTTGTGGGCTAATGATGGTCTTGACAAGATTCTCAGCAGCTGTTGTAGTTTGTTGAGAGTTATTCACATTTTCAGATGATGCAGTGTTGGCTTCGTCGGACGTGATGAAACTCAGATATGATAATGGTGATGAGAGTACAGAAAGATAAATTTGAAGAAATTAATAGAGAGCAATCTATTCTTGATCAAGATAAGTGTTACAGATCACTGGACTAGGTTAGATGCAGCCGCAAATTTTTAAATAATGATTAAGTTCTGATAATCTTTGTTGGATGGCTCCTTTTTTTTATTTCTGATGTTTTGTGATCTGTTCTTGATTTTCTTGATCTGAATTTGATTGATTTCTTTGATGTTTTCTTCAAGATTCAGATGAAGTGTTGTTGCAGCCAGATTTTGCAAAGTTGGCGAGGCTCAGCACTTCAATTTGGATCTAACTCAGATGATGAGATGAACAATCTCTGATGAGAAGAAAACTCAGATGATGAGAATTTTCTGATGGACTTTTTTAAGAGAAAGTCGTCATTAGGCTGTTTTGCTCTGATGCCATAAAAGAAATTTGGAATTTTTATTGTTGTAAGGTCTGAATACTATTTTTTGAATGCAAAAATGAGTACATTTGTCTCGTATTTATACAGTCTCGTATGAGATAGATTAATACAGCTGGCTTTTGTTATGATGGGCCTTGGCCTGCTTTTGTTTGCTTTGCTGAATACTTTATCTTGAGAAGTGTTGTATTTGTGTATGAACGAACCGGTATGCTGCCTCATTATCTCATTTATAACAAATGATCTTCCTAGACTTGATAATCATATTGCGAATTTCAATACATGTAAACATGGAAAGAAAAACGAAATACATGTTAATATGGAGAACGTTTAAAGTCATTTTTGAGAATGAGAGTGGTTGTAAAATTCAAATGCCTCGTTCGGACAATAGCTAGGAGTACACCTATGAAGTATTTGACCTATTTTGAGAGGGGTTAAGCATTTAACATCAATTAACCACATCATATACTCTATAATAATATGTAGTAAGTGAAAGATGAAATACACCATTTCTTTTTTGCAAAACAGCCTTCCAACAAGAGTACTGTGGGATAAAACACTTTTTGAGGTTTGACATAGATACAAACCATCTTCAAGCTTCCTTAAAATATTTGGATGTTTGCGCTTCACTCATATTCTATTGGTCAAAAAAACAAAATAGATAAAAGAGCACTTCTAGACATCTTTATTGGTTATAGCTCTGTTGCAAAAGCTTATCAAAAATTTCATTCCCGGTCTGAAAAAAATTAAGTAGGGATGTGCACTTTATAGAAGACAAGGAATGGAATTAGGACGATGCAAAGAAGATAGATTCCACCCCAAAAGAGCCAAATCTCAAGTTTCCTATTTTAAATATAGCAGACCAAAGCATCAAAGACTGGAAGAATGAAATTGGTGGATGACATATCAATCATCAGCACAAGACCACTTTCTGATATTCACCACTGATGTAATGTTGTTGTGTGTGAAACTAATAATTATGAAGATGCCAATACTAGTTATAACTGGGTTACAATAATGAAGGAAGAATTATTTATGGTTGATAAAAAAAATTAAAACATGGGAGTTGGTTAATCGACCTTAAAAAAAGAGGTGATTGGCGTCAATTGGGTGTACAAAAGAAAACTTAATGTTGATGGCTTAATCAACAGATACAAATCTAGGTTAATAATCAAAGGATATGCTCAAGTACCAGGTGTGGATTACTCGGATACCTTTGTGTCTATCGCTAGGCTTGACAATATTAGGCTCTAACTCATTGTTTCAGCATAAAATAACTGAAAAGTCTACCAATTAGATGTCAAGTCATCATTCTTGAATGGTTTTCTATGAGAGGAGATTTACCTAGAGCAACCGAAAAGCTATCTAAAGCAAGGAGATGAAGACATGGTTTATCTTCTAAAAAAGTTCTTTATGGTTTTAGAAAAGCTCCAGGAGCTTGCCATAGTAGAATAGATGATTATATTTAGAGTTTAGGATTTGCTATATTTCCATCTAAACCAACACCTTATGTCAAGCTTAAAGGCGCAAACATTCTTATCATCTCACTATATGTGGATGACTTACTTGTCACAGGAAACAAATCAAGTGCTACAGAGATGTTTAAGCAAGAGATGATGGAATTTTTTGAGATGATAGAAGTTGGATTGCGGATTTTTTTTCTTGGAATGGAAATAAAATAAGGTAAATATGAAGCATTCATTTGCCAGAAGAAATACTAAGGAGATTATATTGAAGTTCAGACATGAAAAATGCAAAGAAAAGAGGACTCCGATGAACTCAAAAGAGAAGCTTTGCAAAGAAGATGGAACTAAAAGTATTGATCGGGCATATTTCAGAAGCTTGATTGGTTCCTAGATGTATCTCAAGGCAACTTGACCTGATGTGTGAATGTTGTTAGCATTTTGTCTCGATTTATGCATTGTGCAAATGAATGGCATCTTAAGGCTGCAAAAAGGGTACTTGGATAGGTTAAAAGCACGTGTGATTTTGGCATAAAAATCATAAGAAGAAAAGAGTTCAAACCGGTTGGTTTCTCAAATAGCAATTAAGGAGGTTCCACTGATGATATTAAAACAACTTATGGCCACTACTTCACAGTAAATTTTGGTATTTTATAGTGGAGCTCAAAAAACAAAAAATTATAGCTCAATCCATAGTTGGATCTGTTAGGAACTGAGTTGATGATATTTTGATGACAACAACCTTATATAGTTATTATACTTTACTTTATAAAATATATACTAACATTTCCATATAGATATATATATATATATATATATATATATATATGTATGTAGGAAGTATATGCAGGTATCATCGAAGACTGATCAGTATAAAGACTCAAGCATCAAAATGAAGATTAGAGATTCAAGATTCAAGACTCTAGAGAATCAAGATTTCAAGATCTCAAGAAAAGTGTCTAGTATTTTGTTAAAACTTCATAATAGCACTCTCATCTTTCTTCCAATTTTCTTCTGGGATGGAACCCAATTTCTATCGAAACCAGTGGCTTACAAACCCACGACAAGTAGCTTACAAACCTACGACAAGTGGCTTACAAACCCACGAAAATCAAAATCATTTAAACTACTTTGTACAAGTTCTCGAGTCCTATGGAGGAGCTCTGTAGGAAGGTTCTTGCAATTTCAGTTTGAATAGATTTTTTAAAATGTTTTTAAATCTGTTTTCAAAATGTTTTAGCTTTCAAAATCATGTTTTCAAAAATATTTTCAAACTTTGTTTTAGCCTTGAAATATTCCTCTATTCTGATTTTAAAAACTTCTATTTTTAAAACATCAAAACTTATTCTGATTTTAAATATACTTATATAATTGACGGTCTACATCAATTATATATATATATTTAAGTAATGTTTTATATTCATTCTCTATCTCAAAATATTGTTTAAACACTTTACTTTGCTTCAGAGAAGTTTCAACTTGTTTTAAATTCAATTGTCTTTACAAAACAACATTTATATAATTTTGAACTGAGGGATGTCGACATATGGGGATACCCCATGTCGACATGGTGACAGTTGGATTCAAAATTCAATTTTCAAAAGAAGTGTCCATTCGTTTGAAAACCTTTCGCTAATGGTTATGACTGTTGTGCATCTATATAAAGGCTTCCAAAACGAATTTTTTTTAACAACTACTTTCTTATTTTCTTCACTCTTTCTTCTCCACCATTCCATATCCATAAAACTTCATATTTTCAAGATCGTGCCGTCATTCTGCCAAATTCTCAATAGGAAATCATTTAGATACTCTCTCTATTTGATTCTCCATCATTCTACTAAAGATCAAAGTGCTATTCAGAGTTATAGGATTAATTTGTATTCAAAAAGTCCATAGAGTCTATCCATTCAAAAGGATTGTTATTAAGAAGTATTAGGGTGATCTTGTGTCCCATAAATGAAGAGAGTTTACCCCAGACTCGAAGATAGGAGGGTTCCTCAAGGCCTTAGAAATTGAGGGTTGTAATTTGGATATTGGCTTATAAAAATCTGTACAAGGATATTGCCTTGGTGCAGGACTGGATGTAGGAGGATTCCGAACCAGTATAAAATCTGGTGTGTTCTTTCCTTTTACTTGCTTTACTTTACTATTTGCATTTGTTATATGTTCTTTGATCATTCTGTGTTAGAATTCTGTTTAGATTTGTGTTGACAGTTTTAATTTAGTCATATAGTTCATATATTCTTTAAAACACTACTCACCCCCCCTCTAGTGTTATTTCTGTCTTAAGATCCTTAATCCGCATCCCCAACAATTGGTATCAGAGCATTGGTTTTCATTGTTTTCATAATCTGAAACTTGAAAAATATTGCAAATGGCATTTTTGGAAAATTGTGTTAAAACCGTTTTGAATCTATGCATTTCATCAAAGTGTCATAAGTGTGCATATAGTTATTTTGAAAAATCAAGTTATCTACCGAATTGGTGTGTTATGCAGGGACAGACATGTTATATGGCTTTTGACGAATCAACACCCAATGGACAAACTGTGCAAATTGAGAAAGATAAATGGATACTTGATAGTGGCTGTTCGAGGCACATGACTGGAAATCCCGAGATACTCAAGGACATTACTTATCAAGATGGTGGATTAGTCAATTTTGGTGACAACTCTAAAGGATATGTGGTTAGCGTCGGCAATGTCGGTAACTCTAAAACTTTACTTATTTCTGATATTTTATTAGTTAGGAACTTAAAACATAATCTGCTTAGTATAAGTCAACTTTGCGATAAAGGTTTTAAAATTAAATTTGGAAAAGATAAATGTCACATTGAAGATGATATGTCTAATATAATTTTTGAAGGTATTAGAAAGAAAAATATTTATATCCTTAGTATGAAAATTTAAAATGATAATCTATGTCTTTTGGCTAATACAAGTGACCCTTGGATTTGGCATAAAAGATTTGGCCATTTGAATTTCAAATTATTATCTAGGATATCAAAACTTGACTTAGTTAGAGGTCTACCCAAGTTAAACTTTAAAGTAGATAGTATTTGTGATGCTTGTCAATTAAGAAAACTTAAGAAAAGTTCATTTAAATTAAAAGATGTTATTTCTACCTCTAGTCCTCTGGATTTACTTCATTTAGATTTATTTGGTCCATCTCAAGTTCAATCAATTAACCATAGTAAATATGTTTTTGTTATAGTAGATGATTATTCAAGATATACTTGGACAATCTTTTTAAAACATAAAAGTGATGCTTTTGAAATATTTAAAAACTTTTCTAAAAGAATTCAAAAAAACATTCTTTCAAAATTAAAACTATTCGAAGTGATCACGGTAGTGAATTTGAAAATGAAAATTTTGAGAATTTTTGTACTCAAAAGGGAATTACTCACAACTTTTCATTTCCAAGAACTCCACAACAAAACGGAGTAGTAGAACGTAAGAATAGAACGATTCAAGAGTGTGCTCGTACAATGCTTTCTGATAGTAATTTATCTAAACATTTTTGGGCTGAAGCAGTTGCTACAGCTTGTTATATATTAAATAGAATTTTAGTTAGACCATTAACAAATAAAACTCCATATGAATTACTTTAAAATAAGAAACCTATAGTTGCTTATTTTAAAGTCTTTGGGAGTAAATGTTTTACACTCAATACAAAAGATAATTTAGATAAATTTGAACCAAAAGCTGATAAAGGATTCTTTATTGGTTATTCTAATAGAAGCAAAGCATTTAGGGTTTTTAATTTAAAAACTAATACTATTGAAGAAACTATGCATGTATCTTTTGATGAAAATCTTAAAAATATTGTACAAATAGATGATGAAGAAGATTTTATAAATTTAAATCAATCTAATGAAACTATTAGTGAAATAAATCAACCTAATAAGAGATTTAAAATATCAAAAGATCATCCTATAGAAAATGTTTTAGGAAATATTGAATTTGTAGTAAGAACTAGAAATCAATTATGTAGTATGAGTAATGTAGCCTTTATATCAACATTGAACCTAAAAATCCAAAGGAAGCATCGTCTGATGATTCATGGATTCTTGCTATGCAAGAAGAATTGAATCAATTTACCAGAAATGATGTATGGGAACTTGTTCCTAAACCTGAGGATAAAAGTATAATTGGAACTAAATGGGTTTATAAAAATAAAATGAATGAACTCGGTGAGGTTGTAAGAAATAAAGCTCGTTTAGTCGTGCAAGGTTATTGTCAAGAAGAAGGAATTGACTATGATGAAACCTTTGCCCCCGTAGCAAGATTAGAAGCTATAAGAATTATACTTGCTTTCGCTAATTATAATAATTTCAAATTATATCAAATGGATGTGAAAAGTGCTTTTCTAAATGGTTTTGTAAAAGAAGATGTTTATGTTGAACAACCTCCACTTTTTGAAGATAATAAATTTCCAAACATGTATACAAGTTAAAGAAAGCTGTATATGGTCTAAAGCAAGCTCCTAGAGCCTGGTATGAAAGACTAAGATCTTATTTACTTCAATCTGGTTTTGAAATTGGTAAAGTAGATACAACACTTTTTATTAAAAGAAATAATCAAGATATTCAACTAGTTCAAATATATGTAGATGATATAATCTTTGGATCAACTAATAACATAATGAATAAAGAATTTTCAGATATAATGAGTAAAGAATTTGAAATGAGTCACATGGGAGAATTAAGTTTCTTCTTAGGGCTTCAAATTAAACAACTAGAGAATGGAATCTTCATAAGTCAAGAAAAATATGCTAAAGACTTAATCAATAAATTTGGTTTAAGCACCTCTAGTGGGAAACCAACTCCAATTTCAACAAATGTAGGTTTAAGTAAAGAAGATAAATCAAAAGATATTGATCAAACTTTATATAGGAGAATGATTGGTTCGCTACTCTATATAACAGCGAGTCGTCCTGATATTATGCATAGTGTTTGTCTCTGTGCAAGATACCAATCACAACCTAAAGAAACTCACTTAAAAGCTGTTAAAAGAATTTTAAGATATGTAAAATACACTTTAGATTATGGTTTATTTTATTCTAAAAATAATACTTTTGATTTAATATCATATTGTGATGCTGATTATGCTGGTTGTAAATCAGACCGAAAGAGTACAAGTGGAACTTGTCACTTTCTAGGACATTCACTGGTTTCCTGGTTCAGCAAGAAATAAAATACTGTTTCCTTGTCAACAACTTTAAAAGATTTTGGAATTAACATAAGTAAATCACCAATATATTATGATAATACTAGTGCAATAAATCTATCTAAAAATCCAACTCATCATGCTAGAACTAAACATATTGATATAAGACATCATTTTCTTAGAGATAATATAACTAAAGAAATAATAACTCTAGATTATATAAATACTAAAATACAAATTGCTGATATATTAACTAAACCGTTAACCGAACAGAATTTTACTAAATTTAGAAGAGAATTAGGTATTTGTTCAAAATCTGAAATATAAAATAATATAATATAGTAATCAATAAAAATTCAAAATAAAAATTATATTTTTTTTATGAACATGTTGACATGCCCCATCTCATGATGTCGACATACCCAACAAAAATTTGAAAATTGAATTTTCCTCCAAAGTTAGTTTTTTGGTTATTTATCTATTCATTTCGTTTTCTCTCCTCTTTCTTCACTATATTCTCTGTAAATAACTTCTGAAACAATAAAATAATGACCTCCTCTTCTACTAGTGAACCCACTTCACCCACATCTCCTCATTCTGGTCCATTTCAATGAACTACGCACGCTCGAGTGATCAAATTGCAAGAGAAGATGAAAGATATCCTTCAATTGATGACTGAAATTCAAGTAAGTCAACTTAGGATGGCTATAGAACAACAAAGGCAAGGGAATATTATTAGGAATGTACAAAAATTCCTTATGGATAACTGTACAAATCCTATTAATATTGAAGACTCTTCACAAGCCATGGAATCCGAGGAAGAAGAACCTATGGAAGAACCACAAGAAGACCAAGAGGAAGATCAACCTTTACCTCAACCCGAAGTCCCTATGAATACAGACGAGAGCGTTATTTGCGTTGGTGAGATCCTTGTTGATACTAATGGAAACATAGTTGAACAACGTGGAAACTTTTGTCTCCACTACCCCAATTGTTCGATTCATAAGTCTCCTATAGTTAAGGATCGCCATTAAAGCGTACTTTCATTTTATTCTTTGTTTTAAATTGTTTTGTTTGTTCGTGTTTATGTATGTTCTTATATATGTTGTAATAACTAAAATGTGTTCACTTATACTCATTGTTTCATGCTTGTTATATACATATTAATTGTTCATACTAATCATTCTTGAATCCTTAAGTAGTTAATAGTTTTTGTTGATGACAAAGGGGGAGAAAGTTATAAAAATATATGTGCTTGGTGTAAGAGGGAGTCATGGAGTAAGGGGGAGTTGTGTCTTAAGAAGAAATCACGGAGTAAGGGGGAGTTATGGTATGGTAAGAATATTTTATAAATAAAGGTTGTCATCATAAAAAAGGGGGAGATTGTTAGGAACTGAGTTGATGATGTTTTGAGGACAACAACCTTATATAGTTATTATACTTTACTTTATAAAATATATACTAACATTTCTATATATATATATATATATATATATGTAGGAAGTATATGCAGGTATCATCGAAGACTGATCAGTATAAAGACTCAAGCATCAAGATGAAGATTAGAGATTCAAGATTCAAGACTCTAGAGAATCAAGATTTCAAGATCTCAAGATAAGTGTCTAGTATTTTGTTAAAACTTCATAATTGCACTCTCGTCTTTCTTCCAATTTTCATTTGGGATGGAACCCAATTTCTATCGAAACCAGTGGCTTACAAACCCACGACAAGTAGCTTACAAACCTACGACAAGTGGCTTACAAACCCATGAAAATCAAAATCATTTAAACTACTTTGTACAAGTTCTCGAGTCCTATGGAGGAGCTCTGTAGGAAGGTTCTTGCAATTTCAGTTTGAATAGATTTTTCAAAATGTTTTAAATCTGTTTTTAAAAAGTTTTAGCTTTCAAAATCATGTTTTCAAAAATATTTTCAAACTTTGTATTAGCCTTGAAATATTCCTCTATTCTGATTTTAAAAACTTCTATTTTTAAAACATCAAAACTTATTCTGATTTTAAATATACTTATATAATTGACGGTCTATATCAATTATATATATATATATATTTAAAATAATGTTTTATATTCATTCTCTATCTCAAAATATTGTTTAAACACTTTACTTTGCTTCAGAGAAGTTTCAACTTGTTTTAAATTCAATTGTCTTTACAAAACAACATTTCTACAATTTTGAACTGAGGGATGTCGACATATGGGGATACCCCATGTCGACATGGTAACAGTTGGATTCAAAATTCAATTTTCAAAAGAAGTGTCCATTAGTTTGAAAACCTTTCACCAATGGTTATGACTGTTGTGCATCTATATAAAGGCTTCCAAAACGAATTTTTTTTAACAACTACTTTCTTATTTTCTTCACTCTTTCTTCTCCACCATTCCATATCCATAAAACTTCATATTTTCAAGATCGTGCCATTATTCTGCCAAATTCTCAATAGGAAATCATTTAGATACTCTCTCTATTTGATTCTCCATCATTCTACTAAAGATCAAAGTGCTATTCAGAGTTATAGGATTAATTTGTATTCAAAAAGTCCATAGAGTCTATCCATTCAAAAGGATTATTATTAAGAAGTATTAGGGTGATCTTGTGTCCCGTAAATCAAGAGAGTTTACCCCAGACTCGGAGATAGGAGGGTTCCTCAAGGCTTTAGAAATTGAGGGTTGTAATTTGGATATTGGCTTATAAAAATCTATACAAGGATATTGCCTTGGTGCAGGACTGGATGTAGGAGGATTCCGAACCAGTATAAAATCCGGTGTGTTCTTTCTTTTTACTTGCTTTACTTTACTATTTGCATTTGTTATATGTTATGTGATCATTCTGTGTTAGAATTCTGTTTAGATTTGTGTTGAAAGTTTTAATTTAGTCATATAGTTCATATATTCTTTAAAACATTATTCACCCCCCTCTAGTGTTATTTCTGCCTTAAGATCCTTAACCCGCATCCCCAACAGGATCATAATTTATCGCTGTCAACAGGTGTTGTTAATCAATCTTTGTGGCTGAGAAAGATTTAAATTGATCTTAAAGTAAAGCAAGAGGAGAAAAACACAAAGATTTTTATTTACAACCAAGCTGTTATTACAATCTCCCAAAATCCCGCATTTCATGGAAAAAACCATGCACTTCAATATAAAGTTATATATTTTTATTATTTTCATATCTTAATGTCCTACTTTGCTCTGTTCTTTTATCAGTATATTAAAACACTTTATTAAATTATCTGCATTCTTGAGAATTTCAAAAAAAAAAAATGAAATCTAGGGTTTTCTTCCACCACAGGGGAAACCATATTTTCTCTCAAAATCCAATCCAATCCTCCTCTTTCTCGTCCTTCTCCTTAGGATAGACTACTTGAATCTCATATTAGAAAGCCGAATAGTGTCATCATTGATAACGGGGGCTTCCAATTGCTTCAGCCAAGATCACAGAGAAGATACGAGCCAGGAAATGATCAAGTTCAGTCTTATAATAATGGTGATCAGAGCAAAAAGAGGGCCCGACGACCAACTCCTATCAGGATAAGACCAAACTGACACAAACCAGAAAGCCGACCAAGTTCTCTCTGAATAAAGAACTAGGACACAAATCTTGGGCTGATATTGTCTCAGAGCAGCCGAAGGAACCAAGAAATGAAGAATGCAGTCTTGAAACCATTTCTCCTATACAAATCAACAACAAGAAAAATGGTGTGGTTAAGGAGGCAGTTTGTAAAAGAGTCATGGAGTGTTGGAATAACTCCATTTTGGTTTATGTGGTAAGCAACAAACCATATTTCTTGTTTTTCAAAGAATACCTAAAAAGAGTATGGAAATCGATAGGTGAATTCGAAATCTTTTCCAGAGAAGGGTAAAATTAAAAAGTTCTTTAACTCTGAAACCCCTCCTATTTCACAGCCATGTTTAATTACATACCATAATATTGCAAAAATAGTCAACAATCTTCATCAGAATAAAAGCCAGAATCATGTAATTGATATAGAGAAGGGATCCTCTTCTGAGCTTGCTGCAAATGTTGAGAGAATGAATTGCACTAACTCAACATTGCCTCGCAAGTGTTATCCTCCTCCAAAGCAGGCTGTAGTGACTGATGGTAATGAATCAGTCATGCCACGCACAGCTTCGTTCGATATTTTCCTGATCATGATTCTAGAATCTGCACAAATGAGGAAGATGAATCTAAGAGGGTTGATAACATAGAATAATTTGACTCATAAGAATTACATATTGCAAAAACAAAAGCATCTGGTAAGTTAAAGGGCAGCAAAGAGAAGAAAGCTTTCAAGCAAAAATACATTTCAATCAATCCAGTATGGGACCAAATGTCTACTAGATTGAAAGCGAAGGGTGTTTATAATAAAAGGAGAGGTAAAGGTACTATAGTGCCAGGTACCATTTAAATTTCTTATTTTATTATTAAATATACGACTTTATTTGCTTGGAATGTTGGGGGGATGAACACCTCTGTTAAAAATTCTGATATCCTTTATATGATTAATGGTTACAAACCTTCAATTATTGCTTCAATTGAGAATAAATTGAATGATGAGAACTTTGAAAGGTTTTGCCTCAAGATGTCCAGTAATTGGAAAGCTATACATAACAATGATTGCGGTTGCAAAGGTAGAATCATTGTTATTTGGGATTCTAATATCTAGACTGATATGAATATAAACAAAGATATTCAATTTATAGATTGCAGTTTTAAAAATATTGAGGGTTTTTCTTTACAGATTACCAGTGTCTATGTTAGTAACTTTGAAAAAGAAAGCAATGCTTTATGGTAAAAGCTTAAATCTCTAAATTTTATATATGATTTTTCTTGGATTGTTTTAGGGGATTTAATACAGTTTTTCATGTCACTGAAAAAATTAGAGGAGTTAAAATCCCTTAAAATAAGTTAGATAGGGGTAATAAATTTCTATTAGACTCTGGTCTTATTGAACCAATTTTCAGTGGAAACAAACTTACATGGAAATCTAGTCTAGCTAAAAACATTCACTGTAAGTTAGACAGAATTTTGTATAATAAAGAATTTTCAATAAAATTTTCTAATTGTATCTGTTCCACTTTAGAGCAAAATTTAAGTGATCACACTCCTTTATTGGTTAAGGTTTTTGTTAATGGTGAATTTAAAAATAAAATATCTCCTTTTAGATTTAAAAATAGCTGGATGTTGGAAGACGATCATAAAGTCTTAATGGAAAACAGTCTAAAATTTTCTCGTGAATGTACTAAACAGTATCAGTTTTGTATGTTGTAGAAATACACTAAAAACAAGCTTAAAAGATGGAACAAAAATAATTGTTTGAATAAAAATAGTATTATTAGCTTAAGAGAAGAAGGAAAATTTTCACAGCATATATCAGATAATAAACCGGAAGATATTCAGTATTATCAATGATTTTTTTAATAATCAAAAGGAGCTTTCAAATGAATTATACAAAGAATCTGTTAATGCTAAACAAAAGGAAAAAGTTGGTTGGCTTAAACGTGATGATTGCACCAAATTTTTTAATGCTAAAATGAGTAATAGAAAATGCTTAAATAATATTAGTAACATTATAGATAAAGAGGGTAATTTATCAAATGCATATCATAATGTTACTAAAGAAGCTATCAATTTCTATGAGGATCTTTATTTTTCTACATTTACTGAAAAAAGATTTCCCCATGATATATATAAAAATATCTTGAAACAAAATGCATCTGAAATCTTACTTGCCCCTGTTAGTTTAGAAGAGATAAAATTCTTTGTTTTTAATGCTGGTGATAATAAAAGTCCTGGCCCTGATGGGTTCAATGCAAATTTTTTTAAAATCATTGGGATAATACTAAAGAGCGGATTTTTGAAGTTGTTAAATAATTTATGGACAAAGGGAAAATTCTTAAAAGTATAAATCATACATTTATTACCTTTATCCCTAAAAATAAAAATCACTGATATTGGTGATTATAGACATATTTCTTGCTGCTACTTTATTTACAAAATTATTGCTAATGTCCTTGGTAATAAAATTAAAGTTTTTTTTCCTTTTCTTTTTTCTAAAAATCAGAGTGCATTAGTATCTGATAGACTTATATATGAAAATTCACTTTTAGCACATGAGATGGTCAGAAAATTCAATACAAAACAGAGAGATAATGATGCATCAAAATTTACTTACAAAAAGCTCATGATAAAGTAAACAGACATTTTGTTCATCATATCATGAAATGAATGGGTTTTCCTATAAAATTTAATGATTTGGTGTTTGAATGTATTAATACCCCTACTTTTTTAATTCTAATTCAAGGTGAGGCAGAAGGATTTATTAGGAGTAATAGGGGCGTAAGACAGGGTGATCCCCTATCACTCTATCTGTTTACTATGGTTATGGAATATTATGGATACAATGGCTATTAAAGGTAACATTCACCCTATAAATAGTATTCAGTCATGTATTAATCATTTGATTTATGTTGATGATCTCATGGTATTTATAAAAGCTAATAAAGCAAATGCAGACACTATAAAGAAAATTTTTGAGAACATGAAATCATATGCAAGATTACAGCTTAATATTAATAAATGTAAAGCCTACTTTAGTAAATCAAGTAAGTATAAAAAAGAGGTTTTAAATATTTTACAAATAGCTGAAGATTTCTACCAATTAAATATTTGGGTTTGCCTATCTCTATTAATCAAATTAAAGATGCAGATTGTTCTGTTCTTATTGAAAAAATCCAAGAAAGAATGGAGACTTGGTCTTGTAAGTTACTTTCTATTGCAGGAAGACTTGAACTGATTAAGACTGTGATTTATGCTATTATTTTATACTGGCTACAAAGTTTTCATATCCCAGTTGCTTCCATTAAAAAATTGGAATGCTGATTTCTTATGTAGAGGTAAATATCATAAAATTAGCTGGAAAAAAGTATGTAGACCTAAAAATGAAGGGGGTTTGGTATTAGAAGTATTAATGACCTTAGTGTAACTTGCCACTTAAAACTATTTTGGAGATTTCTTAATTCAGACCCTTTGTGGGCTAGATGAATGAGGTCTATGTATTTGAAATTTAAAAATTTCTGGACTTGTGTGCATAACAGTAATCAATCTAATGCTTGGAAGCAAAATATAAATTGCAGAGAATTAGGCAAAACATTACTTGAAAGAAAATTTAAACATGGTGAAGAAACCAGTTAATGGTTTGACCGATGGTTTAAAAATGAGACTTTTATAAATAAAGTTGGTTGGAACAGTTTGGTTATGTGTGGTGGATCAAATGCAAAAGTATCTTATATTATTATAAATAATCAGTGGCAACCACAATTACACCCTATTACTAACCCACATAAAGATGGAATATGCAAAATTCAACTTGATCCCTATGCAGATTATGACTACGGGGAATGGAAAGCTAGCAATAGAGGGAACTTTTCATTTAAATCAACTTGAAATTTTATTAGAAATAAATACCAGATGGAAGACTGGTATCAGTGCATAGGGAACAAAGTGAATTGTCCCAAGATGGCATTCTGTACATATTTTGCAATCAAAAACAGACTGTCAACTTCGGACAGACTTAATAAATGGGGAAATATTTTGAATTCACTTTGTTCCCTGTGCAATATATGTAATGAAAATGCTAGTCACCTATTTTTTGAGTATTTGGAATCAAATTAGAGCTACTTTGTGTATTGAGGACAACAGTCAAATGGATCTGATGCATGTTATCACAATTATTAACAACAAATTCAGATCAAAGTCCAAGGAAACAGATTATGCTCATATTGTTGTTACCACTGCAGTATATTATTGTGGAAAGAAAGAAATATGCATGTACATAATAAAGGCAGCAGGAATAAAGAGCAGATCTGGATAACTATTAGCACTGACAGCAAGATAATTCTTCAAAAATCAAAGAAAATTATTAAAAACCAAACCAAGTTTTCTTTCCTTGCTGATGACAGGATTTCTGAAGTGGGTAGCAAGCACTTAGAAGCGTATTTATTGTGACCAAGAAACTTCCAAATTGACAAGCATTCTAACAATCTGATTTGTGAGTCTAACTCCTACCACTACAAGGGGAGGGGGGATTTCCGACGGCTGAAAACCGTCGGCGGCCGTCGGAAGCCGTCGGCGGCCGTCGGAAAAAGCCGTCGGAAATGAAGGCGTCGGGAAGCAGTATTTCCGACGGCTACCGACGGGTGATGCCGTATACATTATCGACGGTTTCCGGCGGTTTCCGGCGGTTTCCGACGGCTTCCGACGGCCGTCGGAAACCGTCGGAAACCGTCGGAAATCAGGCCAATAAGCCGTCGGAACCCGTCGGAAACCGCCGGAAAATTTCGACCAATAAGCCGTCGAGAGCCGTCGGAAGCCGTCGGAAACCTGCTGTTTTTTTTTAAAATCTGCTGCAAATAGAGCCTTCCAACCACATTTCTCTTCCAAACACTACAATATCAATACTGCACAATCAAATAAACAATAATCCAACCAAACATGCAAACCAATACTCCAAAATATTCAATAGACACAGAAATAAACTAAATTAGAATAAAAATAAAATACAAAATATACATAACATTCCAACATTAACAATAATACTAACAATAACTGTTCTAATCATGCATATCCTGATACAGCTACAGAACCAAGTGTATTATACATAATTATACATATCAACAATTAATTGTTCCTTCTACCAAATCATTGTAAACTAAAACTAAACATACCTGCACGAACGAATTAGAAAGCAATGAATCAATCTGCCCCAGATCCAGAGCCAGCCGATGAAGGGAAGCGGCCACCAAACTGCTGCATGTACTCAAATAACTGTGCCGTCTGCATGGCCTGTTGGCGGTTCTGCTCCTCCAACTGCTGAACTCTAGTCTGTAATTCTTCTATACTTGCTAGCTCGCTCTGAGGTCTACTCCGCCGTCTCCTACTCTGACTACTGGACTGCAATAATTGAAAAATAAATAAAATCAAAGTTTATTGTTTTGAAAAGGTAAGAATATCATATTTTAAGTATTTTAAGAAAAATTAAATTATTTACCGCTAAATTGCCAAATCCGTATCGTCGACCATGCTCTGGTGGACTCATAACGGACTCAAAAATAATGTCCTCTTCATCGGTCGTCAGCTGCTCTCGACCCGTATCAGAAAGGAGTTTCTGTCGCTGCTCCATAAACATCTCCTGCATTGACAAATTAATAATATCATATCTTATTTCATAATAATTTGACAACTAAAACAATTACTAATACTGAATAAAATGAAATATGCTTACATGGCTTTTACTGGATTTATCGTCCTGCCATGTGTACGAAACAGTCCCGTCTGGATTAACATGCTCAACAGCATGCGTACGGGTGAACACGTCCATATAGCTGACAGGACCATGTGCCTCGGCTTCCTGAAGTTGATTGTTACATACAATTATTATACATTTAAAATCATATAGCATAAACTATTTACATTTATTATTCAGTAATTAAATTTACCAACTCCTGCCGATACTGCTGAAACGACTTCGATCCTCCGCGATGAGTAACGGGATTCTTATTTCTATTTGCAGAGTTTCTATCTGACTCTGCCTGTACATTCAAAATTTGATACATTATTTTTCAATCACGTTAAATTAATAATTGAAAAAAAATTAGTATACTTGCCTTCGCCTCGTCCGTCTCCCAGTAGCTCAACCAAGCTTGCCACACGCTCTCCCCCATCCACCGTGGTCTCTTCCCGGATTTCTTAACCTCAGATATCGTGTCTCTGTAGTTCTTTCGCATCTTCCTCATCCAGTATGCTCGTGCCAGCTGCATATCATCTGTCTGGATGTCTATCTCAGCCTGTGTTAAAAAAAGATTACACTTTAAACGATAAACGGTAGAAAAACGACAAAAACGAATTAAAAATGGAAAACATAAAAATTACACATACTAGGACATCCTGCCATATGCACTCTATGATGTGCGGAGGGATGGTATCCCACTTTGGCCAGCACGCACTCATCCTACTACGATATGCTGCTCTGGAGACGTCCAACACTACCTTAGTGGGTAGTAGCTCGAACCCCCTGTTTTTAAGTACGATACAGATAAGTACATACGTATAGTATAGAAAAAATAAGATGATGAATAAGATTTAATTTTTACCCATCTGCTTTGGGGGCTAACGTAACAACTGGACGGTGTGGCGCTTGCGATGGGCCACTGCCATCGCCTCCTGAAGAACGGGAAGAGCTCCTCCCTCTATGTGACATAATGATAAACCTGTGACGTTTACACATCATTATATAAGAGAATAAAAACATGATAATGAAATATATTTCATATGAACATGACATCAATGGTATAAATTGCTTAATTATAATGACTGAAATGTAAATAGACATGTAAGTTTGTTATACCTGATTCATGATGGGTGTACTCTTCCTACGATAAGCAGAGTTCATTGCATTTTTAATAAAAATTGCTAAATAAATGACAAATTGAAATAACATAAAACAATAGTAAACGGATTTAGTTTCATAGTTACATCAATTTCATAATACATCAAGAATTCAACATAGTTACATCAATTGCAAAAAAACAGATTCAAATTTATATCAGTCATCATCGTCTTCTGATTCAGATTCGGTCTCGTTTTCGACGATATTTTCCTCTGCACTGTCAAACGCTTCTACCAAAACATTTGATTCATCGATCAGACGGGGCCAAAAACTCTCTAAGGGACATTTGTCGGTTAACATGCGCGCATTTTACTCAAAAATACAGTTTTACTCACTGTTCACATTTATATATTAATTTCACACATTTATTCGACGTATTACGCATCAACTTAGGGCTGGTTTAACATTTTGTCATTTTTCAATACACACAATTATAATTTAGAGTAATGCATTTTTTTTGTGTCATAAGTAAAAACGTGCACAATATAATACTCCTAGTTCATTCAATCATTTTATCTTATTCCAAATAACGTATACAATCGTCGAATCAAGGCATACACAACAAAATACATATACATGAACATGCACAAATTATACGTGTTTATCACAATTTCACGATAAAAGATGAAATTGGTATACCATGTGATGCTATAAACCGTTATTACGCTAGTGGAAACAATTGCAATCATTAATTCGCCCTAATTTATCAATTTATGCAAATCTATAATTAGGGTAAAAACTGAATTTTTCATAAAAATAAGAGATTATACCTGAGATTAAGAGTACTGAAGCTTGATTAGAGTGCGTTGGAAGATCCGGAAGCTAAAAATTAGGGATTGGAAGCTTAGGGGTTGAATTTGGGGGGTTTTTTGGGTTTTTTTCGTATGAAATGGAGGAGGAAGAAAGGGCTCGGCTGGCTGGTATAATCGCAAATTTGCGACGGCTTCCGACGGCCGCCGACGGCCCGTCGAAAGCCGTCGGAAAATGGCCGTCGGAAGCCGTCGGTCTTGGCTGTCGGTATTCTGCCTTTTTCTTGTAGTGTACCATCAACAGGAGTTTGTGGCTAATATAGTGAGCAGGAGCTCATATACAACTTATAGCAGAGAAGATCGCTTCAAACAAGTTCTAGAAGCTAATAGCTTAAATTTCAGAGTTGCCATGAACGGCAACTGTCATCCGAAGAAGGAAACATCAGATCTGGGTCGTAGTAACGCCAGATCTAACTATCATGTAGATTTATCCAACAGATTCAACAACTCGAGTTATGGTAGAAGACATAGAAGCATGAGAGGAGATTTGAATGAAAGCTTATCATATTGCGAGCATGGTGAAACGAATGGAGTGAAGGAAGGAAATGGGAGGGTTTCGGATTTCTGAATCGCCTTCCACCATTATCGAGTTTTGGATCGAAAAACTGTGTTTACTTATTTATGTCGTTAACCCTAGATAGAGTTTGATGTATGTAGTGTGTTTTTCGGGTAGAGGGGTTTTCTACCCGATCTTTTTGTTAACTTGGGCTTGACCCTGTTTACTATTTCTTCAAAAAAAAAGTTGTATTTTTTAGAAGAAGCACAAAAGAATGGAGATATTATTCTTCTTTATCGCAAAACGGCGATCAAGTTGCAGATGTTTTCACCGAGCCACTACCGGTGAGCAAGTTTGAAATTCTAATAATAAAACTTGGTGTATGCAGTTTCTAAAGCAAGGAGGAGTACTAGCAGGACCGCTAACAAGAAGTCATAAAGTTTAGTGGAATGTTTCAGAAATGTTTGCTTTTTCTTAGTGTTGGCAGATGGTATCATGACATAATATTAAGATCATCGTTTAAGTTTTATATTGAATTGTTTCGTTCAGTAAAATAAATGAACAGTTACTTCGCACCTGAAGCATAGTCCTACTACTGCTTCAAATTTGCTTATCATCTCTCTATTTTAACAACAATGTAGATGTTCGATCAACATTTAGAGAGTTGCATTATTTATAGGATAGTGAAAACATCACTTTCCATTACTTTTTGAGAAGTTCGATCAAACTTTAGAAGTTCGAACAATGTAGAAGTTCACCACCGTAAATTTGTTATTTTGAAATTGGCTAGTTGGATGGTAGTAAGTGTTGTTCCATAAACTTTAGCTAGTATACAGATTACTATAAGTCAACGTATGTCTAATGGATTCAAATCTGTAACTTCATTCTTGCAATTCTTTCTAAGTGACAAAATGATAAGATATAAAAGGGAATCGTGGATGACAAGAAGAGAGAACATTTGGAATGTATTTATCACCGCTATTTTTTAACTTCTTTTTCTATGATGCAACCATTGGCTTATTTATTTTCAATTAATTGATCATTATGTAAGTCTTCCTAGTAACAGCATAAATATACGTCTTTTCGTAACATAATTTTACAAATACCGACCATTATCATTTCTCTACTTTATTATTACACCTTTACTCGCTAACCATATCCTAGGTTATGTAAATTGTAAAACATAAATGCATTTATATCATATATTTTCATTGTTTATTCCCATGCAGCGACGAAAATAGGAATTAATACGACCGCTTATGGACTACTGGGTTCTAAGATGGTAGTATCCGTAGTTACATAATAAAATACTTGACAAAGTTAATATTAAACATACATATGCTTAGATTTGAAAAACTGCACCTGGCTTATAATGCAAGGAAGTTAATTCTTATACATTGGTCTCAACTCACGTTGATGTGCTTTCAATTATTTTACTTGATAACTAATAATAATGCTAATTTTAAGTCCAGCTATGTTTACCAGTTTTGATGTTTCCTTGTACTGCAGCATCATCATAATATCCTGCCTTTTGATATGGGTTGCAATCGTCACTTTTGTCAATTTAATAGAAGCGTCTAATTTTCTAGGTACAGATGCTTCACGCTTAATAATTTATTTGTCACAGCATAATTAATTGTCTTATTAGTAGAAATGGTACAAATATAAGTTTCATGCATGCACTAATTAATAAGTTTGGCAAATCTTGTACACATTTTTGTAGCCAATATTAAATTTGTTAGACTCAGGGCATGCTACAATTTGGTGGTGGATAGGAATTATTAAATCATCAAGTATCATAGTGTACACGATTTGTTTCAAGTCCTGGTGCATTGTACACATTTATCAGCGCACTATTTGTACGACTATATTGCATAACTTACAACGTGAACTAGCTATAGGATGCATTCATTAAGCTGAAGTCGTGCTTGACCAAGTCTGCACGTAGAAGTAATTTGATGTTTGTCCACTTTTATCCAAGTACATCAGCGGAAGAAAGTTCATCATGTATGGTGTTTTGATCTTTGAGATACAGAAAATTTATGACTTGCTTAGTGATCAGTAGTCTAGAATAGTCTGATTTGGTGATATATTAGTAAATCCTTATATTTATACAAGTTTTCAGTATGGTCATATAAATAAATAACGGAATTACCATATATCCAAACATTGTTGGGAATGTCGAAGACATTAAAATGGTTTTTATACCAATGCGTGTAAGGGAATAAAGTTTTACATTATCGAAAATAAAAAGGCGAGTTTGACATCCATCACAGGACAAAATATACTGATCAAACACAATGGTGCAGTTATATGATATGACTTTGGACTCGATAGTTGTGGGCTCACATAGCACGTTCAAACTTGTATTTTAAAAGGAGAAGAAAAGATTTTAAACTAGTGTTTATTAATCTTTGTGGAAAATGATCATATTTCCCTTCGCTTTTTCCTTGTAGCATATGAAACCGCGTCTTTTCTTCATCATGCAAAATGTCAATGTAAATGTCAATGAGGTGCACGCTAATATATACCCAGTTACTGAAAATTCTTTGTTTTAATATATATATACATAAGTTTGTATTTTTGTGTGTGCTTGTGCGTGTGAGAGAAGGACCGAATCAGTGCTAAATAACAAGGCTAAATCGTATCCACCATCACATGTGGTGTCACCATCTCAGTGTTAATTAATTTCGTTACAATACAAATTAAAGGTTGGCTTACAAACAAACTAGGTGGGGGTGCAGTGATCTGGCCTCATTTCCTTAAAAAGCTTCGAGTCACCATGTGATTTACTACCGAAACTATGTTCGGGTCCATTTATTCTTTGGACGTAAGTGTGACCTTCAGTTGTCAATGCATGATTTCAACCAAGTTACATTTAGTTGAGCTGCCGTAAAAGAATATTTACATCGGAAATTCATCAACTTTTTTACTTGCTCTTAATTCACATAGTATTTACAAATTGCAACTAATTTGATAGCAAATGTATTAGTACAGTGTTGCACTTTAAGCAGGAGTCGGCTTTGTATTTTCTCCTCTTTGTTATCATATGATAACAATGAATGACATGCAACTGGGATTTCTGTTAAGTTCATATTGTTTGGAAATAAGTGAAAACATATTTTAGTTTAAATTATATCTAAAAGATGTCTTCGCAATTTAGCCAAACTAGACATAATGATAGATGCAAATATGTCAATAACAACAGTAGCTCATTTGGTCGAAACAATGAGCCGTAGTCATTGGATCGATTCTCAATGTTATTAAAAACTTGTAGGCTTAATACTAAAGCTCGTTCGTTCACTTACTGGTATTTGCAAAAGCTTTATCAATTATCTTGAGCCCTAAAATCCTCCATCTCTTTTTCAATGATCATGCTTGTCCCATTAAATTTCAATCATATTAAAATAAAACATTTAGGATCTACCATATTAAAATAAAACATAGTAATGAAATCAATAATTGGTATGAAGTGGACGCATTACACATTTAAAATGAGGATAGAGGAATTAGCATTCGGTAAGATTGGTGGGCATAAAAATAAATCTATCGCTGATACTTCGATATATCTCAGAGCTATGAAATTTGGTGAATAAATGGTTCGTGGAAATGTTCCTGAATTTTTTTACTATGTAAGCACCAGAAACTCACCATGTGTTTGTGTGTATTTTCCCTCTAAGCGTGCGTGTGTAGAACTATAATACCTGAAATTGTTGAAGCTTCAGAGAACATTATTTGCAAGAACAGTTAACTTTGTTAGATGAGATGACTGATACAACAAAAATGCTTTTTTATATATATACTAATGAGATATGTTAGTTAGCACTAATGGGCATTGTGAACGCATACAATTTTATCTCTGCTATGAAAATTAATATTATTGGAAATAATCTTGGTTTTTGGAAAATGTTGATTTTGTTGAAAATTTTAATTTTTGTATTAATGAAAATGTCAAAATAAAAATAGAGAAAAATTTAGACTTACCACATATGCAATTTTAAGTATTCCAGAATATGCTTAGTCAAGAAAATTCTAGAAAACGGAAGATTAAAGAAAAGTATAGAAACTGTATCACACAGTAAATAGGAATGATTTCTTTCGTTTGAAACAAGCAAGTAAATGTATTTGTAAGCAAGCAAAAAGAACAAAAGTGCAAAGAAAATAAAGTTATTTCCTCCTTTATAAAATATTTTCTCAATCTCCATTAATAAATTAAAAAGTTCCTCCCTCTTTTTCCTACAGAAATTTTCCAACGGTGGTATTAGATCCAGGTTGCTAATCAAGAAAGATAGCATGCGGAACTGTTGAAGTTGATGATTCAAATATTCGTTAAAAAGGAATCAAATCAATTAATTTAGCTGATATATGAAAGGATATTTTGAAGGAAACTAATTAATTAGTCAATCAATTAATTAATCAATGTAAATCTGCTATATGAAGAAATAAAGAATTAGGCATGGAGAATAAAGGAAATATAAGGAAACGAAGATTACGCCATCCATTTGTACCAAAATCAAATCACGCAAATTGGAAAGATATCTGCGTAATCGGGAAATTGATTTGCTTAATCTCCAAGCAACCCTTCATTATCAAGTCTATATAAATGAAGGAACTTTATCTTCATATGAACAAGCAAATGTAGTATCCACCATTATTCTTTCCTCTCTCTTTTGTACTCTTTTCTTTAGTGAAATAAAAAGTTGTTGGGCCTCCGTGGACGTAGGATATTCATATCCGAACCACGTTAAATCTTCCGTGTCTTATATTTCTGTTATTTTTTCTACGAGACTGCATAATTCTTTTTAAGTGTCATTGGTATCTAAAATAGGCAATACTAGATCCTGAACAAATAACCGCTTCCGCTCAAATCAAAAAAAAATCACCACAGTTTGGTATCGGAGCTAGTGTTATTGTTCCTGTTTGGATATTAATGGCTACATCTAGTAAGTCTGTTGGCAGATCTGGTGTCAATTATGGGGTAACACGTTTTGACGGAAATGGAGATTTTGGTACTTGGAAGATGAAGATGGAGGCACTATTGAAGAAGAAGAAGACCTACAAGGTTGTTTCTGCGTCTGAGAAATTGAAAGGTATTGATGCAGCTGATTTTGGAAGAGATGGAAGATGAAGCTCTTACAGCAATTCAGTTGAGCCTTTCAGATGAAGTTCTTAGAGAATTCTCTCAGAAAAAGATGGCGAAAGAACTATGTAATGCATTATCCGATGCATATCAAGACAAGTCTCTCACTAATCGGATTATTCTTCAGCAACAACTTTATTCGTTCAAGATGAAGCCTGGAGCTGATCTCATGAAGCATCTAGATGCTTTGACGACTTTGATTATGAACCTGAAGGCAGCAGAAGTTGATATTACTGATGAGGCTCAAGCTGTGATCCTCTTATGTTCCTTGCCTAAGGATTATACTGCTTTTGTTAATTCCATGATTTATGGCCGCAGTAAAATTAGCATGTCTGATGTAAAGGCTGGTCTTCATAATGAAGTATTAAGAGGTAGATTGGCGAGCACTAGCTTGGATAGTGATACTGAAGGCTTATCTGTTCAGAGAGGTAGAGGCCAAAGCAGGTCGAAGAAAGGTGGAGGATGGAATTATTCACAATCTCAGTCTAGGGGGCCTAACAATTTGACTTGTCATTATTGTAAGAAACCATAGCACTTCGTAGCACAATGTCTCAAGCTTGAAGGTAGAAAAAAATATCCAAAGCAAGCCTCGGCTTCTACAGCAGAGAAATCAGATACAGAAAGTGACACCGATGTATTTACAGCTTTTGACACTTCTGAGAAGAGCAATTTATGCTGATTGATTCTGGTGCATCCTATCAAATGACACCTTTAGGAACTGCTTTTCCACTTACCGTGAAATTGATAGAGGAGAAGTTCTGATGGGTAATGATGCTTCTTGCCGTATGGTGGGTGTTGGTAGCGTGATGATTAGGATGTTTAATGGTGTTATTCGTACGATCGCTGATGTTAGACATTTACCTGATTTGAGGAGGAGCTTGATTTTTATTGGGGCGTTAAGTAAACTTCGCTTGAAGATTGTAGGGAAGGAGAGAAAATGAAGATATTGAAGGGTTCCGTGATTGTTATGAGAGGTGTGAGGGCAGGAAATCTTTATCTATTAAAGGGAACTACTGTAATTGGTGAATCGGCTTCTGTTACGTCTGTTGATTCAGATTCTTTCAGATTATGGCACTTACGGATGGGTCACATCGGTGAGCGCAGCATGGATGAGTTGAGAAAAAGAGGATTGATTGATGGAGTTCATCATTCAAAACTTGGTTTTTGTGAAGGGTGTGTTCTTGGAAAGCAGACGAAGATTTCTTTTGGTACAGGAGAGCATAAAGCAAAAGCTGTCTTGGAGTATGTTCATACAGATGTCTGGGGTCCCTCCCCTTGTCCGTCTTTAGGTGGAGCCAGATATTTTGTTTCATTTATAGATGATTTCTCTCGTAAAGTATGGGTATACTTTCTTCAGTCAAAGAGTGAAACCTTTGCTAAGTTTCGGAAGTAGAAATCTATGGTTGAGAAGCAGTCAGGGAAGAAATTGAAAGTTCTCCGTTCAGATAATGGCGGTGAATTTGTATCACAGGAATTTATTGATTATTATGAGTCTGAAGGCATTAAGAGGCATTACACCACACCAGGAGACCCCCAGTCTAATGGAGTTGCAGAAAGGATGAATCAGACATTATTGGAGAGGACAAGATGCCTTAGACTGACTGCTAATTGAAGAAGGGATTTTGGGCTAAAGCTTTATCTATGGCGGCTTTTCTCATCAACCGCACATCTTCGACTGCCATAGATATGAAGATCCCTGAAGAAGTATGGAAAGGAGAGCATGTTAGCTATTCATTTCTCAGAGTGTTTTGTTGCCCAGCTTATGTGCGTGAGAGCAAAGGAAAGCTGGAACCTAGAGCTCGCAAGTGTATTTTTCTAGGTTATAGGAGAGGAGTGAAGGGATATAGGTTGTGGTGTTCTATTAGCAAGAAGATTGTTATGAGAAGGCATGTGACTTTTAATGAGAAGACTATGTTGAAGGTGGAGCCTTCCTCATCGGATGACAATGAGAGGACATGTGAAGAATACCAGACACAAAACAAGTCATCTGTTGATTCTTTCCATAGATGTTCAAATGGTGTTTCCGATGACACCGTGGTTGATGAGGATAATATCGATATTGGTACAGAGGATCAAACTCAAGGTGGAGCTCATTCGAAACCTAGGCCTGTCAGACAAAGAAGAAAGCCTAAGTAGCTTGATGAGTTTGTTGGATTGAGCATCGAAGATATTAATTTCCATGATATGGCAACATATGCTTTGAATGTTGTCCATGATGAGCCCTGTGATTATAAAGAAGCTATCGCATCAGTTAACAGTTCCAGTTGGTTAGTTACTATGGAGGAGGAGATTGAATCATTGCAGAGAAATCATACTTGGGATTTGGTGCCTCTTCCCACCGACAAGAGAGCTATTGGATGCAAGTGGATCTATAGAGTGAAAGACGGCGAAAATGTTAATCTCAGATACAAGACAAGGTTAGTCGCAAAGGGGTATGTTCAGAAGAAAGGGGTAGAGTATCATGATATCTTTGCTCCAGTGGTTAGCATACTTCTATTCGTATTCTTTTAGCATTGGTTGCTCATTATGATATGGAATTAGAGCAACTGGATGTCAAAACTGCATTCTTGCATAGTGATCTAGATGAGGAGATTTATTTAAAGCAGCCGGAAGGGTTCATTGATAGTAGCAGGCCAGACTATGTTTGCAAATTCAACAAATCTCTATATGGACTGAAGCAGTCTCCTAGACTATGGTACAAGAGGTTTGATAAGTTTATGCTTTCACAGGGATACTCCAGAAGTTTCAAAGACCAGTGTGTTTATTTCAAAAGATGTGATGGTGATATGATTTATTTTTTGTTATATGTTGATGATATGCTGATTGCATCTCGGAGTATGGTCAGAATTAAGAAGTTGAAAGCGGAGCTTAGTAGAGAGTTTGATACGAAGGATTTGGAAAAGGCATAAAGAATATAGGGTATGGAGATAAGCAGGGATAGAAAGCGGAGAGAGTTAAGGCTCACTCAAGCGCTATACATCGAGAAAGTCCTCGCTCGATTTGGAATGGAGAAAGCTAAACCGGTTGGCACTCCATTAGGCTCTCATTTTAAGTTGTCAAAAGACTTATCTCCCTCATCGGAAGAAGACAAGAGGTATATGGCTGATATACCTTATTCTAGTGTTGTTGGTAGTCTTATGTATGCGATGGTGTGCACAAGACCAGATTTGGCCCATGCAGTGGGTGTTGTGAGTCGATATATGTCTAACCCAGGCAAAGAGCATTGGCAAGCTGTGAAGTGGATTCTTAGATATCTTCGAGGCACTTCTTCGGTGGGCTTGTTATATAGTGGAGTGGATGATGACATCTTTCTTAGAGGATACTGTGATTCTTATTACGCTGGGGATAGAGATGCTAGGAAGTCAGTGTCGGGCTATGTTTTTACACTTGGCATATGCTCGATTTCATGGAGATCAAAGCTGCAATCTATTGTAGCTTTATCAACTACCGAAGTAGAGTTGATATCGATTGTGGAAGCAACAAAGGAAGGAGTATACTTACTTCAGTTGTTGGATGATCTTTCAATGGTGCAGCGGACAGTAGAGTTATTTTCAGACAGTCAGAGTGCGATTCATCTTGTAGAAAATCAAGCTTATAGTTCACGGACGAAGCACATTGATGTTAGAGGTTTCTTTCTTATGCTTGAGGAAGAACGAAGAAAAATTAAATTGTCGAAGGTGAGTACTTTGGATAATCCTTCAGATATGATGACAAAGTCACTTCCTAAGGACAAGTTTGAGCATTGCTCAAACTTGATCAGTTTGATACCTGTTACTTGAGTGTCATGAGGCGCTAGACCCAACAACTTATATGTTGATTACTTGATGATAAGGTGATGAAGAGAGACTGTTATATTTGAATCAAGGTGGAGTGTTGAATTTGATGATTCAAATATTCGTTAAAAAGGAAAGAAATTGATTAGTTGATTCAATCAAATCAATCAATTTAGCTGATATATGGAAGGATATTTTGAAGGAAACTAATTAATTAGTCAATCAATTAATTAGTCAATGTGTATCGGCTATATGAAGAAATAAATAATTAGGCAGGAGAATAAAGGAAAGATATGGAAACGAAGTTTACGCCATTCATTTGTACCAAAATCAAATCACGCAAATTGGAAAGATATCTGCGTAATCGGAAAATTGATTTGCTTAATCTCCAAGCAACCCTTCATTATCAAGTCTATATAAATGAAGGAACTTTATCTTCATATGAGCAAGCAAGTGTAGTATCCACCATTATGCTTTCCTCTCTCTTTTGTACTCTTTTCTTTAGTGAAATAAAAAGTTGTTGAGTCTCTATGAACGTAAGATATTCATATCTGAACCACGTTAAATCTTCTGTGTCTTCTATTTCTGTTATTTTTTTCTGTGAGACTGCATAATTCTTTTTAAGTGACATTGGTATCTAAATAGGCAATACTAGATCCTGAACAAATAACCACTTCCGCTCAAATAAAAAAAAATCACTACAGGAACAACTCTTTTTCAAGTCCCTTTATTAAAGAAAGAGAATTATGAAAGTTGAAGCATTCATATGAAGACATTGCTTGGATCGCAAGATGCGTGGGATATCATAGAAAATAAGTATGAAGATCCTACCGATATTTCCACTTTATTTCAAATCTAAAGGGATAATTTAATGAATTTGAAAAAGAAGGATCGAAAGGCTCTTATGCTCATCTATCAAAGTTTGAATGATGCTATGTTTGAATAGATAACTAATGCACAAACTAATATGGAATCATAAGATATTTTGGAGAACGTTTTTAAGGAATTCGATAAAGTAAAGAAAATTAGACTACAAATTATGCAAGGTGAGTTTGAATCTTTACATATGAATTCATCAAAATCAATTGAAGATTATTTTTCTCGAGTTTTATGTATTGTCAATCAAATGAAAAGATATGAAAAAAAATAGAAGACTCTAGAGTTGTTGAGACTCTACGATCTTTAGATTCAAAATTTGATTACATAGTTGTAGCAATTGAAGAATCTAAAGATCTAGGATGCATGACTGTTGATCAACTCATGCCTTCACTTCAAGCCCATAAAGAAAAATTAATGAGAAAGCTTAAAGAAGAGCAATTAGAGTAAGCTCTTCAAATAAAACTCATCTTGCGGGAAAACGAGACATTTAAAACCGGAAGAAGTTGGAGCCAAAGTGGAAGAGGTCATGTCTATTATGAATGTTTTAATTGCCACAAACCTGATCATATGACAAATGAATGCTAGTATAAAGAGGAGAAAAGGAAAACACATATAACCTAAGAGACCGAGAACAAGGAGGAAACACAAATTACAATGGAAGACCAAGGCATGCAAATAAAATGTTATAATTGTAATAAATTTGAGCATTTTGCTTTTGAATGTAGATCATCTTTCACTAAGCTTCAAGAAAAATCAAACTTTGTTAAAGAAGACGAAGAAGGTTCTATACTTTTGTCGACACTCAGAGCAGTTGAAATTAAAAAAGAAAAGACGTGCTACTTGAATACAGGAGCTAAAAAGAAGAAATACAATGTGTTGAAAAACATATGTTAGACGATAAGAATGATGAAAAGGAAAACAATGAAATAAAAGAGAATACTGCAATGGAAGAGGACGAGAAAACAAATATTTACATGGAGGAGAATGTTGTAGAAGAGTCGTCAAAGATAACCGAAGAGAAAGTCATAAGGATTGCACGTGAAGATCTTTCAAAAACCAGTGAAGTGAAAAAGGAGGAAGGAGGCTATCAAAGTAGTAAAAATTGAAAAGATGGAAGAAGAAGCCGAAAAGAAGGAGAAAGAGAAAGAAGAAGAAAAACGATTAAAGGATGGAAAAGAAGATGATGAAGAAATTGAGTTAAGCGTAGAAATGCCAATAATGAAAAGTACGAAAGCAAAGGAAACGAAATTCAAGAGATGGGAGGAGATTTAAAATATGAGCAAAAATTTAAAGAAATGAAAATGGAGAATAATAAAGAAGTACAAAAACAAAAGATCAAAGCGAAAGTCAAAGACACCAACGATGAATTTCATGAAAAATATTAGATTGGTTAAAGATTGCAAGAGTAAATTTAAGATAGAACAGAAAGATAACATATATGACTCATTCAAAATTTACAACACTAGGCGCCTACTTTTTAGAGCATTCTATGGTAAGAAAGGAGGACAGAGTGAATGGAGCACCAGAACGATTCGTGTAATTGCATTGAAGATCTCGATGAACGTCGATACAATAAGGAAAGATTGTCTATTTCTACCGAAGCACGTAAAATACAAAAATTTGAAATTTTACTTGGACGTACAAAATCAAGTTTATGGAGGGATATTGGAAATAATCTTAGTTTTGAAAAATGTTGATTTTGTTGACAAATTTAATATTTGTATTAATGGAAATGTCAATATAAAAATAGAGAAAAATCTAGACTTACCACATCTGTAATTTGAAGTATTTCAGAATATGATTAGTCAAAAAAATTCTAGAAAACGAAAGATTAAAAAGAGTCTAGATATTGTATCACACTATAAATAGAAATGATTTCTCTCGTTTGAAGCAAGCAAATGTAATTGTAAGTAAGCAAAAAGAATAAAAGTGCAAAGAAATAAACCTATTTCCTCCTTCATAAAATATTCTTTCAATCTCCATTAGTAAATTAAAAAGTTTCTCCCTCCTTCTTCCTATAGAAATTTCCCAACAAATATCATTGATATATAGCTACGATTAGTTAATTTAACTAGTGTTATATGAGATAACCCAAGGCATATGGTTACAACAGAAATGAAAAATAATTCATTTTTGGGTGACATATTTGTTTGCACTTGTTCGATTATTGAATACAAATAAGTTTGGCATATATATATTTGTAATCAAAATTTTATTTTTTGTAAGTGCATATTATCAAAGTGCGCTTTGTTTGCTAATTGATCGAATTTCACATATTTATACAATATAGTTGCATAGGGATGAAATTTATCCATATCAATTGCCTTTTCACTTATAGTAAAAATGTTTAAACTTACAAAGATAGGCTTGTCTGTGGATATTTTTAAAATTTTCGAAATTCGTCATTCGTAAAATACACACACAAAGATATATATATATATATATATATATATATATATATATATATATATATATATATATATATATATATATGATATCTAAAAATAGATATAGACGTGGATGTGAAAATTAAGTATTTGCATTCGAAAATTATCCATTTGGTTTTTTCACAGTAATAGTTTATATTATGTATATTTTTGTATATTGAACAACATGTATTTGTTGTTTTATCAAGAAAACAGTTTATGTTATATGTATCTAAATGCATATGCGCCGCTCAAAACTATTTTTTTTTCCATCTTTTATTTTATTTTATTTTTCATACTTTTATAGTTATGAGGATCTAAAGAAATTTATGGTAAACTAAAATTTTCAGTTTATTATCTTTAAATTCGTTCATCATTGTTAGCAGATAAGGTAATATTTGATATTCGTTCGCATCCATGAATCTATATATACGATATCCGAACACTACAAAAAAGGCTTCGATTAGCGACGAAGGGGGGCGACGGCTAAAAAAAGCGGCCGTCGCTAGCCGTCGCAAATCGGAATATACAGGTCCTGGCCGAGAGCTCAGATTTCATTCTCCTCCTTCCCCAAATTTTTCCTCCTTCCCCAACTCCATCGCCCCCCGTCACCCCAGCCGGCGCCCAACCCTTCAAAGCCTCCAAATCACCCAAATTTGTGTCTGTATGCTCATAATCTCTTGTTCGAATGTAAATTTGATGTTTTTACGTTTAGTTTAAACCCTAATTCAATTATGATTTGTTGTACAATTTAGATTTGTTGTTAATTTGAGTATTAGTAGTGTTGTTAAATTAAGTATTAGTAGTGTTGTATGTTGATTTGGCAGATTAATTAGTTTATTATCATGAACTTGAATTAAGTACATATTAATTACTTCATCATGATGAAGTTGAATAAATGGTTGATGTAGATAATTAGTGTTGGCGATTAACATGGTTAGTTGTTTTAGGTGAAAAAATAGTGTATATTAATGATTAACTTGGTTATTGATAAATTTACATGAAAGTATTTCATAGTTTATGAAATTGATAAATTACAAATTTAAGTTGTTAAGTAAATTTAAATTGACAAATTTTTATTTAATAATTAGTTTTTTATTGTTTTCTAATTATCTATTAGATAATTAGAATTTGTTGTTTTCTAATTATATTCATTGATAATTGTTTTATTTACCCTGTTGATTGAGCGACGGCTAGCGACGATTAGCGATTGTCATTTTGATAATTTTAGCGATGAATCGCGACGGCTAGCGACGGACAAAATGCAAAAGGTTGTATATATTGTAAAAAATAAAGTTTGTACAAAAAACTAAAAAATGAATATGAGAACATTAAAAATTCTGCAAATATATAATTTATTTGAAAAAAATTAGGAAACGACTTTAAAACAACTGATATTGTACTAAAATCGATTTTGTAAAGAAATTAAGAAATGAATATAACAACAACAAATAGTCACTTAAAATCTATGTCGTTAAAAAAAAAAATAAAGAAATTAATATTGAAGTAAAATTGTTAATTGAATGTTGAACTAAAATTTAAATACACAAATTTTTGAAATAAAATATAAATAGTTGAAACATTGTCAAAATTTGAAAAGAACAATAATATTTGATAAAATTTAAAGAAATTTCTTTATCCCTTAGATTGTCTTTGGCCCCGTCTGGCAAGTGTTGTATATGATCGTTATATGGATGTTTGTTTTGTAACGGAACGGACATTTATATTCATCTGATACAATATTTGTCGGATTTGTCCCTGTATTGGACAAGTTACAAACACAATAAAGTAATTGCATATTATAAATCAATTCATTTTAAACGGTTACAAAATTTCGACAGCACTTCCTTTACGTTCCCTGTGTACACGCATTTGTGTACGATACAGGGAACATAAGGGAAGTGCTGCTGAAATTTTATTGAACCGTTTAATCTGAAATGATTTATAAAATGTAATTACATTATTGTGTTTGTAATGGGAAATAGGATGACTGACCACCGAAGTGAAAATCAAAATACCCAAAAATAAAAAAATAAAGTGAAGTTTATATTTTGATTTTCCTGGAACGATGAACTTTTTACAATGGAGAATGGTTGTAAATTAATCATTTAAATTGTCTAACATACATTTTCAAATCAGGAAAAATGTTCAATTATTTTCTCGACCGTAGTGGATGTATGAAGTCAGAACTGGAAAGAAAGCATCAAGGTGTACAGGAATTTATTAGATTTGCTAAATCTAATAATCGAAACTATACAGAAATTCGTTGTCCGTGTAGTAAGTGCCAACATTTGAAGCATTGAAAACCGGATATAGTTGAAGTACATTTGTATCAATATGGTTTCCTGCCTGATTATTATTTCTGGGATCGTCATGGAGAACTTGTTGAACCTACACCTAATACTGAAGTTTTAGAGGACGGTAATATGATGACGAATCCGATAGAAAATATGGTGGATGATGCAGCACGATCAATGTTTCCTACAACGGAAGCTGTCGATGAAGACGAAAATGTCGAAGAAGAACCGACTGCGGGAGCTAAAAAAATATACGATTTGTTGGATTCTGCTAAGAGGCCGTTGTGGGACGGATGTAAAAGCGGAACCGAACTTTCAGTAACCGCTGAATACATAACTATGAAATCAAAATTCAATCAAAGGCAGTGATGATCCAAATGAGCATTTAAAAGATTTTTACGGCGTCTTAACACAGATTCTAGAATTGACATATTATGTTGAACCTTTAGAAAAGGTTTTTTTATTTAAGTGCAATTGGTTCAGTAACGTTCCTGGTTCCGGAATCAACGTGCATAAAGAGTACAAACTTATTGAAATAAGGCATACATCACACTACTATAAATACGATCCTTTTGTGTTAGCCAAGCAAGCGTTACAAGTTTATTTTGCTTCGTATCCATCTTTGAAAAAAGATAAAGCGGATTGGTCCGCTGTTTTCAAAACGAAACCAAGGTTTACGATTGATGGAAATAATATTCCAGATGAAGCAGCATATCAAGCCGATCTTGAATCAAATACAGAAATAATAATAACTGATGATATTGATGTAGGGCCTTTGAATGATGAATCGAACGTCCTATTTGATGCATTTGAAAGTACCGAAGAAAATGAGATAGAATACGAGACTGAATCTGAATCAGAAAACGATGAAGACTGATCGTTATTGATGTAATTGTTATGTGATAGTGATTGAAACATTCGATGTAATAGTAAATTTCTGTAATTGTTCTGTGATGATCATTTAGTTAATTTTTATCCATGTTTTGTACTAGTAAATTTTTATAATTGTTCTGTGAAAGTGAATATTGAAACATGCTATGTAGTAGTGAATTTCTATTATGGTTCTGTGATGATTATTTATATAATTTTTATCCATGTTTTGTACTAGTAAATTTTTATAATTGTTTCTGTGAAAGTGATTGAAACATGATATGTAGTAATGAATTTGTATAATTGTTCTGTGATGATATTGTTTTTCTATAGCAGATATGTCTGGCAGGAGACGGAGTGGAGGTGGTGGTGGCACGCCATCCCCATCTCCCGGTGCAGGTGGTAGTGGCACTGCACCGGACTTACGTCCGATTGCAGAAGTTGTTCCTAGAAGTGCTGGGTAAGTATCAATTTTATTTAAAGTATAAGTTTTAAAATCAACTAAACATGTATACCATAACTTTTTGCAGTGGCTTTGAGGTGCAGCCATCAGATTATATTTTACAGGTTTCGAGGAAGGCTTTTCAGAGCCGGATGCATGGTTGTTGGCCTTGCTGGGACGACATCCCCCCTCATGTCAAGAACGCCATACAAGCGGATTTACTTGTAAGTAGTAGTTTGAATTTCAGTTGTAAATTAATATAATCTTTATAACTTAAAATTTACAGGCTGCAGTCCGCGTCGACCCTGATGACTTGGACATTTTTTTAAATCACTGGAACAAACGAATGAGAAAAAAATACAGGGATACACTGTCCAAGGCCAAAAATTCAGGGAAAAAACCAAACTGGATTTTATATTGTTTGAATGTAGAAATTTCGGTTTACTATTTACATATTCCAATTATTAGATTTGAAAATGAGATTTGGTTAGATTTTATATTGTTTGAATGTATAGTTATGTTATATGATGGATATATGATGGTTATACTTGATGACTATAGTGTATAGTGTTCTGGTTCAGATTGGTTGAGGTGTATATGGGCTGTGCATGTGCACTGTAAATTTACACAGATTAGCGACGGCTAGCGAAGGCCAAATTGCACAGATTAGCGACGGCTTGCGACGGCTAACGACGGCCAAATTACACAGGTTAGCGACGGCGAGCTACGACTAGCGACGACATTTAAACGTTGGAAAAATTTCCACGTGACACATTTGCAGTCGCTAGCCGTCGCTATTTTGGTGATAGAGCCGTCGCTAAAGCCGTCGTTACATTATTGGACGACGACATTTATAGCGACGACTTTTAGCGTCGGCCGGCCGACGACGGCTAAAAGCCGTTGCTAACTGTTGTCGTTCTTGTAGTGGAAAATATTTTCAAATGCAGATGCAGATATGACATTATATCGATTCAAACGTACCCGTTGGCAGAACTAGCTATTGATATATTATGTTTTTAATTTGAATACTTTAAAAAAAATTGATTTTTCTGCGGAAGGTTATGATGAATGAAAATTAAATTATTATGATTTATTGAACAAATTAGAATTTTATATATATATATATATATATATATATATATATATATATATATATATATTATTGTGATGCGTAGGGGAAGTTTTAATCATGATTAGACGCTTGAACTTGGATTTTCTTTTATAGCTTATGTTTCAATATTTTTGGAACTTAACTTTTCAATTATTAAAATTTAGGTTGTTTTTCTCTGTTTCTGTGGAAAACAACAATGATGTGTTATTTTATATATGACATACATATAAGCAGGTTTAGTTAAAACCTAGAAAGAAGTTTAAGATATCAAAACCGTAATTAGTGAATACAAATTTTGTTTTGAATATTACATATCATATTTTTAACATCTATATTCATAGCACACATATACATATACACACATAAATATACACATGATGGTAGATGGGATCTAGTGCAAATGATTCATTTTCTGTCCAGAAGGAAATCACAGATGTGGGATCCAACTCCATTTTCTATGTTTTTCTTCTTTTGTATTTGGACAACGTGGAACGATGGTATCCACTCCATCAAAGGAAGAATAAGCCCAAATATTGGTGTTGCACAAGTTCTTTTCATGAACAGATCCCCTATAATTAGAAACGAAAGGAAGTTTTATGAATCCCACCATAACTTTTGTTGTAGAATACATGGTAAATGGAAATGAATCATCCGGAAGTTTCCCAGACCTTTTCATTTCATGCATTCAGTTGCTCGTTAGACCTTGTTCTTTAAGAAAAACATAACTTACGGCGTCATACATTAAAGAAGTTGCAACATAGGTTTATGGTTCAAATAATTCCCTCATTACCAGCTGTTAAATTTATGAGTTGTACACATGAGACTACAAATGCATCTCATCACGTTTCACTGTAATTTCAAACATGGATTTCAAAAACATCACAACCCACTTTATAAATTGTTCATGTGCTTTCTCACATGCTCGGTGCTCATTAAGGCTCACATGCAACCTAAAGAAATTAGGAACATTATTATTTGTATCATCACTTTAGACATTTTATCTCCACCAAGTGTTCATATTTGCACATGAGTTGTCCTTATGCTACATTGCGCCCAACCCATTTTTGACGGGAAACATTATGTTTTGATACTCAGTAACAAATCTAGTAATAATCAATCATTCTTCAAGATTGTTATGCATTTGGATTAGTTAATATGCTTTGAACGATTGATTGGAATGTCATCTTTTCTGAATCGACCCTGAATTTGTGACGAATGGGGCATTGTACATCCTCTTACTCAAATATAGTCAGACTGTCACTTTGTTCAGGAATTTTATGCCTTTTCTCTATAGTTTATTTTTATTCTTTTGTTGTTTTTGCTAGATTGATGAAATTTTCCAGAGGCCTAGGAACATTCCACTGTTAAAATTCTAGCTGGACTTGATAAGCTACATTCAGAATGAAATTCAGGTACAGTTACAACTTACAGCCCTTGAGTTGAATATAATCAGCGTGCATTGTAAAAATTTTAGCTGCATATTCTCTTGTCCATTACTTAATTAATGCTATCAAAAGCAACTATATTGGTGTAATCAAACATTATTTTTTAAGTTCTGGGCTTGCCGTGGATGAAAAACAGCTTTGGAGAATCAGAAATCTTTAATCTTATTATAAAAAGTTGGCAGATGTGTTATACATGTTGAACAAGTCTTTGATTTAGCCTAAAAGGAATCCATAAAAACAATTAATTCAGACATCGGTACGTAATATAGGTTAAAGGGTGCTGCAACCTTGCTTTAATCTCCATTATTGTGGGAAATACAATCAATAGATAAACGCCATTTTAGTATATCCTGTAATAATTAAATCCTAACTTGCACTGAAAGAAGTAAAGAGCAAGCAGGCATAAATTGTGAGAGGTACAGTTCACATGCTTCATGAGAGCTCATTTAGCAAATGCTTCCATTAAACTGGAAATAATAGAGCTAAATGGTCCCCTCTTCTGTATTATTTGCACAACAGTCTAACTTATTTTGTCATGTGAATACTACGTCACACATGAATCCCCGATAATTGGTACCGACCGAGTAAAAAGTTGTAATTTATAGTTGTGGGAAGGTCAAACCGTGTTTTACTATATACATAAACTTTTAAAAATCTGCCTAAGTTATTGAGATGTATATGCTAGTGAAATAGATTTTACTCCCCCATTAGTGAAATCCTGCTGGTAAGTACATATATGTACATCTGGTAAGCGCACACCAAGTACCTCTAGTACAATAGTAAAGTCAGCGGCGACTCCATGTTTTACGAACTGCTCAAGGCTAAAAATATTTCTTTTTGTTCTTTTTCCAGGTTAAAATTACCATTGTCTTTACATGAGTTATTGACTAATAATTATTTTGGATGCAAATATGGTAAGTAGAAGTTTTACCATCAGTACAAACACATTTAAAATTTGAATAAGCTACAAAGTGAGAAAGTTAAAGGAAAAAGTGAACAAGACCAAGAAATAATGAGAAATCTAGTAGGAAAATGAATAGAAGAAATTGTGAAACGCTAGGTTATGCTATTGTCATGCACTTGATTGAACTCTCGATCCAAGATTTAGATATATGTTACTGTAACCATTGCATTATGAAGTACTTCAATTTTAGAATAGTGGAAATTAGCATCGTCCCTTATTTTCAAACAATACTCCTAAAAACCTGCTCAAAAACAAGTTTCACGAAAAAACCCCTTCAAAATTTTCAGCAAAAGCAGGTGGTTTAAATAGCAAATATATGTAGCTGGAAGTGCAAACATATACGGTTATAGTTGCACATTTTTGTAAAACGAAAATTTACAGTTTTGACTGCAAATATACATAGTTCTGGCTGCAATTATTTGCAGTTCCAGCTGTATATATATATGCAGTTCTGCCTACATTATCACCAGTTCTAACTGTATATATATGCAGTTTAAACAGCATATTTCTGCTGCAAAATTTGATAGAGGTGTTTCATATAACTCCTTTTTGAGAAGATGCAGAAGTGGATTTGAAACTTTTTTTGGTTGTTTGAAACAATGTCCGAATATCTCACAATCCTATAGTTTCAGATATATTTTTTATTGTTGCTATTTCATCTTCCCCGATTGTTCACCCTCCATTGTGAGTTGTCCTATTCGACCACCTAGGCTTGAAATATGAAATGAGTTAAGTTTTTTTGACATACATTTATGTGTGTATGATCACCAGTCCCCTAAATTTGTTTAGCCCACTACCTTACCCTATAATTCCAATGGGGACATTATATTTAATTAATACTATGACATGTTAAGAGCGAGAAACAATGAATATTTAAATATTACGAGGCCCTAAATAAATGAATGTATTGATCCTAGCTCAGACATAAGCACGCACACGCATGCGTACATACAAACAATTCAAAATCAAATAAAAATTTGGATGTTCAATCTACATTATGAACAATTCGTCCATAAAAAATGAGATTATGTATAAACTTTTGAAATGTGCAAACTGTTAAATCAATACAAATTGCTAAATCATCTGTCTTAATTGTCGATTTAAAATATTATTTTGAATATGCTACGACTATCCAAATCATATTTTTTGAAAAATCATCTTGGATCATGAAGAACATTCATACAAAAAATTTCATACGATTTCAGCTTATGTAACTTCGAAATTATATAGATGTATGCGGGGTATAGCAAAGAAGAATACAGCAGAACACCTTCTACATACATACATACATACATATGTGTGTGTATGGGCTATACTAGAACTTACCCACTAATTTATTTGTTTCTAATATGAATATGCTACAAATAGATTAGAAGTAAATGAGTTGGGGATTACATACATACATAAAGACCAACATATACACGCAACTTATACACATATGTATACATATAAACACACATATATGTATCAATTTAGGTTATTTTTTATGTCAAATCTGCTGGTAACCTAGAAACTTTTGAAATTAAGATAATAAATTATTTGAGAATAACTTTAAAAGGAGTCAATTAGTGTATACTTGATCTTCATATTTAGTTATCGTACAAATGTAATGCAACCCAAAAATTACTTTAAAAATTAGTAATCACGTTCCAAAATTTTGATGTACTACACTACATATTCCTCTAATATCAACTACTTCTTTATATTAGATATGTTCTTTTAATATCCTCCCCGTTCTTTATTATTATTTTTACATATGTACTTTATATTAGATATGTTCCCTTACCTTTTGGTATGTGTTCATACAGAGGACCATTGCTTATTAATACATCTGATTTCTTATGTTGTCATCAATTTCTATCTTTTTATTTACTATATGTGTGCAAAATGAAAATGTACATGGAAAAAGATAGAGAAACATAAGGAAGAGCGATGAAACAATTTGTAGCTCCTGAAGATGGGTATGAGTGAAAGAAGTATTTACATAGTGAAGATAGAGAAGATCAGGTTATATATGTTCATTCTAAACATATACTAGAATTAATATTTCAAATATTTTGATATAACAGAACGATGATCAAGTGTTTAAGGCTATATAATATATATATATATATATATATATATATATATATATACATACATATATATTGGTGATAAAAAATTACATGAGTTACTTCGGATGTAGAAAAGACAAATGCAAAGTAAAGAAGAGAGTAGAATGGGTTTCCAATGAATCTAACGACATGAGGATGATGTATGAAAGAGTTTATAGCCTGCATTGTCAGATTCAAATTAGTCTAAACCAAATCTATATGGTTTGAGAAACCAAGTGTCGGGGGAAGCAAGTAATATTTCTTAAATGCATCGTCAATTTTTTTCTTTATTGGTTATTGTCATGCGATAAATTTTGTAAACCTCTTTGTTATAATAAGAGTTTAACTGAATTTAATAGTCATGTATTTGTGTTATTTTTAGTGAAATTGAATGACTTTGGTTGTTATTAGGTAATGTTGGTTTCAACTGCAAACTAATATTAAATTTACAGATGTGCTGCAATAGTGCCAATACTTTTTGAATTTGAATATTTTTTAACAACGGAAAAAGTTGTAAAAGATCTATTAAAATTGGAAAATCCAGTAATGAATGACCTATTACAATAGGAAAAACCAATTTTAAAAGATCTATTTCAATGGGCAAAAATAGTTTAAAAAATTCTATTACAACGCGCTTTTGCAACAATCATAAACAGTTGTAAAAAGCTTCGACCCTATTACCGCTTCACGTATTATGACTATCCTCAAACCGTTTTAGAAGACCATTACAATCCTCATTACAAGTTGAAAGTGAGGAGGTAAACTCGAAACCCCTTCAAATACATTCACAAAATTGTGCGTAATGGGAACTTCGACAACTCTACATGTGAAAGATCTAAAGAGTATAAATAACTCAACATCATGAAACTCTTAGGCTCATGACAAACATTAAGTCCATTACAACTACTATCTTTAATGCAAATTACGTGGCCATCATAACCAATAACAAACTTGTGCCCGTCATCCAGTCCATACCTAGAATAAGTCCATAACTAGAAAAAACGCGGTGCATAAGCATCACAAGAAAGCACAAACTCGTACCGACAATTTAATGTCTCTACATATCATTAAAAATATGAATCAACCCTCAATAGGATTTGTAATATCTCTCATTTTGAGGTTGGAAAATATGCGCTAATGATGTTGCAGTCATCCTTATCATTATTTTCTTGTGACAAAATGAGATCGGATATTGTATCAATTACATCAAGAGCACAAGAATTACAAATTTCAAAATACAATTTTAGTAATTTATTTGCAAATTTATTACGTTTCAGATCATTCTGTTTTATATTTTCTGAACTCTATCATTCTGTATATGTTCTAGTGAAGTAAATAAAAGAGTACAATTTTTTTTTAATTTTTAAAATGAAAGCTTAAGCTATTCTTTTGAGCATGGTTCGTTATGAGTCTGCAAAACTTATGTGGCAGCTAAAACTTTTTTCGAATTTTAAGTCAATTTGACGACCTAGGGTCAAAACTAATCTAATAACTATAGGCTTGAGAATCAAGATTTACTATTCGAATTAAAGCTTTTATCTAATTGCAGATGTTTTGTATAAACTCATAATTGAATTATGTTCAAAAGACCCTCTTTTATGGAAAATAATAAGATTGTTATTCTCGACACGCATAAGTGTCAAATTGATCTAAATATTGAACAATATGAGCATGTTGTTCATATCCCCACTCATAAAACCTAGTAAATGGGATTCATAATTTTATGATTGATCTACTTTAAGAAATTAAATTAGAAGTTAAAGATATTAGTAATCAACTACAAAAATAAACATCAGCCTTAGGATTTGGTCGAAATACACCAACAATCCATTCGCTTAACAACACTCGAATGCTGTTAAGCGAATGGATTGTTGGTGTATTTCGACCAAATCCTAAGGTTGTTGTTTGTTTCTGTAGTTTATTACTTATATCTTTAACTTCTAATTTAATTTCTTGAAGTAGATCAATCATAAAATTATGAATCTCATTTACTGGGTTTTTATGAGTGGGGATATGAACAACATGCTCATATTGTTCAGTATTTAGATCAAATTGACACTTATGGGTGTTGAGAATAGCAATCTTATTATTTTCCATAAAAGAGGATCTTATGAACATAATTCAAGTATGAGTTTACACAAAACATCTGCAATTAGATAAAAGCTTTAATTCGAATAGTAAATCTTGATTCTCAAACCTATAGTTATTAGATTAGTTTTGACCCTACATTAAGCGGCTAGACACGATACCCCTTAATTAACAACACTCGAATGCTGTTAAGCGAATGGATTGTTGGTGTATTTCGACCAAATCCTAAGGTTGCTGTTTGTTTCTGTAGTTTATTACTTATATCTTTAACTTCTAATTTAATTTCTTGAAGTAGATCAATCATAAAATTATGAATCCCATTTACTGGGTTTTTATGAGTGGGGATATGAACAACATGCTCATATTGTTCAGTATTTAGATCAAATTGACACTTATGGGTGTTGAGAATAGCAATCTTATTATTTTCCATAAAAGAGGATCTTATGAACATAATTCAAGTATGAGTTTACACAAAACATCTGCAATTAGATAAAAGCTTTAATTCGAATAGTAAATCTTGATTCTCAAACCTATAGTTATTAGATTAGTTTTGACCCTACATTAAGCGGCTAGACACGATACCCCTTAATGCTTTCCTACCATACCATGGTTTTATAGTAGGGTAAGGCCTCGAATTAACAACTCCAAGCCTATACTGTCACTTCACTTAAGTAGAGCACAACAATGGTTCGTTTCTACTCTAGTGCGTAATATCAGTAACAATAGGTCATCGAATTGACTTAAAATTCAAAAAAGGTTTTAGCTGCAACAGAAGTTTTGCAGACTCATAACGAATCACGCTCAAAAGAATAGCTTAAGCTTTCATTTTAAAAATTAAAAAAAATTCTTGTACCCTTTTTTTTACTTCACTAGAACATATACAGAATGATAGAGTTCAAAAAATATAAGACAGAATGATCTAAAATAGAATAACTTACCTAGTGTTAGCCAGGCTCCGATACCAAATTGAAAACCCAAACTTGAAAGCAGAAAACTTGAATGCGGAAAATGAAAATATACAGCAATAGAAACTTTTTGCAAAAACAAAAATTTTATTATTGCAGTAGATAATATGACAGAGCTCGGATACAATGAAGAGAAGAAGCGAAAATGAAGAAAAATTTTCTGATGATCCTTCATCAGAGTAGCGTCCTTCTTTTATAGCGTCTTCTCTTCTTTATTTATTATTACTTAGGTTGGGTATCTGTCAATTATAGGGCTAATATGTGTCTCTTTTAGGCTGAGGATGTGTCCTTTATTTAATCTTTGCAGAGGATGAGCTGGAAAGGCCAAGGGGTGATATGTCACCCTAGTGTACAGGCCAGGTTCTTTGTCCTTTTATTCTGGATGCGGGTCCATCATGCTTCTGATTTAATTTTGAATTTCTAGATTAGCTAGAGATTCATCGTCGAAAGGATCGGTACCCATAGTATCTATCATTATAGAATCTTGTATAAGTCTTTCCTTTTCTACTTGTTATTAAAAGTATTTTTCTTGAGCCATTGTGCCAATTGGGCGAATTTTGAGACTGTCTAAAAAACGTTGAACCTTCATTATTCTGTCTGTTGATGGTTCGAAAGCTGATAGGTAGTCTAACAGCAATACTGTTTCGCCTTCAGTGGCAGAGTGTGATCCAATTTCGCCTTTGTTAATGGCCTCGGAGAAGAACTCTTGCGCTGCTAGAATTCTTTCATTCTCTTCATTAAATTCTTTGCAATTGAATTAAACGAATTCATGTTGAGGATTTTTGGTTACTCTATGTAATTCCCATAATTGAATAGAGGGATAAAGACGAATGTACTGTCTTTCCTCCCAAACGCTCCAAATTCTGAACATGAACATAGTAAAAAGCCTGCTTGAATGCTCAGCAAGTTTTGTTGTACATATTTCTGTAATATAATCTGAATATTCTTCAGGATGGCTTGTGTTGACATAAATTTCGTGCACTAAGCCCATTTTTATATGTTTTTCGATACTTTTGTATTTCATAAAAACAGGCTATAAGGTGCGGCCTTCTGTTGTTATTGAGAATAACTCTTCATTTTCTAAGAGTTTAATTAACTTTGTGTCTTCTAACTTTTTGAAGAATAGAAGAAGATTACTTTCATCGATAAGATGTTGCTGATATAAGGAGGACTGTCATTTCAGCTTCCATCTCTTTGGTTTTTGTGTTATCTATCTCATAAAGTCTAAGTAATTCTAGAAAATCTTGAATTCTTCGATTTACGAGATCGGATGTTTGCATTTGAGAAAAATTGTTTTCAAATGGCTATGTTCAGCTGTGTTATCAGTGAACAACTTTGCTTCTTCTAAATCTAGAGCTTTAGATCTAGATGTAAAAGAATGCGGTGATAATTTAGGCACTATTTTCTGAGTTTCTTGCAATTTTCTCTTTCTGGTATATTGTATGATTTAATCCCAAATAAGCTTTTTTTAGTTGAGTTAACCAGAAATTTGCAGCTCTATGGTCTACAGATTGGATGGCTTTAAAGCATCCGTTGAAATTGTCATATAAATTAGGATTCGATGCTTTCTTCTCTAAGTTGTACCAATCTTTGACCATAGCTGAGATGTATGGTCTTTGCACTCCTTTGGGAGCAATTGCTTTTCCTTTATTCATTGGAATAAATTTCTGAGTTGTATTGGAAGGTGTTGCCTTGCCTTTGTTTGTTTGAGTGGTTTTGGTCTGTTGGACCTTCTCTTCATTTACTCCTGTGGGAGCGTTGGTCTCTTCGGATTCTTGCGAAGACGAAGTCTCTTTGGAGGTTTGCTTAGATTTTTTCGATGATTTCACTTGTTGGAATCTTCCTGTCTTTTCATAGTTTCTAATAATTCTTTGATTCTTTTTATGTCGTCCTCATCCATTTTTCATAACCTGGTAAGAAGATCAATAGCAAAGTTAGTGTAACCTGGAATGTATTTGACATCATAGTTATAAATTTCTAAATACATAGCTAATCTAATTCTCCGAAGGTTTTCTTCTGGATTGTTTACTGTTTTCTTTTTTAAGAATTGACCAACAGATTGTTATCTGTTTCTATTACAAACTGTCTATGCATAAGATAAATTCGTAAACTTTTGATTGCTAATTTAATAGCTAGTAATTCTTCGTCATAGGTAGTGTACTTAATCTGGGGTTTGCTAAACTTTCTAGAGGAGTGTGCTACAACTTGTTTTTGCTTTGCAATTAATACTCCTGCTAAAAATTGTCAGAAGCGTCAGTTTGTAGTGTAAGTAATTCTTCATCTGAAGGAAAATAGAGGATTTTTTGATCCTTTATTAGGTCTTTGATTTTTTGTATTTTTTCTTCTTCTTGCTTTTGTAAGGTAATAGGAATTTTATCAGTGTTCCATCTTCTTGGTTGTTCTCTATTATGTTGTTTATATTTTGCTTGTTCATCAGCAAGCTTTTTCTGTAAATTTTGGGTCTTAGCAGATAAATTGGAATAAATTTTCTACCATAGTTTAATAATCCTAAGAAACTTTAGAGTTCTTTTAATGTTTTAAATGTATTGGGAAAATCTTTAATTTTAGTATAAATGTGTTGTTGTAATTCTATTTGTCCATTTTTAATTCTTTTTTCAAGAAAATCTATTTCTTTTTTAAATAATTCAATTTTTTTAGGACTTAGAATAACACCATTTTGAAGTAATATTTGAACAACTGCTAGAAAATGTTGTTTATGTTCTTCTGAAGAATTAGAGAAAACAAGGTTGTCTTCTATATAAACAAATACAAAAGGTAAATGTACGAACATAGAATTCATCCATTTTTGAAATATTTGTGGTGCGTTTTTTAATCCAAAAGTCATAACTAACCATTCAAAATGTCCTTGTGGGCAACTAAAGGCAGTTAACTCTATGGACTGTTTATCAGCAAGTTTTAATTGCCAAAACCCGATTTTGCATCAAGTTTACTATAATATTTTGCTCCTTGGATTTGTTTTGTTAGATGTTCAGCAGAAGAAATAAAATATCCATTAAATTTTATATAGATATTAAGCTTTCTATAGTTTATTACCATTCTAGCTTTTCTTCTTTTAATTTTAGCATGATTTCTTACTAAGAAAGCTGGGGATGAGTGAGTACTGAAACTTTTTTGCATTAATTTTAAATTTAATAGGTCTTTTATTTGTTTCACAAATTCTTCTTTATCAGTTGGTGATACCATAATACTATTAACTTGGACTTTGGCATCTTTGTATTGTTCCATTAATTCAATTTTACAATACCTTGGTGCTTTATCAAACCATTTTAATGGATTTTCTGAATAAAGGGGTTCTAACATATTATGTATTAACGATATTTTGTATATTCGTACGACATTCATTAGCATAATGTCCGTCTTTATTACATTTGAGACATTGCAGCCTTTATGGAAATTTTTCTTTTTAGTAAACTTTTTCTTAGAAAACTTGTTTTCTTTTCTAAATTTTTTCTTATGTTCTGGTTTCCATTTTTTCCTAATGATTCGATATTTTGGTTTTGTTCTTCTTTTGAAATTTCTTGTTCTTTTTCTTTCAAATTCAAGAGAACATCCAAATGTGTGTTAATATCTTCAGTGTACTTGATCAAAATATAGAAAATATTCTGTAGGCAATTGTATCCGAGCTCTGTAATATTATCTACTATAGTAATAAATTTTTATTTTTGTACGAAGTTTCTGTTATTGTATATTTTTGTTTTTCGCATTCAAGGTTTCTGCTTTCAAATTTGGGTTTTCAATTTGGTATCAGAGCCTGGCTAACACTAGGTAAGTTATTCTGTTTTAGATCATTCTGTTTTATATTTTCTGAAACCTATTATTCTGTATGTTCTAGTGAAGTAAAAAAAAAGAGTACAAATTTTTTTTAATTTTTAAAATGAAAGCTTAAGCTATTCTTTTGAGCATGATTCATTATGAGTCAGCAAAACTTCTATGGCAGCTAAAACTTTTTTGAATTTTAAGTCAATTCGACGACCTGCTGTTACTAATTATTACGCACTGGAGTAGGAAACGAACGATTGCTATGCTCTACTTAAGTGAAGCGACGGTATAGGCTTGTGGTTGTTAATTTGAGGCCCAACCCTACTATAAAACCACGTTATGCTAGGAAAGCATTAAGGGGTATCGTGTCTAGCCGCTTAATCTACGGTCAAAACTAATCTAATAACTATAGGTTTGAGAAACAAGATTTACTCTTCGAATTAAAGCTTTTGGCTAATTGCAGATGTTTTGTGTAAACTCATAGTTGGATTATGTTCAAAAGACCCTCTTTTATGGAAAATAATAAGATTGTTATTCTCGACACACATAAGTGTCAATTTGGTCTAAATACTGAACAATATGAGCATGTTGTTCATATTCCCACTCATAAAAACCCAGTAAATGGGATTCATAATTTTATGATTGATCTACTTTAAGAAATTAAATTAGAAGTTAAAGATATAAGTAATAAACTACAAAAACAAACAGCAACCTTAGGATTTGGTCGAAATACACCAACAATCCATTCTCTTAACAGCATTCGAATGGTCAAATATACTTCTGAAGAAAATAACAAAATAAATGTTGAAGATATTGATCCCACATATTATAAAAATTATCTTATTCTTCGAGAAAAAGAAATTGCAGGAGAAATTGATAGTACTGAACTTTATTCTTATTATGAAGAGCATTCGATGACGATAAACTATTTTAAATATAAAGCAAATGAAGAACATTCTTCATTTGAAGATTCTAAACAAGAATAGGAAAGTTCCACAGAATCTGATTATAATTCAGATACACCAGATAAACTTATTTACAACATAAACACTAATGAAGCCGGATCTAGTAGATGTGCTCTAATTTTACCTCCACAACCTCCTCCGGATAGCGCTTTTGTTATGAACGATCTTAACTCTGATATAATTATGGAAGATCAAGAACGGGAAGAAAATACATATAATAGTCCTCATACTGATCCTTACCCTAAAATGCTTAGACATGGTACTAGATCAGATTGGATTAAATTTCACTCTTCTAGAAAGCAACTTAAAGATTTTTATAATGAACAACCCTATTCAACATATACACTAACTTTTAATATAGATAGACTTCCACATAGAAAAATAAGAAAATATATTATAACATGGGTTCAACATATAAATGGAACAATCTATTTATTACCTCCGCATATGAATGTAATGGAATACATACATTACGCTATCGGTTATTGGACAGGAGATGCTTTAGCTTGGTTACTAAACCTTGAAAGGATAAATCCAAATCAATTACAAAGAATTAGAAATATTCAATCTAAACAAGAAGCTCTTGAAGAGTTATTAAAATTATTATTAGCAGACTTTACAGTAGAAACTTTCCTAGAAGATACTGATTATGAAAAGCAATTTTTAAAAATACAATTATACGACATATGTATGTTGGAGGAATTCGCTGCAAAATACATAGGCCCACTTTTTCATTTAAAAAATAATGACCGGAATGTTTTCTAGGTAAAAGGCTTTTTAAAAAAAATACCTTATCCATGGAATAACATTATTCAAGAAAGATATGACATTTTAAGACAAAGTAATACTGATGAAAATCATAACACAGGCTTATTAAAAAAGGCATGTATGGATACTATGGAAAGGGTTTGTGAGAAAGCGAGTTCACACAAACAAATGAAAACTAAAATTAGAAACTCAAAACTGGGATTTTCTTGTTGTACTAAGTACATTGAAGATATTAACACACAGTTCGGATGTTCTCCTGAATTTGAAAGAAAAAGAACAAGAAATTTCAATAGAAGAACAAACCAAAATATCGAATCATTATGAAAAAAGGGAAACCAGAATATAAGAAAAAAAATTAGAAAAGAAAACAAATTTTCTAAGAAAAAGTTTATTAAAAAGAAAAATTTCCGTAAGGGCTGCAAATGTTTCAAATGTAATAAAGAAAGGACATTATGCTAATGAATGTCCTGCGAATATACAAAATATCGTTATTTCAAATATCGAAGAATACGGTATTCATGTTGGCACTATAGAGGATATATATAGTGATGCTAATTCGTCTGTATATGAAATTGAATCAGTTTATTCTGACACTACTGAAAATGAAGATGAAATTAATGATTCCTTTGATAGTTTTAAAGTAAACATGATTACAATCAATTAGACACATAATCAAATAAAAAATAATTCCGTTAACCATATATGCTATACTTCCCAAAAAGGAACAAGTAAATTCTACAGGTTATACATTATATGCAGCGAAATGCTCTAGGTAAGAAGGTATTTCAGAACCGAAGTATTCTTAGATCAACTATTAAAAATCCCACTCGGATATTATGGGCAAATTTATAATATACCTAAACATACTAAAAAATATATTTTTGTAACTCATGGATTAATAGCTTTCTAAAAATAACGCTTCTATACCATTTAAAAGTACTAGTATGGAAGATAAAGACTATATTATATAGCAAGGAGATCCAATAGGATTACTTGTTACACAAAAATATTAAGATCTTCCAATTGTAAAAGAAGAAATGTATGATCATGATACATTTATCCCATTAAGTGGTTCTACATCCTGCTCATCAAGAAATAAAGGGTCAGAATCATACAAGGAATATGGAATATACATGAATACTTTTACATCCGAAGAAACATCTAACCCACAAATACAAGATAGCATAGGAGAACAATTTGAGGTCATTGACGAAGATTTAGAAAAATTAAAAGAGGCAATCTATCATTCAGACAAAAAGGATATATATAAACCTTTAACTTTTAAATCTAGATTTTTAAATCAACATACATATATATTTGAGCATATGTAAGGAAATGTAGAGTTAAAGTGAGAGGAAGATTTTACTTCCATAGGCCTTTTGAATAAAACTAAAATAGAAAAACTAAATGCCAAATATCCAAAAATGAAATACCTTCATATAGGTCTAATACAACTAAAAATAACAGGATTGTTTAGATCCGGAATTGATCCTCCAACAATGATGTCTGTATGGATGAAAGAATTATCAATAATCCTTTAAATAGTATTATTGGAGGAGCCAAGTCAAATTTAGAAAATAGATTATTTGGAGTAAATATACATCCCCATTTTTGTATAAGTCTTGATGATCAAAATATAGAAAAGGCATGTGCATTATAGGTAAATTTACAAAATATAGAACTTCTATCAGGATCCAAAGTTCTTGGCATACAATGGGAACATTGTATGGCCTTGAATGATACTGCTACATTCAAATCAATTACACCCAAACAATTTGTTAAACTATTCGAAGTCGGATTAGGAAAAACAATCCAACCCAGATTAATTGACATAAGACATTTAAAATTCCATAATGAAATTCAAGTTTTTGTGGTATCACTTAAACAAAGAATACGATTACCTACAGAATATTTTATAGCATCTGGAAATACCATTTCCACTATAACCAAGAATAATATAGAAAATACAAATTAACCCAATACATTAAAATGAACTCAATCATACAATAAAATGTCTAATGTTGAATTAACTCCTGGTATGTTAAAAAGTATTAGTCATCGGATGAGCTTTGAACAAGAAAATCCAATAGAAGGAAGAACAATGAGAATACTTGAAAAACAAAAGGAATAGGAATCAAACCGAATGGTTATAAAGGTTTCTACAGAAAATATAAAACATCATTATTAGATCCATAGATCTTAAAAGAAAGGCACAGTTAAATATATATCTTCCAATAACGATATGTATCCCTGAATATCAAGAATTCACGGTACATGCGTCAATGGACACTGGTGCAGAAGCCAGTTTACTACAAGAAATATTTATTCCCTAGCAACTCTGGGTACCTTTAGGCAAAAAAGGAATGCTAAATGATTTTATGGGAAGACAAGTCTCTGTTACTCATAAAGCAAAAAACTTACAGGTACACATACCTGATATACATGGAAATAATAAAATATGCATACTTTCCATTACTACCAAAGGAATTTGATAGTGATTGCATCCTTGGAATGGACAATTTAGGACATCTCCCTCCATTCAACAAATATTATTCTGAATTAGATGACGTTCTTATGCCTCAAGTAACGCTACCTGCTACAATTACACCACATTATACTCCAGCAGCACAGCGTGGTGAAAAACCTATTACATTAATTGAACATGTAAAAACACCGAAAATAATACAACCAAAAATTTGTACATACAATATACCAAGCACCAACGAATTGGAAATATTAATACATAATATGTTAGAATCCCTTTATTCAGAAAATCCATTAAAATGGTTTGACAAAGCCCCAAGGTATTGTAAAATTGAATTAATGGAACAATACAAAGATGCCAAAGTCCGAGTTAATAGTATCAAGGTATCACCTACTGATAAAGAAGAATTTGTGAAACAAATAAAAGACCTATTAAATTTAAAATTAATACAACAAAGTTTCTGTACTCACTCATCCCTAGCTTTCTTAGTAAGAAATCATGCTGAAATTAAAAGAGGAAAAGCTAGAATGGTAATAAACTATAGAAAACTTAATAGCTACACAAAATTGGATGGATACTTTATTCCTTCTGCTGAACATCAGACAAAACAAATCCAAGGAGCAAAATATTATAGTAAATTTGATACAAAATTGGGTTTTTGGCAATTAAAACTTGCTGATAAACAGTCCATAGAGTTAACTACCTTTAGTTTCCTATAAGGACATTTTGAAAGGTTAGTTATGCCCTTTGAATTAAAAAACGCACCATAAATATTTCAAAAATGGATGGATTCTATGTTCGGACATTTACCTTTTGTATTTGTCTATATAGATGACATCCTTGTTTTCTCTAATTCTGCAGAAGAACATAAACAACATCTTCTAGGAGTTGTTCAAATATTACTTCAAAATGTTGTAATTCTAAGTCCTAAAAAAATTGAATTATTTAAAAAGAAATAGATTTTCTTAGAAAAAGAATTAGAAATGGACAAATAGAATTACAACAACACATTTATACTAAAATTAAAGATTTTTCCAATACATTTAAAACATTAAAAGAACTCCAAAGTTTCTTAGGATTATTAAACTATGGCATAAAATTTATTCCTAATTTATCTGCTAAGACCGAAAATTTACAGAAAAAACTTGCTGATGAACAAGCAAAATATAAACAGCATAATGGAGAACAACCAAGAAGATGGAACACGGATGAAATTCCTATTACCTTACAAAAGCAAAAAGAAGAAGAAATACAAAAAATCAAAAACCTAATAAAGGATCAAAAAATCCTCTATTTTCCTTCAGATGAAGAATTACTTACACGACAAACTGAGGCTTCTGACAATTTTTAGGCAGGAGTATTAATTGCTAAGCAAAAAGAAGTTGTAGCATACTCTTCTGGAAAGTTTAGCAAACCCTAGATTAAATATGCTACCTATGACAAAGAATTACTAGCTATTAAATTAGCAATCAAAAGTTTACGAATTTATCTTCTGCATAGACAGTTTGTAATGGAAATTAGATTAGCTATGTATTTAGAAATTTATAACTATGATCTCAAATACATTCCAGGCTACACTAACTTTGCTGCTGATCTTGTTACCAGGTTATGAAAAATGGATGAGGATGACATAAAAAGAATCAAAGAATTATTAGAAACTATGAAAAGACAGGATGATTTCCAACAAGTGAAATAATCCAAAAAAGCTAAGCAAACCTCCAAAGAGGCTTCGTCTTCGCAAGAATCCGAAGAGACCAGCGCTCCTACAGGAGTAAATGAAGAGAAGGTCCAACAGACCAAAACCACTCAAACAAACAAAGGCAAGGAAACACCTTCCAATACAACTCAGAAATTTGTTCCAATGAACAAAGGAAAAGCAATTGCTCCCACAGGAGTGCAAAGACCATACATCTCAGCTGTGGTTAAAGATTGGTACAACTTAGAGATGAAAGCATCGAATCCTAATTTATATGACAATTTCAACGGATGCTTTAAAGCCATCCAATCTGCAGACCATAGAGCTGCAAATTTCTGGTTAACTCAGCTAGAAAAAGCTTATTTGGAATTAAATCATACAATATACAAGAAAGAGAAAAAATTGCATGAAACTCAGAAAATAGTGTCTAAATTATCACCCCATTCTTTTACATTTAGATCTGAAGCTCTAGATTTAAAAGAAGCAAAGTTGTTCACTGATAACACAGCTGAACATAGCCATTTGAAAACAATATTTTCTCAAATGCAAACATCCGATCTCGTAAATCTAAGAATTCTAGATTTTCTTGAATTACTTAGACTTTATGCGATAGATAACACAAAAACCAAAGAGATGGAAGCTGAAATGACAGTCCTCCTTATATCAGCAACATCTCATCGATGAAAGTAATCTTCTTCTATTCTTCAAAAAGTTAGAAGACACAGAGTAAATTAAACTCTTAGAAAATGAAGAGTTAATTCTCAATAACAACAGAAGACCACGCCTAATAGCCTGTTTTTATGAAATACAAAAGTATCAAAAACATATAAAAAAAAGGGCTTAGTGCACGAAATTTATGTCAACACAAGCCATCCTGAAGAATATTCAGGTTATATTCCAGAAATATGTACAGCAAAACTTGCTGAGCATTCAAGCAGGCTTTTTACTATGTTCATGTTCAGAATTTGGAGCGTTTGGGAGGAAAGACAGTACATACGTCTTTATCCCTCTATCCAATTATGGGAATTACATAGAGTAACCGAAAATCCTCAACATGAATTCGTTAAATTGTTATGCAAAAAGAAGTTATGGCATACTCCTCTGGAAAGTTTAGAAAACCCCAGATTAAATACGCTACCTATGACAAAGAATTGCTAGCCATTGAATTAGCAATCAATAGTTTGCGAATTTATCTTCTGCATAGGTAGTTCGTAATAGAAACATATAACAAATCTATTGCTCAATTCTTAAAAAAGAAAAATGTAAACAGTCCAAAAGAAAACCTTCGGAGAATTGGATTAGCTATGTATTTAGAAATTTATAATTATGATGCCAAATACATTTCAGGCTACACTAACTTTACTGCTGATCTTCTTACTAGGTTATGAAAAATGGATGAGGATGACATAAAAAGAATCAAAGAATTATTAGAAACTATGAAAAGACAGGAAGATTTCCAACTAGTGAAATCATCCAAAAAAGCTAAGCAAACCTCCAAAGAGGCTTCGTCTTCGCAAGAATTCTAAGAGACCAACGCTCCCACAGGAGTAAATGAAGAGAAGGTCCAACAGACCAAAACCACTCAAACGAACAAAGGCAAGGCAACACCTTCCAATACAACTCAGAAATTTGTTCCAATGAACAAAGGAAAAGCAATTGCTCCCAAAGGAGTGCAAAGACCATACATCTCAGCTGTGGTCAAAGATTGGTACAACTTAGAGATGAAAGCATCGAATCCTAATTTATATGACAATTTCAATGGATGCTTTAAAGCCATCCAATCTGCAGACCATAGAGCTCTAAATTTCTGGTTAACTCAACTAGAAAAAGCTTATTTGGATTAAGGCATACAATATCCTAGAAAGAGAAAAAATTGCAAGAAACTCATAAAATAGTGTCTAAATTATCACAACATTCTTTTACATCTAGATCTGAAGCTCTAGATTTAAAAGAAGCAGAGTTGTTCATTGATCACACAGCTGAACATAGCCATTTGAAAACAATATTTTCTCAAACGCAAACATCCGATCTCGTAAATCTAAGAATTCAATATTTTCTAGAATTACTTAGACTTTATGAGATAGATAACACAAAAACCAAAGAGATGGAAGCTGAAATGACAGTCTTGGATATGATCTCCTTATATCAGCAACATCTCATCGATGAAAGTATTCTTCTTCTATTCTTCAAAAAGTTAGAAGACACAGAGTTAATTAAACTCTTAGAAAATGAAGAGTTAATTCTCAATAACAACAGAAGACCGCGCCTTATAGCCTGTTTTTCTGAAACACAAAAGTATCGAAAACATATCAAAAAGGGCTTAGTGCACGAAATTTATTCAACACAAGCCATCCTGAAGAATACTCAAGTTAGATTCCAGAAATATGTATAGCAAAACTTGCTGAGCATTTAAGCAGGTTTTTTACTATGTTTATGTTCAGAATTTGGAGCGTTTGGGAGGAAAGACAGTACATACGTCATTATCCCTCTATCCAATTATGGGAATTACATAGAGTAACCGAAAATCCTCAACATGAATTCGTTAAATTCAATCGCAAAGTATTTAATGAAGAAAATGAAAGAATCCTAGCAGCGCAAGAGTTCAACTCCCAGTCCATTAACAATGGCGAAATTGGATCACACTCTGCCACTGAAGGAAAAACAGTACTGCTGTTGGAATACCTATCAGCTTTCGAACCATCAACAGACAGAATAATGAAAGTTCAGCGTTTTTTAAACAGTCTCAAAATTGGCCCAGTTGGCACAATGGCTCAAGAAGAATGCTTTGAAGAACAAGTAGAGAAGGAAAGACTTAGGCAAGATTCTATAATGAGATATACTATGGGTACCGATGCTTTTGATGACGAATCTCTAGCTAATCTAGAAATTCAAAATTAAATCAGAAGCATGGTGGACCAGCATCCAGAATAAAAGGACAAAGATCCTGGCCTCTACACCAGGGTGACAAATCACCTCTTAGCCTTTCCAGCTCATCCCCTGCAAAGATTTAATAAAGGACACATCCTCAGCCTAAAAGGTTCACATATTAGCCCTGTAATGGACAGATATCCAGCCTAAGTAATAATAAATAAAGAAGAGAAGATTCTGTAAAAGGAGGACACTACTCTGAAGAAGGATCATCAGAAAAAATTTCTTCATTTTCGTTTCTTCTCTTCATTGTATCCGAGCTTTGTAATATTATCTACTATAGTAATAAAATTTCTATTTCTGCAAGAAGTTTCTGTTGCTGTATATTTTCGTTTTCGGCATTCAAGTTCTCTTCTTTCAAGTTTGGGTTTTCAATTTGGTATCAGAGCATGGCTAACACTAGGTAAGTTATTCTGTTTAGATCATTTTGTTTTATATTCTGAACTCTTTCATTCTGTATATGTTCTAGTGAAGTAAAAAAAAGAGTACAAAATTTTGTTAATTTTTAAAATGAAAGCTTAAGTTATTGTTTTGAGCATGATTCGTTATGACTCTACAAAACTTCTGTGGCAGCTAATTTTTTTTTTTTGAATTTTAAGTCAATTTGACGACCTGTTGTTACTGATTGTTGTGCACTGGAGTAGGAAACGAACCATTACTGTGCTCTACTTAAGTGAAGCGATGGTATAGTCTTGTGGTTGTTAATTCGAGGCCCAACCCTACTATAAAACCACGGTATGCTAGGAAAGCATTAAGGGGTATCGTGTCTAGCCGCTTAATCTTGGGCCAAAACTAATCTAATAACTATAGGTTTAAGAATCAAGATTTACTATTCGAATTAAAACTTTTATCTAATTGCAGATGTTTTGGGTAAACTTATTTACAACATAAACACTAATGAAGCCAGATCTAGTAGAGGTGCACTAATTTTACCTCCACAACCTCCTTCGGATAGTGCTTCTGTTATGAACGATCTTAACTCTGATATAATTATGGAAGATCAAGAACGGGAAGAAAACACATATAATAGTCCTCATACAGATCCTTACCCTGAAACGCTTAGACATGGTACTAGATCAGATTGGATTAAATTTCACTCTTCTAGAAAGCAACTTAAAGATTTTTATAACGAACAACACTCTTCAACTATATACTAACTTTTAATATAGATAAACTTTCATATAGAAAAATAAGAAAATATATAATAACATGGTTTCAACATATAAGTGGAACAATCTATTTATTACCTCTGAATATGAATGAATGGAATACATACATTACGCTACTAGTTATTGGACAGGAGATGCTTTAGCTTGGTTACTAAACCTTGAAAGGATAAATCCAAATCAATTACAAAGAACTAGAAATATTCAATCTAAACAAGAAGCTCTTGGAGAATTATTAAAATTATTATTAGTAGACATTACAGGAGAAACTTTCCTAGAAGATACTAATTATGAAAAACAATTATTAAAAATACAATTATGTGACGTATGTATGTTGGAGGAATTCGCTGCAAAATACATAGGCCTGTTTTTCTTTTAAAAAATAATGACCAGAAAGTTTTTCGGATAAAAGGCTTTTTTTACAAAAATACCTTATCCATGGGACAACATTATTCAAGAAAGATATGACATTTTAAGACAAAGTAATAGTGGTGAAAATCATAACACGGGCTTATTAAAAAAGGCATGTCTGGATCCTATGGAAAGAGTTTGTGAGCAAGCTAGTGCACACAAACAAATGAAAAATAAAATTAGAAACTCAAAACTGGGATTTTCTTGTTGTACCAAGTACACTGAAGATATTAACACACAGTTTAGATGTTCTCCTGAATTTGAAAGAAATAGAAATTTCAAAAGAAGAACAAAACCAAAATATCGAATCACTAGGAAAAAATGGAAACCAGAATATAAGAAAAAAATTGGAAAAGAAAACAAGTTTTCTAAGTAAAAGTTTATTAAAAATAAATTTTTCGTAAAGTCTGCAAATGTTTCAAATGTAACAAAGAAGGGCATTATGCTAATGAATGTCCTACGAATATACAAAATATCATTATATCAAATATCGAAGAATACGGTATTCATGTTGGAACTATAGAGGATATATCCAGTGATGCTAATTCGTCTGTATACGAAATTGAATCAGTTTATTCAGACACTACTGAAAATGAAGACGAAATTATTGATTCCTTTGATAATTTTAAAACAAACATGATTACAATCGATCAGACACATAATCAAATAAAAATTATTCCGTTGACCATACATGCTATACTACCCAAAAAGGAAAAAGTAAATTCTCCAGGTTATACATTATATGCAGCGAAATGTTCTAGGTTAAGAAGGTGCTTCACGACCGAAGTATTCTTAGATCTACTAATAAAAATCCCACTCGAATATTATTGGCAAATTTATATTATACCTAAACATACTAAAGAAAATATTTTTATAACTCATGGATTAATAGAACATCTTTCTAAAAATAATGCTTCTATACTATTTAAAAGTACTAGTATGGAAGATAAAGACTATATTATAGAGCAAGGAGATCCAATAGGATTACTTGTTATACATAAATATGAAGATCTTCCAATTGTAAAAGAAGAAATATACGATCATGATACATTTACCCCATTAACTGGTTCTACATCTCGATCATCAAGAAATAAAGAGTCGGAATCATACTAAGAATATAGGATATACATGAACACTTTCACGTCTGAAGAAACATCTAACCCACGAATACAAGATAGCACAGGAGAACAATTTGAGGTCACTGATGAAGATTTAAAAACATTAAAAGAGGCAATCCCTCATTCAGACAAAAAGGATATTTATAAAACTTTAACTTTTAAATCAACATACATATATATTTGAGTGTATGCAAGGAAATGTAGAGTTAAAGGGAGAGGAAGATTTTACTTCCATAAGCCTTTTGAATAAAAATAAAATAGAAAAACTAAAAGCCAAATATCCAAAAATGAAATACCTTCATATAAGTCTAATACAACTAAAAATAACAGGATTGTTTAGATCCATAATTGATACTCGAATAATGATAACCAGTATGGATGGAAGAATTATCAATAATCCTTTAAATAGTATTATTGGAGGAGCCAAGCCAAATTTAGCAAATAGATTATTTGGAGTAAATATACATCCCGATTTTTGTATAAGTCTTGATGATCAAAATATAGAAAAGGCTTGTACATTATCGGTAAATTTACAAAATATAGAACTTCTATTAGGATCCAAAGTTCTTGGCATACAATGAGAACATTGTATGGCCTTGAATGATACCGCTACATTCAAGTCAATTACACCCAAATAATTTTTTAAACTATTTGAAGTCGGATTAGGAAAAACAATCCAACCCAGATTAATTGACATAAGACATTTAAAATTCGATAATGAAATTCAAGTTTTTGTTAAATCACTTAAACCAAGATACAATTACCTACAGAATATTTTATAGCATGTGGAAATACCATTTCCCCTATAACCAAGAATAATGAAGAAAATACAAATTCACCCAATACATCAAAAAGAACTCAATCATACAATAAAATGTCTGATGTTGAATTAACTCCTGAAATATTAAAAAGTATCAGTCATCGCATGAGCTTTAAACAAGAAAATCCATTAGAAGGAAGAACAATAAGAATACTTGAAAAACAAAAAAATGGGAATCAAACTGAATGGTTATATAAGTTCCTACAGAAAATATAAAACATCATAACTAGATACATAGATCTTAAAAGAAAGGCACGGTTACATATGTATCTTCCAATAACGATATGTGTCCCTGAATATCAAGAATTCATAGTACATGCGTTACTGGACTCTGGTGCAGAAGGCAGTTAACTACAAGAAATATTTATTCCCCAGCAACTCTGGGTGCCTTTAGACAAAAAAGGAATGCTAAATTATTTTATGGGAAGACAAGTCCTTGTTGCTCATAAAGCAAAAAACTTACAGGTACAAATACCTGATATACACGGAAATAATAAAATATACAACTTTGATTTGGCATTATTACCAAAGGAATTTGATAGTGATTGCATCCTTAGAATGGACAATTTAAGACATCTGCCCTCATTCAAAAATATTATTTTGAATTAGATGGCATTCTTGGGCCTCGAGCAATGCTACCCGCTACGATTGCACCAAATTATACTCCATCAGCATAGCGTGGTGAAAAACCTGTTACATTAATTGAACATTTAAAAACACCGAAAATAATACAACCAAAAATTTGTTAATACAATATACCAACCACCAATGAATTTGAAATATTAATACATAATATGTTAGAACCCCTTTATTTAGAAAATCCTTTAAAATGGTGTGACAAAGCACCAAGGTATTGTAAAATTGAATTAATGGAACAATACAAAGATGCGAAAGTCCGAGTTAATAGTATCATTGTATCACCAACTGATAAAGAAGAATTTGTGAAACAAATAAAAGACCTATTAAATTTAAAATTAATACAGAAAAGTTTTAGTGCTCACTCATCCCCCGCTTTCTTAGTAAGAAATCATGCTGAAATTAAAAGAGGAAAAGCTAGAATGGTAATAAACTATAGAAAACTTAATAGCTATACAAAATTTGATGGATATTTTATTCCTTCTGCTGAACATCTAACAAAACAAATCCAAGGAGAAAAATATTATAGTAATTTTGATGCAAAATCGGGTTTTTGGCAATTAAAACTTGCTGATAAACAGTCCATAGAGTTAACTGCCTTTAGTTTCCCACAAGGACATTTTGAATGGTTAGTTATGCCTTTTGGAAATGCACCACAAATATTTCAAAATGGATGAGTTCTATATTCGGATATTTACCTTTTGTATCTGTCTATATAGACGACATCCTTGTTTTCTCTAATTCTGTAGAAGAACATAAACAACATCTTCTAGCAGTTGTTCAAATATTACTTCAAAACGGTGTTATTCTAAGTCCTAAAAAAATTGAATTTTTAAAAAAACCAATATATTTTCTTGGAAACGGAATTAAAAATGGACAAATAGAATTACAACAACACATTTGCACTAAAAATAAAGATTTTCTCAATACATTTAAAACATTAAAAGAACTTCAAAGTTTTTTAGGATTATTAAACTACGGTAGAAAATTAGTTCCTAATTTACCTGCTAAGACCCAAAATTTATAGAAAAAGCTTGCTGATGAACAAGCAAAATATAAACAGCATAATGGAGAACAACCAAGAAGATGGAACACAGATAAATTCCTATTACCTTACAAAAGCAAGAAGAAGAAGAAATACAAAAAATCAAAATCCTAATAAAGGATCAAAAAAATCCTCTATTTTCCTTCGGATGAAGAACTACTTACACTACAAACTGACGCTTCTGACAATTTTTGGGCAGGAGTACTAATTGCTAAGAAAAAAGTTGTAGCATAGTCCTCTGGAATGTTTAGCAAACCCCAGATTAAATAAGCTACCTATGACAAAGAATTATTAGCTATTAAATTAGCGATCAAAAGTTTACGAATTTATCCTCTGCATAGATAGTTTGTAATAGAAACAGGTAACAAATCTGTTGCTCAATTCTTAAAAAACAAAACTGTAAACAATCCAGAAGAAAACCTTCGGAGAATTAGATTAGCTATGTATTTAGAAATTTATAACTATGATGTGTAATACATTCCAGGCTACACTAACTTTGATGCTGATCTTCTTACCAGGTTATGAAAAATGGATGAGGACGACATAAAAAGAATCAAAAAATTATTAGAAACTATGAAAAGACAGGAAGATTTCCAACAAGTGAAATCAACCAAAAAAGCTAAGCAAACCTCCAAAGAGGCTTCGTCTTCGCAAGAATCCGAAGAGACCAACGCTCCCACAGGAGTAAATAAAGAGGAGGTTCAACATACCAAAATCACTCAAACAAATAAAGTCAAGGCAACACCTTCCAATACAACTCAGAAATTTGTTCGAATGAACAAAGGAAAAGCAATTTCTCGCACAGGAGTGCAAAGACCATACATCTCAGCTGTGGTCAAAGGTTGGTACAACTTAGAGATGAATGCATCGAATCCTAATTTATATGACAATTTCAACGGATGCTTTAAAGCCATCCAATCTGCAGACCATAGAGCTACAAATTTCTAGTTAACTCAACTAGAAAAAGCTTATTTGGGATTAAAGCATATATTATCCCATAAAGAGAAAAGATTGCAAGAAACTCAGAAAATAGTGTCTAAATTATCACAGCATTCTTTTACATCTAGATCTGAAGCTCTAGATTTAAAAGAAGCAGAGTTGTTCACTGATAACACAGCTGAACATAGCCATTTGAAAACAATATTTTCTCAAATGCAAACATCCGATCTCGTAAATCTAAGAATTCAAGATTTTCTAGAGTTACTTAGACTTTATGAGATAGATAACACAAAAACCAAAGAGATGGAAGCTGAAATGACAGTCCAGGATATGATCTCCTTATATCACCAACATCTCATCGATGAAAGTAATCTTCTTCTATTATTCAAAAAATTAGAAGACACGGAGTTAATTAAACTCTTATAAAATGAAGAGTTAATTCTCAATAACAACAGAAGACTGCGCCCTATGGCCTGTTTTTCTGAAATACAAAAGTATCAAAAACATATCAAAGAGGGCTTAGTGCACGAAATTTATGTCAACACAAGCCATCCTGAAGAATATTCAGGTTATATTCCATAAATATGTACAACAAAACTTGCTGAGCATTCAAGCAGGTTTTTTACTATGTTCATGTTCAGAATATGAAGCGCATGGGAGGAAAGACAGTACATACGTCTTTATTCCTCTATACAATTATGGTAATTACATAGAGTAACCGTAAATCGTCAACATGAATTCGTTAAATTCAATCGCAAAGAATTTAATGAAGAAAATGAAAGAATCCTAGCAGCGCAAGAGTTCTTCTCCGAGGCCATTAACAAAGAAGAAATTGGGTCACCCTCCGCCATTGAAGGAAAAACAGTATAGCTGTTGGACTACCTATCAGCTTTCGAATCATCAATAGACAGAATAATGAAGGTTCAACGTTTTTTAGACAGTCACAAAATTGGCCCAGTTGGCACAACGGCTCAAGAAGAATACTTTGAAGAACAAGTAGAAAAGAAAAGACTTAGACAAGATTCTATAATGTGAGATACTATGGGTACCGATCCTTTCGACGACGAATCTCTAGATAATATAGAAATTCAAAATTAAATCAGAAGCATGGTGGACCAGCATCCAGAATAAAAGGACAAAGAACCTGGCCTCTACACTAGGGTGACATATCACCCTGTAACGACCCGAAATTTTCGATCCAGAAAATTCCATATAGTTAGGAAAAGAAGAAAAGAGAAAGAAGAACAAACAGTAACAAGTCACAGAAACCTCACATTCGCAGCGGATCAAAATATAATAACACATAAATAATAGTTTTACAAGAAGAACTATATCAGTACACTTATATTTTATACATCAGAGTTACAACCATTATCCATCATTGGGCACTTTTAAAAAACATGTCCTAGTTATACAATAATATATCATAGCGGAAAACACTCCATACGTTCCTGCCCTTCAGCTCGCCTCCTGAGCTCCAGGACGTCCTTACCTGAAAATCTGTAATACTCAGTCTGACCCGAGCATTACATCAAAGTAACATCCGGGTCAGGCTGGAAACCAGCGTGAGTAAACCCATCTAACATGGAATACAAAAGCATAAACCTGATATGAACCCCGGGTAACTTATATCAATTTACAAGTTCATAAGTTGTTATAGACATCACACATCAATTTCTAAGTACAAAAACTTAGATTAAATGGTCTAATTTTCTTAAATCATTTTATTTCAGTCTATTGATTTCATATCTCAATCTATAAAGAATCGAAGTGGTTTCGGATATTAAATAATACCCGACTCCGGTCTCTTCGAATTCAATGTCATCTTGACCCAAGTTATTCAAGTGAAATAAAATTCAACTTTAAATAGGATGTCACTTATACATAGTAATTTATCATTGATAAATAACTACATTTTCACTGTCCACCTAATCATATCCTATTGCAAAACATTTCATATCAGAGATATCAACAAATTAAAGGTATTAAATAACATTCAGCCATCCATAAGAAATGATCTATTAATCATACAATCTCTGATTAATTACTTCATCTCTAATTAATTTAAAATAATTTAAATTAATTATATTCATCATTATAAATCCTGTTTACTTAACCATTAATTAATTACAAATTAATCATCCTTTAATCATACATCTTAGTTAATCCTCCTTGATTAATTATCCCATATCTACTTTAAGTAATTATCCTTTAATTAATTTCACAAATTAATTATTCTTAACCCTTTACAGTAATTAACCTTTAGTTACTTCATTAATTTATTAACTATAATTAATTACATTAATCCTTAATTAGTTACACTATTTAATCACTTTATTGAGTAATTATTCCTAATTAATCAATTCTTAATTATTAGTTATATTAATTAATGATCCCTAACTATTTCCATAATTACCAACCACTCTTGATTAATCTCATTCAGTAATTAATTACCCTTGATTAATTACATTACTTAATTATCTTCAAATAACATTATTGATTAATTCTTAAATTAGTTACACTAAGTAATTAATTATTGATTACTTTCACAAAGTAATTATCCTTCATATTAATTACACAAAGTAATTAATCCCAAATTGCTTCCAATCTTCAATTATTGCATCCTGTAATTACTCATCTTAATTACTTCACTAAGTAATTATTCTTTATAAATAACACCAAGTAATTATACTTATCAAATCACTGAGTGATTATCTTAAATTAATTAAACTTAGTTAATTAATCTAAACTAATCACATTAACTCAATTAATTACAATAAGTAGTTAATTCCTTAATTACTTTCATTAAGTAATTTTGCTTAAACAATTCCACAATTGATTATCTCTAATTAATAATATAATTAAGTATTAAAATTAATCACATTAATTAATTATTAAATAATCCTTAGTTAAATGACCTTCATTAACTATTAACAATTCTTTAATTACTTTTCCTAAGTAATTAACTTGGATTAATTACAAATTAATTTATCTTTAACAACCCATTAATTGATCTCTAATTATTCAATTTATTAAGTGTTAACGGTAACTTAGTTAACCCTTAATTATTTGATTAATTAATTAATTAATATTCTATACTTATCTAATTAATGATTCTAATTACTAATTAATTATTCCTTAATTAATTAACTTAATAATTTAAGTTATTCCAAATCATTAAATCTTAATTAACTTCAAGATAAAACATTTTTCTTATAAATGACATAAATATCGTTTACAGATGCATTTGAAAACATTTTACTTTTGAGCTTACTTTAGATTTCATTTTAAATTTAAGATTTAAAATGAATACAATTTAACTTTAACAAAGTTTAAAAACAATATAAAAAAAACCTTTAAAATTACATGTTAAAGTAATATTAGTCTTATAAAAGAAACTCAAAAGAGTTTAAACCCAATCATTTAAATTCAATTCATTTTATAAAATATACTTGAACATTTTAAAGTTGTTTAAATACTTTAAATTTTATAAAACATCATTTATTTCAAACTAGAATTCAAAAGTTAATTTGAAATCCATCTTTCAAATTCTAATTTTAAACTTAGATTAAAATCTGTTTAAAATTCAAATTCGGTTTAAAATTAAACAGACGGGTTTCACAAAAACCTGTAAAAAATCAAAACTGACCCGAGGCCAGACAAAAATGCTTCGAGTCAAATCTTAATTTGCTTCGAGCAAAACCCAGAAATTACACGAGATCAACCGGAATGCCCAAATCCTCAACCAAAACATTCAGAAACACAAGTGCATAGTGCACCTGCACTGGCCAACCACTGGGCTCCGACCAACCACGATTATCTCTACATGTCGGTGATCTCCATCACAACCTATCCAGATCATCCAAAACTTCCCAAACAATTTAAAAACAAAATCAGGTTCCAACCCCAACCTGGAACTCAATTTTGACAACATACCCAAAACCTGTTAACACCTCGACTTCCCAATACCCATCACCAGAACACCAGAATCTTTGGCTACAACCTCGCTAATGTCCAAGCTACCGATCCCCAGAGTTCTATTGAACTCGATCAACCATAGACGCAGTGATGACCACATTCCTGAACAAGCCTAAAATTAGGTTTACAGCCTTCTCCGGCCAACACCCATCACCTCGACAACTTAAACACCCATCTGACAATTTTGCCAAACTACCCTATCACTCCTCTATCACCAGAGAGAACCCCGACCCTCCAGCACACAAAGATCATCAGAATTTCCCAATTAACCAATTTCTGGTTAAACCAGAAATACACCCATATTCCATTACTAAAAATCATGATTTAAGTCTTTAAAAATCATGTTTTGCTTTAAGTGTTCGATCTATATCCTCGAATCAATTAATCAGGATGATTGAATTTCCACTATATTTATCTTGCTCTATTATTTTGTTATTTCCAGAACCAAGACACGTTTATTTTATTTTGAATAAATTCTTAAACTTTAATTCATGATACAACAAACATATTCTGTTTGAATCTTAAATACTAACGTTTATTAGATCAAGTGATAATGGATTTTGATCAATTCTTGAGTCTGGAAACTAAGGACAGTAAAATACAGGGACAACATATATATTCACTTATATATATACAGAAGGTCTACTGATATGTATAAACATAGTATATACTTAACACAGAACTTAACATGCAACAGATTCAATACTTAAACTTATTAAAAGTGATGTTACTCACCTTTCTTCAAACTGAGCAGCGCTTCTAAAAACAGGAAAAAAAACTGATAGCTTGTTGATGTATTGATCTTCTTATCAATCTGAGTGCTTTGATTTGTTTTAAGTTTAGAGATGGCATTATTTGTTATCTTTGTTATGCTTAGCCCTTTTTCTGTTTTTATTTTTATTTTAATAAGATGAGAGGAGCCTTGTGAAATATGTACAGCCTTTTTACTTTTTTAAGTATCATGTATATATATTTTCTTAAAAAAAATCAATGCCACTTTTCTCTCCAATACTAACACTTGTAAATACATGTTATATTTATTTTACAAATTTCTTATTTATGAATTTATGTTTAAATCCTTGCCTCTAATTTATAAATTATGTCTAAACCCCTACTAAATTTTTATTTATATAGATTATATATTTTATATTTACGTATGAGTTATGTATTTTAAATATATATATTTTTAAAAGATAGACACATATCAAAGCTTCATATTTATTCACATATATACTAACTATATCAATTTCTAAGTATATAAAAGAAAAGTATTTTTAAATCTTTAATTAGATCTCACCTTTAATATTTACAAACCAATCTTAGACACACACACACAGATATATATATATATATATATATACATATATATATACACATACAAATTGAGATTTATTTAAAGATTGAATTCTATATATATTTTTTATTTTTTTTATTTTTTTTATTTTTTTTAACACTAAAATAATATCTATCATATATGTTAATTTCAGAACATAACTTTCAATATATATATACCTATATATTATCTTAGAAAATTATTCTTATTAATTCAACCCAGTTAATTTCAATTATTAGATGTCCAAAATTCGGGTTATCACATTCCTCCCCCTTTGAATCTTTTCGTCCTCGAAACGGAATAAAACCAGAATTTATTTAATACTTAAAATTACATAAATCACTTTTTGAACATTTTAAAACACTTTTTTTAAAAAATCTATATATTATTACTAAAATGGTTTTTTTGATAACTCGATGTTTCCACAAGTCCATCTTTGTTCTCACAGAAATTCGGTCATACGTTGATCAGGCGTAGGACTGAAAATTTACAAGTACTTGGTAAACCCGTTTTCAAGATCCAGTGAAAATACTTGAAAAAATAATTTTTATTGAAAATAATTTTACTGAAAATATTGAAAACATTTTTTTGAAATCGAGGAAATATCTTTGGTGAGAATGCTCTGGAAATCATCACCCCCATTCATGGTCACAGTTAACCCGATGGTCACGTTGCCATCCCGACAAAATCCATAGATAACTGTAGGCCTCCGCGCCCCTAGATTACGCCATGGAACCCGCTACAGATCCCAGCTACAACTGGGGTCACGTTGCTACCACAGCAAAAACCTATATAACTGTAGGCCTCAGCGCCCTCGAATTTCGCTGCCAAAAGAATGAAACTTCTCCACTCCACTTGACCATAGATCGCAGCCTACCGATGTTACATTGCCAAGTGCAGACTGTTGGCACTCATCTCCACACGTTTCCGCTATGGTCCACACAGTAGATCGCAGTGACATCGAGTTACACTGTAGTCACGTCATAACCCAAATTCCTCTGTAGGCATCAGCGCCCTCGACTTTCGCTACCAAATAATCCTCTGGAACTAGTTTTGTCCGGACTCCTCATATGATCAACTTTAGAACCTCCCCCTTAGAGGCTCAAGGCAGTACCAACCTATGGTACTCCTGAGAAGTTCATCCCAAGGTAGCGCCTTTTTCTCCAGAGGCATTTTCAAAACACTTTGTACTATACACATATAGTATCTTCCAAATCATACACCTAGTATGAAACTCATATAAATCTCCTTTCTCAAAATCGATTATCCCAAAATCGATAATTCTCAAACTAGGCTTTCCACATTCCAAAATTGATTTTACCCAAAAATCAAAAAGCCTTTTCCAAATTCATAGGTTCCAAAAACCTTTTCCAAAATCATTCTCATAAGATTCTGAATATATATATATATATATATATATATATATATATATATATATATATATATATATATATATATATCTTCTTCAAACTTTGGATCTCTTCAAACTTGTATAAACCCCTTTTGAAAGAGGCTATGCGGTAGGATCGTGTAATATGGAATAATGAAACAGCCTAGGTAGATAAAGTAGATAAATGCAAGGAGACACCAGGATTTTATACTGGTTCGGACCTCTCATCCTACGTCCAGTCCCTAAGCTTCACTTAGGAATTTCACTAACTAACACCCTCACTTCTCCCGGAGGAATAGGTTTACAACTTACCCGAACAGCCGAACGGGATTTCTTGCCTCAACTACCGAAGTGGACTTCAACTCAATTACTAAAATACAATATTCGACTTGTTGTGTTCTTGTCAACACTAATGAGTCTAATGTAGTACAATATTCCTATAATCTTATCCTCGAGAATATGCAATGTGTTTGTGAAGATTTAGGAAATGTGAATTGCTATGAATCAAAAGAATGTTATAAACAAAAACAGTGATTCAAGCAATAGATTGGTGATTGCTTTGAGAATATCTAGAGAATATGAACAAGAGAATAGTAAGATTAAAGAAAGAGAATTCGATGAATTAAATGATGTTAGAATCATGTATATATACTTGTAGAAGAGGTGCATAAGTTGTCAAAGGTTGCAAACAAGAGATGCTTCCATTTCCATTGATGAATGGTTGTAACTCTTGGGAGGAAGAAGCCGTCTTTCAGAGAAAATTCGCAGGTTTAAATTCAGTCTACTGAGCAGGAGATTCAGTCGACTGAAAATATGAAGAAAAATTTTCAGGAACAATTTCAGTGGACTGCACAGGTAATTCAGTCGACTGAAACTATGCAATTTTGTATATGTGTACAGTTTCAGCCGATTGGCCATGTCTGTTCAGTCGACTGAAGTATAAAAGTATGCACAGTGAACATGTGAATGAAGTTTTATGAATGTGTTCTAATGTTCGTGCAAATCTCTTGAGGATAGATTTTAACAAATAATCTAGACTAAGACCCATAGAAAATCATACTAATGTTTATACTTTGGTCTTCATCGATCTTCTTCAAACTTTTGCATTCTCTTCCTATCTGTTGAAGCTCATTGTCATTGATCAAAATCTTCGTGTATCAACATTCTCCCCTGATTGATGACAATACTATTCTAGAGATGTATATACTTACTTTCTCCCCCTGAATGTATGCACTATCTTTCCTACAAAACAAAGTTAGTACCATAGATTTTCTCCCCCTTTGTCATCGACAAAAAGGAAGAACTAACAGCAGTAATAATATATCAAAACAATCACTAAATCACAGAGAATATTTGCATAAGCATGAATTAAGAGAAATAAAAATGTTATGACAAAAAAGCATAAAATGGCTATTTATACAAGCCATTAGAAAGTTAAAAATACACATCAAAACAACAAAATTACTCATCCTTATCCCAGTCATATGAACCTTCCCTTCCAGTTGGTTCACGTATGACGGGTCCTCCTGTTGGTGGTCTAGGTGCTCTTCCTCCTTGACCTCAACTAGCTCCGCTTGCGCTGCTACTTGTATGCTCTTCGGATGTCGTCCATGTAAACGTAGGTCCGGACGTTTGCCGCGAGATGTCGAAGCAGTAGTTGTGCTTGAGCACGAGATTGCATCCCAAAGCTTGTTGAAGAATCCTTTGGTTTTATCAAGCTTATGATCTACCTTTTCAAGACGAGTGTCAAGAATTTGTTGATTTCTTGACAATATCCCCAAGGATTGGTTGGTAGTGAAGCTTGGGTCAACAAGACGAATTTCATCATCTTGCTCGAGATGTTCTTCGTGGCGAGGTTGAGGAGGTTGTTGTTGTTGTTGTTGTTGTTCTTGATGCCTTGCTTCCCATTCGGCTAGTGATATTATGCGAGGAGGTCGATATGGGAGTTGCATTAGGCTTATGGTCCGATCGTTAATTTGATGAACCATTGTATTCTCTGATTCAGGTAATGGCATATCGACATTTAGGAGAAGTCGCATGATGTACTCTCCAAAGTAAATAGTGCATTTTGCCATTGTTGAAAGTGAGAAACTCATCAAGAATAAGTTGTACCCAATTAACTTGTATATTGCCAAAAATAGCATATAAAGCTCGATAGTTATTTGGGTAGACAATTTCGTACAAGCCCGTACGAGGAGTAATCGTTCTCATTAGGGCTTTATGGAGGATTCTCGCCATAGGTCGAAGAGAGGTGGACTTAAAATCCCTAAAGTTGATATTGTTATCCATGAATCGATGGTTGATGTTGTCATGAATGTGTGGATTGAATTCTATTTCCTCTAACTTTCTCCTGACATTTGAAGACTCTAAAATATGTGCTATTCTATCCAATGAAAACCAAACTTTCTTTCCACACACCATACTCAAAACACTATTGTTTGGATTTCTTGGAGTTTGGTGTCCAAGATTAAGATTAGCATAAAATAATTTTACCATTACATGATTAATGGCATGGTCATTTCGTTTCAAATCTAAAAGAGAAGCTAAACCTGCCGGATCTGTTAATGCTTGGATGTTGTAGGTTTGAAAACTTCGAAAATCAACAAAAGAATGCTCGAAAATTCTTGAATTCTTCGTCTTGTTCCATCGTGTGACAGCGGTTCCATCGTAAAGCCATTGTGCTATTTGAGAATCAATTGGCTCCGAGGATGAAGAAGATGAAGCTCTTGCTTTTTTTGGTGCCATTTGGATGAGAATTGATTTGATTTTAAGGAATTTGGGAGCTAGGGTTTCGAAATTAATTTGGGGAAGAAGGTTTGTAGGAGGTAAAAGTGAATTGGTAGGGTAAAATCTGATGGTTAAAAGGGGAAATTTTGCCTGGGAAGCAGCATTCAGTCGACTGAATGTTCTGTTCAGTCGACTGAATCAAAGGCCGAAGTGTACTGTGATAGATTCAGTCGACTGAGAAGTACATTTAGTCGACTGAATTTTTGTTGCTGAAATTTTTGTTGAATTTTTAGTCGACTATGCAGATGGTTCCAGTCGACTGAACTTAGTATATATTGTTTTCTGTCATATTTTCAGTCGACTAAGCAGGGGTATCCAGTCGACTAAAACATGCAATTTTGTTGTTTTAGTTAATTTTTGAAATTAAATAACTTATTTAAAGAAATTGTTACAAAAAATATTGATGTAACGACATACAAATATAAAACTTAACTATTTCTTTGGAGATGGACTTGGAGACTTCTTTCCTTCATTCTTCATGTAATTTATATCCCATGAATTCGGACTATATTGAGGAGTCTTAGGAGACGTCCAAGGATTCATAGGATCGACTGAATTACGATAAGATGAAGATGGATCAAGAGAGCTGAAAGGGCGAGGTAGGGGTTCAGCCACTTCGTTCTTCTTTGATCCACAGAAGCGTAAACCAATTTGCTCTAGGAAGCTCAAGCGTCTTGCCGTAACTTTTTGTTCGAAGTATAGTTCTCTTTAAAGATCTATTTATTATTGTTGGAAGTGATGAATTTCATCAATCTTTCTTTTTGTGTCAGGTGAGATAAAGAGTCCGCGTTTCGCCTTTTTGGATTCTCGTGCGAAACCAGTACGATAATTTTCCCATTTGTAAACCGGCTCATGTGCTGGTGTAGGTGTGGGAAGTTTTGACGACGTTGGATTATTATCAACTGACGAGGTGATATTGATTGCAGAGAAGGAGTTGTTGGATGACATTTTATATTGAATTAAATTTTATTCGTAAAATCAAGATGAAAATAAAAATATTTTTAAGTGTTTATTTATAATAGAATTTTACTAAACAAATAACAGTTATAATTTAATAAGAATTTTTAACCGCATAGAGATTTAGTGGGAAAGAGGATTTTGTTTAAAATGTATGTTTCTTATTTAATAATTCAGTTTTACAAATGTGTGGTTTATAAATTATATAAAGTAACATATAACAAAACTGAAAATATTTAAAATTATTATTCAGTCGACTGAACAGATTGTTTTAGTCGACTGAAATATGGAAATGTTTCTAAAGTATATCTAATTAATGTTTTTAAAGGATATTATACCTAATTCTCGTCGAAGTTTTATAAAGGAGTTTTCTAATAGAGGTTTAGTAAATATATCGGCAATTTGATATTCGGTAGAAATATGTTCTAAATTAATTATTCCTTTTTCGATATTGTCATGTAGAAAATGGTGACGAATATCTATATGTTTTGTACGAGAGTGATTTACCGGATTTTTAGATAAGTTTATTGTACTTGTATTATCACAGTATATTGTAGAATTTGTTAAATTTATATTAAAATCTTTGAGTGTTTGTTGCATGTATATAACTTGAGTGCAAGCTAAAGCAGCTGATATATACTCTGCTTCGCATGTCGAAAGCGAGACACGATTTTGTTTCCTACTAAACCAAGATACAAGTGATTTTCCAATGAAATGGCAAGTACCACTTGTACTTTTTCTATCCGTTCGAGATCCACCAAAATCAGCATCACTAAATGACACTAACTCAAATGAACATTCCTTTGGATAGAAAAGACCGAAATCTTTAGTGTTGTTAAGATGTCGTATAATTCGTTTTACCGCTCTTAAATGCGATTCTTTAGGATTAGATTGAAACCGTGAACATAAACAAACACTCATCATTATGTCAGGTCTACTAGCGGTTAAGTAAAGTAAGGAACCTATCATACTTCTAAACAATTTTTGATCTACACTTTTTCCATTTTCATCTTGATCGAGATGAGTAGTGGTACTCATAGGAGTAGGTTTAGCAGAAGTGTTTTCCATGCCGAATCGTTTAATTAAATTAGCACAATATTTTTCTTGATTTATAAAAATTCCATTTGTTAATTGTTTGATTTGAAGTCCGAGAAAATATGATAGTTCTCCCATATGAGACATTTCGAACTCATTAGTCATTATATTTGAAAATTCTTTACATAAATTCTCATTTGTTGAACCAAAAATAATATCGTCTACGTATATTTGAATTATTAAAATATCTTTGGTAGTATTTTTAATAAAAAGTGTTTGATCTACTTTTCCAATTTTAAATCCTGAGTTTAATAAATAACTTTTAAGTCTTTCATACCAAGCACGAGGTGCTTGTTTAAGACCATATAGTGCTTTCTTTAATTTAAATACATGACCTAGATATTTTTCATGTATAAATAAAGTAGGTTGTTCTACATATACATTTTCTTTAATAAAACCATTTAAAAATGCACTTTTAACATCCATTTGATAAAGTTTAAAATTGTGAAAACAAGCAAAGGCTAATAGTGTACGTATTGCTTCCAGTCTTGCAACGGGAGCAAATGTTTCTTCATAATCAATACCTTCTTCTTGATTATACCCTTGTGCAACTAGTCTTGCTTTATTCCTTGTTGTATTACCTTGTTCCTCTACTTTATTTTTGTAAATCCATTTTGTTCCAATTACTGATTGATTATTAGGACGGGGAACTAATTCCCAAACATCGTTACGTTCAAATTGATTTAATTCTTCTTGCATTGCGATAATCCAATAATCATCTGTTGATGCTTCTTTTGGATTTTTAGGTTCTATTGATGAAATGAAAGCTACATGACCCATTTGATTTAGTTGATTTCTTGTTCTAACTTGAGAATTTATTTCTCCTATTATATTTTGAGTTGGATGATCTCATAATATTCTAGGAGGAGATCTTAGTTCATTATTATTATTTTCAAGTTTTGTTTCATCTATATTTATCAATTCTTCATCATCTTTTATATTAAAAATTTTATTAAAATTTTCATCAAAAGATATATGCAAAGTTTCTTCAATTAAGTTTGTTCGTTTATTAAAAACTCGATATGCTTTACTTCGTTCTGAGTATCCTACGAAAATTCCTTCATCAGTGTCAGGACCCGATTCTTCGTCTTCCGAAAATTCAACATCGATACTCACTTTATCGACTGCCGAGAAATCGAACGACGGAAAACCGAACACTGAGGGTTTAAGAAAGAAGAAAAAGAAAAAGTAGAAAAGAAGAGAAGATAGAGAGAAAAGGATAGAAAATAGAGGGAAAAGAAAATAGAAATAGAAAAAAAGAACGGAACAGAAAGAAAACAATAGAACAACATCAGAATCTCACAATTCGCAGCGGAACAACATATAATAATAAATGAATAATCTTTAAAACAAAGAACTATATCAGTTATTACATTTCATACATTACATTTCATTACATCATATCATCAGAGTGTACAACAACAACAACAGTGCAACGGAAAAGAAATACTATATAGTAGTAATACGCCATGCCATCCATCTTGCGTCCAGCAACTCCAGAATATCCTGATATCCTGATAAACCTAACTCTTGACTGCCCGTGTGGAAATTGGTGGGCACCCAGAGTTTAGGAAGGAAAACAATAAACTCCAAGTCAGTCATGTGACTGGTGTGAGAACTCAAAACAGTTTATTTATCTTTAAAATCAAAATAGAGGAATATTTTTAAATCAATTCGCAATGCTTTTAAAAATGAGACTACCATAAGGCCTCCCGCACACACACACAATGCAAACGCAGAATCGGAGGAGATTTCTCCTTATGATAGTCAAAGATGCTTGATACGCATTTAAAAGAACATTTGATATTATTACTAGTGCATAGTGTAGGAAAAATTCATTTCGAAAGTAGAATATAAATCTTAGCCAACATACGACCATTATCGTATGCCTACTATAGCTACCATCCAAACAGTGGGGCGCCACCATAAGTGAATGATAGGTTCTACAACTAATACCGTACAAGTCACGTATTGTTTCTTTGGATTTCCAACGAATGATCAGGCCAAGGAACTTCCCATTGCCACATGAGAATGCCTCTGGATGGACATCCCCGAGAACCAAACCGGATCTCTACCAACACAAGGCCGGGTTACCCCTAACTGAGTAACAAATGACCGAATATGCCATCCCCCGGTCCTTTGGGACCTTTCAACGAGCGCTCGTAATCGATTCACACAATCATAACAAAGTGTTTTCAACATGAGTAAGTATCTGGGCTCCATACCATGACACCACCCTTTTCCAGAAGGAAATGCACACATCCTAAAGGGCGCTACCCCTCATAACCTTGCTGCTTCTTTCCTGTTTTGACCATTCACGGGGTGTGAGGCTCGACGAAGTCACGTCCACAAAAACATACTTTATACAAAAGCCATGCTTTGGGTCAACAAATGATCATAGAAATGATCACCAAGATAGACGATCAAATAAATGATTGTATCACAAATAATCAACACAATGATCATTTCACAGCAACACTTAGCATGTCACATTACCAAATTGGGAAAATATCGCTGATAACATTCAACTACATAACCTTTGAGCTCGTACGTCTCAGAGAAGGGTGTTAAGCTAAAAGAATAAATTCTCCGCCACCAACAGAAATATATTTGAATGAAATCGGCTTTATATCTCAATTTGTGATGTCAGACATACAATCCATACAAGTCTGTTCCGGGCTCGAACAAAACCGAAGGCACTTACAAAGAAGTCCTTGCAATCCGGATATTCACAATCCTGATCGGATTCACCATCACATATGGAGAACTCTATACCGTAGCTACTCGGTGCAGAGTCAATCGATAGGTCATCCTATCGCTCTCGCAAATACCGGGTCTTCAACACCGATCTTCAATGCAATTCACAACGACGTATCACATATTCGGAATGGGTTATACGACCCCATGGTCCTTTCCCTGTTAACCCGAATAGTGAGCGCTTATTCAAAAATAAGTGTGGCATTCAAATTCAAACAAATCACATCAATTACCATTCAAAGGGAAATATTGATAGTCGGTTATTGAACTATCAATGGATATGCACACATCACCAGTTTCCAAATAATTTTCCAAATTATTTATTTTCCAAAATATCTTTACTAGATATATAATTTTCACACTTCAAAAATAAATCAATATTTATTTTTAAACAAATTCTCCTTTTCATTTATAAATTCCATAATGAATTTATATTTCAAAATATTTATGAATAAACGATTTCAATTATTCATTTCAATTATTCTTCAAAAAGATAAATTCTCAAAGTATTCACTTTATATTGGAAAACATTTCCATACTTATTTAATAAGTAATTCACAAATTTTATTTATTTTCAACACTTAGAAAATATTCAATATACTTAAATCGAGATTAAGTATATATTTCATTTTTTAAGGAAATCATTCTCTTTAACATATTTATTTGGGCCAAAACGAATGTTACGTAAAACATCGTTACGACAACCCAAAATCACTAGTATAGGGATTCGAATTTAAGATAGATATATAAATCCCAATACTATACAAAACATTTCCTTTCGGAAATCATGTACTATAACAATAGTGCTATAGTCCACCATTTCCTTTTATTTCTCGAAAACGTGTATTTCAACAATCAATGTTGAAATCTATGGTTTCGCATCTTAACATATTTAAAACATCGTTAGATCGTTTTAATTCAATTTGAAATATCACATTCAAAACAATTTCTTTAACATATTATTCACTATTCAAAAACGTGAATATACTACGTTAACAAATTCATCTTTTCTATACATTTCATTTTAAAGGATTATTCACAGTCAAAAACGTGAATATAACTCCATTAATAGGTTTCAACAATTTTCTTATCAAAATAAGTCGTTTGCGAATTTATAAAACAAGCTTATAAACTCCATTTCTATTTATTTTATAACAACCTCCTTTTATAAACTCCTTTATAAATCTATTCGATTTTATAACTCAATTATAAACTAAAGGTTCATATTATAAGTCAAATACTTATAAACGATTATTTTACAAAATCGTTTCTTTGAACTTCATAATTATAAATCTTATAACTTATAAGATTCAATTATTCATCCAAATATATTCTTTAATAATTTCACAAAATTTATAAATCTTACTATTTATAAATTTCATTTATAACTTCACCATTTATAATTTTATAAATTCCATTTCTATTTATTTACGAAATTCATTCACAATTCATTCTAACACTTATAAAAGCTCGTTTTATAATTCCTACGTTTTTTTATTTATAAATTATCAATTTATAAATCTTTTAACATAAATCAATTTATATTACTATTTTAAAAATGCCTTTAAACTCCTTTATAATTTCCTCATTTTGATTTATAAAATAATCAAATTTTATAAATCCTATTTTTAAACTTTTCACAATAAATTCAAAAATCCCGATTTTTACTATTTTATAAAATCATTAGCATCATATTCTCAAAAATCAGTTTTTTTACTATATTTCTCAAAAATCATAATTTTTATAACTTAAAAAAATTATAACATTTATTTATTTAAAATAGATCAAATTCCAACCATATAGTATATTTTCAAAAATCACTTTATAAATCATTTTAAAATCCCAAAATTTGGTCCAATGATGCTACATACCAAATAGTCAATCACGACAACAACGATATCATATATCGATAATAATCCATCAAATATCAAAATATCTGAAATCAAATAAATACTGTTGAGGAATCCAGTTGGATCCCTCCAACCTGTTTTCCTGCATCCAAAAACATTAGCACAATACCAATTTCGCTCCAGTACGAAATTATCGCGGTATATGGGATTTAAAATATTATCCGCTTAATAAACGGCGCAATAGGGTCTCATCCGCTAAACAAATAAATGCGGGAAATCAACAACTCCAATATATACATATGCCAATATATATATATATTGTTATTATATATAATACCAATTTCACTGTTTATGAAATATTCGCGGTATATGTTTTTAATAAATAACATCCGCTTACTAACGGCGTATAATGTATGTTTTAACAATCAATAGATATTAATCATCATTCAAACATGCATTCAAATATTTTAAATCTAACTATTTAAAATAAAATCGAAACTAATTCGATTGAGTGAGAAGTTCTCACCTTGATTTCAATTTCGTTTTAGCGATTTATTTCGAATAAAATTAAACGGACGTTTAATTTTACCCAAAATTTTCACTAACTCCAAACGACTCCAATCCAATTTCATCGCGTAGTGCTCGTCCATACGATTCCAACGCAACTGGTTTCGCGCGTGTTCGACCTCGTATGAAAAAGATATGAATTTTTGAAGTTTGTACACGAATTTATAATTAAAATTACAACATAACTCTAAAATTTTAACCTATTCAATCTAGAGCCGTAGGATCCATCATCTCTTCATCTGGACCGTGCGTGCAAACCCCCCCCCCTTTTCTTCCTTCGTTCGGCTACAGGTAACACGAGCACAACCCATGAACATAAACTAGGGTTCCACTTATCCACCACCTCGACGAACTCTAGCATGATCAGCAACTTGCATTTTGAAGCCCCTAACTTCCTCTATGTTCGGCCCCAAGCATCATGAGCTCGGCCCTCTATTTCACCTTGAAAACTGTGCGCAACGCGTGCACTTCATAGCCAAATTCTGGCGAATTCTGACCTCCGATGATGATCTTGACCGTTGGATAGATGGATCTTGGCATGCTCTACAATTTTGTAGTTGTAAGTTTCTTGAATCGTTGAGTGGATGAAGAGATAAGAGGAGAAGAAGTTGGGACGTTTCTGGCCATTTATCAGGGAGGTGGCGGCTAGGGTTTGCAAATTAGGGTTTAGTTATTTTTTTTTTATTTTGAGAAAGGGGCGGTCTATTTATAGGAAAAAATCGAACACTATTCATCCGGAAATTCCGAACTCCGATTCACGCGCCGTAACCAGCGTTCCTAGTGTTTACCCCGCGTTCCGGACACAATGGAACAGGTTTCGGAAGCTAATTCGGACATCTGTGCGAGTTATGGCAATAAACGCTCAATTTAAATTAAACCGATTTAAGCGATTTTCTAGGCGTTTTAATTCGTACCGGACAAACGGTAAATCCAATTGACACGAAATTTGAAATCCGGTAATAACTAACTATTACGGATCCAATGGAACTGGTTTCGTTCAATTCTGAGACTGTTCAAAAATTGACTATTTTCACTAGTCGATTTAATATTAAAATATTCAATTTTCACAAATTAACTTTTAATTCGATTTTAAAAGTTCTAAAATATCATTCTAACTCCAATATGATAAAATAAAATTTTACAAATCATTTTCAATCATATTTTAACCCAAATTTCAATTATTTCCATAATTTAACATATTAAATTATCGATTTAATTATTCAATTAAATCCAATAATTCAAATAAAAATTTATTCGACTTATAAATTCACTTATTAATATTTAAAATTAATTAAATATTCAAATTTTAATTACTAAAAATTCTGGGTCGTTACAATCTTCCCCCCTTAAAAGAATTTCGTCCTCGAAATTATTAAGTAAGAAAATTACAGAATCTATTAACTTTCCCAAAACAAATTTTTAAACTTCTTATAACACTTACTAAGTTTTCAAATCATACTTAGTTATCTTTTCAAAACAACTACTATTGTTTAACTTTCAATTCTAAATCAAAGTTATAGTTTTCAAAATTTTCCAAATTTTCTCAAATTTTTTCTAACGCCTTAAATTTCCGGAAAAATTCGCCATAGTCTCCTTTGCGCGGCTCGATCCGAAAAAAAAATGACAGTATATATATCACAAATATACATCTCATCAAGTAATGAGGCATCCCGAAGGGAAAAAAGTATAAAAGTACGATATGAAATCCGAGATATGTACCTTATATTTTATTAGCGAGCATATACGGCTAATATAGCGCGAAAGCGAGCTCCAAATGCGAAGCAAACGCGATCCGCACCTACTAATCACTCAACAAACAACATGAGAACATGCATATATGAAAATAATCTCAATATACAACATATAGCAACATAATAACTATATATTTTAACATAGCAAATGCAGTAAAAGCAACAAATGCAAACATCAACCAACTATCATCCAACTAACATTCATAACCAATAAATATTCATTCATATTCTCATTAATATTCAATGAAATGGGTTTTTCAATTTAAATCACATTTGATTCATTAACAGTGGATGTTTACTAATATTCATTCTCAATTAGTTTATATTCACTAATTCATATTCAAGTTGGTTCACTTCCAAATCAAATTCAATTCTATTTAAGATTCATTTAACTTCCAATTGAATTCCAATTACTTTAGCTTCCAATTTCATTAACTCAATTTCATTAATACTTAATGAATTATATACAATCAACTAACAATCATATAACAATCAATGTATATTAATTACAACCAAATTTCCTTTGCTTACAATTGGTTTAATTAAATTGATTTTCATTCAATTATTCAACTTTCAATAACATTAGATTTTAATGAATTAACACTTACATTCATTATTTCATGTCAACTTAATTTACATTCAATTGATTAACATTCAATTCATTAATTCAATTCAATTACAAAAAGTTGAATTTTATTTATATAACTCAAGTTCACATTTATCACTTAACTTTAATAATTTACTTTGATCTCTTAAGTTACATTCCATTTGACTTTAAATTCACTTTTTTTATTACTACTCATATTCATAAATATATTCATTAGTTTCACTTCTCATATGTATAAGTTTATTTCACAATTGTAAATCACTTTAATTATAATTCAATTCTTATAATTCTTTTGCTTATACAATTATTCTTCAATTTAGATTATTCAAACATCTAAACAATCCACTTATATACACTTTAATAATTTTGAAAAATTATTCCTTTACATATATAAAATATAATCAACGTAAAATTATTTCATTTACCCAATTTAAAATAATATTGTGCCGAATTGTTCTATTCAAGTGTTTAGAAACCCCTTCGGCATAGTTGTCGAGACCACGCTGACGAAGGTTCATATGCCACTCAACAAACCAATCATCACAATATAAAACAATTTTATATTCACTAACAAATACGCTCTCTTAGCTATTATTACACTCAACTCATTCTAGAGTACTGCTGACTCTATCTCTAATGAGTAACACCCAACAGAACCATGGTTGTCGCTTAACCATATGCTCTGATACCACATTGTCGGGACCCGATTCTTCGTCTTCCGAAAATTCAACATCGATACTCGCTTTATCGACTGCCGAGAAATCGAACGGCGGAAAACCGAACACTGAGGGTTTAAGAAAGAAGAAAAAGAAAAAGTAGAAAAGAAGAGAAGATAGAGAGAAAAGGATAGAAAATAGAGGGAAAAGAAAATAGAAATAGAAAAAAAGAACGGAACAGAAAGAAAACAATAGAACAACATCAGAATCTCACAATTCGCAGCGGAACAACATATAATAATAAATGAATAATCTTTAAAACAAAGAACTATATCAGTTATTACATTTCATACATTACATTTCATTACATCATATCATCAGAGTGTACAACAACAACAGTGCAACGGAAAAGAAATACTATATAGTAGTAATACGCCATGTCATCCATCTTGCGTCTAGCAACTCCAGAATATCCTGATATCCTGATAAACCTAACTCTTGACTGCCCGTGTGGAAATTGGTGGGCACCCAGAGTTTAGGAAGGAAAACAATAAACTCCAAGTCAGTCATGTGACTGGTGTGAGAACTCAAAACAGTTTATTTATCTTTAAAATCAAAATAGAGGAATATTTTTAAATCAATTCGCAATGCTTTTAAAAATGAGACTACCATAAGGCCTCCCTCCCTCACACACAATGAAAACGCAGAATCGGAGGAGATTTCTCCTTATGATAGTCAAAGATGCTTGATACGCATTTAAAAGAACATTTGATATTATTACTAGTGCATAGTGTAGGAAAAATTCATTTCGAAAGTAGAATATAAATCTTAGCCAACATACGACCATTATCGTATGCCTACTATAGCTACCATCCAAACAGTGGGGCGCCACCATAAGTGAATGATAGGTTTTACAACTAATACCGTACAAGTCACATGTTGTTTCTTTGGATTTCCAACGAATGATCAGGCCAAGGAACTTCCCATTGCCACATGAGAATGCCTCTGGATGGACATCCCCGAGAACCAAACTGGATCTCTACCAACACAAGGCCGGGTTACCCCTAACTGAGTAACAACTGACCGAATATGCCATCCCCCGGTCCTTTGGGACCTTTCAACGAGCGCTCGTAATCGATTCACACAATCATAACAAAGTGTTTTCAACATGAGTAAGTATCTGGGCTCCATACCATGACACCACCCTTTTCCAGAAGGAAATGCACACATCCTAAAGGGCGCTACCCCTCATAACCTTGCTGCTTCTTTCCTGTTTTGACCATTCACGGGGTGTGAGGCTCGACGAAGTCACGTCCACAAAAACATACTTTATACAAAAGCCATGCTTTGGGTCAACAAATGATCATAGAAATGATCACCAAGATAGACGATCAAATAAACGATCCTATCACAAATAATCAACACAATGATCATTTCACAGCAACACTTAGCATGTCACATTACCAAATTGGGAATATATCGCTGATAACATTCAACTACATAACCTCTGAGCTCGTACGTCTCAGAGAAGGGTGTTAAGCTAAAAGAATAAATTCTCCGCCACCAACAGAAATATATTTGAATGAAATCGGCTTTATATCTCAATTTGTAATGTCAGACATACAATCCATACAAGTCTGTTCCGGGCTCGAACAAAACCGAAGGCACTTACAAAGAAGTCCTTGCAATCCGGATATTCACAATCCTGATCGGATTCACCATCACATATGGAGAACTCTATACCGTAGCTACTCGATTCAGAGTCAATCGACAGGTCATCCTATCGCTCTCGCAAATACCGGGTCTTCAACACCGATCTTCAATGCAATTCACAACGACGTATCACATATTCGGAATGGGTTATACGACCCCATGGTCCTTTCCCGGTTAACCCGAATAGTGAGTGCTTATTCAAAAATAAGTGTGGCATTCAAATTCAAACAAATCACATCAGTTACCATTCAAAGGGAAATATTGATAGTCGGTTATTGAACTATCAACGGATGTGCACACATCACCAGTTTCCAAATAATTTTCCAAATTATTTATTTTCCAAAATATCTTTACTAGATATATAATTTTCACACTTCAAAAATAAATCAATATTTATTTTTAAACAAATTCTCCTTTTCATTTATAAATTCCATAATGAATTTATATTTCAAAATATTTATGAATAAACGATTTCAATTATTCATTTCAATTATTCTTCAAAAAGATAAATTCTCAAAGTATTCACTTTATATTGGAAAACATTTCCATACTTATTTAATAAGTAATTCACAAATTTTATTTATTTTCAACACTTTGAAAATATTCAATATACTTAAATCGAGATTAAGTATATATTTCATTCTTTAAGGAAATCATTCTCTTTAACATATTTATTTGGGCCAAAACGAATGTTACGTAAAACATCGTTACGACAACCCAAAATCACTAGTATAGGGATTCGAATTTAAGATAGATATATAAATCCCAATACTATACAAAACATTTTCTTTCGGCAATCATTTACTATAACAATAGTGCTATAGTCCACCATTTCCTTTTATTTCTCGAAAACGTGTATTTCAACAATCAATGTTGAAATCTATGGTTTCGCATCTTAACATATTTAAAACATCGTTAGATCGTTTTAATTCAATTTGAAATATCACATTCAAAACAATTTCTTTAACATATTATTCACTATTCAAAAACGTGAATATACTACGTTAACAAATTCATCTTTTCTATACATTTCATTTTAAAGGATTATTCACAGTCAAAAACGTGAATATAACTCCATTAATAGGTTTCAACAATTTTCTTATCAAAATAAGTCGTTTGCGAATTTATAAAACAACGTTTATAAACTCCATTTCTATTTATTTTATAACAACCTCCTTTTATAAATTCCTTTATAAATCTATTCGATTTTATAACTCAATTATAAACTAAAGGTTCATATTATAAGTCAAATACTTATAAACGATTATTTTACAAAATCGTTTCTTTGAACTTCATAATTATAAATCTTATAACTTATAAGATTCAATTATTCATCCAAATATATTCTTTAATAATTTCACAAAATTTATAAATCTTACTATTTATAAATTTCATTTATAACTTCACCATTTATAATTTTATAAATTCCATTTCTATTTATTTACGAAATTCATTCACAATTCATTCTAACACTTATAAAAGCTCGTTTTATAATTCCTACGTTTTTTTATTTATAAATTATCAATTTATAAATCTTTTAACATAAATCAATTTATATTACTATTTTAAAAATGCCTTTAAACTCCTTTATAATTTTCTCATTTTGATTTATAAAATAATCAAATTTTATAAATCCTATTTTTAAACTTTTCACAATAAATTCAAAAATCCCGATTTTTACTATTTTATAAAATCATTAGCATCATATTCTCAAAAATCAGTTTTTTTACTATATTTCTCAAAAATCATAATTTTTATAACTTAAAAAATTATAACGTTTATTTATTTAAAATAGATCAAATTCCAAACATATAGTATATTTTCAAAAATCACTTTATAAATCATTTTAAAATCCCAAAATTTGGTCCAATGATGCTACATACCAAATAGTCAATCACGACAACAACGATATCATATATCGATATGATAATCCATCAAATATCAAAATATCTGAAATCAAATAAATACTGTTGAGGAATCCAGTTGGATCCCTCCAACCTGTTTTCCTGCATCCAAAAACATTAGCACAATACCAATTTCGCTCCAGTACGAAATTTTCGCGGTATATGGGATTTAAAATATTATCGGCTTAATAGACGGCGCAATAGGGTCTCATCCGCTAAACAAATAAATACGGGAAATCAACAACTCCAATATATACATATGCCAATATATATATATTGTTATTATATATAATACCAATTTCACTGTTTATGAAATATTCGCGGTATATGTTTTTAATAAATAACATCCGCTTACTAACGGCGTATAATGTCTATTTTAACAATCAATAGATATTAATCATCATTCAAACATGCATTCAAATATTTTAAATCTAACTATTTAAAATAAAATCGAAACTGATTCGATTGAATGAGAAGTTCTCACCTTGATTTCAATTTCGTTTTAGCGATTTATTTCGAATAAAATTAAACGGACGTTTAATTTTACCCAAAATTTTCACTAACTCCAAACGACTCCAATCCAATTTCATCGCGTAGTGCTCGTCCATACGATTCCAACGCAACTGGTTTCGCGCGTTTTCGACCTCGTATGAAAAAGATATGAATTTTTGAAGTTTGTACACGAATTTATAATTAAAATTACAACATAACTCTAAAATTTTAACCTATTCAATCTAGAGCCGTAGGATCCATCATCTCTTCATCTGGACCGTGCGTGCAAACCCCCCCCCCCTTCTTCCTTCGTTCGGCTACAGGTAACACGAGCACAACCCATGAACATAAACTAGGGTTCCACTTATCCACCACCTCGACGAACTCTAGCATGATCAGCAACTTGCATTTTGAAGCCCCTAACTTCCTCTATGTTCGGCCCCAAGCACCCTGAGCTCGGCCCTCTATTTCACCTTGAAAACCGTGCGCAACGCGTGCACTTCATAGCCAAATTCTGGCGAATCCTGACCTCCGATGATGATCTTGACCGCTGGATAGATGGATCTTGGCATGCTCTACAATTTTGTAGTTGTAAGTTTCTTGAATCGTTGAGTGGATGAAGAGATAAGAGGAGTAGAAGTTGGAACGTTTCTGGCCATTTATCAGGGAGGTGGCGGCTAGGGTTTGCAAATTAGGGTTTAGTTATTATTTTTTTTATTTTGAGAAAGGGGTGGTCTATTTATAGGAAAAAATCGAACACTATTCATCCGGAAATTCCGAACTCCGATTCATGCGCCGTAACCAGCGTTTCTAGGGTTTACCCCGCGTTTCGGGCACAATGGAACAGGTTTCGGAAGCTAATTCGGACATCTGTGCGAGTTATGGCAATAAACGCTCAATTTAAATTAAACCGATTTAAGCGATTTTCTAGGAATTTTAATTCGTACCGGACAAACGGTAAATCCAATTGACACGAAATTTGAAATCCGGTAATAACTAACTATTACGGATCCAATGGAACTAGTTTCGTTCAATTCTGAGACAGTTCAAAAATTGACTATTTTCACTAGTCGATTTAATATTAAAATATTCAATTTTCACAAATTAACTTTTAATTCGATTTTAAAAGTTCTAAAATATCATTCTAACTCCAATATGATATAATAAAATTTTACAAATCATTTTCAATCATATTTTAACCCAAATTTCAATTATTTCCATAATTTAACATATTAAATTATCGATTTAATTATTCAATTAAATCCAATAATTCAAATAAAAATTTATTCGACTTATAAATTCACTTATTAATATTTAAAATTAATTAAATATTCAAATTTTAATTACTAAAAATTCTGGGTCGTTACAATCAGCTTTTGAATCGAATTTTCCTAATTGATCTTTTGTATTTAAAATGAAACATTTTTATCCAAATATTTTAAAATAAGATATGTTTGGCTTTTTATTATTAAATAGTTCATAAGGAGTATTTTTAGTTAATGGTCTAATTGATATTCTATTTAATACATAACATGCAATAGCAACGGCTTCTGCCCAAAAATGTTTTAGTAGAGAACATCCATTCAATAATGTTCTTGCGCATTGTTGTAATGTTCTATTCTTTCTTTCTACAACTCCATTTTTTTGAGGAGTTCTAGGAAAAGAAAAATTATGATTTATTCCTTTCTTTCTACAAAAAGTTTCAAAAACTTCATTTTCGAATTCGCCTCCATGATCGCTTCTAATATTTTTAATTTTCAAATCTTTAGTGTTTTGAATTCTTTTAACAAATGTTTTAAAATGCTCAAAAGTGTCACTTTTAGTTTTTATAAAAATAGTCCATGTATATCTTGAAAAATCATCAACTATTACAAATACATATCGATTATGATTGATGGATTGAACTTGTGTTGGTCCGAATAAATCCATATGTAGTAATTCTAATGGTTGTAAAGTTGAAATACTTTTATTAGATTTGAAAGATGATTTCGTTAATTTTCCTTTTTGACAATCATCAAAAAAATTATTTATTTTAAAATTTATTTTGGGTAATCCTCTTACTAATTCATTTTTAGAAAGTTCTAATAGTTTTAAAATTTATATGACAAAATCTTTTGTGCCATAACCAAGGATCATTATCTTTGGCAAGTAAACACATTCTTGAATTATGATTAATGTTCATATTTAAAACAAATATATTTCTATCTCTATTTCCTTCAAAAATAAGATTTTGGTTTTGATCAAAAATACTACATTTATTATTCGAGAAAGTTATTTTAAAACCTTTGTCACACAGTTGACTTATGCTAAGTAGATTATGTTTTAAATTTTCAACTAATGAAAGGTTTGTTATAAAAGGTAAATTTGATGTACCGTAATTGTTCACATCTCCTTTGCCAATGATATACCCTTTTGAATTGTCTCCGAAGGTAACCGAGCCACCATCAAAGTAAGTGATGTTTGTAAGCATATCTTTGTCTCCGGTCATGTGTTTTGAACAACCACTGTCTAATATCCATTTCTTCTTTTTGAGTGGGACCTGAAAATAAATATGAAATTATTGGTACCCACCTTTTAATAGGGTCCTAAAAAGTTAGAGTTTAGGAAACCAAACCCAATTTGGTTTAGTATCCTTTTTATAAATCTAGTTTTCATTATGATGAACATTATCCATAAATGTTTTAATGTATTTATTTCTTATTAATATATTGTTAGTCGTTGGTATCCAAATTTTAACTACTTTGTTTTCTATTTTTGTTTTAATAGGTTTCTTTAGCAATATTTGTTGTTTTGAATCCATATTCCTCTTTAAATTTGTATTTTTGTTAGGAATTTTTGACTCCTTTTTATATCCTAATCCATGTTTACTTGAAGCAGATTGATAATTTTCTAAAATCTTAGATAAATTTTCTCTTCCTTTGTTAAAGTTAGAAACATTTTTAGTGATGTCATCTAATCTAGCTTGAAGACTATTATTTTCTAACTCAACTTGTCTAATCTTAGTTTTTAACTCATGATTTTCAGAAACAATTATATCATTCTTTGTTTTTTGAGTTTCAATTTCTTGACTTAAGAGTGATAATTGAGTTTCCGAATTTGAATGAGATTCTTGAACTTTTTCAAGTTCTTCTTCTAAGATTTTCTTTTCATCTTTAACATATCCCTTTCAAATTCAGCTTTGTTTTGATTTTCACGAGTTTCTTTGAGTTTCTTTTTATGAGTTTTTATTGTGCTTAAAAGTTCAATTAAATCGTCGAAAGTTAAATTATTTACCTCGGATTCTTGAGCCATGAAGCATACATTTGCCTGTTCATTGTCGCTATCACTATCATTTTCGGATGAAGATGAATCTGAATCGTCCCATGTTACAGAAAATGCCTTCTTTTTGAATTTATCTTTCTTGTTTTTGTTGTTGAAGTTTTTCTGATTTTCCTTCATTTGTTCTTGACAATCTTTTTGCATGTGTCCTTTCTTGTGACAATTGAAGCATTCTATATTTGAGGATGAATGTTTGTTCAAGAAATTCTTTTTGAATCCGTTTTTGTTTCCTTTTCTATACTTTAAGAATTTCTTGAAGTTTTTGGCTATAAATGCTAGATCTTCATCTTCAGACTCTGATTCTTCCTTTTCCGCATGAAAAGCAACATTCTTTCTTTCTTGATCTTGATCTTTCTTAGCTTGCATATTTACTTCATATGACATAAGATTTCCAATCAATTCTTATGGTTTCATTGTAGATAAGATCATTTGCTTCCTCGATTGCTAGTACTTTTCTTTCCCATTCATCAGTAAGTGAATTTAAAACTTTAGACACAATGTCAAAATCCGTGTATCTTTCTCCTAGTCCGATTAGAGCATGATGAATGTCTTGAAATCTTGAGTACATGTCATTGATCGATTCATTTTGTCGCATTCTAAAGTTTTGGAATTGATTCTTCATCATGGATATCTTTGTTTGCTTAACCTTGTTTATGCCTTCATGTAAGACTTTAAGTGTTTCCCATATCAGATATGCAGTAGTACATATGCTAACACGGTTGAATTCATTTCTATCCAGGGCGCAATATAGCATATTCATAGCTTTGGCATTTGCACTTGCTTCATTCTTTTGAATTTGTGTCCATGTAGGATAATCGGTTGTAGGTACAACGAACTCTGCTTGAGTAGCATTCCAGGCTTCGAAACTTGTTGCTTGCATATAAATTCTCATCCTTGTAGCCCAATAGTTATAGTTTAGTCCATTGAATAGAGGAAGTCTTTGGGTGGATTGTCCTTCCGCAAATGTAGAACTATAGGCAGATGTTGTGCTTGTGCTTGCGTTATTTCCATATTATCAATATGTCTAATAACGATGTTATGGTTATAGGACAGCCTTGCTCTGATACCAACTGAAAGAGGCTATGCGGTAGGATCGTGTAATATGGAATAATGAAATAGTCTAGGTAGATAAAGTAGGTAAATGCAAAGAGACACCAGGATTTTATACTGGTTCGGACCTCTCGTCCTACGCCCAGTCCCTAAGCTTCACCTAGGAATTTCACTAACTAGCATCCTCACTTCACCCGAAGGAATAGGTTTACAACTTACCCGAACAACCGAACGGGATTTCTTGCCTCAACTACCGAAGAGGACTTCAACTCAATTATTAAAATACAATATTCGACTTGTTGTGTTCTTGTCAACACTAATGAGTCTAATGTAGTACAATATTCCTATAATCTTATCCTCGAGAATATGCAATGTGTTTGTGAAGATTTAGGAAATGTGAATTGCTATGAATCAAAAAAATGTTATAAACAAAACAGTGATTCAAGCAATAGATTGGTGATTGCTTTGAGAATATCTAGAGAATATGAACAAGAGAATTCGGTGAATTAAATGATGTTAGAATCATGTATATATACCTGTAGAAGAGGTGCATAAGTTGTCAAAGGTTGCAAACAAGAGATGCTTCCATTTCCATTGATGAATGGTTGTAACTTTTGGAAGGAAGAAGGTGTTTTTCAGAGAAAATTCGCAGGTTTAAAATTCAGTCGACTGAGCAGGAGATTCAGTCGACTGAAAATATGAAGAAAAATTTTCAGGAACAATTTCAGTCGACTGCACAGGTAATTCAGTCGACTGAAACTGTGCAATTTTGTATATGTGTATAGTTTCAGTCGACTGGCCATGTCTGTTCAGTCGACTGAAGTATAAAAGTATGCACAGTGAACATGTGAATGAAGTTTTATGAATGTGTTCTAATGTTCGTGCAAATCTCTTGAGGATAGACTTTAACAAATAATCTAGACTAAGACCCATAGAAAATCATACTAATGTTTATACTTTGGTCTTCATCGATCTTCTTCTAGCTTTTGCATTCTCTTCCTATTTGTTGAAGCTCATTGTTATTGATCAAAATCTTCGTGTATCAACACCTTTTATACTTCAAAATCTTTCAAAAACCCCTTTTTCTGGCTATAGATTCAACAAGGGGAGATTTATCTTATATATAACAAAGATACATAACTTTGTTTATCCCAAATCAAATATTAAAACTTGATTACTCTATAAAGTCATTAACCATATTCTTACTTTCATAAAGTAAATTTTTACACTGGAAATATCCAATTTTTGTTTATTTCATCATATATTTCACAAAATATATATCCCACTTCAAAAACCATTTTACAGTTCTTTTCCATAAACTTTCAATTTCAATTTCATTCCAATCCATACGATGTACACATATCATTCGTACATTATATAAATCTGATCGCTCACTCGATTTCACAATTTCACTTCCGAACTATTATCGCCCACCCGACTTCCTAGTGCGGACACAGATCTGGTTTCTTGATTAGAAATCGTCATTCTACTTGCATAGTCATAACTATGACAGAGAATATCCATAACCAATCAACAATTCATATACAGGTTCGTCGTCGAAAATCGAGTGAAAAATCCCAACTCGGATCGATATAACTATCTCGAAATTCTGTGCTTGAATCTGGATCAAATCATTATGTGAATAGAATAATATACGCACACCTTACGTATTTATCTTTATTGATTATTAACCGAATCAATTTCTTTTCTATTCACATTCACTTATTCACAATTGCTTCAATCCCATTTGGATTATCACCCCTATTCTTATCTCAATTGGGTATTCAATCATAAACAGCTTAAACTCTGTCCAGTTTAAATTAAGAAAATAGCTTGAAAAGTTAAAAATATATAAGTAATTGAAAAATAATTATTAGTTTGTAAAATAGCTGCAAAATAGTTAAGTAATTGTAAAATAGTTAGAAAATAGTCAAATAGTTATAGAAATTTTAAGTAATTGCAAAATAGCTATAAAATAGTAATTAGTTATAAAGTAGTAGAAAAACAGTAATTAGTTTATAAAACAGTTGAAAAATTGTAAAATAGCTCCAAAAATAAATGTAAAACAAGTATAAGATACTTTTAGGTTTTAAAAAGAAAAGTTGTATAGTAAATAGTTTGGAAAAATATTTTTATATCAAAGCAATTTATTTTAAAAATAGTCCAGAGTCAAAACTGTTCAATTCCCAATCTCCATTTCCAATCAATTCAATTTAATTTCCATATCCATTTAAATTGACTCAATTCCAATTTAAATAACTTCAATTTCCATTGAAATTGATTTAACCCCAACTCAAGTTGAACTAATCCTCAATTTCTATCCAATTTTCAAATCAAATTCCAATTGAATTTAAAACTATTCAACTTTAATCACAAATCCAAATTATTTAAATCAATTTTAATTTAAATTAATTTCAAATTCAATCTCACTTTAACTCATCTCGAATTATATAAATTCGAGCTAAACTTTCAAATGTTGATTTAATTCTCTTAAATCAGTTTAACCTTTACCTCTTCATAAACCTGTTTCTAGGTTCAAATAATAATTCCAATCCAATTCAATTTTAAAGATTATTAATAGGATAATATTATCCAAATTATTTTTAAACACCCATACATTTCCAATTCATAGGTCTCAAACCCATTTTGAGATCATACAAACTCCCAATTCAAATTAACCATTTAACTTCCCCAGTTAAATCCCAGTTTCATATTGAAATTTCCAAATCAGGTTGTCCATTCAAACTTATTAATTTCCTCTAAGTTAAATTCAATTTACTTAATTCAGTCAGATTAACACAATTTGAATTCCCATTCAAATTGCAAAATACTTTCCCATCTATAAGTTCAAAAACTTATCACTTTGGTTTTCACATCTCATTCCAAATTTAAAACTCAACATTTAGAGTTTATTTCAAACCATCTTTGATATTATGTATATTCCTCACATATATACATATTTTCTTCTTGGCCCACCAAGCCAAATTTTAAAATTTAAACCACCTTTGGTTTCAATTCAAAACAAATTCTCTTTAAAATTTTCAAACATTTCTTATTTTAAAATAAGATCATATTCAAAATAGTTTAAATAATATTATTTCTTTTAACATTTTGAAACCAATTCAAATGTTTAAATTTAGAATTCAGAACTCACAATTTGAAACCCACTTTAATTTACATCCTTTCAAATATACAAGTTACTCTCTTTAATGGTTACTTCCTTAAAACATTTTATTGTATATTGGAAAACAATCACCCCATTATTAAACACAATAACCATTCTATTTCTCTGGTTTGAAATCCATTCTAAGTCATCTTATTTTGAAATTCTTCCTCAACTTCAAGATTTAATTTCAGTTTGAATCCATTTTAAACTTATCTTTGATTTAATTTCAATTTGGTAGTATTTCTATTACCACTTAATTTAATTCCAATATTTAACATCCAATCACCTTAATATTTATTAGAAAGATAAATTGCTTTACATATCAAAATATATTCTTATACTAAATTATTTAAAATCTTTATATAAGTAAATAACAAGTACGCACTCACATGTGTGTATATATATATATATACTCAACTCATTCTAGGATACCATTGACCCTAACCTTAATGAGTAATCCTATCAGAGCCAAGGTTCTCGCTTAACCTTCGACTCTGATGCCAAATGTAACGATCCGAAATTTTCGATCTAGAAAATTCCAGATAGTTAGGAAAAGAAGAAAAGAGAAAGAAGAAGAAACAGTAACAAGTCAAAGAAACCTCACATTCGTTGCGGATCAAAATATAATATCACATAAATAACAGTTTTACAAGAAGAACTGTATCAGTACACTTATATTTTATACATCAGAGTTACAACCATTATCCATCACTGGGCAGTTTTAAACAACATGTCCTAGCTATACAATAATATATCACAGCGGAAAACACTCCATACGTTCCTGCCCTTTAGCTCGCCTCTTGAGCTCCAAAATGTTCTTTCTTAAAAATCTGTAATACTCAGTCTGACCCGAGCATTACATCAAAGTAACACCCGGGTCAGGCTGGAAACCAGCGTGAGTAAACCCATCTAACATGGAATACAAAAGCATACAACTGATATGAACCCGAGGTAATTTATATCAATTTACAAGTTCACAAGTCGTTATAGACATCACTTACATCACACATCAATTTCTAAGTACAAAAACTTAGATTAAATGGTCCGATTTTCTTAAATCGATTTATTTCAGTCTATTGATTTCATATCTCAATCTATAAAGAATCCAAGTGGTTTCGGATATTAAATAATACGCGACTCCGGTCTCTTCGAATTCAATGTCATCTTGACCTAATTTATTCAAATGAAATAAAATTCAACTTTAAATAGGATGTCACTTATACATAGCAATTTATCATTGATAAATAACTACATTTTCACTGTCCACCTAATCAAATCCTATCGCAAAACATTTCATATCAGAGATATCAACCAATTCAAGGTATTAAATAACATTCAGCCATCCATAAGCAATGATCTATTAATCATACTATCTCTGATTAATTACTTCATCTCTAATTAATTTAAATTAATTATTTTCATCATTATAATCCTATTTACTTAACCATTAATTAATTACAAATTAATCATCCTCTAATCATACATCTTAGTTAATCCTCCTTGATTAATTATCCCCTAACTACTTTAAGTAATTATCCTTTAATTAATTTCACAAATTTATTATTCTTAACCGTTTACACTAATTAACCTTTAATTAATTCATTAATTAACTAACTATAATTAATTACATTAATCTTTAATTAGTTACACTAATTAATCACTTTATTGAGTAATTATTCCTAATTAATCAATTCTTAATTATTAATTATATTAATTAATGATCCCTAACTATTTCTATAATTATTAACCACTCTTGATTAATCTCATTCAGTAATTAATTACCCTTAATTAATTACATTACTTAATTATCTTCAAATAACATTATTAATCAATTCTTAAATTAATTACACTAAGTAATTAATAATTAATTACTTTCACTAAGTAATTAACCTTTATATTAATTACACAAAGTAATTAATCCCAAATCGCTTCCAATCTTCAATTAATTGCATCCTGTAATTACTCATCTTAATTACTTCACTAAGTAATTATTCTTTATAAATTACACCAAGTAATTATACTTATCAAATCACTGAGTGATTATCTTAAATTAATTAAACTTAATTAATTAATATAAACTAATCACATTAACTCAATTAATTACAATAAGTAGTTAATTCCTTAATTAATTTCATTAAGTAATTTTGCTTAAACAATTCCACAATTGATTATCTCTAATTAATTAATATAATTAATTATTAAAATTAATCACATTAATTAATTATTATATAATCCTTAGTTAAATGACCTTCATTAACTATTAACAATTCTTTAATTACTTTTCTTAAGTAATTAACTTGGATTAATTACAAATTAATTTATCTTTAACAACCCATTAATTAATCTCTAATTATTCAATTTATTAAGTGTTAACAGTAACTTAATTAACCCTTAATTATTTGATTAATTAATTAATTAATATTCTATACTTATCTAATTAATGATTCTAATTACTAATTAATTATTCCTTAATTAACTTAATAATTTAAGTTATTCCAAATCATTAAATCTTAATTAACTTCAAGATAAAACATTTTTCTTATAAATGACTTAAATATCATTTACAAATGCATTTGAAAACATTTTACTTTTGAGCTTACTTTAGATTTCATTTTAAATTTAAGATTTAAAATGAATACAATTTAACTTTAACAAAGTTTAAAAACAATATAAAAAAAACCTTTAAATTACATGTTAAAGTAATATTAGTCTTATAAAAGAAATTCAAAAGAGTTTAAACCTAATCATTTTATAAAATATACTTGAACATTTTAAAGTTGTTTAAATACTTTAAATTTTATAAAACTTCATTTATTTCAAACTAGAATTCAAAAGTTAATTTGAATTCCATCTTTCAAATTCTAATTTTAAACTTATATTAAAATCTGTTTAAAATTCAAATTCTGTTTAAAATTAAACAGACAGGTTTCACAAAAACATGTAAAAAATCAAAACTGATCCGAGGCCAGACAAAAATGCTTCGAGTCAAATCTTAATTTGCTTCGAGCAAAACCCAAAAATTACACGAGATCAACCCGAGTGTCCAAACCCTCAACCAAAACTTTCAGAAACACAAGTGCATAGTGCACCTGCACTGGCCAACCATCGGGCTCCGACCAACCACGATCATCTCTACATGTTGGCGATCTCCATCACAACCTATCCAGATCATCCAAAACTTCCCAAACAATTTGAAAACAAAATCAGGTTCCAACCCCAACCTGGAACTCAATTCTGACAACATACCCAAAACCTGTCAACACCTCGACTTCCCAATACCCATCACCGGAACACCAAAATCTTTGGCTACAACCTCGCCAATGTCCAAGCTACCGATCCCCAGAGTTCTGTTGAACTCGATCAACCATAGACGTAGTGATGACTACATTCCCGAACAAGCCTAAAATTAGGTTTACAGCCTTCTCCGGCCAACACCCATCACCTCGACAACTTACACACCCATCTGACAATTTTGCCAAACTACCCTATCACTCCTCTATCACCAGAGAGAACCCCGACCCTCCAGCACACAAAGATCATCAGAATTTCCCAATTAACCAATTTCTGGTTAAACCAGAAATACACCCATATTCCATTACTAAAAATCATGATTTAAGTTTTTAAAAATCATGTTTTGCTTTAAGTGTTCGATCTATATACTCGAATCAATTAATCAGGATGATTGAATTTCCACTATATTTATCTTGCTCTATTATTTTGTTATTTCCAGAACCAAGACACGTTTATTTTATTTTGAATAAATTCTTAAACTTTAATTCATGATACAACAAACATATTCTGTTTGAATCTTAAACACTAACGTTTATTAGATCAAGTGATAATGGATTTTGATCGATTCTTGAGTCTGGAAACTAAGGACTGTAAAATACAGGGACAACACATATATTCACTTATATATATATACAGAAGTTCTGCTGATATGTATAAACATAGTATATACTTAACACAGAACTTAACATGCAACAGATTCAATACTTAAACTTATTAAAAGTAATGTTACTCACCTTTCTTCAAACCGAGCAGCGCTTCTAAAATCAGAAGAAAAAAAACTGATAGCTTGTTGATGTGTTGATCTTCTTATCAACCTGAGTGCTTTGATTGTTTTAAGTTTAGAGATGGCAGTATTTGTTATCTTTGTTATGCTTAGCTCTTTTTTTACTTTTTTTTATTTTAATAAGATGAGAGGAGCCTTGTGAAATATGTACAGCCTTTTTACTTTTTTAAGTATCATGTATATATATTTTCTTAAAAAAAATCAATGCCACTTGTCTCTCCAATACTAACACTTGTAAATACATGTTATATTTTTTTTACAAATGTCTTAATTATGAATTTATGTTTAAATCCTTGCCTCTAATTTATAAATTATGTCTAAACCCCTACTAAATTTTTATTTATATAGATTATATATTTTATATTTACGTATGAGTTATGTATTTTAAATATATATATTTTTGAAAGATAGACGCATATCAAAGCTTCATATTTATTCACATATATACTATATCGATTCCTAAGTATATAAAAGAAAAGTATTTTTAGATCTTTAATTAGATCTCACCTTTAATATTTAAAAACCACTCTTACATATACACACACACACACACATAAATTTCCAAAGATTTATTTAAAGATTGAATTCTATATATATATATATATATATTTTATATTTTTTTTAACACTAAAATAATAATTATCATATATGTTAATTTCAGAACATAACTTTCAATATATATACACACACACACACACACACACACCCCTATATATTATCTTAGAAAATTATTCTTATTAATTCAACCCAGTTAATTTCAATTATTAGATGTCCAAAATTCGGGTTATCACAACCCCTTAGCCTTTCCAGCTCATCCTCCGCAAAGATTAAATAAAGGACACATCCTTAGCCTAAAAGGGACACATATATGCCCTATAATGGGCATATATCCGGCCAAAGTAATAGTAAAAAAAGAAGAGAAGACGCTATAAAAGGAGGACGCTACTCTGAATAAGGATCATCAGAAAAAATTTCTTCATTTTCTTTTCTTCTCTTCATTGTATCCGAGCTATGTAATATTATCTAGTGTAGTAATAAAATTTCTGTTTCTACAAGAATTTTCGGTTGCTGTATATTTTCGTTTTTCGCATTCAAGTTTTCTGCTTTCGAGTTTGCGTTTTCAATTTGGCATCGGAGCCGGGCTAACACTAGGTAAGTTATTCTGTTTTAGATCATTCTATTTAATATTCTCTAAACTCTATCATTCTGTATATGTTCTAGTGAAGTAAAAAAAAAGACTACAATTTTTTTTTTAATTTTTAAAATCAAAGCTTAAGCTATTCTTTTAAGAATGATTCATTATGAGTCTGCAAAACTTCTGTTGCAGCTAAAACTTTTTTGAATTTTAAGTCAATTCGACGACCTATTGTTACTGATTATTACGCACTGGAGTAGGAAACGAACCATTGCTGTGCTCTACTTAAGTGAAGCGACGGTATAGGCTTGTGCTTGTTGATTCGAGGCCTAACCCTACTATAAAACCACGGTATGCTAGGAAAGCATTAAGGGGTATCGTGTCTAGCCGCTTAATCTAGGGTCCAAACTTATCTAATAACTATAGGTTTGAGAATCAAGATTTACTATTCGAATTAAAGCTTTTATCTAATTGCAGATGTTTTGTGTAAACTCATAATTTAATTATGTTCAAAAGACCCTCTTTTATGGAAAATAATAAGATTGTTATTCTCGACACACCTAAGTGTCAATTTGATCTAAATACTGAACAATATGAGCATGTTGTTCATATCCCCACTCATAAAAACCCAGTAAATGGGATTCATAATTTTATGATTGATCTACTTCAAGAAATTAAATTAGAAGTTAAAGATATAAGTAATAAACTAGAAAAACAAACATCAACCTTAGAATTTGGTCGAAATACACCAACAATCCATTCGCTTAACAGCATTCGAATGGTCAGATATATTCTGAAGAAAATAACAAAATAAATGTTGAAGATATTGATCCCACATACTATGAAAATTATCTTATTATTCAAGAAAAAGAACTTGTAGGAGAAATTGATCGTATAAACTTTATTCTTATTATGAAGAGCATTCGACGGCAATAAACTATTTTAAATATAAAGCAAATGAAGAACATTCTTCATTTGAAGATTCTAAACAAGAATATGAAAATTCCGTAGAATCTGATTATAATTCAGATATATCAGATAAACTTATTTACAACATAAACACTAATGAAGCCGGATCAAGTAGAGGTGCTCTAATTTTACCTCGACAACCTCCTTCGGATAGTGCTTTTGTTACGAACGATCTTAACTCTGATATAATTACGGAAGATCAAGAACGGGAAGAAAACACATATAATAGTCCTCATACTGATCCTTACCCTGAAATGCTTAAACATGGTGCTAGAATTGGATTAAATTTCACTCTTCTAGAAAGCAACTTAAAGATTTTTATAACGAACAACCCTCTTCAGCATACACACTAACTTTTAATATAGATAGAATTCCATATAGAAAAATAAGAAAATATATTATAACATAGCTTCAACGTATAAGTGGAACAATCTATTACCTCCGAATATGATTGTAATGGAATACATACATTACGCTACCAGTTCTTGGACAGGAGATGCTTTAGCTTGGTTACTTAACCTTGAAAGGAAAAATCCAAATCAATTACAAAGAACTAGAAATATTCAATCTAAACAAGAAGCTCTTGGAGAATTATTAAAATTATTATTAGGAGACTTTACAGGAGAAACTTTCCTAGAAGATACTGATTATGAAAAACAATTATTAAAAATACAATTATGTGACATATGTATGTTGAAGGAATTCGCTGCAAAATACATAGGCCTACTTTTTCATTTAATAAATAATGACTAGAAAGTTTTCAAGGTAAAAGTTTCTTTACAAAAGTACCTTATCCATGGAATAACATTATTCAAGAAAGATATGACATTTTAAGACAAAGTAAGACCGATGAAAATCATAACATGGGCTAACTAAAAAAGGCATGTATGGATACTATGGAAAGGGTTTGTGAGCAAGCTAGTGCACAAAAAAAAAATTAGAAACTCAAAACTGGGATTTTCTTGTTGTACCAAGTACACTAAAGATATTAACACACAGTTTGGATGTTCTCCTGAATTTGAAAGAAAAAGAACAAGAAATTTCAAAATAAGAACAAAACCAAAATAACGAATCACTAGGAAAAAATGAAACCAGATTATACGAAAAAAATTTAGAAAAGAAAACAAGTTTTCTAAGAAAAAGTTTATTAAAAAGAAAAATTTTCGTAAAGGCTGCAAATGTTTCAAATGTAATAAAGAAGGACATTATGCAAATGAATGTCCTACGAATATACAAAATATCGTTATATCAAATATCGAAGAATACGCTATTCATGTTGGCACTATAGAGGATATATCTAGTGTTGCTAATTCGTCTGTATATGAAATTGAATCAGTTTATTCTGACACTACTGAAAATGAAGATGAAATTAATGATTCCTTTGATAATTTTAAAATAAACATGATTACAATCAATCAGACACATAATCAAATAAAAATTATTCCGCTGACCATATATGCTATACTCCCCAAAAAGGAAAAAGTAAATTCTCTAGGTTATACATTATATGCGACGAAATGCTCTAGGTTAAGAAGGTACTTCACAACCGAAGTATTCTTAGATCTACTAATAAAAATCCCACTCGGATATTATGGGCAAATTTATTATATACCTAAACATACTAAAGGAAATATTTTTATAACTCATGGATTAATTGGATCTCTTTCTAAAAATAAAGCTTCTATACTATTTAAAAGTACTAGTATGGAAGCTAAAGGCTATATTATAGAGCAAGGAGATCCAATAGGATTACTTGTTATACATAAATATGAAGATCTTCCAATTGTGAAAGAAGAAATATACGATCATCATATATTTACCCCATTAAGTGGTTCTACATCCTGATCATCAAGAAATAAAGAGTCAGAATCATACCAAGAATATAGGATATACATGAACACTTTTACATCTAAAGAAACATCTAACCCACATATACAAGATAGCACATGATAACAATTTGAGGTCACTGACGAAGATTTAGAAAAATTAAAAAAGGCAATCCCTCATTCGGACAAAAAGGATATTTATAAACCTTTAACTTTTATATCTAGATTATTAAATCAACATACATATATATTTGAGCATATGCAAGGAAATGTAGAGTTAAAGGGAGAGGAAAATTTTACTTCCATAAGCCTTTTGAATAAAAATAAAATAGAAAAACTAAAAGCCAAATATCCAAAAATGAAATACCTTCATATAGGTCTAATACAACTAAAAATAACAGGATTGTTTAGAACCGAAATTGATACTCCAATAATGATAATCTGTATGGATGAAAGAATTATCAATAATCCTTTAAATAACATTATTGGAGGAGTCAAGCCAAATTTAGCAAATAGATTATTTGGAGTAAATATACATCCAAATTTTTGTATAAGTCTTGATGATCAAAATATAGAAAAGGCTTGTACATTATCAGTAAATTTACAAAATATAGAACTTCTATCAGGATCCAAAGTTCTTGGCATACAATGGGAACATTGTATGGCCTTGAATGATACTGCTACATTCAAATCAATTACACCTAAACAATTTGGTAAACTATTCGAAGTCAGATTAGGAAAAACAATCCAACCTAGATTAATTGATATAAGACATTTAAAATTCGATAATGAAATTCAAGTTTTTGTGAAATCACTTAAACCAAGAGTACAATTACCTACAGAATATTTTATAGCATCTGGAAAAACCATTTCCACTATAACCCAGAATAATGAAGAAAATACAAATTCACCCAATACATTAAAGAGAACTCAATCATACAATAAAATGTCTGATGTTGAATTAACTCCTGATACATTAAAAAGTATCAGTCATCGCATGAGCTTTAAACAAGAAAATCCAATAGAATGAAAAACAATGAGAATACTTGAAAAACAAAAAGAACAGGTTTGAAATCGAATGGTTATAAAGGTTCCTACAGAAAATATAAAACATCATGATTAGATCCATAGATCTTAAAAGAAAGGCACATTTACATATATATCTTCCATTAACGATATGTATCCCTGAATATCAAGAATTCACGGTACATGCGTTACTGGACTCTGGTGCAGAAGCCGGTTTACTACAAGAAATATTTATTCTCCAGCAAGTCCTGGTACCTTTAGATAAAAAAGGAATGCTAAATGATTTTATGCTAAGACAAGTCCCTGTTACTCATAAAGAAAAAAAACTTACAGGTACAAATACCTTATATACATGGAAATAACAAAATATACAACGTTGACTTTGCATTACTACCAAAGGAATTTGATAGTGATTGCATCCTTGGAATGGACAATTTATGACATCTCCCTCCATTCAACAAATATTATTTTGAATTAGATGGCGTTCTTGTGCCTCGAGTAACGCTACCCCCTACAATTGCACTACATTATACTCCAGCAGCACAGCGTGGTGAAAAACCTGTTCCATTAATTGAACATGTAAAAACACCGAAAATAATATAACCAAAAATTTGTACATACAATATACCAACTGCCAACGAATTTGAAATATTAATACATTATATGTTAGAACCTTTTATTCAGAAAATCCATTAAAATGGTTTGACAAAGCACCAAGGTATTGTAAAATTGAATTAATGGAACACTACAAAGATGCCAAAGACCAAGTTAATAGTAACATGGTATCACCAGCTGATAAAGAAGAATTTGCGAAACAAATAAAAGACCAATTAAATTTAAAATTAATATAGAAAAGTTTCAGTACTCACTCGTCCCCAGCTTTCTTAGTAAGAAATCATGCTGAAATTACAAGAGGAAAAGCTAGAATGGTAATTAACTATAGAAAACTTAATAGCTATACAAAATTTGATGGATATTTTATTCCTTCTGCTGAACATCTAACAAAACAAATCCAAGGAGCAAAATATTATAGTAAATTTGATGCAAAATCGGGGTTTTGGCAATTAAAACTTGCTGATAAACAGTCCATAGAGTTAACCGCCTTTAGTTGCCCACAAGGACATTTTGAATTGTTAGTTATTCCTTTTGGATTAAAAAACGCACCACAAATATTTCAAAAATGGATGAATTCTATGTACGAACATTTACCTTTTGTATCTGTCTATATAGACGAAATCCTTGTTTTCCCTAATTCTGCAGAAGAATATAAACAACCTCTTCTAGCAGTTGTTCAAATATTACTTCAAAACGGTGTTATTCTATGTCCTAAAAAAATTGAATTATTTAAAAAAGAAATAGATTTTCTTGGAAAAAGAATTAAAAATGGACAAATAGAATTACAACAACACATTTATACTAAATTAAAGACTTTCCCAATACATTTAAAACATTAAAAGAACTCCAAATTTTCTTAGGATTATTAAACTACGGCAGAAAATTTATTCATAATTTATCTGCTAAGACCCAAAATTTACAGAAAAAGCTTACTGATGAACAAACAAAATATAAAGAGCATAATGGAGAACAACCAAGAAGATGGAACACAGATAAAATTCCTATTACCTTACAAAATCAAGAAGAAGAAGAAATACAAAAAATCAAAGACCTAATAAAGGATCAAAAAATCCTCCATTTTCCTCCAGATGAAGAATTATTTACATTACAAACTGACGCTTCTGACAATTTTTGGGCAGGAGTATTAATTGCTAAGCAAAAAGAAGTTGTAGCATACTACTCTGGAAAGTTTAGCAAACCCCAGATTAAATACGCTACCTATGACAAAGAATTCTAGTTAGCAATCAAAATTTTACGAATTTATCTTCTGCATAGACATTTTGTAATGGAAACAGATAACAAATCTATTGCTCAATTCTTAAAAAAGAAAACTGTAAACAATCCAGAAGAAAACCTTCGGAGAATTAGATTAGCTATGTATTTAGAAATTTATAACTATGATGTCAAATACATTACATGCTACACTAACTTTACTGCTGATCTTCTTACCAGGTTATGAAAAATGGATGAGGACGACATAAAAAGAATCAACGAATTATTAGAAACTATGAAAAGACAGGAAGATTTCCAACTAGTGAAATCATCCAAAAAAGCTAAGCAAACCTCCAAAGAGGCTTCGTCTTCGCAAGAATCCGAAGAGACCAACGCTTCCATAGGAGTAAATGAAGAGAAGGTCCAACAGACCAAAACCACTCAAACAAACAAAGGCAAGGCAACACCTTCCAATACAACTCAGAAATTTTTTCCAATGAACAAAGGAAAAGCAATTCCTCCCACAGGTGTGCAAAGACCATACATCTCAGATGTGGTCAAAGATTGGTACGACTTAGAGACGAATGCATCGAATCCTAATTTATATGACAATTTCAACGGATGCTTTAAAGCCATCCAATTTGCAGATCATAGAGCTGCAAATTTCTGGTTAACTCAACTAGAAAAAGCTTATTTGGGACTAAAGCATACAATATCCCAGAAAGAGAAAAAATTGCAAGAAACTCAGAGAATAGTGTCTAAATTATCAGTATTCTTTTACATCAAGATCTGAAGCTCTAAATTTAAAAGAAGCAGAGTTGTTCACTGATAACACAGATAAACATAACCATTTGAAAACAATATTTTCTCAAATGCAAACATCCGATCTCATAAATCTAAGGACTCAAGATTTTCTAGAATTGCTTAGACTTTATGAGATAGATAACACAAAAACCAAAGAGATGGAAGCTGAAATGAAGGTACAGGATATGATCTCCTTATATCAGCAACGTCTCATCGATGAAAGTAATCTTCTTCTATTCTTTAAAAAGTTAGAAGTCACAGAGTTAATTAAACTCTTAGAAAATGAAGAGTTAATTCTCAATAACAACAGAAGACCACGCCTTATAGCCTATTTTTCTGAAATACAAAAGTATCAAAAACATATCAAAAAGGGCTTAATGCACGAAATTTATGTCAACACAAGTCATCCTGAAGAATAATCAGGTTATATTCTAGAAATATGTACGGCAAAACTTGCTGAGCATTCAAGCGGGTTTTTTACTATGTTCATGTTCAGAATTTGGAGTGTTTGGGAGGAAAGAATGTACATACGTCTTTATCCCTCTATCCAATTATGGGAATTACATAGAGTAACCGAAAATCCTCAACATGAGTTCGTTAAATTCAATCGCAAAGAATTTAATGAAGAAAATGAAAGAATCCTAGCAGCGCAAGAGTTCTTCTCCCAGGCCATTGACAAATGCGAAATTGGATCACACTCTGCCACTGAAGGCAAAACAGTATTGCTGTTGGACTACCTATCAACTTTCGAACCATCAATAGATAGAATAATATAGGCTTAGCGTTTTTTGGACAGTCTTAAAATTGGCCCAGTTGGCACAATGGCTCAAGAAGAATACTTTGAAGAACAAGTAGAAAAGGAAAGACTTAGACAAGATTCTATAATGAGAGATACTATGGGTACCGATCCTTTCAACGACGAATCTCTAGCTAATCTTGAAATTCAAAATTAAATCAGAAGCATGGTAGACCAGCATCCAGAATAAAAGGACAAAGAACCTGGCCTCTTCACTAGGGTGACATATCACCCCTTAGCCTTTCCAGCTCATCCTCTGCATAGATTAAATAAAGGACACATCCTCAGCCTAAAAGGGACACATATTTGCCCTATAATGGACAGATATCCAGCCTAAGTAATAATAAATAAAGAAGAGAATATGCTATAAAAGGAGGACACTACTCTGAAGAAGGATCATCAGACATTTTTTCTTCATTTTGGTTTCTTCTCTTCATTGTATCCGAGATCTGTAATATTATCTACTCTAGTAATAAAATTTCTGTTTCTGCAAGATGTTTCTGTTTCTGTATATTTTCGTTTTCCGCATTCAAGTTTTTTGCTTTCAAGTTTGGTTATTAATTTAGTATCAAAGCCCGACTAACACTAGGTAAGTTATTCTATTTTAGATCATTCTGTTTTTTATTTTCTGAACTCTATCACTCTGTATATGTTCTAGTGAAGTAAAAAAAAAAGAGTACAATTTTTTTTTAATTTTTAAAATGAAAGCTTAAGCTATTCCTTTAAGCATGATTCATTATGAGTCTGCAAAACTTCTGTGGCAGCTAAAACTTTTTTTGAATTTTAAGTCAATTCGATGACCTATTGTTACTGATTATTACGCACTGGAGTAGGAAACAAACCATTGTAGTGCTCTATTAAGTGAATCCAAGGTATAGGCTTGTGGTTGTTAATTCGAGGCCTAACCCTACTATAAAACCACGGTATGCTAGGAAAACATTAAGGGGTATCGTGTCTAGCCGCTTAATCTAGGTTCAAAACTAATCTAATAACTATAGGTCTGAGAATCAAGATTTACTATTTGAATTAAAGCTTTTATCTAATTGCAGATGTTTTGTGTAAGCTCATAATTGCCTCTTTTACGGAAAATAATAAGATTGTTATTCTCGACACTCATGAGTGTCAATTTGATCTAAATACTGAACAATATGAGCATGTTGTTCATATCGCCACTCATAAAAACCCAGTAAATGGGATTCATAATTTTATGATTGATCTACTTCAAGAAATTTAATTAGAAGTTAAAGATATAAGTAATAAAAACCTGTTACATTAATCGAAAATGTATAAAGACCGAAAATAATACAACAAAAAATTTGTATATACAATATACCAACCACCAACGAATTTGAAATATTAATACATAATATGTTAGAACCCCTTTATTCAGAAAATCCATTAAAATGGTTCGACAAAGCACCAAGGTATTGTAAAATTGAATTAATGGAACAATACAAAGGTGCCAAAGTCCGTGTTAATAGTATCATGGTATCACCAAGTGATAAAGAAGAATTTGCGAAACAGATAAAAGTCCTGTTAAATTTAAAATTAATATAGAAAAGTTTTAGTACTCACTCATCCCCAGTTTTCTTAGTAAGAAATCATGCTGAAATTAAAAGAGGAAAAGCTAGAATGGTAATAAACTATAGAAAACTTAATAGCTATACAAAATTTGATGGATATTTTATTCCTTCCGCTGAACATCAAACAAAACAAATCCAAGGAGCAAAATATTATAGTAAATTTGGTGGAAAATCGGGTTTTTGGCAATTAAAACTTGCTGATAAATAGTCCATAGAGTTAACTGCCTTTAGTTGCCGACAAGGACATTTTGAATGGTTAGTTATGCCTTTTGGATTAAAAAATGCACCACAAATATTTCAAAAATGGATGAATTCTATGTTCGGATATTTACCTTTTGTATCTGTCTATATAGAGGACATCCTTGTTTTCTTCAATTCTGCAGAAGAACATAAACAACATCTTCTAGCAGTTGTTCAAATATTACTTCAAAACGGTGTTATTCTAAGTCCTAAAAAATTGAATTATTTAAAAAAAAGAAATAGATTTTCTTGAAAAAAGAATTAAAATGGACAAATAGAATTACAACAACACATTTGTACTAAAATTAAAGATTTTTCCTATACCTCTAAAACATTAAAAGAACTCTAAAGTTTCTTAGGATTATTAAACTACGGCAGAAAATTTATTCCTAATTTATCTACTAAGACCCAAAATTTACAGAAAAAGCTTACCGATGAACAAGCAAAATATAAACAGCGTAATGGAGAACAACCATGAAGATGGAACACAGATAAAATTCCTATTACCTTACAAAAGCAAGAAGAAGAAGAAATACAAAAAATTAAAGACCTAATAAAGGATCAAAAGCCTCTATTTTCCTTCAGATGAAGAATTACTTACACTACAAACTGACGCTTTTGACAATTTTTGGGCAGGAGTATTAATTGTTAAGCAAAAAGAAGTTGTGCCATACTCCTCTGGAAAGTTTAGCAAACCCCAGATTAAATACGCTACCTATGACAAAGAATAACTAGCCATTAAATTAGCAATCAAAAGTTTGTGAATTTATCTTCTGCATAGACGGTTCGTAGTAGAAACATATAACAAATCTGTTGCTCAATTCTTAAAAAAGAAAATTGTAAACAGTGCAAAAGAAAACCTTCGGAGAATTGGATTAGCTATGTATTTAGAAATTTATAACTATGATGCCAAATACATTTCAGGCTACACTAACTTTGCTGCTGATCTTCTTACCAGGTTCTGAAAAATGGATGAGGACGACATAAAAAGATTCAAAGAATTATTAGAAACTATAAAAAGACAGGAAGATTTCCAACTAGTGAAATCATCCAAAAAAGCTAAGCAAACCTCCAAAGAGCTTCGTCTTCGCAAGAATTCGAAGAGACCAACGCTCCCACAAGAGTAAATGAAGAGAAGGTCCAACAGACCAAAACCACTCAAACAAACAAAGGCAAGGCAACACCTTCCAATACAACTCAGAAATTTGTTCCAATGAACAAAGGAAAAGCAATTGCTCCCACAGGAGTTCAAAGACCATACATCTCAGCCGTGATCAAAGATTGGTACAATTTAGAGATGAAAGCATCGAATCCTAATTTATATGACAATTTCAATGGATGCTTTAAAGCCATCCAATCTACAGACCATAGAGCTGCAAATTTCTGGTTAACCCAACTAGAAAAAGCTTATATGGGATTAAAGAATACAATATCCCAGACAGAGAAAAAATTGCAAGAAACTTAGAAAATAGTGTCTAAATTATCACATCATTCTTTTACATCCAAATCTGAAGCTCTAGATTTAAAATAAGCAGAGTTATACACTGACAACACAGCTGAACATAGCCATTTGAAAATAATATTTTTCTCAAATGAAAACATCCGACCTCGTAAATCTAAGAATTCAATATTTTCTAGAATTACTTAGACTTTATGAAATAGATAACACAAAAACCAAAGAGATGGAAGCTGAAATTACAGTCCAGGATATGATCTCCTTATATCAGCAACATCTCATCGATGAGAGTAGTCTTCTTCTATTCTACAAAAAGTTAGAAGGCACAATGTTAATTAAACTCTTAGAAAATAAAGAGTTAATTCTCAGTAACAACAGAAGACCGCGCCTTATAGCCTGTTTTTCTGAAATACAAAAGTATCAAAAACATATCAAAAAGGGCTTAGTGCACGAAAGTTACGTCAACAGAAGCCATTCTGAAGAATATTTAGGTTGTGTTCCAGAAATATGTACAACAAAACTTGCCGAGCATTCAAGCAGGTTTTTTTACTATGTTCATGTTCAGAATTTGGAGCGTTTGGGAGGAAAGACAGCACATACGTCTTTATCCCTCTATCCAATTATGGGAATTACATAGAGTAACGAAAATCCTCAACAAGAATTCGTTAAATTCAATCGCAAAGAATTTAATTAAGAAAATAAAAGAATCCTAGCAGTGCAAGAGTTCTTCTCCGAGGCCATTAACAAAGGTGAAATTGGATCACATTCAGCCACTGAAGGAAAAACAGTATTGCTGTTGGACTACCTATTAGCTTTCGAACCACCAAAAGACAGAATAATGAAGATTCAGCGTTTTTCAGACAGTCTCAAAATTGGCCCAGTTTGCACAATGGCTCGAGAAGAATACATTGAAGAACAAGTAGAAAAGGGAAGACTTAGACAAGATTCTATAGTGAGAGATACTATGGGTACCGATCCTTTCGACGACGAATCTCTAGCTAATCTAGAAATTCAAAATTAAATCAGAAGCATGGTGGACCAACATCCAGAATAAAAGGACAAAGAACTTGGCCTCTACACTAGGGTGACATATCACCCTTTAGCCTTTCCAGCTCTTCCTCTACAAAGATTAAATAAAGGACACATCCTCAGCCTAAAAGGGACACATATTAGCCCTATAATGGACAGATATCCAGCTTAAGTGATAATAAATAAGGAAGAGAAGACGCTATAAAAGGAGGACACTACTTTGAAGAAGGATCGTTAGAAAATTTTTCTTCATTTTTATTTCTTCTCTTCATTGCGTCCGAGCTCTATAGTATTATCTACTATAGTAATAAAATTTCTGTTTCTGTAAAAAGTTTCCGTTGCTGTATATTTTCGTTTTCCGCATTCAAGTTTTCTGCTTTCAAGTTCGGGTTTTCAATTTGGTATCAGAGCCTGGCTAACACTAGGTAAGTTATTCTGTTTTTGATTATTCTGTTTTATATTTTCTGAACTCTATCATTCTGCATATGTTCTAGTGAAGTAAAAAAAGTATACAATTTTTAAAAAAATTTAAAATGAAAGCTTAAGCTATTCTTTTGAGCATGATTCGTTAAGAGTCTGCAAAACTTTTGTGGCAGCTAAAACTTTTTTCGAATTTTAAGTCAATTCGACAACTTATTGTTACTGATTATTACGCACTGGAGTAAGAAACGAACCATTGCTGTACTCTACTTAAATGAAGTGACGATATAGGCATGTGGTTGTTAATTCAAGGCCTAACCCTACTGTAAAACCACGGTATGTTAGGAAAGCATTAAGGGGTATCGTGTCTAGCCACTTAATCTAGGGTCAAAAATAACCTAATAACTATTGGTTGAGAATCAAGATGAATTAAAGCTTTTATCTAATTGCAGATGTATTGTGTAAATTCATAATTGAATTATGTTCAAAAGACCCTCTTTTATGGAAAATAATAAGATTGTTATTCTCGACACACATAAGTGTCAATTTGATCTAAATACAGAACAATACGGGCATGCTGTTCATATCACCACTCATAAAAATCCAGTAAATGGGATTCATAATTTTATGATTGATCTACTTCAAGAAATTAAATTAGAAGTTAAAGATATAAGTAATAAACTACAAAAACAAACAGCAACCTTAGGATTTGTTCGAAATACACCAACAATCCATTCGCTTAATAGCATTCGAATGGTCAAATATACTTCTGAAGAAAATAACAAAATAAATGTTGAAGATATTGATCCCACATACTATAAAAATTATCTTATTCTTCAAGAAAAAGAACTTGCAGGAGAAATTGATAGTACTGAACTTTATTCTTATTACAAAGAGCATTCGACGGCGATAAACTATTTTAAATATGAAGCAAATGAAGAACATTCTTCATTTGAAGATGCTGAACAAGAATATGAAAGTTCCAAAGAATCTGACTATAATTCAGATGCATCAGATAAACTTATTTACAACATAAACACTAGTGAAGCCAGATCTAGTAGAGGTTCTCCAATTTTACCTCCACAACCACCTCCGGATAGTGCTTCTGTTATGAATGATCTTAACTCCGATATAATTATGGAAGATTAAGAATGGGAAGAAAACACGTATAATAGTCCTCATACTGATACTTACCCTGAAATGCTTAGACGTGGTACTAGATCAGATTGGATTAAATTTCACTCTACTAGAAAGAAACTTCAAGATTTTTATAACAAACAACCCTCTTCAGCTTACACACTAACTTTTAATATAGATAGACTTCCACATAGAAAAATAAAAAAAAATTATAACATGGCTTCAACATATAAGTGGAAAAATCTATTTATTACCTCCGAATATGAACGTAATGGAATACATACACTACGCTACCAGTTATTGGACAGGAGGCGCTTTAGCTTGGTTACTAAACCTTGAAAGGATAAATCCAAATCAATTACAAAGAATTAGAAATATTCAATCTAAACAAGAAGCTCTTGGAGAAGTATTAAAATTATTATTAGCAAACTTTACAGGTGAAACTTTCCTAGAATACACTGATCATGAAAAACAATTATTAAAAATACAATTATGTGACATATGTATGTCGGGGGAATTCGCTGCAAAATACATAGGCCTACTTTTTCATTTAAAAAATAATGACCAGAAAGTTTTCTGGGTAAAACCCTTTTTTACAAAAATACCTTATCCATGGAATAACATTATTCAAGATAGATATGACATTTTAACACAAGGTAATACTGATGAAAATCATAACACGGGCTTATTAAAAAAGGCATGTATGGATACTATGGAAAGGATTTGTGAGCAAGCTAGTGCACACAAGCAAATGAAAAATAAAATTAGAAACTCAAAACTGGGATTTTATTGTTGTACCAAGTACATTGAGGATATTAACACACTATTTGGATGTTCTCCTGAATTTGCAAGAAAAAGAACAAGAAATTTCAAAAGAAGAACAAAACCAAAATATCGAATCACTAGGAAAAAATGGAAAACCAGAATATATGAAAAAATTTAGAAAAGAAAACAAGTTTTCTAAGAAAAAGTTTATTAAAAAGAAAAAGTTTCGTAAAAGCTGCAAATGTTTCGAATGTAATAAAGAAGGACATTATGCTAATGAATGTCATACGAATGTACAAAATATCGTTATATGAAATATTGAAGAATACGGTATTCATTTTGGCACTATAGAGGATATATCTAGTGATGCTAATTCTTCTGTATATGAAATTGAATCGGTTTATTCTGACACTACTGAAAATGAAGATGAAATTAACGATTCCTTTGATTAATGAAATTAATTGAATCAGTTTATTCCCACAGGAGTGCAAAGACCATCATCTCAGCTGTGGTCAAATATTGGTACAACTTAGAGATGAAAGCATTGAATCCTAATTTATATGACAATTTCAACGGCCGTCCAATCTGCAGACCATAGAGCTGCAAATTTCTGGTTAACTAAACTAGAAAAAGCTTATTTGGGATTAAATACAATATCCTAGAAAGAGAAAAAATTTCAAGAAACTTAGAAATAGTGTCTAAATTATCACAATATTCTTTTATATCTAGATCTGTAGCTCTAGATTTAAAAGAAGCAGAGTTGTTCACTGATAACACAGCTGAACATAGCCATTTGAAAACAATATTTTCTCAAATGCAAACATCCGATCTCTAAATCTAAGAATTCAAGATTTTCTAGAATTACTTAGACTTGATGGGATAGATAACACAAAAACAAAAGAGATGGAAGCTGAAATGACAGTCCAGGATACGATCTTCTTATATCAGCAACATCTCATCGATGAAAGTAACCTTCTTCTATTCTTCAAAAAGTTAGAAGACACAGAGTTAATTAAACTCTTAGAAAATGAAGAGTTAATTCTCAATAACAACAGAACACCGCGCCTTATAGCCTGTTTTACTGAAATACAAAAGTATCAAAAACATATCAAAAAGGGCTTAGCGTACGAAATTTATGTCAACACAAGCCATCCTGAAGAATATTCAGGTTATATCAAATATTGAAGAACACGGTATTCATGTTGGCATTATAGAGGATATAACTAGTGATGGTAATTCGTCTGTATATGAAACTGAATCAGTTTATTCTGACACCACTGAAAATGAAGATGAAACTAATGATTCCTTTGATAATTTTAAAATAAACATGATTACAATCAATCAGACATATAATCAAATAGAAATTATTCCGTTGGCCATATATGCTATACTCCCCAAAAGGGAAAAAGTAAATTCTCCAGGTTATACATTATATGCAGTAAAATGCTCTAGGTTAAGAAGGTACTTCACAACCGAAGTATTCTTAGATCTACTAATAAAAATCCCATACGGATATTATGGGCAAATTTATAATATACCTAAACATACTAAAGAAAATATTTTTATAACTCATGGATTAATAGAACCTCTTTCTAAAAATAACGCTTCTAAACTATTTAAAAGTACTAGTATGGAAGATAAAGACTATATTATAGAGCAAGGAGATCCAATACAATTACTTGTTATACATAAATATGAAGATATTCCAATTGTAAAAGAAGAAATATACGATCATGATACATTTACTGCATTAAGTGGTTCTACATCCCGATCATCATGCAATAAAGAGTCAGAATCATACCAAGAATATAGGATATACATGAACACTTTTACATCTGAAGAAACATCTAACCAACAAATACAAGATAGCACAGTAGAACAATTTGAGGTCACTGATGACGATTTAGAAAAATTAAAAGAGGCAATCCCTCATTCAGACAAAAAGGATATTTATAAACCTTTAACTTTTAATCTAGATTTTTAAATCAACATGCATATATATTTGAGCATATGTAGAGTTAAAGGGAGAGGAAGATTTTACATCCATAAGCCTTTCGAATAAAAATAAAATAGAAAAACTAAAAGCCAAATATCCAAAAATGAAATACTTTCATATAGGTCTAATACAACTAAAAATAACAGGATTGTTTAGATCCAGAATTTATACTCCAATAATGATAGTCTGTATGGATTAAAGAATTATCAATAATCCTTTAAATAGTATTATAGGAGGAGCCAAGTCAAATTTAGAAAATAGATTATTTGAAGTAAATATACATCCCCTTTTTTGTATAAGTCTTGATGATTGAAATATAGAAAAGGCTTGTACATTATTGGTAAATTTACAAAATATAGAATTCTATCAGGATATAAAGTTCTTGGCATACAATGGGAACATTGTATCGCCTTGAATGGTACTGCTACATTCAAATCAATTATACCCAAACTATTTGTTAAACTATTCGAAATTGGATTAGGAAAAACAATCCAACCCAGATTAATTGACATAAGACATTTAAAATTCGATAATGAAATTCAAGTTTTCGTGAAATCAATTAAACCAAGAATACAATTACCTACAAAATGTTTTATAGCATCTGGAAATACCATTTCCACTATAACCAAGAATAATGAAGAAAATATAAATTCACCCAATACATTAAAAAAACTCAATCACACAATAAAATGTCTGATGTTGAATTAACTCCTGATACATTAAAAAGTTTCAATCATCGCATGAGCTTTAAACAAGAAAATCCAATAGAAGGAAGAACAGTGAGAATACTTGAAAAACAAAAAGAACAGGAATCAAACCGAATGGTTATAAAGGTTCCTATAGAAAATATAAAACATCATGATTAGATCCATAGATCTTAAAAGAAAGGCACAGTTACATATATATCTTCCAATAATGATATGTATCCCTGAATATCAAGAATTCACGGTACATGCTTTACTGGACTTTAGTGCAGAAGCCAATTTACTACAAGAATCCGAAGAGACCAACGCTCCTACAGGAGTAAATGAAGAGAAGGCCCAACAGACCAAAACCACTCAAACAAACAAAGGTAAGGCAGCACCTTCCAATACAACTCAGAAATTTGTTCCAATGAACAAAGGAAAAGCAATTGCTCCCATAGGAGTGAAAAGACCATATATCTCATTTGTGGTCAAAGATTGGTACAACTTAGAGAAGAAAGCATCGAATCCTAATTTATATGACAATTTCAACGGATACTTTAAAGCCATCCAATCTGCAGACCACAGAGCCGCAAATTTCTGGTTAACTCTACTAGAAAAAGCTTATTTAGGATTAAAGCATACAATATACCAGAAAGAGAAAAAAATGCAAGAAACTCAGAAAATAGTGTCTAAATTATCATAGCATTCTTTTACATCTAGATCTGAAGCTCTAGATTCAAAAGAAGCAGAGTTGTTCACTGATAACACAGCTGAACATAGCCATTTGAAAACAATATTTTCTCAAAAGCAAACATCCAATCTCGTAAATCGAAGAATTCAAGATTTTCTAGAATTACTTAGACTTTATGACATAGATAACACAAAAACCAAAGAGATGGAAGCTAAAATGATAGTCCAGGATATGATCTCTTTATATCAGCAACATCTCATGGATGAAAGTAATCTTCTTCTATTCTTCAAAAGGTTAGAAGACACAGAGTTAATTAAACTCTTAGAAAATGAAGAGTTAATTCTCAACAACAACAGAAGACCGCGCCTTATAGCCTGTTTTTCTGAAATACAAAAGTATCAAAAACATATCAAAAGGGCTTAGTGCACAAAATTTATGTTAACACAAGCCATCCTAAAGAATATTCAGGTTATATTCCAAAAATATCTACAGCAAAACTTACTGAGCATTCAAGCAGGTTTTTTTACTATGTTCATGTTCAGAATTTGGAGCGTTTGGGAGGAAAGACAGTACATACGTCTTTATCCCTCTATCCAATTATGAGAATTACATAGAGTAACCGAAAATCCTCAACATGAATTCATTAAATTCAATCTCAAAGAATTTAATGAAGAAAATGAAAGAATCCTAGCAGCGCAAGAGTTCTTCTCCAAGACCATTAACAAAGTCGAAATTGATCACAGTCTGCCGCTGAAGGCAAAACAGTATTGCTGTTGGACTACCTATCAGCTTTCAAACCATCAACAGACAGAATAATGAAGGTTCAGCATTTTTTAGATAGTCTTAAAATTGGCCCAGTTGGCACAATGGCTCAAGAAGAATACTTTGAAGAACAAGTAGAAAAGGAAAGACTTTGACAAGATTTTATAACGAGAGATACTATGGGTATCGATCCTTTCGATGACGAATCTCTAGCTCATCTAGAAATTCAAAATTAAACTAGATACATGGTGGACCAGCATCCAGAATAAAAGGACAAAGAACCTGGCCTCTACATTAGGGTGACATATCACCTCTTAGCCTTTCCAGCTCATCCTCTGCAAGGATTAAATAAAGTACACATCATCAGCCTAAAAGGGACACATATTAGCCCTATAATGGATAGATATCCAGCCTAAGTAATAATAAATAAAGAAGAGAAGATGCTACAAAAGGAGGACGCTACACTGAAGAAGGATCATCAGAAAAAATTTCTTCATTTTCGTTTCTTCTCTTCATTTTATCCGAGCTCTGTAATATTATCCACTGTAGTAATAAAATTTCTGTTTCTGCAACAAGTTTCTGCTGCTGTGTATTTTCATTTTCCGCATTCAAGTTTTCTGCTTTCAAGTTTGGGTTTTCAATTTGGTATCGGAGCCTGGCTAACACTAGGTAAGTTATTCTGTTTTAGATCATCCTGTTTTATATTTTCCGAACTCTATCATTCTGTATATGTTCTAGTGAAATAAAAAAAAGAGTACAATTTTTTTTAATTTTTAAAATGAAAGCTTAAGCTATTCTTTTGAGCATGATTCGTTATGAGTCTACAAAACTTCTGCGGCAGCTAAAAATTCTTTCAAATTTTAAGTCAATTCGACGACCTATTGTTACTGATTATTACGCACTGGAGTAGGAAACGAACCATTGATATGCTATACTTAAGTGAAGCGACGGTATAGGCTTGTGGTTGTTAATTCGAGGCCAAACCCTACTATAAAACCATGGTAAGCTAGGAAAGCATTAAGGGGTATCCTGTCTAGCCGCTTAATCTAGGGTCAAAACTAATCTAATAACTATAGGTTTAAGAATCAAGATTTACTACTCGAATTAAAGCTTTTATCTGATTACAGATGTTTTGTATAAACTCATATTAGAATTATGTTCAAAAGACCCTCTTTTATGGAAAATAATAAGATTGTTATTCTCGACACATAAAATTATCAATTTGATCTTGATACTGAACAATATGAGCATGTTGTTCATATTCCCAGTCATAAAAACCCAATAAACGGGATTCATAATTTTATGACTGATCTACTTCATAAATTAGAAGTTAAAGGTATAAGTAATAAACTACAAAAACAAACAGCAACCTTAGGATTTGGTCGAAATACACCAACAATCCATTCCCTAACAGCTTTCAAATGGTCAAATATACTTCTGAAGAAAATAAAAAAAAATGTTAAAGATATTGATCCTACATACTATAAAAATTATCTTATCTTACAAGAAAAAGAACTTGCAGGAGAAATTGATAGTACTGAACTTTATTCTTATTATGAAGAGCATTCGACCGCGATAAACTTTTTTAAATATAAAGCAAATGAAAAACATTTCTTCATTTGAAGATTTTGAATAAGAATATGAAAGTTCCACAAAATCTGATTATAATTCAGATACATCAGATAAACTTATTTACAACATAAACGCTAATGAACCCAGATCTAGTAGAGGTGCTCTAATTTTACCTCCACAACCTCCTCTGGAAAGTGCTTCTGTTATGAACGATCTTAACTCTGATATAATTATGGAAGATCAAGAATGGGAAGAAAACACATATAATTGTCCTCATACTGATCCTTACCCTGAAATGCTTAGACATGGTACTAGATCAGATTGGATTAAATTTCACTGTTCTAGAAAGCAACTTAAAGATTTTATAACAAACAAACCTCTTCAGCATATACACTAACTTTTAATATAGATAGACTTCCACATAGAAAAATAAGAAAATATATTATAACATGGCTTCAACATATAAGTGGAACAATCTATTTATTACCTCCAAATATGAATGTAATGGAATACATACATTACGCTACAAGTTACTGGATAGGAAATACTTTAGCTTGGTTACTAAACCTTGAAAGGATAAATCCAAATCAATTACAAAGAATTAGAAATATTCAATCTAAACAAGTAGCTCTTGGACAATTATTAAAATTATTATTAGCAGACTTTACATGAGAAACTTTCCTAGAAGATACTGATTATGAAAAACAATTATTAAAAATACAATTATGTGACATATGTATGTTGGAGGAATTCTCTGCAAAATATATAGGCCTACTTTTTCATTTAAAAAATAAAGACCACAAAGTTTTCTGGGTAAAAGGATTTTTTACAAAAATACATTATCCATGGAATAACATTATTCAAGAAAGATATGACATTTTAAGGCAAAGTAATACTGATGAAAATCTTAACACGGGCTTATTAAAAAAGGCATGTATGCATACTATGGAAAGGGTTTGTCAGCCAGCTAGTGCACACAAACAAATGAAAAATAAAATTAGAAACTCGAAATTAGGATTTTCTTGTTTTACCGAGTACACTGAAGATATTAACACACAGTTTGGATGTTCTCCTGAATTTGAAAGAAAAAGAACAAGAAGTTTCAAAAGAAGAACTAAACCGAAATATTGAATCACTGGGAAAAATGGAAACCAGAATATAAGAACAAATTTAGAAAAGAAAACAAATTTTCTAAGAAAAAGTTTATTAAAAAGAAAATTTTCCGTAAAGGCTGCAAAAGTTTCAAATGTTATAATGAAGGACATTATGCTAATGAATGTCCTATGAATATACAAAATATCGTTATATCAAATATCGAAGAATACGATATTCATGTTGGCATTATAGAGGATATATTTAGTGATGCTAATTCGTCTGTATATGAAATTGAATCAGTTTATTCTGACACTACTGAAAATGAAGATGAAACTAATGATTCCTGAAATTCAAAAAAAATTGTTAAGATAAAAGTATGGCATGAATAACATCATACCATCTCAAAACTAAAGGAGTGAGGCCACGCCGCTAAAGCGAGGAAAGGGTTTCTCTTCACAATTATCTTTATAATCGATATGTCAACATAACATATCCTGCAATCAAAATGATTAGAACATAATTATACTATTAATGTCATGCATAATTGGTCAAAATGAATAGTCCATCACTTGTGTCAAAGGGCCACACGTTCCATAATTACTCAATCCCAAAAATAGTCCATTCAATGACATAGTTTTCTAAGCGTCAGCGTGAACCTATTGTTTTTCATAGGCTAACTAAAGTTCTATCTGTTTGACTTGGACAGACTGTACTAGATAATGTAATGGTCTTCTAGACCATTAAAAAGAAAATGATCAACAGCCTCCCAAGATTGGTAGGAGAAGATAACTACAGTCTGCAAAACACGGTAGGAGAGAACATCTATGGTGTCCTAAGTTTGATAGGGGAAAAATATTAATAGGTCCTAAATGCGATTGGAGAAAATATAGGTTAGTCTCACTCCTATGAGTTCCTTCGGATGTGTAAAACAAGTTTTAACATCAATATCGTCAAGGTCTTATGTATTGATATCGCGAACCTGACCAACTAGGGGTTAATGGTTGGAAGGTAGGGTGCAGCCCTACTCCAGAGGCCATCCTCAAATCAGGTTTTAAAATGTCATTGAGTCATATATTTTGATCAACGGGCATCCTATCATAATTGGATCTTCATGATCTCTTGGATGCAATTCTAGTTAGACAAGAGTTAAGCCCGATCATACGTAATACTGGATTAATCCTAATTGGTGATTAGTTCTCTAACCCCCGAGGGCATAATGTTGGATAATAGTAACAATTAATCATATGATAACATCATCCATTATAAATATATGTTCATATGATAATAATTTTATACTCAAAAATTACTTGTACTTAGATAATAATTTATGTAATGACCACCATACACCTCTATTGCTTATATAATTCAGTAGTATGCAACTACGGATGCTCTAGTAGTGCACTGTTCGACTATATAAGCATTGGGGGTATAGGGCGGTCGTCGCATTTTCCTTCACAACATTATTTGAAAATGGGCTAAAATATCATTTGTTTTCTTTTAAATCTATGTCAAAAGTACTTTATAAAAACTATATTCTTGTTTAAAGAAAACATAACCCAACTTAGAGTTAAAACTCTCCAATGGCAAAAGAAGGCTATCTCACTCTTCAGCACTTAGTGCTATTGCACTTTGAAAATTAGTGTTAACTATCACATGTTAAATGAAGTAAGTTATCGCATGCTCACTAAAATAAGCTATAGCATGTCAACCAAGTCAAGCTATCACATACAAACCAAAACAAGTTATCACATGTTGAAAAATATATCGATATCGCAAGTTGAAAATATAAAACTATAATATGTTGAAAAATATGTTGCTATCGCATCCTAAAATTTTTTATAGCCATCGAAGGTTGAGAAAATAAAACTTTTAAACTTTTAGAAGCCATCACACATTGAAAGCACAAAACTATTACATGTTGAAAAACTAATAGCTTTCACATGTTTACAAACAGTTGGCTATCATATGTTGACAATGGCTATCGAAGGTTGAGTGAGCTGTCACAGGTAAAAATGGCATTTTCGTAAATATATGCAAAATTGATTTATTTCCTCTACGGTACTGCAAACCAATATCTTTGTCATATGCTTATTGGTTAATAAAAATCTTTTTTGAAATCATACAGAAAAATCAGAGAGAAAACTTCTCTTTTCTTAATAAATACTTAATTATATGCCTTAATTGATTAATTGTTATTCTTAACATTAAATCCTTCTTTGCTAAATAATTCATAGCAACTCGAAAATGCATGGTATCCCAAAAATCTAGAATTCCTTATTTTATCACAAAAAAAATTTCGAAGCTAAATAATAATTTTTCAATCCTTTAATAAATACAATTCAAAATTATTCATTTTCCTAAATTTGAAAATTCATAATCAATTTATGGAATTTTAGAAAATCATGAAAATTAAATCACATTTCCAAAATATCATTTCCAACATCATATCAAAAATTCAAAGCCTTTAGAGATCAACATCATAGTTTTTAATCAAAAGCTCGTAGGAAAATTCCATGAAATACATAAATGATGACCATAGTTCATATAAATGATTATCCAAACTAAACGCTTGATCAAAACCAATAATCACTTAGATTTCATAATAAATCCAAACTTCTACATCATACATAGAGAGATGGAAGTATAATTTACCTTATTTTGTTGTAGTAACGAGGTTGCCTTAGGCTTTCCTTTTCCTAAGCTTTTCTTTCTTCTTCTAAGTTCAGAGATAAGGTGGTGTTTATAATGTTAGCCAACCATGATTTCCTTTTTTTGTTGTAAAGTGAGAATTAAATGAAAAGGTGGAGAAGAGGAGATATGTAATAGTCTTTCATTCCTTTCTTATTCTCTTTTAATTGATTTAATTAAGATTTTTCCCCCTAATAAACATTCTCCTTTTATGGATATTTATGGCCGAATTGGTTAGCATATGGAAAATATTCATTTCCCAACTCATCCACATTATTTATTTAATTATCTTTTATTAAATATATAACACAATGTGCAACAAAAATTAGGAGTGTTACAGGCTCCCTTCTTTGTAAATATTTCATTCTCAAACTTCCAATGAGGTACGAACAATCAAGCACATCAATCGTGCAAACATATGTCACAAGCACATAAAATCAATAAACTAGCATAACTAGAAGTCAAAAGTTTATACAACAATATAGAATGTACATCAAAAAACTCAGGATAAGCCTCTCTAGTTCTATTCTCGATCCTCTAAGTACAGTCTCACTCATCGTTACTCCACTGGACCTCAACCAACTTGACTATCTTACTTCAAAGCTTCTTCATATCTCAATCCCCTATATGAATAGGTCACCTAATGATAGTCATATTAGGATCCACTACAAAATCTTTCAAAATATTGCCTCAATAGTAGTATCAATATCATGCACATACTTCCTTAAATGAGTAACATCGAAAACGTTATGGACATTACCAAAATATTTAGTAAATCGATACGATAATTGAGTTTCTCGATCCTCTCTATAATAGAAAATGGAACATTATATCTAGGAGACAACTTTCTCAACTTATTAAATTATATAGCACCTTCATCGGTGATACTTACACAAATACATAATCTCCAACTGATAATTCCAAGTTCTTACAGTTTTATTTGCATAACTTTTCTATCTCGATGAAGGCTCCTTCCTTGTTACTCGGATTAACTCTATCTGTTGCTTCTTTTACCAAATCCAGACCAAGCATCGGTCTATCTCTTATCTCTAACCAACATGTTGGTGATTTTCATGGTCTTCCAATAAGTACCTCGAAAGGTGTCATTCCTATACTAGTTTACAACTGTTATTATAGGAAAACTCAACTAAGTGCAAAATGGTCTTCGCATAACCCTCCGAAATCTAATACACAAGCTCTTAGGAAAATTTTGAGTACCTTATTGACCCTTTCCATTTTTCCATCAGTATGTATATGGTAATCAGTATGTATATGGTAAGTGTTGGAACTGGGCTAGCCCGCAGCGGAAGGTGTGGATGAAGTTTAAAAAAATTACTCTATTGGATCATTATTGGCCCTGTGAAGCTTAATTTATTTAGAACATTTCTAAATCAAGTTTAAATAAATTCATGTTTTCTATTTAAAGTTATAAATTGTTGTATGAAGTTTATTTGATTAAGTTTTACTCAATAAATAAATATACATATATTCATATACATATGTATAAGTGCATGCACGTATAACATAACATTCTATGTGTGGCATAACATGTCATATACAGATGTTGGGATTTACATCGCAATGGACACATTAACTCATTCTACATGTATTATATATTGTCAAAATATATGCATATACTTATCGTTATAAATATCTGAATAATTATGTATGTATGTATGGATACAAATATATTTATTATATAAAAATATTGTGTATATATATTAATATATTATTTTATAAATAACAATTGAACATAGATATATACATAAAAGTACATATTTATGAAAATAAATTATTTTACTTATTTATATATGTACATATAAATTAAAATAAAATAATTATATACATACATATATATATATATATTTAATTATGAATATAATAATCAATACATGTTTGTATTATAATAAATTATATATATATACAATTAATTTTTTTAATTTTCTAGTTTGAAATCATTACAGATCAAATATTTTGATAATTTTAATATATTAATATTTTTTTATGAATTGATTAATAAAACTATCATTAATTAAATAATATAAAATAATTGATTAAATACTAAACAGCTGGTTTTTAATTTAATTTTTAAAAATATAAAAACAAATAGAAAAAATATGAATTTTTGTGATATCTTCTGAGATGATGAACAAAATATGGAAAATATAAAATCAAAATTTAGAAACTTATTTATTTTATATGAATTTATTAAATCTTACAGTGTTTAAATAATAATATAAATTAATAACAATAACAAAAGAATTATTTTCAGCTGTTAAAGTTCATAATTGATAAAAACATATATTAGAAAATTATTAGATCGTTGTTATATAAATATATATATACACACTTTGATATAAATAGTGTAAACGTATTGATATACATATTAATATGTATATTTATATACGTATTAACTAATATAGTATTAAAATAAAGTACTTTTATTTAGCATAGATCATTAGATTATTATTAAAATATGAGTATGTAGAAGTACTTAAATTTCTGCACATATCCAATCATTATTGTGACAACAACATTACCTATAGAAATCTCACATAACTAACTAAGCAATAATAACATGTATATACATAGATGTACCTGAGAAATAACTTTTTATGTCATAAATATCTACCTATTATGTAAATAAAGCTTACCTACAACAAAAGCCCTCAAGCCCACGTTGAAAAGATGAATACTCTTCCTTTGGAAATTCCTTAATTCGTCAGATTGCTAGTCTTGAATCATAGACCTTCTTGCTATGAAATAGCCTTGGATTTAAATGAATTTGATTTGATAACTTTTATGGCTTTTATGGAGAGTTTTAGCCACATAGAAATAGTGGAGGCAGCCAAAAATTAAAGCAAGTTAGGTATTAGAGATGACTTTATAGTGAATGAATAAGAGAGAAAATATGATAATATCTCATACTCTTTCTCACATAATCTCTATCGTTCATTTCAAAACCAATCTTGCCACTTTGTTTGCTGCCCTCATGCCTTGTTGCAGTCGAACCATGTCTCAAACGATATAGGCCAATAGCCCATTTAACCTAAATTAAACGTGTTTAATTAAATTCAATTTAATTCGTTACTAATATCTTATATCAATTGACATATTCATAACTATTATAAATATATCGAAAAATATTTATTTTTCAAATCATATTCAATATTCATAGTTAATATTTCATAAATATTAATTAGTTTAATTTTTTTATGACAAATATAAACTAATTAAATCGTCTGGTCTCAAGAGAATTCATCATTTCGATTGTGTAACTCTTAAGTGTAAATTCGGTCAGCAATTAACATCAAACTATTGAAATGTTAACGTTTACAGGTCACTTAGCAGGTGGCATGACATTATGACCAAATTTATCGCTTACTCAATTTCAGTGAAATTCAATTTTAGTTTAATAAGCGTTACCTGGTGTGACTTTTATTTACACCAATTCTCTTCAAACTATATCACTTTTGGACTTAGTGATTTTGGTAATGGTCGAAATTCCAACATCGTCCATATTTAATCCTATAATCCAAACACAAAGTCCTTTGTTCAATAGTAACAATTATTATTAACTGAAATGCTTTAGTCAGCTATTTCGGCTTTGACTTGACTTGAGTTGACCATGACACCAACCCCATATAACTAAGGAGACGAGTCCTTTCTTGAATAGTGCCTCACTTTCAGTACTTCCACTCGATCTAACTATAGTCACTCGATGGAACGCTATGCCACGACTTGACTATAATCAAAATGGAGCTTTCATATTGAAGATCCATAGTATTCTCAAGTTAATAAAATTGTGTAAATTGATCAAATCGATATTTTCTATTTAACCCTAGTTATATTAACCAATAGAGAACTGTGTTGGAGTCCAGTTACATTGATATCCAGTCAAAATGCATTTTGACTGGGAACATTTAAAGTGGTATATTTAATTTTTCTGTCACAAAACACCATTTATGAATTTTCTATAAAATATACATTTTCTCAAGTTAATTAATTAACATAACCACATTATATCAAGTGCATAATAAAAAGAAAATACCTTTAATTTCAAACAAAATTAGTTATTAATTTAGTTATATGTAACAAATTAATTAATTGCACATAGGGCATACCCCTAACTCTATCATCTTCCACTTATACTTGGGTAAATAATGGAATCTTATTCCAATTTCTCAAAACGGTTTTCCTAAAACAAATTGGGTCAATCCCTTAGTGAATGGGATGCTATTATGTTTTAATCGTCTACTATGTCGATTAACTTTCTTTGGCGCTGGTAAATTACCTTTATCATAAGGAATAATTCGGAGTATGTCTTTTGACTTCTAGTTAGCTTTAAATTCTATTACAGACTTTTATACCAAAATTAGGCACAATACTCTTCGAAAGTTTTTGAAGAGAAAAAATGAAGAGAATAAATGTAAAAAGAGGATTATCTAACAAACACTCCAAACAATAATCAGAAAACAGCAGAGGAACACAAGGATTTAGAGTGGTTCGGCGTATGGCCTACGCCCACTATGGATTGGTAGACTTTTATTAACTTTTTTTACTGGTTACAAGGAATAAAATAATGAATTTCAAGTACAATAGTGAATTTTGAGTACAATGGTGGTTTCGGTAGAGTCTGGATGTTGAAGAGCCAAAAAAGTCCCTTTTCTGTAGGCCCTAGGATGCTATTTATAGGCGTAGGCTCCAAATATCTCACTCAAATCTCGGAAGCCCTCTTCTTTCACATGCATGGGACCATACGATTGATCCCATGACATTTGCACTCTGTCCGTGATCGATATGAATGAACTTCATATCGATCAATATCTTGTCCAATCAAGCCGAGATCGATTATGAACATTCTTGAGGATGCACGTAAGCTCCTTTGAAAATCTGTTGGCATTTGGACATGTACATTTTAAGTTATGATCGGTGAAAGATTGGATTTATTGAAGGCTATTGAATTCGCTTCAGTCCTTTTTCGCATCGCTCTATTCGTATCGATCCTAGCACGTGCCTGCAAGTTGGCGTGGCACTACATTCTTAGATCGATGCACTTTTTAGTCCGAATGACCAATTCTTATGGTTGACTTTGCCTTGTTCGTATCCATGGGTCGCGATGTATTTCGTACCCATGTTTGAATTCTCTTCGCATCGATGGGTGGCTATTGCCTTCGCATCGATCACGTAATTTTCATTTCGTATCGACAAAATGGTCATTGGCATATGCTCCATATCGGTCCATTAATAACGTTCAACTGAAGCCTCTTCATATCGATACGATACGTCTTCAGGTGATGGATACGAAATGGAATGGATGTGATCGATACGAAATGTGGTGCTTTTTCATGGATGTGAACCTGTGGTCATCTGATGGATACGAAATGGTGTTCATGTGATGGATACGAACCAAAGGCTGCCTAATGGATACGAAGTGATGTTCATTGATGAATACGAAACTATACGATTGATGGATACGAATTGCTGATTGTTGAAGGATGCGAATCGCTAAGGATGGATGGATGCGAAGTGTATGGATACGAAGTAAGCATGCTTTTCATGAAACTTGATTGATCCATAACTCGAGCACACGAACTCCAATTGACTTGAAATTTGGAGTGTTGGCTTTCATATCTCTTCTTGTTGTATCACATCAATTGTCGCTCGATCTGGACTAGGACAAAATTCACCAATATCCATAGCGAACCTGCGTATAACCGATCTTCGGGATGGACTGTCCTCGGTTTCCAGTTAAGTTCTTGGTATCACGGCCTCGTCAAAAAGAGGGATATTATATGCCCCCCAAGTATGTCTTGTGAGAACATGACATGATTTGAAGAGTTACAATCTTTATCCCAAACAGTTTTATCTGAATCATCTGAATGGTTGTTATCTTCTCGTCGAAAGCTATGACTTTTGATTGATCTTTAGTAACATGAATTATTGACTGCCAATTGTTGTACTGTCCACTGTTGTAATTGAGTATTAAAGGATAGCGAACTATTGATTATTGTTATGATTGTCATTAGTTGAGCATTCGCTCCTGATGGATATGAAGATTGGGTCTTTGAGCATATGGATACAAAATAAGTGTTTCGTATCGGTGAAATATAGTGATTCAAGTAAGACTTTGTTGTAAGTTTTGTATCAACGAGGTTCGAATTGATGGATACGAAACAGATGGTAACTCGGTGATGGGTACGAAGTGTCGACCTCTGCATTGCTCTAGGCTGATGGATACGAAGCCATGTCTTCGTGTCGATGGAGGGATTAATTCTAAGCAAGTTGGCCCAATGCCCTTCGTATCGATAGACCCATGAACGTTTCAACCGGTCCACTTACTGGGAGAAAAGTCGCCTTTGTTCCGTTGAGTTCGAGTCCATATAAATACATTTTGGACATAGAAAAAAATTCCACTTGCGTCGATTTTTCTTCTGGCATTCGTATCGCTACGGATATCATAGAATTGAGAAACCGTTTTTGCCTTCGAATTGAACTAGTCTCTAATCCTTTTACCTAATTACCAAAACTAGGTAATTAAAACATGAATTTGCATCAAAAAATGATGAGAATTGAAATTTTTTGCCACCCCACTTTCTTCCGTGATCGGTTCTGACGAAGTGGTGGACAAAGGCGATCGACATGAGGTTGAGGAGGGAGAGGATGGCATCCGAGTGGTTTTGGAGAAGATGAAGTGTGGCCCTAATCTCATATCGATGGATTGGGGAAGAAGACGTTTTGTTTCGTATCGGTTTCAATTGGAAATTCGTATCGATCTCCTGCCTTAGATTTCGTATCGATCTTTGATTCTTGAATTTCGTATCGATCACCTTAACTTCGATCGCCTGCCTTTGATTTCGTATTGATTGTGGGATAGCAACTTAGTATTGATCACGATATTGATATGAAGCCAACAAACCTTGATCGATACGGAGTTGGTGCCTCTTTGATCGATACGAAGCTGAGCCATTTATCGACACGAAGTTGGTAACTTTCGATCGATAAGAAATGGATGTTAAATGATCGATACGAAATGGGTGTCTTTTCATCGATGCGCAATAATTCGCATTTTACCGATACAGAACGATCATCTTGGATCGGTCCAAGGTTGTGGGCATTGATCTATACGAACTGAATGTTCTTGGACCGATACGAAGCTAAGGCCTTTGTAATGAATGATCTAAGTTTTGACTTTGATGGATACGAACTTCATGAAAATTCAAACACTTGACTCTGATGAGCTTTTTCCTTGCATAATCGGGTTTGACTGTTAAACTGTATATTTGACTACACTTCGAAGCTCGTCGATGGAACTGTAACTCAGATCGGTCTCTAAAGTCTGGATGGCATGGTTTTGACGGTCAGCGATGTTGGTCACTCCAGTTTAATTTTGAAGTCTTTTCGTTTGAACACTTCCTTTTTAATTCTACGAAGTTTCTTAAGTATTACATAGAACTACACAACACATTCACACACTTTACATAGGGGAATACACGGGCTTGTAATCATCCAATGATTGTTTTTGATAAGTTGATTAGTTATGGAATCCACAGATTCACTACAACAGGAGGCACAAAGTTCACCTCCTTTGGTAATAGAAATAACAGCTATTGTAGCTGAAGTTATAAGCCCGGCTCCAGATGAGCTTCTTGGAGTAAATGAAATTTTGAACCCATAAGATTCAGTTTAATCGAAGTTTTCGAATTTATGCTAGGGAAAATTTGCCTACGTCATGGGCTGTCGATAAACAACGTTCTGCTTTCGGGGCCAAATGACAGGCTACATTCTCCTCCGGACGGGTATATTACCTTTAACCGACATTTTTGTACAACCAAGAAAATTTCTCTCTTTAACGAGTACATTCGAGACGTGTTGGAATTCTTAGGGATTGGTCCATCGTAATTGCGTCTGAACTGGTCTGCTTTGTTAAACAACACATTCATTTTCTTCATGGAGCATCTCTTGCATCCCCCAACTCCAGAAGAAATCAGATTTATATTTAATGTCAAAAGTCTGGAAGACAACCCTTCTTTCACGTTCTTAGAGGCGGTTAGGAACTACCAAATTATGACCGGCCCTTCTATGTCCGATGCCCATCGGGTTTTTCCAGGAGATGGATAGTTAGGCGCAAGTTCTTCATCTTTACACAGTTTGCACAAGTGATCTTACCCGCTATCCATTCTGACATTTTATTCCTTTCGCAACCTTGATTCCATGGCCAGAGGACGCCCAATTTAAAGAGATAATTCAAAATCTTCAAGACGTGCAGAGTGAAATGAAAGAAATCGATTCAGTAATTACGAATGAGAACTTGTGGATTTTTGGGCTAATCGATCAAAATCAGAGCATTGAACTTGAAATATCGAACATAACAGCTCCGACAAAACAGACCAAACAAAGAGTTTTCGAGATTGTAATAGTTGAGGAAGGCGATAGAGAGGATACACCTACTGATGATGAGCCCGTAGTCAGACCTTCAGGCAGTTTTCAAGATTTGGAGGGAAGGAGAAAAGGCAAGGCAACCGCTTATAAGCGTCATAAGTCTCTGTGGTGGAAATCTGTAGTTGTGTCCTCGCCAGTCTCCAGTTTTAGAATCATGGAAACTCCTCCCCCTCAAGTAGAGAATCCTTTCGAAGGGCTTGCTGATATCCCAATCCCGGACTATGTGTCACTTCGACATGACACCGGATTGGAGGAGCTTCAAAGTGCTCTAGACTTAAGCGAGTCTCTTCCCACAAGCATGGCCAACATTACCGGTTGGTCGGGGGATTGCACATACATATACACTTCATGGCACTACATGGTTTCCGGTCTTGAGTTACCCGCTTCGGAGGATAACTAACTCAGTTTTTTCCTTTACTTTTCAGATACAATGACTAGGCAAGATTCTATGCTTGGGAGTCTCCGTTCAGCGCGCCAGTCATTGAGTTCATATTATGAGTCCCGTCGGAGCGAGGATGATAGAAACCGCGATCGCGATCATTCCAGTCAAGAGCATTATGAGAAGGATAGAGATAGAGATTGAGAATATAGATATCGATCCCGATCGCGTTCTCCATCTCCCCGATTCCCTACACAACCTTCTACTCATAGCACAGATCTCTCGGAGCCTCCATGCCAAAAACCATGTTCACACGCTCCGAGGTTCGAGTCTCAACGCCGTGAGACCGAAGTTACAGCTCCCACTGTTACTGAGCAGGCTATTACCAAGCCTGCAGGGGAAAGGGTGATTAAAATCTCCCAGCTGAAGAAAGACTTTCCCAATATTTGCTTCGATGGCTTTGTTTTTCCCCCACACTTGAAGAAAATTCCATCTGAGGCTGAACAGACCATGCATGACTACATTCACGATGTATATGGCCAATATAAGGAGTGGATGAAGACTACTGACAAGGCCTCTAAGGTGGCTTTCGAACGGGCGAAGGTGATTGAGAAGTTAGAAACTGATCTTGCCCAAAAAAGACTATATTATTCAAGTGCTCAATGATGAAGCTGAATGCTCTCGAAAATCTAAAATAGAGGCGACCCAAAAAGCTAATGAGGCAACTCAATCTGTGGGAAGAATGTGACAAACGCATTTTGCCTTGGTGGAAGAAATAGGCCACCGGAACACCACCGTCTCAGCCGAAAGGGACGCTGCTCTGAAAGAACTTAATGAACTTAAAGCCAAACTTTCCAAAATCATCAAGGAGAAGGATGACGTAAATAAAGCAGCCTAAGAGGCGTGCGAATAGGCTGTAGTGCTTCGAGGTGACCGGGATGCGGCATCACTTAAAATCCGGGAGGTTGAAGCCAAGGTTGAGCATGAAGTTAAAATGGCTGTAGCTAGGTTAGAGGCATATGTTAAAGATCTGATCGTCACTTACAATGCCAATGTTTTGAGGCATAGAAATCTGACCTGGCTTGATAACTATCTAACACACCTATTCAGTGCTTGGGGCCGATTAGCAGAAGATGAAAAGGTTTCTCACTAAGCTGAATCATTTGATGAGTTCGAGCTCGAGAACCAGGTGTTGAGCGAAGAAGAACAAAAAATTCTCCATGATACGATGATCCCATATGAAAAGGAGAAACTTAGCGCTCATCATCCAAAGGTCGAAGAAGGTTCTAGCGTCCAGCAGTAGGATACAAGTTCTGAAATTCTCATGCCGATCCAGCCTTAAATCACATCTGCGGTTGATCCTTAATTCGTTCCCGCTTATAATTCAGATCAACTACAGTTATCTCCAGCCCAAGACCAAGCACCTGAAAATGCTCCAACAGCTGTGAGTCAAACTGAAGAAGGTACTCTGAACATTTCCAATGCTTGTTCAGAATCAGGGGTGTAAGTTGAAGTAATTATTGTCAGCTCTCCTTTTGTTTCCATTCAGTGATTGGAACTACATCGGTCATGCCTCCTGCAATTCAAGAACAAAACCAAGAGCAGGAGGCCATCACAACCAAAGCGATCATGACGATGGCTACTGCACCTGTGGACGTGGTAAAAGGGAGCACACTTACCTTTGATGAATAGATGATAGAGGAGCTTCTCGGTCATCACAGTGATCCCTTTTTCGACTTGCCTTTTGTTATGGGTGGAGTAGCACCTATGAGTAGCTACTCGGGCCTAGCCGCTAGTGCCTCCGGCGATGCACACACAGTTCATGAAGAGGAAATAATAGTCAAAATTAATGCCGATATGATAGCAGCTGCACAAGCTAGTAGTTTTGAAGGTGGAATGGATAGCCTTGATCCAGCCCCTTTGTGGATGATATCTCTAGGAGGAACGGTCATTGAGACAAGTCTATCTATCCCGCCTCCTACTATTGATCCTGTTCTTCCGACTCCGCCTTCAAGAAGCATTCCCATGCATGTAAGTTCGGAGGAGGAAGTTGATATAATCCCCTCGACTGGTGATCGACCACCGAAATGCAAGGTCTCAAAGACAAAACCAAGTAGCAGCTCCAGCGGGTCTACACCGAAGAAAAAACCGAGAGAAAAGAAAAGGTAGACGTGTCTCTTCAGCTCATTTTTGGATAGATAGGAATTACTTTAGCTTTTGCTGGCCGTGTATAGATGCGGGTTCGACCCTTGCTAGTAGGATTTTTGGAATAAACTTGTACTTAATTTTCTTCTACAAATAGTTGAAATAAAAATCCATTTTGTCTTCAACTCGATTTTTTCTTATTTTCTTAAGTGTTTCAGCATTTGAACTCCAGTTCAGTACACTCGTGAAGTTTCGACTTTTGGATTGGGTCTTAGTGTATTTTTTATGTCCTAAAATCATGGCTATGGGTCATGACCAAACATTAAGCTGGACTCTGATGTTGCACTATCTCAATCAGTGATTGGCACTTAAGTTCGGCACTCAGTTTCAGGGATGAATTGCGAAGATCAATTACAATTGTATTTCGCCTTCAACACATCGAGCTTAACGTCATTGAATTGATGTTGAAACAAGGAAAATTAGAGTGGTCGAATCGCACTCGCTCATTGTCGACCATTATATCCACACTCTAGGGATTTGCATTTGTATGTCGGTGGTCGATTATGCCTGTTTCATTACATAACCGCGTCCACACTCTAGGGACTTTAGTTTGATTCGTGGGTGGTCAGTCACACCCGATTTAAGCTTATACTCGACCGCACTCTGGGGACTCAGAGTTGTGTCAAAGATATTTATGTTTATACTCTAATCCGAACTCTGGGGATGTTAGAGCTAGTCGGTGTTAATACTCCAATCCACGCTCCAAGGACTTATAGTCAATTATCACTGGTACTTCGGTTTGCACTTCGAGAATCCAAAGTTAGTTGATGTTTGCATTTCAATTTGCACTCCAAGAATCTAGAGTTGATGTTTATACTCCAATTCACAGTCTAGGAATTTGGAGTTGATGTTTATACACCAATTCGCACTTTGGAAACTTGGAGATGACCGATAAATGGTCAGTCACATCTATTTAGGCTTTAGGATTTCGTTTGCACTCCAGGAATGACGAATCTATTAGGATCATGGATGGTCGGTTCACATCTACCCTGAGTTAACAAGCGAGATCGTTAGATGGACAGATCCATCCTTCTCAAATTTGGTCAAGATACGGGCGAAGTCATTACATGAACGGATCCACCTTCTTCGAGACCGTATTTATAAGTTTACACTCCTACTTGCACTTGGGGAATCTGGGGTTAGTTAAAGGATTGTCGTGTATCAACCCTTTTTTGGCTTCAGTGTGATAACTTGCTCCGAAGCTCAGGTCTTGCTTAGCGAATAAATGATAGTATCACACTTACTCCCTATTTGAATAAACCTCACTGTCGGATGGAATTTAACTCTCCATGCATAGTGATAGTTGTATGATGCATTCCAAAAAATCACAGCTCTGTCTCGAAGAGATTGCATTTTACTGCTGATATAAGAAAATACCGCACAGTCAGTGGCCTTATTACAAATTCAAATTTAGAAATGCATAAATAAATTGCAAATGAAAAGTAAACCGAATAATTAAAGCATGTCATGTGTAGTAGCAGCAAAGGCTTTCGCTGTTTTAGGCTCTCGGAAGAGTAAGACCATCAACGGTCGATAATTTGAATGTGCTATATCCGAGCTTTCGTTCGATGACATACGGCCCTTATCATGTTGGTTTCATGTGCGAAGGAACCAGGTAGATTATTTGGAGGATGAGATCGCCAAGTTCGAAGGTTCAAAGTCGAACCATGGCATTGTATAATCGGGTGACTCGAATTCGGTAGCGGCTGTGCTCAAATCTGCCTCTTTATGCTTCTCATCAAACAAATCCAAAGATTCGACAAGTAATATGGCATTAGTTTTTAGATCATAATTAGTCACTTGATGAGAAGGTACTTCCATCTCGACTGGAATAATAGCTTCTAAACCGTAGGAAAGAGATAATGGTGTGTGGCCGGTCGTGGACTTATGGGTTGTTCGGTAATCCCATTGACCCATAGGAAGTTCATCGACCCACTTGCCCCTGGCCTTTTCCAGTCGTTTCTTCAGAATAGACTTTATAACTTTATTCACAGCTTCAACATGTCCATTCGCTTGAAGGAGTGACACTGTGGATAATTTCTTCTGAATATGGAATCGTTGACAAAAGTTCTTAAATTCAACACTGTCGAATTGGGTTCCGTTATTAGTGATGATGGTATGTGGGAGACCAAATCGGCAGATAATGTTGCGGACTACAAAGTTGATCACCTTCTTCATCGTGATTGTAGCAAGGGTCTTAGCTTCCCTCCACTTGGTAAAGTAATCAACAGCAACAATGGCGTACTTCGCACTACCTTTGGCTAGAGGTAAAGTGCCAATAATATCAATGCCCCATATTGCAAACGGTCATGGACTGAACATTTGATTTATCTCAGTAGGTGAGGCTCTAGGAATTCGATCATGCTTTTGACATCTGTCACATTTCCTGTCGTAGTCTGATTCATCGTAATTTACAGTCAGCCAATAGTACCCATATCGTGCAAGGGCTTGCCTTCCAGTATAAACGCCACACTTTCCTTCGTGCACATATGCAGTACGCATTTGATTTCATCGTGAGCGATACACCGAAGTAAAGGAACAGAGTATCCTGTTCTATACATGACTCCATTCTGAATAATGAACTGCAAAGCTTTTTGAAGAATTCATGTCTTTTCGTTCCTACGCTCTGGTAGGATCCCATGCTTGAGATAATTTCTGAACGGAGTCATCCATGAGTGCATATCAGGAACAACCTCAAATACTCAATCTGTCTCCATTTGATCGATGCGCGGGGAAGATAACGTCTCCATAGGAACGAGTCTCATTTGTTGCGCTTCACCTGTACTGGCTAACTTTGCTAATGAAACGGATTTCTGGTTTCGCTCTCGGGGGATGCAGTAGATAGTATAATAATCGAATTGATCCAATATCTCCTAAACCCAAGCCACGTAAGCAGCCAGTCTTCAATCTTTGGCCTGGTACTCCCCCGAAACTTGAAACAAGACCAATTGTGAATCACAATAAATCTCCATAGCAATGATTTTTAAATCTTGGACGAGTCTTTGTCCTGCAAGCAGGGCTTCATATTCAGCTTCGTTGTTGGTAGCACGAAAGCTGAACTTCACAGCATAGCATATAGATCGACCTTCAGGAGTTTCAAGCACAACCCCAGCACTTGTGCAATGGTCGTTTGATGCACCATCAATATGTAGCTTCCAGAAATACTTGGGAGATTCGCTGGTCTCGAGCAAGTCCTCTGGGATAGTAAATTCGGCTATAAAATCTGGTAGTACTTGTCGTTGAATGGATCGTCTTGGAGTTTAAGTAATGTCAAACTGACTTAACTCGATATTCCACTTGAGTAACCTACCAGACGTCTGAGGCCGTGTAAGGACCTGTCGTAACGGCTGTTCGGTGTAAACGGTGATAGGATGAGCCTGGAAATATGGATGGAGATTCCTTGAGGTAATAACAAGACAATGAGCCAACTTCTCTAACTTCGGATAATTTCTCATAGCTCTAGTTAGTCGTTTGCTTATGTAGTAGACCTGCTTTTGTTTTCGGTGTTACTTTTGGATTAGGGCTGCACTAATTGCGTTTTCTGACACCGTCAATTAAATGTACAATTTCTCGTGATCAATAGGCTTTGATGGGATAGGCAGTGTGTAGAGGTATTGAACTAGCCCTCGGAATCCGCCCTCACATTCCGTAGCCAATTCAAAATTTCGTTTTCCTTTTCTGATCAAATCGAAGAGGGGAATGCATTTGTCAGTGGATTTTGAAATGAACCTGCTCAGTGCTGCTACTTTTCTATTGAGGCTCTAGACTTGCTTTATGGTTCTTGGTGTCTTAAGATTTCTGATTGCTAAGATCTTTTTGGGATTGGCTTCGATTCCTCGAGTGTTGACGATAAACCCAAGGAATTTTCCTGATGCGACACCAAAGTGACATTTCAACGGATTGAGCATCATTCTATATTCTCGGAGGATGTTAAACATTGATTCCTAGTCTCTGATATGACCATTGGAGAATCATGATTTTACTGGCATGTCGCCCACATATACTTCCATGGTTTTCCCAATCTGGTTGGCGAATATCCGATTAACTAATCATTGGTAAATTTCGTCGGTGTTCTTGAGTCCAAAAGGCATAACTTTGTAGCAGTAAAGTCCTAGATCAGTCACAAAACCGGTATGCTTCTGGTCGGGTAAGTGCATGGGTATCTAGTTGTAGCCAGTGTATGCATCCATGAAGGATAATAGTTCATGTCCAATTGTTGAATACACGAGCTGATCGTTTCAAGGGAGTGGAAAACTGTCTTTGGGGCAAGCTTTATTTATGTCTGAGCAGTCAACACATGTTCTCCATTTCCCATTTTTTTTCCGGACAAGTACAGGGTTGGTTATCCATTTCGGGTATAATGCATCTCGAATAAATCCATTTGATTTAAGCTTATCTACCTCTTCCTTAAGGGCGGCAGATCTCTCTGGATCCATACCACGCCTTTTTTGTTTGACCTGGATGCACCACGGGTCAATTTTCAACGTGTGGCTTGCAATGTTCGAGGAGATTCCACACATGTCAGAATGTGCCTAGGAAAACACATCAAGGTTTGTCCGGAGAAATTCAACCAATTCCTCTTGCATCTGTTGGCTTAGTTGAGATCCAATCTTTATCATTTTAGAATCGTCTTCAACATCGATCGGGACATCGATCGTCATCTCGGTCGGGGAAGCTTGACTGTCTTTGCCTTTATCTTCGTTTTCAGTATCTCTCAGGTTAAGATCCTTCTAGAATTGGTTGAGGTACCTAGGCCTAGGCCTAGGCGTCAATTGTCAATTCTCAACAAAGCGGACGCAGAGAGATTCCTCTACGCCCATTCCTTTTTCCCTTCGCTGCGCATCCCATAGCTCAGCAACATAACAGGCTCATCCAGCAGTCTGATCTCCATGAACAACTCCAATCCCATTAAAGTCAAACACCATGGGGCAATAGCAGCCTTGAACCCCGCTAGGGCCGTTTGGCTCAAGAAAGCATTCTATGGCGAATCTATATCCAGCACAACAAATTGTAAGATTTGGACTCTCCAGTGTTTTCCAATTCCTAATTCCGCTGGCAGTTCCACCACTCCGGTGGGTATAGTTGCACTCCCATTGAAGTCATGAATACGTTACTGATAAGGCTTCAAATCTTTAGTCTCCATTTTCATTTGGTCATAGGCTCACTTATGTAATATATTCACAGAACTCCCACTATCTATCAAGATCATCTTCATCCAAGCATGACCTAATTGAGCTGATATGACAAGTGGATCAATGGTCGGGGATTCGACTCTGTCGGCATCTCTGTCTCGAAAGACGATGTCGTCAGTCGTCATCTTCTATTGCTTGGCCGGAGCCCTATCTTCGAAAATACTATAACATTCGAAGCTCGCATGCCTCAAAAAACTGGCATACGTCTCCTTTTTCTTCCAGCTTCAGTCTGTTGGATGAGGACCACCACTAACAATGTTTATCACCTACCTCCCGCCGGTACAAGTGGGTTCCTCTGGTCTCACCTGATTCGGCACACGGTTCTGATTTGATGGGCCTACACCTTCATACTAGGTGTCTGCACAAATTGCTCCAATTTTCACTCACGTATCAATTTTTTAATGATATATTGCAATGACGGCCACTCGTTTGTGTTTAGCTATAGCTCTCATGTAATCTACAAAACTTCCCTGTCTGAATCTGTCTCTCCGATGACTGTTTCGGAGCAGGTTTCTTGAACTGAATAGTATTGTAGGTCTGTAAATAGACATTTTTCGGAGACGTATTCAAAGGAGTATAATTATCAAACATATGAGCCTTACGTCGTGGACCACGATTCTGATCCTGCTTCCTGTTTTGATTACCACCGCCTTTCTTTTGATTTTTTTATTCTATATGTTCAATTATACTTTTCTAGAACTCTCCCTAGTTTATTTAAAACAACATTGCTCTGAATTCCTTCCGCACTAGGCCTCGCATCATCCTTTTCCCTAGACTGTTTCGCATCCTTCCTCCTAAAGAATTGGGCTGCCAAGGAATAGAAACGGTCTAATGACACAAGAGCTTTTCCGGCCGACCAGTTGCCAAACTCAGAATCGGGATCAATCCCCTTAGTCAATGCCATCAGAATAGAGTTATCATTGTAATTATTAATCTCAGTGCATGCAACATGAAATCTCTCCAATAACGTCCGAGTATCTCTTTAGAAGCTTGAGTTATAGAAGATAAAGTATTAACATCCTTCGGCCTTGTTATATGCATGGGAAATGCTCAACAAACTTTATCGCCAACTGAACAAAACATGGCATAGATCGAGGTGATAAATGGGTGAACCACATAGTCACTATGCCCCTTGTGAGATTGGGAAACTTCGGAACTTAACTGCATCATCAGCTCGTGCATCATTCATTAACCATTCATACTTCAAAATATGTTGATTAGGATCAGAGCTCCCTTCATAAACAGACAAAGTAGTCATCCTGAATCACCGAGGTAGTTCAGCATAGAGTATCTCATCGGTAAAAGGAGTTCGACTCTCGGTGATTCCCCAGTCGTCATTGGTGATGCCTTGACTTTCCCGGATCATCTGACGAATCAGTGTTGTTGTATCCGGCATATGGACTTTCTGGGCCTGCTATACCAATGTGTTTTCTGGTTCTAAAATGCGAGGATGGGCGGTCCATGTCTTGCCTTGGTTCTAAGTTCTTTGGAAAATAAGGTTCGGGAGTACGTTGGTGACGGTTCAGATGTCCGATTTTGGGCATCAACTTCCCATTCAATAGCAGCGGTGGCAATGCAGTAGTCTGTGACATAATAAGGAACAGTACCTCCCCAGGAGGAGGGCCCAGTCTAATAGCTGATTGATGGGCTAACCCTCGGTTGCCCAATATTTAGTGTATGCTGATGTCCAGTAGCTTAAGTATAACTTCCATCCAGCCGTGAACGTATGAATCTATGATGGAAATCTGAAGAGGCTGAACTCTTAGTGGATGAATAGGAAGCCTGATCCCCCTTGGATCTCCTTCGTCGCTGATGGTTCAGTTGTTTGGTTGATTTCGCATTAGCGTGGAGTTGCTGAGTGAGCTGTTGGCGGCTCTGAGTCAGTTCTTGTATAAGCAGTCGAAACTCTTCCCTAGTGATAGGGCTTTGTGGATCTATTGGTCCGGCATCATTGTGATCGGAAGGAGGTAGTTGTATGGGATTCTGTCTATCCCGTCCTTTTGGATATATAGTTGTAGAAGTGGTCCTAGTGTCAACCATGATGGATAGCAAAGCTCTTTCCTAGACTTGATGAAAATCTGAACAGGATGGAAGAACTCTAAACTTTGAAATCTGGATCTTCTTCTTGGATTTTGCAATCCGATATCGATAGCAGATCCAACGAGTAGGAGAAAAACTGGGCTTTCTCAGTGAAAGCACCAAATTATTTGTACCAAAATTAGGCACAACACTCTTCTGAAGTATTTGAAGAGATAAAATAAAGAGAATAAATGTAAAAGGAGGATTATCTAACAAACACTCCAAATAATAATCAGAAAAAAGCAATGAACACAAATATTTAGAGTGGTTCGGCATGTGGCCTACGTCCACTATGGAATGGTAGACTTTTATTAACTTTTGTATGCTAGTTAAAATGAATTACAACAGTGAATTTCGAGTATAACAGTGAATTTCGAGTATAATGTTGGTTTCGGCAGAGCCTGGACATTGTAGTGCCAAAAAAGACCCTTTTCTGTAGGCCTTGGGATGTTATTTATAGGCGTAGGCTCCAAATGTCTCACTCTGATCTTGGAAGACCACTTCTCTCACGTGGGTGGGCAAACAGGATCGATCCCATGACATTTGCACTCGGTCCATGATCGATAGGAACGAACTTAGTATCGATTAATATCTCATCCTATCGAGCCGAGATTATGCGTGAACATTCTTGATGATGGACGTAAGCTCTTGTGAAAATTTGGTGGCATTTGGACATGTAGATTTTGATATTTGATCGATGTAAGTTTCGATCTATTGAAGGCTGCTGAATTCTGCCCTCTGTCCCACACATCTATCAAGAAGCAAGTGTTATCGGTCATTGTTCGCGTCGCTCTGTTTGCATCGATCCGAGCACGTGCCTGCATGTTGACGTGGCACTACATTCTTGGATCGATCCACTTTTTAGGCCTAGGGATCGATTCTTATGGTTGACTTTGCCTTGTTAGTATCCCATGGGTCGCGACGTATTTCGTACCCATCTTTGAATCCTCTTCGTATCGCAGTGGCTATTACCTTAGCATCAATCATGTAATTTGCATTTCGTATCTACCGAATTGTCATTGGCATGTACTTCGTATCGTTCCATTCGTATTGTTCATCTGAAGCCTCTTCATATCGATACAATATGTCTTCGGGTGATGGATGCGAAATGGAGTGGATGTGATTGATACGAATTGTGGTGCATTTTTATGGATGTAAACCAGTGGTCATCTGATGGATATGAAACGATGTTCATGTGATGGATACGAAACAATGGCCACCTGATGGATACGAAATGTGGATATGAAACTACACGATTGATGGATACGAATTGCTAATTGTTGATGAATGCGAATTGTTGAGGCTGGACGGATGTGAAGTGTTTGGATATGAAGTAAGCATGCTTTTTATGAAACTTGGTTGATCCGTAACTCGAGCATACGAACTCCAATTGACTTGGAATTTCGAGTGTTGGCTTTCATAGCTTTTCTTATCGTGTCACATCAATTGTAGCTCGATCCGAACTTGGACAAAGTTCACCAATATCCATAGGAACCTGCATATAACCGATCTTCGGGATGGACTGTCCTCAATTTCCAATTAAGTTCTTAGTGACACGGCCTCATCGAAAGGCAGGATAACATAGACTATGTCATATATTATTATCATATAATAGTGTTATGTGATTCTCAACATTTGGAACCACCCTCAACTTAGTTATAAATTTGTCCATTTTAATTTATATACATTACTTTATTGTGGCACTTCTCAGGTTAACGAACCAGCTACAATGTCATCTATTTGGAACATTTCCAACATAATAATTCTTAATATATTATTAACATGTTATACTCAATATCACGTACGAAATTTGAGTTTGAACGCTCCCTTATAAGGAGCTCTTTGTTTTTGTAAATCTTTCTCCAATATTTTATAAATACACGGGAATACCTCAAAAAACCATTTAGTGAAATCTATTTGGATTTGATATTTTCTTAATGTATCAAATACATAAATAAAACACGACAATGTGGATAACATAGCATGTATGCTGATTCCTATTACCAATGCATAAGAATTCCATCTTACATGTTCTCTATCAAAAATTTTAATATGGTGTAATTACATATCATTTTGTGACATTCCAACTTCTTTTATACTTATTGTAAAAGCTGCTATTTACTACTCTGATATCGAGAATTAAAACAACTAAAATTGATTTTAACACAATTAAATCATTAAAAAATCAGCACTATGTTGTTTACTTATAGTTTATAAATATTTATCTACCTTTTAACATTCTTTCTTATGAACATATGCTTTCTTTGAATTTTGATTGATAATCAAACAATTTGATATATCTATTAAAAAAAATTGTTCATTTTCACACCGCCTATTTTCGAAGTCATACTATTGTGGATGTAATACTGTCTTGATGTTGTACTTACTTAGTGTCGTCACTCTTCAATACCTTAATTTAAACATACTGCATATGAACAAAGTCGAGGTGGATATCACACTTAATCTATATGACCTCCAATTAGTGTCGTTTCTCATCAATGCCAAGGATCAACATCATTTATCATCAATATCGACCTACTTCAACATCGCTTATGATTTGTGCCGACTTTCATTGATATCACTTCATTAATTAAGTTGTTGATCAGTATCGCCCCCAACCAATGTCACATCTCATCAATATGCCTTTTATCACGTTTCAACATTGTGCTGCATGTTATCAACATTGTGCTTAATTGATGCTGCACTACAACAACCATCAAGGAATATCGCTCTATGCTGATATCACCTTCAATTAGTATTGCCAATAGGTTATGTCACATGTCATCAATGTTATCCCATTACTATATGTCAACACGACATCAGGTAGACTGTTACCGCAGACCAGCCATGCGATTTGGAGGATGAATATCACCCGTGTCCACATAAAAGCTAAATAATGCTATTGTGTAATAGTGTCATCATATTGATATTGCTTAGTGATTTTTGGTGCCTCCTATAGATAAAACACATGGAAAATTATCCAGAATGAAGCGAAGAAGCTTAACATTGATGGCCGTGTCGAGAGTTATGCATGGCAACAATTAAGCATGTCAAAGGTGGCATTGAACTGCAATGCTGAACCCCACTGCTCCTATAAATACAGACCTAGGAGCAAGTTAGAGGGGGTGATCATTTTCTTTCTCTACTCGTGAAATTAATTTCATATAAACCCTAAATCGAATTGGACACAAAGCCTATTTGATTGTAATCATGCACAATTTATATGAACAAGAACTTGGACATGCCTATTATTTCGACTATGCCTTTTCATACATTATCGACATGGGCAAAAATATAATTGAACCTATAAAGCTTAAATTCGATATGACCATTAGACTAAGACAAGTGTTTATATGCATAATTATCATTTTGCCCACTATGTATGGACATTGGACTTTAAACATAATAATATTTCACATAGCCTGTTACTGAGCTTGATGGACTATTGCACAAATTTGTTTCTTGTTTTCTTTACTTCATATGAACATATGATGTGATATGGGCCTTTTGAGAATTTCATCCCAAAAGCTCATTTAAATTCTTGAATATATTAATTCTAAGTGATCTTACAAAATCTCGAATACAATGTTCTAAGAAAACATATGGACTTTCTAATATTGTACCTTAAAGGCCCATCAGCATTGTAAATCCATCATTTAATGATTCCATCTCGCGTTAAATCTTAAACGACAAATTGGTGTTTGATAGCATTATGGCTAACATTGGTTGATCCATGCTTAATCGTGTCATCTCATATATTCGAATCAAGTTTTAATTTATCATAATTAGCATCATGAATGTCATACAAATTTTTGGTCTAACATTTTTGGCACTAAAAGGAGAGCTGAACCTCTGATCCTATTCAATGCTTTCCTTAAGCTAATAAAGTGAACTGTTGTTTCAGGAAAATGAGATCAAGACAACTTAATGCAATAAATGAAGAAGTCATACAAACAACAACATTGGAAGACAATGTAGTTCCCAACTTCAACTTGGAAAACTAGAGCCCAGACAGCCATCAAAACCAGCACAGCCCACCAACAACAAAGCTAAAATTAAAAGCTTAGAACAGCAAATGTTAATGGTGAAAGTGCTTTTGGAGGTGATACTTGCTCAAAAACCCTCCAAAACCACTAGACTTATAAGGGGAGATGAAGTATAGTCTCAAAGAAGGAACTTGGATGCCACTTTGCTTAAAAACAAAAATAAAGGCAAACTTAATATAACTCCAAAAAAAGAAAAGGTGACCAACAGAGCATTCTCTAAGATCATTGGCGAGAAATAGGAATAAGGTGAATTATCAAGGAAAAGTAGAGGAAAAGTCCAAGGAACAATCTAGAAGTTCAACCTCCAAAGGGTAAAACCTATTAGGAGCAGTTACCACATTGAGGAAGATTATCTATGGGATATGGCAGAGAAAATAGAAAAAATAAACTCAACCTTAAGGGAAAAAGAACTCTTGATAGGAGGGTTAACAATAACTACCAAGAAGCACCTTTCATTGATGAAATTATGTTTACTAGAATCTTATCCCATCAAGATTCTGTCGTTGAGATATAACGAGACTACTGATTCCGATGATAACTTAATGGAGTTTGAAAGTCAAATGGTTGTTTACAACGCATTTGGGTCCATTCATTGCAGGCCTTTCCCTACCACCTTCCAGTGCGCAGTAACCAAACGGTATAGATATTATCAAGAAAAGACTATATACTCTTGGAAAAAAATTCCTACAAACTTTCGACCTAATTCTGTATTTGTAAAGATTGCACAATTGACTATTGTGTGCTAGCTAACATCAAACGAAGGCGGGGGAGCCATTAGGTGATTAACTCAGAAGGTTTAATGCGAAAGCATTGAAAGAAGAGAAAATGACAAATAGGAAAAACTAATATTTGTATGTTCATGATTAATCGAGTAGCCTCCTTTTTAGCGAGAGATTTATATTCATGGATGTCGAAACTTGTAGGATTTCCAAGCTGACAAATTCATCTATATAGATAAAATGTATCATGCAAGGAAGAAAGCTTAAGATGAAGAAGGAAGCGAGAAAGGTTTTCTTTAACCATAACAATAAGAATCCAAGACGGGAAGAGAGAATAAGTGCTCACCACGCTACATTAAATAAGCCAATATCCTACATACATGCTATAATGACAAAGAATGGTGACTTTTCGATTTCTTATAAGGCTAAGATCGACCCTGAGTCGAGAAAGCAGGAGACCATTGTACTTATTATAAGATGAACGTTCATAAGAAGGATGACTTTCGAGTTTTGATAGCGTAATCTAACACATGATTCGTTTTGGACACCTGAATGAGTTTATCAAGAATAATTAGAAAGCAGCCCATTCTAAAGATGACCACCCAGGACTTCTAAATAAAGCTGCAAATTTTGTTGAAGATGAAGGTCAGCTAGACTTCATTCCACCCCTCAATAGAATTGGTGTAATCCACGGAGGTTCACATTAGGATGGAAGTAGCTAGAGTGCTAGGAATCGCTACATCAGAGAAGCAAAGAGATGGAATCTTTTCTATCCAAGTGGAACCGTCGCTCAAGAACCCTAGGTTTCATATTCAAATGCAAAACTTGACCATCACTCCACAAGAACTAAGAGGAGTCCATCATTTCCATACTGATCCACTTATGATCACTACTCAAATTGAGCCCTTTGTAGTTGCGAAGATTCTTATAGATCCCGAAAGCATGGTCAACGTGATCTTTAAGCATGCCTTTGATCAAATGGCGATTCTAGAAGAGAAACAAGAACCAAGCCTTGAGCCTATTTTTGGATTCAATAACAAAGAGTCAGTCCCCATAGGGCAAATAAGGTTACTGGTACAATTGGGATTTCCATTGCACTTCAGGACCTTTGAAACTCTTTTTGTCATCATTGACCAACCTTTATTATAATGCATTCTTTAAGACGCAAGCTTTAGATGAGGTCGATGCCTTTGTTTCAACTAAGTACTTAATGGTGAAGTTTTTTAACCAAAAGTAGTCGAGGGACAATTAGGGAAGAGCAATTTAGCTCCCATGGATTGTACTTTGCCACACTCGATCAATTTAAATGAATTCATCTTTCTTGTTATGACTAAGAGCAAAGAAAATCTGTCAAAATTGATATAATGCTTCCTTTGAATGAAGATTTTTCAAACCAACCATTCAAAACAATAGGAGAATCTTGTGGGAAAGTTAAACATGCACTTAGAAAATTTAACTCTTCTGAAAGGAAAAGAATATGGAAAGATGCAAACTTTGTAGAAGACGAAATAAAATATGAGGAGATCATCACTGAACTAGATTGCAAAGGAGAGAAAAAAAGAACAAAACCTACAGAGGATCTTAAGGAAATATGCTTGGATCCAACTGATCCAACAAGGACAATAAAATTGGGAAAGAACGAGACAACAAGCTTAAAGGAGAGCTAGATCGGTTCCTTTGATCTAGTAGGGATGTATTCTCCTGGGCCTATGCAGATATAATCGGGATAGATCCCACAGTTATGTGTCATGCTTTGAACATGGATCCAATATCACACTCTTCTGATGGAAAAAGAGACATTTGATAAAGTCTGATCTAATGCTTTGAAAGAAGGGATTAAGAGATTGCTCAAAAATGGGCTCATCAAGGAAGTACTATATCCGAAATGGTTTGCTAATCCATTTGGTCAAGAAATTTAATGGGAAATGGAGGACGTGTGTTGATTATATTGGTTTAAACAATGCTTGTCTAAAAAATTATTATCCCCTTCCGAGAATAGATCAATTGGTTGATGCAATGAGTGGATACAAGCTTTTATCCTTCATGGAGCTTATTCCAGATACAACCAGATTCCAATACTCAAACTAGATAAGGAGAACACTAGCATTTTAAAAAACTGGGGAATATTGTTACAAAGTAATGCCTTTTGGATTGAAGAATGACAGAGCAACATATCAGAGACTAGTCAATAGGATATTCGAAGAACAGATAGACTGGAATATGGAAGTGTATGTAGATGATATTCTAGTTAAATCTAAGGAGGAAAGCAGTCAACTGAAAGATCTTGAAGAAATGTTTGTATTACGGAAGTACTGAATGAAACTCAACCAAAAGAAATGTTCTTTTGGGATCCAGTTAGGGAAATTCCTAGAATACATTGTCAGTGCTAGGGGAATCAAGGCCAACCATGATTAAATTCAAGCTATTAAAAATATGGCATAATCTAAGACAAGAAAAGATGTAATGAACTTAAAGGGAAGAGTAGCGGATTTGAATAGGTTCATCTCCGAGGCCACTGACAAGTGTATTCAATTTTTTGATGTAATTAAAAAGAAGAAAATTTTGAACGGGGAGAAGATTGGCAAAGAGCTTTCAAGGGATAAAAAGACCATCTTGAAAAACCACCAATTCTGTCCAGTCCTGTAGACGGTAAAAGGCTTTACTTTTATACGGCAGTTTTTGAATATGTCGTTAGTTCTATACTAGTAAGAGAAGGTAATGGAACATAGCTTCCGGTATATTATGTAAGTAGATGGCTCAAAAATGCGGAGACTCGATATCCAGTTATAAATAAATTTGGCATAGTGCTTGATGCTCACTGCATGAAAATTAAGGCTTATTTTCAAGCACATCCGACAAAAGTTTTAGCTAGCTTTCCGTTTAAGTAAGTTTTTAGAAAACCCGAGACTTTTGGAAGATTAGTAAAATAGGAAGTCAAACTTAGTCAACATTATATAGAATTTTCACGCTGAGTAGCGCTCAAAGGGCAAGCCTTGGTTGATTTCGTTAATCATTGCATAGGATTTATTAAAGAGCGGTTAGAAAAAGAAAAGGATTTAAAACCTAAATGGAAATTATTTGTGGATGGAGCTTCGAATGAATAAGGAGCTAGAGCAGGGTATGTAATTATTACCGTCGATGGACACTGTTTACATTATGCAATGAAGCTGGGATTTCTAGCTATAAATAATGTGGCAGAATACGAATCGATGGTGGTAGGACTCACTTTGGCCTTACAATAAAAAATTCCTAGAATTGAGATTTTCAGTGATTCCCAAGTGATGGTCAATCAGCTGAACCAAATATATCAAATGAAAGATACCAAATTGGTCTTATATGTCGTGAAGGTGTTGAAAATGTTAACTCAATTTGAGGATTTTTCCATACATCAATTTTTGAAAGGGAAGAATTCTCAAGATGATTCTTTAGCTAAATTTCATAGCTCAAAGGAAGCACCAGAAACATAGATTGTGCTAGTAGGTTACCACTGGAGCCCTAATACAGAAAAAAGGGCCCAAACCAAAAAGCGAATCCATGGTGATCACTAGATCTCATGCTTTAACACAAGCGGAGGAGGAAAATGAGAATGACAGTGAAACTCTTCAAGGAGGATTCACTTGCCCAGAAATGAATGACCAACATAAGAACAATTAAATGACATCCATTGTTGAGTACCTAATTAATGGGAAGTTGCCAATAGATAAAACAGAAGCAAGAAGAATAAAGCACCATTCTATAAATTTCATCATAATAAATGGAAAACACAATAAGAAGGGATATTCCCTCCCTTATCTAAGATGTGTGACTTTGGAAAATGGATTGAAATTACTGATGGAAGCTCATGAGGGATTTAGCAGAGACCACTCCAATGGCATAAAGTTGACTAAGAAGGTAATGAGACAAGGCTTCTATTGGCCCCAAATGACTGGTCATGCTATCGATTATGTGAAGAGATGTGAAAAGTGTCAAAAAATTCTAAGATTCCACGTCTATCACCAAGTGAATTAACCCCAATTTCGATCCTGTAGCCTTTTAATGAATGGGGAATTGACTTAATTGGACCACTACTGATATCCAAAGGAGGGGCTAAATATGCGGTGGTGGACATTGATTATTTCACAGAGTGAGTAGAGGTAGAATCAGTCCTGAATATCACATCAGGGAAAGTGCTTGAAATCATAATCAAGAATATTGTTACTAGATTTGGAATTCCACATAAAATAATCTGGGATAATGGAACTCAATTTGAGTGCAAAGAATTTACTTTTGTAGTAGAAATTGGATAATAAAGAGAAAGGAAATTGGGTGGAAGAACCACCTCTTGTACTTTGGGCATATAGGACCTCTACTAAAATCGCAGTAGGCCATACCTGTATTTCCTAAGATACAAATGTGAAGCCATGATTCCAATTGAAATTGAAGTACTTTCTTATCAAAGATGCATAGGAATTCAATCCAAATCAAGAATTAATGAAGGAATCCTTGAACTTGATCAATGAATTAAGAGACGAGGTAACTATATGAATGACCAAGTATTAATGTAGAATATACCAAATACTATAACTCTAGAGTAAATGAAAGAACATTTCAAAAGGAGATTTAGTGCTTCGAAGAGTCATGGAAAATACTAATAATTCAGTAAATGGACCGCTCGAAACAAATTGGAAAGGATGCTTAATTATACAAAGTAATTCCACCAGGTACTTATAAACAATGCTGACTGGATAGGAATATAATAGCAAGAACATGGAATGTCGAACATTTGTGACTGTATTTCCCGACAATGGATGAATAAAAGAGAGGAAGTGCCTAATGGGTCAACCATTGAAGGGAGTAATGTTCTCCTAAAATGAAAGAAAAAGCCTTTAGTGTCGTCTTCATAGGCCTCAATAAAGCACCTCCTAAAGGGAGGATGGAGTAAGTCTTTGGCTAGTCCAAAGTACTGAACAAGCCTTTAGTGTCATCTTCGTCGGTCTCACTGAAGCGCCTACTAGAGGGAGGTCGAAGTAAGCCTTTGGGCAGTCCAAAACCCCGAACCAGCCTTTAGTGACGTCTTTATAGGCCTCACTGAAGGCCCAAACCACCCTTTAGCGACGTCTTTATAGGCCTCACTAAAGCCCCTCCTAGAGGGAGGATTTAAGCCTTTGGCCAGTCCAAAGAATGAACCGAGCCTTTGGCTAGTTGAACACACCAAACAAGTTTTTAGTGTCACCTTCAAAGGCCTTACTAAAAGCAATCAATTTTCTAGAGAAAGATCTATCAAAGCAAGGCAGTTGCGCTTCGAAACAAAGGAAAACTACCTTCTACAGAATTTTTTATCAAATATGGTCTCTCATAATTTAAACCGGGAGTTTCTCCATTAACGCTAATGAAAGCACTATTACAAGATTGGTCTTCAAGTTTTCTACCTCAATATTGCCAGAAGAGGATTTCTGATCTTCAATTATTGCCAGATAAGGATTTCTCTTCTTCTAATGTTATTGCCAGAGAAGGACTTTTGGTCTTCAATTATTATTAGAAGAATTTCTAGTCTTCTATTAATATTACCAGATAAGGATTTCTGGTCTTCTATTATTATTGCCTGATATGGATTTCTCTTCTATTATTATTTCCAGGTAAGGAATTCTGGTATTCCATTATTATCAAAAGAATTTTTGTCTTCTATTAATATTACCAAGTAATGATTTCTGGTCTTCTATCATTATTGCTCGATAAGTGTTTCTCTTCATCTATTATTATTGTCAGATAAGGGTTTCTGGTCTTCCATTATTATCACAAGAATTTTTGGACTTCTACTATTATTATCAAATAAGGATTTTTGGTTTTCTATCATTATTATAAAAAAGGATCTTTGGAAATCGATTATTATTATCAGGCGGATTTATGGTATTGCTAGAAAGTTTTACGACTTCCCATCTAGATTATTTCCTGGTCTATTCGAATTATTATTGCGGATGGCTACTTGGTCTTTTATTCATAATGTTGCTAGAAAACATTTCTGATACTCTCTCCTAAAGTGTCACCATGATAATCTTCTGGACTTCTGTTTGAAAATTTATTATTATCTATTAATCTCTTAAAAGCAAAATACTATAAACTTGACTCATACAGGTGATATAGACAAAATTTATATATTTTCAAATCCCAAAATAGAGTTGCTTGAAATTGAAATCAAGATTAAATGTAATAACGAAAATTATCATTCATTATGTGTTTTACAAGAAAACGGGATTGGAAATAAAATCTCAGAAGAAATTGCAAAAGGAAAGGAATTCTTGATTTACACTGAAGTGTAGAAAGCTTCATCTATACAAGGAGGTGGCAAATGTTATCCACGTAATTTCCAAATGATAGAAGCAAAAGTACTTATGTCAAAAGACCGAGATAATAGAATAGAATCAAGGCTAAAGAGATGCATCGTCGCAATTCGTCCACAATGATTAGTAAACAAAGTCATCTCTTATCTACACCGCCACCCCTTCATGCTACTCTCCATCAACATCATAATTCAAGCATTGACACTTCCTTTCATTGTCAAACCGTTGGTGAAACTACACCACTTTCACGTTGAGCGATGTGTATGCCACATTTCATTAATAAAGAAAAAGGAGAACATCATGCTTAATCGATGCCGCATGGATTTCACACTGTCCATTATCGAAGTCATACTATGGTGGATGAAATACTATCTTGATGTCATACCTATTCGGTGCCATTACTCTTTAATACCATGCTATAAACAATACCACATACTAAAAGTCAAGATAGATGTCACACTTAATCAATATTGCCTCCAAGTAGTTTCGTTTCACATCAACACCAAGGATAAACATCACCACTGAGCAACATCGTTCATCATCAATATCGACTCACTTCAATGCCGCTTATCACCTATGCTAACTTTCATTGATATCACTTCATTAATTCGGTTGTAGACCAGTGTCGCTGCTAACCAATGTCACATCTCTACAACATACCTCATATCACGTTTCAACACTCTAACGCCCGTTACGAAAATTGCACTCAATCGATGTCGCACTTCATCAACAATCAAGGGATACCGCTCTATACTAATATCGCCTTCAATAACTAATTTTTAATAATTAAGGATTAATAAGTAATTTTTAATAATTAAAAAGTAATATTTATTAATTAGTAATTATAATTAATAATCATACTTAATTTTCAATATTTCAAAAAAATTAAAGTTTTGTAGTTTTCTAAAATAAATTTAAAAATATTCAATATTTAAAATAAAATTTTGAAATAAAATTAAAAAAAGATATTTAAATAAAATTAAATTTTTGGAATATCCAAAGTTTCGATTTCGAAAATGTTAAAAAAAATTCAAATTTAGGAAAATATAAACATTAAGTTGAAAATTATTGCTTCCATGCGCGTTTAGATATTTTCTTCTATAACTATCTCATATACAAATTTCTTTTGGTTATACATAAATATTACTGCTTCAATCCCAAATTTTAATGACTGGTCTTATCATCCCACCCAATTTTCATTTGTCGCATAAATTTTTGTTCCTAAAATTTTATTTTGCCGCCAAATAATTTTATAGTCCGCCTTAAAATAGATCTCCGTTTCATCACTACCTTCAGTAATAATTCCCAAGCCAAAAGGTAATACAAGCCTAATTGCAAAACCGAGATACATCTCTTATCTCTCTCTTCTAATTTCTCATATACAATTCATGGTAATCCCTTCAATTTCTCCTCTTTAATATGCAGCTTTGATAATGATCTACAGAATTGCCGGAGACCGATTATTGATGGATTTTGATTTATACTTAGATTTAATTTACATTCAATCTAGATTCAGCAACAAAAACGCATCACTTGAACTTGCACTACCACTGTTGGAGTTGTTCGAACCGGATCTAACACTTGAAATGAATGAATTTGAAGTCGATGTTTATCTAAACCCGTTGCCATCAACCTGAGCTACGATTAACGCTTGGATTTGCTTGCATAAAAATGGATGGACAAGAATAATACATGTAGTTCTAGAAGTTCCGCCTGGCTATTGTCTAGTGACCTAGAGTGCTCTTTTTGATGCTAATTTATATTGATGAGTGATGTCTTGAGTATGGTGATGATGTGAGTTGCCATCGCCTAAGTTGATTCACCTAAGAATAGTGCTAAAGAGAAACTGATAATGATGTGAAGACCCATGTTGACTATGATGCCGACTCAAGATCGCTATGCTACTACAGGAACCTGTTTACGATGCCCGAGTATATGCACAATAACTAAAAGTTTATGTGCACCAGTCTCTAATTTTTGAATGATGATTTCTCTAGTTGGTTAATTCGGTTCTAAGTTGTTTGCTTATTTGTCGTAGTTTCTCGCTCTGACTGTGATAGGTGCTTGAAAACTAGATGTTCGTATTGAGATGGTAGCTGTTGAAATGTGTTGGTAGATGCAATAGTTCATGAACCCTTATCGAGCTTAAAAGTGTTGCTGGTGCGATTGATGTCAAAGAATAAGAAGAAGAAGAAGAAGAAGAAGAAGAAGTCCAAGTTGTTACCGCTACTTAAATTGCATGAATTTCATTGTTCTTTTTGTTTTTAAATTTACGTTAGCTTTTTGTTTGATGGAATGCTCGTTTGTATTCCAGATCTAGATTTGACTATGGAAGCTAATGGCTGTTTCACATTCTCAAGCATCACCTTTAACGTTCAACAAACTTCGCGTCGAGTCCACATGGATTTTCTATCCTACAACTTCTAATGTTCTAGTCAATAATGGTGCACTATCAACTGTCAGCTTACACAAGTCCATAGCATTGTGCTTCCATGTTTTGGTCAGCCACAGGTGAAACAACATTACTCAACTTTAATTTTTGATTTCGCCTTTTGATAAATTAGTTTCTTGTGCTAATGACACTTGTTTTATGGGTTCTTGTTTAATTAGGGCATGCAGAAATTGTGTATGGTGACTACAATCTTGTATGCATGACCAGTAACACAAAACTTTACTAGGTGACTATTTGGTTTCCATTTTAATTTTACTTATAAGATAAATTTGGTCATCATGTGGTTATAACTGTCACAAATACAGATTTATAATGTGTTGTTTTACTATTTACATGTGACGTTTTGTTAAAAGTGGTATTTTTGAAATTGGAAGTTGGATGTTTGGTTCATTGCCTGCCTAACCATTATCTTGTAAGTTTGCTTCTATATATGCTAGTGTACAATTTGGAATGGGTTTTCAATGCTTTGTGAATGCTTCTGTATTTGATGTAATCATGTTTGCTTATGATTATGACCATTAACCCACTTTTATGTTTTCTTACTTTTGCTAATTAGAACGTTTTGCATTCGTCGGTTTTTGAAGAAAATGTTATATAACGTCTTTCTTATATACAGACTAAAAATTAACACTAATAAAGAGGTTTTATGTACATTATACCGTAAGTGTTACATTTTTTATTTGTCTAGAAATAACATGTAAGTATCGTTCTTCTGTTTACATTTAATTGATATTCGTTTTTGTTGGACATTGACCACGTTTTTCTGGAGGACAGTGACCACGGTCATATGTTTTACAATGAAATTCATGTGAACTAATATTTGGTGTAACCTAATCTCTTAATTTTTGTTAGGCTCTCTATATTGTTTGACTAGGTACTAGTGGTCCCCACAATGGAAGGTCTGCTTCCCCTTCTTCTCTTGAAACCAAGGCACATGAGCATTTTGAGTCTTATCTTATAGTTATTTGTTTCAATACATTGTTATCTTGAAAGCTAATAATTTGTAAAGTGTATATGGTGTTGCACAATTATTTAGTTGGCACTTAAAGTGAATTTTGAGAATTGTAAATAATTCATGTATCATAGTGTATATATCAAGTGTGCAAGTTGGGATATAATTTATATGTATATTTATACTAAATTTATTGTCAATATGAATTTTTTTGAATGTAATTCGATACTATTTCGAGTTTTAAAAACCTGAAACGGAATCAATTTTTTTGCTTTAACTGGCATTTGCTTCAATTGTTTGGAAATGACCGAAGCAAATGACCATCATTTGCTTTGATGTACATGCTCATTTGCTTCAGTCGTTGCAAAATGACCAAAGCAAAAGATGGTCATTTGCTTTGGTCGTTTAGAAATGACCGAAGCAAATGACCATCTTTTGCTTCGATCGTACAACTGACGGAATAGAAATGACTTGTTGTGTTGTCTTTATTTGCTTCGGTCGTACAACCGAAGTAAGAGCGGGGTAACTGTTTGCACCAAAATTGGGCACAACAATCTTCGGCCGGGTTTGAAGAGATCAAAGTGAATATTGTAAATCAAAAATGAGGCTAACCTAACAAACACACCAAAAACAGACAACAAGAAATATAGAAACATAAGGATTTAGAGTCGTTCAGCGTCGTAGCCTACGTCCACTATAGAAAGTTGTTGTTTATTGATATTACTCGCCGGTTATAGATGTTTACAACAGTACAATCATGATACAACAACGATTTCAATAGAGTCTCGGCGTTCCAGCATCAAAAGTCCCTTTTCTAATGGCCTGGGACGGCTATTTATAGGTGTAGGCTGCAAATAACTTGCTCAGATCTCGGAAGACACCTCTCACATGGGTGGTCCTACGTGATCGATCCTTGGACATTTTGGCTTGATCCATGATCGATACATACTAAATTCATATTGATCCAAAATTTCTCTTTTATGTTGAGATCGATTTTGGACATTATTGTGGTTGTACATAAGCTCCTGCAAAAATTTGGTGGCATTTGGACTTGTAGATTTTGAGTTATGATCGATGCAAGTTTGTGTTTTCAATGTGCAGTGGAGCTCATATCGATACGTTCATATCACTTCCATTCGTATCGATGTTATGCATGTGACCGCTAGATAACGTGGCGCTATATTCTTGGATCGATCCACTTTTCATGCCGAATGACCGAGTCTTTCTCTTGAACGTGCCTTGATCGTATCCATTGATATGGCTTCGTTCGTATCCATCGATCACACTCCATCTCGTATCGATAGTTTCGTATCGCTCGTTTTAGATCACTTCATATCAATATGTACTTGATCACTTCATAATGATGAGAGAGGGCCGATTTGTTTCGCTCGAAGGTTGTATAGGTCCTATTGATTCTTTGGCCGATGAATACGATTTTTGGAGGACCGAGCGATAAGAATCGTGTATCGGGAGGAATGATACGAAGCGCCTCTAGGAGACTGATACGAGAAGCATGCGTGATGGATTCGAAATGACGGACATTTTGTGGATATGAGTGAGGCTCTTTTGATAGGATGGCTATGAGCTTAAATGGATACGAATGGAGTTGATTTTTCAACTTCAGCCGATCAATATTTTGAGCATACAAACTCCGTTGACTTGAAATTTAGGACGTTGGCTTTTATAGCCTTGCCTGTCATGTCATATCGATTGTAGCTTGATTCGGACTAGGGAAAAATTTGCCAGTATCCATAGTGAACCTGTGTGTGAATGATATTCGAGGCAGACTGTCCATGGTTTCTAGTCAAGTTCTTAGTGTCTCGACCTTGTCAAAAGGCGGGATAACATTTGGCCCTCAAAGTATATCTTCTTTGAATATTACGTGCTTTGAAAAGTTGCAACCTTTTATTTGAAAGTTCTATTTAATTGTTATGTTGTCGTTGTTTTTTGCTAAAAGATGTAACTTTTGGTTGTTTCTTAGCAATACAAAGAGTGAATTCTTGACTACCAACGATTGCATTGTGCATTGTTGTAACTGAGTGTTGAGTGCCAAAAATGCATCATTAATCGTTGCAATTGTCACTAGATGAGCATCCAATTCCTGCTAATTTTGAAAATTGAATGTTAATTCATTGCACATAAAATGTATGTTAACCCGACTCTCATTAACGTTTGTACATTCACGAATCATTGCCAGTATTTTTTGTATCAAAATTTGTATCAATCCTCTCCAGAATCGATGTGAAATTCGAGTTATAATAGCACTTAATGGTTGTCTCAGAGAATATCTTCATACCAATCCTCTCCTGGATCGACGTGAAAAGTTGAAAATATGTTTTTGCAACGATGGCGATCGACAAGAATTGGTTGGTTTTTCAAAACATTTCGTATCGGTGGATACGAGTCCCCATAAGCTTTAGCTTGACGGATACGAACTAGAATTTTCATATTGATACGTTTCTAATGGATTCGAACATTCCAAACAAGCCTTCGCTTTGTGTTTCATATCGCTGGTTGGATGGATAAGAATTGTTTCACACTAATGGTTTTAAAATCACCTCGATCGAATGATAGGTACGAACTGGCTTTCGTACCGATTGGGTTGAAAGGCACAAACTGGTTATCTAGTATCGGTTGATTGAGTAGACCGCTTCGACCAGTTAGCCTGTACTGGGAGAGGAATAGTCACTTTCTAAGTATAAATACTTTTGTGCTTAGCATTTTTTCTCACTTGATTACTTTTTCCTGGCTTTCGAATCATTCTGAATTAAATAAAATTGAAACCACTCTCGCCTTCGTACCGAACCAACCTTCAAATCCCTTAAATCACTGTTTAATCTCATTAATCCATTGAGCACATTCAACGTATAAACGATGAGACTCGAACTCTTGCCATCCCATTTGTTATCGTTGTCGATTCCGGTGAATTAATGCCATATATAAGCCAAAGCAAGGTCGAAGGTGTTTGGTGATGGCTCCTGCGCTGCTTTGGAGAGGAAGAATGGTGGAGGGACATGAAGGCAACGTTTGTGTCAATGATGGATGAAGGTCGGGTCGTATCAATCTGGATTGAGAGAGTTCGTATCGGTCTGGGCAATGGGACCTCGTAACGACAGGGTGGAGATCCTGACAATGATCGATGATGGGGTTTCGTATTGAATAAAGATGATCGGTATGAAGGCTTGGATCTGTTGATCTATACGAAGGCGATATATGTGATCAATACGAAGTCGAGTGTGCCTGATCAATGCGAATTATCTTTTAGGAGGTTGATACGAAATATTGATGCCCTTGATCAATACGAGATGCACTTTTGGCGATTGATCCGAACTCAAACTCTGATGGATACGAATTTTTTTAACAATTGAGCATCCAACTCCGACGAGCTTTTGCCTTGCATAATTGAACTTAACCGTTTCAGTGCATTATTTAACCGCCTTTCGAAGCCCCTCGACGGAACTGTAACTTTCATGAAACATGACGAACTTTAACTTGGATTGGTCTCTAAAGTCTGAATGGCACGGTTGTGACGATCAGCGATAATAGTCACTCCGGTTGAATTCTGAAGTCTCATCGTTCAAAAACTCTTTAAATCTCGTAGCATTTCATAGACAATATACAATAATGCACTGTACAATACATTCATGCACTTCACATTGGGGGAAACACGGGTTTATTTTCATCTAACGATGATTTTTTCTAAGTTGATTAGCTACGGAAACAGGAAGTTCGCAACATTAGGAGGCTTAGAGTCTGCCTCTTCCCATAGTAGAGATGCCGGCTATCGCAGCCGAAGTTATAAGTCCAACTGTGGATGAGCTACCAGGAACAAGACTTGAAATATGTACTTGTGTGTGGGACTGGATGTAGGGTAACTCCGAACCAGTATGAAATCCGGTGTGTTCTTTCCTTTACTGCTTTTACTTTATATTTTCATTTGTGTTTGATTCTGTGATCATATCCGTGTCTGAATATTGCATACATTTGTGTTTAAATTAACAAAAACTCAAAAAAAAAATTAACAATTCTTTAAAACACTATTCACCCCCCTCTAGTGTTTGTCCTTAGCCTTAAGATCCTTAATCCGCATTTCTCACATTTGGTATCAGAGCAAGGTTTTCAAAGTTTCATAATCTAATTTTTGAAAGAAAAAATTCAAAATGGCTACCAACACTGGTATTGTTACTAACACCAGTATCCCTGTCACTAGTTCATTTGTAGAACGTCAGTCTACTGTCAGACCACCACTTTTTAATGGCAGTAACTATGCATATTGGGCATGTAGGATGAAAATATATTTACAATCTATAGGATTAGACACTTGGAATATCACACAAACTGAATATTCTGAACCGACAACTGATTTTGCACAGTGGACCGCTGAGCAAAAGACTGTTGCACAAAACAATTCTAAAGCAACGAATATTCTATTTTTTTCACATGATAGAAATGAATTTAATAGAGTGTCAGTTTCACATTTCAGGATATTGTGCATTCTTTAATATCCTTGGGAAAGGAATTTTCTGAAGAAGATCAAGTCAGAAATTTTTTAAATTCTCTTACTCCAGAATGGGATCAAAAGACACTTGCGATCGGAGAGGCAAATCACATCAGTACCTTAAAGATAGAAGAATTAATTGGAAATCTAATGTCATTTGAAGTCCAAATGATCGGAAGAAGAGAAAGCAAAGCATCTAAAAGGAAATCAATGGCATTCAATGCATTGACCGATGGATCAGATTCAAACAGTGATGATGATGAAAAGATAGCCTTTATGACCAGAAATTTTAGAAAATTCCTGAAATACATAAGAATGAATAATATCAAGAGAAACAACTAAGAACTCTGGAAATCAGAATGTAGCACCAAATAATGTCAAATGTTTCAACTGTGATGAACCAGGCCACATCAAAAGAGTGGTCGTATCCAGAAAGGCAGAATCCTCCTATTAATAATGATCCAGCAAAGAAACGAAAGCGTGCATTTATTGCTACTCTAGATGATTCAGACTCGTCTTCAAGTGATGATCAGAAAACAGATAATTCAAATTTGTGTTTCACGGCAGTTCACGACTCCGACGATTTCAGAGAAACGGACTCAGAAAAAGGTACACATTTACAATATAATTGGTAGAAATTGCTTGCTTAGAATTAGATTTTTAATTGCTTGATTGATTGATTTTGAATTGGTGTGTTGTTTGAATTTTAAATTTTATTTTCTATTTTTTATTATTATTTTATTATTATTTTTAATAATATAATAATACTTTCTAAAATATACTATAAGTCCAATAATATTTCAGAACTTAGGAAAAATAAATCAAAAAAAATTCACTGGCACATGTCGACATGGTCCCCACCATGATGTCGACATGGGTACCAGAATTTGAATGTCAAAATTTGAATTCAAATGTTTGAATTTCCCTCCACCTTTTCATTTCATTCAATTTTCTAAAATGCTACCTTTTGACCAAAGAACATGTCCTTTGAGAATCTATTTATTCACTATCTTTTATCATATCTTTTCACCCTCATTTTCAAATTCAAACTCTCTTTTCAAAACTTCAAGCTCTCTACTCTTTACTTTAAAGGCTTCTTCAAGCAACCCCTCCACCATGATAATTTTCAGAAAGATAAAAGAGCAACTCTTCGATGATCCGGAGGCAATAAAAGCATACATCAATTATGCTAATTATGCCAAAGTCCATCCCGGAAAGTTTGCTATCTTTCAAGATTTTTCTTCTTATGAAATTGATTCTCTTTTTGCAAACAATCAAATTCTTAGTCTTGTTGATGCTTCTCAAAATGATTTTGTTTGCTATCCAAATCTTTTCAAAATTTTCTATGCAAATTAAAACCTTGGATTTTATAATGGAAATGGGGATGAAATTTGGAGTTGTGTCAAAGACACTAGAATTGTTTTGAATTGTGATCTTTTGGGTATCATTCTCAATTGAAAGTGTACGGGAATGGATCTTTCTAATTTTAAAATCGATGAAAATGATCGTGAGACATTTCATCACATTTTCGAAGAGAATGATAACTTTGAATTCAAAAATCAAAATTTTCGACCAAAAGCAAGAATTGTCAATCTTCTTTTGCAACATACTTTGACCCCAAGATCTGGGAATTTTAACAATCCTACTTCAAAAGTTTGCAAAGCACTTTTTGCTATTTTTGGAAATTATGACATAAATTGGGCGCAAGTTATTTTGGATGAACTTCGTCCCAAAAATCTTGAAATGGGTGAGAATACTTTGTATCATGGAATTTATCTCACTTGAATTTTTAACTATTTTGGAGTGGATTTTAAAGGCAAAGAATTTGTTTTTAGAAAAGTTTTCAATCATTCCAACATTTTGCTTATGAAAATTCCATTTGTTTTTCCACCTTTTGAGACTCTTGCCGAAAAGGAAGAGCGTTTGGCTCATGAGGAAATGGAAGAAGAGGAAGAAGAAGAAGGGGACGAAATGGAAATTGAAGAAGAAGAAGAAGAAGAAGGTGAAACCTCTTTGGAAAGCATCGACTATCCTCCTAATCCATCCCCCAAAACCCTTCTCAAAAACCAAAAGACGATTGTTGAGAATCAACGGATTCTTAAACGATCCATTAGTAAGAAGTTGGACAAAATTCATCCAAGATGAACAAGTTCATTTCCAAAGTCAACAAAAAACTTGGACTTTCTTCATCATCATCATCCGCTAACTAGTTCTACCTTTTCGTAACTCGTTGTATTTGTTTTAGTTTATTTTGATTTGAATGTTCGTGTAGTTCTTTATGATTAATCGTTGTATCGTTTTAGTATAAAATGAAATGGAATTTCTTTCTGTTATCTTGCTTATCTTATCTCCAGAATAAATTTTAGTATATTACATAAATATATACATATACACAATTATTCACAAAATCAAAATATAAAATCAAATATCACTACATTATGTCGACATACCCCCCATGACCATGTCGACATGTACGGGTCAGAAATGACAATTCATTTTCAATTTGAAATTTGAATATTTACCATATGTCTATTCATTTCAAACGAATTTCTGCACCTATAAATACCTATTTCTTCCAGAATTCTTCACTGAAAACTATTTCTTATCTACTCTATCTCTCATTCTTCCACAAATCCAAATATGGCTAATCCAATTAATAACTTATCCGAAAATCTTGAAGAAACTCTTAGTTCGTTCAAGAATATTCTCTCCTTCATTCTTCGTAACCAGCGACACTTAGAATTGAGTTAAATGCAGATGATCAAGGAGCAAGAAAGGCATTTTGATGCACTACGATGGATGATTTCCTCCCTACACAAGGATGATAATGAAGCACATCCTCCAGTCTCTCTCACCAACGACAATGAAAATTAGGGTGCTATTAAGGCAGACCTTATCTTTGGAGAAGAAGGATGGGTGGAAGTTCCACGTAACATTTAATTTTATTTGGTTGCTTTGTTTGAATTGTTTTCCTTGATTGATTTGATTTCATTTGCTTTGGCTTGGTTTGAATTTGATTGATATTTAGTATGGATTGATGTTTGTTGTACAAAACATGTATAATTATACATTGACATGTATATTATCTTTGATTCATTATTGTGACTATCAAGTCTATATTCCATTATATAAGTTTATTAATGCAGGTATTTTCGTCCAAGAATGAGGGAGAGTTATATTGTCTAGCATTATATAGTTTAGAGTTAGTTTTTTTTGTTGAAGGGGGAGAAGTATAAAATAGGGTAGTTAGGCATAGACTAAAGGGGAGTTATTAGGATAGAAGTAATATTTTATAAACAAAGGTTGTCATCATCAAAAAGGGGGGAGATTGTTAGTCCGTGAGATGATGGTTTTGATGACAACAACCTTAGAACAGATTATAAAATATAAATACTAACAGTATAAGTTTAGATATATATGTATATGTAAGATTTAACCATGCAGGTACTAAGAATGATGACTGTACAGTATAGAGATTCAAGATATCAAGATTGAAGACTCATGAGTATCAAGATTATCAAGAGTTCAAGAATTCAAGTAATTTATTCTTTAGTTAGAAATTTTGTTAAAACTCCTAGAAAAGCACTGGCATCTTAAAATCCAATTTATTCGTGGAATGGAATCTACTTTGAGCCTGTTAAAGGGATGGAACCCAAAGTAGGATGTAACCTACGAAAAATCTAGTGGAACATTGTTTTGTATCTGCTAACCTTTTATTCAAAATGATTTTTTAAAATTATATCTTGTTTTCAAAATGATTTCAAAACCTTCCTTTTAAAAGTATCAAAAACATCTATCCTGATTTCAAATACTTTTAGCCTCAAAATAATCTTTAATTTCAAAATCAAACTATCCTTGTTTTTAAACTATCTTTTAAATATAATATATTTAACTTTTAAATATTTACACTTAGGTTTTAAATATAATATTATAGTAAAATTTTGTATATATTATTCATTATACTTATGTATTTTAAATATATTCAAGTATATTTATAAAGTTTAAAATAGTTTTAGCATAAAATAAAGGTTATTTTCAAAGAAAATCAAAACATCAAAAATCTCTTTGGGATGTCGACATACTCATGTACTCCATGTCGACCTGGTGTCAGTTGAGTTCAAAAATTAAATTTCAAAAGAAGTATCTATTCGTCATATGTCTTCATGAATGAACATGACTGTTGTTCCTCTTTAAATAGGGGTAAGTTTCAACGAAATTTATGACAGTTTTTCTAGTTTTTCACTCCTCTTCTTCTTCCACATTTCTATATACAAATTCTTATCATTACTCTACCGAAATCAACATTGAATCTAACTAGATTATCTCTAGTTTAATTCCCTATCACTATCTCAAAAGGATCCTCGGTGCTATTCAGAGTTATAGGCTTTTTGAAATTAACTTAGCGAGAAAAGGTATGACTGTAGCCTTGAAAATCAATCAAGTGTAAAAGGTGTGACTGTAGCCTTGGAAATCAATTGGGTGATCTTGTTGCCCGAGAAATCCAGTATCTCTACCCAGAGGATTGTGATTCTGGAGGGTGTACCTCATAGCCTTGAAATCGAGGGTGTAATTGTAAAGATTGTTTTTGAAAGGAAATCCGTACTTGTGTGCAGGACTGGATGTAGGGTAACTCCGAACCAGTATAAAATTCGGTGTGTTCTTTCCTTTACTGCTTTTACTTTATACTTGCATTTGTGTTTGATTCTATGATCATATCTGTGTCTGAATATTGCGTACGTTTTTGTTTAAATTAACAAAAACTCAAAAAGATTTAACAATCCTCTAAAGCACTATTCACCTCCCCTCTAGTGTTTGTCCTTAGCCTTAAGATCCTTAATCCGCATTTCTCACATTACGAACTGTCAAATTGTGATCGAGGCCTAGACTAAGCTTAGCTATTTCAAGACTGAATGGTTCTATGGCCGATGCCTACCGAGTCTCTCTAGACGGTAGCTAGTCAGGCGTAAGTAGTTCAAGTTTATGCCGATGGACTGGATAATTTTATTTAATGTCAACCAATACTTTTTTCTTTCAAAGCTTCAATTCCACAACCCGAAGGCGACCAGTTTAAAGAGATTATAAAGGGATCTTCAAAGAGTGCCCGTTGAGGACAAGGAAATTGGCGAAGTTCTAACAGATGAAAAGGAATCAAAGCATCGGGCTCGAAGGATCTCTAAGGGCAGTTTCGGCAAGGCAAGTTAGGAGGATAAATCCTTTGATAGTAATCACTGAGCAGGGAGGTACTGATGAGGTCATGCCTGCCGGAGATTACCCCACACCCAGGCCTTCACAAAGTCCTCGACACTTGGATAGGATAAGGATGGGCAAGGTCGCTGCCCACAAGGCCCCAAGACACAAGTTTGTTGTTATGTCTTCACCAACAACGGGTGTGATAATTTTAGAGGCTCCTTCCTTGCATGTGGACAGCCCTTTCAAAGGACTTTCCAACATCCCAATTCCAGATGATGTATCTCTTCAACAAGACACCAGGTCGGGAGGGCTTCAAAGTGCCTTAGATTTAGGAGAGCCAATTTCTCTGGGCATGGGGACAAAATGCCGTTGGATGGGGGGTTAACACATGCATGATACACTTCATGGCATCATATAAGTGAAATCTATGAGCTATTCAGTTTCCAGTAATAATTAATTTTCTTTCTCTTTTCACTCTGCATATTCAATATCGAAGCAACCATTTATGCTTGGCAGCCTCCGCGTCGCATGCTAATCTTCTAGCATATACATAGAGTCCCGCATGCATGATTCTAACCATGATCGCCGTCTAGCTAGGATAGGGATTACTATGATAGACAAAGAGCTAGGGAAAGGGAGAGAGAAAGAGAAAGAGCTAGGGAAAGGGAGAGAGAAAGAGAAAGAGAGAGGCGAGATGGGCACCGCTCCCGGTCACGCTCTCCTCCACCCAGGGTTTCATTGCCACCCTATGGCTCTAGACACAAACTATTGGATCCTCACACCAGCCAGTGCCTCCACAAGTTCCAAGGCCTGGCGAACATCGCATCATAATTGGCACAGTCACTTATATCGCGACCACTCCAATGGCTGCAGAGATTAAAGGGTAGTGAGCCGCTCGAATTGCCCAATTGAAAAGAGAGATTCCTAACATCTATTTCGATGGCTTCCACTTCCCTCCAAATTTATGGGTGCTTCTAGAAGCGACAGAGAAAATTGTATATGATAATGTCTGTCATGCCTTTGGCCAAAATCGCGAGTGGAAGAAAACCGTAGAGAAGGCCTCGACATGGAATTTGAGCGGGCAAAGATAATTGAGGATCTACAAGGAACTGGCGCCAAGAAAGATTAAATATTCATAGTGCTTACTAGTGAAAATGACACTTTGAGAAATTCTAAAATAGAGGATCTAAAGAAAGTTGATTAGACCAACAGGGAAATAGAGCGGATGAGGCAGGAGCACTTGAATTTGGTCGATAACATGGGCCATAGAAATGCCATCGTCAAAGCTGAAAGAGACAACGTGCTTAAAGAGCTTAATGAGCTCAAGGAGAAGTGCGCCGAAGCTGTCAAAGAAAAATATGATGCAAATAAGGCTGCTCAGGAGGCGTGCGACTAGACGGTGGTGCTTAAAGGAGAGCGAGATGTGGCAGTGTCAAAGGTTTAAGAGGCTGAGGCTAGGATTGAAGCTGAAGTCGAGGCCTGCCGAAGCTAGACTAAAAGGCAATACAGAAGATCTTTTAATCACTTATAATGCCAATGTTTTGAGATACTACGATCTGAGCTAGCTCAATGATTAGCCGACCCATTAGCACAACGCTTGGCGCCGTTCGGTTACGGATGAAAAGTCGAAGCATCATACTGAATCCGTTGATGAGTTCAATTGGAGAACCGAGTGTTGACCGAGGACGAGAGAAGAGTTCTCCATGATGCTGCTATCATATTTAGAAAAGAGAGACTCGTCACTCAACATCCAGAGGTTGGAGAGGGTTCTAGCATTGAGCATCATGTCACAAGTTCTGAAATCCCTAAGCCAGCCCATCTTGGATCTACCCCTGCAGTCGATCCTCTACCCGTGCCTGCCTACAATAGAGATCAAACGCAATTGTCACCGACTTGCGAGCACGTCTCTGAAGGAATCCCGTCTCCACCCGCGAGCAAGCCGGAGGAAGGTATTTTGAGCACTTCTCGAATTCATTCAAACTCTGGAGTATTATCAGAACAATTCACAAATATTTTCTCTTATCTTCATTCAGTGATGGGAACTGCATCGGTCGTGACCCCGCAACCCAAATGTAGCATCAAGAGTAGGGGGCAGTCGTGATGGAGGCAATGGCTACCACAGCTACCGTGTTGACTGAGGAAGTTCATGTGAGCGCTTTTATCTTCAACGAATAACTGATGGAAGAGCTCTTCGGCTATCAAAGCGATCCACTTATAGATTTTCTTTTATCATGACCGGAAGTGTGTTCACGGCCAGTTCTTTGGTTCCAACTACCAACATTCCATTGGATACTCAAGCAGCTCATGATGAACGTATATGGTAGAGATCGGTACCGAGATGGCAAGTGCCGTGTTGGGTAGCAATATAGTGGAATGGCGGGTCCTGGCCCGGCTCCTTTACGTATGGTCTCTTCGGAAAGTACAATCATCATCACAGGGTTACCCCCTGTGTCTCTTTACATAGAAAGTTCCTGCGTCCCTCCGACTATTCACTTTGAAAACATTCCAATTTTCATGAGTTCTGAGGAGGAGATTACAATTCTTTCCCCAGTCAGGAATAAGCCGCGCAAAGGCAAGAGTTCAAAATCGCATCACAGCGATTGCTCCAGCGGATCGATGCCGAAGGGGTAGAAGAAGAAGAAACATAAGGATTAGGCGTGTCTCTTTGTGTTCCTTTTTGGTATATAAGTAAGAATTCCTTTTTTGGATCCAATAGGTCGTGTATAGATGCAGTTTCGGCTCCTGCTAGTAGAAATTTTTGGAATAAGCTTTTTTGTACTTATCTTGTTTTGGAAGAATAGATGAAATATAATTTCCTTTTTCTTTTTGGCACAACTATAAGTTTATTTCCTTTTGCTTTTCAGTTGTTATGTCTCGGAGTCGTGGCTTCGGGCTGTAACCAAACGTTAAGTCGACATCTCGCTGTTGTACTATCTTGGTCAATAGCTGATGCTCGAGTTATTCCCCCAGTCTTGGGGATGAGTTGAAGTGGTCGGACAATGATTGCTTTTCACCTTTGACGCTTTTTAATTTCACTTAGTCGAAACTAATTTGTTGCGAGATGAGTTCGAGTGGTTGGATCACACTCGTTCATGTATTGACAATCGCCTCCAGCCTCTGGGGATTGAACTTGTATGCTGGCGGTTGATCTCGCCTGCTTAATATTTAAAGTTATGTACATGCTTCGAGGATTTAAGTTGTTTTTCGAGCGGTCGGTCACACTCATTCTAAAAATCGAAATTGTATCCACACTCTGGGGACTTAGGTTGGTTTGCAGGCTGTCAGTCACACCCAGTTTGTGTTTGTACTCCAGTCCATACCCAGGGGGCTTAGAATTAGTTGTGGGTGGTCAGTTATACCCAATTTGTGTTTATACTCCAGTCCGCACTCTGGGAATCCGAAGTTAGTTAACAGACGGTTGATCACATCTGTTTTGAGCTTTGAGATCTTGTTCACTCTCTGGGAACGATAAATGATCAGGATCATGGATGTGCAAATCACATTCATCCTGAATAAACAAGCCAAGTCGTAGATGGATGGATCCATCCTCCCCGAGTGTAGATTGTGGTTTATATGTTTATACTCCAACTCGCTCTCAAGGAGCCGAAGTTAGTCAGGGGACTATCGTGTATCAATCCTTGCTGGCTTCAGTGTGATAATCTGGCCTCGAGCTCGGGTTTCACTTAGCGAGTGACTGGTCATATCACAGCCACTCCTTATTTGAATAAGTCCCACCATAGGATGGCACTTAGCTACGCATTGTGATGGTTGCGTGAATCATTTCAAGAATCACTACTATGGCTCGAAGAGATTGCATTTTATTGCTAAAATAAGAAAGTATAGCAAAGTCAGTTGCCTTACTACAAGTTCAAATTTCGAAATGCATAAAAAATTGCAAAGGAAAAGCAGACTAAATGAATAAACAAAGCCTACTATGTATAGTAGCGATGGAGACTTTCTCTGTTGCAAGCCCTCTCCAAAGTGAGACCATTAACAGTCGACAATTCGAATGTGTCATCTCCAAGTCTCCATGCGATAACATACGGTCCTTCCTATGTTAGCTTCATATGCGAAGGGATCGCATAAATTTTTTTTAACCACAAGATTTCCAAGTTCAAAGGTTCGGGGTCGGACCTTAACATTGTATCATCAGGCGACTCGACTTTAGTGTGCGGCTTCCCTCAAATCAGCCTCTTTACGCTTCTCATCTAATAAGTCTAGAGATTCGATGAGCAATGTAGCATTTGTCTTTGGATCATAGTAAATCACATCATGAGAAGGTACTTTCGATTTGACCAGAACGACGGCTTTTGAGCCGTAGGAAAGTGAAAATGCAGTGTAGCCGGTCATGGATTTGTGGGTAATTCGATATGCCCATAGGGCCATGGGAAGCTCGGCGACCCATTTGCCTCCGGTCTTTTCCAGTCGCTTTTTCAGAGTGGATTTTATAACTTTGTTAACAGTTCGACTTGTCTATTCGCTTGAGGGTGAGCAACTGTTGAGGATTTCTTATAAATATGAAAATGTTGACAGAATTTCTTGAACTTAACACTATCTAATTGGTCTCCATTGTCGATGATAATGGTATGTGGGAGGCCAAAATGACAGATGATGTTGCGGACAACAAAGTTGATTACTTTCTTCGTCGTGATAGTAGCAAGGGGCTCAGCTTCTACCCATTTGGTAAAGTATTCAACTGCAACAATGGAGAACTTCTCGCCACCTTTAGCTAAAGGTAAAGATCCAATTGTATCAATGCCCCACATGGTGAACGGCCAAGGAATGACCATTTGACTAATTTCAGTAGGTGGGGCACCTGGTATCCCAGCATGTTTCTGACATCTATCACACTTCTTGGCATATTCTAATGCGTTCCGATTCACTTTTGGCCAATAGTATCCATATCGGAGTATCTTTTTAGCAAGTACTTGCCCCTCGGTATGATCATCGCATTCTCCCACGTGCACATTGTGTAACACTTGGTTGACCTCGTTGTGGGTGATACACCAGAGCAAAGGAATAGAGTATTCTCTTCCGTACATAACTCCATTCTGAATAATAAATCGTGAAGTATTCTGGAGAACTTGTCTCTACTCACTCCTATGCTCAAGAAGGGTTTCATGCTCAAGATAATTTTTGAACGGGGTCATCCACGATTCCTTCTCGGGCATGACTTTATGTGCCCAATCGGTCTCCATTTGATCGATGCTCAGGGAAGTAAGTGTCTCAACGGGGGATGAGTCTCATTTACTATGCTTCACCAGTGCTGGCCAGTTTTGCCAAAGAATCAACTTTTTGGTTATGTTCTCAAGGTATGCAATAGATGGCATAATAATCGAACTGATTCAATACTTCCTGAACTCGAGCAAGGTAAGCAGCCAACCTCCGGTCTCTAGCTTGGTATGCTCCTCGAACTTGACATATGACCAACTGCGAATCGCGATATATCTCCACAGCAATAATTCTCAAGTCTCTGGCGAGTCTGTGTCCAGCAAGTAAAGCTTTGTATTCAGCCTCGTATGCACGGAAGTCAAACTTTAAAGCATAACATATGGATTGACCTTTTGGGGTTTCAACCACAATTCCAGCACTTGATCTACGGTCGTTTGATGCGACATCTATATACAACTTCCATACATATTTAGGAGGTTCACTGGTCTCGGGCAAGTCCTCTGGGATAGTGAATTAAACAATGAAATCTGCCAGAATTTTTCCTTGAATAGCCTACCTTTGTGTGTAAACAATATCAAACTAACTCAACTTGATGTTCCACTTTAGAAACCTACCAGACGTCTCAGGCCACGTAAGGACCTATCGTAACGAATGGTCGGTGTAGACTGTGTTAGTATTAGCCTGAAAGTAGGGACGGAGCTTTCTCGACGCAATGATGAGATAATAAGCTAACTTCTCTAACTTCGGATAGTTTTTCTCCTCCCCGATCGGTCGTTTGCTGATGTAATAGGCTGGTCGTTGTATCAGATCTTCTTCCCGAATCAATGCAGCAATGATTATATTCTCTGACACCGCCAAATAGACGTATAGCACTCATAATCAATAAGCTTTGACAAAATAGGTGGCGTAGCAAGGTGTTGAATCAGTGCTCGGAATGTAGCTTCACACTCCTTAGTCTGTTCAAAGTTCCTTCTCCTTTTCTGATTAGATCAAAGAAGGAAATGCATTTTTCGGTGGATTTTGAGATGTATCTCCTGAATGCTGCTACCTTCACGTTGAGGCTCTATACTTGCTTTATTGTCCTTGGAGTATCGAGATTCCGAATTGCCTAGATCTTCTCGGGATTGGCCTCAATTTGCCTAGCATTGACAATGAATCCAAGGAATTTTCCTGATGCAACTTTGAAATGACGCTTCAAATGGTTGAGCTTTATTCAATACTTCCGAAGGATTTTGATCGTTGTTTCAAGGTCTTTGACATGATTAGTTGAGAGTCGTGACTTTACAAGCACATCGTCTACGTCACCGCCATAGTTTTGCCGAGATAGACGGCAAACATTCGGTTGTCTATCCGTTGGTACATCATTCCAGCATTCTTGAGTCCAAACGGCATCACGCAGTAGAGTCCCAGATCAGTGAAAAACCTTGTGTGCTCTTGATCGGGTATGTGCATTATTATCTGATTGTAGCCGGAATATGCATCCATGAAAGACAAGAGCTCGTGTCCGGTTGTGGAATCTACAAGTTGATCGATTCTGGGAAGCGGAAAGCTATCTTTAAGGCATGCTTTATTTAGGTCTGAGTAGTCCATGCATGTTCTCCATTTCCCGTTTGGTTTTCTACTGAGAACTAGGCTGAATACCCATTCTGGATATAATGCATCTCAGATAAACATGTTCATCTTTAGTTTATCCACCTTTTCTTCACGGCAGCAGGTCTCTTTGGATCCATACCATTCCTTTCTGCTTGACCGGGAAATGTCATGGGTCAGTATTCAATGTATGGCTCGTGATGTCCCACGAGATCCCACACGTGTCTGAGTGTGTCCTGGAGAACAAGTTGAGGCTTACCCGGAGAAATTCAACCAATTCCTCTTTCATCTGTTGGCTTAGCTGAGACCCGATCTTTATCATTCTGGAGTAATCATCATCACCGATCAGAACATCGATTGTGAGCTATGCCGAGGAAGCATGATTGTTTTTGAATTCCTCTTCATTGTCATTATTTCTTGGATCAAGATCTTTTAGGAATTGGTTGTGGTGCTCAGGACTAGGCCTAGGCGTTGGCTATCAACCGTCTATAAAACGGATGTAGAGAGATTCCTCTACGTCCTTTCCCTTCGCTTCCCACTGTGCCTCCCACAACTCAGCAATATAACAGGCTCGTCCACAAGCCTGGTCTCCTTGAACAACTCCAACCCCATTATCAGTGGGGAATTTCAAAGTTAAACACCAAGGGGCAATAGCTGCTCTGAATTCAGCCAGGGCCGGTCAGCCCAAGAAAGCATTGTACGGTGAATTAACATCCAACATAATGAACTGCAACATCCGGATTCTCCAGCATTCTCGGATTCCCAATTCCACTGGAAATTCTACCATACTAGTGGGTACAGTTGCACTTCTATTTAAACCATGAATACGAGACTGACATAGCTCCAAGTCCTTTACTTCCATTTTCATTTGAACATACGCTCGCTTGAAAAGAATATTCACGAAGCTTCCACTATCACTAAGATCCTCTTCATCGAAGTAGGACCTCTCTAAGCTAATATGACTAGTGGATCAATGGTGGGGGCTTCGACTATATTGGCATCTCTGTCTCGAAAAATATTGTCACCTATCATCGTCTTGTGTTGTTTAGTCGGAGCCCCGTCGTCCAGATTACAACAACACTCGAAGTCTTCATGCCTGATCGAACTGGAATACAACTCCATTTCCATCCAACTTCGATCTGCTGTATGAGGACCACCATTAACATTGTTAATCACTAACCTCCCGCCAGTACATGCGGGTTCCTCTGGTCTAACCTGATTCGGTACATGATTCTAGTTTGATGGGACCACGCCTCCGGCCTGCGGCGCTCGAAAAAATTGTTCCAACTTCCTATCTCAGATTAACTTCTTAATGATATCCTATAAATAGCGACACTCATTGGTATTGTGACCATAGCAATCATGGAATCTATAGAATTTTCTAGATTGTATCTACGTTTCAAAGGACTACTTCAAAGCAGGCTTCTTATATTGGCTATAATACAGGTTTGCAAGTACATATTTTCCAGGGATGTATTCAAAGGAGTATAGGTGTTTAACATGGGAGCTCTACGTCATGGTCCATGATTTTATCCCACTTCTTACCCTGACTTCCATCGCCTTTCTGCTTATTCTGTATATTTAGCTTTATTTTACCAAAACTCTCACCGGTTTGCTTCACAACGGCATTGCTCTTGATTCCTTCTACACTAGGCATGCATCATCCTTCTTCCTAGACTGTTTTTCATCTTCCCTCCTCAAGAACTAAGCTACTTGGAATAGAAACGGCCCAATGACGTAGGGGGTTTCCTAGCCAACCAGTTGCCAAACTTGGAATCGGGATCGACTCCCTTAGTTAGTGCCGTCAATATGGAATTATCATTAGGATTACTACTCTCCGCACAAGCAGCATGCAACCTTTCCAAATAATGTCTGAGCATCTCTCCAGGAGCTCGAGTGATGCTAGATAAGGTGTTAACGTCCTTAGGTCTTGTAATGTGCATACGAAACTGTTCGACGAATTTCATAGCCAACTGATCAAAGCATGAAATGGATCGGGGTGGCAAGCGAGTAAACCATATAGTCGCGATGCCCCCAGAGAGATTGAAAAACTTCTGCATTTGACCGCATCGTTAGCTCGTGCGGCATTCATAAGTCATTCATACTTTAAGATGTGATGGTTAGGGTATGAACTCCCTTCATAAATACGTAAATTTGGCATTCTGAATCAGCGAGGCGATTCAACAAAAAGGATGCCATCAGTGAAGGGTGTATGACTCTGGGAAATTCCACATTCGTTATTGGAGAAGCCCTGACTTTCGCGAATCATTTGATGAATCATGGTCAGGATGTTTGGCATCTGGACATTTTGAGCATGCTGGGCCAAGGTATGGTCAGGTTCCCAAATGTGAGGATGGCTCAAGCATGGTCGAAGGTCCATACCTCACCTCCTTGGCTCCAAGTCTTCAGCATATAGGGGTTAGGATTACAATTATGTTGAGTAAGGTTCGAATCTGTTCTCTATCGAAAGTCAGCTTCCAAGTCGATAGCGGCAGTTGCAACACGGTTATCAGTAATGTGATAAGGAATCGTCCCTCCTTAGAAGGAGGGTTCTGCCTGGTGTCTAGCGGATGGACCAGGTCCTGCTTGTTTAAGATTGAGAGTGCACTAATGCCCAAGAGCTTGCATGTAGCTTCCATACAGTCGTAGGCGTGTAGTTTTGTGATGGTAATCAAAGGAAACTGAGCTTTCAGTAGAGGAGTAAGAACCTTGATCCCTTCTGGATCTCCTTTTGGTTAACTCCGTGTTGGCATGGATCTGTTGGGTAAGCTGTTAGGCACTTTAGGTCAGTTCTTGCATTAAAATTTGAAACTCCTCCCTAATGACAGGGCCTTGTGGATATGAGGCCCAGCTGAGTTCTGACCGACGGTGGGTGGCTGTGCAGGATTTTTTCTATCTCTTCCTTCTTGATCTGCAACGGTTGAGGCAATCCTTGTAGTAACCTCAATGAAGGGTGAAGCTCTCTCCTAGGCTTGATGCAAATCTAAATAGGATGGAAGAACTTCTGGGTATGAGAACTGGATTTTCTCCTTAGATTCTTGCAATCCGATATAGGCAGGAGATCCAAAGAGCAGGAGAAAAGCAGGGATCTCTCAGTGAAAGCACTAAAGCGTTTGCACCAAAATTAGGCACAACACTCTATGGGCATGTTTGAAGAGATTAAAGTGTAAAAGAAAAAATAAGGCTAACCTAATAAACAAACCAGAAACAGACAAAAAGAAATGTAGAAACATAAGGATTTAGAGTGGTTCGACATTGTAGCCTACGTCCACTATAGACAGTTGTTGTTTATTGATATTACTCATTGGTTACAGAAGTTTACAACAGTACAATCATGACACAACAATGATTCTGGTAGAGTCTCAACGTTCCAACGTCAAAAGTCCCTTTTCTGAAGGCCTTGGACTGCTATTTATAGGCGTAGGCGGCTAATATCTCGATCAGATCTCGAAAGACTCTTTCTCTCACATGGGTGGGCCCACATGATCGATCCCTGAATACTTTGACTTGATCTATGATCGATACATACCAAATTCGTATCGATCTGAAATTGTTCTTTTTGGGTTGAGATCGATCATGGACATTCTTGTGGGTTACGTAAGTTCCTGTGAAAATTTGGCGGCGTTTGGACCTGTAGATTTTGGGTTATGATCAATGCAAGTTTGTGTTTTCAATGTGCAGCCGAGCACGTATCGATACGTTAGTATTGCTTCTTTTCATATCGATGTTGTGCATGTGACAGCTAGATGATGTGGTGCTATATTCTTGGATCGGTCCATCTTTCATGCCGAATGACCGAGTCTTTTCTTAAACGTGCCTTGTTCGTATCCATTGATATGGCTTCATTCCTATCCATCGATCACACTCCATCTCGTATCGATATTTTCGTATCGTTAGTTTTAGATCACTTTGTATCGATATGTACTTAATCACTTCGTAATGATGGGAGAGGGCCGCTTTTTATCTCTCGAGAGTTGTATAGATCGTGTCGAATCTTTTGCCGGTCGATAAGAATTTTGAAAAAACCGAGCGATAAGAATCATGTATTGGGGGGAACGATATGAAGCGCCTCTAGGTAATGGATACAAGTTGGAGCATGCATGACGGATTTGAACTGATGGAAGTTTGGTGGATACGAGTGAGGCTTTTTTGATGGGATGGATACAAGCTTCGATGGATACGAATGGTGTTGATTTCTCAACTTTGACCTATCAATATCTTGAGCATACGAACTCTGATTGACATGAAATTTAGGATGTTGACTTTCATAGCTTTGTTTGTCATGTCATATCGATTGTAGCTTGACTTGGATTTTTTTTTCCAATATCCATAATGAACTTGTGTGTGATCGATCTTCGGGACAGACTATCCTTGGTTTTTTTTCTAATTCTTAGGGTCACAGCCTTGTCAAAAGGTGTGATAACAGTAACGATTTAAGAAATAACAAGTTTAGTAATATTGATTTGAAATTATGTGATTATTATTATCAATATGTTTCATTTAATTCCAACTACATTAGTCTTTCCCATAAAGATACAATCATGCCATGGATCACATCGCTTCGATTATGACTTAAAACCAAATTTTGATAACATACTTGGAATTCTTTTTCGATCTTTGCATCACACCATATTATAGAGCCAACATTCTTAATGGTTTAATTAAACAACCGAGTTTTGTATATTTTTGATATTGATAAGAAACTCGTAGTTTCTCTTCAATGTTCAAGAATTCTTATTAGACACTCTAGTATGATGTGTTCTTTTAGCTTAGTTAATTTCATTTCATCTCAGCTAATTAGTTTTATCAATGGATCTATCTAATTCCATTTTACTACAATAATTCCTCAATGAAATTTATTCACAATGACATTGGTATTTTCTAAAACAACAATTGTTTCTCGGTGCAGTAGAATAGGTATTCATAAACATTTTATAAATTACCTTATTTATAAAACTGATTTGGTTTTGGTTTACCAAACTTATGTTCAAAACATAAATATGTCATTCAATGACAGTCTTTCCCAAAAACCTTTTGGGGAGATTCGTAAAAGACCCCTCATGAATAATTATTACATGCAATTTTTCGACTTGCACAACCTGCCAACTCCTTAGTCTAGGTTATGTTTCGGTTTATAAGAAACCCTTATCTTATATGATTTCATAAACTGTTATTTTGATAAAATAATATTAAACTTGTGTACTACTCTCTAGTACATAACCATATAGAAAGAAATTAACTCAGCTTCACTCACAATTAGTCGTACGTTGTCCGACAAGTTCTATTACTCTTTACTAATACATCATTATGTATCACATAGAGGAGTGACTTATATGGCCAGGTGCTAGTGGTCCCTGTAATGGAAGGTTAGCTTCACTTTCTTCTCTTGAATCCACGGCACATAAGTCTTATCCTATAGTTATCTATTTTAGTATTTTGTTATCTTGAAAGCTAATCATTTGTAAAGTGTATAAGGTGCTACACAATTATTTAATTGACATTTAAAGTGAATTTTTGAGAATTGAAATAATTCATGTATCTTAGTGTGAATATCTAGTGTGTAACTTTGAATATAATTTATATGAATATTTGTACTAAAATTATTGACAACATGAATTTTTTTAAATGCAATTTGATAAATTTCGATTTTCAAAAGCCTGAAACGGCATTATTTTTTTGCTTTAGCTGGCATTTGCTTTGATTGTTTGGAAACGACCGAAGCAAATGACCATCATTTGCTTTGGTGTAGATGCTCATTTGCTTTATTCATTGCAAAATGACCAAAGTAAAAGATGGTCATTTGCTTTGGTCATTTGGAAACGACCGAAGCAAATGACCATCTTTTGCTTCGATCATACAACCGATGGAACAAAAAATGACTTGTTGTGTTGCATTTATTTGCTTCGGTCATACGATCGAAGCTAGAGTAGGGTAACGACTAAAGCAATGACCTGTTTTGTAATAGTGATTTGAAATTACGTGATATTCTTATCAACATTCCTCATTTAATTCTAGCTACATTAGTCTTGCTCATAAAGGTACGATCGTGCCAATGGATCACATCCCTTCGGTTATGAATTCTAGAATCATACTTTGATAACATATTTGGAATTCATTTTTCAATCATCGCGTCACACTATATTAGAGATTCAACACTCTTAATGTTTTAATTAAACAACCGAGGATTGTATATTTTTGACATTGATAAGAAACTCATAATTTCTCTTCAATATTCAAGAATGCTTATTAGACACTCTAATACGATGTGTTCTTTTACCTTAGTTAATTTAATCTCATCTAATTAGTTTTATCAATGGATCGTATCTAATACCATTTTGCTAGCAATAATTCCTCAAATAAATTCCTTCACAATGACATTGGTACTTCTCGAAACAACAATTGTTTCTCAATGCAATATAATAGGTATTCATAAGCATTTTATAAATTTCCTTATTTATGAAATTGATTGTGTTTTTATTTACAAAACTTATGTTCAAAACATAATTATGTCATCCAATGACAGCCTTTTCCAAAATCCTTTTGGGGAGATTCATATAAGACCCATCATGAATAATTATTACATGTAATCTTTCGACTCGCATAACCTGCAACTCTTTAGTCTATGATATATTTTAGTTTCTTATGAACTCTTATCTTATACGATTTCGTAAACTTCTATTCAGATGAAATAATAGTAACCTTGTGTACTACTCTCAAGTACATGACCTTATAGAAAAAACTAACTCAACTTCACCCATAATTACTCGTACATTGTCCAATAAAGTTCGATTACTCTTTATTGATACATCATTATGTATCATATGGAGGAGTAACTTCTGAAATTGAATCTTTATTCATTCTTAGGTACATTCGAAACTCTTTCCAATATACTTAATTACTTGACAAATCGAATCATTTCTATTGCATGCTATATTATTTGCTTTCGTTTTATACTCTACGAATCTATCTTAGACATACTACACATGTATCAAATACACACATCCATCTCGATGATAACTCGTCGATGAATATGAAGAAGTATTTGGAACCGTTTTGGTACTAATAGACTTACGATTATATACATCTATATGAATCAATCCAATGAGTTCATCAACTCTTATAATGCTCCCACTGAATGGGTGCATAGCACTTAATTGTTCGAGATATAATTAACTATTAGCATATAATTTATAATCATAAAATATAATTATTTCTCAAAACTTCGGCTTAGTCTATAATTCCAAAATAACTATAAACAATATTAGATACTTCTGGATTTTCCAATTTATCACTTTTGTTTTGAAAACAAATACCACGTTATAGTTTTATATCATAACTAATATTCAAAATATTCACAGTGAAATATAACCACGTCTACTTATAGTCAACATAAAAATAGTCATTATTTCATAAATTATGTTCGGTATGTTTTATGAATTTTTTTCGTAATTTGATCCAATCAATAAATGCTATATGGCATGCTCCCACTATTTCTGCCATCACTACAATAGCGTTCTTAATTCAAATATTTTCTGTCCCAACTGACATCATAAAAATGACTTTTGTTCGCCTCACCAATCTCGCCAGCCCTAGTAAGGGACTGACCCTCGCCCTTAATGTTATATGTAAAACTATGACTCTCTCAATATCGCTGATAAATGCATAGTAGGTGTCATTCGCAAGAGAGCACCTCATATCAGAAGGAACATGCAGCTATGCCAGTTCATCAGGGTTCCAAATAATAGGGTCAATCATAGTAGTAGTATCAGCCTCAAACAGTGAAAGTGACTTACTAGGAGATGGATGAGCATTAGGAGAATCATTAATAGGAGCCTCAGCAATAGTGGCAACAGTGGTAATCGGGGCAGATAAGGGAGGCACCACCTTTGGTACCCATTTCCAAGCTGGAGGACAAGGAAGTGGTAATCAATAAGAAAAAGGAACATGGATAAAGGATTCCGATCTGGAACACACATCTGCAAGATGCCCAAATGTCTGATATGACATATAAATCTTTGGTTTCCAACTATAACGGACTCTGACCTTGGCAAAATGGCCCTCATCGAGTCTGAATTTTAACACCGAAGGTAAGGGTTTGGCAGGAGTTATTTCAATCAGAGCTTTGGCATAAACAAGTCTCTTTCTGGCGACAGTGTCAGCATCATAGCAAATAACCTTACCAACAAGGCCAGTATGCCAATCAATCCCAATTAGAGGCTGAAGTATAGAACGGATGTGGGAAAGTATGCCCGGATGGGAATAGATAAAACCTGATCAATTGCTCGATCAAATGACATACACTAGGTAGTAATAATGAACGGTTTCCCTTTAATCAGAATTGGGTCGGCTTCCAGAATTCACCATCTTTCCTCGAAGTGGGAGAATTTAAAGTAGAACATAGAATTATCATAGTGAACACTCAAACTCCCCCTTCAATTTTCAATCCCAATTGCAACGCGCTTTAACAAGGTGATAAGCGGGATTGGAATCAAGGAAGAAACAAACCAAATGATCTTTCCAATAATCAAATCTGGCATTTAAAACTTCCTTCGGAGGAACCATAAAACCATTGATCTCAACATTATCAAAACATCAAAGGGAATGAACACCCGCATTCATAGGCAATTTGGTGAACAAAGATTACCATAAAGGAGCAGACGTAATGGGAGTATGCACATGACTATCGCAATTTTTAGATCCAGCAGCATAAAGGGGTGATGATAAAGGTTTAGGTAAAGCGGCATTTAGACAAACACCAACAGTTCATGGCTGTTTTTTTACCAAAACGATTTGAATTGAGCAACGTACCTTTAGAATCATGGCACCAGTTTCACTCATTACTTGTGCTACAGATTGTTCATTAGGTATAAATTTTATGCCCAATATCATTATCGACCAAATCAATAATGTCTTGAGACCAAGAATCCTATTCACAGTGGCTAAAAGAAAGGAGATGAGATGATCGCCTGGTTCAGATGCATTGCAAAGTAGTAGTGGTGCAGCGTTTTTAGAAGAATCCAAATCATTTACAAGACTAGAAAGGGGTTACCTGCAGTTGTCGATTCCATCATAGTCTTGTTGTTTAAAGCGCCGAGACAAGGAGTCATAACAAACACTGAAATTAAGACCTCAGTCGCAGATGGAACAACCGCACTCGTGGAGAAGGCATGGTCACTTCAGTAACAATCAAAGAGAAACAAGTTCTAGAGCAAGTCAAAGAACCAACCGAATCTGGCGATAAAGGAACAACCATGGGTTTTTTCTTCGGTGGCATGAGGGGAAGACGATGGAGAAACGAGGTGAGAGGTAAGGGAAAGACGAGGGGAAAGTGAAGAGGGTGGAACGCGGCTAGATGAGAAGAGATGTAGAGGGAATTAATGCCATTAATATCACCGTTGAGGGAACTTTTTTTTTTAAGTAACGCTAGGTATCTTTGTATTTCTCATTTTAATTTTAAGTATCAATTATTATTGTTACAATTCTTAGTTTTGATGTTTCATTATGAAGCAGAAGTGGCTATTCGCTCTCTTCATTCCAACTTTACCTTAATTTACATATTTTCTTATATATTCATTTTCCTTTCAAATGGTCAAACCATTCAAAAGATCCGTGGCATGTCCAATAAGAAACTTATCCAACTGTTACTTTAACAAAACTATTTCTTCTTTTAGATCTGCAATCACTATTCCTTGAAGATAAAAAATTATTCTAAATTTCTTTTCTCTTATTTCAGAACAACAAATGCTGCTCCTTAACCAATAAGAAACGTGCATACACTTCTTAGACTGAAATCATTATATCTCGTTTTAGATCTACAAACACTATTTTTCAACCAAAAAGAAACTGTATTTATTTCTTAGATCTAAAATCGTTATATCTTCTTTCTCTCATTTCAAATCAAAAAAATTTGTTTTTGACCTAAAGAAACACTTAGTCATTTTTCAGATCTAAAATCAAACCTTATTCGCTCTCCATCCGGAAGCATTGCTTCTTTAACATAAGAAAACTATCTTCCTCTTTTGTATAAGAGGAATCTATTCCCCTAGTAAAATATAAAATTACGGTTCTAAGAAAATCTTTTTCTCCTCCAAACTCGAACTCCTTTCTTTTGATCTAAAGTCATTATCTCTTTGAAATTAAAATTTTCTCTTTTTCTTTTTCAAGTTTGTAATCACCATTTCTCAAATTGAGAAGCTATACCTCCTATCTCAATATTCTCTCTTTATTTTAAGAGTTGGACCGTCATCCCTTCGAAGCTACAAAACCTCCCAATCCTTTTTGAAAATTGAATTATCTCTCTCGAAAAGTACAAACGCTATAGGAAGGGAAGGAGAAAAACTTACCGATATACCACCTAAAGTGAGAGAACTCGGCTGCAAAGAATGCAACAGCTATCCAGATGTGAAAAAGTAGGAAGACTCGTCTAAAAAACCCCCGATACTAAAAATTATCAAAAAAAAATCGACATGGTTGTGATTGAAATCAGTAACACTTCATTGCTTAACGTAAAGCTTTAATGGATAAATTCTTGACACGCTTAGAGCAGACAGAAGCACTCGACCTCAATGTTGTGATACAAGGAAAGTCCCAGTCTAGAGAGCACAAGAAGCATTCCACATAACCAAATGAACCCCAAGCATGACCATATTTCCATCTAACATCAAATCAAAGTACTACAATTGGGATCCCATTGATGGAACGAAATATCACAATTTGAAGACTGAAGTCATGATGATTGAATACTCAAAGTCTAGATATGACAAGCATGATACTTCATCACCCCAATCATGCACGAAGGCATCAGCAATCCAACACGTACCGGACTTGATTCAAATAATGTCAATAGCTCACCTCACTAAGGGATATGTTCAAAAAATATGAAAGGAGAAGGAGATTAGACCAAAAGTTACTAGTCCACCCTCCAGGAAAACAAAAAACTTTTGAGTGCCCACTAAATATAAGGGGCTAACCGGGCCCCTAGACACTTGCTAAGATCTCCACACTTGCTGATAAAAAGGAGGCACAAAAAAGGTACTATATAATTACTTTTCTTTCATTCTAATCAATATTAAGCTATTGCAGGGCTCTACCATCTACTCTTGGATCTCCATCTTAGGAAAAAGGTGAAAGAAGGATTCATAAATCCGTTGCATGTGCTGATCGACTTGAGGATGCTTACACGCCACATGATGTAAAGACAAAAAATCAAACTAATCCCAACAACTATGCATGACCTCTCCTTTGGGTCAGCAAGGCACAAAAAGATGAGAAAACATCAGTGTCAGGAGTTCTGATAGATGGACACCTAGGGATGCTAGCGTAGCTTGCAGCGCTAATGCTATAGCAAAATGAAAGAGATACAACTCTTTGCCTCCAGAGCTCGAATGATCAATGATTAGAGAGAAGCTATCCATTTGAGTATAGTGAAACCTCAAAGGGTAAGGAAGAGTAAGCAATGGAAATGACATATGCCGAGAACTTGGACAACATAATATTTTGTATAGAAATGCTTTGAAAGATAGAGCTCCAGCAATTCCAACATACTTGGTCCGCAGCAGAAAGGCGACAGATATCCAGAACCACCACCACTACTCCTCGTATCACAATTCAACACGAATCAATAGTATATATAGTAAACTGCTAGGACATTACAGTCACCAATCAAGATACTAGCTTCACCACTCCATCATGATATAATAATAAAAAACCACAATTCAAATTGATTAAGAACTCAGGATCGCATGATGCACACTAGGGGCATCCACTATAAATCCTCCAAACTAGTCGGAGTCAGCTTGACAAAATGACTAGACCAATGACCGCTAGGAGGCAGCACTAAAATGCCAAACAAGAATCTTGGCCTAGTAAAAATCCCGTTATCAAATAGAGTACTTGTAGAAAATTCTTATGAGGAGCTCTCCGATCACACAATATGGTCGCATAAACATGTCATATGCATGACAATAGATGGTCCTGCAAAGGAGGTACCATAACAAACCTCTTCTTTCATTTTTATCTGACTCGGTTGTTGTCATTTCAGGACAATGCCATCGGCTCCTAGGTTCCATAGAGTCTTACAAAAATACCAAGCAAGACTACCTATCCAAGAGAACATCTTAAACTAGGCATACTACACAACCTGGTACTTTGCACTTCTTTCGAAGCGGCAAGTTTGGTCTAAATTACTCTTTCCCTTTGACCAAGACAAGAGACTAATGCATTCACTTAACATATATGTTGTTATATTCACTTAACACCTATGTTGTTATAACCACTACTTCTTTTGTGATTAGCGACCCAGATCACAAGCTTGTGTTGGCAGTAGTGAAAATAAGATAGCCATAATTAAGGGAGCTAGCCTAGACAGTTCACTGCTGACTGATCACTCCTTTCCCTGGCATAACATATCAGTCGAACATCTAGGCACAAATATAGATTAGTAACTCAAAGGCTAAACGCATTCGAAGCCTAGCATGGATTGTCTCATAATAGGAGTTGCCCCAAGCCAATGGGTAGGTTGAAGCTATCAATAGAGTCTAAAACCTCTAATTAAGGAAAAACTAGATAAATCCAAAGGAGTGGGGTTGACAAACAACCCACGACAATGTGGGTTTACCAATCCTCCTACAAAATGGCAATAGGACATATTCTATTTGCTCTAAGGAAATGGCGCTTAGGCCATGCTTCCGACCGACAAAGTTGTCCCTTTACATCGTAGGACACATTATAACTCGAAAGAAAATGACAAGATTCTCAGCATGTTCTTAGACCTGATTGAAGAAACAAGGAATAACACTGCTCTTAAGACCGCCACAAACAGATGGAGAGTGGCAAAACAATATAGATCTAAGGTGAAACCCCAAGAGTTATAAGAGGGAGATATTGTTCTCAAGCAAGCAACTCCCCTGTCCAGGCGCACTAGATCCAGTTTGTGAAAGACCATTTGTTTTTCATAAGGATCTCAACAATGGAGCTTACATTCCGACGGCAGTTGACAGAAAAGGTGTTTGAGAAAGGAATGAATCTCCATTATCTCCGCCATTACTTCTCTTGGCTTGTAAAAAGCAAGTATCACCTGAAGCAATAGAAGAAAGATAGTGGATGTAGGCATATTCTAGCGAAATCATTGTAAAAATTCGTGTGTTGCTTGACTGTTCGTCTGATATTTTTCCTATTGCGATTAATCGCAAGCTCTCATCGGCAGCAGTGAAAGAAAGATAACCATGACGAAGGGCACTAAAATAGCCTGGGTAATTCACTGCTGACGATCAACCCCCCAACCAGCAATGATAAACCGATTATAAGCCATGGAATAGGCACGATTATAGCCTAGGCAGTTTATCATTGGTGTTTGGCTCGCCGGCAACTGCAAACCGATAATAAATCTCATGGTTAAGGCATGGCTGTAGCTAGAGATGGTTCGTAGTTGACGATTGGCAGCCACTTTAGCCGGGCCACAGTAAATCGAATAATACTCATGATACAAGCCATAATGGCATGGGTAGTTATAGTGTGTGAATCTCGGTTCTAAATTTTAAGTACATTAGTTGCAAAAGTTACACTCCCTTGGAACATAGGTTGGGCTGACAAACCATATGTCACCAAACTCCACAATCAGGCAAGTTTCTTACGTTCCACGAATCTTGAGTTTAGAAGGACTCTCTTGACGGAGAATATATTTTGTTATACTTAGACTAGAAGCTTCTAACAATTTCTTTTAGCCTTGTGGCGTTACATACAGATAGTAGAAATATGAATTCCATTCTGCCAACTACAATGGAATATTCATTCACTTCCACTCCACCAGAAGGAAACGGAGCATCGACTCAACTCCATTAGAGATAGTAGAACATCAATCAAACATTATAATATGAATTAGAATATCCCTTCCAACCAAATTCTCTCAAGAAACTGTAAGGATTCTCCCTTATGGAACCTGAGGAAAACTCAGTGCAAAGGTATGACTAACTTTTGTAAGATAAGCTAAATTCGATAAAAAAAATATACTTGGGGGCATAGCACCATCTCACCCCTTGATTATACATATACACAACCACTCATCTTGGTAATAGCATATTGAAATCATAACCTTAGGTTCACAAGTTTTAAAACATATTCATGATACGAGGCAACATGATGTGGGAAGCAACCAAGTGCACTATACTAGGGGAAAACACAGACAAATAATGAGCGCACTCGGCCGACTTTTGACAACGTCGCTAGAGATTGCTCTAGAGGATGTGATGAGTGTTTGAGGACTGCCACATCCCCAAAATTACTCTCTAAACCTTAGTGATAGGGAATCACTTAGAATGATAAGGACCTCTCTAACAGAAGTGATTCGATCTCTAGTCTTCCGAATGTAATTAATTCATATCAAAGTCTATTGTAACATAAATAGTTTGATATCTTTACCCAATAAATCAATCCCGAGGACACGTGGGATGACTCTAACACATATCTATGTTAAAATTCCATAAAAAAATTAATAGTCTGTAACTAATTCTAAGGGAAGGATGAAATTCCTTGACCACAGAAGGCCCAAAAGAACCCTAAACTTGTAAGTAAAGTCAACATAATAGGACAATCCTCTACCGCCAAAGCTAACGGGACATTTGAATTAAAATATTGATTCTACCTGATCAACGGGAAATAATAAACTGATACTAATCAAGGTTTCCAATGTCCAAAGATCATTCCAGCTAAACACAACATACTAGAGGCATCCAGCATCATCTCTTGGCATAACTCAAACAGCATTAATGAATCACTCTTGCCCACAATCAGAGTATGCTTTCCAATTGAGCCATCCATAACTCACATTTTGCGGTGACAATGACTTCACACGAGAATAATGAAGTACTGTTAGTATGGACAATTCCTAGCAGACCCTAGACAGAAAAACCAATGTCGTTCTCTCAAAGATTGGTTTAATTATAGTCTTGTGTTAATGCCAAACAAGAATTTTGACTTAGTCACAATCGCTAGACACCAAACACAAGCTTGCTATTGGCATAGGAAGTACACCAGATCATTGTTGCGACCTTGGACCAAGTAACCTACCAACACTTTTGTCCGACCCCGTTTCGCACCTCCTTCCAACCTCTTTTCATGTACCAGACCAAGTGGTTCGGCTATCATCTTCCACTTTCAGACCAATTTGTTTCCTACCAATAAACTCCACTAAATAAATTTCATGGTCTGACTATCCTTTCTCCTTCACTAAGCTTCTCGATAATCCAACACTTATCCATCAAAACTTTCTAGCAATCTAGTCGTATAAGTACACCCAGGATTATCAAACCATGCTATTGAAGAAGTTAGTAAAACTAATCATCACTTTACTAGACTGTATGCCACACAAACCAATTGCACCTTATTGGGCATAAGGATTCCAACCAAAATTTATATAAAATATACACATCTTTGTACGAATGTCCAGGCAGAAGATACAAAACATGGGCTAGGGAAGTCATAACCGACATTCACTCTATAACACTCCGCATCATCTCCTATATACAAAGACCCTTCAACAGAGAATCTTACTCTATCAGATTCATTAGTGACTGATCTTGTCAAAGCATGCACAAGAGTGGAGAAAGGATTATTAGAGAAATATACAAACTTGGTGATCACATAATAGTCAAGATAGCTTGACTAAACCAAACAACGAAACAAAATAGGAGTACCATATCACAAATCCAAAGTCGATAACGCAATGTATGCATCAGTTGATCTGCATATTGTATGAAGCCTCAACGTAGGAAACCGAAAGTCCAAGAAAAATGGCATCCTGTTGAATGAAGATTAATCAAAGATGACTTTAAAATTTTAGCAAATGCTCATCAGAACGAACAAAGTCCCACATCAAACTAGCAAAAGGAGGCTTATCGAATAATCAAATGCGAAGATGAGATATAGATATTCAACAATATAACCATTGCAAGACTAAGAAGACAGTCTTGGATTAGACAAAGCACACTTTGTATTCACGAAAGTATGCTTTGGGAGGCAAATGCTGTGGGAATTTTTGCCCACTACATGGTGAATATGAGGAGTTAGGGGAAAAATCTTCATTGTTCAGGAACAGACTCAAGCTAGTTTAGAGGTATTCTTGAAAAAGATATGGACATAAATCGAAATCGCGTCTCAATCCGAGCTATGGATTGAGAGATATGATCATCTTAAGATTTGTCCACCACCGTCTCGTGGGGCCGCTACCAAGACGCTCTATCGCCATTCAAGGTCGATAGTCCAACAGCAAGCCAGGATCCATGTCATGGTGACCGAGCCAAAATTTGGTCCGGCGCTTGCTTGGAGTTGGGGCCTGAAAATCTCGAGTCCATTAAGAGTCGGTTGGATTACCGAACCAAAACATTCGTTCGGCGCTTGCTTGGAGTCAGGCCTTGAAAATCTGGAGTCTAATTAGAGTCGATTGGATTGCCGAACCAAAACTTTGGTATCGCACTTGCTAGGAGTCTGACCTTGAAAATCTAGAGTCTGCTAGAAGTCAGCCGGATGACCAAACAAAAACTTTGGTTCGATGGTTGCTTGGAGTCGGGCATGAGAAATTTAAGCGCTTACTTAGAGTCGGCTGGGAGTAATGCTGCTTAGGGTCGAGTGAAGATTTGCTTTGGGCTCAATCCAGGTATAACTGATCTAAAAAAAATTAAAGATTTTCGTCACGGCATGACGATACTTCGGGGATTTCTTCATAATGCGTTATGGCGTTCTTGGAGATGTATGGTGGTTGTCACAAGTGGAATAGCTTAACAATCATGTAAGGAAGGTTGAACTAAATCTTGGAGGAAGAAAGGTTGAACCAACTTCTAAATACTACATACTCAGCTGCCTCTCATCGTATCTTCATTCTATAAATACCAAGCACGCAACATCATAAAAAAGGAGGATGCTGAAAAATGAAGCTTTCAGCAATAATGGAAGACAACTTCAAGAGAGACAAATCTTAGTTCAAATAGCATGTTTACCCATATTCAAAGCTTGTATTTGTAATCAGAAATGAAAGGGGAAATAAAAGAGGAAAAATGGATGTAGGCACATTTAGGCCGAACCACTATAAATTCTATGTCCTTTTACATTTAAGTCCTTTACATATTCTTTATAGCAAATTGCTGATTTTCCACTTTAAACATTCGCAACTAATTTTCATCAAATAATAGCTGTATACTACAAACAATATTCACAGCTCTATAACAATGATTTTAGTGCTTGCCTATTTTTTGTGCAAACAGAGATAAAAACTAATTCAATGGTATCAAATAGCATCCTAATAGGTATACTATGAATCAAAAGCATACCTTCCATCACAGTCTTTCCCTTTCTCGCAGTAGTTGGTCTAGAAGAAGATGGTCCTAAAGCAAAAACGTTTTCCTTGTCCGCTCTGACTGGTTCTGGACACTGATTCTTGTAGTGTCTAATCTGGTCATAGTTGAAGCACTTCACTACTTTCTTATTTGTAACCTTCTTTCTTTTTCTAGTTCGACATTCATGAGCATAATGTCCTTTCTTATCGCACTTGTAGCAAACTACATCTATCTTTCCTTTCTTTGCAGCTTCTTCTTTCTGAGCTCCTTTCTTCCTAAAGAATTTCCTCTTCTTGCCAGGAGAATCTTGTGTTCTAATCTGCTTCTCCTTCCCATAAGTAGAAAGCATCTCTTCAATGCTTATTGTCATCTCCACTACAACTATACTAGGATCACAGAGGTGTGGCATAGTCCTATTGCAATCTCGGGTCTGAACCCTCAAATAAACTTCTCATTCCTTTTAATGACGGTGTCGGTGGTAGCATATCTATATCTGGATAGTTCATCAAGCTTCATAGCATACTCGATCACTAACATCTCACCTTGTCCTAAGTCCATGAACTTTCTCAACAATACTGACTTAGAAACTTCAGACAAGAACCTCTCTTCGAATCTCCTTTGAAATTCTGCCCAAGTCAACTCTTCCTAGGGAACTCCCACGGTAACAGTATTCAAACAATAAAATGCTACTCCTTGGAACTGCCATGAAGCAAGTCTCCATTTCTGCTCATCATCTAATCCCAAGTCAGCGAAAATCCTTTCATAGTGCAATAACCAGTTTTCTACATCAACAACATCCTCTACTACAAAAAATAGCTTTCCACCAAGACTAGGTAACCCTGCTCAGCTTAGCATAGCTATTGTCAACTGGGGTCATGCGATTAGCTCCTCCAACATACACAACATTTCACTTAGCTACTCTAGCCTGCATCTGATTAACGAAGAAATAATAAATCATCCCCATATCTATTGGCGGAGTTCCAGCACATACATTGGCATTTGTGTTTGGCTTAACATTTTCCTATCGACTAAGTTTACTTATAGTATTGGGTTGAGCATTTCGATTAGTTGTGATGCTTCCTCCACTAAGATTTCCTCTTCCATTTCCTGCCTCCATAACTTCCGTTCTCGTAAATCTACATATAAGCCATAATAAGATACAGAAGAATGGTCTAAGGGAGAGGGGAACACGTACTTATAAACACATACACACACATACATACATACATACATACATATATATATATATGTATGTATGTATATATATACATACATACATAACAAATGCAAGAATGTTACTATAGCGTTAATCCAAACCCTGGTCTCATTTTTTGATTCATTGGATTATGTTTTGAAAATCTTTTAGGTTCAAATTTCTTTTCTATTTTCATAAACCTAAGCTCTGATACCAACTTGTAACATCCTCTATTTAGAGGTCCAAAACTAACCTCTACAGATGTTGTAGTCTTCCATAGTTATTAATTCTCGACGACCAAATGCGGGTGTGTTAGATACATTGCTATACCAAAAGCACATGAATATGAAAAAAAATTAAACTCAATTTAAAAATTTCTCATTTCATTATAGATAGTAATTCTGATTCATAACATAATCTCATACGTAAGCCACGTTTAGAGAAATTATAATTTATTATAAAATACGCCAAGAGTAACATATGAACATGTGCCCTTGGTTGATCAGAGTCTAAATATAGGCACTAAACAACTTTTTCATTACATCCAAAACACAACGAAATCAAACAAAAAAAACTCCTAATAGCTAGCTTGCCTCCAACACGTCTCCGAAAGCTTATTCGTCTAAAGGAGAACTTGAAAATTTTAACTCTCAAACTACTAAAAAATAATTGAGCACCCGAGAGTTTAAGGGGAAAACTAAACTTTGAATCAAACATAAAGTTAGTGTGGATAGTTACCTACAATCTCAAACCATATAGATATCTAGTGAAACCACGTCGCTTAGCGGAATGGGTTTTCCCTCGCTAGTATCTCAACCCAAGCTATAATAACTATATAGTATGCACCTACATCCACAGTGGTTAAGAAATAAAATAATAAATGTAACATAATGATGTGAAAACATGCAATATGCTTTGGATTTCACATCTCTCCTCATTATCTGCTTCAAGCTATAGTTTCTAGGGTCATTATTAACCTATTATTTTTCATGGGATGACTAATAACATGTTCTAAACTTACAGACTGTCCATCTAGTTTCGTGGTTTTCATGGGATCACTAAAATCCTATTTATGTCTACAAATAACATCATCTAATCATTGTTTTCATGGGGTCATTGTGAACCTATTGGATTCTCCAATAACATCTCTCATAATATAGTTTTTATGGGATCACTATGAACCTATTGATCTCTCAACAACTTATCCCGGACATAATTTTGATGGAATCACAAAAAACCTATTGGACCCTGCCAATAACAATTTCCACACATAGTTTTCATAGGCTTACTAGGACCCGTCTAAACTAATAATCCTTTGATCAAACTTTGGGCATCCTAAATTCTGGTCTGTCTGACCACCTGAATGAAATTCTACTCACATAGGAGTTAACTCAATGTACATTCACTACTAGGTAAACCTAGTTAGTTATTCTGCCCTTAACAATCCAAAATGTACTTATGGGTTAATTATCAAATGAACATGTATATAGAAGCATACATGATAACTGATCAAAACATAATAATATAAACATCTATGATCTAATTCCTTGTAATCATTTTTCTAAGGAACATGGTTAATACCCTTAACCCACTATCTTATCAAGGAAAGCTTCTTCAAAATTCCAAAGCTAAATGCCATTTCAAAACTATTTCGTAATGCTATGGGTTTTGCCTTTAAAAATGAGATTGGGTTTCTTATTTTAAAATAAGGCTTTCGACTGGATACTTTGAATCATTATGACATCTTTAGTTACCCTCCGTCACTCTCCCTTTCGAAAGTATTACTTACAATTTTTGATATTCTCTTTTGACACCAAAAACATACCTTTCAAAAGCACTGAAACCTCCCTTTTGAAACACTTAAAGATATACCATTCGAAACGCTTAAAGCTTAACTTTTTAGGGCATTTAGTTCAAGTAGAATTTATGGAAGCATAACTTCGAAACCATTTGAAAGTATATCTTTTGAAATTATTGTGTTTAACAACTACCGGGTCCAAAAGATCAAAAGAAAAAGCTTTTCTTTTGAAAGCATTAATCTTAAGAAAAAAGAATTATGGAAGTGGATAGCTTCAAAACTATCCTTTCGAAATCATTGCCTCCGAAACTATTCATAAAAGCAGCTAAAAGGACCCTTTCGAAAGCATTGGGAAAGTGGCTTCAATGTTAATAAAACGAATGCCTTCCTTGCGAATTCATTATCATAAGGCTATAAAGAAAAGCGGCGTTTAACTAATTCGAAAGGTATAAATGCGGCAACTAGGTATCGAATGAGTTTCAAATGCGGCAACTCTTTCGAAAGCTTCTCTGAAAATAAAGGCAAATAGTGGATTCCAAAGCTTATAAGAATATCTTCAACCCCTTTGAAATCATGCCTTTAACATGGTCCCTTCCACCTTTCTCCAATACACTACATATCAATAGCTTGATACCATTGCATTGGTTTCGAATAGGTGCGAAAGGTCATAGCAGAAGTATGGTGATAAAGGCTAGCAAATGGAAGTAGCGAAATTGTAATTCAAAACAAAACTAATTTTTAAGCCTTTCAAAGTAATTTATTTTTACGTAACTTGCCTAATTTGTCAAAATATAATTGGTTTCCAGTTCTTTATCAAAGATTCTTTTCTAAAAGGCTATCGAATTCATCAGTTAACAAATAAAATCATTTTAACAAATAAGCCTTTCCCCTTAACAAAGCATTTAAGTCCTCTAACATAAATAATTTAATAACCATAGAAAAACTATTAGGAGAAGTCCCCAAAATTCACAATAATTCACTTTTAATATGTTTTCCAACATATATAAATTTTAGACCCGAAACCAATACTTAATTGCCTTTAAATAATTTAAGCCCAAAATTATCTATTTCTTCGATTCAAAATTCATAACAAATTATCCGTAGCTTGGAATATAATGAAAATTTAAACCCATCTTCAAAATAATGTTTTACATAACATATTTGAACATCATGACATTTAAAAATTAATTTGCACGATTTTAACCTTAAAATCGAATTACATTATCCTGCAAAAAACCTTGTTTAAATTATAACATGGTATATAAATCAAAGCATATCATCATTCATACATCCAAACGGTTTTAAACCTTAAACCGAAAAATTACCCATTTAAAAATACTTAGATAAGATGGTTTAGATCATTATTCACCTTGTTTGGATATGGAATTTGAGATTTGTTCTTTACTTTAATCTTTCTTCCTTAATCCTTAGCCTCTAATTGATTTTGAGCTCCTCTTCCCCCAGGGTTATAGTCGACCTTGTTTCTCCTTTGTTTATGTTTTTTATTTATGAAAATGGGAATTAGAATGAGATAAGGGGGTTTAGGGGTTATGGTGTTTGTCTATTTCGATATTGCCCTTGCCTTATTCTCTTAGGTATCTAACTTATAACCCATTTTTATAAATCCATTTTGTTAAGACACAGCCACAATTAGATCTCAAATCTCAATTCCCTTATCACTCTAATCTTTACATTATTCTATTCAATTTATCTAATTAAATCTCCTAAATTATATTATTCAAATAAGGGGTGTTACAATATCACTTCTCATTTCCAGTCACAAGATCGATTCATTTACTAATAGATCATCTTTTTACTTAGCAGCAATTCTTCTGATCAATACTGGTCGAACTTCTCAATACGAGATTATTGCGGCACTCTGTGGCCATCGACCTCACTCTAGCTCCACAATAAGCTAAAGCCTATAAATATTTCCATTCGGCAAACATTGTCGGTACCACATTTTGATGTCTTCTACTAAGTGCATCAGCCACTGCACTTTCTTTTCCTAGTGTATACTCAAACCCAAAGTTATAAATTGCCAAAAATTCTAGCCTTTTTTGTTTTCCCATATTCAACTCCTTCTGAGAGAATAAATATTTCAAACTTATATTCCGTAAATAACTCGGATCGCTCTCCCAAAAGATAGTGTCTACACACCTTTAATGCGAAGATTACTGCCTCCAACTCCAAATCAAGAGTAGGATATTGCATTTGCGGTTGAATCTCTCAAGAAGCAAATGCAATGACTCTACCTCTCTGCATCAATACAACTCCTAAACTAGTTCCTTAAGCATCGGTATTATCTTTATTCTTATTTGGAACAACTAACATTGGAATATTAATCAGTAAATGTTTTAGCTTCTGAAATGCTTCTTCACATTTATCGATCCAAACAAACTTCATGTCCTTCCTTGTTAGTTTAGTCATCGGTGCCGCTAAATGAGAGAAATACTTGATAAATCTCAGGTAGTATCCAGCCAACTATAAGAAACTATTAATCTCAATTACGATCTTGGGTATTTCTAGTTATTACCTGCTTCAATATTTGATGGATCCATAAACAAACCATTCTTCAAAACTATATGCCCAAGAAACTTCACTTATCTTCCTAGAAATTATATGTTGAAAATTTCGCCTTTAGTTGATGCTGCCCCGGCATATCTAGCACTATTCTAAGATGAACTTCATGATACTGCTCATTCTTAGAATATATCAAGATGTCTTTAATAGATACCAAAAAGAATCTTCCTAAATGCTCTTAGAAGACTCGATTTATTGGGTTGAAAATGAAAGATAGTGTGTTAGTTAGTTCGAAGGGCATGACTAACCATTCTTACGAACTATATCTTGTTCGAAATGCTATCAACGGTATACTTTCCTCAATCACTCTCAGTTGATGGAAATCCATTACTAAGTCTTACTATGAGAACACCATGACTCCACTTAATTGATCAAACAAATCATCTATTGTAGAAAAAGTATATCGATTCTTTATCATCTTCTCATTCAGATATCTATAATCATTGCATAACCTCAATGACCCATCCGGTTTCTTAAAACACACAGCTCCCCAAGACGAACCACTTGATCAAATAAAAATATTCCTGCCAAATCGACTAGTTGCACATTAATTCTTTCATCTCGGTAGGTGTCATTCCGCTTGCTGCTCCACTTATGGGTTTAGCTCTTCGTACGAGGTATATTCGAAATTCTATGGCACATTTCAGTGGTAATCTTATAACCGACTCAAAAATATTAGCATTCACTCTCACTATGTAAACCCAATTAATTTCATCCTCCATACCTTCCATAGCACCCAACAATGCACATACATCGAAAATGATTCTTCTGATGAGTGCATAATTCGATGACGGTAACCATGGCATCTTAAGGATGTCACTCTATCTAGGTAGAATATCCTAGCATTATATAGACTTAACTAATTCATGTCCATAATTATCCCAAACCCATAAAATCAAACATATGCAAAATGCAGGCAAATACATGACTTAACAAATCAAATTCTAAACGATCACATCTCATTGCATAATTAGATAGCCACCTATTGGGTTCGAAACCATCAAAGAGATAATATGATATATCGGTTCATGTTTTAACTTACCTACAAAACATATATAGATAATAGAATATGATGATCTAGTATCGAGAAACACTTTAATGTGAATACTATGTATAAGTAGTATACCCCTATCATAGTCTTTCCCTTCTCCGTAGAAGTCGGTTCGGAAGCTGTACGTTCCAAATCAAAAACCATTCTTCTTTCAGCTTTAATTAGTTCAGGACGTACCCTCTTGAAATTCCCTATCTTTTTGCAATGATAACATCGCGCTCCTTTCTTATCAGCAATCTCCTTTGCCTTCACCCGAATGACACTCATTTGCAAATTACTACTTATAGCAAATCACCTCCAACTTCCTACACATTTGCATATTGCTCCTTCTTATCATACTTATAACAAGTCACCTCTGACTTCCCTTTCTTAGGAACTCCTCCCTGTTAAGCTCCCGTCTTAAAAAACTTTCACTTCTTACCTTGGAAACCCATAGTCTCTATGGACTTAGTCATCCCGTTATATGAAACCAAATCATCATTCATCATAGTCATGTCCATAACAATATTGAATGGATCTCTAAGTTGCAACATAGTTTCTCTAACAATCTCTAACATCATTCTAAGAATAAAACTCTAATTTTCCTTATGCAAAGTGTTAATGATGGCTATTTCATGCCTTGACATCTCATCAATCTTCATCGCATATTCTAGCATAGATATCTCATCTTGTTCCAATTCCAAAACTTTATAAATAAATTAAATTTTGATGCTTCAAACATAAATTTCTTCTCAAACGTTTCTCTAGCGTCATCCAAAATAAGGTGCTTATTCATACTCTAATAGTATCATGGTTGCACCAGTAAACGGCAGCTCCTTACAACCGCCTTAAAACCAATCTCCTCTTCTAATAATATTTCTGTTCTACGTCAAGAAAAATCCTTTCACACTGAAAAACTCACTCTTCCACTTAGATAGCATTCTCCATCCCTGAATTTCAAAAAAACATTTTTCATTCATACATTTGCAAAGTCATTACATTTCACATACATAATCTATGATTTCATTATCAAGATAAAATATAATGAATACAACATAATTCCATAAGCAACATATGAAGATGCCTTCTGGATGATTAGAGTCTTAACTAATAAACCCTGCTATTACAAATAATTAAAAATAAAAGTAGATAAACGACATAGCGGAAATTCTTCTAATATTAACCTATCCCTTGCACGTACCCAGAATCTTTATTCATCCAAACGTGTAAAACCTACTCTAAGCCTACCTAATTTCAATTGAGTACCCAAGAGTTTAGGGGAAAATCAAAAGCTTCAAATTAGGAAAAAGTCTGAATAATATTGTACCGTCTCAAACCAAAAAGATAACCAGTGAGACTATATCGTTGAAGTAGTGAACGAGTTTTCCCTCAATATTATCTTTACAACCAATATGTCAATCATAACTTATCCTGTAACCAACATGATTAGATGTGATCATAACATTAATATCCTGCGTAATTGGTCAAAATAAATAATCCGTCATTCACTAGGGTGAAAGGGTCACATATAAAATAGGCTATCCAATGGCATGGTTTTTCTGGGATCACCATGGACTTATTAGTTTTCAAAGGCCAACCGAAAAACCTATCAGGCTTAGTCAAGACAAAATATATTGGATAATCCAACGATCTTCTAGTCCATTTAAAAGAAAATTACCAATAGTCTCCTAACTCGGTAAAAGAAGATAACTATAGTCTCCTAAGTACAGTGAGAGAAAATGACAACGGACTCCTAAATATGGTAGCAGAAAATATAAGTTAGTCTACTACTACGAGTTCCTTCGAATGTGTAATAAACTTTTTAACCACAATATAGGCAAAGATCTATGCACTTGAATCATGTGTCTGACCAACCGGGTGATTAATAGTTGGACGGTAGGGCGCGACCCTCTTAGTCTCCACCCATAAATCTAGTTTAAAAATATCAATGAGACATGTATTTTGGTCAGTACGACCATCCTAACACAATTGGATCTTCACGATCTCATGGATATAATTCTACTGACATAGGAGTTAAGTTTGACCATTCTCGCTACTGGAACAGCCCTAATCGTCATCCATTCCCAAGCCCACATGTTCATATATGTTGGATGATAGCATATAACATGCAAGTGAGCATGTCAGCAATTAATCACATATAGTATCAAATAATCAATATGAAAAACTGGACATATAAAAGCATCATCCATTACAAATATATGTTCATGTGATGGTCATTTATACATAAAAATTACTTGTATTTAAGTAATAATTTCCTTCACAAAACACTTTATAAATGGGTTAAAATATCATTTCTTTTCTTTTAAAACTCTGTCAAAAATGCTTTACAAAAATTATATTCTTGTTTAAAGAAAACATAGCCCAACATAGAGTTAAAAACTATCCAATGTCAATAATAGGCCATCTCACTCTTTAAAACTTGGCGCTATCATACTTTGAAAACATGTGCTATCGCATATCAACTAAAGTACGCTATTGCATGTCAACTAAAATAAGCCATCGCATGTCAACAAAATCAAATTATAACGTACCAACCAAAACAACCTATCGCATGTTGAAAAATGTATTTCTATCACAAGTTGAAACATTTTTTTTTTAGCATTTTTGCCAACAGGGTTGAAACATGATGGCAAAAATGGCCCATTAGCTCAATTGGTTGGAGCAAAATGCTAAAAAAAAAAAAAAGTTGAAACATGATCCTATAATAGGTTGAAAATATGTGGTTATCGCATCCCAAAACTTTATAGGCATTGAAGGTTGAGAAAATAAAACTATTTCTTGTTAAGAAATTCATGCTACCATACTTTCAACTTTTAAAAGTTATTGAATGTTGAATGCACAAAGTTACCGCATGTAACATCATGAAAATTTAATAATAAACTAAAACATTAATAGGGGTAAAATGTAATTTCACATAAAAAGGCAAAATACTGAATTTCTACAAATGGATAAATTTGTAAAATATGACTTTTCCATTGTGTCAAGTAGAATTTTCTAGCATAAATTCATATATAAGTTGTTAAAAATGGATATCGCATGAAGAAACATGAAATGTTTACTGGAGCGCACATTTTGTGTTTTGCACTTATTTTGAAATTAACCATAAGAATTAACGCAAAAGTAAAAGAAAACTTATTTGTTAGGAAATAAGTTAAATGTGTATGAATTACTCTAATAAAAGAAAAGAAAGAGGGTATAATGATGAGTGTGAATTTAAAAGAAATAAGGTGAAAAGTATTTATACGCACAAATGTGAAAGTGCCTCAAAGGGATAGCATTAATTATTATTGCACTTAATAAGTTGAATATACTAAAGAAAGAATATATCAATAAATTTAAAAGAATACAATTTTTCAATGAACACTAATAAATAAGAAAACGATATTTATCACAAAGAGAGGGGCATTAGTTACCTTTTATGGAATTTATTGTTGCAACTAATATACTTTATACGTGTTTAAAAGATGATATAACAAAATACTCTAAAAAGAAAAGGGTACATCTATTTTCATATGTTAAAAAAATAAGAATAACAATGTATACACAAAAGTAAAGGTTTATTTTAAAAGAAAGACAACATAATAAAATATGTTAGAAAAGAAGACATTAATAAATGAAACATGTTTTGAAAAGAAAAGGATATATCTAAATTGTATATTTGAAAGATAAATATATATGAAAGTAAAAGATTATCTTAAGGTAAATGTATAAATAAGGACATTAATTAACAATAAGATTTATTACTAAACATAGGTAGCTTAGGTTAGAAGGGAGGTGCAACGATATGTTTAAGAAGGATAAGAATACATGCAATGTTATAGAAATAAAGGTAACAAAATATGAAATGAATCATTATTTAATAAGAAAGAAATAATATGCAATTTATTTATTTGTAAAAAAGATAAAGCCTTTAATTAATACACATATTTACACATTCGAATAGAAATCCAGGGTTCCCTACAAAGGGTAATAATGTATATGTGTGTGTATAGAATATCAATTAAGGATACTGATTGGGATTAAAACATTAATTCATCGACTTAAGTTATAATTAGTAACACTAATTAAAGCAATGTGACTGTTACATTAACAAGGGAAAGGGAAAGAGTTTATACATATGTATAGATAAGAGAACATGAATGAAGGAATGATTTTATAGAAATAAACTTCACTTAAATTCCATCTATAAATAAAAAGCAAATAAATATTCATCCATATAAATACGCGTGTACTTTTCAGAAAATACATGATTTCCTGCTATGTTTAATAATAATAGAAGTGCAAAATATAAATGAATAGTATCGACAGATTCAAATAAATGACTATTAATGACACTAATAACCTGGACATAGGAAGATAAATAATAGTTAAGTATTGAAAAAGAAAAGTAAATTTCGTAATCACTGTCAGGATGTATACATGTGTGTGTGTGTGTTTATGCGCGTATATGCTTAAGGTTCCCTATAATGGTTAATAATATATATATATATATATATATCAATAATTGATTAGAATAACATAAATTAGGGTAATGAAAAGATTATATTTAGCATAGTAAAAGGAAAGAGGTCAAATACAATTGATATGAATTAATTGAAGTTAACAGTAAAGAGAACGTACATAGATTACTTAACCCTAAAGAAGATTTAAATATATATAATTTGATGGTTAAGAAAGCACTAACTAAATAACCATCCAGACTCCACATATTAATCAAGCAACCTATATTTAATCGTATATTTTTACTTGGGGGCAAAGAAATTAATTAACATATAGGATGAAAACAAAGATCCGCCTGGAGTTAATCAACGCTTAGAATTAATGCAAATCCGCTATAAATATGCACCTAACCTAAACCATAATTCATTACAACTATTAGTTAGTATGCGAAAACTCTGCCAAAACTACTTCTCTCCACTTATAAACTTCTTTAAAAAATAAATTAGAAATCAAAGAACAAAAACACAAGTAAATTGGATCTACGGAGAGGGCGAACTAACGGGTGCGGATCTCATACAAGAACAAAGTTAGAGCATTGATCTAAGATGAGTGGGAACAATTTTAATTAGGTGATAATTTACTAGTTAAAATTGACTTATTCACTACGATCTATGATGATGTTAGAACCCTAAATTGAAACTTGTAACCTAGACAGAAATTGAAACTATTGTATACAACCATACCTAATTTGATGCTCGCATGTCTCTCTTATGATTATATTGCAAAACCCTAAATTGATAAACCCTAAATCAATAAACGCCAAATTGAATTGCAAATAGAATCAGGGAGAAATCATCTAGTAATTATCTTTCACCGATAACTGCTAATGACATGGATTAAACAACAATAAAATCAACATTTAAGAAAATATGAAAACCCTAAATTTTGTTTCGGTCGACCTTGGACGCCCAACGGTTGATGGGTTAGGTCTAGCAATTGAACATTCAAAACAAAAATTGCAGATGTTGAACTTCGGTCTGAGGCCCAAGTTTATTAATAAAAATATATGAAAAACGTCAACTATTTTGAGCTTATTTAAGGGTAGTTTGATGCTGTTAGAACTTGCGAAAAAGCTAGTTCCTAGGAGTGGATGCTTGATCCTTGTAATGTTGGGTAAATATTGTTTACCCAAAAAATCAAGTAATCGACTGAAAGCGATATATTTTCACAAGTGGCACTCAAAGGAGGTTCCACGGTGAGCAAGCAGCACTGATGAGGATTCATAATGGAATGGGTTCAGCATGACGGGAGGTCCTTGTATGCACGATTTCTAACGCACATGATGCAGTTCAAATGGAGAACTTGGAGCATGTAATAAGAGGCCAACACTATGATTGGGAGGTGAAAGCGCATGTAGATGATGAGATATACCGACAAGCCGGCATCTCGAATTCTTCCTTTCTAGGCATAGTGAAAGTGAATCGGATCCAGTATTCCAATAGTGGTGATAGTAGTGGGAATTTAGTCTCACTGTAGCCTAATGCTAGTGTTTTTATGGTTAGTAGCCAAGGAAGCGGTGTTTCCATGTTTATCAACATTGTGGCGGTGTTTACATGTTTTAGTAGCCTAGCAGCGTTGTTTACATTAAGTAGTTTAGAAGAAATGGTTGATCTTTAGATGTGAGATTTGATCTTTATTTCGATCCATTGCAACAGCCTACACAAATTGTAGTGTTGGAATGTATTTGACAAGAACCCTTATGTATCAGACTTTACAAATTCATGGACACTTGTATCACACCCTATATCATCTAGAATAGTATTGAAGTAACTACATATGATCATCACATACTAAATTTGTATTCATTCACTAGACTTTTATCCAACTCACTCCTTCATTTCCATTTTTCCCCACTATAAGATGATAGGTTAGATGTTGACTGGGCATAGTACGTGGAGCAAGGAGCTTCACATTGGAGTTCTCATATTTTTTGTTGTCTATCATTTAGTTACTTACTGTATTAGAAGTCTGTAAAACACATAATGTATTTTGAAACAGTGCATATGGAAAATAAAGTATTATGGAGATTATTTTTTGAAATGTCTATTTTTCAGTACTTATATTTTAGTTTCTTACACTACGAGATCTGAAAGTGTAGAATGTCTTAGAATTCAAACTTATAATTATGCTTTATAATGTTTTAAAAACCCAAAAGCTTGTATTTCTTAGAATGTCGCAAGTTTGAAAGTCATCCTAGTCTTTGGATCAGTGTGCCGGGAGGTGCAGGTTGCTACAACACATGTTGAAAACCCAATATTGATTGCATGTTAACAATAGTTATCGAAGGTTGAGAGGGCTATCGTACGTAAAAATGACATTTTTCCTAAATACCTGTGTAATTTGTTTCCTTTAAAAGTAATAATTCTTTTACCAAACTAATACTTATGTCAAATTTTTATTAGTTAATCAAATTTTTTTTAGAAATCTTGTAGTAAATTCAGAGGGAAAACATAAAATTTCTCTGCAAATCCTTAAGTATATGCCATAATTAACTAATTATTACCCTTAATAATTTTTGGCATAAAAATTAACCACCAATACCCAGTTATACGTAAAAGTACCAATATCCAATCACAGATCACATATAGTATTTAATATGGAGGACATAATATGAAGAATAAATAAATTAAAAATGAAAACGAGTAAAAAGGACAAGATTGATATTTCGGCTGACTCCGACCTACGTCCACTCCAAAGATTTTCCTTTGATTAGTTTATACTATCGATTACATTACAAATCTTTGAAATTCAAGACCAAAATGGAAGAGTATGGCCTAGGTAGAAGATGAAGAGAAGTAGAATCAAAATCCCCTTTTCTAAGCAATGCCTGCTATGTTTATAGGTGAAACTTCAGCTACAGGGCCTCCTTATCCATATGGGCCCGTCATAAGGGTCATTAGGCCCATATCCCTATGGAGAGGGATCGGTATCGAACCCTTCCTTTGTTGATTTTAGGCAGCGACTCCTATGATGAATTCTTCATGCCTATATTTAGGGAGCCCGAGTTAATGAATGTTGAATGCGACAATGTACTTGGGTTGTGACATGAGTCGATCCCTCTTTGGTGGACTCACGAATTCCAATCCATCCTCTTCAATAAAGCACACCGAACTCTCCAGAATGCCAACCCCTTCTTTTGGGATTGAAATACCACTTTCCAAATAGATGAACCATGCCGATCCCTCCATCTTTCCAAGCTTTTGAAGTACGCCGATCCCTTTGCATTGAAGTATCCCTTTGCATTAAAGAATACCGATCCCTTTGTATTGAGGTATATCGATCCCGCTTATTCCATAATACCATGTCGATCCTAGCCTTCCACCAAGTCACACTGATCCAGGCTATGCCGATCCCTAGCTTATCCAAGCCAATATTCATATTTCAAGCATCCTCATTTTTTTCTACCAACTTGCTCAATCCTAGCTTCATGTACCCATCTATACATGTTTCTTGGGCCCTACAACCGTCATTCTGTACTCACTGGCCTTGATCACTGTGAAGTCTATTGGGTTAAATCCGCTTATATACTGCCTTGATGAAAGACAAGTTAACACTTTTCCCCAAAACATGCCTTGCGATAGGAAGGCATGTTTTGAATTACCTTAAGTCCAATGTTTGAAACCTATTGATGACCTGTGAAAAAAATCAATGATCTTGCCTGAATGTTAGTAACAATCGTTAGGGATAGTTAATCAAATTCATAGCCATCCCCGATTGATGATGATCGCAAGATCGAGCATTTGTTTGAAGCTAAATGCGATCCTTTGAGATCGTGTGCCATTCGAGGCGAAATGCGATCGATCGAGACCTTGTGCCATTCGAGGCGAAATGCGATTGTTTAAGATCATGTGTCATTCAAGGTGACACGAGATCGCTCGAGATCGGGTGTCGTTCAAGGCGAAATGTCATTGTTTGAGACCGAGTGCCATTCGAGACGAAATGCGATCGTTCGAGATCATGTGTCGTTCGAGACGAAATGCGATTGTTTGAGATCGTGTGCCGTTCGAGGCAAAATGTGATCGTTCAAGATCGAGGGCCATTTAAGGTGAGATGTGATTGTTTGAGATCGATTGCCGTTTGAGGTGAAATGTAATCGTTCGAGATCGAGTGCCATTCGAGGTGAAATGTGATCGTTCAAGATCGAGTGTCGTTCAAGGTGAAAAATGATCATTCGGATGGGAATAAAAATCATTAATGTTAGATTTAACGTTGGAGCGAGTTTAACCAAGTATAAAAAGAGAAATTTAAACAAAACTAAAAACTACAATGCATTAATCTACAGGTACGATGGTTCATTGTTATCTTAGAGCATGCCTAGGGACCGTTCTCGATCCTGTACATGTGTAAGTGACTTAGCCATTTTATTATGAAGTTTATTACTTATTATTTTCCATTCTGGTCAATCGATGCGAAGTTGACGCCTTGATCTCGACTAGTTCCCATTCGATGTGGATTGTGGTTGCTCCTGTTCTGCTGCCACTATCTCACGTATTGCAATAGCCTATCGTTCTAGACATGTCCCTCGGTCTCATCCTTTAAGTGCCTACAGCCTTTTTTAGTATGCCTGTTCAACCCATAGAAAAGACAGTGTTTATCTGATTTCTTTTCATCATTTGTAGGGTCTCTCCTCATTGGCCTCCGATAGGGGATCTGCTCCCTAGTATCCACATATACCTATTCCAATGTTTCAGTCAATTCTTTATAAGAGGTAAATCTCGATTCCTTTCGTGGACGCTTTGATCCATCAAATCCATCCTCTACTTTCTATTTGCCTTTATCATTCTTCTTCACATATCCCAATGATCCTCAACTTTGCACAGCATTCACTACTGTTTGTTTGCTTGTGCGTCTTCCTGTCGTAGGAACCTTTCTGCTTTATGATAAAAATCTCTGATATCTATAGGTGGATCCCATGCCAGTGAATGTTTGAACTCCGTGCCGTCAGAAATTCCATATACAACTGCCATCAAAACCAAAGATGGATCTGGACGAGCCACCGATGTCGTCGCAACATTGAACCGTGTTAAGGAACTCCTTAAAGACTCTCTGGTCCTTTGCTTCAGTATTGCTAAACCCATCACATTTTTAGGTCTCGAGATGTGAACCCTAAACTGCCTCATAAACCTTTTGGTCAATTCCATCAACGTGCCAATAAAGTTGCTTTCCAACTTCCTAAACCATAGTGCACTTATATCTGTTAAATACAAGAGGAAGCACCATGCCATAACTTCCCCCGATGCACCCAGTAATCCCATATGTCTCATGTACCTCGTCAAATGAACAACAGGATCCATTTTTCCACCATATGTCTCAAGCTTTGGTAGTTTGAACTCCAATGGATTCCTAGCCTGCCAGATATTTGGAGCAAATGGACTTCTATTTCCATCCTTAAAATCCCTGCTCACTAATCCTCCACGAATAGCTCGCCTTATCATCTTTGAAAGCCTAAAATTATCTCCCTACAGCAGTCTCTTATCATCATGCTTAAAATGCCCTCCGAGTCTATGAGGGAATTCCGAAACGTACTCTTCCGTTTGCACATCCATATTCCGATCAGCGTCAAACTGTATAGCATCAACCGTGGGTCCTCCAGCATCAAGATTGATAAGATCTGGAGGCATGCCCTCCAGCCTTTGGGGATCGGTATAGATTCCTCTTAGATAGCAGGGGTTGCCCACGGTTGCTCTGTTATATTCCTCTACCTATTTGCCTCACTTCCTTGCTCTAGATTCTGATTTCCAGTGATTCCCGCTGCTTCAACTCCTTGATTCTATGTTCCTGCTTTCTTAAACTATTAGAGTAAAGTCTGCATCATCTCCTCCTGCCTTATAAACATCCTCTCTTGCATAGCACCCATCATCGCTTCCATTTCATCTCGGGTGACATAGATAGATGCTTGATTAGCTCCAGCTCCTGAGGAAGCCTCTTGACTCCCTCCATGGTGACTCTTTCTCAGTAGCACTTTCCTTGTTGGTTGCAGAGCGATTGCTTTCTAAATCCAAGTATCCAAACTTCTAAATCTGTGGTGCAAGTTTTCTCAATGAAAACACTAAAATGTTGGCGTTAAATTTGACCAACAACATCTATTTATACGTAAAAGCACTAATATCCAATCATAGATCACATATAATACTTAATGTGGGGGATATAATATGAAGAATAAATAAATTAAAAATGAAGTCGAGTAAAAGAGAAGATTTATAGTGGCACGGCTGACTCCGACCTACGTCCACTCCAAAGATTTTCCTTTTATTAGTTTATACTGCTCATTACAGTTACAAATCTTTGAAATTAAAGAATAAAAATGTCAAAGTATGGACTAGGTAGAAGATGAAGAAAAGTCGAATTAAGATCCTCTTTTCTGAAGTCATGCCTGATGTATTTATAGGTGAAACTTCGGCTATAGGGCCTCCTCATCCATACAGGCCCATCATAGGGGTCGTTAGGCCCATATTCCATGGAGAGAGATCGGTACCAATCCTTTCCTTTGTCGATTTTTAGGTGGCGACTCCTGTGATGGATTATTCATGCCTATATATGTTAGACCTTCAAGTTTCATGTCATTTGGAGTTAGGGAGCCCGAGTTAGTGAATGTTGAATGTGACAATGTACTTGGGTTTTGACATAAGCCGATCATTCTGTGGTGGACTCAGGCATGCCGATCCATCCTCTTCAATAAAGCCTGTCGAACCCTCCAAAATGCCGACCCCTTCTTTTGGTATTGAAGTACAACTTTCCAAACCGATGAACCATGCCGATCCTTCCAGAATGTCGATCCCTCCATCTTTCCAAGCTTTTGAAGCTTACTAATCCCTTCACATTGAAGTATGCCGATCCCTTTGCATTGAAGTATACCGATCCCTCCTATTCCATAATACCATGCTGATCCCTAGCCTTCCACCGAGTTACGCCGATCTAGGCTATGCCGATCCCTAGCTTATCCAAGCCAATATTCATAGTTCAAGAATCCTGCATCATTTTTCTACCAATTCTTCTCAATCCTGGCTTCATGTAACCATCTATACCTGTTTCTTGGACCTTACAACCATCACTCTATACTCACGAGCCTTGATAACCGCGAAGTCTGTTGGGTTAAATCCGCTTGTGTACTGCCTTGATGAAAGGTGCGTTAACAATAATTCAATCCTTTCTTTAATAAATAATTCATAGTAATTTGAAAATACATGGGAAAAATCTTCAAAAGTTTGAAATACCTTAATTTTATCACATAAGATAACTTCGCAGCAAAGTAATTATTTTTCATATTTTTAATAAATAAAACTCTAAATTATCCATTTTTTCAAATTAGAAAATTCATAATACATTCATAAACTTCAGAAAATTATGAAAATTAAAACCCATTATCAAAATAATTTTTTTAACATTATATAAAAACTCAAATCATTTGATGATCAAAATCATAGTTTTTAAATTAAAAGCCCCTTACGAAAGTTCGACGAAATAAAAATGATAACCAAAACCCATATAAATAACTATCCAGGCCAAATGCTTAATAAAATGCAATCATCACTCGAATTTCTTTATAGATCTAAAAAACATCATACAATAGAGAGATGCGAGTATTAATTACTGTAACAATCCGCAAATTTATCATTTGATGTTTAAATATTCAAATATAAGGCTTTACAACATAAGTTATGAGAATCTAAACCCTAATAAATAATGATAACACTTGTTTAACAGGTTTAGAAATAAAAGAAGATGCTTGGATTTTTTAGCAAAAAAGGCGAGAAATCAGTTTTCAATAAATTTTAGATTTTCTCAATAATCGCATATGACTTTAGATAGGTACACTTATTTATCAAAATAAGTGAGAATTGAAATAAAATATTTTATTCTATTTTTGGAAATAAGAAGAAATTAGGACATCATCATAATAATTAGTAAATAACTTATTGGATTAAATCGAGATTTAATAATTTAATGATTCATTTTATATATTATAAAGTGATTGGAAATAGATTATAATGATTTATAAGAAGTTATGATCATGCTTAGAAAATATGACACTAGTTGTAACATTATCGAGATTTTACGACGTGAAATCGCGGCACTTTAAAATGTGTGTGAAAATGGGTTTTAATGAATCTGATGAGTTTTAATTAAATTAAAATTATTAAAATATAATTTATAATTTTTGTTTACATCGCTGCATAGATAAGAATACATCGGATAATGTGATGGACAAACAAAATTGGATTTCATTATAAAACGGTATGTAGAAGTTGTGGAAACGTCGCCGAGTTTCCATAAATAGATAAATATACACACTTAGAATTTCGAGGATATATTTACATAAATGGAAGTCATATTGAAATAAGAAGGAGATGGAACGAAAGACGCATGTGTATGTGAGTGTGTGCACATGCGTACGTGTACACGGTTAGCATGGATGTGCGTGTATGCGCATGTGCGTAAGTACCACATGCGTGTGTGTGTCATGAGTGTGTATTGGGGGAGAGCCGTGTAGGGGTGTGGATAAGTGAGTATGGGTGTGCACTTATGATGTGATGGAGTGTAGTGATGTGAAGGGGTAAGGTGTAGAAGTGAGTGTGTGATGTGATAGGTTATGGTGTGTAAGGAGAAGTGTAGGGATGTGATAGGGTAAGGAGGTATGGTCATATGCTTGAAGTGACATAAAGCATTGTAATTTTAATACAAATCCAAAGCTATAAATAAGTGCAATAGGGATGTGATAGGGTAAGGAGGTATGGTGGTATGCTTGAAGTGACATAAAGCATTGTTATTTTAACACAATTCCAAAGCTATAAATAAGTGCAAATTCTTCCTTTTTCTCTTTTCATTTTATTTCCTTACTTTATTTCTCAAAAGCTTCATTTCTTCCTTAAAAGTCTAATGGCTTCCTAGGAGAATTCTTAGGAAATTAGTTCAATATCAACCCAAAATCAATAAATGTGTACATCAATCTCTCTCTAAACAATGTTCTACACACAGCAAGCCAAGCTACATCGCTCGAAACTCGACGAAGCTCCAGGAACAACCCTTGGGCATGAGCAATATGAAGTGGAGGTGGAGTTTGGAAGCTCCAGTGAAGAAAAAGTAAGGGTAGGTTATGCTGGAGTAAAGGCGTGAAGCACCAATGGAGTTTGGAAGCAAATGGAAGTCCAAAAATTCGGAGTTTGGCATTGTACATGCGTAGGCTGAATCATGTAGTGTTTGGTAGTAGATTGGATGTTTGACAAGGAGCGAAAGCGATGGCGAACTCATCTGGAGAAAGCTTGAGAAGGAAGGAGCTTGATTGTAAGAACACTTTGCCGCTTAAAGTTTAGCTTTATGATTATAAAGTGCTATTAATGTTTAATTAATATGGAAGCAAGTTAGTAAGGAACACTTCGCCTCTTTAGCTTAGATTTATGATTAATAAGTCATAATGAGTATAACTTGTAAATATAAACATGTTTGGAAAGTTAATTAACAAGTTATAAAAAGTTAGTAAGCAACTAGTAAAGAAAAGTTACTAAACTTGGTTATGTTGATTTACTAATCTTTGGATGATAACATTGGATTTTATATTAATGATTGAACGATTTGGCTGTGTTGATGTTATGATATTATATGGAAAGTATAAACAATACAACTATGTTAGTTTGACATGTTTATATGTTAATATCATGACTTTTAAAAAGAATTCCAAGTCACGTTACAAATACATTAATATGTGTAGAAAAGAAAATAGTTAAGTCTCTTTAAAATAAAAGAGAAAAAGGATTTAAAATGGGTTATAAATCATAGAAAAGTTTGAATATAATATTATATTATTATAAAAGATAAAATATTGGAAAATAATATTTTATAAATTGAAAAAGTAAAAATAAATGGTTATAATAATTTATAATCATTTATAAGTGTTTTGGAAGTATCCCGGGCAAGTTCTGGAACAATTCACCAAACAGTCAAAACTGCGCACTTGCTGGAGGATAGCTCGCGGTTATGTGACCTGTAATTTCGAACGAAAGTGTAAAATGCGTTTCAAGTCGAAATGACTTGAAACAGAAAACATTTTGTTCATAAAATTAATAGCTTTCAAATGGATCTGAAAATTTAAATTTTTGGTTTGAAAATCTCAAGTTATGAGTAAAACAGTTTTCAAAAAGTTCATTATAAGAGTGGTTAAATCTAGATTTTTAAAAGTAGAGTTTTTATAATTCTAAAAATTATGAAATAAATTTATAAATTCATTATTAATATAATAATGAGGTTTTGGAAGATAAAATGAGTTTATACTTTGTATAGCTATGGAAAATGACCTAGTTAACCATTATTTACTAGCGATTAAGGAATTGGATTTTGAAGTTAAGGACCCGGAATGAGTTTTAGACCCAAATATTTTATGAATGATTTCATAATAATTAATTATTATTTTTAAGATTTATTTAGGAATTTTTCTAAAGACTTAGAAAAATGGTAAAAATTCTATAGTCAAATGAATTATTTAAATAATAAATAATATTTGAAAAAAAGCTTGGAAGTGGCATTTGACTTCGAGGCATGGAAGCGACTGTTATTTAAAGGATAAAGAATGTGATCGAACCAAGGTCTGAGAGGAAATAGTTCCCCAACTTGGAAGACCTCATTATTTGTTGATAAACAATTGATTTTGAAATCGGAGACTTGAGTTATGAATGAGGTATCATCTTTGAATGAGAATTAAAGTAAATAACAAAAAGGGGTATGCGGTAATACTTAAGAGTACATCTTGTCCCTCCTGTGAGATCTGAGAAAGCAAACAAGGTAGTTAACAGGATGGGAAATCCATCTAACCTTGTTTATTTCTTAAACGGGGGGTTAAACGGATCAAAAGGTATATCTGAGTACTTGTCAAAGATCATGTAAAAGTTTTGACAAGATAAAGAAAAGGGAACTGGATAAGCGAAAAGGAATTGGAACTCGATTGTTGTGGTGTTAAGTTGGGTAGTTTTTTGAGTGTCAATCTGATGTTGGTTTAGGCCTTCGGGATTTGCACTTGGGAAATTATTCTCTTAATGTTTTATAATTAGGAACTAATTCTAATTGGGAAAATAGGGCTAAGCAATTAAATTAAATGAGACTTAATGATTCTGCATATGCATATGCATATACACATTTCATTTAGATAAGTGGTACCGAAGGAACCTGGGTTGGATTTTGGTACAGTCCTTATCTGAAGACCACTTCGAATCAATGAAAGACGTTCTAGAAATGGATATATGATAGAAGAACCTGAGGTGGAAAATATCTATGACGTTGAAGATCGGAGATCTTCTACGGCAAGCGGGTTGCTTGTTGATAACCTCGGAGTTGCTCCTGAGGTAAGTGAATAGCAGCGATTCCTTGTTGTAGGATCTGCAATGGTGCAAGGGCTGCGGCTACTGCGATTAGGGATGTAGTAGGGTGGTGCCTTCGATTCATCCTTTACCTGGATGACTTGCATGGGATAATGTTTGACAAAGAATTTTCAATGATTATGAACATTGACTTTTATAAACATACATCTGTTTGGTGGCGGAGAAGGCAACTTCTCTTAGCTTAACACCCTTCTCCGAGACATATGAGCTTGGAGGTTGTATTTTGTGGGAGTCAATTAGTAATTGACGAATCTGGCAATGTGGCATTCAGAGTGGATGAGCTGGAATGAAAAGGTAATGCGTTACCTCGAGCCTAATCAAATGGGGAGTGATTAAAACATGACGTGCGACAAGATGAGTCATGGTTTAGCGCCTATGAGAATGCTTGCATTTTCCCTTCTAGACGAAAACTAATTTCCCTCTATATGTCGGGATTTAAAGTATGTGGTATGAGCGCGCTCGGAAGATCGAAAACCACCAAGAAAATGGCGTATTCAGTCTATCGATTGGATAGGCCGTCTTGTTTAGGCATTGTGTGGGGAACTCACACCCAAGTGCATCCCTCTAGAGGTGTACTGTATGGAATCCAATAATCCATTAAGAGCCTTGTACGATTTTGATTGCAGATCAAATGCTGGAATTTAATGAATGTAACAATTTCAGCTAAGATTCATAAGTTTACATGAAAAGCACTTTCAAAATAATGTCATCAAAAATAACATCCCTTATTTTTGGCGTAATCATTTTATGGTTATCATAAGCAAAAATGTGTTCAGTGTTTTTATCATGTATGGTCTTATGAGATACCCATTGTTTTCAAAAAACGAATTTCTGGTTTAGCGTCCAATTGTGACACTGTCACATTTTGGATTGTGTTCCTATGCTGGTTTTTCCAAGCCTGATCCGGGTGTTTTCAACACTCGGGTCAGTACCGAGTGATTTCAAAATTAGCTATGCAAGAAGGCTGGACTTGGGGAGTTTCTTGGATAGAGATCATATAGGATTGCGTTCGCTTTGGTGTAGTGCAACATGATAGGACGTTCGAGCTTTCCAAAGGAGTGCTGGAGATTTGCATCTACGTATGGGGATAGTCATATTACTTCTGCATGCTATACTTGTTGTTCTTTATCTATTTTAGCAATTGTAAGGACAGAGTTTATAACCGTCCAAGCTAATCATAGGTTAGACTCTAATTGATATGTTTTTAAATATTTTCTGCTGTAAAGATATTGTTTAATGTCATATTTTCTCCATGCGTTGTGAGATCAGTGTTATTCTGTTCTGTTCTTGTTTCTTTTATTTCAGCCTTAATGAGTCGGTTTTTCGTGCCTTGGGAATTCATGATTGAGGAATATCAGTGCGGTTTTCGAGGTGCGAATAATCGGGTGGTCACGGCTACCTTAGATTTGTGGTAGTAATAAGGCTGCCTTAATCTTTTCTTTTCCTAAGCTTTTACTTCTTTTTCCAAGTAGAATGATAGAGTAATGGTGATAATGGTGGACGATCTTGAATTCTTTAGTTTTATTTATATAGTTAGAATGAGATAAACAAATGGATAGGGGAGAGAACGTAATTGTCTTTCATTCCCTTCTTGCCCTCCTTTAATTGATTTAATTAAGTTTCTTTCCCTTAATAAAATGTTCTTCTTTTACTGATGTTCTTCCACTTTCAAGCTTTGGCGGAGGGCTCAACCTTAAATTAGCTTAGATATCATAAGCCTTAACCACTTATCCATCATTCAGAAGAGATGGACAGTCCCTCTTGAAATAGCCCAGTCCATCACAATAAAAACACTTCTTGGCATGCAAGTTAACTAGACGGTCATTGGCAAGTGCCCTTTAAGTGAAACCTATTACAAGTCGCTCCTTCCTTCCTATCTTGGCCTTAATCACTTTTGGCCCACTTGCCTTTCCTTTTATCTTTAAACTTGGGCTTGACTTTAACTTTAGCATCTTTCTTCTTTGGGGTGTCCTTGTAAATAGAGTTAAGTAAAGCCACTTCGACACGTCCATTGAAAGTCGGGCCCAAACGAATATGACTAAGAGAAAAATACCTAAAAGGTTTGTTAAGTCCACAATAAACTTCTTAACCATCTTAGAAAAGGTATGTTGATCATGTTCGTCTAGAAATGAGTTAAAAGTGCAAACTCATTGATGTACCCCCTTACGGTCATATCATATTGTTGAAGATATATGAACTTCACCGTTTGCAAGCCCCCCTCGGCCTCTGAAATAAACTGAGTCCATTCGTAATTCTTTACAAACAGAGTTCAACTATGCCCCTACAAAATTCTTCCTAAGTCACAACATGTTAATCTGCCTCCCTTATCACAACAGCGCACTAACACAAAGCTTCCTGTTGAAGTTATCTGGAAGCAAGTCTCCATTTTATCAACCTCTGAAGCGCTATATCATCAAAGATCCACTTATTAGTGTGAAACAATGCTTGATTCTCAATGAAAATTCTATGCAAAAATAACTCTTACCTCTTATACGGAGCTAATCCCTACAAAGCTGAAGGAAATCAAGAATGGACGATGCGACATTGGAGGAATAGGCATCACTTCCACTAGTGCCAGTATAGAAGGGGCTCCCAATGGAGATAAACTGCCCTCTGTTGTAGCCTACAAGTATCTCTGGAACCATGCTGGAATTTAAATCTTCGAAGTATCGGTATTATCTCAAGTGGTCGTTGCTCGAGCGACATAACTTGTGATAGTTATCTATAGATGGGAATCATTAGGGTCCTACTTCTGATTGTGATCAGTACCGACATGATTGTGGTCGGTACCAAGAATATTTGATTAGGGACCTACTTCTGAGCAAGTAGGTGAACTATTTCGATGCTATGTAGAAAAAGACAAGTCTTAAATCCGATAAATCATGTCAGTACTAACATGATTTGTATGGGGATTTTGACAGCGAAGCTTGGAAACTTGAAGATGTGAATAGATGTGAAGAAAAAGTGGAGTAACACCAATCAAAATATGGTTGGTGCTAACATGATTATGGTTGGTATTGACATGATTGATATTACAAGTTCTTCCTTCAAAATCTCATGGATTTGAACTCTTACCTTGTCTTCCATGAGATAGCGACTCGGGTGGATGGATTCACCTATAAATATTAGTCTTAAACCAACATAGAAAGGACTTTTGTCACTTTCAATCTCCTATTATCTTCTCCAATTTTACTATTTCATGAATTGCTATCAAAGTTGGATTTACCTTGCTTTCTAGATCGATAATATGTTCATGCGAAAACTCTTAAAATAAAATTAAAATGGACATAGGCAGTAATTTGAGCCCAAACCACTATAAAATTCATGAATTCAAGCTATTTACTTTTGTTTTTAGATCTATTCTTCTCGCTTTTTGATTCATTGGGAATGTTGTGCAAATTTTGGCCCAACGTTTTTTGTGCTTTTGCTGAGAGACGAGAATCTCATGTGTAGACCTAGCCTAGAACTTTGGACTTGAAGTATCCAGAAGGTAGATCTTAGAGTGTTGCTATAAATATGAAGTTATTTAGATTTGGAAGATGAATCTACACAAGATCTGAAAGGATGGCCCTTAGGAAAGCTGCTTCTAATTCTGGAGTTGTCGTTTTAGAGGTAATGAAGAAGGTTGTCAACATAATAAAGAGTTAGCTCAGCCTTTGAATTCTTCGTCGGGACCTTCATCCCCACAGGAGAAGGTGATAAAGGAAAAGTTGGATAAAATGATGATTGTGACGAACAGAAAGATGTTGGAGAGTCAAATTACTATTTTGGAAAGATTGGAAAAAACTTTGCTATGATGTCCCAACAACCTCAAAGGCATAGGAGAAGCCACAAGGATTCATCTCATTAGACTTTTAGGAAAAGGGTTCATCTTTATCAAATCAGAATTGAAGACATGGCATGCAAAAAATAAAGAGGAAGGATGCTGAACATCAAAGAATCAAAGTGGAAGAGATGATGCAAATCCGAAAAGTGCCAATTAGATCGTTACTTACCAAAATTAGGTCAATAATGAATTGATCCATTAGGTCAGTGCCGATATGAATGTAGAGGTAATTAACTTGTCTGATAGTGAGGTGGAGTTGTAGGATGTTTGCAATGGTAATGGAAAAGCTACTAGACTATAGACTAGTGATGTTCAGACGAACGTAATAGAGCTAGCAAGGCGTAAACAGAGGATGTCTAGCCGAATGGCTTCCCTAGAGAAAGAGTGCCTAGACATCATGTTACAAAGCGAGAGCATTTCTAGAGTCAAATAACCAGGGTTATTCCTGACGCTCGTTGTCCAACCGCCCAATGCAGCAAGGAATACATCGCTGATATAGTAAAGGATTTTTTTTAATGAAAACTGACATATAAGAAACGATGAATGGGGTTCATCACCTAGTCGGACCCCATTCACCGATAACATTTTGAAGGAAAGTTATTTGAAAAAGTTGTAATTCTAACAATGTCATCTTATAACTGTACTACTGATCCAAGGCAGCACCTATTAATGTACGAATAGCATACAGAAAGTGGTCATGCTACAGATGGTGTGAAATGTGGGTGCTTTCCTACACTCTTAGACGGAGTTGTTACATGTGGTTCACTTGGCTTACGCTGAGACCCATATCATCCTTTAATCAGTTAGCGAAGAAGTTGATTAAATATTTTAAATCCCAACGTGATGTTGTTATCGAACCTTCAACAGAGTGTTGGAGAGACTCTAAAAAACTTTTTAACAAGATTTATACGGCAGTAATGGAAGTAAGTAACCCTTGAATGGAGATTGTTTTGATGGCATTGATCTGGGGGTTCAACCCAAGTCTGATTTTAGTAGATAGTTGAAGAAAAAACAATTGATTACCATGAGGAGTATTATCGAAAGGCATCACAAATTTTGTGCTTGGAAGATGTGGATTTGGTTGTCGGATTAGCTATTGATGATCAACGAGGACTGAGTAGTTCAAAATAAAGCAACATTGCTATCAAAGAAACTAGTGATAGTTTTGGAAATGTTGCAGTAAATGTCGAAAGTAATAACATGAAAAGATAAAACGAATGTGATGGCTGTAAGAAGCAGGATGCCAAAAAGCACATGAAGTATGTAAGACCGGGAGATTACACTCCCTTGAATGATTCAGTTGAAAACATTTGCCTCGCCAGCCAAGGTACTGAAATTTATAAGAAAACGACAATGAGATAGGGCACTAATTGGAAAGAAGTTCATGGAAGTATTTATGCTTTTGTACTAATGAGTGTTGGCATTTGAGAGATGTGATTGAGGACTTGATGAGGAAGAAAAGTCTGCAGCAGTATTTCAGAATGGAAACTGGCAGTCAATTGAAAGATAGACCCCAAGGGCAGATTGCCTTAAGGGATCAGGCTAGTTCTAGTGGAGAGGGTCTAAGATAGTTTGAGAAGAGGATTGTGATAAATACCATCTCTAGAGGACCTTATCCTGTGGAGAAAAGTTGGAATGAGATGGAAAAATATGATAGCTTATTGATGCATGCACCTTATGAAACATGTTTTGCCGTAGAAGATAGAAATCAAGTGAAACAACATAGGGCGATGAATGATGACATTTTTTAGAAGTAGAGTGCCGATGAGGTGGAAGTGTCAACGCTTGACTTTATAGTGATTACGACTGCAGCTAACAACTGTGCACCGAGACCTAATTGATTATGGGAGCTCGGTTAATATATTATTTAAAATAATTTCGACCAGATGTGACTTAGTGAGAAGGATTTGAAGCCTTTTAAATCTTGTATCTAGGAATTTACAAGAGTCTAAGGATCCAATTGTTACATCGAGTAAGGATGACGGGGCGCTCAGATCTTGCAGGATGAGGTTGGAATGATTGAACAAGCCATTGGTTGGGAAGAGATAGTAGTCGACATGTGCTATATGAGCCTTTGTTGTTGTGCTTTGGGTTTGATGGTCCCACGTATACATTTGCAAGAAAATCGAACAATACGTATCGATCAGTATAGATCAGTGGACTTAGCAAAAATTTACAGTTTTGATCAACTTTGTAAGGTATTTGTTTACCAGTTCATCATTACATGTATTAGATTCAAACTATGGTCTAAAACTAGAATTTATCATTAGTTCAGTGAGAACTGATAAATCTAGCGATCAAAACCAATCCATGCTATCAGTCGGTATTGATGGATGATACTTGACAATCTTCCTATATTTCTTTATATAACATCTTGCATTTAACCATCTATGAGTTTTGTACATATTTCTTCTTCATCCGAAAGTCAACACGAGTGAATCATCTTGTGTGAAACATCATGGATAAAAGCATGTGAGGTGTTTATCATGTTTTTGTGCGTGTATACTTCAGTATATTACAATTAGTGGTGTTAACTAGACTTGATGGTTTTGTTTTAATTTAACACACCCATCATCCACTTCCAGTATGTACAAAATACGTCCATAAAGCAAGGGAGACAATTAGTTTTATGAATTAGAAATTACGCACAAATTGAATTTTTTTTATTCATTAGCACTAGTAACTTCTAAGACAGCACATTAATATCGGAGGCTATCCATGTGTCCCGGCCAGATAAAAAATGGATCTTTTTTTGCGGATCTTGCATTTCATTTCATTTATAACCTAATATAAACCTACTTGGATATATAATCTGCTTGCATTGAACCCGACTTGCTCGAACTTATTAGCACTTGGGTGCTACAATGCGTTTAATCCGCAAGTCCCATGTGCAACTCTCTTTCCACGTCAGCATCACAGCCAAACAATCACGTGGCGGCCCACCGCTGCCCAAGCTAAATAAACGGCCCTTGCATCCAAACACTTAAATCTCCATGGCCTATTCGTAAATAAAACACGTAGGAAAGGGCGTTTAAATAATTTATAAATGTTCCGTAACGTGAGCTTTTCATGGTGGCAGAAAATTTCTCCTGAAACTTTACTTAATCATCTGTTTAGCCTTATTTACATGAAAATTTAAAGTCTAAACGACGGTAATCAGCTAGCTCATCCCAATTTCGAATTAGATAAATGACACGTGTCATGTACAGCTAATTAAACCCCTCTTTTTAAAGCCTCGTCCATCTTCTCCTCCTCTGCTCAACCACCTCTGTTCTTTCGAACCCCTCCCCATTTATTACTCTTTTCGAGGTTTTTTTTTTCCTAACAATATCTATTCGTTGCAAATTTTGTTTCCTAACCCTAATACATTTTCGTATTGATATGTAAGCTCTCGATCTGTTTATGCAGATTAGTTCAATTTGATCTTCAAACTTCACTTATTCAATGGCGAATCCAGATCTGGAATCTACTTCTGTATCCCGCAATATAAAACGAAAAAGAGATAATGATCAAAGCATCGCATCCACATCGAAATGGAAGAAGGAAAGCATCAAAAATCTCTACTCAACGAAACTCGTGGAAGCCATTAAACACGTATACAGCACAAATCCATCCCCATCCCTTCCTCCACGCAGCCGCACGATCCGCAACGCAGCAGACCGAGCGCTTGCGATCGCAGCACGTGGACGCACGTGCTGGTCGCGTGCCATCCTCTCAGCCCCGTCCCCTTCTCAGAAGTGGCATAGGAGAAAGGTACCAACCGCTCCTAGTAAAAAGCTGCATAAAAGCTCGGTAAACAAGGCCCGGCCAATTGAAAAGAAAGCCAAAGTTTTAAGTAGACTGGTTCCGGGATGCAGGAAAGTTCCATTTCCGAAGCTTCTGGAAGAGACTACGGACTACATTGCTGCGCTTGAAATGCAAATTCGCGCCATGAGTGCTCTGGCTCAGATTTTAGCATGTTCCGGTGCGGTGGACCGGACCCGATTGGTATGACCGTATAAACAGAACCGGTCCAGTATGGTTGCTTAAACTTATCAAATTGTTTTTATGTTGGGTGTAAATAGTTTTAAATTTAAATTTGGGGAGAGTCTAAGGGCGATTTGGCAAATAGCGTAGACTGGAAAGGGTGGGGGGTTTTGTTTGCATGTGAAAGAGGAGCACATGCAGGGCTGTTGTCCATGTCTCTTATTACAGGTAGGATATCTTTCAGGTAAGTGCAGACCCACTTGTTTGCTTTCTTGCACATTCTGGTATTTTCGAATTTTTTTTTTTAATTTATTTGTTCTACTGTTTTTGCTGCTGATTATAGCAAATTTGCACATGCATCCACTTCCTTCCATGTGTTTGTCCAGAACGGTGATTTTGACAAATTATCTTACCGTATTTTATATTAGTAAATTACGCGTTAAACAGGACAAAATAGGGGAAGAAATGCGACCAAATCCATCAGTGTTGGATTTAGTTTAAATTAGCTCGTATTCTAAGCCTAGGAGTTCTATCAGATAAGCTCGAATCATAACTTATGTTTAATTAAAATATAGTAAGAGCGAAAAAGAAACTAATAATTTTTGTGCTATGCGTATTATTTTGCTTTAAGTTATTAGTACGGATATTGTTGTTACCGGTGTATATATAAAATCGTATAATGGAATTGTATCTCTGCTGATTGCGATTGATTTTCTCGTTTTTCATTTGCAGAAGACGTGCGTAAATACATCCACAAATGAGTAGACGATAAAAACTAATGTAGTTTATATTCGTTTGGACACTGTTTAAGAATACATAATGCGAATACGATTGGTATAAATATTTGCGACCAACTGACAGAAGGAACATCTTTTGTATTCCAACTTTGAGAGCTGACCGTCTGATCCGAATTTTGCAAATTAAAAGTGAACGGTATGGATGCAAGGGAACTGCTGTCCCCGCTTGTTCGGTTCCTCTTGCGCCCAAATTTATATGAAACCGGAAGTCAAACCAAAGTTTTTGAGAATCTGGGCTCCAGTACAAAAGTTGATGTGGATTATATTGGCAATGGACTAATGTGTTGTTAAAACTAACCTCAAAAACATGTGGGTATTTCTTTTCTCAAACTATCCAATAAGTTTGAACGTCTGTATACTGCCGATACGACACGGTCCAATTTGGATAATTTGTAGAATTCATTCCTTGTTTTTGTCTTGGTAGTTTGGAGGTACTTTTAATGTGCATTTAACATTTAAGGTTTAGTTGATACCACATGCAATTCTCAACATGCATATGTGTCCCGTCTCCTCTTGAAACTACAGGCTAAAATCATCAAAATTAAGTGCACCAGAAATCTGAATCCTTCCTCTGAAATCAACATTTTGAATCAGGTACTGTACTGCTCCGTGTTAACTTTCCTTTTGTTTGCACAAAAAGTGTACAAATAACTCCAATCAATTTGTTGCAGAATTGTTTACAAGGAATGTACAACACAACTGATATATTTGTAATTTGATTGTTTTTAAAAACAAACATTTATAGTGGTTCGGTCATAATGTGCATGCGTCCACAGTTCATTTTTATTATTCTTCTTATACATCTTTGATACAATGCATTTAACAATCCTCTTCAAAACAAATCTAATTTTCGACCCATTAATCTTAAGTTCAATGCAAAGCTGGCTGCTAATTGGTAAAATTGGTCAAATAAAAACATACAGAGCTATATTATATGCTTTCAGAATCTTACCGCGGAAGGAATAAAATATAATAATACGGTAAGTATATAATTTACGCATTTTCAAATCTCAGAAATACAATATTTCAAACATCCGTAACGAAATATCTCAAAATAGAACATCGACATGTCTAAAGTCTGGGTATATTAGAATAAATCATAAGCATAAATAAATATTTAAACTGCCATCAGTTTTCACTACCTCCTCACACTTCATCATCAGCATCTTTCCCTCTGATTTGTGAGTTGTATTGACGAGGAAATGCTATAACGCCCCACCCCAAGACCTACACTAACAAAGGGTATTACGGAGCAATACTGTATGCTAGTGCAGGGAATAGGGCTGGTTAGGAGCGACCATCCGTAAACTTTGTCTTAAACAAGTATTGGATACGTCGATTCGGTGCACTGATTTTTTTTTTCTTTACCTTTTTCTTGTGGATCGACTTACCCAATAAATGTTTAACACAAAACTATGGTGGCTAATGGATATATCCAGAACAAAATACAACAACAAATATACAACATATCACAGAACAGCAGACACACATATATACAGATACATCATCAGTACGCTACATAGTGACACATAGTGAGTGGTAACACAGACCACATATATATACATCATGTCCCAAAAGAATATACATAGATCAGAGTACACAAAAAGATAGCTAAACGACAACACAAAAGGTGGACTAGCATCCAAAAGATAGCAAAGTAGACCATAGCGAAAGCAGCTACATGGGAATCTACCGCAGGTGGTTAACCTGAAACAACTCGGTCTGATCCGAGTATCAGAACAACAATATCTGATGAATGAAAATCTCAAAACTTACCATAATAATATTTGGGTAGTATCATATAGATGAGTATTATGTCTGACTCATTTTCCTAACTATACCTTTTCGATTATACCTCTAGCTGTAAAAGCAACAACTCTCCCAATCCAGCTCAACAGTGTATCTCCAACTGTAGATCAATGACATTTTGCAGTCTAATTTTATATCTATAACACGTATGGAATGCAACTATGGAATATATATTGGGTCCAATTGAAAAGACAGTGCGGATCGTGCTATATGGAATTATACTACGCTAGAATGGAAATAAACTAAAATACCATAGCAATGTGAATAAGTAAAATAAAACAAGCACACCAGGAATTTTTATACTGGTTCAAACTTTCCGTTCTTCGTCTAGCCCAGACTCCTTCTGTAATTTTACTAAAACAACAACCCTCACTTAACCCGAAGGAACAAGTCCATACAACCCCTGAGCAACCGAACATGGATCTGAACAACAGAACATGATTTCGCCTCAGCAGCCGAAGAGGACTTCACACGCCTGAATGGCAGAATAGTACTTTTACAAATTAAGTTTTCTTGACTCTATGTGTTCTTTAATAACACGAATTTGTCAATTATAGTACACACTTTCTATAATCTTCTCCTTTATGTGATATATATATATATATATATATATATGAATACGTGAAAAATAAGGTAGTAATAGAATGAATTTGTATGAAATTGAATGCACAAGAGTATTAGAATCCAAGAATATGAGAGTAGAGTAAGAATAGATTAAATTAAGTTGTGGAAAGATGATTCTAATGTGTTAATATAGATTATAAATAGGTGCATATGTTCGTGAAGAGTTATCATGAAGAGATATGGTCATATCTATTGAAATGAAGAACGCTTCTCTTCACGAACGGAAGTGCCTATTTGAAAATATAGTTGTTATAGATATTCAGACTTCTGAATTAAATAATTCAAACTTATGAAATTACACGAGCTCAAACCAGAAAGGAAATAGACAAAAAATAACCAATTTCAAACGTTTGAAATGAACAAGTTAGATGTCTGAATATTGTTCTAAACAATATTCATTTTTTCAGATTCAGACGTTTGATTTGGTACATTCAGATGTCTGAATGTAAACTAAAAATAAGAATATGCAAAGATTTATTAGTGTATGCTAATGAAATGAAATATATATCATATAGGAGAAATTTTAACATGAGTAAACTCTAGACACAGACTCGATACATACTTATATAAGATTTGAAGCTTATTTAAATCCGGTCTTGATTAATTCCTATAAAAACAAGTTAGTATATAATAATCACCTGTATAGTTGTCATACTCAAAATATTGTAATTACGAAATATTGTAAATACGAAGTTTCAACATTCTTCCTCGTATTGACGATGACAATTATATAAGTATATACACAATATGAACATATATAAACAGGAAATAGAATTATATGTACTCCCTCTTACTATAAGCCCCCTCCCCCCCTCCTCCCGACGATGGTAGTTTTTAAACTCCTCCCCCTTTGGCATCGACAAAAGGAAAACATAATATGTAACAACCCGATATTTCAGCCATTCGCATCCACACATGTCGGACTTGAATTGCTCAAAATACCGCATTGTGGTATAATTTGGAGCAAATAAAACCAATCATACAGAATCACAGACACAGAAATATCAGAATAACTCGCAGCGGAAATAAAATATACAATAGCAGTTCATGAATCTACTATAACAAAGTCAAAAAAATACATAATATCAGTCTGAAAACAAATATAATAGAAATCCCAAATACATCGAATATCACTAATACAAGAGCTGGAATAGATGAACTGAAACAGAAATAGATGAATAACTTGATAAACAGAATCCCCAGCGATTTCTAGCTCCAGAAAGAGAAATCCAAAGCTAAGCTGTAAATACTCAGGCTGACCCGAGTATAAAGTAACAAAAAACACTCGAGTCAGGACATACATACTTATATAACGTAAACCAACTCAAGTGAACTGTAGTAGTAATGCACAACAACTTAAAGGATGCTTGGGATCGCCCATCCTCTAAAGATCAGTTAAACCATAAATTAAATACATCTAAAATCACAAGGCATACAGAGAAGTGTACCCGTGGTTAAAATTCCAAAATGGTATTTTATACTTTGAAAATCAAATATCATTTCAAAATTTAATATCATTTCAAATTCATTTTGAAATATCAAAATATCATATGCTTCCAAAACCTCATTCATTTTTATTTAATTTAAATACCATTCCAAATCACATTTTAAAATGGTTTATATTTCAAATCAAATATTCCATTTAAAACCAATTAAAATGAAGTTATTATATTTTAAAAATCAAATATTCAATTTCCTAAAATTTAGTCTTTCAGACTTCATTTATTCACTTAAATTTATTAAAACGGTGAAATTTCAGCTTTCGCAGCATTTAAAAAATGCTACAGTAAGTTACATTTGAAAACAATTCAATTTAGCAAAGACAGCATTTACAGAAATGCTGTAATAGTTCAGGTTTCAAATAAAAGCTTTGGTTCAATTCTGCAACTACAACACTTACAAAGTGCTGTAATAGCCCTTGGTTCATTTTTGCCTTTTAGTTCATTTGTATCAATTACAGCACATAGAAATGCTGTAATATCCTTTACTTCAGAAATGATAGCATTTCTGAAATGTTGTAATTAAATTCCAAACTTTCAATACAATTTCATAAACAATTGAAATTTAATTTAAACCATTTTAACTTATAAAATTTAATAATTTCACTTTAAAAACAATAATTTAAATACCATTTAATTTATGATTTTATAAAGTGAAATTTTCATACAAAAATCAAATTTTAATAATTTACATATTAAATTAATGTACAATTTTATAACATTTCATTTACTTTACATTTTAATTAAATTTAAATTCCATTTTATTTCCTTTACTTAACTTTTATTTTTAAAACACATTTCACATTTTCCAAGTTAAGTTATATTTCAAATTTAAAATTTTAACATTTATTTATTTAACTATTTTTAATTTATAGAAAAATCAATAACACTAAAATCATTTTAAATTCAAATTTAAAATCAAATTATCATATCTTCTTACTTAATTTAAACTACATTTATAAACCAAATCATAAATTCCGAAATTTACTTATATTTTAAATTCTACTCTACCATTTATTTATTTCACTTAATTAACTTGTAGAAAATTACTAATATTCTATAAGAATTATTTTAATTAAATTTAAATCAAAGTATCATAATATTTACATTTTTAAAAATACTTTAAAAATTTAGAAAAATATATATTTTAACCACGGGTCTGTATATAATTTTCTAGCCTAGGTCAAGTGATACGGATAATATATCATTTCAATCCGTAATTTACAAAGAAAAATTCGAGTTTTATCATTTCAAACCCGCGATCCCAAGTTAAATGAAATAAATAAAAATCGTTCAGCCCTATCAGCCCATAACGATTTTTTCATTTTCTAAAGTCCGTTCGGGCATGTATCATTTCAACCCATAGTGATTTCTATACTAATGGGGAACTTGCAGCGATGATCAAAATAAAATGAACAGTATAGCAACATATAGCAGTATCAGATGATATGATAGATAATTAAACTGGATTAACATCATATAATTTATAACACAGGCAAGTATAACATGATGTAAAATTTCTACACCTTCACTTGTTGTCAATTAATGGTTTATATAAATGTCATGAGTGTATACACACACCTTTTTACGCTGGAGTTAGCAAATCAAAGCACAAAAACGAATTCCAGAAAGCACAATAGCACAACTACGGATTCAAGTGAGTGGAGAGCCAAGATAATTATCTTGTACACAACAAACAAAACAAGATAAATATAAGTATAAATACACTACCAAAACTCACTGAAACAATATGAAATAAAAGCTACAAATGACAAAATGGTTTGACCATGCCTTGAAAAATCATATGCTCGGCCTAGGAGGTCATAAGTGCTCGGCCATGGCTGTGTTTTGGGTCAGTTATGGGTCAATATGGCTCGGCTAGCAAGGTGATGAAGTGGTGGAAGCTACAAGGTAGGAATACAAATGGTCAAGGCAACAAAAGAGTGTGGTTGCAATAACAAGGCTCGGCCTTTCATGGATTGGGCTCAGACTAAGGTGTTTTAGGTCTAGACAGTGGTTGGAGCAGCGACCAGAGGTGGTGGAGGAGCACGTGATGGCGGCTAAAGGTGTGGCCAAGGCAATCTATGGATGTGGTGAAGGTGCTAAGGTTGGCTAGACATTGGTTTAAGGAGTTTTGCAATGTTTGTGTGGAGTTTTTGTGGTGCTATCTTCAAGGGATGGTCACAGCCTTGACTGAACAGAGGAAGAGGAGGGTGATGTGTCTGTGGATGGTGGTAGTGTTGGTCGTGGAGGTGGTGGATGAGCAATGGCCGAGTAAGATAAGGAGAGGCAAGGCTAAATTTCAATGGAAAAACAATAAAAAATGAAGAGAAAAAGTGAAAAAAGAAGAAGAAGACATTACCAAAATTTCTCAGATCTGAAATGCCGTGAAAAATGAAGTGAGAAAGAAATGTTTTCATGTAAAAATGAAAATAAAAACTCACGGCCAAGAGATGTGGTGAACGGCTGAAGAAGGTGAGAAGGCAAGCATTTGTAAAGTCAAAAGAAAATGAAGAGTTTTTGCCTCTTCAATTTACCATTTCTTAAAATCAAATAAAAACAAAAGAAATTTAGTAAATGAAGTAGAAACTGAAAACAAAGTGAAAATAAATAAATATTTTCAGAAAAATAGAAAAAGAAATAAAGAAATAATTTATTAAATTGAAACTAGACTTGAAAATTACAAACAAAATACAGTTAACTTTGGAAAATTATAACTATACTTTTAAAATGTTTTAAAAATAAAGTATTGCCATAAAAATGAAAACAAAACAAAGTGAAAAGTACATAGATAAATATTATTAGGAAAAATAAAAAGTAAATAAAGAAAATAGTTTAAAATATTGAACTAGAATTAAAAATTGTAAACAAAAATATAACTAGTATGGGAAAAATTCCTACTATACTTCAAAAATGTTTTAAAAATAAAATCTATACATAACATGTCATATTACACATATATACACAAATTAGAACATGATTTGACAAACAAAATATTATTTATATAAATTAAAATAAACAATTTTGTTAAATAAAACAATTTACATATAATATTGTAAAAAACATAACTTTCACAATATAAATCGGATTTCAACGAAACGAAAAGCAGTATTCTTAAAATTTAATTTATTTTCATAATAAAAGATAAAATTAAAGAATTCAAATATTTAAATTTTAAATTTAAAAGTCAAGGTTTGACCAAATTGACCAAAATCCACAGTTTTTGGAAAATATTCTATTTATTCATGTTTGAAATTATAATTCACATAAAATCAAAATTTACATTTAAAATAACAAAATTTATTCATTTTAATAAATAAAATAAAGTTTTTAAATTAGGAATTTTAGTTAAAATAATTAAAATATACAATTAAAATAATCACAAAATACATGGTTGTTACACTCTCCCCCACTCAAATCTTTTCGTCCTCGAAAAGGAATGAGGTACGGAAAAAACAGAAAAGATAGAATGAATTAGTATTAAGACAAGATGACAAGAAGATTAAACTTATACCTGATAACTGTTGTTATATGTAAGTTTAACAAGGTGGAGAATAGGAATAGCTAGAAGGGAAAATTGGTTGAAAGACAAGGATGAACCATTATTTTAAAACATTTAAATTATTTAGAAAAGAAAAATAAATGATTAAAATATCCTTTATATAATACTTTATCAAAATACTTTTATAACTCGATGTCTTAACAAGTTTATCCTCGTTCCTACAGGCTCTAGCTATGCGTTGATCAGGCGCTAAGCTAAAATTCTTCAGGTACTTAGTAGACCTGCTTCAACACCCAGTGAAAATACTTGAAAACTTAAAAAAACAGAAATGGAAAGTACAATCCAAACAAAACAAACAAACCAAAACATGTCGATCATGGATCGCGGATACACAATGTTTACGTCTGGATCCCCCAGGAAACATCCGTACCCGTAGGCTGGCTACCGCAGCCCTGCGATTACGCCATGAAGACTGGTAGTACCGTAGATACACAATGGTTAGGCCTGGATCCCCCAGGAAACATCCATATCCGTAGGCTCTCGCAGCCCCTGCTGATTACGCTACCAAGCGACCCAATAGATCGCAGATGCACAATGGTTACGCATGAATCCCCCAAGAAACATCCGTACCCATAGGCTCTCGCAGCCCCTGCAAATTACACTATGCAGTCGCGCTCAAAAGAAAAACCATGGAGATCGCCATGGTAGGACACTCGAGTATCACATCCGGAAAACTATCACATCCAGAAAACCAAAAATCAGAGAGAATAATATCGATAGAATGAATCCACAATGTGGCCACAAAGCGGATATCAAGCAGAAGGCACTTTCCATATCTTTACTTTGAAAATATGTATCATATAGTACCTTTTCAAATCACTTTCAAATATCATTCTTATCTAAAGTCCATTATATATAAGATTTCGTTTTCCAATCGAATACTTTCCAAAATCAATAGTATATCAAATCATACTTATATAGACTTCGATTATATAAGATTTCTCTTTCCAAATTGAGTACCTTTCAAATCAATAGTTTTCAAATCAACTTCATACTTACACAAATCCATTTCATATAAGTTCGACCACTCCCAAATCAAGTGTTTAAAAAAAATAAGGTTCTCAATTTCAATTTATTTCAATATCAATTCAGTTTCAAAATCATATATGATTTCACCAAATCATTTCTTCCAAATTAAATATCTTCATTTTCAAAGTTTCCAAAAATAATAGGTTTAGAAAATAATCCAAGTTTACAAATCAACATAATTTTTGTCAAACAAATTCATTTCCAAAAATCATCATATAAATACTGGTTTTTAAATTCCAATCTATTTTCGAAACCAAATATTTTCTTAAAATCAATTATACCCAAAAATGAGTACCATCCTTTTTAAACCTTTAAACTATATTTTCTATTTGAAAGATCCAATTTTCCTTTTGCAAATTATTTACTTAACAAATGTTTCAAATTATTTAAGTCATACTCTTCATACTTTAAACATACAAAACTAAACTTATATACTTTATCAAACATTTTATACTTTTCGAAATTTCTTAGCTTTGAAAATTAAACCTCGATTTGGAAGTGTTCGAACTTTAAAATAGTCGAAGAAATCATACTTAAAATCCAAAAATTGGGAATCACCAACAAATCAGTAAATCAATTCCAATGATAGAGTTATACCAACACAAATCTGAAACTCGAGGACTGAACACCGGGCTCACTTTATATTATTTCAAATATATATAGATATATCTTTCGAATATCAAATCATACTTCGGAATTTGAAATCAAAATTTGTTTCACAGCATCACTCGCATAGCAAAGCTACTAGAGTGGCCTCTTCCCCACTCTGAAACTCAAAAATCAATGTCGATGATGCGTGCACTCATCACCGAAATTATTTTCCAGCGACATAAGTGAGTTTTGGACTTCTATTTTTTTGAAAACTTCTTTGAAATTTCTTCAAAATCATTGGAATTCATTGAAATCTTTTGAAACATTTCTTATTCCGAAAAAACTTTCAAATCGTATTATTATATTATTTTTCCTTAAACCAATTTTCAAAATACCGGAGTTCAATCTATCGAATTTCAAATTAAAACCATTTCAGTTATAAATCATTTTTATATAAATCAAATTTCATATAAAATTTTCAAAATTTCAAATCCTTTCGAAGCTTCAATTTTAATTTTTAAAAGGTATACAATTCCTATCTAAAACATTTCACTTTTATATAAAATGTGGTCATCCTTATCAAACTAATAGTTTCGATGTATGCACAATTTCAAAATACAACCAAACAAAAATTTCCGAGGGATGATCCAAGGATGGATTTCAAAACAAACAGAGATTCAAATTTAGAGTAACTCTAATCAAATAGAATTTTGATTCAATGATAAGCTCGAACGAAGATGAGATAATTAAATTACTAAATAAAAGATGGACAAACTTATATAAATCGCCGGCGACCTTAACTGGGTCAACCATGACTTCAGGAATATAGTCAATGCGGAAATCTAAGGCAAATCGACATTCAATCACCATAGATAGAATCCAGGTAGAACAGAAGGTAGGTAGCATCATAAACCGAGGATACAGAAATCTTCGGTGAATCAATGCCAATTGTAAAGGAGTTTCACCCCTTTACAAATCATTCAAAGTGGAGTTATGGAATGCTCCAAAATCAAAAAGGATAAAATAGGAAAGACAAAACTGGATTTCAGAACAAGTGGGAGTGTTCCAAAGTTCAAGGAAACCTAATCGATAACAATCCTAACCCTAACAAGGTGGATACATAAGGGATGAAGTTTAGAAGATCTTGATCTCAAAAATAAGAAAATTTATACCAATATAATCTTTGAAAATCCTTTAAAATCATTTGGAAATCATTTTATACTTCGAAAATACGTTCTCTCACAAAGAAATGTTTCTAAAATTGATTTCACCCATTCTAGGGTATTTCTACCCAATCTTTAATGAGTTTTGCTCCGTTGGCTAAGGTTTGCCTAAACCAAAGCTCTGATACCAAATGTAACAACTCGATATTTCAGCCATTCGCATCCATACATGTCGGGCTTGAATTGCTCAAAATACCGCATTGTGATATAATTTGGAGCAAATAAAACCAATCACACAGAATCACGGACATAGAAATATCAGAATAACTCACAGCGGAAATAAAATATACCATAGTAATTCATGAAGCTACTATAACAAAGTCAAAAAAACAAAATACATAATATCAGTCTGAAAACAAATATAATAGAAATGCCAAATGCATAAAAGATCACTAATACAAGAGCTGGAATAGATGAACTGAAACAGAAATAGATGAATAACTAGATAAACAGAATCTCCAGTGATTCCTAGCTCTAGAAAGAGAAATCCAAAGCTAAGCTGTAAATACTCAGGCTGACCCGAGCGTAAAGTAATACAAAACACTCGAGTCAGGATATACATACTTATATAATGTAAACCAACTCAAGTGAACTATAGTAGTAATACACAACAACCTAAAGGATGCTTGGGATCGCCCATCCTCTAAGGATCAGTTAAACCATAAATTAAATACATCTAAAATCACAAGGCATACAGAGAAGTGTACCCGTGGTTAAAATTCCAAAATGGTATTTTATACTTCAAAAATCAAATATCATTTCAAAATTTAGCATCATTTCAAATTCATTTTAAAATACCAAAATATCATATCCTTTCAAAACCTCATTCATTTTTATTTAATTTAAATACCATTCCAAATCACATTTCAAAATGGTTTATATTTCAAATCAAATATTCCATTTAAAACCAATTAAAATGAAATTATTATACTTTAAAAATCAAATATTCAATTTCCCAAAATTTAGTCTTTCAGACTTCATTTATTCATTGAAATTTATTAAAACGGTGAAATTTCAGCTTTCGCAGCATTTAGAAAATGCTACAGTAAGTTACATTTGAAAACAATTCAATTTAGCAAAGACAGTATTTACAGAAATGCCGTAATAGTTCAGGTTTCAAATAAAAGGTTTAGTTCAATTCTGCAACTACAATACTTACAAAGTGCTGTAATAGCCTTTGTTTATTTTCGCCTTTTAGTCCATTTGTATCAATTATAGCACTTAGAAATGCTGTAATATCCTTTACTTCAGAAATGATAGTATTTCTGAAATGCTGTTAATTAAATTCCAAACTTTCAATACAATTTCATAAACAATTAAAATTTAATTTAAACCATTTTAACTTATAAAATTTAAGAATTTCACTTTGAAAACAATCATTTAAATACCCTTTAATTTATGATTTTATAAAGTGAAATTTTCATAAAAAAATCAAATTTTAATAATTTACATATTAAATTAATGTACAATTTATAACATTTCATTTACTTTACATTTTAATTAAATTTAGATTCCATTTTATTTCCTTAACTTAACTTTTATTTTTAAAACACATTTCACATTTTCCAAGTTAAGTTATATTTCAAATTTTAACATTTATTTATTTAACTATTTTTAATTTATAGAAAAATCAATAACACTTTATAAAATCATTTTAAATTCAAATTTAAAATCAAATTATCATATCTTCTTACTTAATTTAAACTACATTTATAAACCAAATCATAAATTCCAAAATTTACTTATATTTCAAATTCTACTCTACCATTTATTTATTTCACTTAATTAACATGTAGAAAATCACTAATATTTAATAAGAATTATTTTTAATTAAATTTAAATCAAAGTATCATAATATTTACATTTTTAAAATACTTTAAAATTTTAGAAAGATATATTTTAACCACGGGTCTGTATATAATTTTCTAGCCTAGGTCAAGTGATACGGATAATATATCATTTCAATCCGTAATGTACAAAGAAAAATCCGGGTTTTATCATTTCAAACCCGCAATCCCAAGTTAAATGAAATAAATAAAAATCGTTCAGGCCTATCATTTCAACCCATAACGATTTTTCCCTATTCTAAAGTTCGTTCGGGTATGTATCATTTCAACCCATAGTGATTTCTGTACTAACAAGGAACTTGCAGTGATGATCAAAATAAAATGAACAGTATAACAACATATAGCAGTATTAGATGATATGACAGATAAATAAATAGGATTAACATCATATAATTTATAACACAGGCAAGTATAACATGATGTAAAATTTCTACACATTCACTTGTTGTCATTTAACGGTTTATATAAGTATAGATGTCATGAGTGTATACACACACACCTTTTTACGCTGGAGTTAGCAAATCAAAGCACAGAAACGAATTCCAGAAAGCACGATAGCACGACTACGGATTCAAGTGAGTGTAGAGTAGTGAGTGGAGAGCCAAGATAATTATCTTGTACAAAACAAACAAAACAGGATAAATATAAGTATAAATACACTACCAAAACTCATTGAAACAATATGAAATAAAAGCAACAAATGACAAAATGGTTTGACCATGCCTTGACAAATCATATGCTCGGCCTAGGGGGTCATAAGTGCTCGGCCATGGCTATTTTTTGGGTCAAGTATGGGTCAATATGGCTCGGCTAGCAAGGCGATGAAGTGGTGGAAGTTACAAGGTAGGAATACAAATGGTCAAGGCAACAAAAGAGTGTTTGGTTGCAACAACAAGGCTCGGCCTTTCATGGATTGGGCTCGGCCTAAGGTGTTTCAGGTCTGGATAGTGGTTGGAGTAGCAACCATAGGTGGTGGAGGAGCAGGTGATGGCGGCTAAAGGTGTGGCCAACACAATCTATGGTGGTGGTGAAGGTGCTAAGGTTTGCTAGGCATTGTTTTATGGAGTTTTGCAATGTTTGTGTGGAGTTTTTGTGGTGCTATCGTCAAGGGATGGTCACGACCTTGACTGAATAGAGGAAGAGGAGGGTGATGTGGCTGTGGATGGTGGTGGTGCTAGTCGTGGAGGTGGTGGAGGAGCTATTGCCGAGCAAGACGAGGAGAGGCAAGGCTAAATTTCAATGGAAAAGCAATAAAAAAATGAAGAGAAAAAGTGTAAAAAGAAGAAGAAGACATTACCAAATTTTCTCAGATCTGAAATGCCATGAAAAATGAAGTGAGAAAGAAGTGTTTGCATGTAAAAATGAAAATAAAAACTCATGGCCAAGAGATGTGGTGAAAGGCTAAAGAAGGTGAGAAGGCAAGCATTTGTAAAGTCAAAAGAAAATGAAGAGTTTTTGCCTCTTCAATTAACCATTTCTTAAAATCAAATAAAAACAAAAGAAATTTAGTAAATGAATTAGAAACTGAAAACAAAGTGAAATAAAATGAAAATAAATAAATATTTTCAGAAAAATATAAAAACAAATAAAGAAATAGTTTATTAAATTGAAACTAGACTTGAAAATTACAAACAAAATACAATTAACTTTGGAAAATTATAACTATACTTTTAAAATGTTTTAAAAATAAAGTCTTGCCATAAAAATGAAAACAAAACAAAGTGAAAAGTACATAGATAAATATTTTTGGGAAAAACAAAAAGTAAATAAAGAAAATAGTTTAAAATATTGAACTAGAATTAAAAATTGTAAACAAAAATATAACTAGTATTGGAAAAATTCCTACTATACTTCAAATATGTTTTAAAAATAAAATCTATACATAATATGTCATATTACACATATATACACAAATTAGAACATGATTTGACAAACAAAATATTATTTATATAAATTAAAATAAACAATTTTGTTAAATAAAACAATTTACATATAATATTGTAAAAAGCATAACTTTCACAATATAAATCGGATTTCAACGAAATGAAAAGCAGTATTCTTGAAATTTAATTTATTTTCATAATAAAAGATAAAATTCAAGAATTCAAATATTTAAATTTTAAATTTAAAAGTCAAGGTTGACCAAATTGACCAAAATCAACATTTTGTGGAAAATATTCTATTTATTCATGTTTGAAATTAAAATTCACATAAAATCAAAATTTATATTTAAAATAATTTTTTTATTCATTTTAATAAATAAAATAAAGTTTTTAAATCATAAATTTCAATTAAAATAATTAAAATATACAATTGAAATAATCACAAAATACAGGGTTGTTACATAATATATATGAAATACTCACATATCATATGAACGACAATGAGCAAGAATAGCATAGATGATATAGAATAGTTAACATACTACACTATTCCAAAAGAGACATAGAAGTTTAATTTTATAAACCAACATAGCAAGTACGAGATCACCACATAAATACATAAACAACAAAAAGCATATAACTACGATTGTTTTGAGACAAGAAAACATCCATACCACTGCATTAAAACTGTGTGCTTGACTCATCATTACTTTCTTCTTCATCGTCATCGTTATCATCATCATTGGTGCTGGAGGTAGAGGACTATTGAAAATGGGCTGGATCAAAAGCTTCGGTAGAAGTCGAGGAAGAGCAACCAATACGTTCCCATATTTTATTTAGAAAACCACGAAGGGAGTTGAACCTTTTATTGGTTTGCCTCTCGAACTAATCCATTTTAATCTTAAGCTTGACTTGATTTTGGGAAAGAGTAACCAAAGCTTGTCGTGAGGCAGATTCAAGATTTAGAACTTCTATTTCATCATCATCTTCCTCTTGAACTTGTGTAGCAACAGAGTGATGATGTTGAGGAGGTTGAGGACGATTTTGATTACGGTTGGCGGTCCATTCTTGGAATGATATAAAAGCTAGACTTTGTGGAAGTTTCGGTAAGTTCATAAGTCCCAAGGTTTTGGATCCAAGCTCTTTAATTGTTGAAAATTCGAATTCAGGAAAAGAAATACCATAGTTTTGGAGAATTTTCATTATATAAGCACCATAGTGAAAAGTTTTATAACTACAACGGCGATTCACATCCATAAACTCTTCCATAATTACACAGCCCCAATCCATAGATTGTCAGAGTATATAGCATAGAGAGCTTGAAAGTTGCGCTTATTAACAACTTCATAGCTACCGGTTCGAGGTAAAACGGAGCGAATCAAAGCTCTATGAATGATACGGGTTTGTGGCCGAAGTTGAATAGGGGTGAGTTTAGTAATATCGTCAGAAAGAAAGCGGTGAGAAACTTCGTCTCGTTCGTCCAAGGATAGAGATACCTCAATATCATCTAAATTGGCTCCGGTTGAAGGACATAAAAGGATTTCTCCAAGACGAACAAGTGGGAGGTAAATTTTAGTATCACAAACTATAGTCCAAATACAATCTTCACGATTGTAAGGATGGTGATGATCAAATTCATATTTGCATAAAAAAGCTTGACCAATAGATGATTAATCTTTACATTATTGCCAGTAAATGAAAGAAGAGATTATAACCCATTAGAGCGAGCTATTTGTCGAACTTGATAAGGCTCAAATTATTCAAATTTCATGAAGGCACCGGGAAAGAAGTTGGATCTATCCATTTGAGAAAAATGTCATTTTGCGTCATCATTCCAAAGCCATTGATCAATGTTAGGAGTGGATGAGGAAGTTGAAGCCCTAGATCTCTTTGGTCTTGGAGCCATTTGTGAAGATTTGATGATAAAGATTGAGTTTTTAAGAAAAAAAGGGTTTGTGGTGAAATAAAAAGAACTGGTTTGTAGGAAATGGGGTATAGAGGAGGATTCTAAAGATTTTAAGATGGTAGGTGGAGAGAAAATATTGAATAGCCCTTAAAATTTGAAGCGACAAAACATTTCAGATGTTTGGATTTGGGTATTTCAGATGTCTGAAATTGAAATTTTTTAAACAGAATGCAAATAGTTCATTTTGGGACATATTCAGGCGTCTGTTTTGGGTGTTTCAAATGTCTGAATCTGAATTCAAAAATATTTATTTGACAATTTTCAGATGTCTATTTTAACCATTTCAGACTTTTGAATTTTAAGAAAAAAACATTCCTGAGAAAAAACATATTTATTAAAAAAAGAAATACGGAAGTTGTTTATTAAAGTAATACAATTACAAACATAAAAATAACATTTAAAAATCAAATGACGATTTGTGTCTACGATGAGGAAGACTATTTTCTAGGAGTCTTAGGATCTTCTGGTTCTATCTTCATCTTTCCCTTAGATGATCCCAAAGAATTCCAGTTACTTCCACGTTTCCATGAATTTGGTGATACATAAGGACGTTGCGGTGTTTGATTCCATGAATTGTGATGGGAAGATGATGTAGGTTGATGAACATTAGACTTAGATGAACCACAGATTCTCCAACCAAGGTTCTCCCGAAAGTTAAGACGTTGCGAATTAACTTTTTACTCATAGTACATTTCTCGTTGAAGTCCTATCAATTCCCGTCGATAATGATAAATATCATCAATCTTTTGTTTAGTTTGTAGAGAACCAAAGAATAGTAAACGAAGAGCTTTCTTCTTTTTTAGTTTATGAATGGTATGATTATTAGGAGATACATGCTGGGAAGGTTCATAGCAAGGGGTTGGTGTTGATAAATCTGAAGAATAAGCTGATGATGGTGTAGAAAAATCTACAGAAGAAGGTTCTTCTGAAGTAGAGCCATTCGACGCCACAGAATAAAAGAAAATTACTAGTAACTTGGAAAGAAACAAGGTTTTGATAATAGTTAAAGATAGAATTACAAAATAAGGAAGTCGATATGGAAAAATATAGTGAAAGGATGATTTTATAGGTGAGAGGAAAAATATATTGGAAAGAAAACTGGTGGATGAGAACCAGTAAGAAATAAGCTTTAGAGATTTAAAAATAGCAAACAAAAAAAATACGGACAATTTCTTTGCAGGAAATGAATGGTTAAAAAAACAAAGTGAAAAGGCAATTCATGATGAAACTTGTAAAATTGGAACAAAAATAACATTAAACTTGTACTTAAGATCATGTAGAAAAAGAATAGTATGCTAGTAATAATATATCTCGAAAAATCAAATTATAAGTTTTTAAACGAGACGATTCTGAGTTCTCGTCTTGGTTTCTTAAAAACATTTTCAAGAAGTGGTTTCATAAAAATATCAGCCAACTGATTTTCGGATGAAACAAAATCTAAATTTATTATTCCTTTTTCAATACAATCATAAAGAAAATGATGACGAATATCAATATGTTTCGTTCGTGAATGATTTACTGGATTTTTTGATAAATTAATAGCACTCGAGTTATCACAATATATTGTTGAATTGGTTAAATTTATATCAAAATCTCTAAGTGTCTGTTGCATGTAGATAACTTGAGCGTAAGCTAATGTAGCAGAAATATATTCTGCTTCACATGGTGAAAGTGAAACGCAGTTTTGTTTCTTACTAAAACAAGAAACTAATGATTTTCCAATAAAATGGCACGTACCGCTGGTACTTTTTCTATCTGTCCGAAATCCACCGAATCAACATCACTATATGATACTAATTCGAAAGGACACTCTATTGGATAGAAAAGTCCAAAGTCCTTGGTATTACTAAGATAACGTAATATACATTTGACTACTCTTAAATGTGATTCCTTTGGATTGGCTTGAAATCTAGCGCATAAACAAAAACTCATCATTATGTCAGGATGTCTGGCCGTTAAATATAGTAATGATCCAATCATACTTCGGTATAATTTTTGGTCAACACTTTATCATTTTCATCTCTATCGAGATATGTGGTTGTACTCATAGGAGTCGGTTTGGCAGAAGTATTTTCCATTCCGAAGCGTTTAATTAAATTATTACAATATTTCTCTTGATTAATAAAAATATTATTTTGTAATTGTTTGATTTGTAAATCAAGAAAATATGATAATTCTCCCACGTGGGACGTTTCAAATTCTTTAGTCATAATATTGGAGAAGTCCTGGCATAATTTTTCATTGGTAGGACCAAAAATGATGTCATCAACATAAATTTGAACAATTAAAATATCCCTTTTTGAATGTTTACAAAAAATGTTTGATAAACCTTTCCAATTTGAAATCTAGATGATAGTAAATAGTTCTTAAGCCGTTCGTACCAAGCACGTGGTGCTTGTTTCAAATCATATAGAGCTTTCTTATGTTTATAAACATGGTCTGGATATTTCTCATGGATAAATAAAGAAGGTTGTTCAACGTACATGTTTTCTTTTATATAACCATTCAGAAAAGCACTTTTAACGTCCATTTGATAAAGTTTGAAATCATGAAAACATGCATAGGCCAATAAGATACGTATTGTGAGATATGCGGATTACGGATCTTAAGGCTAGGATTAAGAGGAGGGTGAATAGTGTTTATAAAGAATTACTAAACTTTTGAGTTTATGTTAATTTAAACACAGATGTGTGCAATATAAAGACACATATATGATCACAGAAACAAACACAGATGTAGAAATAAAATAAAAAGCAGTAAAGGGAAGAACACACCGGATTTTGTACTGGTTCGGGGTTACCCTACATCCCGTCCCGCAACAAAAGTACGGATTTCCTTTCAAAAGCAATCTTTACAATTACACCCTCGATTTCAAGGCTACGAGGTACACCCTCCAGAATCACAATCCTTCGGGTAGAGATACTTGATTTTCTGGGCAACAAGTTCACCCACTTGATTTTACGGGCAACAAGTTCACCCAATTGATTTCCCAAGGCTACAATCACACCTTATCTCACTTAATTGATTTTCAAGGCTACAATCACGCCTTTTCTCGCTAAGTTGATTACAAAAAGCCTATAACTCTGAATAGCACTGAGGATCTTGTTGAGATAGTGATAGAGAATCAAACTACGAATAACCGAGTTCGAGTCAATGTTGATTTCGGCAGAGTAATGGAAAGAATATGTATTAAGAAAAGTGGAAGAAGAAGAGGAGTGAAAAACCAGAAAATCTGATATGCAATTCGTTGAAACTAATCCCTATTTATAGAAGAACAACAGGCATGTCCATTCGTGAAGAGTTATGGCGAATAGACACTTCTTCTGAAATTTAAATTTTGAATTTAACCGACACTATGTCGACACGGTCACCATGAGTATGTCGACATCCCAAGGCAATTTTTGATGATTTGATTTTCTTTGAAAATAACCTTTATTTATATTAAAACTATTTTAAACTTTATAAATATACTTGACTATAGTTAAAATTCATAATTAAATATAGAGAATAATATATATAGAATTTAACTATAATTTTATATTTTAAGTCAAGTATAAATATTTAAAAGTTAAATATATTATATTAAGAGATAGTTTAAAATCAGGAGTAATTTGACTTTGAAATTAAAGATGATTTTGAGGCTAAATTTATTTAAAATCAGGATAGAGGTTTTTGAATCTTTTAAAAGGAAAGTTTTGAAATCATTTTGAAAACAAGATAATTTTTGTAAAATCATTTGAAATAAAATTAGCGGATACAAAACAATGTTCCACTAGATTTTTCGTAGGTTCCATCCTACTTAGGGTTCCATCCCTTTAACGGGCTCGAAGTGGATTCCATTCCACGAATAAATTGGATTTTAAGATGCCAGTGCTTTTCTTGGATTTTTAACAAAATTCCTAATTAAAATACTTATTCTTGAAGTCTTGAACTCTTGATAATCTTGATACTCATGAGTCTTCAATCTTGATTTCTTGAATCTCTATACTGTACAGTCTTCATTCTTGGTACCTGCATGGTTAAATCCTGCATATACATATATATCTAAACTTATAATGTTAGTATTTATATGTTATAATCTATTCTAAGGTTGTTGTCATCAAAACCATCATCTCACGGAGTAACACGTATTGCTTCTAATCTAGCGATAGAAGCAAACGTTTCTTCGTAGTCAATTCCTTCCTCTTGATTATAACCTTGAGCGACTAAACTTGCTTTATTTCTGGTGATGTTACCTTGTTTGTCTGCCTTATTTTTGTAGACCCATTTTGTACCAATAATAGTTTGTCCACTTGGTCTAGGAACTAACTCCCAAACTTCATTGCGTTCAAACTGATTTAGCCCTTCTTGCATTGCAATTATCCAATAATCATCGGTCGATGCTCCTTTAGGGTTTTGGGTTCGATATTGGAAAGAAATGCTACGTGGCCCATTTGATTTAATTGACTTCTAGTTTGGACGTTTGAATTAATTTCTCCAATAAAATTTTGAACAAGATGATCCCGCAATATTTTTGGTGGAGATTTTAACTCATTGTTGTTATGAATAATGTTTTCATCTTCTATAGAATTATCAACTATGTTTTCATTATTTTTAAATTTATATTGTCAATATTTGTGATAATATCTGGAAGTTCTTCGTCATCTCTTATACTTGGTTTTTATAGAAAATTTTCATCAAAAGATACATAAAGAGTTTTCTCAACAGTGTTAATTCTTTTATTAAACACCCGATAAGCTTTGCTTCGATCTGAATATCCTAAAAAGATACCTTCGTCGGATTTCGCATTGAATTTGCCTAGTTGATCTTTGGTATTTAATATAAAACATTTTGATCCAAAAACTTTAAAATAAGAAATATTTAGTTTTCTTCCATGAAAAAGTTCATATGAAGTATTTTTGGTAAGAGGTCGTATCGAAACACGATTCAAAACATAACAAGCGGTTGCTACAGCTTCTGCCCAGAAATGTTTTGGAAGTGTGCTTCCATTTAACAAAGTTCTTGCACATTCCTGTGATATTCTATTTTTCCGTTCTACAACTCCATTTTGTTGTGGAGTTCTAAGAAACAAAAAATTGTGAAAAATTCCTTTCTTTTTACAGAAATGTTCAAAAGCTTCGTTTTCGAACTCTCCTCCATGAGTACTTCTAATATTCTTTATTTTTAATTCTTTCAAATTTTGGATTCTTTTGACAAAAACTTTAAAATAGTCAAAAGTATCACTTTTATTTTTCATAAATATGGTCCAAGTATATCTAGAAAAGTCATCTACAATTATAAACACATATCTATTGTGATTTATGGATTGTACTTGAGTAGGTCCAAATAAATCCATGTGTAGTAATTCAAGTGATTGTAATGTAGAAATAACTTTCTTAGATTGAAAAGATGATTTAGTTGACTTTCCTAATTGACATGCATCACAAATATGATCAACTTTAAAGTTTACTTTTGGTAATCCTTTTACTAAATCATTTTTAGAAAGTTTGTTTATAACTTTGAAGTTAATATGACAGAATCTCTTTTGCCATAACCAAGAATAATTTTCTTTGGCTATCTGAATTATGATTAGTTTTCATATTCAAAATGTAAATGTTTCTATCTCTATTACCTTCAAAGATAAAATTTTCATTTTGATCATAAATACTACACTTATCCTCAGAAATTGAGATTTTGAATCCTTTGTCACACAATTGGCTAATACTTAATAAATTATGCATCTAGTTTTTGATAAGTAAAACATTGGAAATGAGAGGTAAATTAGATATGCCGTAATTGCTCACATCGTCGTTGCCGACGATATAACCTTTGGAATTGTCTCCAAATGTGACAGAGCCTCCATCTGAATATGTAATATTTGTTAACATATTTTTGTCTCCTGTCATGTGTTTTGATCAACCACTGTCGAGTATCCATTTTCATATTTTCTTAAGTGGGACCTACAAAAAATAAAAGAATAACATTGGTACCCACTTTTAATAGGGTCCTAAGATTTAGGTCTTAGGAAACCAAACCCAAAAGGGTTCAGTATTCCCTTTATATAAATAATTTTTACTTTTATAAAAGAAAGGACTCAATATATTTATTCCTAATCAAACTGTTGTCTGTTTTAGGAACCCATATTTTTATGGGTTTTGAGTTTTTATTCCTTTTTGGTTAAACTATGGTACACTTAGGTTTAGAAATATTTCACTTATTTTGCTTAATTTTTGGCGGAGCTACTGATTTCTTAGTATAAACTAGTCCTTTTTTATTCGAGACAGACTGAGAAGTTTCAATAATTTTAGATTAGTTTTCTTTGCCTTTATTAAAGTTAGACACATTTCTAGTAATGCTTTCTAACTTTGTTTTGAGGCTAGTATTGTCTAGTTCAATCATTTTGTTCTTCGTTTTTAGCTCATGATTTTCAGAGATAAGAGCATTATTCTTTTCCTTTTGAGTTTCAATTTCTTGACTCAATAAGGTAAGTTGAGAGTTATTATTAGAAAAAGTATCTTGAAGTTTTCCAAGTTCTTCTAATACCTGCTTTTCATCATTAAGCATATCTCTCTCGAATTCTGCTTTTCTCTGATTTTCTAGAGCCTCTTTATATTTTCTTTTGAGACTTTTTAAAGTATCTAATAAATCAGAATTTATTTCAATCATATCATAAAAAGTAAGATCATTTACCTCATTCTTTGTAGCCATGAAATAAACATTTGCTTGTTCATTTTCACTATCGCTGCTACTTTCAGAAGACGAAGACTCTGAGTCATCCCATGTCACCAAAAACGCCTTCTTTTTTAATTTGTCCTTTCTATATTTTTTTCCCTTCCTTTATTTAGGGCAATCTTTTTGCACATGATCCTTCTTATGGCAATTAATGCATTCTAGTACTGAGAATGATGGCTTATTATTGAAGTTTCTTTTGCCATTATTTTGATTTCCTTTTTTGTACTTCAAAAATTTCTTAAAATTTTCAGCTATGAAAGCTACATCTTCATCCTCTGAATCTGATTACTCTTGTTCTGCATGAAATGCCATATTTTTCTTGTCTTGTGCTTGAACTCTTTTTGCTTGTAAATTACTTCATAGGACATTAAATTTCCTATTAACTCCTTTGGTTTCATGGTAGAAAGATCGTTTGCTTCTTCAATAGCTAAGACTTTTCTTTCCCAGTCATGGGTTAAAGAGTTTAGGATTTTGGATACGATATCAAAGTCAGAATACTTTTCTCATAGTCCGATTAGGGAATGATAAATATCTTGAAATCAGGAGTACATATCATTTATGGACTCATCTTGCTTCATTTTGAAATTTTGAAATTTTGAAATTGACTCTTGAGCATAGATATTTTTCTTTGTTTAACTTTGCTAGTTCCTTCACGAGTAACTTTAAGTGTTTTTTATATTTGATATGCAGTGTTACATATGCTAACTCGGTTATATTCATTTTTATCTAATGCACAAGACAACATATTCATTGCTTTAGCATTAGCAGTAGCATCTTGTTTTTGTGCAGCTGTCCATGTAGAATATTCAGTAGTAGGTGCGGTATATTTTGCTTATGTAACATTCCATGCATCAGAACTATTGGCTGGCATATAAATACGCATTCGTGTTGCCCAATAGTTGTAATTCATGCCATTGAGTAGTGGAGGTTGTGTAGTAGATTGACCTTCAATAAAACTAGTGATAGTGCTTATTTTGGTGTTGTTATCTATATTAGCGAAATATCAAATAACCGTGTAACAATTATAAGATTCCTGCTCTGGTACCAAATGGAAAGACAATGCGGATCGTGTTATATGGAATTATACTATACTAGAGCGGAAATAAACTAAGATACTATTACAACGTGAGTAAGTAAAATAAAACAAGCACACCAGGAATTTTTATACTGGTTCGAACTTCTCGTTCTACGTCCAGTCCCAGACTTCTTCTGGAATTTTACTAAAACAACAACCCTCACTTAAACCGGAGGAACAGGTCGATACAACCCCTGAGCAGCCGAACGGGGACCTGAACAATAGAACAGAATTTTGCCTCAGCAGCCGAAGAGGACTTCATACGCCTAAAAAACAGAACAAGACTTTTACAAATAAAGTTTTCTTGACTCTATGTGTTCTTTAATAACACGAACTTTGTCAATTATAGTACACCCTTCCTATAATCTTCTCCTTTATGATGTATATATGAATACGTGAAGAATAAGGAAGTAATAGAATGAATTTGTATGAAATTGAATGCACAAGAGTATTAGAATCAAAGAATATGAGAGTAGATTAAGAATAGATTAAACTAAGTTGTGGAAAGATGATGATAATGTGTTTATATAAATTATAAGTAGGTGTAAATGTTCGTGAAGAGTTATCATGAAGAGATATGGTCATATCTATTCAAATGAAGAACGCTTCTCTTCATGAATGGAAGTGCCTATCTGAAAATATAGCCGTTATAGATATTCAGACTTCTGAATTGAATAATTCAGACTTCTAAAATTACACGAGCTCAAACCAGAAAGGAAATAGGCAAAAAATAACCAATTTCAGACGTTTGAAATGAACAAGTTAGATGTCTGAATATTGTACTAAACATTATTCATTTTTCCAGATTTAGACGTCTGATTTGGTACATTCAGACGTCTGAATGTAAACTAAAATTGAGAATATGCAAAGATTTATTAGTGTATGCTAATGAAATGAAATATACATCATATAGGAGAGATTTTAACATGAGTAAACTTTAGACACACACTCGATACATACTCATATAAGATTTCAAGCTTATTTGAATTCGGTCTTGATTAATTCCTGTAAAAACAAGTTAGTATATAATAATCACTTGTATAGTCGTCATAGTCAAAATATCGTAATTACGAAAGATCGTAAATATGAAGTTTCAACGCCAGTAACCCATCTCCGTCAATCGTATCCTAATGATGTGATATAAAATACCCAAATCACTCAAGACATTTTTAATGGGAATAGGCAGACTTCGACCATTTAATACCTAGACCCTAGGTTAGGACTGTCAATAGATACTTGAAAAATCCAAAATCCGTCCGCATCCGTATCCGAAAAGCAGATAAATATCTGATATCCGAAAAAATGGGTGCGGATGTGGATACAAAGAAATCCGCATTCGAAAATTATTCGTCTGGTTTTTACCAAGATTATAGTTTAAATTTTGTGTATTTTTATGCAATGAAAGATATTTATTTATTGTTTTAATAAGTTAATAGTTTATATTATATGCACTTAATGCATATTAACTGCTAAAAACTATTTATTATCATTATATTTGTTTATTTTTAACACTTTCATAATCAATGGGATTGAAATTGTTTTTACATTAAACTAAAATTACCTATTTATATTTTTAATTTATCGATCTTTAGTGGATAGAAAAATTATCCGATATCCGTTTGTATCCGCGGATAAGGATATCCGATATTCGAAAATGACTTAGGATGCGGATGCAGATATGGCACTATCCGCGTCCGAAGGTGTCCGTTGATGGGCCTACCCTAGGCAGACCCTTATAATTTCATACCTAAACCCAAGGCGAGCCCTTCTCCGGTACTTTCTAGAAGACACAGTAAGAAATCCCATAAGACCACTTAATACATATTAAATGAGGAAGAGGCAGACCCTCTAATAGCTATTTGACCCATCAACCCCAAAACGGATCCACTCTATAAATTTTTACTACCGTGCCTAAAATATAATCCTGATCATTCAATACTTCTTGAATGGGAAGGAGGCAAACCATATAATGGCCATTTAATACGTCCAACCTCGAGGCAGTCCCGTCTTGGAATTTCCTTTCTAAGATAGGTAACACAAACTTCGACTTCTTAAATTAGTCTGGCTATTGATAAGTGTTGGTAGCTAGATTACCTGGGTAGACTTTTTCTACAGAATTGGGACTAACTTCGAGTCCACCATGGGTATATATTATACACGATGTCTCACAGCAGTTTCAAAGTCATACTACTGGTAGGCAGATTAGCTGACGGACTTCTATGTACTTTTAACTAACCTCGAATCCCAATAACTTATCACATTTGTGCTCTCCAACCTTACCACATTGTACTAATGTAAATGTATATATACACGCATAATACACCTCACCCACATTCACACATTAAGGTCATGTAAGGGAAACTCTTTATTTCACCTTTCAATTATGAATTAGTTTCCATAATTATTCTTAATTTCCCATTTATATGGTATTTTGTTATTTGTGAACCTATTTATTTTAAACATTATAACTTATACTTTATTATTATATCTATATTTAATGTTAATTTTTAGCTGCCTAGTTTTTATTAAATATTCCTAGGTGCGCGCAAAAACATTTCTATATTAATTTTTTTGCTTTCGACTAGATTGTTAAGATAATTTAAATATCACAATTTCCAAATCCATATAAGTCCCTAGTTTAATGCCACAGTTTACATAATAGCTAATATCACAGTTTAAATTAGCTAAATAATACAGGCTTACACACACACACACACACACACATATATTCACACTCACACACACATGCATACATACATATACACATATTTGTGCGTTTCAAAAATGGAAGAAAAACATCTAATTTTTTTTACATAAAATAGTAGAATACACGCCTTTATTTCAATAGAGTAAAACTTTTACAATTTAAATTATTTATATTCTGTTCAACTTTTAAATGGATAATACTGAAGTGAAAAGGTATTCACATTTATTTTCATTACGGAACTATCGGTGCAATCCATAGATGGGATAAAAATTCATTCTTTACATGTCCTTTCCTAATTCTTTTTTAGGATACTTCGTAATCACAAACCAATTTGGAAAGTGAAAGTTGAATAGAACATAAATTATTCATCAAATAATAACAGATTATATTCTACCATATATTAACATAGAACAAACAAGATTCCAACCAATTCAAAAATTAACATTTTTTGGGAAATTCTAGGATTTAGATTTAAAGTTTCGCATACAAAATTCCCTAAGGCATGAAACAAATTCAAGTGTTAACTCCATAAACTACTATAAAGAGAAAAACCGAGATCTACACTCATGGATAGCTTTTCTCGAAATACCTTGGATTTGATTCCACGCCTTTGCCTATTTCTTCCTCTAGTTATCTTCTTTTTAATTGTACAATATACAACTATTCATTTGTATATTGATTAGACTCAGAATTCAAATATCAGGGAAGAGTAGAAATAGAGAAATACACACATATATATAATTGATTACTTTTCCATTTAATCTAATTAATCTCTTCCCTAAATCTTGAATCTTTTTTTTTTTTGAATCTAGAAAGTTTATTAGGGAGGAAGGAAACTTGTAGAATCTCGTTAGCTTGCCTATTTTTCTTATGAATAATAGTGAGGGGCTAGCCTCTTATTTATAATGGTTAGAAAACGCCTTGATTTGATCTGTCCTCTCTACCTGGTCGACCGTTGGCAATGGACCGACCCAATGAAGGTGGTCGACTGACCTTCGTCCTTAACACCAATTTATTAGCTAACATTAATTTTAATATTATATTATTTATTTCCTTTTTCCTTAATTCGTTAGTGTTTGCTTAGATGTTAAATCTACCACTTAACGTTTTAATATTTATTATCAATTTTAGTCTATAAATTCAAATCTATTTAAATTATTTTTTTCAAAATTTCAAATGACGATAACCTCTTCATTTGAACTCCGATTGTAAAGCTTTAAATATGAAAGTTGCTTAGAAAATCATTAAAACACAATGTTGTAACATTCTTGGCCAAATTCTAACGATTGTAGAATTTCTACTTTTAGCATCATTATTAATTAGATAATTTTTTATAAATTTTACAAGGTTTTACAGTGTCTGGGATACAAAAATGATCTAAAGCTCAATAGAAAGTAAGATATAGACCAAGGAAGTATGTTCAACTATCTGAGTTACCTTGTTTCTTTTTGCATACACCTGTTCGTATATTCCTATTTGACTATTCCTATTTAGCTATTCATAATGCTCCCATTATATTGTTCCTGTTAGGCTATTCCTGCTTGGCTGCTCCTATTAGATTGCCCTTGGCCTTCTCTGACTTGTCTGCCATTGCTGTTGTACGCTTGGCTCTCCAGCCTTCCTCATTGCTGTTGTAAGCTTGGGTATTTATAGAAGTGAAAGTATAAGGAGGTCAAGTCGATAAAATAGAAACTTTCCTTATATAGCATGCTCAGTTCAGTTATCTCTACATGTAGAAGATAGGCTCCAGAACTTTCATACGTTCAAGATTGCTTTTTCATATGCGCTATATTCGGTTTGGTGGTAATTTGCTTGGTGGTAGTTGGCTCCATGGTGCTTATTTGATCGACGGTGCCTAGGTTCAGTAATAATGGAACGGTTCGGTGGTGGCTTGTTCAGTAGGTGGACATTTTTGAATTATGGCTATGTGCGGGTGCTTCCTTTGGCTCGGTGACTCTTTACACCGAACAAATATTCTTGTCCGGTAGTTTCACTATCGAATGAGAATTCTTGTCTGTATCAAATACCTTATAAATCAATTCATCTCACGATCCCACTACCGACCAGGATTCTCCATTCGGTAGTTAGGATACTAGATAAGAATTCGTGTCTAACAGCTTAACTACCGAACATGTGAGTTGGAAAGTTTTTCCTTGCCTACTTCTTGCACTTCTAATAGTACAACCTTGTAACAACCCGCATATTTATCGATTGTATATTTAAATATTTCACCGTTCGTCGGATTTTGGTCCGAAAAGCTACTTTTTGCATACGGTCGAATTAGGACTAGGGACCACTCCCATTGAGTTTAAAATGCCGTTTGCGACCTTTTTAAGTATAAGCTTCGATATGTTTGGAGAAAGTTGATTTTTGCCACTTTTTCACTTAGGGCTTTGGTTTGGGCTGAACCCATTAACCACTTACTAACTCAGTCCCAACCCCCCTCTCCTCTTCATTCACTCCTCATTTCCTAACTCTCTCAAGTTCAAGAGAATAATGGGGGAAAAGATTGGAAATTAGAATTCCTAAGCCCTAGTTCATTTGCAAAATCCAAGCTTTAGCTCCAAATTCAAGAGAACCCATTGGTAAGCTTTCTTTTCATCTTCTCCAACTCATTCTCTCTTTGATTTCAGAAATTTCCTAAACCTAATTTAGGAAATGTTTCTCTTTTAAGCTTAGATTGAAGCTTCTTGAGTTGTTATTAAAGAGGAATTGATCTTAGCTTGTTTTTAAAGCTTCTCCTTCATTGATTTGGGTTCAAAGGTGAGATTTTTATCTCACATCTATGCTTATATTTATCTTCGATTGTTAGGTATGAATTCCTAACACTTATTCGTGTGCATTTGCTTTTGGTTTGGATTGATTTGGTGAATATTCCAATTTTTAGTGTTTTGAGTTCAATTCGTTAAAAACCCTAACTTTGATGTTTGAACATGTTTTTGGTGATGCATCGAGGAGCATATAGGGCCAGGTAGTCGATTGGCATAAACCCTTAGCGCCGTTGCTCGTGCGATTGCAATTTGATCGAGATTTGCACCTCATTTGAAATAGGGATTGGGAGTGCCAACAACAGGTTCGGCCGACCGAGCCCCTGGGCCGGCCGACGACCGACCTGTAGAACGGGCACTTCCTGCCTCTGTTTGGAAGTGCAGGCTACAGGGCTCGGTCAACCGAGCTCAGGTCCGGTCGACCGACCTGCTACCCCGTGCACTTCTGTTTTTGGTTCGGTCAACCGACTCAGGGTGTTCGGTTGACCGACCTGCTGCTATTCGCCAACTATGCCTATTTTGCCTAGTTGTCTGAATTTCCAACTTTAATCGATTCGTTTGTTTCCTATTTGTTGCTATCATTTATTATCGACTTTGATGAAATTTTCTTTGGGAATTTAGGATATATCCACTTTGATGGATTCGGTAACGATTTCTTTGGATTTTCATTCACGTCTTCGAATGTGAATTTTAGTAATTGATTGTTCCTACAATCTTCTTTGTGATTTGTCACTTTAAAAATATAAAGGTGTTCTATACTAGTAGTAAATATCAAAACTCTTTCTTCAAATGATTTCAACACTATTTTATTACAAAGCTCGTTTTCTTAAATCGTTTTCCAATCTATTAGTATATACAAGCCTTTACCTCACTCGTATGAGAAATCTAATTCTTGCGTTTATTTCATCGGTTAATTCTTGGACTTGTTCGATTGAATCTCTTGTGACAATTTTCTAGTGGAGATTTACAATTTGTTCGTAAATATTTAAGTTAAGCTAGTGGTTATGGGACACGAAGCTAAGCTCATATATTTACTAGCTTACTGTAATTGACACTTCGCGTTGATCATGACGATCATCTTTGTGGTTTAGACTAGCAATGTGCAATGTCTCTTTGTCTATGTGGAGGACTGTTCCTTATTTTATTGAGCTTCGTCTCATTTCTTACATGGGTCGTACCTATTTAGGTGCGTCGATGTTTGTTTACACATGGGTCGTACCTTTTTAGGTGCGTCGATGTTTATTATGCATGGGGTGTAACTTTTTAGGTGCATCGATGTTTGTTTACTTCGTGGAGCAACCGGCTCAATAAGTCGGGACATGGGGCGTATCTTTCTAGGTGAATCGATGTTCGTCTATGCATGGGGCGTATCTTTCTAGGTGCGTCGATGTTCGACTTTGCATGAGGTGTATCTTTCTAGGTGCATCGGTGTTAGACATTTCATGGGGTGTATCTTTCTAGGTGCATCGATGTTTATTTATGCATGGGATGTATCTTTCTAGGTGCATCGATGTTTATTTATGCATGGGGCGTATCTTTCTAGGTGCGTCGATGCTAGAGCATGGGGCGTATCTTTCTAGGTGCGTCAATATTCGACTGTGCATGGGGCGTGTCTTTCTAGGTGCGTCGATGTCCAATTTATGGGATTGGCCATCCTTTTCTTGTGATTTCTAGATTTCGTGTGCTGAATTCTGAAATTTATGCTTCACCTATTTTCGTGATTTCTATTGATTTGATTTATCAATTATTGTGGCTTGGTGAATGAAATTAGGAGTATGACATTCCTTTTTATCTTGAGTAGATCTTTGCGATATTGATTAATCTCCTATTGATTTTTCAATTACTTATATATCACAGCTTGGCATTGTGATTATTATACGTTTAGTCATATTTCTTATTCTATATCATTTCATCTGATATTTATAGCTAGACTGATCCGTTTATTATTTTCTTATTAAATAATACTCGGGTCAGACCGAGATGTTACAGGTGCTTCTGCTTGACTTCTCATCCAGGATCATTACTCTGACTTTTGGCTAACTACTTAGATTAGTAGTTTATTTTGTTGTATACACTTGAGATATAGACTCATAGATGTATTCTTTTGTCTAGCACTTGTATCTATTCTTTTGTGATGTCGTGGATCTTATTTGACCACTACTCTGATATACACTTTTATGTGTAATATTCATATCTATTTCCGCCTTTGTGATACGAATTGCCTGTGACTGATTTGTGTTATGTTTATTTCTATATTTGTTTCTGAAGATTATATATAGCCACTATGTAGTAGCTTTGAGTTTGCGTCGGTATGTCGGATTATATACTATCTGATATATCGGTGCTCGCGCAAAGCAATTACACGGATGGTCGCTCCTCAACAGCCTTATAATCCGTGCTAGTCGACAGCATTACTCCGTAGTGTTCTTGGCTAGCGTGGGTATCGAGGTGGGGCGTCACAAACCTCATGAGTTTCTTGCTAACTTCTTGCCTCTTTATTTAGTTTAGTTCGACCAAGTGATGATGCTTCGATCTTATTGCAGTGCTTGCAAGATCTCTTAGAAATTGGTTATGACAATTATGGGTTGCAAAATCCGTGATTGGCAAAACTCCAATGCAAGAATCTAAATGTCGGTATGTCACAACAGACGTTGGATGGTAGACTAGATGACTGAAGGTGATTGAACACGTATGAGATGACTCCCTGCTGTCCAGAAGTGCTCTAGAGATTCGGTTAGGCTTAGATTTGGTTAGCTAGTTTCTAGAGTTCCTAGCTTGTCTTTCATTATTGCTCATTCTTTTTACCTCCCCTAGCGGAGGTCATCCATGAGGTATTTATAGGCAAAAGGTTAGGTAGTAAACGGTTAGGTTTCTAACCACTATTTCTCCTGTTTTGTAGAAGTAATGCATTTTCCAGGAATCAAACTCCTAACCTCTCCGTTGGAAGTATGATGCACAATCACTTGAGCTACGCATTTTTTTGTGCCATAACTCCTTTAGTTTAAGTTGGAAACGAATGAAACTGGGACCAAAAGCTTCATATCGTTGATTAGAACACTCCAATGTCTTTTGGTGGTTCGTTTTCTTAAAGTAGAGAGTATCTCTCCAAGGTGGAGCTCAAATAAGTTATGCATGGACAGACTTTAAGATGATCATACCTTCCAATCTGTAGCTCAGATTAAGATGCGGTTTCGATCAACGTGCATGTCCTGATCTTAGGAACATTTTACAAGTACTTTGAGTCTACTTTGGACTATGCTAAATTTTCTCCTAACATTTGGCCTTGCCTATGTGATTACATGATGGCACCTCTATTACATACCTTACTACCATTTCTATGTACCTTAATGTCCTTTTATATTCAACATGCCGTGGGCGAAAATGCCTACAACACTTGCCCCCCAAAGCATACTTTCGTAGAATACAAAGTATGCTTTGTTTTATCGAAAATCATCTTTCTTTCTCATTTGATGGTTATCTCGAACCTTGAATATGTACATCCTTATTCCCATCCTTTAGGTAAGTTTTCCAGTGTTAGCATGTTGTTGAGCCTTGTTCACTCGAGGAAAAGCTTGTTGATCATTCCAAGACATCATCAATCACTATGATGTTTGTAGCCCATGATTGCTTTGTAGTATAAGAATTTAGTATGTTTTCCTATTAATTCTTATCTTTGTCCTATGAGGCATTGCTCCCTCTAGCTCAGGATCCTTGCCCTTAGGTCCTAAGAGCTACGTGCTATCTCACGACAGTTTCAAGTATATCGAGATCCTCTAAGGAAAGGGATCTATCGTGGTTCCATAGTACATGGACTCGATGAGTTATATTTTGTCATGTTGCCTTGGTTTGGCTGATTAAGATTAATAGTTATAAAGCATTTTTCTTAGACAACCGCCAAGTTATTCCACTAGTGGCTCCTTTACCATAGCCGTGCATACATGTATAGATCAATCATCAACAAGTTCAGCCAAGTAAGTGGGTTCTGGTAAATTTATGAACGTACGTTGACCTTGTTCTTGTACTATGAGGCTAGTCTTCTTTTGATATTTAGTCATTGTCGTGTTTGATATTTATTCATGTCCATATTCGCTTTTTCTTGGCTAGTAATCATGATATGTTTGTTTCACATGATTGCTAGGTTTGCTTGTCTAATTAGCAACCTTTCTCGCCACTATCACACATACTTGTATGTGATCAATCACAAAAAAGTTTAGCAGGGTAAGAAATCTCGATTGAGGTGTCTTTGGGTGTAAAGTTGATTGTTCTTTGACATTAGCCTCATCTGTGACTTATGCTTCTCTTGGCACACAATTTATTTTCCTATATGAACACTTACACGAGCACCCAAGTAACTTATAGAAATTTTAATTGAAATTGTCATACCTGATTAGGATTAGTTACTGCACTGTGCTTGTATGATATCCTTGCTTAGCTGTTAGCAATTTTTTATTACTTACGTGCTTGTACAAGGTCCATCACCGACAGGTTCTTTATATTGAGAAAATTGGTGAAGTAGTTATATGTTCTTTTGTGGGCTCTTTTGATAACATTCCCATCGCTACCTCGTGTTCTTACACATGATCAATCACTATTAACTTCGATGGGGTAAGCAATCTCTAATGGAATTCCATTTTGTTGCTACCTTGCATACTTACATAGGATCAATCATTATCAAATTTGGGAAGGTGAGCTGTCGTAGTTATAGTTTCTTTGTAATCCAATCCTGTGTGTGCTTGTTAGTTTCCAGTTTTTTATCTTGGGCTTGAGTGAGTTTTCCACATTGTAAGGTAGGGATACTTACTACATCCATAAAAAGTAAGTCCAATGGCTAATCATCAATAATGAACTACCTAATGTACAATCATGTCCGGATTATAGGTAAATCGATTCTTGTTGCTAATCGGATTTTGTAGGCTGATCGTCAATAGTGAACTACCCAATCGATAATCATTTCCTGATCATGGTAAATCTGGTTCACTATTATTGGCCAAGGCTTTAGGATTGATCGTCAATGATGAATTACCTAGTCAGTGGTCATTTCCTGATCGTGGGTAAGTCGGTTGTCCATTGCCGGCCAAGGTTTTCGGCCCAACCTCCAATGGAGAACTACCAAATCGACGGTTATGTCTGGACCGCAAGTAAGTTTGATTCACCTAGTTTCAACATAGGTTTTCTGGTAAATCATCGATCGTGAACTACTTAGTCGGGGGTATGTCATGACTGTGGGTAAGTCCGTTGCACCATTGCCATCCAAAGTTTATGGATCGATCGTTAATGGTAAATTACCTAATTGGTAGTCATGTCCTAACCGTGGGTAAGTCCGGTACCCATTGCCTGCCAAGATTTGTGGGTTGATCATCAATTGTGAACTACCTAGTCAACATCTTGTCCTGACTGTAGGTAGGTTCCATTCAGCATTGTCGACCAAGGTTTTTGGGCCGATCGTCAATGGTAAACTACCCAGTTGGCAATCATGTCTTCACCGTGGATAAGTCCGGTTCACCATTGCTGTTCATGGTTTATGTAAGCTTGTTGTGATACACAAGAGTCGCATGGTCACTAGTATGCAATGCCCTTTCCCTTTATATCCCTAGAAATCAGGGGCTGTAGTTAGTGTAGGCCGGTTGTTCTCATGGTTGTTTGGTAGCACCGATTGTCTTTTATGGTTTCATATACCTTTTCAACAGGATTCGATCAAACTGTGATGATCGATAATCCCTCTAGTCATAATCCATGCAGTTGAAATAATAAATGGAAACAAGGAAACAAAAATAACGATGGAGGTTTCAAGGATTTCATGTTTTTCTAGATATTGCTCCATCCATGAGGATAAGAATGTAGGCTCCATTTCCTAGATCCCTGTTAATAACATATACTACTTCCTAGATCAGGTTAGGTGCCCCTAGTCAAGGGGAAATTTGATCCAAGTCTAGGTTTACTTCCTTAAGTGGATGATGTTGTGTCCTTGAGTTGTATTGTTTCATCGCCTTTTGCTAGAGTACCGAGGTTTTCAAAGCTGCCTCGTCCAGCTTTTCCTCAATTAGATCTAGGGACTTGTTTAATAATTCCATGTTCTCCTCTAGGCCATAGTGGATTCTTTAGTGAGATATGACTATAGTTTAATGGGAACCAAAACCTATAATATGTAGGTTGAAGCAAAAGTAGTGTGTCCCATTGTAGTTTTGTATGAAGTGCAATACGCATTAGGTGTTAATGGCAGCTCATCCATTCGAGCTCCCTTATCATTTTCCGACCCTCCTTTTTGTGTGTTTTAAGACCCTTGACTTCTTCAACCTATCCATTGGCCTAAGGGTAAGGCACCGTAGAAAAGCTTTTCATCATTCTGTGTTGTCGACAGAAATTGGTGAATTCTTCATTGACAAGCTGCCATCCGTTGTCCAAGATCATCTGGAGTGGAACTGCATACTCGGTAAAGTAATCTACAACAACTATTGCATACTCGGCTCCACCCATAGCTATTATGTAAAACCCTACCTCTATACAATACTATCCAAGAGTTTTATAGAGCATTACTGTCAAATAATACAGAGAATGAGACTATATGGGGGTACACATGTGAATATTCTCTTAGACTAACACTGATACATATTAAAACATCAATTAAATATCCCACCTATACATACACAGTAACATTACAAATTAAAAAACTTGTGTGCTTTCAGAACAGAACAATACATAATATATACTAAATCACATTGAAAATAGAGTGAAATGTAAACATACAATATATTATACATTAATGTCATAAGAATATAATATATATCTCAAATGTCAACTGTCTCAATGTAATGTGATATACAATCAATATACAACTTAATATTCAAAATATATAGTGAACTGATGTCATATAAATATCATAAACTAACCCAATGTAAAAATCCTCTAGCCTAATAAAATAAATGTTGGTTATATCATCATCCATGTATTTGAAATGTCTTGAGCTGACTCGAGCATTATAAAGTAACACATGGGTCAGACTATGTCCGGCCAGGAATCCATAACATGGGTAAATCGATGAAAACATAAAATAACAATATGATAACACAGCCAGGGATACTCAATTCATCGGAGCATATATCAATATATGTACATAGATATAGAAATGTATATTTGAAATACTATATAATACCTTAAATAATCATCAAGACATCACATCTCATAAATGACTCAAAACTACATAAAATAACCAACTCTAACATTAAAAATGTCATCACCTATATGGAAACACATCAAATCAGAAATCTCAAAATTAACACAAATGGGTGAATCATACACATCCAGGAAACATCATCAAATCCAAAAATAACAGTATATGAGATGTCACTAAGTATATCAGGCTAGCACGAAACATTGCCTAAATATAACTCTCAATCTCAACAAATAAAACATCATCATCCATACATATAAAATAGGATAGGCTGCCTATCAAATACTTGGAATCCACTATAAAATAGACAAGTATCGCGACCATTATAACCTCATCTCCTCATATACTGTCTAAAAATATTGTGAGGAGAAATACCTGTACGGCATACACGAAGTCCCAAATAAATCCATCTATATAACAATATATGGCACCTGACCCATATCAATGCTATAGTGAAGGGTATCAATCGTATATGCCAATCTACAACTTTGTCGGTACCAGAAGTGGGACCGATAGGACTAAGAAAACTCTAGAGACACTAATTCTCTACATTCTTTTGTTACCTTAGAATCATTGTGATATGTATCCACCGTTGTGCTCGCCAATCGAGGACTCTTAAGTCACAACACTACAAGTGCCCTTATAGGTAACAGACTTCTGGCCTAGGTGATACAGAGGCGATCGCATAAAGCGGAAGCACTACACTATAAGCATTAAGCAATATATATATAGTGTGCCATATATATGGGAAGTGACCTCACGATCAGGCCACCACGGTAGATATTGGCCATCTGGTCTTCTCCAACAAAAATAATAGGAGCACATCGTAAAAGTGGCATAAAGAACCAATATATATAGACATGAATTCATGGCTGTCATTAAGCACAAACATATTCATTAAATGTAGGCACAAAACCATATATCACTACGTATATCACCTCACACTATCCTCTATATTCTCATCATGTGAGTGTCATCGACTTACAATGAAGAACCAAATAAATATCATTACAGCATCCCATACCGCTGCGTGATACTTAAAATTTTATTCGCTGCTTATATATTACACTCAAACTGTCTAGTATTTTGTGTAACTAGTCTAAAGAATAATCGAAGAAATATTAACGAAAGTCCCATACCAGACAATATTTTAACTCCGCTTATTCTAATTTCTCACTACACAAAATAAAAATATCATGAAATCATACCAAAGGATATCATTACTTTATCATCATAAATCATTAATCAAATTGATATCAATGATGAATCATCCATAACATAAAAATTAATGTCGAGAAGATGAGAAATTAGAAAACCAATATAAGATGGATTATTTTAAAATAAATAGATATATATTAAATAAATCAATGTTTATTAATAAATTCTTTACCACTTCAAGTCTTATATAACAATAATAAATGCTTAGGTGTGAATAACATATATATTCTAGAATTGAATAAATTCTCCATATAAATAATAATAACTTTATTAATCTTATATAAAATTAAATTGTTGTTTAGTATTCACAAATTGCTTTAAAACCCTTTTTCTTTCATTTGATAACCCAAAATGGATTGTAAAATCAAATATTATACTTAAGAATAATTTCATAATTTTCTGTAACTAAATACTATTTATAAGTAATTATAAAACCTCCAAGCCAATTTATTATATTCATAATCAAATAAATATCTTTTCATAACTAGAATTATACAACAAAATTTCATAAACTATACATTGAAATCTCTGAAATATTAATTGTACCATGTTCCCCAAGTATATCTTATGAATTATTAGTTCAAACGAAAATGCATTTTCTTAAATAAATTGTATAGTTTAAGTTGATAATAAGTTATATTTATAAATTTAGAATGAAACACTAATTCATAACTCACGAATATAACTTATTCTGCAACAACCCAAAATTTAAGCTATAGTAATTAATTAACGAATTAATTAAATAATAAATTAACTTTGTGAAATTATCAAAATTGAGCCATGGGACTTGCACCATTACGTCTGTAGTAATTTTCTGGTCAATTTTCATATATAGATTGTCAAAATTGGAGCTAGAACGAAGAAGTTATGGAATAAAAAAGAAATCATAAAATAATGATAAGAAGAAAAAAATAGGTAGGTCGACCCTAGATTCGACCCCTAATGTGTCTGGGTTGACCTAACACATGTAAGGGTCGACCTGCATGTCGACCCACCGCAGTATATTGACGTTGTTTCATCCAAATTTCAATATCATGTGTTTTTCTATTTTAATTTGATCCTTTGCGTTCTTGCTTCCATCCGACGGTTCCCAGTGAGCTTATGACGTGGTTGCACCTAATTTAATCTTTAAATCCAATGGTCTGAGATCCACAAGTGATACTATAAATAAGACCCTAGGCGTAGCTATTTTTCTCATTCATATTTTCTCCATCTAGGTTCAATGCCTTAGGCTGGACTCTAAAAGGAATATTTTTTCAAAGAGAAAATCTTTTTAATTAAAATATTTTATACCTTATAAGTGGATCCAAGAAGGCTATGGAAAAGAGCTAAGGACCATAGGTGAGTGCTTAAGTAATTATTTTAGATTTTTAAGTAATTTAAAATAATAGGGTTTCCAATAGTTGTAGTTTTTCTATAATTTTGGGATAACCTTTATGTAAGTTTATTTATAGTTTATTTTAAGTAAATTTTAGACTATTTTCCAGTCTATTTTCTTTTAGCTATTCTATTTCAGTTATTTGCAATTATTTATTGTTAATTACAGTTTTCCCAATTATTTAAAGTTATTTACGGTATTTACATCTATTTACTATTATTTACATTTTATTTACATTTATTTTACATTGGGATTTCTTCTGTGAATGCTTGTTTATTTTTATTTCCCTTTTACGCGAATGGAATAAATAGAAGAGAATAATTCGCTAATATAGACTAAAATATAAGAACACTGAATTTACAAAAAATGGAATGTAAAATGAGAAGAACTGTAATAAATTGACATAGAATGAAATAGGCAAATTTAAGATATTTGCAAGCATAGTTATAACATGTAATTATAACTAAAAAGAGAAAATAGAAGAAATAGTAGAGGAAGCTTATTTTCATACTTATACCTTCGGTTAAGTTAATAAGTAAAGTTATAGCATATAGGTTATAATTAGAGGCAAACAGAAAAACGCTTATTTTAAGACTTAGAATAAGTTAATAAGAAAATAGAGCAGAGATAGCAAAAGAGGCTTATTTAAAAAGACCTACACTAAGATAATAAGCAAAGGTAGAAGTAGGACCCGTACCGGCAGCATTCCCCTTACACTGTTTAGGGTAGATAAGTGGTCAGTAATTAAGAAGTAGGACCCATACCGGCAGCATTCGCCTTATGCTGTTTAGGGTAGATAAGTGGTCAGTAATTAAGAAGTAGAACCCGCACCGGCAGAATTTCCCTTATGATGTTTAGGGTAGATAAGTGGTCAGTAATTAAGAAGTAGGACCCATACTGTCAGAATTCTCGTTATGCTGTTTAGGGTAGATAAGTGGTCAATGATTAAGAAGTAGGACCCGTACCGACAACATTCCCCTTGGGACACGATTATGCTGTTTGGGGTAGATAAGTGGTCAATAATTAGAAGATTAAATCAAAGGATTTGGGTATGGAGCGCAACTAGATTTTGTTTGTTAGGACCCGTATCGGCAGCATTCCCTTCACTCAGGAACTGGTGGTCTCACAACCCACGAAGGTGAAGCTGGGCACGCTTATGTTGTTTAGGGTAATTAAGAGGCCCAAAGAGGGAGCAACATATAGCACAAGCCTAATGGTGTTCGAGCGTGCGGCCTTAGTGCGGGGAGATAAGTCACTATTTAGTTTCAAGCGCTCAACAGATATCTTTTGCTATGGGACCAATAGGATGGGACTAGCCCGCATTAGGCACAACAGAGATAAAATACCGATCAAAGGGTAGAATTAGGAATTCAGCCTAATTAAACTAGGATTGAGATTTCAACCTAATCAAAGCAGTTTCAGGAAAGTGCAAACAATCAAGATAATCAAAACTATCCAAGAAAAAAATATATTGTTAAACCGTATTTTATTCTAGCTTTATCTTTTCTTTTATTTCCTTTTATACTAAAACCATTGCTAAGTCTATTATCTTTATCTTGTTAAAAATACTAGTAATTCCACTCACCAGACTTTTAGTCTGACCCACTCCTTTATTTCCAACGTTTCCCCCATAGGCCAGCAAAGGCGGGGCAGCAGACTTGGATTTCTTAGAGACCTATTTGCAGAGTTTTCTCATTCTTCATGTATTCTTCTTCTTTTCAGTTTTCTTTCCGTTTGAGTTTGGATGTACTAGCACTTAAAGAGGTTTCTTTTCAGATTTCTTAGGTACCTATTCGCTCTATATTTTATGAAGTTTGATTTTGAATAATGAGATTACTATTTATCTGTTTCCGCTGTTATATTTATTTGTCTTGTGAATCTTATTCTCTGTGAAGTTTTTATCTATACCCTTAAAACACAATATTCTTTAGTGTGCCCTTTTAGGTATATTAAGGGGCGTGGGATGTTTCACTTGGTATCAGAGCTTAAGGTTATAGGATTCATAAAAACTTTTTAAAAAAATATAGAGCGAATGTTTAGGCTGTTAGGATTGGAAGATAAAGAGCGAATGTTTGGGCTGTTAGGATTGGAGGACCAACAGAGAGTTCAGCCTACATCTTGACAGCTGAAGGGAGAGTTTAAAGAGGTTCCTAAGTCAAAAAGCTCTAAGAAGCTGCGGTGGAAGAGTAATAATGAAAAGGACAAGAGAAAAGGAGGATCTCAGAAGCCGATCAAGAAAAGTGGAAAATGCAATAGCTGTGGACTGGTTGGTCATTACGCAAGGGACTGTAAGAATAAGATGATGAAGGGAATGTGTTATAGTTGTGGATAGCCTAGTCACATTAGTAGAGCTTGTCCTCAGAGAACGGGGCATAAAGTAGGCACACCTACAATGCAAGTACAGGTTTTGGATGCAGCACCTTCTAGCAGTGGACCAGATAGAGGTAGGAAAGTCTCTATAGTAGGCTTGATTTCTTTTTCGGATTTTACTATTCGGACTCTTTTCGATCCTGGAGCATCACAATCTTTCATCTCTAGTTCTTTGGCTGATTGTTTGCGCTTAGATATCTCCTTAGTAGTAGACCCCATAGTTGTTTCAAACCCCATAGGAGGATCGGCACATTTATCTATGATTTGTATGGGTTTTGAAATTTTTTATCCTAGGCATAGAGTTTGGTTGTGACGCCGATGTATTGGAATTTTTGGGGTATGGGATTATTTTGGGAATGGATTGGCTATCCACTTATGGAGTTATATTGGATTGTGAGAGGAGAGTCGTTAGACGAGAGACATGCAACATTAGGACTCTCGAGTTTTCTTGCGACCCACAGGGGTCAATTCATGTTGAGCTTCCTTTATTCCCTTGATTCATCACTAGCAGGGTTAGGTTCAGTTCTAGTCGTTAGATATTTCCAAAATGTTTTTGAAGAGGATATGGGACTACCCCTAAGAGAGAGATCGACTTTAGGATCTTCATGAATGACAATACTAAGCCAGTGGTATTTCCCTTGACACACATGAAAGGAAGGAATTAAATAAGAAGATTGGTGAGCTATTGGAGAAAGGCTTCATTAGATAGATTTTTTGAGTGATTGGTTATGCCGTTGGGCTAACCAATGCACCAGCATATTTTGTAGATTTGATGAGCCATATTTTTGGAAATATCCTAAATGAGTTTGTAGTAGTATTAGTAGAAGATATTTTGGTGTTTTCCAAGAGTATGGAATACATGCTATTCACCTAGAGGAGGTTCTTCATACACTTCACGTTCATTTGTTGAAGACAAAATTCTTGGAGTGTCACTTTTTGGCATAAGGAAGTGCATTTCTTAGGGTATAAAGAAGGCCAACACATGGAAAGAGTTTGAGAAGCAGTTTTGTATATTTAGGTTTGAATTGTGGAAATCCAAAGTGTTGTAGGGAAAGATTGGAGATGTACAATATATTCAGTTGAAAGAGAAGAAAGCCCATGTGCATATAATTGAAAAAATTATAATTGTTTCAGATAAGTGGATTTAATGGTAGTACCTTTGAATAAATATAAACATATAAGAAGAATAGTAATAAACGTATTTAGTAAGGAAATGAGGTTCAAGGTTTAGAAAGGTTACTCCTAGGATAGTAAGAGGAGAATCCACTTTATGTCTAGCCTAATAAAATGATATTGTTAGAATTGAAAAGTTGAAAATGCAACTGTTAATATATTGAGAAAGTAAATATTGGGGTTTTGAAAAAAAAATGGTATGAAATTTAAATTGGTTTTTATATGATGTAAATTTTGTTAAAATTAAAATTCTATTTGAAGAATTATAGAGCATATATAGCTCGCTAGTTTCTTTGTAGGTAAATAAAGATTTTAAATATAAAAGCCTAGAGTGTATTAAGTATCGAAAATATAGGTTACAACATTTATTATTGTAATAGATATTTTCGTGAAAAATAAAGGGGGCATAGACTATAACACTATTATTATAGTAGATGACTCCTAAAAGAAATGTTTTTACCCAGTATATACAATTTATTAGTATTTATTTTAATTGAATCCATACACTGGTATTTTCGGGTTGTAGTAATGGTGTTTTACGTAACATCTGTTTTGACCCAAATAAAAATATGTTTTGAAGATGATTTCTAAGTATAGAAATAAAGTAGTTTGTTTAAAATAAATATAAGGAGATGTTTCTAGTTATGGATATATTAAAACAGTTTTGAAAATGAGTTTTCCTGAAAAGAAAAGTGTAAGTTAAATATTAGAAAATCAATAAATTTCATAGAAATTGTCTATTGTAAGAGAATATAGATTAAACATACTTTAATATGTTGGAATGAAATGGATAATGATATAAGTTTCTATGAAACCAACTCACAAATAAAAATGCGTTGTGCAAGTTATAAGGAATACGTGAAAGAGATGTGCAAGGTATGAGAAGCACCATATTTTGTATAACCTATTTTGAAAAAGTTTCTTGTAATTTCACATAGATATGAAGTCCTTTTTTCGAAGGATTCATAGAAGATTTTAGCATTAGTAGTTTCTCTCAAGAGAAAGTAATTCCACTACACTAAGGTATAAAGCCATTAGGTGTAATAAGAAGTGTAATAATTAGAGACAGAGTTGGTTAAGAGAGATATTATAGAGGGCCTATGTAGAAAGTCCTGATTTGTAGTTAGGAACTCCTCCAAGGTTAAGTAATTGGAAAGTTAAGGAGTATTTAATAAAATAATTGTTCTTGCCTACTCCAGTTTTTGCAAAATTGAAAATATATGAAAGGAAAAGGTTTTGAAAACATGTAAGTACATTCTAAAGATATCTTAAAGAAAAATGGTTTGGTGGAAAAAGTAAATAAGTTTTTGGAAGTGAAAAACTTAGTAACAATTAAATTTGAAAATCTAGATTTTTATTGAAAGCTGTAAAGGACTTTACAAGAAAAGTAGGAATAAGTTTTGAACTTAGAATTCATAAGTTTTCCCCTCTAGGTTTAGGGAATAATGTAAATTCAAAAAGGCTGTAAGGATGCAAGTCTAGAAAGATAAAATGTTAAGTAACCAAATACCTTTGAATTTAATGGAAATTTGAAAATAACACTTTTAAAGAAATAAATTTAGGGTTTGATATTTTGAAAGTTTAGAAGCTTTAATTTTTGAAATAGAATGATAAATACTAACCAAACTTTCAAATGTGTAGTAGATAGGAATCATTTCCTAGGTGTGACGGAAAAAGTGTAAGGTGATGTAGGAGATTGTAGCGATCACTTTTAGAAGTAATATTAGAAGTTTTCATGAAGTGTGTTGGACACTAGTGAGAACCTAAGATTGTTGCTTCATGTGTGTAGACTATAGAAGATAATAAAGTGATATTAGTAAGATGGTAAGAAACACATGGTTAAGAATCTATATTCATGATTTTGGAGGAACTTGGAAGGAGCATCTTCCTTTAGTGGAATTCGCATATGATAGTTGTTTTCAGGCTAGCATTAGAATGGCACGTTTCGAAGCTCTTTATGGGAGAACGTGCAAGTCGCCTTTGTGTTGGTTAGAGTCTATAGAGAGATTGCTACTTGGTCCCGACATGGTTAAAAAGATTTCGGAGAAGATTGATTTGATTAGGAAAGAATAAGTACCTCTTATCCACATCTCTTTGATAATAAATTTTGAATTTTCTATTTCCATCTTTAATTTTGAGTAGGTTCTTTCCTTTATTTTCTTTTGGGATGGTAGAACTTATGATTTAACCTATAGATGGTAGGATTTGATGTAAACTTGTTATTAGAACATGTTATGCATGATGGATACTAGTGGTTGCAAATGGTTGCTAGTGGATGCTAATGGACGCATATACTTACACTAAGCACTATTATTTTTTAGAGATCGGCCTAATTAAGTCACTAGAGCATGTGCATATTGATGTATGCACATTTGCATTTTTATTTTATTTTATTTTCTTGATTGCTATAAATGGATGATTATCACATGATTGTTGCATTTGGATAATGATTGTAGCGCGCATATAGAACTATCAGTTGTCATTAAGAAATTTGCATTCATTTGGATACATAGCGTGTACGAGATTGCATAAAAGGAGGTCGGATGAATTAGTAGACCGTCTAATCTTTTGCATTGGTTGGGGACATTGACACTACACTTATGCATATATATATATATATATATATATATATATCATGATTTTCATTAGAAAAAAAACCTAAGGACAATGTATGTAATAGATGATGTTGAGTAGTTAGTTGTAAAACTTGGATGAAAACATTTATTTCATTCTTCTATCTTTAGAGATTTCGGAAATGAAATCCCTTAAGGAGGGGAGAATACAACAACCCGAAATTTAAGCTATAGTAATCAATTAACGAATTGATTAAGTAATAAAATAACTTTATGAAATTATTATAATTGAGCAACAGAGTTGCACCATTGTGTTCGTGGTAATTTTATGGTCAATTTTCATATATAGATTGTCAAAAATGGAGCTAGAACGAAGAAGTTACGGAATAAATAAGAAATCAAAAAATAAGAAGGTAAAAAACATAGGTAGGTTGACCCTAGGGTCGACCGCTATTGTGTCTAGGTCGATCTAACACATTCAAGGGTCGACCTGCACGTCGACCCTTCTCAGTATATGGATGTTGCTTCATCTAGATTTCAATATGACATGTTTTTCTATTTTAATTCGATCTTTTTTGTCCATGCTTCCATCCGACGGTTCCCAGCGAGCCTATGACATGGCTGCACCAGATTTAATCTTCAAATACAACGGTTTGAGATCCATTAGTGACACCATAATATCCTAGGCCTAGCTATTTTTCTCATTCAAATTTTGTCCATCTGGGTTCATTGCCTGAGGCTGGACCCTAAAAGGAATATTTTTCCAAGGAAAGACCTTTTTAATTAAAATATTTTATACCCTATAAGTGGATCCGGGAAGGCCAAGAAAAAGAGCTAAGGACCATAGGTGAGTGTTTAAGTAATTATTTTAGATTTTTAAGTAATTTAAAAATAATAGAGTTTCCAGTAGTTGAAGTTTTTCTACAACTTTGGGATAACCCATATGCAAGTTTAATTATAGTTTATTTTTAAGTAAATTTTAGACTTGTTTTCCAGTCTATTTTCTTTTAGCTATTCTATCTCAGTTTGAAATTATTTATTATTAATCACAGTTTTCTCTATTATTTACATTTATTTACAGTATTTATAGTTATTTACTGTTGTTTACGTTTTATTTACATTAATTCTACGTTGGGATTTCTTCTGTAAATGTCAGTTTCTTTTTGATTCCCTTTTACACGAATGGAATAAATAGAAGAGAATAATTCGCTAATATGGACTAAAATATAAGAACACTGAATTTATAGAAAGTGGGTTGTAAAATGAGAAGAACAATAATAAATTGGACTTAGACTGAAATAGGAAAATTTAAGATATTTGCAAGTGTAGTTATAACATGCAATTATAACTAAAAAGTGAAAATAGAAGAAATAGCAAAAGAAGCTTATTTTTATACTTAGACCTAGAGTTAAGTTAATAAGTAAAGTTATAGCATACATGTTATAATTAGAGGCAAACAAAAAGGCTTATTTTAAGACTTAGAATAAGTTAATACGAAAATGTAGTAGAGATAACAAAAGAGGCTTATTTAAAAAGATTTATACTAAGTTAATAAGCAAAGATAGGAGTAAGACCCATACCGGTAGCATTCCCCTTATGCTGTTTAGGGTAGATAAGTGGTCAGTAATTAAGAAGTAAGACCCATACCAGAGCATTCCCCTTATGCTGTTTAGGGTAGACAAGTGGTAAGTAATTAAGAAGTACGTCCTTTACTAGCAGCATTCCCCTTATGCTGTTTAAGGTAGATAAGTGATCAATACTTAAGAAGTAGGACCCATATCAGCAGCATTCCCCTTGGGACACGCTTATGCTGTTTAGGGTAGATAAGTAGTCAATAATTAGGAGCTCAAATCAGGGGATTTGGGCAAGGGGCGCAACTAGATTTTATTTGTTAGGATCCGTATCGAAAGTATTACCTTCAGTCAGGAACTGGTGGTCTCACAACACACGGAGATGAGGCTGGGCACGCTTATGCTTTTTAGGGTAATTAAGAGGTCCAAAGAGGGAGCAACAAATAGCACGAGCCTAATGGTGGTCGAGCGTGCGGCCTTAGTGTAGGGAATAAGTCACTATTGTGTTCCAAGTGCTTAGTAGGTGTCTTTTTCTATGGGACCCATAGGATGAGACTAGCCCGCAGTAGGCACAATAGAGATAGAAGGCCGACCAATGGATAGAATTAAAACTTCAGTTTTAATTAAATTAGGATTGGAATTTCAGCCTAATCAAAGCTGTTTCAGAGAAGTGCAAACAATTAAGATTATCAAAATTATCAAAGAAAAGCAAACAATTATTCCTTATTTTTTTCCAACTTTATCTTTTCTTTTATTTCCTTTTATACTAGAACTGTTGCTAAGTCTATTATCTTTATCTTGCTTAAAATACTAGTAATTACTTCCACTCACCAGACATTTAGTCTGACCCACTCCTCTATTTTGCCTCCTTTTCTCCCCATAGGCCAGCATAGGAAGGGACTGTAGACTTGGATTTCTTAGAGAACCATTTGCAGAGCTATCTCATTCTTCATGTACTCTTCATCTTTTCAGTTTTCTTTCCATTTGAATTTGGATGTACTAGCACTTTGTGAGAGGGATAACCTTTATTATTTATATACTCTGATAATCTGTCTGAGATGATGTTCTTCACAAAATATATATATATATATATATATATATATATATTCAGTTATAAAAGCAGATCTTGTATTTGGTTTTATGACTCTATTTTATGAAATTTGATTTTGAATAATGAGATTACTATTTAACTATTTCCACTGTTATATATATTTATCTTGTGAATCTTAGTCTCTGTGAAGTTTTTAGCTATACCTATAATGCACCATATCCATTAGTGTGTCCTTTTGGGTATACTAAGGGGTGTGAGGTGTTTCATATTCAAACTAATAACCCACTACATCAATTACCAGTGTTAGATAATTTTAGAAACAATATCTAATTTACTTTCTAATTAATTTATTTCCAAAATTAATAAATATTATATTTATAAATTTTTAGGTAAACTTTTACAAATCTACTCTAATAATTTATTTTAATTATATTTTATTATATATAATATATTATATCTTTTAAACAATTGTGCAACCTAATAGGAAGAAAATGCACTAGACAGAAAATAAAATAGACACAAAAAGAAATAGGTCTAAATGAAAACAACTCAGAAAAGTTCACAAATGCACAAAAACAGAGCACCTCACACATATGAATGCACACACAATGCACATTAAAATACACATCACATACATCCTCCAACATAAACAAAACAAACCACTACACATACATGTACACAGCAGTGCGCACACACACACACACATATATACATAGATGCACGCACAAATACAAAATTTTCACATGCACACACACCCCACCAATAATTACTCAACACAACACCATGCTCATATTCACACACACATACATGAACATATAGAGTTACTTACACCTATACACATACTTGCACACTACGCTACACATAAGCACTTACAACACATACAACCACACAACTCCCACAAATACCGTACATAACAAACACACATTTAGACACACACACAAGAGCACATTCATACAGTAAAACTCAATACACTACACACACATAAACTCAGTCTTGCATCCACCAGAAACAGCCAGGCGCACCTAAGGAAACATAGTCATGCATGCACAAAAAAACATGTACGACTGCACAAACACACCCAACAACACACAAATACAGGAACCGAGTTAAGGTTTTTTTGAGGACATTCATTTATTCTTTGATTATATTGATAGTAAGGAATTAGAATTGGTTTGAATATTTAGATTATGAGATTCACTAGTTGGAATGTAAGAGGCTTACAAGATTTAGATAAGTGCAGCGAAATTAAATTTTTTTCAAAGATAATAATATGGATATAGTATTACTATAGGAAACTAAAATAGAGCATCCTAATTATTGTATTTTAAGTGTAGGGTGTCTTTATATAAATCAATGGTCCTATCTTCCAGCTAGGGGTAGTGTAGGAGGACTAATGATGGGTAGGAAAGTTCAACGTGTTAGGCTTTTGCAATCTATTATTAAAGATCATCGATGCATTTGATATTTTCTATTATTAATTATAATTTGATACTTAATATTACAAATTTTAATGGGATGAACTCGAAAATAAATTGTAGGATTCTATGGAATGAGTATTTGGAATTTAGATCACTTGCTCCAGGACCATGAGTTATGGGAGTTAATATCACTAGATTTTAAGATAAAAGATCCCTCAAGGAAACGGATTTTGCTGCTATGGAAGAATTTGACCAGTTTATTGTTAATCGTAATTATATTGAGATCAAACTAATTAATAGACAGTTTACTTAGTCAAATAATAGAGAAAATCCATCGATGACTTTATTAGACATATTTTTTATAAGTGGTGAAATAGTGGATAAATTTCCTACCGGTAAGGTTATGAGGCTTTCAGATATCTATTCGGATCATTTCCCAATTATCCTATCCTGTACTAACCTTAAATTTGGAAACAAAATTTTTAGATTTGAAAAGAAATGGTTGTTAGAAAATATTTTTAAGAATTTATTTGAAAAAATGGCTCTCCATGAATAATTATAATTGTAGATTTTCAAGTGATATAGTAAAAGTATTAGTTTGTAAATTTAGAAATTTAAGATGATTTCTCAAAAAATGGAGTAAAAATGTTTTTAGTAATATTGGAATTAAAAAGGAAAAACTAATGAATGAAATTTTAAATTTAAATACAATTGAGAATTAAGAAATTTAAATATTTTAGAAAAAATATGCTTTCAAATTTAAAAGAAGAATTAAATAAAATTATTATACAAGAAAAAAAAATGGAAAGACAGATTTGGAGTTCAATGGATGGATGAATTTGATATGAATTCTAAATTTTTTTATAATGTGATGTGGAAACAAAGATCTAGAGTTCAATTCCGTACTACATAATAATATTGAGATTTTTGACCAAGCATAACTTACCTATGAGTTTACTTGTTATTATAGAGATATTTTTAGAACTTCAAATAGCTATAGAATTAAAGCTAATTAGATATGCTTTACATTAAGGATATTGTGATTGATCAAGTAAGATTAGATGTTCCGCGGAAGATTATATTTGGAAGGCTATAAAGGGCCTAATGGTAAAGCTCTGGGTTCAAATGGATTTCCTATTTTATTCTATGAAATTTTTTGAAATTTGTCAAAAAATGAATTCATGAAAATGTTCAATGAACTTTATGATGGTTCACTTTAGTTAGGCATGTTTAATTTTGCAAATGTTATATTATTATATAATAAATTAGGTGCTAACTAACTAAAAGATTTTAGACCTATTTCATTGCTAAATTGTTCTTTTAAAATCATTTATAAGGTTTTCGCTAATAGGCTAAAACATCTTTTATTAAAGGTAGAAATATCACGGATGGAGTAGCAGTAGTTTAGGATTATATTAATTATTGTTGCAGAAACAATATTACTTATGTGCTTTTAAAACTTGATTTTGCTAAACTTTTGATTCAATTGATTGAGTTTTTCTCAAAGATTCATTAATGGCTGGGGGTTTTACTAAGAGATGGGTAGAATGAACTATGTCCTTGCTTAAAACTGGTAAATTTGGTATTATGGTTAATGGTATTCTAGGAAATTACATTCAATCAAAACGTGTACTTTGACAAGGTTGTACATTGTCACCCTTATTGTTTAACTTCACTGATGATGTTTTTTCTAGAACAATCAAACTGGCTATTAGTAATAGCGTAATGGATAATATAGGAAATGAGATCTCTGGTAATGGTCTTTCTGTTCTTCAATTTATGGATAATATTATGATTTTTACATCTCATTTACCAATATATATTATTGCATTTAAATTTATTTTACATAGTTGTGTTATTTTATCTAGTTTAAAGATTAATTTTGACAAAAGCTCAATACTAATTTTAAACGACATAAATAATATAGAAAATCAAAATGCATGCACATTGAATTGTAAAACGAAGAAATTCCATATAGAATATCTTTGTTTTTTAATTAAACCTCAAAAACTTAAACATGATGATTGGATAACTATAATTGAGTAAAATTAATGAAAGATTGTCCAAATGGAATCATAAATACTGATTGAAAGCAGGTAAAATTGTTCTTATTAACTCAGTTTTATCTACATAATCCATTTATTGGATATCATTTTATCTTGTTTCTAAATGGGTAATTGACAGAGTGGTGATAATCCAAATTGCAGCTCAAGTGTCTTATTAGCTGGGAAATAGTTTGTAAGTCTAAAAATGAGGGGTGCTAGGAATTATTAACTTACACAACTTAAATATATTTTTATTAGTAAAATGTATATGGAAATTTAATGACGATAAAGAAAAGCTGCCATGGAAAGAAATAATATCGAATCAATGGTATAGAGGCACTTATAATTTATATCACAATATTTCTAATAATATGAATAATATGTCTCACTTTTGGGGATCTATTATATTAAATTTGGATATATACAATATAAGTATTTAATGTTGTACATCCTGTTAATAACACTTCTTTTTGGCATGAATGCTGGATTTCAATCAATCAATTAAGTTGTACTTAAAATGTTATATGAAATATGCAATTTCAAATATGTACTAATTTCTGACTTTTATAGGTCTAATTTAAATTTTACATGGGAGTTTAGTTTTAACCGTACGATAACGAGAATTACTTTAGAACAATTTGCTTTATTGTGCTAAACTAGAATTATACACTATTGATAACGAAAAAGACATTGAAATTTGGTGTTAGGTATTAGTAAGAAATATACATCTCATTCATTTTACAATTTCATAAATTTTCCAGGAATTAAATTGAAAGTTTTCAAATACATTTGAAAAGTTAGCATCCCACCTAAAGCTAAAGTGCATATGCGATCTATCTTACATGGGAAACTGAACACATCGAACTTTTAAAAAAAGAAAAATATATTTAATGATATTTTTTTGTAATAATAAGTTGGAAATTATTATGGATTTATATTTTGAATGTAATATAACTAAATTTATTCTTGTGAAAATTCGCAATTTTTTGATTTTAATATAAATTCTAGGCATATTAATTTTGAGGTATATTTGAATAATCTTGGATTTTATTATAAGGGCCACAATAGGTTTTTACTTGAAAATATTTATATAATTACATATGGGTATATTTGGTTCGACAGAGACCAACTAGTGTTTAATAACATTAATATGACTTTGGAAAATTTAATATATCTAATCTCTTTGTTTAATTTCAATTGGATTTCGAATCCTAGCTATAAATTAAATAAAAATTTAAGTTTTAAAGAGTTTCGTAAAAGAAATCTCGTATTGGGTTATTAAAGAATAAAATCGTTATTAGTAGAAAGAATTACATAGATCTAAATTTTTCTTCCTTGGACAATCCTACCAGGGTAACATTTAGTTCATTACCTTTATTGGGTTATTAGTTGGATAATAAAATATTGTAATATGTTTTTATTATACTTTTGATTGTTCTTTGCATAATGTTTTGCCTTGTATTTACTTTTTGCCGAGCTAATGTTAGTTACACTCTTTTATGAATTGCCTTAGTTGAATAAGCATGCAATTTTAAGTCGCAAATTCAAATGACTCTTAAAATGAAATGTATGCAAATCGTCACCTATCTCAACACTTTGACAATATCTAATCATCGAAGATACAGCTTATGATAGGAGAGAAATAACACATTTTCACATGCAAAATACGCCCAAAAGAGTGGAATTTCTATTCTTTTCATGAAAATGATGCTCATATCAGCATCTTTTTGCATAGTTAGTTGGCAATTGGTTTCAATTGAACATAATTTTATATATCCCATAATACAAAGATTTGTAGTCTGTATAAAAGGGAGAACCATGTTAACGTTGTAGGGTTGGTTAAGGACATTCATCAAATATTACTCATACAAAGTGACAAGCTTATAATCTAGATACTTTCAAAAACAAAAAGGAAACTTGAAGGATTTTTTGACACACGAAAAACTAGGAAATAAGTTCCTATAATCTTATGTAACATAGAAAACCTTTAATGTCTAATGACTAAATTAGGATTTGTAGTTTTGGCGAAAAACTAGTAAAAAAGGAGAAATAAGGTCATAGAGTTGGTATTTAACCTAAAAATTGGTAGGTTATTAATAAACTTGGAAAGTTTGTTTTTATGTGATGAATAACCGATCTGTTAAAATTAACTAGTCTTGTATTCAGTTACGATTTCTATAATTGGAATATTGTGTTATTTTGTTGTTTATTGCTTATGTGTGTGTGGACATATTTGTAAGTATTTAATCACTGGTTAGAGATGAAGAGCAGGTTCAAGTGTGAGTTATGATATCTAATTTCACTATATACTAACTACTATATAAATAGCCTTTGAGCAAAAAACTAATCATTTCATTTGTCCCGTTTGGCCATTTCTTTATGTGCTTCCTGTATTGTTTGTTCAAATAGTCGTTGCTTCTAGTTTTGCTTTGTTCAATATCTTCTCTGTTCAATCGATGTAAAGAAATAAATTAATAAGTGCATAATAAAATTACATGGCATGTTTGTCACATACATCCTCATTTGTTGAACTCTATGTTAATTTTTTATTATGTGATGTGTTGTGGACATTTCCTTTTTATATGCAACATTGTTTAGGGTAATGTTTATGAAATGCTTATACATTATTACATTTGCAATAATCGACACATATATGTTTATCAAAACGCATATGATTCTTTATTGTTTCCTTGCCGAATGTTAATTAAAATGTTACTTTGTATCATTTATTATTACTTTAGTTTTTATATATATATATATATATATTTATGGATCTTACATTTTTGGTATAATTTTCTTAGCAGCCACAGGTATAGTTATTAGATTGGATGAATTTGGTAAATTTTGAGGATTGAACAATTTATCGCATTTTATGGTTTTCTTTTTGTTGTATTTTTCTTTTATGGACCTTATTATATAGGATTGAAGTTTTTTTATTTTTTATTTTATTTTGTACAGGTGTATTATTACATATCCGGCATGTTGACAGCTCCTTTTAAATGTAGATAAATTACATGAGTGCTCTCCTCTACTAATAGAAGATCATCATTTTTCTTAATTTTTTTGTTATTATTAATTTCCATTAATTATTACTAAAAATTCAGGTTTTTACATATTAGAAGTTCTCTACTTAGATCGATGCCCTATCATATATGACCGAGGGACGACTACGCGAGTTAGTTCGGCTAGCGGTTACCTTAAGATCTTAGTGAATCTCTAACATTGATCATCTCTTTGCATACTTCACAGTGTAATTAATGTTTGGACAGAAATATCCATATCATCAGATTTTCTTTTCTAATGTTTGCCCCTTATTTTGGTTTTCTCGACTGCCTTGATGTACGTTGTCCAATATTTCCTTAGCCTATCTTATAACCATGTACATTAGCAGCGGGTTAGTGTAAACTCTTCTACACAGAATGCCATCCTATGTAATGCACCGAGTTACCTTCCACCTCACTTTTCTTACTTAATTTTGGTTTTTGGATGAAGTTTTTACTAGGGCCAACCCAAAAAGTGATCCATTTCCTAAGCTAGCCAACTTTTTCAGATCGTCGGCATCATGATTTTCCTCTGTTAGGATGTACTTTACCTTATAGAATTCTTGCACATTAAGCAAAGACTTCACCATTTTTATTTTAAGTAGGATGTAACTGATCTCCTTTGACTTAGAATTCCCAAAGTGCTTAATTCACGACTATTTGCAAGTCGCTATGGATATTGTTAAAAAATAAATTTGTTAACCCCAAAAGTATGTAAAGAATAGGAAAAATTCAAAGTAAAGCATTATTGAGGCTAATCAAAATCATCGAATCAAAGTATATATCCATGTAAGATTTAAGTCTAGTCATCGTCGTCATAAAGATCTCGAGGCAGTACGAAGGTCGACATTCGAGTTAATATGCATGTTACAAGTAAAGTCGCTAGTTCAAAGAAATTCAATATGCAATGCAAGTCACCAGTCCAAGTCAATCAATGTACAATATCATATGAATATGCAAGTCATAGTCCAAATCAAGTCACGGAAACTATATACTTGTTTAATTTCCCAAATCCTTATGTGAACAATTGTTCAAGTGCTACAATAGGAGAACAAAAATCCCCCATTCAATTTAGGGTGTACAAAATTTAAAATGTAAGAAATGTGAAGAGAGAAATTGGCCCCTTCTACAAAGCCCCTAGGTCCATATATATATATGGTTTGACAAGTGGTAGACCTCGGCATCCATTGTCTTCAACATTAACAACGTCGTCAATCATCAATGTTAATATTCTAACGGCTTCGACATTAATAGCCCTGTCTAACATCAAAGCCGACATTCTTGTTTCACATGGCTATACCTCAAAATTGATGCAATCCAAAAGTAGTAAGATTGCCAGAATTGGTATCAAGCTAGAGATAATTCTGCTTTGTAGACTGAAATCATTGTAAAATTGTTTGTATTCATGAAAAATCCAAAAGTAGTAAGATTAATTTGACGTAAGCACTTGATTTGGCTGAGCAACTATAAAAAAAATTATGTTCTTGGTACTGTTTTGGGATTGATTTACCTCATTTTCGATTGATTAAGGTTGTTATTCATAATTTAACCCAGCATTTTTGGTGCTTTTACCGAGAAAAAGCTTCTTATGCAAAGTTGTAGCTAAAATTTTTCAATTTCAAGCATAATGGAATTTTCAATACAACTTTTATTTACAAAAGAAGCCTCCTGCTTGAACTTTGGTTTCTTATTTCATCTTTCCAAACGATATATGTCTGAGCCCACAAACTCATCCTATTCAAATGGTTACACGTGTGAAATAACAAAAAATTGAGTTGCATGCAAAGCGTGGTGTTATGGGCATATGCGCCTATGAGGTTTAAACACAAGGAAATGGATCATATATAATGGCAAGGAAAGATGTTAGAAGAGTGTTGGAATGAATAGGAAGAATAAGGCATGCATGTTATACCTATGGTAGGTCTAGAGGCAAAAAAACGCACATTGATCAAGGGAATCACAATCACGTAATAACCCATTATATCATTGTACAACGGTGGAAGAATACCGAATAAGAATTCATGTGCAATAGTCTTACCATCGAATATGAATTATTTTTCAACACGTGATCCACTGAACAAAAATTCTTATTCGATGCAAAGCACCATCGTATAGGAATACAAGATATTTTGAAAAAGGGAATGAGGTATGCCAAACTAAGGTGGCATATTATGGAAGCCAGTCGAGAAAGCGACCACATCCATCTTTGGGTCCAATGCCTACTAAACAAACTCCTTTCAGCCAAACTAATCTGGGTATTTATAGAATAAAATCGGGGTACATAATGCACCGAAAAACTACCGATAATTAATTAATAACTATTAATGCTCAAAAATGGAATTAGAGAAAATGTTGGAATTTGGTTAGGAAAATTGCACCATTGTGTTTATAGAGATTTTTTGAGCAACTTTTATATTTGGATTTTTGCGATCGAAGTTCAAACAAATAAGTTATCAGCGTTTGAAATTTTCAAAATGAAAATAATTAAAAAGAAACAAAAGGCAATAAATAATAATAATTTCATAGACCCCACCGGTCAAACCACTCCTTGGGCCAATTGACAACTACCAGGCGATCACCTATAAGGGAACGGTCGACTAGCTGTAAGGTAGCGACTACAGTTGAACCTTGGCCAAATGATCCAAATATTATTATTTTAAATTTAACAAATATAATTGATTCGAGCGCTTATAAATACGAGCCTAGCCCATCACTTTTTTCTAATATTTTCTAATCAAAGCAGTAGAGCTCCGACTTTTCCCTTCTTCACTATTTCTATTAAATTTAAAATATTATATTATATGCACATATATAATATGAAAAAAGGCAAAAATTAAATGAGAAGAAGAGAAGAAGCGAATCGATGCTCTGGAAAATGGTAAATTTCATTATTATAAATCTATATTCTGCTTAACCCAAATCTGTTCTAAGATTTATATTTTAATTATGCGTATATCTCTTGCAATGCATATTTTTCGATTGGAAAGGAAAAGGAGTCAAATTAAAGGGATGAATTCGGATTTGGGAGATGTGGAAAGCTTGAAAGGTAAGTGTGAAATTATATGATTTATATATAACATTGAAATTTTACCATTGAGTTTTATTTAATTATTATGCATATTTACGATCTATGGAATTGTGGCCTTAGAAAGACCAAAATCATTCTCACCTACTTATTCTGCAAGTTATGTAATTGGAATAGAATGGTTATACATGCAAAACTAAAAATTAGAAATCGGTCCTTAAAATTTATGAAAATGGAAGTTGATTCTAGATTCAGGATAATTGGGTTGTAAATTGTTTAGGTTGCCTTAATTTAACATGGAATGTGAATTTCCATGTTTCAATTTATTGATGGCATTTTGGGTATAATTTAGTTGTATCTATTTCCATATAATTTTTGTAAATTATCAATTCCCCAATCGTGTATAAAAAGTGCATTGTTTGAAATATTTAGGAATATGGCAAAAAGGAAAGAGACGTGCAAAATGTAGATGTTCTCCTCCATAGTCAACACTGCCTATTTCAACAAGAGAAAAGAGATAATATCTTGTAATTTCAAGTGGAGCAAAAGGATTGTTGATTATGCGCTTATATGATTTTTGTTTGATGATAATAAACATATATACATTCGATTAAATGTATTTGTTAATGTACTATTTTATTTTTCATAGATTAAATAAATATTTCCTGAATAAAATTAATTAACAGAGAATTTGAATTCAAACAGAAATTTTATTCAAGCAAATATTTATTACAATTTTGAATAGTTCAAATTCAAGCTCTCACTATACATATACAATTTTGATTACAAATACATCACAATTTCATATTTACATTTAACCTCACTACACATCACTCATTCACTCAATTCGTATTTTATCTTCAACTTCATTCTAGTTAGAATCCAGCATCTGAGCAATCTGCAAAAATATTCACTAACGCAGTAAAATTGAAAAAGAAATATTTTTGCAATATAAAATAAAATATGAATTTTTGAAAATAATACTTGCCTTAGTTATTTGGGTTGTTCGTCATGATTTATATTTGAATTCATCACACACGAACAATGTGACATGCACAGTGTATCACTGTACATGCCACAAGGCCGTGCACACCGATATACACTTGATAATGTTACAGGGACAGGTGAGCACAAGGTCAAACCCAAACAAAAAGACGGGTTCAACACAGGTGCAATATAAATAAAATCTCGTCATCAGCACAAGGTCAAACCCGAGCTATTAGCTGGATTCAACACAGGGCAGTTGTACAGGCTACGACTTCAAGCATGCAAGCAAGATGGTGATCAATATGCAGTTCAGTGAAGTACAAAACAAATGCCACAGTGAGAAACACCAATGATACAAGAGAGGTGAACATCAAAATACAGACCGAACCAAGATATCAGCAACAACCAAATGAAGACAGTAACTAGTACAACTGAAATGCAAGCGATACACTGCAGTGAAGCATGCACATGTGTGGACAGCAAAAACCAAAGCTAACCGCATCTACAACAATGCACAGTGATGAAGTCATCAATTGCTCAAGTGTTCGACAAATATATTGAGGGATATTTCAAATGGAATTACAAACTGCAGCATCCAATATCAATGTACAGACCCAGGCAACAGTGAATGATCAAGGAAACAAGTCCAGCTGCGACCAAGAACAAGACTCAAGTATACATGAATATATGTATATGCAGACACAAGTGGTGATGAAGCAGTGCAAACTCAAATGAGCAAGTGCAACAGAGAATAGCATCAATGCATAAATGACTATAGAACATCAAGATGAACCAGACAAGATATGACAACAATAGACCAGCAAAGCAACAACTTAAGTGTAACAAGTTCAATCCACCAGTATGCAGTGATACACAGTGATCAAGTGTCTGCAACAGTACCAAAGTAATACATGATGAATCTGACTCAATATAACCAAATGAACAAGACAACAGTGTTTTACAAAAATAAAAATCAAGTCAATGTCGAAGTCAACCAAAACAAGTTCGAACAATATAAAGAATCAAAGTCACAGTGAACAAAGCAAGGTGTAACCAAAGTCACAGTGAACAAAGCAAGGTCACAGTGAAATCAACATCATCAGAAAAGGTCAAAGCCGAAGACAGGGATGAACTCGAGATTATCTATATGCAATGTAGACTATACTTGAAGCCAGAAGAAATGTAAATGCAGACCAAAGAATCAACATCGTCAAATGAAATCAAGTATGTATAATAATGGAAAAAGTCAAAAATCAAATCCAAGTAAAATAGGAAAGTAGCTGCCGTAATGATCAAGGAAGGATCGAATGGTCTCAAGCTAAAACCGTGACAGTGAACTAAGGGAAATATTCGATATGATCAAGTCAGATAAATCATCAACGTTCAACAATAATCAAATGGCCGAAGCACCATGTTGAACAAAACATACGAACGAATTAAAGGAAATCAAATCCATATAAAAACCCACAATCATCATTGGCACTAAACTATCGAATCGAATTCAAGCAATCTATACAGATAACAAAAGGATCAAATAACATACAGAGAGAATTCGAATTCAATCATCTCAAAGCAACCAAGCCGACTTCATCAAAACCCTAATTTCACAGAGCGATCAAGAGAAGCAGCCGAGCGCAACTCAAAGAGACATCGATCGACAGAGCAAGGCGCAAAATCAAACGATCAACATAAGTCGGCAGAAGCCCTAATTTCTGAGCACAGAGGAACGAAGAACAAAGAAAAAGAGCCGCCATTATCTCAAGAAGGAATGGCTAGAGAAGATAAAAGGGGCCGGCTTTGTTAAAAGGATTAGGGCTTTAGTTTTTTATTTTAAAATAAGGGCTTTATTTTAAATTTGTTTTTTTATTTTAAAACTCTCTTTAAACCGTTGTATTAACTAGTCGTGTGACTAGGGGACAAACTACGTGGCGTAGTTTGAGAATTCGCAACTCAGTGGCTGAGTTGTGGCAGGGTTTTGAGCGTAGAATTAGGTTAGTCAGTAGCGGGTGTCGTGAGTTTACGTGTGTAAGCGTGTGACTATCTAATTTCTAGTAGAAACCTTGGGGGCAGCACGTAGGCAAGGTTTTGCCGAAGCTGGGTGAATTCTGTGTCGTTCTATTTCTGCATTTATTATTCTGCTTTTATCTGTGCTGCTACTATTCTGTGGTCTGTGTTGAAATTATTTTATAAGCTTCTGCAATTAATTTTTATAAATAATACTATCACCCTATTCACCCCCCCTTTAGGGTGAAATCGATCCTACAAGGATCACTTTTTGGTAATTAATGGAAAGTTATAACGGTAATCCTTATCGGGAAGGAAGACTCTAAATTTTAAAATGTGGAATAAATGTTTCTTATAGAGTATACATATAAGTATGTTCTAGAATTCCTAAATAGGAGTTAATAAGTTAGAAATAAAGATTTATATATGTGTAAATATTTTCATATATGTACGCACATACATATATCCTCGCCTATCGATTAAAAATATAAATATATATAGCGTAGTCTACGATGATATTCGCATTAGTTATAATAACTAATTATGAGCACTAATTTTTAGTGGCACTGTAAATTATAGAACTAGGAGATATAGATGGGAAAGCAATAGTAACTCCAAAATCAATAGCAAAATAAATGTGTACTTAATGGGGAGTTACAAGAATTAAATGAAAATATAAATGTATTTAATAAGACTGATTATAGACTTTAGTATGATATTTATGGGTAAAGGAAATATGCATAAAAGATTGAATTAGAACGAATAAATAAATGTCACCGGAACAATTTGAATAATAATGGCCCTTTATTTCGGACAATTGACATTTATGAGACGTAAGATGAAAATAGGGAATATACGTGATAAGCGTATAAGAAAGGAATTAAATGCTAGGAGGATCTTTGAAGGGGTCCTCTTCGAAATTGAGATGTTAAGTGGATATTGCAGGGTTCGCCTCTTCTCCATCAAATAAGTATTAAGTGGCCTTATGATATTTTTTACGATGTTAGCGAGGAAGTACTAAAGAGGGGTTCACCTTGGGTCTGGGTATTAAATAACGAGGATCTGTCTGAGGTATAGCTATTAAATGATTAGAGTTAACATATTTCCCATTTAAGAGGTATTAAGTGGCTCAAGTGATTTCTCTTGCATTGTTAGGTTATAATTAACAGAGATGGGTCGTTAGACCCAGTGGTTGTGTTACACTCGTGTTAGAGTTATAAAGTTGGACTAGAAAGGGCCATCGGTCTATAGTTGGTGGTACGTTATGGAGCTAGACTAGTAGAGCCTTGGCTTACAATTGGAGGTATACTCAGGTGGTTAAAGTATATGAAAACGTATGTTTGGCTCGATGATTTTTCCTATTTCGTTAAATTTAGAAGTCCATTTTTAAACTTCTTTCTAAGGGGCGGACAAATGGAAATGGGTTAAAGAGAATAGAAGGGCAAAAATGCTTGATAGGGAAGATATGAGGAATATTCTCGTATAAAAAAATATGGAGAAAAATAGCTGAAATAGATTTATACATATTTCTTTCATGTTATTATAGCAAAGCCCAATGACTAAAGCAGTTGGCAAATGCACTATGATGAGTCAATAAGGAAGACAATAAAAGAGAAAAAGAGCTATGTAATGAGAAGCCAGTGGGAGGAAATATAGGTAAAACAAATTGTAACTGTAGAAGTACTAGGAAATATAATTAGATATATCATTAGGAATTTGTATTAAAATAAAATTGTAAATTAGTTTGGAGCGATGTAGAAAATTATAGGCTAAGCGTAGGAAAATGGATAATTTCCATATACATACTTATTAATTGCGCAAATCTTTTAGAAGTCCCTATTATGTGCTATCAAAATCTTTGCCAAAGTTGAAAGTGGAATGATTATGAGTAGAAGGAATGTAATAGGATAAGTATTTTTCTTGTTTACTTCAGTTTCATTTATTTTAAAGTCATAGAAGATGCTATTGAAAAATGTATGGTAGAACAGTTGAGTTTACGAATGCAAACATAATAATTGTTTTGAGTACCTTCTTGTGAAGATGTAAAATCTCTGTTGTAGAAAGTCTTAATAAAAGTGGAAAAAATTTCATGACTCTTTTTGGAAACCATAATACTTTTGAAAAAGGTTTGTAAGTTTATGTTTTAAAAGATAAAAGTTTTGATTAAGTACTTTATGGCTGTAAAGTTTTATTATGTAAAAGAGTGGTGAAAACCAAACCAATTTTGTTTAATTGCGTAGTTTGGAATGACAGCCTAGATAAGATGGGGTAAAGGATGTGAATGCGCGTAGTGGACCAACAAGAAATGCTCATTGAATAATGGAATATTGGTATGAAACTAGGAGCATTGATTAGACATGTGTGAAAGCCACAAGATGTACCCACAAAGGAATGGGAAATGGTATCAAAGTATAATTTTGCGAGTCCTAAGGCATACTAGATGTTGACCCGCCTTTTGGCATGGCCGTATACAAGCAGATTTAACTCAATGGATTGCATGGTTATCGAGGCTGGAATGTTATGGTTTTGATTCGAATGGATGGATGGACAATCGATTACTGATAATAAATATGAATATGAAGTTAGGATTTAGCAAAATAAATCGATGAACGATGAGGATATTTGGAGCATGGATTTATGGAATGGTTGAGTTGCTTTGGGTCAACCAAAGGATTGCTTCGGTCATCATGTGGTTTGTTTCGGGTAAGGAAATTGTTTACTTCAGGTCATAACAAGTGTACTTCGGTTAGGTCAGCATTGGTATTACTTCAGGTTCAGCTTCTGGTGGGCATTGGTATTGCTTTGGTTTCTACTTTGGGCCGGCATAGGCTTGACTTCAAGCTTCATTTTGGATCGGCATTGAACAAGGAGTCGATATTTACTTGGGGTCGGCATACCCCATGTTTCAGGATGACATAGCTTTGGGTCGGGGTCGGCGTTGGATTTGAGGTCGGCGTTGGACTTGGGATCGGCATTCTTATTACTTTGGGTCAAAACCAAGACTACTTCGGGCCGGTACTTGGATCAGCATTGGATTCTAAGATCGGCATACTTAGTAGGGTCAGCATAGTTTGAGGGATCGGTCTCACTTCGGGTCGGCTATAGTTTCGCTTCGGGTCGATGTTGGAGCTTTAGGTCGGCAAGGATATAGGATCGACATATGGGAATGACTAGGGGTCATCTATGGGTGCTGCTTCGGGATTCACTTTGGGTCGATGAGGCATGTGCTTCGGGTCAGCACACGAACTACCTCAGGTCAGCAGAGATTGACGAGTTAGGCTCCCACAATCACTATGGTGGGCCTATGTAGGTGAGTAAGCCCTATAGCTGGGATTTATCCTATAAGTACAACAGGCGTGGCCTCAGAAAAAGGGATCTCCTTTCTGTTTCTCTTCATCTTCTTCCATCTAGGCTGCACTGTGCCATTTTTAATCTTGAATCATGGGTTATAACTGTAATCATATTTCAATCTAGTAAAAGGAAATTTCTAGAGTGAACGTAGGTTGGAGTTAGCCGAACCACTATAAATCTTGTCATTTTACCTGCTTTCATTTTAATTTTTATTATTCTTCATATTATTCTCTCTACATATATTCTATCTATGATCTGTGACTGTATATTGGTACTTCCACTTACTACTAGATGTTGATGACCAATTTTACCGCCAACATTTCGGTGCTTTCACTGAGAAGGCTAGTACCCAGGGATTTGAAAGCTTGGAACTCAGATTTAGGAAGCTATGGCTAAGCAATCAACGAGCACACAGAGAACAGAGAGGAATCATCATGAAGAAAGTCAGGAGACTTCCTCAGGAGCTAATCAGACCTCAATCTTCATATCCAGAGATGAGATGGAAACGATGATGAATGTTATGCAGGAAAGGATGCTTAAAAGGCACGAGGAAATGATGCAGAACTTATTCCGATAGATTGGACAAGCTGGAGCGCAAAACCAAGGGAGAGGAGTTATAGGGAATGCTAGAAGTGTAAGTCACGAAGCTGGAGCAGCAGGAACGGAGGAAGCCCAGAATTATAACCAAGGAAACGGAGCAGACAGGATGTGCGATAGAATGGAACGACCGGGAGCTGCCTCTGATTGTTCTACACTCGAGGCATGCCCTCGGATCATATAGGCTCGATTCCACGCTGGATACCAAGCAACTCTATGAAGTTTGGCATCAATCAAGATATGGATGCTCATCTAGAAGGGTAGGTTTCAGGATTTCCTCATGGACTCGTGGGCATGATATCAATGATGATCGGATCAGCCGGGAGCATACCTCGACCAAGGAGAATGGATCAGCATAACTCCCCATGGAACTGGGGGCATGGATTTGGATGGCTTTGTTTGTAAATGGATAGTGGTGATGGAACAGGAGCAACTATCATCTGCCACAAATCGAAGCTAGCCCGGCTTAAGGGCACAGGTCTTCATCTCTTGATGGTATGGAATAAGTAATATACCCGTAGTAATGCGGCTAAGTTACTTACACATGTACGGGATTAAGGATGGTCCCTAGGCACGCTTTGAGATGACGATGAACCGTGGTGCTCAGGTGTATGAAACTTTATTTTTTTCTATTTACTAAAAACTTTGGTTTTTAGGTCACGGTTATGGTCTCGATCGTAGAGACGGTCCAATAACCACGAGTTACGAGTCCCTTGGTTGGAGAACGATTGGGTGCACTCAAACATGGATAAGCCCTCGACTGGGGATCGAGGCAGGAGTATAACACCCCACGAATTAAGTCCTCGACTGAGGATCGAGTCTGGAGTATAACACCTGACGGATTAAGTCCTCGAATGGGTACCAAGGTCAGGGAAGGATGCCCCATGGATTTAGTCCTCGATTGGGGATAAATGCTGGAGAAGGATAATCCATGGATTAAGTCCTCGACTGGGGATGAAGGATGGAGAAGGATACCCAACGGATTTAGTCCTCGAGTGGGGATTGAGGCCGGAGAAGGATACCCCATAGATTAAGTCCTCGACCGGAGAGTTGAGGCTGGAGAAGATATTCATGATAAGTCCTCGGTTGGGGAACAAGGACGTAGTAGGATACCCTACAGATTAATCCCTTGGGTGTAGAGTCGAGGCCGGAGAAGGAAAACCATGGATAAGCTCTCGACCAAAGAGTCGAGGCCAGAGTAGGATAAAATGACCCGGAGAGGTCTATGGTTTTGTATTTGGACCGAAAGAGTCCCCGAATTTAGATATGGACCCGATGAGGTCTTGGATTTGCATATGGACTAGATGAGGTCCTAGATTTGGATTATTGGGCTCGGGGAGGTCCTGGAATTGGATAAAACGATCCAGAGAGATTGTGGATTCGAATAATTAATTTGGAGTGGATTTGAAATTGGATATTGACTCAGAATAGTAATAGATTTCCCTAGTGATTCGGAGAGATTAAGGAATTGGATTGGCAATGGATTGGACTCAAGCTTGGATGATATGGTGATCAATGGATTATGGAATTCGGATTTTGGACTTGTGGCAATTCAAAACATGCCTTCTACTAGCAAGACATGTTTTTGTGGGCAAAGTGTTAATCTGCCTTTTGGCAAGGCTGTACAAGCGGATTTAACTCAATTGATTGCATGGTTATCGATACTGGAATGTTATTGTTTTGGTTCGAATGGATGGAAAATCAATTACGGATAATAAATATGAATATGTAGTCATTATTCAACACAGTTGATGGATAAATGATGCAGGGTATTTGGAGTATGGATTTCGAGAAAGGTTGAGTTTCTTTGGGTTAGCTAAAGAATTTCTTTGGGTCGGCATTGTCATTGCTTCGGGTTTTACTCAACACGGGCTTGACTTCAGGCTTTTCTTTGAATCGGTGTTGAACTAGGGGTCAGCATTTACTTTGGGTTGGCATAGCCCATGCTTTGGGTCGGCATCAGGAAAACTGCGGGTTGGCGTAGCTTTGGCTTGGGGTCGGCATTGGACTTGGGTTCAGCATTGGAGTTGGGGTTGGCATTCATGTTACTTTGGGTCGTAACCAAGATTACTACGGGTCAATACTTGCATCGGCATTGGATTCTAGGATTGGCATACTTGGAGGGGTAGATATACTTTGAGAAATCGGCATCACTTCGGGTTGGTTATAGTTTGGCTTCGGGACGGTGTTGGAGCTTCAGGTCTGCAAGGATATGGGGTTGGCATATGGGAATGACTATTGATCGGTTATGGGTGTTGCTTCGGGATTCACTTTAGGTCGGCGTGGCATGTGCTTTGGGTCAGCACTCGGGTCGGTATAGGAGAGTTCATCTGAGGTCGGCGTATACATGTTACTTGGGGTCGGCATTCATTCTACTTCCAGTCATCAGTGAGTTTGCTTCGGGTCAGAACACTACTTACTTTGGGTTAGCACATGAACTAGCTCACGTCGGTATAGATTGACGAGTTGGGCTCAACGGTCACTATGGTGGGCCTATGTATGTGAGTAAGCCATGTAGTCGGGATTTCTCCTATAAATACAGCAGGTGTGGCTTTAGAAAAAGGGATCTCCATTCAGTTTCTCTTTATCTTCATCCACCTAGGCTTCATTCTGCCATTTTTACTCTTGAATCCTGGATTGTAGCTGTAATCATACTTCAATCTAATAAAAGGAAATTTCTAGAGTGGATGTAGGCCGGAGTTAGCTGAACTACTATAAACTTGTGTTTTTACCTACTTTCATCTTAATATTCATTGTTCTTCATATTATACTCTCCACATATACTTTACCTGTGATCTGTGACTGGATATTGGTGCTTTCACTCGCTATTGGGTGTTGATGGCCAATTTTGACGTCAACACTAGCATGAAAGATCAAGGATAGAGAAGATTAATACCAAAGTTTATGAATACTATCAAGAGATTTTGATTTGAAGAAAGATAGTAGTATGATTGGAGAAGACGGTAATGAGATGACAAACATACATAAAGGATGTTGGTAAACTCAAGGTTGAAGAAGCCAAGATAGGTAGTAAGAAAGTCATTCAACCAAGTCAAATTTCCAATAAATTATTTTAAATGTTCATAGTTTATATTTTTTATCCACTGATGTGTGGTAATGCCCAATTGGTGCCATAATCGAGTGTGATAACTGAAGTAATGGATAAACCTCATTTATAAGAAGCCGATAAAGTGAGTTAAGACATGTGGGGTGTAGTAAAATGACATACTAGAAACGTCCATCTTAATTAAGTAAGAAGTGATAGGTCCACAATATCATTAATACCAATTGATGTTGTACGGAAACTTCCACCAATTATTTATTTTAGGCTATCTGGGTTTTAATCACAAGATATGTCCCTTCGGGTATTGAAAAAGCGTACAATTGATATGAGATATATTATTTCATCACTATGATGATTTTCTAGATGGGCATAGACCCTATATTGGGAAATAGTGTAAATAATAAAATCACATAAGACACTATACTAGCGATGAATATTAAGTAAGGCTGGAAGTTTATAAAATAATTTAGGAAATTTAGTTAGTAACTAGAAATAAAGAATGCTCAAATCCAAAAATCTTTAGAATTTTGGTCAAAATAAATTTCAGTAAGAGAAGGATAGGGAAGGGCTGTTGTGAAATCACGGATCACTATCACTATGCCTTAAAAGCTAAAATTCTTAAATATGCCTATATGTTGCTTGTTCTTTGTAGTAAAAGGGAAGGTTTTCCCAAAATCTAAGATTAACTGCATAATGCTATAGCCAATCGTATGCATTAACTCATTGATTGGGTCCTTGTTACGTTAAGATTTGGTTTGACTTGTTTTTAAGGATGGAACTACAAATGATTTGAAAAATTATGTTCGAATGCTTTTGAAAAATGTTTTTGGAAAATTCTGTTCAAGTGTTTTTGTAAAAAAATGTTGTTTAATTGCTTTTGGGAATTCAATTTTTCAAACTATTTTGCAAGTTTGATTGAAAAAGAAAAGGTTTTTTTAAAGAAAATAAAATTTTTCTTACTTTCATATGCCACTTTCTTAGCATAGGGAAGGTCAGTGTATTAGTGAATATGAGTTTTTACCGTCCGACAAGGGGTGACATTTTAAAAACATAGGGTATAATAAGGAAAAATATGTTTTAGCTTTGGAATTTATATTTCCGTACCTTGTTAGTAGTGAATCAAACTTGCATTTAGACTAATTTCATTTTAACATCTAAAATAAACATCCTTATGCAAATTGTACTTGGAAAAGTTGGAAATGATTCAGGGGCAAAAGGGAAGGTTCCAATGTGCAATAGAATTGGTATCTAAAAGAAAGGCGGTGATTTAAAATTATCCATCTAAATCTTTTTCCGACATAAGAGTATAGATTAAAAAATACAATTTTCAAGATTGTTGGATGTAAGAAATTTTGTGTTAGGTATTGGATGGGAGGCAGTGCATGCAAAAATGTTAAACATACTCCTGGTCATAGGAGTTTGGAAATTGTTAATGCAAAAGAGGTTTTTTGATTTTTGAAACCTTGCATACATATAAAATTACTAGTATATATATGTTGTTTGCATCATATTTTCAAAATGTTTTAAAAAGAATGCATTTGTATAGGAGGCACAAATTTAGAATTATTCAGCATGCATATCATATATGTTGTGATACATTAGGAACTTTTACATATTTGGCTGCAAAATTAGTTGTACATAATTGGTCAGATAGTTTAGAATGGTTGTGTGATATGTTACATGATTCCACCCTTAAAGAATTTTGGTGACGAAATTCTTTAAAGGGAGGAGAATGTAACACCTCGAAAAATTAATGGTAACTAATAAATAATTATTAAGGCTCGAAAATGGAATTTGAGCGAATGTCGGAGTTTGGCTACGAAACTTGCACCATTGTGTTCTGGTGGTTTTCTAAGTAACTTTCATATTTATAGTTTTGCGATAGGAGTTTATCAATGGTTGAAGTTATCGAAACAAAAATATTTAAAATGGAACAAAAGAAAATAAATAATATTAATTGCGTGGACCCAATGGGTTGACCTCTAGCGGTCAATCACCTACAGGGGAGCGATCGATCGACTGTAAGGTGGTGGCTGAGGTTGAAACTTGGCTGAACAACATGGACTTTATTATCTTAAATGTAACGGATATGATTGATTCGAGTGCCTATAAATACTGGCCCAGCCCTCATTTTACTTATCATATTTCTAATCAAAGCAACATAGCTCTACCATTTTCCTTTTTCCCCTACTTCTATTGAGTATAAAATATTATATTATATGAATGTATATAATCAGAGAAGGGTAGAAAACAAAGGATAAAAAGAGAAGAAGCAAATCGATACTGCAAAAAAAGGTAAATTTCATTGTTACAAATCAGTATTGCACTTAATTCAAATCTCTTCTCAGATCTGTAATTCTAATAGTATGCATTTATATTTTATTATATATATATATTTGGATTGGAAAGGAAAAGAGTCAAATTAAAGGGATAAACTCGGATTTAGGAGATTTGGAAAGCTTGAAAGGTGAGTGGAAATTATATGATTTGTATATAATATTGAAATTTATATCGTTTGGTTTTATTTAATTACTGTACTTATGCAAGATTTGTGGAGTTGTAGTGTTATCCGAGCTTTTGACTATGCTATATTCCAACACATTAGGTCGATTAATATAAGAAGTTATCAAGCAGGAATCAGGAACAACAACATCCAACTCAAGTGTAAAAGGAGACCGAGGGGTGAAATATAAATATAGCAAATAATGTTTAAATGAAGGCCAACACACCTCCTTCAAAGATCACCAAACTCAAAACTTCATTATTTAAGGGAAGTAATGGATCGGTATCGATCCGTAAAAACTCCCCTAACTGGCATATGTCGTATGCCATTACAAGGCGGAGAAAATGCAAGTTCCTCCATACTAGCGTAGGATGGTTCGATTTCCCACCTTGAGTCAAACGATCAGTGGACAACTCGAGCACTCATGCCTAACATCCAAACTAAGTCATTCAATCAAATTCTATACCATAGTAATGCAAATGAAGCAACAAAGATGGAGATACAAGTCAAATAAATGATCAGGAGAGGCGAATCGCGGTCCACAAGGAAAAGTCATGGATCGATACCGATCCTTGAACACGGATCAATAATGAACGCTAAACAGGGATCAGTACCGATCCCCAATTATTGATGATGCGGCCATGATATCTTTAGTTAATCTCTCCTGGGCTAGAACATGGGTGAGAATTCTCTAGCAACTTACAACTATACAAAGAGATTGAGGGACATTGTTTGAGGACCCTTTTTATCCATTTAAGAAATACCTATATTATCTTTGTAATTCTAGGAATCATAACCGATATATAAGAACAGATTTATAAAAATCATCAAAAAATCCTCAACAAAGTTCAAGCGGACTTAGGCCTTTGATTAGCCAAACCACAATAATTGTTGTGTCTTATTTTCCTCATTTTCAAGTTATTTTCTTCATTTTACTCTCTACTTATAATCTCTAGGTGTTTGTGTCAATCTTAGGCATAAACATTTTTGTGCTTTCACTGAGAACTTATTGATCTCAAGCTGTTAAGATCTTTTTTCTACTTTTGGGTTTTTTAAATCCATGGGGTTGTTATGTCGGTTTTGTTGTTGCAATCAATGACTACTCGGATTTCTATAGATTCTACCACAAGATCAATTGAAGTTATGGCTCAAGAAAAGGAGAAATTTGTTTCCTTTAAACCTACTGCTGATGTCGAGAACACTGGTTCTTACCATGTTGAAGAAGTTGCTCAACCTATAACTGCTGAAGTTCAGAATCCCTAGGTTATGATAATGAAGGTTGAGATAGGAAATAGAAAATAAAGCGCAAAAAGGTACTTCGAAGGATAGATTAGATGGTGCTCGAAATAAAGGATTATGGATAAGTACCAAACCGTATAAAGGGATTGGTGTCGAACCATGAGATCTTGACCTTGGCAACAAGGGTGCAATTGATTTGGATGGTGGTATCAATGATAATGTTAGTCATGTTGCTGATGGTTGGAATGTGGAAGTTCAGTTGGCTGCTATTGATCTGCCTTGTAGAAACCACAAGAATGTGTCGATTGGTCAAACGACTCTCTTCGTGATATGCGAACCTAGGTATCATGGAACTAACCAAGACTATTTGCAAATTCAAACATTCGGGGTAGGCCATTATTATAGACGTCCAATAGGTCAAGTCGAGCCAGATTCATTGGTAGATTTGTTAAAGAGGTCTGTGGGTGAAAAATAGCGCAGAAGTAACGATGAGTGAGGCTCTTACCCTAGCAGGAACAAATTCATCAAAGAGATACTACATGAGGAGTATTATCGAAGGTTCCCAATGTCGATGATGTTATTCCACAATGGAACGGTGGATCTGAGGTAGCATTTTCTGAAATATGAGTGGCATATAGACACGACAAGGGAGACAGTTGTGTGAGATGTAGATGTTTCACGATCTTTCTTGAAGGTGTTATATGATTGTGGTCATTCAGTGAACATATTTGTATAAGAAATCTTACGAACGATGCTGATGGATGGGTAGGATCTAAAATCGTGTAAATTCTAAAATTACGATTTACCGGAGTGCCAACAAAGCTTGTGGGTTGTGTAGACTTACCGGTGGTTTTAGATGAAGGTGACCACAAGAGAGTGCAGGTTGCGACCTTCGTGGCGATGAACATTTTTTTTGCCTACAACATTGTTAACCCACTTCTGAATCAACACAGACTGCAATTGGACTTAGAAGATTAAGACGAGGAAGAAACATTTTGAAAATTTGCAAGCACACTTAAATGGAGCAAGGAAATAATTTGGAAAAATTTCAATCAAAAATACACTAACAAAACCAGTGGGCATCGACATATTTTGTACCTACATGTTTCGTACCGACTTGTTTTGGATAACTTTTTTTGAGCCCATATTCCTCCACTCCAACTTCACACGAGTTATTTCTAACATTCCCATATGGTTCCAATTGATTTCCAAAGGTTCTGGCTGACCTAATCCAAGAATCGAATATTTAACAACTAAAATGATAGAATAAATCAAGTAATGAAGGAACGATCACCAAAATCATCCAACAATCGATAAAAACAACACGAGACACCACAAAATGAAGTAGGAAGAAGGATGCAAGAAATTTCAAAGTGTTTCGAACTAAGGAAATGGAACATCCCCTATATGGAGGCTCGAAGGTAAGCATACAGATGCTGTAGTCATCTATAATATTAACTTTCGGTGACCAAATATGGTAAAGTTAATGGTATAAATAATATCAGAAGCACATGAATATGAAATAAAATCATAGATTTCACAAAAAGAACTTTTCTGATTATAGTTCACAAAACATGTTTCATATTCCATTACATAATCCCATAATCATTTCCCATGTTCAGATAAAATATAATTATTGCATAAATACGGCAAGGGCGACATATGAAGATGCCCATATGGATGACTAGAGTAATATATAGACATAGCTGACTTAAATACAACACAGCGGAATCAAGCAAAATAAAATAGCAACTCCTAAATAGCTATCCGTCAGCTTTCTGTTCGTCTTTGGAGGCTTTGTTCGCCAACCTACTAAAAACCTGTAAACCTCAACCCTCAACCTACTCAAATCAATTTTGAGCACCCGAGAGTTTAAGGGGAAAAACATAAATTTCGAGTCAAACATAAAGCCTGTTGTGAATAATACTATACATCTCAATTATTTGATATTAAGTAAGACCACGCCTCTTAGCGGAATGGTTTTATCCTCACTAATATCCTTTAAAACATATCTTTTGCAAAACATTTCATGCTACCAAAACTGGTTAAAACTGTAAAGCATTATCATATAAACATACATATCAGGTAACAAAACGACTATCCGTCCGAACACTATAGTTTTGTTTGGCTAATTACTAACCTTTGGCTGACTCGGGCCTACAAAACAATATAAATAAAATAATCTAAAATCTAATAGATACTCCTCTTTTGGATGGTCTATCCCTTACTAATCTGTTAGATACTCCTCTTCTGGACAGTTTGTCCCTAAATTATCATCTCCCAGGGTCAACAAATCCTAACAGTTTTGCGGGCTCACCAATAACTAATCCGTAGACAAATATATTCCCTTCTTTGTGTAATCAATATTTTAGTCTTACCTTTAACAAAACAATACATACTAGAATTTTGGACTAAATTAGTTGGGGATAATAGCTAATGTAGCCCTATACCAGTCCCATCTGGTATATAAATATCTGAGTCATTTTACTTAGGGTAATCTTTCCTTAAATTTTCCTTGAAAACATTTTAATCTCAAATTGAATTAAAACCTTTAAATCAAATTCAAACAAAGAAAATAAATACTCTATGCTTTACTCAATATCACCTTGCCATGTTATATATACTTTACTCAAATTTTTATCGATGAAAACGTTGAAAGTACCCCTTTCGAATCCATTGAAATTACCCCTTTTGAAACCAAGTAAACCCTTTCATTCACCTAGGATAAAAGGCCAAAGCACTCCTTTCAAAACCATTCATATAAACCTTTCGAAAACGTTGAAAAACCATTCATTTGAAAGCATTAAAACCTTAGACACCCTATCTTTAAAACACATAATATTACCTTTTGAAACCATTGGAAACCGTTCCCTTTTAGACCTTTCAAAAACATTGGTGTACCACCCTTTAGAAACCTTTCTTTAAAATCTTTTGAAAGCATCAAAACCTTTTTAAACAGCAAACCTTTCGAAAGAATTTGAGTTCAATTTAAAACATGTGGAAACACCTTTCAAAACCATTAAAATTAACTCCTTCGATACCTTTGGATTCTACCTTCAGCAAAGCAAAAGGGTCCTAAAACATTTAAGTCGAAAGCACTCTTTCAAAAACATTTTTTAAGCAAAGAAGTCTTGGTGTCGAAACCAACCTTCCGGAAGCATTTGAGAAGCGGCTAAGTCTTAAAATAAAGTATACCTTCTGAAACTATTGGCGTCTAAAGGTAGAAAGACGACAACTAGGGATTTTGACCCCTTCGAAAGCATTTACTGAAAACAAAAGGCACAACCCATTCAAAACCATTCCTTTAAAACATGTGACTCAGCCCAAAGCCACCCAAGTCGAAATCACTTCCTACGAAAGCAAAGCAGACACATTTACAATTTAAAACAAAGTCATGCTTCGACCCCATTGGAACCTATGGTCCCGACCCAGTGTCTTTCACCCTAGTTCATTTCACTCTATACCAAGTTACTGATACTAAGTGCATTGGTTTCGATGGCAATGAAGGCGACAATACTTGGTCGGAACCTCTTTGCTGAAAGTGGCGAATATGCTAAAAGCATGTAAAAACTAACTTTTACTTTAAAAAGATTCTTTTCAACTAGTCTGCCTTGTTTTCAAAATATTATTGGTTGCTAATTTTCTTTTCTAAAAGTGCTGCCAATATTTCAGAAATAAGCAATTTAATTTATTTATAAAATACCCCTTCTCTATTAATAAATATATAAAACATTTGAGATCCATACCTTTATAATTTTATATGTCTAATAAAACACTTGGGAAAATTCTACAAAAACTCTAGAAAATCCTTTTTAACATGTTTTCTATCGTATATTAATTTCAGACCTAAAACGTAAATAATTTAGGTGTGAATTATTTTAAACCCAAATAATCATTTTCTTTACTAGAAAATTTATATTAAATCCACATAATTTTAGAAAATTATGAAAATTGAAACTCAGCTCTGAAATATCATTTTTGATGTAAACCTAAAATCACAAGGCGTTTGGATATCATTTAAAAGGGTTTTCACATTACAACATATCACAAAACCTATGTGATTAAGCATAAATATCAACAAGCATATATAAACATATAATAATTCAAAAACATGGTATAATCGTGCAAAATATCTCGGATTCATCTTAAAACCGAAACAAAAAAAGATGTAGTCATTATTCACCTTAGCATTGAGATTATGGAGTTTGAAATTTGAATGAATTAATTTTTGGTTAATCTTTCTTCCTTTGCTTTCTTTATCTTTTTCTTACCCCTCCTTTATTTCATTTTGACTCCTCTTAGTTCATTTGTTACATGGCATGACTATCTCTTATTAAAATAAAAATCAATCCCCTAATCATTGCATTATTTTATATAATTTAGCTAATTAAATATCCTAAATAATGTTACTAAACATATGGGGTGTTACAATCTCCCCTCCTTAGAGAATTTTGTCCTCGAAATTACGATAAGGTACACAGCAAATCAAACATAAAGGTAAAACATACCATCAAACAAATCAGGATAAGCATCTCTAATCTTGCTCTCCATCTCTCAAGTACAACCTCTCTCATCGTCGCTCCACTGGACTTTTACTAATCTGAATGTCGTGTTCCTTAGCCTTTTCTCATCTTTTGCGACTCTACGAACTGGCTTTCTAACTATAGTAAGGTTTGGCTCTACTACTAAATCATCTAACGCGGTTGGTGCTATAGTAGACTCCAGGTCTCTGACGCACTTCCTAAGCTGAAAAACATGAAAACATCATGGACTCCTGTCAAATTTTTTGGTTACTCTACTCTACATGTGAGTTTCCCTATCCTCTCTACAATTGGAAATGGTCCTACAAATCTCAGTGCCAACTTCTCTGATTTCCCAAATCTAATCATACCCTTCAATGGTGATACCTTAATAAAAACATGATCTCCACCAGAGAACTCTAAGTATTTCCGTCTTCTATCCGCATAACTTTTTTCCCTAGATTGAGCTTGCTTGATCCTAGCCCGAATCAACTCAATCTTTTCTGCAGCTTCTCTTACTAAATATGGACAAAGAACCACCTCGGTCTCTAACCAACAAATTAGAGATTTGCCTGGACTTCCATACAAAGCTCTAAACGGTCCCATTCCTATACTAGTTTGATAACTGTTGCTATACAAAAAGTGTAGATGGTTTTCCCATGATCCCCCAAAATCTAACACACAAGCTCTTAACAAATCTTTCAAGACTTTGTTAATTTTTCTTGTTTGCCATCGGTCTGTGAATGGTAAGCGGCACTCATTTTGAGCTTAGTTCCCAAAATCTCCTGTAGACTTTTCCAAAACTCGCTAGTGAACAAGGGATCTCTATCACTTACGATACTACTAGGAATTCCATAAAGTCTAGCTATATTCTTCATAAATAACTTAGCCAAAACAGTTTTCGTCCTGGTTGACTTAACTAAAATGAAATGGGCACGCTTGGTCAATCAATCTACTATAACCCATATACTTTCATTTCCTTTATTTGATCTTGGCAACTCGTTAAACTCCATAAAAATTGAATCCAATTTCCAGTATGCAATATCCAATGGCTCAAGCAACTCACTTGGCTTCTTATGTTGAGCTTTTGCCTGTTGACAGTTCAAACACTACTTCACCCATAAGCCTATATCCCTTTTCATTCATTTCCAGAAGAAACTTCTTTTCATGTCCTGATACATCTTAGTTCCTCGTGGATGAATAGCGAACTTTGAACGATGTCATTCCTTCAAAATTTCCTTCCTTATGTCTCCCACATTTGGAACACATAATCTTCCTTTCTCAACCATCCATTCTGGTCAAGACTAAAACCGTTCAATTCATCGCTCTTCGTTTCATCCCTTAACTTCCTAACCCGTTCAACTAATACCGGATTCTCCATATGTTTAGAAACAATCCTTTCAATCATAACTGGTCGAATTTCTAAACAAGATAACACGACAGTTTCACTAGTCCCGACTTCAGAGCTCCATTGTACTCTGCAAGTCGATAATGCTTCCAAATCATTCCACTCTGTTATCATTGCCAATACTGCATTCTTATGCTTTCTGCTAAGCACATCGGCAACCTTATTATCTTTCCCTGGAGTATACACAATCCTAAAATCGTAAGCGGCAATAAACTCTAACCATCTATGTTGTCTTGTATTCAGCTCCTTCTGAGAGAATAAATAATTCAATGACTTATGATCTATATGAAGGTCAAACGTCTCTTCCAAAAGGTATGTCTCCACACCTTCAATGCAAAAATCACAACAGCCAACTCCCAATCATGCATTGGATATCTAACTTCATGCAGTCTAAGCTGTCGAGAAGCATAGGAAATCACTTTACCTCGGTGCATTAACATAGCTCCTAATCCCGCTTTACACACATCTGTATATACTGCCCAATCCTAATTCCCCTTTGGAACAACTAATACAAGGGCATGGGTCAATAAGTATTTCAAGCTCTGGAATGCTTCCTCACACTTATCGGTCCAAACAAACTTCACATCCTTTCGCGTTAGCTTGGTATTCCATAGGCTTTCCACAAAAAATCCTTTTATGAACCTCCGATAATATTCGGCCAATCCAAGAAAAACTCTTTATCTCAGTCACTATCTCGTGTCTCTTTAAATTATGCACCTCTTCAATCTTATTCGAATCTATAGACAACCCTTTCTTTGAGACTATATGACCAAAAAATTTTACTTCCTTCTTCCAGAAATGACATCGCACCTCGTTAGCAGGAAATCGAGTTCGAAAACTTCAGCTTCAACCGACGCTGCCTTATCGACTCAAGCACACTCTAAGATGAAATTCATGCTCCCTTTCACCCTTAAAGTATATCAAAATATCACCCACGAAAACCAACACGAACCTATTCATATGCTCTCATAAAATTTGGCTCATCAAGTCCACAAAGAATGCTGACGCATTATTTAGTCCGAACGATATAACTAACCATTCGTACGATCCATATCTAATTCTAAACATCGTCAAAGGTATATTACCCTCTGCTACTCTAAGCTGATGGAAACCTATCGCTAAATCTATCTGAGAAAATACCTTGGCTCCACTCAACTGATGTAATAAATCGTCAGTTCTAGGCAGTGGATATTGATTCTTTATTGTCTTCTCATTCAACTTACGATAATTGATACATAACCACAACATTCCGTCCGGCTTCTTAGCAAACACTATGGATGCTCCCCAAGGTGAAATACTTGGCAAATAAAATTATTGCTTTCCAAATCCACCAACTGCACTTTCAACTTTCTTATCTCTGTAGGTGTCATCTTGCTTGGCGATCTACTCACTAGTTCCGCTCTCGGCACCAAATGTATTCTAAACTCAATGGCTCATTTCGGAGGCAATCCTAGTACAGCTTAAAAAAATCTACGAATTCTCTAACCACGAAAACTCGAGTCAACTTATCTTCCACCTCCACAACACCCTACAAAACATTCACCTCACAACTAGCGCATTCTATGATATATACAATCGATGACTACAGTTAGGCTGTCTAAGTGTTATTTTCCTATCGTGAAAAAATATCCGAGCATGGTACTTAATCAATCCATACCCAAAATAGTTCCAAACCCGACAAAGTCAAATACATACAAACTGCAAACAAAGGTATGAACTAACAAATCAAACTCTAGGTGGTCACACTTCATTCCAAGTGTTGCATACCCTCCTATCGGATTTGCAACCCCTAAAGAAGTAATTAAACAAAAAGGATTCTAGGTTAAGATTATCTACCAAAAAATGAGATATAAAAGAATGTGATGCACCCGTATCAAACAGAACGCTAACAGACATACCATGAATATGAAGCGTACCTCCCAACACCACCTTTCCTTTCTCCTGCACCATCGGTTCTGATGTAGCAGGTTCTAATGCAAATACTTTACCCCTTCCGTCCTTAGTAGGCACTTTGCGTTGATTCTTATAATGACCAATTTGATCGCAGTTGAAGCATCTGATATACTTTTATCCGATCACTTCCTTCGCCTTTCTAGTACAACACTCATTAGCGAAATGACCCTTCTTTTCGCACTTGAAGCAAACAACCTTAGACTTTTCCCTTCTTTGCTGCTCCACCTTTCTAAGCAACCTTCTTATGAAAGAACTTTCTTTTCTTACTTTGCCCCACCTGGACCTCCTTTGCCTTATTCTTTTCCAGAGAAGCAAGCATCTCCTCGTGTCTTAAAAGCGATCTCCACTATAACATCAATAGATTCCCTAAGATGAGGTAATGAAGCTCTCGCTAACTCAGGCTTCAACCCCCTGATGAACTTACCATTCCTCTTCATCACGATATCCATAGTAGCATATCCATACCTTGCCAACTTCTCAAACCTTCTAGCATACTCCAACACAGTCATTTCCCCCTGCTCCAACTCAGAAAACTTTTTTAGCAAAGCAGACTATGCCATCACAGACATGAAACTTTCTTGGAACCACCTCCTAAACTTATCCCTTGTCATCTCCTCTTTATTCACCCCAGCAGTCACACTATTCCACCAAAATAAAGCTGCTTTCTGAAGTGTCTTGAAGCAGCCTCCTCTTCTGCTCATCATTAAGCCCCAAGTCAGCAAAGATTCTCTCACAATGCAACAACCAGTGCTCCACTTCTATAGCATCCTCAGTTCCAATAAATGGCTTTCCTCCAAGCCTAACATAGTCTCTATTCACATTAGCATAGTTGTTGACCACTGGAGCCTTTTGATTTCCTACTCTAGCATTTCCTTCAACCATTCCAGTAGCAACAACCGCCTACACGATATTCATGAAAAACTGATACATGGCTCCCATATCCACTTATGGGAATCCAGGACCAACATCCCTGCTAGTGCCTGACCTTGGTTTCTCCCGATATTCGGTCTGGTATTACCATTTATGGTGGTGCTTCCTCTAAGATTCACTCTTCCACTTTTAGTATCCATATCTGTTTTCAAGCCTCGTGAAATACAAAAGAATAGCCTAAGAGAGATAGGAGAATAGAGATATAGTGTATACTTATATATAGCAAATACAAGTATGTTACTATAGTATTATATCATACCTCGATCTTATCTCTAATTCTTTAGAGTTATGTTTTCAAAATCGTTTTTTGGTCAAAGTTTTTTCATAAACCTATGCTTTGATACCAAGTTGTAACATCCCCTATCAGGAGGCCCGAAGCTAAGCGCTGCAGATGCTACAGCCGTCTATAGTATTAACTTCCGGTGACCAAATACGGTAATGTTAGTGGTATCCATAATATCAGAAGCATATGAATATGAAACAAAATCGCAGATTTCACAAAAACAACTTTTCAGATTGCATTTCACAAAAATGTTTCATATTCCATTACATAATTCCATAATCGTTTCCCGGATTCAGATAAAATATAATTATTGCATAAATACACCAAGAGTGACATTTGAAGATTCCCCTTGGATGACCAAAGTACTATATAGACACAACTGCCTTAAACAAAACACAGTGAAATCAAACAGAATAAAACAATAACTCATAAATAGCTTTCCGTCGGCTACCTGCTCCTCTTCGGAAGCTTTATTCCCCAAACTACTACAAACCTATAAACCTCAACCCTTAGCCTAACTCAAATCATTTTTGAGCGAGAGTTTAAGGGGAAAACATAAATTTCGAGTCAGACATAAAGCAAATAGTACTATACATCTGGTTATTTGATACTAAGTGAGACCATGTCGCTTAGCAGAATGGGTTACCCCTCACTAATATCCTTTTAAAACATATCTTTTGCAAATCATTTCTTATATCCAAAACCTGTTATAACTGTAAAGCATTATCATATAAATATCTGCATCAGGTAATAAATTGATGATCTATCTGAACACTATAGTTTTGTTTGGCTAACTTCTAACCTGCTGACTCGGGCCTACCAGACAATGTAAATAAAATAATCTAACATATGTTAGATGCTCTTCTTATGGACGGCCTATCCATATCTAATCTGTTAGATACTCCTCTTCTGGACGGTCTGTCCCTAACTTATCATCTTCCAGGTCATCAGATCCTAATGGTTTTGCAGGCTCACCAATAACCTATCTATGTACAAATATATTCCCTTCCATGTGTAATCATCATTTTAGTCTTACCTGTGACAAAGCCTTACACACGGGAATTTTGGACTAAATTAGCTTGGGCTAATAGCTAATGTATAGGTGTACGACACTATACCAGTCCCATTTGGTATATACATATATGAGCCTTGTTATGTAAACTTTACTCAAATCTTTGTTGATGAAACATTTAAACCCCTTCTCAATCCATTGAAAGTACCCCTTTCGAAACCAAGTAAACCCCTTTCTGTCACCTAGTCCAAATGGCCAAAACACTCCTTTCGAAACCATTCATACAAACCTTTAGAAAACATAGAAAAACCGTTCCTTCTAATGCATTAAAACCGATATCCTATCTTTATTAATATTGCCTTTTGAAACCATTGGAAAACCTACCCTTTTATACCTTTCGAAACCATTGGGGGAACCACCCCTTAGAAACCTTTCTTTAAAACCTTTTGAAAGCATCAAAATCTTTATAAATAAAAAATCTTTCGAAAGCATTTGAGTTCAATTTAAAACATGTGGAATCACTTTTCAAAACCAGTAAAAATTATCTTCTTCGAAACCTTTGGGTTCTACCTTCAACAGAGCAAAAAGTTTCTAAAACATTTAAGTCAAAAACATTCTTTCGAAAGCATTTCCTAAGCTATGAAGTCTTGGTATCGAAACCAACCTTACGAAAGCATTGGAGAAGAGGCTAAGTTTTAAAACAAAGTATAGCTTCCAAAACCATTGGCATCGAAAGGTAGAAAGTGGCAGCTAGGGGTTTCGAACCCTTCGAAAGCATTTACTGAAAACAAAAGTTGCATCCTATTCGAAACCATTCCTTTAAAACATTTGACTCAACCAAAAGCCAATCAAGTCGAAATCACTTCTTTCGAAAGCAAAGCAGACGCATTTTTATTTTAAAACAAATTCATACTTCGACCCCATCGGAACCTATGGTCTCAACCCAGTACCTTCAGCCCTAGTCCACTTGTTTCTGTACCAAGTTATTAATACTATATGCATTGGTTTCAATGGCAATGGAGGTGGCAGTAATTGGTCGGAACCCCTATGCCTAAATTGGCGAAACATGCTAAAGCCTGATTTTTACCTTAAAAAGAATTTCTTTTCAACTAGCCTGCCTTGTTCATCAAAATATTAATTGTTACTAATTTTCTTTTCTAAAAGTGCTGCCAATATTTCAGAAATAAACAATTTAATTTATTTATAAAATGCCCCCTCTCCTTTTATAAATATATAAAACATTTAAGTCCCATACCTTAAATAATTTTATATATTTATTAAACCACTAAGGAAAATTCAAATTTTTTTCTAGAAAATCATTTTTAAAATGTTTTTTTAACACATATTAATTTCAAAACGAAAACATAAATAATATAACTTGCAATTATTTTAGACCCAAATAATCATTTTCTTTACTAGAAAATTTATATTAAATCCACATAATTTAAAAAGTTATGAAAATTGAAAACTACATCTAAAATATCATTTCTGATCTAAATCTAAAATTTCAAGGCTTTTGGATGTCATTTAATAGGGTTTTCACACTACAACATATCACAAAACCTATATGATTAAGCATAAATCATCAGCAAGCATATACAAACATTTAATCGTTCAAAACACGGCATAATCATGTAAATATTTTGGATTCATCTCAAAACCGAAAACAAAAAATTGAGATGTAGTCACTATTCACCTTAGCTTTGAGAATATGGAGTTTGAGATTTGAATGTATTAAGTTGGTTATTCTTCCTTCCTTTGATTTCTTTATCTTCTTCTTCCTTAATGGTGGCTGGCCTCTATACTCTAATTTTTGCTTTATTAATGAACATGTATTCCTAATGGTTAGGGTATTAGAATGATCTCTTTCCTATATTACCTCTCCTCTATTTCATTTTAGATCCTCTTTACTTCATTGGTTATATGGCATGGATACTCCTTATTAAAATCAAATCTCAATCCTCTAATCATTACATTATTTTATTTAGTTTAGCTAATTAAACATCCTAAATAATATTACTAGAAATATAGGGTGCTACAAGAAACATGTCGGTACCGACATGTTTAAGTCGGTACTAATATGTTTGGTAAACTTGTGGTGCTCTACAATTTTGCAAGTGACTTTGAGTCGATCTCTTGACTCTAATCCAAATGGACTTCTGACACAACATGACTATTTCTCTACACGTATCAACCTACCTACAACCAAAATAGAATCTCTTCCTTGATCTTCAACTCTTCACACTAGATCTAATCTCTTTGCCATTGGAGACTTCTTCCTCTTATTTACTGCTACCCTTTACCTCTCAAATTCTCTAAAAAATTCTATTGTAAATCTAAGTTCCACTAGATAGTGGTTGGATATGATATAACTATTTGTAATCCAAAGAAAGAACAACTAATAAAAGAGATTAAAGTGGACATAGGCTGAAGATTATGCCAAACCACTTTGAAAATTCTTATCCGTTCTTTACTTTTCTGCTATTCTTACTTCTTGATCTAGGAGTTCTTCTTCTTTTACATTTATTAAAAAGAAATGATGCTTTAATATGATTTCTGGGGGTCAATCCATTTTTTTGATAACAAACGCTTTCTTAAGCCGACCGACCCTAGATAGCTTTCGAGTCGCCCTTGCCCCATGGAGCTTAGCAATAAAATTTCCTATGTTAAACAAAGTAGGAGCCATTCAAGGAGAACATAGTGTTGGATGTGAATGCTATGTCGCAGAGCTAAAGGAGACAAAGCGACATGAGAAGGAAAGGACGAAGAGAAGACTCTCTACGTTAAGGCGATGGAACCATAACAACCACCGCCTAAGCCTTTGGCTCAGTCGGCATAGAAGGTTCCATAGAGCCATGAATGCAAGGAAAGAGCTAGGGGATGCAAGGGCAGCCGCTATTAAGTTGACGATCTGTATCCCCATTAGTCAGGATGAGCTAATACGGGTCCTAAAAATCAGGTCTCAGCCTAGCATGAATGTATGGAAGGAATTTAAGGATTTTCTCCAGGAAAACCAAGATGTTCTTTCTTGGATGCATTTTGACATGTGTGAAATATTGTCGAAGATAGCATGCCGTGCATTAAATGTGAACCCCAGGTGTCTTCCAATGAAACATAAGCGACGAATCTTGGGTTCGCAGCCATCCATTGCACTGAAAGAAGTGGTGGATAAGCTAAAAGAGAATAACTTCATTTGTGATGCTCTATACCCAGAGCGGGTATCCAACCACTGTCTTGGTCAAAAAGTCCAATAGGAAATGGAAGACATGCATCGATTATTTGGACCTGAAAAAGCATGCCAAAGGATAGTTTTCCATTGTCGAAAATCGAACAATTGGTAGATTCAACCGCCAGCCACGAATTGTTGTCATTCATAGACGCCTACTCTAGCTACAATTAAATTCTAGTGCATATCTCGGATATGGAATATACCAGCTTCATAACCTACTTGGGACTATATTATTACTGTAACTTGCCGTTTGGTCTGGAAAATTCTAGAGCCATCTACTACAGACTGGTTTTTGTTCAATGATCACTCAATGGAGGTCAACGTCGATGATATGTTGGTGAAGTCACGACAATCGACGAACCATTTGGAGGACCTGTCAAAAAAATTTGTGTGCTACAGAAGTAGGGAATGTAGCTCAACCCGCTAAAATGCTCATTCAAAATCGCATCAGGGAAATTCTTGGGTTTTATTATAAACTCAAAAGGAATTGATGCCAATTTGATGAAGATTAAAGCCTTAAGGAATGTGGAGGCCTCAAAGATGATTAAAGAGTTACAAAGTCTCAACGAGAAAGTAGCTATGCTGAGCATATTTACTTCAAGGACTATAGAAAAATGCATATCGTTCATTGGTGCCCTTAAAATGGGGAAGGGAATCTTTGCTTGGATGCAGGAATGCAAGGATGATTTCCAAGCGTTGGTCGATCACTTGGAAAAGCCATATGTCTTATCAAAGCATTTGGATGGAGAGGATTTGTTCGTTTATCTTGCAGTATCTAATCACGCATTGAGTGTTGCTTTCATACTTGATGAAATGAGGATCCATATCCTAGTATACTACATTAGCGAATGAGTGGCAGGATGCGAGAGGAATTATCCAAATTTATAAAAGTTAGAATATCGTTTGTTGATCGTGTCAAGGAAATTCCATCCCTACATCCAAGATCGTCCAACTAAGGTGCCGACTGACCAGCCCATATGACATGTCCTACAACAACCTGAGACCTCTTGGAAATTATTGAAGTGGAATACCGAACTGAGTCAATATGATATATCGTATCATCCTAGAAGGGTGATCTAAGGCTAAGCATTAGCCGATTTCATTGCTAAGAATACTTAAGATGACGATAAAGAAGAAATTGCATGGCAGAGCGCTCAATGAAAGATGTACATAGTAGGAGTATCTTCGAAGCGGGAGTAGTTTTGGTAACCCTCAAACAACGATCAGTTTGCTACGCCTTAAAATTTGAGTTCCTTACAATGAACAATGAGTTCGAGTATGAAGCGGAAATTACGGGACTCAATATTGCAAAAGAATTTGTAGTCAAATCCTTGCGCATATATAGTGACTCTCATTTGTTGGTTTGCCAGCTTAGAAACTAATCCCTGGCAATCGACGCTTGGTGCTTACCTCTTATTTGATGAAGGTTCTAGAACCGCATAACAATTTTGAGTATTGCACGATAACGCACATTCCTAGGGATTAAAACACGACAATCGATTCCCTAGTCAAGCTGGCTAGCTCCAAGGATGCGCAACTTATGGGTTTAGTTCCAACGATAGTAATATCAGCTCCAAGCATCGATCAAATGGATGTCGATTAGATCTTGGAGGCTGAACCTAAGAAAAATCATGGATGAATTCAATCAAGGAATACCTACCAAATGAATCCTTCAAGATGGGATAACCAAACAAAGGAAACTACCACGTCAGGCACCGCGATTTATTATCTAGGATATGCTATTGTACAGTAGAGGTTTCTTTATTCTCTTACTGTGATGTTTTGCCCACTAAAAAGTTAAAAAGATCCTTAGAGATGTTCACATAGGAGCTTATGGCAATCACATCAGGGGGAAAACGTTATAGAAGAAGGTTCTTCGCTATGGACACTTTTGGACAACTGTCAATAGAAATGCCGCCAATTGCACTAGGAGATGTGATGATGCCATAGATTCATCAAAATTTTAAATGCCTTGCCAATGGGAGTTATGCAAATGGTCAGGCCATGGTTATTTCCAGTATAGGGAATGGGCATTATTGCCATGCTGCCGATGTCGAAGGGTGGGGAGAAATACGCCATTGTTGCGGTTGATTATTTTGCAAAGTAGGCCTCGGTAGAACCACTTGTTATGATCACCACAAAGAAGGTGATCAACATCATAGTCAACAATACGATTTATTGATGTATTTTCCCATAAATGATCATTTTCGACAAAGAAACCCAATTTGATAACACAGAATTCAAGAACATTTTCAACAAGTATCGGGTAAATAAAGAATTTTTTTAGCACTGCATCTGCAAGCAAATGGACAGTGGAAGCAATGAACAAAATCATCAAGTTCATTCAGAAAAAAAACGATTGACAAAGGCGAAAGGCAAGTGGGTCAATGAACAATCACTAGCACTTTGGGCCTATCAAACGACTCACAAATCTACGACTGGACATACTCCATTCGCTCTGGCCTATGGGTTAGAGGTCGGAATTCTAATTGAAATCCGAAGTCCAATCTCATTGGAAGATCCACTATATTCGTAAAAAGAAACGAGGATTTCCTGCTCGAGTCTCTTGATATGATCGATGAGAAAATCGATGAGGCTGATTTGAGAGCTGTTGCTCATTGTAAACAAGTAGCCTGACATTACAAGACAAAGGTCAAAACCAGACCTTCAAGATAGATGATCTCCTTCTTAAACGAATCTTCCCTGGTCCAGTGAACATAGGCCCAACTTGGGAAGGTCTATATTCTATCGAACACAAGCTTGGAGGTGGAACATTCAAGCTAGCAACAACAAATGATATTTTACTTCCAAGTGCATGGAATAGTGAACATTTGCAATGCTTTTTCACCTAGAACTATTTTTTAGCGAGTACAGGTCGATCCGTAGAGAATTGTTAGGTTTTAAAAATTAATTTAATCAGATTATTCCAAATGGCCAGGAAATTGTTAACTACATGCAAAATGAAGCTAAAAATAGAATTAAATGAGATAAAAACTATAATATTAGAGAACAATTTGGAGGCAAATCCACCCTCATATTTTTTGTAAATCAACAAACAACTAATTTATGATCTCTAGTTTTGATATTAACTGAAATAATTGTTGCATTTATCATACGTATGGTTTATTTATGTTATTAATTAACATAACTTAAACCATCAAACTATAATCAACAAATAAACCACCCATATATTCTCATGAAAATGAAGCCAAAGCAACACTATTTTAAGTATGATCAATTTACTATTGTAACTAGTAATATAGATCATCAAATTTTGTTTTTACTTTCTTTTCCAAATCAAAAATCAATTAGCAAATGATGATGTAAATTATGTTTATGTTGAATAAGAATAGCTTATTTGCAAATGCAACATATGCTATCAAGTCCACTTGTATAAAATTAAATCAAAATCTACTCTCATGAACCATAAATAAAAGAGACCATAAATCATAGAAATGTTAAAATTACATAATATTTGAGAGCTTCATTACCCCTAAATTGAAGGGGCTTAGCTACTCATTTGTGTTATCAAACCAACACATGTAAGTTTCAACATTGAAAAGCAAAGAGAAGTAAAAATTAAATAAAGTAAATGAGATTAACTACTTGCATGAAATAACATCTAACTATAGCATGAATGTAAATCTAAGCTATGAACATGAAAAGAAAGAGAGCATATAAATAAACATTAACATAAAAGCAAAGAAAGGCATGTAAAAAAGAAAAGAGAAAGAGGCTTGGAAACCATTTTTATTTCATGTAACATTGAGCTTACAATTTGCTTGCTTTATTTCCTAAGTAAAATGAAAGGTAGAAGTTCCTTTACATGTACACAAGAGGGCTATTTTTACATGCATAAAACCGTAATTCAATTTTTAGGGTGCTTCCCAAAATGCCTTTTAGGAAGTGTGGCCACCAAGTAACCATTAGGCACGAATTAATCCATCATTAAATGTGCATGAATATTTAACCTCCACTTAGTTGTCCATTAGCTTCTAATTGTAATTTAGGTAAGTGGGTGGGGTTCTCAATGATCATGAACTTGAATTATTTCCTCTTCATTCCTTTGTATTTCTTTGTGCATGCATATATCTTCATGAAACCTTGTTCCATATGCATCAAAATTTCCTACAAAAATCATAAAAAAGTCAAAGTAAAAATTCTCAAATTGACACATGTACAAAAATGACCATTTTGCCCTTGAATGAAGATGAATATACGATGATTTGAAAATAATTGAATTTTGGTTTTAAACATGTTAAAATGCCCAAATATGACATTTATTTAAATAAAAATAGATAAAATATGGATGTAAATACATGCACATTTACATGCACATCACTAGCAACAATAGATGACATTTCACTTCCAAATGCGTGATATAGTGAATGCGATGCTTTTTCTCCTAGAACTATTTTTGGACATATTTTGTTAATCCAACAGTAAAGAGGCACGATTTGTTGTTATTGTGGGTATGAAATGAATTAACTTTGAGAATAGATGAATTTGCATTCTTGATAGTTAAACCATGCACTGTGAATAAGGGCATAATCGAATGGTATGTACCCGTATAATACATGCGTGTAGGTACCCGAAGATAGGTGCCAGTCTAACTTTGCGGTCCATAATTGGACTTGAAGAACTGGTCTATTCTAGACATCTAGAGAAGATTCCAAATAACTCCTTTTGCCCATGACTTGGACATTGGAGTATAAACACGTATGGAGTCGAACAAGATAGTTCACCCCTAGCATTGTTACTCGGAGTTGGTAAATTAAACGATTTATGCCCTGACAAAGCTCTCGCTCGGAGTTTGGCGGAGCTCAAACTCCCTACCCAAAGGATGGTAAGGTCAAAGATCCGCACTCAGAGTCAGGCAGGATCTTTCCTAAGTATCCAAGAGATGGATGCTATAATCATCCTTTCAGATGATTAACCCTGGTCAACGCCTGGAGTTAGGTGAGATTGGGTATAAATGCCCACGAAATGGAAGTTTAAGTTGTCTCTCCAACAACCAATTTCGATCAGGATTTGATGAGCGAGGATGCGCGAAGTTAGGCATCCAGGCTACTATTTACCAAGATTGGGAATAATAAAATTTCAAACATTACCCTTGGTCAAAAAGAACTCGACTAAAAGATAATGAAACAAGCAATTAATTTGGTTGGATGATGATAGAGGAATGATTAACATGCATGTGGACAACAAATTCAAACAAATTTCTCAATGCTTAAACACACAGAAACAAGGCTTGAAAAGAAGATAAGTCTAATTTTTATTAACATACTACATAAGCAGAACGCGAGGCTGTACTCGCATAACTTTGTCTTATTTACATAGTTATTTAACAAAACAAAAGATGGCAAAAACAATGAAGGATGCAACTAAATCTTCTTCCTCCTCTTTGACACTTTCTTCTTCTCCTCAAAACATTGCGCTTCAAACTCGCCAGGTTTCCTCCTACTCCTACATTTTGGTTTATGGCCCTTCAGATGGTTTCTCCTTGAGAACTTGGAAGGCATATTCAGGACACCTCTGGAAGTAGGAATGGTAAAGGGTGTGAAGATAGGCTGACCAGGCAATGAGACTGACATGGGAAGAGGTATGTCAGCATCATTTCTTTCTTGATCTCCTTAAACATCGAGACATGTGCTTGGGCCATCCTTATGGAAAACATAATCAAAACTTGAGCTTGTCTAAGTCCTATCCTATACAGAGAGCGCTCAAGCAATCAAAATTTCAAGTGCAAATCCTCTCAAGCGCAGGATCGACAGTGATCCGTGAAACAAGGGAAATGTTTTCTCCATTTATCTTTTGGTCAAGCATAGTCCAAGGGAAAATGACAGTCGATCAATAGCGATGCAAGCGAAGCGACAACATCACCTACCTTGGATGACTCAGGTTGTTGGATTTAATTGTGTTGAATCTCAACTTCGAGTTATTTTGGAGCTTTGACGTTCAAGAACTAAGGGAATAGGATCTTTGATTGCGACAACGACATGAGACATTGGTTCGACGACGTGGCATGAAGATTGACAATAGTAGCTTTGAGTTTTTTATGGAGAAATGCCTTAAGACAGTAAGTGAATAAAGGTGGAAATAAAAGTAGTGAGAGGTCGATAATTTATTTAACCCAAACTAAAGGCTTAGGCAGAAAAATCTCCTAAATTATAGGCTATTTGGATCAGTCTGATCCCTAATAAGGGATCGATACCAAATACCCTAAAAAACATAATAATAATATTATATATGGATGTGAATGCATGGATGTGTTTATGCATACATGACCCTAAGCTATTTAAGTTCTAAGTAAACGAAGCCTTACCCGACTGATTCAAAGAGGAAAAATTGTCGAAAGTTTTCTGAACTTCAAGAGAACGCTTTAGCTTTATACCACACGGAAGTTGCAGGTTCAAAATTTCTCAAAGTACCGTAACGATTAACAAAAGACGCTGCACTTCACAAAAGTGGTTCAGAGGAAAGATATTATACATTCAAAGTAAAGCTTGAATCCTGATGTTGAGTCTTCAAATTCATTTTATTCCAAAGCATACCTTGTTAAAACAAGATATCCTTTGGAGGGCAAATATTGTCCAGCCTCATGATCTGGCCATGTTCAGATGCATTAAGTTTATTAAATCGAGAAGTTATTAAGCAGGAATCCATAACAACAACATCCAAACTCAAGTGTCAAAGGAGACTAGGAGAGAAATCCAGAGATTACAAACAATGTTCAAATGAAGGCCACCTCACCTCCTCCAAAGATCACCAAACTCAAAACCTCACCAATTATGTGAATTAACGGATCTGCACCGAACCCTAAACATGGATCTATACTGATCCTTAAAAACTCCCCCAAACCGACATACATCTTGTCCCATGCCAAGGCAAAGCAAACACAAGTTCCTCCATAAAAGCGTGGGATGGTTCGATAGCCTATCTTGAGTCAAGCGATCAATAGACAATTCGAGCACTCATCCCCACCCACCAAACCAAGGCATTCAATAAAATCCTGGCCCATAGCAATGCGAATGAAGCAACAAAGACAAAGATACAAGTCAATTAAATGATGAGGAGAAGGCAATTGTGCTGCACAGGGCAAAGTCATGGATCGGTATCGATCCTTGAACATTGATTAGTACCGATCCCTAGATATGTCCACGATCTCTTCATTTAATCTCCCGTGGACATGGGAAATGTAGTCAACAGTTCTCCGACAACCTACAGCTATAAATAGAAGAGGACGTGAATCTTTTGGAGGCTTTTTTAGCTACTTAACAAATTCTTGTATTATTTTTGTAATTCTGTAGATCACCACCAATCCATAAGAACGGTTCTTTAAAAAATCATTAGAAACCCTCAACCGTGTTTAAGTGGATATGGGCCTTTGATTAGATGAACCACTATAATTGTTGTTTGTTCTTATTTTCCTCATTTTCAAGTTATTTTCTTCGTTTTATCTCTTCCTTTTATCTTTGGGTGTTTGTGCCAACTTTAGGCGTAAACATGTAGGCTTAGAAAGAACATATTCAATGTTGCCTACATATTCTATAAGTTAGATAATTGTAATAGAATGATATGTACACCCAAATCTAGAAATTAAAATTCACTCCATAAAATTTGTTAATGTACAACTTGATTCTAGATTTAGGATAATCAGGTTGCAAGTTATCAGTAAAGATTTAGATTACCCTAATTTGACTTGGAATCTGAATTTTCATGCTTTTGTTTATTGGGAACATTTTGGTAGAATTTAGTTATATCTATTTCCCTATAATTTCCATAAATTACCTAATTCCACAACTATGTTTAGAAACCACGTCATTTGAAATAATTAGGAATATATCAAAAAGGAAAGAAATATGTAGAGTACGGATGTTCTCCTCCATAGTTTACACTGTTTATTTCAATAAAAGAAAAGATATAATCCCTTGTAATTTCTAACTGAAAAATAGCCTCACCTTTTGGTAATTTATGGAAATTTATAAAAGTAATCCTTCTGGGAAGGATAACTCTAATTTTAAAATATGGAAATTAATGTTCCTTATAGAATATACATATAAGTATGTTAGAAAATTCGTAAGCATAGTAATTATTGAGTTAGAAATAGGAATACACACATGCGCATAACCTACTGATTAAAAATATAAATATGTATTTATATATATAGCGTAATATATGATTATATTCATATTAGATATTAATAAGATGACTAGTTATTAACAGCGGAGTAAATATAGGACTACGAGGTATAGATGGAAAAGAGATAGTACCTCCGAAATTCATAGGGCAATAAATGTGCAGTTAAAGGGAGTTATAGGAATTAAATGGGGACACAAATGCATTTAATGAGTTTATTAAGGAGCTTAATATGGCACTTATGAGGAAAGAAAATAGGTATAAAAGATTGAATTAAAATGAATAAATAAATGTGTTAGTGATCATCTAATCTGAATAATAATAACTCTATATTATGGATAATTAATATTTATGGGACATAAGAAGGAAATTTAGAATATACATAATAAGTATATAAATATGAATTAAATGCTAGGAGATAGTATAATTTTTGTAACGAGTTATCTTTCACGTATCGGAGCATCACAAAATATTAGTTTTTAATTCATATAAGGTCTTATGACTCTATAACTTTAGGAACTACCTATTAGTTTCATTTCATATATTCAGCATTTTTTCAGACTATTTTACGTCTGAAAACTTGTAATGACTATAACTTTTATTTATAGCCAAACTAGCACACATGGCCACTTCCTTTGGAAAGATACGATGGTTTCTCTTTTCATAAAGTGGTCATAGTAGTGATTTGGACATTCTGCCCAGATGATATGGCTTTTTGAATATTGGTAGTTTTTGGAGTAGCTTAATGGGTAATTTGTTAGGCTTGGGGGCAAGCCACTAACCCATTTGGGTTGGAAAGCTATATTAAGTTGAATCATTATCCCCAAATCACTTTTACCACTTCTCATATAGATCTAAACTTGTATTAACTCATTATCCACCCCAAAACCTTTTCTTTTCTCCTTCAAATAAAATCCAAATCATAGACTAAGGGTAGATTAGCAAGGATATTCATTAGAGCTCTACAAATCCACAATTTGGATGAGGGGAAGTGGATTACATATCTGCTGTTCGTTTTCGGATTTGCAAGCAAAATTTGAATTTTGGATGTTTTGGGGGTGATTTATCATCTCTACCATTAGTATATATATCCGTAGGTAATGGCATGTTATAAACCCATTTTCAAAGTCAAAATCATGTTTTGGGGCTGTTTTAAAGTGAAACCTAAAGTTAAAATGCATTTAAAATATATTAAACTGTTCTAATCATTTTAATTTGATGTATGGTTATCTTGATATGTGTTAGGCTATGTTAGAGACATATTATATGATGATTTTCCATGAATTATTGTATGTTTGCATGTTGTTTGGTGCATGCTTGGTATTTGCTCGTATGCTTGTATGGTTGAAAACGCTCATCGAAGCGACTTAGAGTTAGGATCGTGAAACTGAGCTTTGAAGGATTGACTGGAGGTTTTTGAGAGTTAGATCATTGCATACAAAATGCATAAGGGTTGAAGAACGGAGCATAGCGGTGAAATCGATGCAAAATTTGGAATTCAAAATACGACAGCATTTTGGTTCGATGGTGCTTGCTTCGACATTGATTTTTTCGTTTAAGACTTTAGGTTTGAAGGAAAAATGGTTTGGCTCTCACTTTGTTATGGCTATAGAGAAGAACTAGACAACAAATGTTGTCTGGTGGCACTACATTTGGGGGCCGAACATGAATTCCTTTCCAGAGTGCTATGTTCAGCATTGAAGGACAAGACAACATTTGCTATCCAGTAGTGGCATGAAAGACCGGACATCACTTGCCATCCGGTGATGTCATAGGAGACCAATCAACATTTTTTGTCAAGTGGTGCTATGCCTAAGTACTGAGCAAGAAAAGGTGCGTGGGGTTGTATCGTGGCATGCTAGGGCAACTGGGTCAGTTGACTGGTTGGATCGGACAAAGATGGGATGTTTAGGAACTTTGAATTTGGAGAGGCAGTGCTTTAGAGTTCTTCATGTCTTGCTTCGAGGCTCTTGTAGGTGACTTGGGGCTAAGGTAGATATCCTCAAACGACTCAAGATGGCCTTGGATTCTATGCAAAAATAGTGCAAGCAATGGCTTAATGCTTAGACACGATGCCTTCTGGACCATAGTATAATGGCTCTATGACTTACAATAGACGTTTAGAGGCATTCTAAAGTTGACGAATTAATGATGGGAATCGTAACAGTGATCCATAGCGGAAAGTTCATCGATCAGGGCTTGGAAGTAGAATTTGCGGTTGTGTTGTACTATGGAGATAGCCGGGTTGGAATAATGATTGAGTTCCATTAAAAAGATGCATGCAAAGGGAAGTTGATAACTCAAAGGTTTCTATTGTGCTTGTAAAGAAGTAGTATGTGGGGACGCCCACCTGGATTAGCGATCATGTCCAGATCTTGCAAAAGCATATTACTCTGGGCTTTGTGAGCCTAGTTCCTTGCCTTTCAAAGTGGCATGGATTTGAGCAGCAACGAAGTCAGGATTTTGATTGAGTCCTTGGTTTGCAATTGTATGTAACACCCACCTCCTTACCCATACTACCCAAGAAGTAATACTGTCAGATAATATAGAAAATGAGGCTATACAGGCTATATTGGTGAATACTCGCTTGGACTAATACTGATATGTATATTAAAACATCAAATAAATAACTAATCTATATGTACACATTATTGGTATAAAGCAATATACATGTGGGCATCCAAGACAGAACAATACATATCATATAGAATGTACAGAGAACATAGACTTAGAATCACTGCGATAACATATAATATATAATACAATAATGTTATAAGAATACAATATAACTCGAATGTCAATTATATATACATACACACATACTATACATCAATTTTATACAAATATCATGTAACACTCATAGTATAATACTCCTCTAAGACCAATAATAAAATGCTAATTGTATTGTCCATGTACCTGAAATGTCTCAGACTGATCCGAGTAGTATAAAATAACTCACGGTACGAAATATGTCTAATCAAGTATCATATAGGGTAACACAATGTAAACAGAGAATAACAATATGATAGTCTATTAAATTTAATAAGACATTGGATAGCTTGTATATATTTATATGTATGTAGATTAAATATGTAATATCTTAGATAATCCTCAAAAGAATAAATCATACAATTAACTTAAATCTATTTAAATTGATCATCTCTAATATCAAAAGCTGTTATCTCCCTTATAGGAACACATCAAATCAGAATTTATAGAATCAATGCAAATGGGTGAATCATCAATACAGTACAACATCATCATGTATAATGAAATTATCTAGTGAACCGGGATAACACATCAATGCCGTGGTGTAATATTATAAAATCATATAGGAAATAGGTAACGTGAGATAGCCGATAAAATCATCTAAATTATATCCAATATTATACCGATCATAAATATAATCAATCGCACTCCAAATCAAATTCAATAAACAGAGGATATCTCTAGAATATCAAAACAGAAGAGTGTAAATATATGGGTACATACTACACATTAGACATAGCCATTATTATAGCCAACTCATTATAGGAGTTAGAACAATATATGCCAATCCATACACTCACATACATACCGGAACTAGATGGGAGACTAAAAGCTCGTCTGTTAGGCACTTTCTCCAGGAACCACACATGGTCCATATGTCATGACTCATATAGTGATTAGAAATCCTAATCTTCCCCTCTTAATATTGTGACAATGATCTACCATAAGCTCGACAATGCATATAGCCTCTTTAGCTATGACCACCAACACTTGTGCCTTAAGGGTAACTAACTACTAGCAAATGTGACACAGGGGCACCACACACATAACACTACCATACGGCTTAACATGACCATAAACAAGGTGTCATGGATTAAGGGCGCGACCCCTCAATTAGGCTACTGGGGTAGATACTGGCTAATCTGGTTCACTACGAAAACATAAAAGGAGTCGAATCAAAGGAGGATGGTAATATAGTTCTTATACATCTCCAACCATTGGCCCACACATGGCCTGTATAAGTCAACACATGTCTACCACATACTCACCCCAGCGAATATCACTACATACATATATGCATATCACCATATAAGTGACAGTTACTTATAATGAATAATCAAACAAATAACATAACGACGTCCCATACCACTAAATGTTACTCAGATAAACATTCGATTCTCATAAACTACACTCCATCCATACTAGATATCTTTATATGACAAGTCCGATAACTGGAACAGTGTTACCAAAAATCATAGACCATATGGTTTCACTAAATTGTTAGTTCAAATTTCCCATCACTCAAAAATGAGAAAATACTCAAATAAAATAATAAAATTAATCATGTAAGATACAAATATATAATCTCAATAATGGTACATAAGACATAAGATACAAAGTAATGTCCAAATAAATAAATGTATAAACATCATTAATCATCATAATCATAATTGTGACAACCCGAAATTTCTGGATATTTGAAGTTTAAATATTTAATTGATTTTAAATATCTAAACGATAGTTTAAACATGAATATCAAATATCAGTGTTTATTTGGCATTTAAATCATTGAATTTATTAATTAAAAATTTTGTTAAAATATTAAATCTTCAGTTTAAAGCTGATTAAAAATATTTCAATGGCTTATAAAATTTATATTAATAGTACTGCAGATAGTAAAAATGTTAAATTTGAATTTTGAAGTGCTTTGTTAAGTTTTGAAATTATATAGTTAAAAATGGACATTTAAAAATAGCCTTCCGAGGCACAGTCTCGGATTTCGACGACACCAATTTCATTGGATCCGTAATAGTGTATTTTTGTCGAATTTCATTTTCGTAATATTTGGAGTGTTCGTTTGGCCGTACGATAGATAAACACGCTGAATTTATATCGAAATTTAATATTATAACTAGGTCCAAAAAAGCTATTTTCTCCATACGATCGAATTAGGACTCGAAACCTTTTCCATTGTGTTCGGAATAGGGTTTAACATTACAAACGCCTAACGGCACACCTCGATTGGAGATCGAGAGTTGTGAGTTGCAAAAATCGAGATGATTTGAATTTAAATTAACTATATATATTTGCATAAAATAAACAGTTTAAGCACGTGTCTCCTATCTTTTCTCTGCACATACCAGATGTCCACCACGCTCTTTTTGATTTAACCGAGCATTTTTGTTTATTAGAAATAAAATCGCTGAAACCAAAATGAAATTAAATTGAGGATGGCTGCCTCTTTCTTTCCCCAAATCGAATTCAAAAAAAGGGTAACCGAGCTTTTCAAAACCCTTCCTCTTCTCCTTGCTCCTCCTTTGCTTCGATGACATCTTCTTCATCTAATAAGGTTTTATGTCCAATCGCGAATGGTACACAGCCGATGGAGGCGATCATCACGATCGATACCATCCGTCATGCAGGCACCGATGTCATCGTCGCATCAACTGAGAGCGACATCAATGTCAAAGCTTGCTAGGGAATATGGTCGTCGATTCTCTTGTTATCGATTGTTCTGGCTAAGCGTTCGACCATAATTGCTTTGCCTGGATTCCTTGATCAGCGCGGTCGAAGAGGGAGGTCTGATCTGAGGCGCGTATGCGTATGCTTGTGCGTAGGCGGGTAGGGGTGACTCGCGACATTAGGTGGTGGCGTCGGTGTCTTGATGAGGTTGGAGGCCATCGATTTTGGGTAGCGTGCGATTATGGGTCGCCAATTCGAGAGGAGACGAGATGCATGTGGCGAATTGCGAGCTTGTGAAGGTAGCTGGTGGTTCGAGCATGGCTAGTCATGAGGTATTCTCGAATCATTTCTATTCCAATTTTAAACTTAACACTTTATATATGCATGCAGGAGAAAATAAAAATAATGTAATCATTACAGTAAAGAAATTTTAAAACAGATTTGTTTCTTTTAATTTAATACATGTATATATGTTTGGAAAAGGAAATTTTTTTTATTTGAATTTAATGTCTGTATACAAATTTTGAATTTGTGGAAGTTCTTATAAAAATACGATTTTTGGAATCTATAAATTATTGGTTAATTAAACTATAAAATGGTAATAAATTGTTCAATTCATTCAAAATATTAATAAAATTATACAATTGTTTTACAAGGTCTATAACCATGAAGAAATGGTCAAGATTGAAGTGGAATGCAAATTTAAAAGCAAAGGTGAGTTAAACTCACTCATCTGGATACCTTTTAAATTTAAATAGTTAAATTTAAATATTTGGTTGAATGATTGAATTTATTGGATGTGATATATTATATAGTAGTATATATATTGGAGTGATTGATTTCCTGCATTATATAACGGATGAGACCCTGTGCGCCGCATAATAGCGGATGAGATTATATAACCCCATATACCATGATATTCCACCTCGAAATGGAATCAGTATTTTATATTGCGCTAACATCTGTGGATGCAGGGAAACAGGCTGGAGGGATCCAACTGGATTCTCCAAAATGTTTAGATTTGTTTTATTATTCTGTGATATGATTTAACAATCTGAGATAGACTATATTGGTAATTGAAATATTGGATGCTTTGGTTTGATCGTGTATATTTGGGTATACTGTGTTATCAAAAATATATAGATTGGATTTTTGATGAGAAAATAAAAGAGAGAATTTTTAAGTAAAATAATAATGCAGAATTTAGATAAATTCAAGAATGAATTGGAAAAGAATAGAAGTGGATTTTTAAATTCTAATAAATAAACTCTGAGTATGGGAAAAGATATTTTGAATAAAAAGAGAAATAATGAATTTTAAAATTTTAAGTAATATTATTGAAAGGAATAAAGAATTTATTTTAAATTTTAGGGTTTAAATTTATTGAAAAGGTTAAGGAAGGAATTTGAAAAGGTATGAAATTGGTATTTTCAGTTTAAATAAGATTATTAATAAGGAGTAAATACGAAATTAATGGATTTTGAAATAAATTTGGATAAGTAAAGCAATTTATTTTAATGGATAAATTTTGGAAATCAATTTGGAAACTGATTTAGTATTTGAAACTGTGTTTTTGAAAGAAGGGTGAGACTATGGAATTTATAAACTGGAATTATAAAGTGAAATGGATTTTAGTGGATATTTGGAAGTATAAATTCACGATGGGAATTTATAAAGGAATGGGTAAAAAAAAAATTAAAATAATTTCTGATTTATTTTTAAAAGGTGTGAAAGAGAAGTGTATTTCCCTGGAAAGCCAAGTAAGTTTTTCAAAGCAAATTTTTAAGTAAAAGTTGAAAGTTTTAAAGTTGTTTAAAGGAATGTTTTTAAGAAATTATTATTTAAGTTATTAAAATTTTAAAAGGTAAATATTTATTAAATTAATTATTATGGTAGTCATTATTTTTAAAGGTTAATTTGTATTATGTTTTAAAAAGATAATTATTACTATCTAAATTTTATAAAGTAGTTTTATTTTAAAGATAGCATGGTTAAAGTTTTACTTAAAAATTTGTATAGAATTTCATATCTCTTATTTTAAAATGTAGTTTGGCTTAACTTTTATTTTTTAAATTAGTTTTATGTTTTATAAAGTAGTTTTATTTTAAATATTTTTAAAGTATATATTTTTGAATAAACGATTTAAATTGTTTTGAATTAAATGTTTTAAAGTATATTTTAGAATAAGTGATTTAAATTATTTTAGAATCTAAAGTATTTTACTTAGTGATTTTCAGTGGAAAAAGAAAATGTTTAGGGAATCTATTCCGTGAGAGATTTGAAACTGTTTACAGGAAGGTTGAAGTATGGAAAATAGCTTGCGAGGTTATTTGAAATAAATAATTTGGAAAAAATTATTTGATCTGGTGATTGATTGTGAATGTTATTTGATAGTTAAATAACCGATTATCAATACTGGCCAATGCGCTGATCGTTTCGAAGAGACCAGGATCGAGATTAATTTTTCGAAAACCACTTCAACCTGGTTTGAACGTTTTCGTAAGGAAGACAAGAGCTGGGAGTCGAAGATGGAGCACTGAAGTGCAAGGGATAATCGCTACTAATCATGAGGGCGATTCCAAAATGGATGTAGTAGGAGTAGTGCCTTCGATTCCGTTCGAACCCAGAACGGACTTGTATAGACTAATGCTGTCATAACATCGTTAGGAGGACGATGAGCATTCTAAGTGAATGTGTGCAAAAAAGGTAACACATAACCTCAAGCCTCATCAACCGAGCATGGCTAAAACAGGAAGGTGCACACAAGGCTAAGTGGCTAGCAACCAATTATGGTAAAGTCACCCCTGTCTAGATGTCCCTTTTATTTCAGCAGTGTGGTGGTTGCTGATCCCAACCACGGGGTGAACTTATTCGGACTATCCAATAAGCGGTAGCTCTGGTCTTGTAATGCAGGGGATTAGGTGGATCCTCGGTATGGTGATCTAGACCACGTACTGTAACGGGCGGTACCCCAATAGCCCTGCCATTGATGGAAATCCATTCTCCCTGCATGCCTTTACGGTTTTTGTTTGTAGAACCCACTATGTGGCTAGTAGCTGGAATTTAATAATGTAACAATTTCGGCTATTTGAATAAGTATTTGTATATAGACACTATTATAATATCAGAGGATTTTATAAGAAATGTTTTGGTTATCGTAAGGTAAAAACCCAGCATGTTTATTTGTGGCGTGGTCTTAGGAGATACTTTTGATTTCAAATGATTTTGAAGACTATAATAATCCAACTGAGTGTGTTTTCTCACGCTAGTTTTCCAGACCGACTCGGGTGTTATTTAACTATAATGCTCGGGCCAGACCGACTATTATAGAGTACAGGAAAGGACGCTGTGAAGCTCAGGAGACGCGCTGGATGGCGAGATGTGGCATACGTACTTGATGTATAATTCCACTGTGTTGTATTGTCAGTTTGGAGAGGACAAGTTAACATAACTGTCCAGTTGTGTGTTATAGATGTTGTTGGACTCTGATGTTGTATTCTGATGTTGTATGTATAAACATATATAGTTTCTTTTGTGTAAAGATCGGTTATTATATATTATATTTTGTTCCACTGCGATGGTAAGATTCTGTTGTGTTGTTTTCACTTCTTCTACATCCTTCTTCTTTTAACCCTAATGGTTCGTTTTTTCAGGCGTCGAAAAATCTGGTCATTACACTTGATATCAGAGCTGAAGGTTAAGCGAGAACCTTGGCTCTGGTGGGGATTACTCATTAAATAGAGTCCGAAGTACTCTAGAATGAGTTTGAGTGTATTAATAGATATAAGCGCTTATTTGTTAGTAAATATAAAAATTGTTTTTATATTGTGTTAACTTATCGGTTGAGTATTTATGAATTCTGGTCGATATGTGGGACGCCATGTGATCGATAGGGGTTTCTAAACTCTTAAATAGGCGACACAGTATTGTTTTAGAATAGGGTAAATGAACTAATTTTACCCAAATTATTTTTATATATAAAAGGAATAATTTTCAGAAATTATTATAGTTATATATGGTTTCTTGGTTGTTAGGAAGTGATAATATTTTTAATATTACCATTCAAGTGTGAAATTGAATAAGAAGTTAAGATAATAATCAAAGGTTAAGAAAATAAATTCATTTATATAATGGAATTTGAAATGTATATTATAAATGTGATTTATAATTTAAAATAAAATTCCAAAATAATATTTGAATATAAATTGAAAAAATTGGGAATTTGGAATTTTAAGAAAAGTTTAAATTCCTTTGAGTTTGAAAATGATTTTCAAAGGTTTAGAAGGAGTAATAGTGATATTATTTGAGAAATATTTTTGAATTGAATTGAAATCTGGTGAGATTTGGGATTTAAAAATATTTGAAGGGTTTTAAAGAGATAAAAGTATTTAACTCTCTTCGATCGCTGGAAAATAACTTCGGTGATGACTGCATCATCATCGATGTTCATTTTCAAGTCTCTAAGGAAGAAATTGCTACCTGGATATTTTGAATTGGTATTTGTTGCAAAATTGAGTTTGATTTTGTGATGCAAAGGAATAATTTGGTTTGGATATAACTGATTTCAAAAATGATTTTGAAATGTTGAGTAATTAATTAAAAGACTCTGGAATCTTATTAAAAATGTAATTGGAATATAAATAAGCTGGAAAACTTATAGAAGTTAAAAATTCGAATTAAAATGGAATGTAATTGAATCTAGTAAATAAAAGTAAAAATTTATTTTATTGGAAGTAAATTTGTGGGGGAACAAATTTATTTAAATTTGTAAGTAATAGAACTAGAATTAAGTTGAATAATGGAATCAAGTTAAATTGTGTCAAGAAAGGTGAATTGTAAATTTGTTCGAAGGAACTAAAGGAAGCAAAAGTTTAGAAATAAACATTTCATTGAAATTTGAAATTCAGGGGATAAGATTCAACTTGAATGGGTAAAATAAAGGTAAGTGTGACTAGAGAGTAAAGTTAGAAAGATAAGACAATTAAAGCAGGTTGGTAAATGGAATGGAAATAAAATTGTGGATAGACAATTAAATTAGCAATTGTAAGTAAATAAAATTGGGAACTGAATATTGGGAAATAATTCAAACTGTGTGTAATGGAAGTTAGTCAAGTTTTGACTAACTAAAATAAAGGACTAAAATAAAATTAGTGAGTAAACTAATTGATCCAAGAGGGCAAGCAGATGAATTGGAATTGTATGTTGGGATGATATTTAATTTAAAATGTGCAAAATAAAGTGAAGTTATAAAATTCATTCGAAGTGAACTAAAATTATAAAAGTTTGGAAATAAGGAATTGTTTGAGATTTGAAATAAATTAGTAAGTGAAACTAATTTAAATAATGATATGAACCAGTTGTGAATGGAAGATAGTTGATAAAATTTAATATCCAGAATTCGAAGATGAATCGAATTCAAGTAGAATTGAAAATGAAAATCTGGATGAAAATTGGGAAAAGTAATAAGATTTGAAATTAATTAGCAAATTGAATCAAATTGAATCTATATGGAATTGGAATCTAATTTGATTAAATGTAGAAAAACCAAGTGGTTAATTGAAAGTAATAATTTAAGAATGTATAAAATGCTTATAGTAAACTTAAGAAAAGTTAAGGGTGAATGTCCTTAAGTAAATTTGGTATTGAAAATATATTAAGTCAATAATTGGATGAAAATCAAACTGGAAGTTGTGAAATAGGAAATTGTAAATAAGTGGATAGAAACCATAATGAATGTGAATAAGGAGAAAAATAGATTTAGTTAATAATCAATTGGGATAAATACGTAGGATGTACGTATATTATTTTATTCACATAGCGATTTGATTCAGATTCGAGCACAGAATTTCGAGATAGTTATACCGATCCGAATTGGGATTTTTCACTCGATTTTCAACGGATAACTCTGGATATGAATTTTTGATTGATTTTGGAAATTCTCTAACATAGTTTGTGGCTATGCAAGGAGAATGACGGTTTCTGATCAAGAAACCAGATCTGAGTCCGCACTAGGAAGTCAGGTGAACGATACTAGTTCGGGAGTGAAATTGTGTGATCGAATGAGTGATTGAATTTGATATTGCGTACGGATGATATATGTGCATCGTACGGGCTTAAGTAAGGCGAATGTTGAAAATTTTGAAAAGAATGAATAAAGTGAATTTGGATTCTATGATTTGGTATGATTGCTAAGTAGGTTATTCAGGTGTTAAAAAGCAAAAGGAAATTGGGATTTTTTTTGATTTTGAAGATAAATTGAAACTTGCTCGGCAAAGGTATGTATTTGAATTTCTGTATGAAATTTGATGATTTTCTGGTCTAGCCGCTTGGCGTTTTGTTTTCTTTTTGAAATCTGGGGGCCCGTAGAGGCATCTTGTAGTTGTACCGAGCTAGCCGCGCAAAGGAGACGCTGGTAAAAAAATTCGAAAATTTAGTGAGTTAGAAAAATTTTGAGAATTTTTTTGATAATTTGAAATTTGGATTTAAATTTAAAATTTGAATGGCTGAGTAAGTGATATTGGTGGGAAACCATGGAATAAGTTTGGAAAGTTAGTAAGGGTGTTAGGGTGACTTCTATAAAAAGATTGCTTTGGGTGTTGTTAAAACTGTTTGGTCATGGGATTAATAATAAGCAGGTTATGGACCATTCTTCTTAACTAGTAATTTCGGGGACGAAATTCTTTTAAGAGGGAAGGAATGTGGCTACCCGAAATTTCTGGATATTTGAAATTTAAATATTTAATTGATTTTAAATATTTAAACGATAGTTTAAACTTGAATTTCAAATATCAATGTTTATTTGGCAATTAAATTATTGAATTTATTAATTCAAAAATTTGTTAAAATATTAATTCTTGAGTTTAAAGCTGATTAAAAATATTTAAATGGCTTATGAAATTTATATTGATAATACTAAAGATAGTAAAAATGTTAAACTTGAATTTGGAAGTGTTTTGTTAAGTTTTGAAATTATATAGTTAAAAATGGACATTTAAAAATAGCCTTCCGAGGCACAGTTTCGGATTTTGACGAAACAAGTTCCATTGGATCTGTAATGGTGTATTATTATCGAATTTCATTTTTCGTAGTGTTTGGAGTGTTCGTTTGGCCGTACGATAGATAAATACGCTAAATTTATATCGAAATTTAATATTATAACTAGGTCTAGAAAAACCTATTTTATCCATACGATCGAATTAGGACTCGAAACCTTTTCCATTGTGTTCAGAATATGGGGTTAACATTATAAACGCCTAATGGCACGCCTCGATTGGAGATCGAGAGTTGTGAGTTGCGAAAATCGAGACGGTTCAAATTTAAATTAAATATATATATTTGCATAAAATAGACAATTTAAACACGTGCCTCCTATCTTTTCTCCTCACATACTAGATATCCACCGTGTCTCTTTTTGATTTAGCCGAGCATTTTTGTTTATTAGAAAATAAAATCATAGAAACCAAAATGAAATTAAATTGAGGATGACTGCCTCTTTCTTTCCCCAAATCGAATTAAAAAATGGTAACCGATCTTTTCGAAGCCCTTCCCTCTTCTCCTTGCTCCTCCTTTGCCTCGATAACGTCTTCTCCTTCTAATAAGGTTTTATTTCCAATCTTGAATGGTACAGAGCCGATGGAGGCGACCATCACGATCGATACCATCCTCACGCAGGCACCGGTGTCACTGTCGCATCAACTGAGAGCGACATCAATGTCAAAGCTTGCTGTGGAATAAATATGGCCGCCGATTATCTTGTTTCCAATTGTTCTAGCTCTGCGTTCGACCTTAATTGCTTTGCCTAGATTCCTTGGTCAGCGCGGTCGAAGAGGGAGGTCTGATCTGAGGCGCGTATGCGTATGCTTGTGCGTGGGTGGGTAAGGGTGACTCGCGACTTCCGGTGCGGGCATCAGTGTCATGGTGAGGTTGGAGGCCATCGATTTTGGGTAGTGCGTGATTGTGGGTCGCCAATTCGAGTGGAGACGAGGCGCATGTGGCGAATCGTGTGAGCTTGTGAGGGTAGCTGGTGGCTCGAGCATGGCTAGTCGTGAGGTATTCTCGAATCTTTTCTATTCCAATTTTAAACTTAATAATTTATATATGCATGCCGGAGAAAATGAAAATATTATAATCGTTACAGTAAAGAAATTTTAAAACAGATTTGTTTCTTTTAATTTAATACATGTATATAAGTTTACAAAAGGAAATTTGTTTTATTTGAATTTAATGTCTATATAGAAATTTTGAATTTGTGGAAGTTCGTTAACAAAATTTTGATTTTTGGAATCTATGAATTATTGGTTAATTAAATTATAAAATGGTAATAAATTGTTCAGTTCATTCAAAATATTAATAAAATTACATAATTGTTTTATAAGGTCTATAACCATGAAGAAATGGTCGAGATTGAAGTGGAATGCAATTTAAAAGCAAAGGTGAGTTAAACTCGCTCATCTGGATACCTTTTAAATTTAAATAGTTAAATTTAAATATTTGGTTTAATGATTGAATTGATTGGATGTGATATATTATATAGTAGTGTATATATATATTGGAATGATTGATTTCCCGCATTATATAGCGGATGAGACCCTATGCGCCGCATAATAGCGGATGAGATTATATAACTCCATATACTACGATATTCCACCTCGAAGTGGAATTGGAATTTTATATTGTGCTAACATATGTGGATGCAGGGAAACAGGTTGGAGGGATCCAACTGGATTCCTCAAAATATTCAGATTTGTTTTATTATTCTATGAAATGATTTGATAATCTAAGCTAGACTACATTGGTAATTGAAATATTGGATGCTTTTGTTTGATTGTATATATTTTGGTATATTGTGTTATCAAATATATATATTGGATTTTTGATGAGAAAATAAAGGAGAGAATTTTTAAGTAAAATAATTATGGAGAATTTGGATAAATTCAAGAATGAATTGGAAAAGACTAAAAGTGGATTTTTAAATTCTAATAAATAAATCCTGAGTATGGGAAAAGAGATTTTGAATAAAAAGAGAAATAATGAGTTTTAAAATTTTAAGTAATATTATTTAAAGGAATAAAAAATTATTTCAAAATTCAGGGTTTAAATTTATTGGAAAGGATAAGGAAGGAATTTGGAAAAGTATGAAATTGATATTTTCAGTTTAAATAAGATTTTTAATAAGAAGCAAATCTGAAATTAATGGTTTTTGAAAAAAATTGGATAAGTAAAGGAATTTATTTTAATGGATAAATTTTGGAAATCAATTTGGAAATTGATTTAGTATTTGAAACTGTGTTTTTGAAAGAAGGGTGAGACTAAGGAATTTATAATCTAGGTTTATAAAGTGAAATTGATATCAGTGGATATTTGGAAGTATAAATTCACGATGGGAATTTATAAAGGAATGAGTAAGTTTGTTTTGAAAATAAATAGTGATTTATTTTTAAAATGTGTGAAAGAGAAGCGTATTTCCTTGGAAAGTCAAGTACGTTTTTCGAAGCAAATTTTTAAGTATAAGTTGAAAGTTTTAAAGTTGTTTAAAGGAATGTTTTTAAGAAATTATTATTTAAGTTGTTAAAATTTTGAAAGGTAAATATTTATTAAATTAATTATTACGGTAGTAATTATTTTTAAAGGTTAATCGGTATTTTGTTTTAAGAAGATAATTATTAATATCTAAATTAGTTTTATTTTAAAGATAGCTTGGTTAAAGTTTTATTTAAAAATTCGTATAGAATTTCGTATCTCTTATTTTAAAATGTAATTTGGCTTAACTTTTATTTTTAAAATTTGTTTTATGTTTTATAAAGTATTTTAATTTTAAATATTTTTAAAGTTTATATTTTTGAATAAAGGATTTAAGTGGTTTTGAATTAAATGTTTTGAAGTATAATTTAGAATAAGTGATTTAAATTATTTTAAAATCTAAAGTATACGTACTTAGTGATTTTCAGTGGAAAATGAAAATATTCGAGGAATTTATTCCGTGAGAGAAGAGTGATTTGAAACTGTTTACAGAAAGATTGAAGTATGGAAAATAGCTTGCGAGGTTATTTGAAATAAATAATTTGAAAAAAAATTATTTCATCTGGTGATTGATTGTGAATGTTATTTGATAGCTAAATAACCGACTATCAATATTGGCCAATGCGCTGATCGTTTCAAAGAGACCGGGTCAGGATTAATTTTCCAAAAACCACTTCGATCCGGTTTGGACGTTTTCATGAAGGATGGTAAGATTATTTAACTATAATGCTCGGGTCAGACCGAGTATTATTGAGTACATGAAAGGATGCTGTGAAGCTCAGTGAACGAGCTGGATGGCGAGACGTAGCATACATGCTTGATGTATAATTCCGCTGCGTTGTATTGTCAGTTTGGAGAGGACAAGTTATATCCAGTTGTGTGTTATAAATGTTGTTGAACTCTGATGTTGTATTCTGATGTTGTATGTATAAACAGATATAGTTTCTTTTGTGTAAAGATCAGTTATTATCCATTATATTTTATTCCGCTGTGATGGTAAGATTCTGTTATGTTGTTTTCTCTTCTTCTACCTCCTTCTTTTAACCCAAATAGTTCGATTTTTCGGGCGTTGAAAAATCGAGTCGTTACAATAATATTCCAAAATATAGTAATTTTATAAATAGAACAGAAGTATGTCACCACTTTGTCATATTAGATTACCAATCTAATCAATATCAATGATGAATCACTTATATAATCCAATTCAATATATGAGAAAAGTGCATCTCAATTATAACGTAGAAAGAGATAGTTTAAATGAATATTTACATCTCATAATAAATAAACAAACAAATAATAAATAAATCTTTCACAACTTATAATCTTAATATGTCATTTTAATTGCTTATAAAATAGTTAATGTAGTAACAATCAAATATTATATCGATTTTAATTTTGAATTTAATTTCCAATCTTTTATACATTAAATACTAGTTAAATATTTACTAAAACATAACATTTCATTTCTTCTCTATTTGACAACCTCGAAACTGTTCATATAACAAATATTACTCATGTATATAACATCAAGTTTCATTTATTAATTTCTATTTTAAATAACTAAAAAAACATTGACATCAATTGATATAAAATAAGGTTATCAAACTGTATTACTAACATGTAACAACTTATCTTTTTGACCCTTAAAAGTGATCACAAATATGTCCACGGTAATCACGTGCCGAGCATCCAAGTGCTAGAAAGAAAGATAGTTGGGGGAAAAGAAAGAAAAGATAGAACAATATCTTACATCGTGATGAGTAATATATAATATACAACAAATCTTTATAGAAGAAAAACTAAAATATACATATATCAAATCAGACTAACTATCTATCATCAGCCTGGATAGTTATAACAAGCTGTCCTAACACCTGCTGCAAATACAACAAGAACATAATCGAGGAAGATAAAATACGTGAATACATCTTAAAGAATCCAGCTCATCACCTGTAGCTCCAAGTGTCCAGCTAAATATGGAAAATATGCTGGGGCTGACCCGAGCATTATAAGAAAAATAACGTTCGGATTAGTCTGGTAAAACCAGCATGAGAAGCACAATCAAATGGAATTTTTATATCTTATAAAACCCTTCAATATAAATGATATCCTGTAAGACAACGCCGCACGTAAACATGATTGTGTTTTTACTTACGATAACCAAACCATTTTTGTTGAAAATCCAGTGATATTATAATAATGTCTAGTGTTTAAAATAAATTATTAATATAGCTGGAATGCTTGCATCTCACATTCTAGCATAGTTGAGCGCAATTAAGTCCATGCAGCGCTTATTGTAGAATAGATTTCATCATTAACAAGGCTATTGGGTTACCACCTATCATAGTACATCTTTAGATGAAATGTATGAAGGTCTCGCATTAACCCCCTACATGGCAAGACCGTCCTACCCCTTCCTGGATAGTACCGAATATTTCAACACCCCAGAACACCGCTGTTGCTTTGCAACCTTTTTCCGAGAGCTCTCATTCACAACCAAACCTATAAATAATTATATAGAGGGTTGTTGACATTACCCTAATAGTGCAACTCACATAGCCTTGCAACATATCCCCTTTTGAGTCATTTCCGGTTGATTGGGCAAGGGGCTATCCTTTTTGGCATATCCCATTAGGAATGCTAACATTGCTCTCTGGGCAACAATGCAATGCTAGCATTCGTTAATACAAGTTGCTAAGGATATGAACAAACCAAAGGCACTACTTCTACTACATCCATTTTGGAACGATCCTCAATATTAGTAGTAAGTTGCCCTTTCGAACGCCTAAGTTGGTTTGAAGTGGGTATCTATAATTTATAATTATACGATCCCGATCTCTACGAACCAACATTCAATAGATTTTGATAAACTCAACTTTGATTCTTTTGAAAATATATAGACAATGAATAAGAGCGGAGATCACCTCCTAACCATTTAATTGAACGGATTTCCTTATCGTTTGTCCTAGAAGAGCACATGAGTTTAAACATACAATAACATCAAAGAAGATGACCATACCATATAATTCTCATGATTCCTTTAGATATTTCCAGAGTTAAAAATTGATCCGGATTCGTTAGTCGGTTATTCAACTATCAAATAAATAAACAATCCAAACGTAGATTTAATTCCATATGCTATCCACTAGGCCTCCTCTAATTAGTTTTCTATTAATCAAAACCACTTTGTAAATTCTTGTATTAAAATACATTTGCAAAGATATATTCACAAATTCCATTCTTTCAAAACTTGAAAAATATTCGATATACTTATCTTAACGGTATAAGTACACTCACAAAACATTTCTCTTTCAAATTAGGAAAATATTTCCAAATACTTATATCAACAGTATAAGTATATTCATAAAACGCTACATTTAGAATTCTTGTAAAGGATACCTATATACTTATCTTATCGGTATAAGCATATTCACAAATCTTATGAAATATTTCTTATTTCAAAATCATATTAAATGGATCAAATACAATGTCATTCAAACATTGTTTATTATAACCAAAACCACTTATCCATCGGTATTAAGTATGAAAAGATGTTCCATAGCACCATATTTAAGAAGGATTAATTATTTAATTCATAAACTTGATTTTTTTTATAAGATAAAAAACCGACTTTTATAAATTCAAAATCCTTTTCCAATTTCCAAGATCCTTTCAAATTTACTTCTTAAACATCATATTTATTTCTAATTTTCTTTTAAAACACTTTATTACTTTAAACACCTTTTTATTTTAATAAATTGATTTTCTTTTTAGAAATCACTAATAAATTATTCATTAAGTTTAAACATCATTAGAAAATAATTAATAAACCTTAAATCGTTATAACACATAATTAATAACCTTAATCACTGTTAGTTAAATGATTAATGAATTTAAATCATTATTAATAAATAATAAACAATTTTTCAAAAACAACATGATTATCGAATAATTAAAGAACTTAAGATATCATTAATAAAATAATTAATTAACTTTGAAATTACTTATATAAATAATTGATTAACCATTTAAACCAACTTAAACAAAAAGATTAAATAACTTTCAACTTTTAACATCGCTAATACATAATTAGTTAACTTTAAAATATCATAATAATATTAACCTAACTATTTAAATATTAGACAATATTTTACTTTCAAATAATTTAAAATAAAAGCAAATCAAAATAACTTTTCTTTTTCAAAAGTTGAAAAGAGGCTCAACGACCATACTGGCAATTAGACAAGTTACCACAATTTAAATTCAGCAATTCATATCTTATCACTGATATTTACAGTAGTAATAAATACGTAAATAAAATACAAAATTAACAAACAATAGAAACACGTCATCTTTCTAGATCAACTAACATATCAATGGATGTTCAAATTAATAAAATAGTAGATCTGCGATTTATTCTGCTTAAAGATGTCCAATAAAATCTATTCAATTTGAATATAGTAGAATAGGGTTTTATTCTACTAACTGCATATCAACGATAAAATATAATACCATTCGATGCTATTATTTTATACAACTATAAATTTAATAGTATTTTAAAGTTCTACAAAACTGTCGAACACTTTACAGATGTGTTATGCTAGATTGTACGATCCTAACTCGAAATCCATGTGTCAGACGTACTCTGCATCGACGCGCTATGATGTTTCAAAGTATAATTATTTAAATTTAAAATTTAACTTACTTAAATTAGACTTAACACTACATCAACTCTCATGTCCCAAACTCAACCCATCTTCCTCCACTCCTACAACAAACAACATCCCAAATCAATCCATCCTTCAAAAGTCAAACTTGGAGCCAAATATAAACAAGTGCACGAACGTGCATGGTGTGCACGTGAAAAGCTGTTGTCGTGCTCCAACCAATATCATAACCATCCACCCAAACCCCAATGGCATCGTGCCACTCACCGAACCCCTCACCGTCGCAAAGCCCAAAAACCATCCCCAGCCCAAATTTAAGAAACTGGAATCATACATGCACCCCACAAACCATGCCCGACATGCTGATCCCCTCCACCTGAACCCATGCCACCGCGTCTAAGCCAAGCACCTATAATCCCTTTAATTCCTTCCAAAGCCTCAATGAACGCAATGCTTCTATGTGCTAACGCGACCACGTTAAACGCGTGTAAAACCCCAAAGCATTAAACCCAAAACTATCCATTGCAGCCCACCTCCGACCATCGTTCCTTCATGACTAGCTCTAGTGCCTCGACTTACCCTTAAACCTCCGCCAAACATCATCACTGATCCCAAAACCATGTAGGTTGCCAGATTTGGCGAAAAGTCTAAATTTCAATCAACCTATCACAACCTAACCACACCAAAAAAATCATGGGACTGCTTCTAAAATTCACAATTTTTCTATACAAACATGATTGACCACTCCACTCATCATTTCATGATTGATACAAAACCGATGAAGTTCAACCTTTAACTGTTATCGACATAAAACTCTCTCTCTGCTTGATGAAACAACCCCAGACTAATTTAAAAAAACTAAATACCAAGATAAACATTTTCGTAGTTGGCAGTTTTGGCTAAATCAAAATGGTTTGGGAGATACAAAATTTAGAAATCAAAAATGGAAATGGTTTCATATAATTTTAAAAAGAACAATGAGTATAAACAAAGTAAATTTGGTTTCCAGTACATTCCTGTAAACACTTTTCCAATTTTCAAACAAAATCTGTGATTTTAGCCCTTGCTTAAACATGAAAAATTATTTTTAAACATTAGCTATCTCTAAATAAGATTCCACAATACTCATCATATCATATATAAATTATAAAAATAAACAAATGAAAGTAAGATCCCCCCTTGCAAAATTTTGAGAAATCCATGCTAATTATTTTTTAAACCAAAAAATGTGATTTTTCCTTACTAAAACTCTTGAGTGAAAATAAATGGATGAGCTTAAAAGTAATTATATGAAGCATGAAACAAGAAGATGAAATAGTGTATATGTATATATAAAGTGTTTAAAAAATAAGAAATTCAAATGAAAATATTTTTTTGAACTCTAACATCATTTCAGAATCACTCAAGTATATTGCATAGAAAAGCACGTTAGTTATCAGTGTGTATCAAGTCCTTTTTGTTTAATATTTACTTAAGGAATCTTAATGTCTTTTCATGTTAATTTTTTTAAATATATTTACTTTTATCCTTATCTATTTATTCTTTTTATATTCCAAAATGTAAGGTTTCACTTTTGAAAATTTAAGTGCCATTTTCAAAACATATACATGAGTATTTATGACTTTCTACAACCTGTCGTAAGATAAAAAGCTTAACATCCTAAAAGCGATTTTCGATCATCTATCGAACTACCATTTATGTAAACAGAATTTAAAAATGAATTTATATCATTAGTTTTAAATTTTAAAATTTACTTATTAAAATCATAAATTGATTATGTAAATTAAACTAAATATTCACAAACTACAGTGATAAAATTTCGAGTCATTATACTCCCGCCTTAAAAGAATTCGACCTTAAAATTTCATTTCAAACTCCAGAGGAAGGAAACAGTTAACAGAAAAACCTAACCATTTTACTTCCCTTAATTATTTATGAAAACATTTCCATAAAACACACTTAGGTTTTAAGACTTATATATTACCTCTCTACATCTTGTGGGTATATACCATTATCTGGCTCAAACCCCGTTTTTTAATTATTTCCATTAAGTAATCTCAAAATCCAAAATATCTAGTTTTATTTCAAAATTCCTTTTTGAAATGATATTATATATTATAATCCATAGAATATATAGTCCAAGTAACCCTAAAATGATACTAAGGAACTAGGTACTACCAAAAAATATCATTTCCTTGCCAAGAAGGTAATACTTAAGAGAAGTGCTTACCATTCAAATACATCCCTTTCCCATTTTTTTATTATTTCGGGCCACTTAAATTAGTTAACCTAAAAATACTCCTATTATTTCAAATCCCCTCTTTTGAAACAATATATTATACACACACACACAAATAGTTTTAACAAAATATCAATTTCCAACTTGCTTTTGGTTCGTTTGATTTCAAACTTGTTTTAATAGTACATGACAAAGAGATTAATTTACTAAGTGCACTACGACGTTCTTCTACGCAAACATTCGATTGTCACTTAGAAGATTATTCTGATTACCATAAAACTAAACGATACGTTTTCCTTTAATTATCCCAAGAAAATATATTATACTTAAAAAATTTCTTTCCAAAATATTTATACTTAAAAGTATTTTCATGTAAACTGTTACCGCAATTTCCAAAAATCAGTTGAAATAATAACATACGTATTTTCCTTATGTAAATCCAGTCATGCTTTTGGGAGAAAATCAAAACCTGCTTCATCTAATAAATTTTATAACAAATAGCTAGGGTAGCATTTCTCCACTTAGAATGTGACGCCCCACCTCTATACCCACGCTAGCCAAGAACAATACGGAGTAATGCTGTCGACTAGCACGGAGAATAAGGCTGTTGAGGAGCGACCATCCGTGTAATTGCTTTGCGCGAGCACCGATATGTCAGATAGTATAACATGCATTTTTATTTCAAGAGGAAATACGACATACCGATACAAACACAAAGCTACTACACAGGGGCTATAATAATCTTCGGAAACAAATATAGAAACAAGCATAACACAAATCAGTCACAGATAATTCATATCACAAAGGCGGAAGAAGATATGAATATATAACTAACACATGAAAGTGTATATCAGAGTAGTGGTCAAAAAGATCCTCCATAATACAAAAGGATAGCAACACGTGCTATACAAAAGAATACATCTATGAGTCCATATCTCAAGTGTATACAACAAAATAAACTACTAGTCTAAGTAGTTAGCCAAAAGATCATATGATAACCCCAGAAGAGAAGTCAAGCAGAAGCACCTCTAACATCTCGGTCTGACCCGAGTATTATTTAAGAAGAAAATAATAAATGGATCAGTCTAGCTATAAATATCAGATGAAATGATATAAAATAAGAGATATGACTAAACGTATAATAATCACCATGCCAAGCTGTGATAAATAAATAATTGAAAAAATCAATAGGAGATTAATCAATATCGCAAAGGTCTACACAAGAATCAAAGGAAATGTCATACTCCTAATGTCATTCATCAAGCCAGAATAAATGACATACATATCCATGCCAATCGTAAAAGTTGGTGAAACATAAATTCCAGAATTCAACACACGAAATCCAGAAATCACAATCAAAGGGAACAACGACGTCGTACAGCGTGACATCCGATGAACCAAAACACAATCAAAGGGAACAACGACGTCGTACAGCGTGACATCCGATGAACCAAAACACAATCAAAGGGAACAACGACGTCGTACAGCGTGACATCCGATGAACCAAAACACAATCAAAGGGAACAACGACGTCGTACAGCGTGACATCCGATGAACCAAAACACAATCAAAGGGAACAACGACGTCGTACAGTGAGACATCCGATGAACCAAAACACAATCAAAGGGAACAACGACGTCGTACAGCGCGACATCCGATGAACCAAAACACAATCAAAGGGAACAACGACATCGTACAGCGTGACATCCGATGAACCAAATCACAAAGACATTGCACAATGCTAGTCTAGAACATAAAATGATCGTCATGATCAAAGAGAAGTGTCGATTACGGTAAGCTAGTAAATATATGAGCTTAGCTTCATGTCCCATAACCACTAGCTTAACTTAAATATTTACGAACAAATTGTAGATCTCCACTAGAAAATTGTCACAAGAGATTCAATCGAACAAGTCCAAGAATTAACCGACGAAGTAAACGCAAGCGTTTCATACCACTTGTTTTACTAAGTCGTTTAATTAAATTTCTCATACGAGTGAGGTAAAGGTTTGTATATACTAATAGATTGGAAAACGGTTTTATAAACGAATTTGGTATTAAAATAGTATTGAAATCGTTTGAGGAAAGAGTTTTGATATTTACTACTAGTATTGAAACCTTTATATTTTTAAAGTGACAAAACACGAAAATGATTGTAGAACAATCAACCACCAAAATTCACATTCAAAGACGTGAATAAAAATCCAAAGAAATCGATCCGAATCCATCAAAATGGGTATTCCCAAAAATTCCAAGAATAGAAGTCATTTAAGTCGTAGCAACAACAAGTGGGAAATAACACGAATCGATGAAATTTGGAAACCAAGCAAAAATATGCACAAATAGGCATAATTAGGCAAATAGGTGCACGTCAGTCGACTGACTAAAAGGTCCAGTCGACTGGACCAGAGGCATGAAAAATAATTTCCTACAGTCAGTCGACTGACCTAAAAATTCAGTCGACTGAATGCAGGGAAAACAGAGGACCCGAGCCTCTGTTAGTTGCCTTCGGAATGCCTAGGTGCTACAGCCAGTCGAATGACTCAAAGGTCCAGTCGACTGACTGGCACCAAGGCTGTTTTCTTAGCCTATGAAATGAAGATGCAATCTTCTTCAAAAATGCAATCGAGCGAGCACGGTCACTAGGGGTTTATGCCAATCGACTACCCAGCCCTATAAGCTCTTCGATGCATCACCAAAAACAAGTTCAAACAATCAAAGTTATGATTTTTGAAGATTTGAACTCAAAACACTAAAATTTGGAATGTTCACAAAACCTATCCAAATCAAAATCAAATACACATGAATAAGTATTCGGAATTCATACCTAACAATCAAAGATAATCATAGACCTAGATGTGAGATTAAAAATCTCACCTTTGAACCCAAATTAATGAAGGAGAAGCTTTTAAAACAAGATAAGATCAATTCCTCTTCAATAAGAACTCAAGAAGCTTCAATCTAAGCTTACAAGTAAAATATTTCCTAAATTAGGTTTAGGAAATTTCTGAAATTGAATGGAGAAAGAGTTGGAGAAGATGAAGGAGGTGCTTACTAATGGGTTCACTTGAGTTTGGAGCTAGAAGTTGGATTTGCAAAGAAAGCTAGGGCTTAGGAATTTCCTTTTCCCATTTCTTCCACCATTTTTACTTTAGCTTGAAGTGTTTTAATTAAAGAGGAGAAGTTATGAAGAGAAGGGGTTGGGCTGAGCTAATAAGGGTGCAGTCCAAACCAAAGTCATAAGCGGGAAAAAGTAGCAAAAATCAACTTTCTCCAAACATATCGAAGCTTATACTCAAAAAGGTCGCAAACGGCATTTTGAACTCAATGAGGGTGGTCTCAAGTCCCAATTCGACTGTTTGCAAAAAGTAGTTTTTCGGACCAAAATCCGACGAACGATAAAATATTTAAATATAAAATCGATAAATATGCGGGTTGTTACAGACTCCCCTCCTTAAAGAAGTTGCGTCCTCGCAATACTTAAGAAGAAAATAGGAAGTAACAACCACAGAAGCATATCAACACAAAAGAAAATTGAAATAAGAAGTTCACCATAAAGAGCACGAAAGAGTTAGCACGAACGGGATCGCTCGATGAATTCTCTAGATTCCCAAGAGTAATCCCTAGGATTTGAGAACCATTGAACTCTCACAAGAAGAACATCTTTATTCCGAAGGCGCTCAACCCCCGAAGCAATGATGCGAATGGGATGTTGCTCATAAATCAAATCTGTTGAAACTTCAATGTCTATAATATCATCGGGCACAAGAATAAAAATGGAATCCCTAAGGCATTTCCATAGATAAAAGACATGGTGAACGTCAAGAATAGCAGAAAATTGAGCTGGTGCAACGACGTAGTATAATAACAGTACGCCCGAGGAACCAGAAACTCAAATAATTTGGAACATTAGCGTAGTATAAAAACGGTATGCCCAATGAACCAAAGCTCGAATAATTTCGGAACACCGACGTAGTACAAAAACGGTACGTCCAATGAACCGATAAACTGGAACAATGATGTAGTAAAATAATGGTACCTCCATTGATCCAGATAAGACGGAACATCGATGTAGTATAATAACAATACCCCCGATGAACCGAACACCATAAAAGAACATCGGACGCTAGTCCATAAAAGAGATGAGATGAAATTCAATAAAACGAAGTACGTCAAAACGCCCGATGAACTTGGTAAAACGATCATAAGACGCAAGGAATCTCGAGCCAACGAGGTTGACGCAAATTAAGTTCCTTATGAGAAAAAAAATATTCCAAAGATTTATGATCGAGGTAGAGAACAAATTTCTCATCCAAATATGATGATGCCAAACTCCAAAAGTAAAAACAATAGCCGCGAGCACTAGATCATGAGTGGCATATCTAGTCTCGATAAGCTATAATGATTTAGAAGCACAAGTGATAGCACGTTCTCTTTTGCAAGAGAACGGCATCCAAACCAATACGATTAGCATTGGTACAAAAGATAAAGTCTTGGTTCCCAACGGGAATCACAAGAATAAGAGTATCGAAAAGAAAGAATTTCTTTTAAATAATCTTCTTTCCTGAAAAGTTAAAACTTTCAAAATTACATTTATCTTTATGTAATAATCTTTCTAGAAAAATTTACATTTTTACAAGTCAATATATCGTGTCTGACTGTCTCATCAAAGCGCTTAGGAAATTCCTATCGATAACGTTGATCAAGCGCATCGACCAAAATTCTTAAAACACTAAATGGGCAATACAATCACAAAATCATCTTCTATATGACAAAAATGTCTCTCAAAAACTTTTAAGAATATTCTTTGTTCGTTTTAAGAACAAAAATCCAATTATACTTATAAATAAATCTTATGAAAAAGATTTGCAAAATTTTAAATTGCTATTTTCATCCAAAATCAATAAATACAAGAATGGAGTCATCGAGATATTCATAGAATATTCGATCTATAAAATGGATGAAATAAGCTGGACAAATTGAATGACAAAATAAGTCATTCATAAGAACCGTAACGAATGCGGTAAGTGAAATGCGAACTCCCGCAACTCGTAGCCAAATGAAAATGGTGACAATTTCGAACTAAAAATACCTTAACACCACACAAAAGATTTCTTAGGTGATAATCCTAAGACAAACTCAAAAATACCGAAAAAGTTTCACAAATTATTTAGATAAGAGAAACAACACTTTCCTTATAAGTGGGCTTAAGGAATAAAATGATTCCACCAAAAATGTGAAATCGGAATCACAAAGAAAAATTAGAAAGCTGCTTAACAGATAGAAAATGTCGAAGATGAATAGTCCACTCGAAAAATAGGATATGGGCTTCACAATGATTAAGCGGATCCTTTCAAAAAAAAAAAATCTATTCCGAAGCCTAAGTAAAAATATCGGCTCGGAAAGAAAAATCTCATAAAATAATTTCGACATCAATAAAAAGCAAATTGAGTGTTGCGGATCTACCATCTGGATTCACAATCCTCAAAGAAGTCATCAAGCCCAAAATATTCAAAGAAAAAAGAATCGACAAGTTCTTTTGATATAAAAATATTGAGATGAAACCCATATCAAAAAGAATTTGAATAAGAAGATCACGAAATAAAACAATGCCATCAAGGATTGAATGAAAAATACCTTGACCACGAGAAGTGTTACTAGGAGCTTGCACAATATTCAGCTCTCCCTCTCTCCTGCTTTGAAGAATGGGACATGTAGATATAAGATGACCCGAACTTTTGCAATAACGGCAAAAGAGAGGTTTCGGGCACTCCTTTGCATAGTGGTCCGTGGAACCACAATTGTAGCATCGTCCACGACTAGAGATAGGAGACTTTGCTACCGGAGTTTGTTGCTTCCCTTTCTTGATGGGATTGGGGCCTCCGAATTTAATAGGCCTCTTCATGTTGTTGTTGAAGTTCTGTTTGGCATGCACAACTTCAATATCGCTTTCTCTATCGGCCTCTTCAAGACGAAGAGCGATATCAATAAGCTGATCAAATGAAACCTCAAGTTTCAAAAGCAATGGCTTCTTAAGATTCTTATTCAAGCCATAGACAAATCTTTGATTTTTCTTCATCGGGGTATTAATATACTCAACCCCGCATTTAGAAAGAGACTCGAAAGATGCGACATAATCTGTCATAGAAGATTCACCTTGAACAAGGTCAATAAAACGCCGGGCCAAAGTTACCTTTTCAGCCTCCGGCACAAATTTCAATTCGAACCTTTCTCGGAATTGCTCCTAAGTGAGATCCGCTTCAATGATTTCAGAAATTAAAAGCTCGTACCAATCTAATGCTCTTTCTTGGAGCATGCCAGAAGCCACCTGGACTCGATGTAAATCAATAAGGTTCATGCGAGAAAAGATGCGATCGCATGATTTGAGCCAAGCTTGAATTTCTATAACACTCTCGGATCCCCTGAATGGCCTTCCACCCAAATCGGTATAGTCTCTGCACAAGCGTGCAAAACCGGATCTAGGATGAGTAGGCTCTGGAATGGGTCCTGCAGCTTGAGCATTCTTCACGAGATCTAAAAGCTGCTGAGCAGACATAAAAACTCCATCTTGGGGAGTAGCACTAGATTGACCGGCGCTGGGACGGCCTCGTCTAACCATTTCTCTTCTTTAAGAAAGAAAGAAGAGGAAAAGGTTATTCTCAAAATAAATATCAAGCAATCTTGATAGATAAAACAAGGAATCATAAAAGAAAACAGGATAAATCGGTACGAAGACTCGAATTAAATCCTAAAGCACGACTCCTAAGATGGACTTAGGACGATGAACCTTGTTATAACATTCCATATTGTTCCGAAGTTTGGCTCCGATACCAAGCTATGACGCCCCACCTCTATACCCACGCTAGCCAAGAACACTATGGAGTAATGCTGTCGACTAGCACGGAGAATAAGGCTGTTGAGGAGCGACCATCCGTGTAATTGCTTTGCGCGAGCGCCGATATGTCAGATAGTATAACATGCATTTTTATTTCAAGAGGAAATCCGACATACCGATACAAACACAAAGCTACTACACAGTGGCTATAATAATCTTCGGAAACAAATATAGAAACAAGCATAACACAAATCAGTCACAGATAATTCATATCACAAAGGCGGAAGAAGATATGAATATATAACTAACACATGAAAGTGTATATCAAAGTAGCGGTCAAAAAGATCCTCCATAATACAAAAGGATAGCACCACGTGCTATACAAAAGAATACATCTATGAGTCCATATCTCAAGTGTATACAACAAAATAAACTACTAATCTAAGTAGTTAGCCAAAAGATCATATGATTACCCCAGAAGAGAAGTCAAGCAGAAGCACCTGTAACATCTCGGTCTGACCCGAGTATTATTTAAGAAGAAAATAATAAACGGATCAGTCTTGCTATAAATATCAGATGAAATGATATAAAATAAGAGATATGACTAAACGTATAATAATCACCATGCCAAGCTGTGATAAATAAATAATTGAAAAAATCAATAGGAGATTAATCAATATCGCAAAGGTCTACACAAGAATCAAAGAAAATGTCATACTCCTAATGTCATTCATCAAGCCAGAATAAATGACATACATATCCATGCCAATCGTAAAAGTTGGTGAAACATAAATTCCAGAATTTAACACACGAAATCCAGAAATCACAATCAAAGGGAACAACGACGTCGTACAGCGTGACATCCGATGAACCAAAACACAATCAAAGGGAACAACGACGTCGTACAGCGTGACATCTGATGAACCAAAACACAATCAAAAGGAACAACGACGTCGTACAGCGTGACATCCGATGAACCAAAACACAATCAAAGGGAACAACGACTTCGTACAGCGTGACATCCGATGAACCAAAACACAATCAAAGGGAACAACGACGTCGTACAGCGTGACATCCGATGAACCAAAACAAAATCAAAGGGAACAACGACGTCGTACAGCGTGACATCCGATGAACCAAAACACAATCAAAGGGAACAACGACGTCGTACAGCGAGACATCCGATGAACCAAAACACAATCAAAGGGAACAACGACGTCGTACAGCGCGACATCCGATGAACCAAAACACAATCAAAGGGAACAACGACATCGTACAGCGTGACATCCGATGAACCAAATCACAAAGACATTGCACAATGCTAGTCTAGAACATAAAATGATCGTCATGATCAAAGAGAAGTGTCGATTACGGTAAGCTAGTAAATATATGAGCTTAGCTTCATGTCCCATAACCACTAGCTTAACTTAAATATTTACGAACAAATTGTAGATCTCCACTAGAAAATTGTCACAAGAGATTCAATCGAACAAGTCCAAGAATTAACCGATGAAGTAAACGCAAGCATTTCATACCACTTGTTTTACTAAGTCGTTTAATTAAATTTCTCATACGAGTGAGGTAAAGGTTTGTATATACTAATAGATTGGAAAACGGTTTTATAAACGAATTTGGTATTAAAATAGTATTGAAATCGTTTGAGGAAAGAGTTTTGATATTTACTACTAGTATTGAAACCTTTATATTTTTAAAGTGACAAAACACGAAAATGATTGTAGAACAATCAACCACCAAAATTCACATTCAAAGACGTGAATAAAAATCCAAAGAAATCGATCCGAATCCATCAAAATGGGTATTCCCAAAAATTCCAAGAATAGAAGTCATTTAAGTCGTAGCAACAACAAGTGGGAAATAACACGAATCGATGAAATTTGGAAACCAAGCAAAAATATGCACAAATAGGCATAATTAGGCAAATAGGTGCAGGTCAGTCGACTGACTAAAAGGTCCAGTCGACTGGACCAGAGGCATGAAAAATAATTTCCTGCAGTCAGTCGACTGACCTAAAAATTCAGTCGACTGAATGCAGGGAAAACAGAGGACCCGAGCCTCTGTTAGTTGCCTTCGGAATGCCTAGGTGCTACAGCCAGTCGACTGACTCAAAGGTCCAGTCGACTGACTGGCACCAAGGCTGTTTTCTTAGCCTATGAAATGAAGTGCAATCTTCTTCAAAAATGCAATCGAGCGAGCACGGTCACTAGGGGTTTATGCCAATCGACTACCCGGCCCTATAAGCTCTTCGATGCATCACCAAAAACAAGTTCAAACAATCAAAGCTATGATTTTTGAAGATTTGAACTCAAAACACTAAAATTTGGAATGTTCACAAAACCTATCCAAATCAAAATCAAATACACATGAATAAGTATTAGGAATTCATACCTAACAATCAAAGATAATCATAGACCTAGATGTGAGATTAAAAATCTCACCTTTGAACCCAAATTAATGAAGGAGAAGCTTTTAAAACAAGCTAAGATCAATTCCTCTTCAATAACAACTCAAGAAGCTTCAATCTAAGCTTACAAGTAAAATATTTCCTAAATTAGGTTTAGGAAATTTCTGAAATTGAATGGAGAAAGAGTTGGAGAAGATGAAGGAGGTGCTTACTAATGGGTTCACTTGAGTTTGGAGCTAGAAGTTGGATTTGCAAAGAAAGCTAGGGCTTAGGAATTTCCTTTTCCCATCTCTTCCACCATTTTTTACTTTAGCTTGAAGTGTTTTAATTAAAGAAGAGAAGTTATGAAGAGAAGGGGTTGGGCTGAGCTAATAAGGGTGCAGTCCAAACCGAAGTCATAAGCGGGAAAAAGTAGCAAAAATCAACTTTCTCCAAACATATCGAAGCTTATACTCAAAACGGTCGCAAACGGCATTTTGAACTCAATGGGGGTGGTATCAAGTCCCAATTCGACTGTTTGCAAAAAGTAGCTTTTCGGACCAAAATCCGACGAACGATAAAATATTTAAATATAAAATCGATAAATATGCGGGTTGTTACATAGAAACTCAAAAATGAACGCCGTTGGTGCTGTAGTCATCATAGGAATTATTTTTTCAAAGAAAAAAGTGAGTTCAGTGATTTCTATCTCCTTAAAATCCATTAAAATATTTCTATTGAAAAATACTTTCAAAATGTTACCATCATTATTTTCCCAAAACCCCGGAATCCATTTTTCAAAAGCACCAAATTTAAGTCCTCACATTCTCTAATTACATCCTTTCTATTTATAAATCAATTTTGTAAAATCAACTTCTATAATTCTTTTTCTTAAATATTTATTGCTAATATATTCTAGCTTTATTTTAATAAATATCTTTTATTAAAATCCATTTTAACATAACAATAACATCGAAGGTCTTATAGTCAAACTGTGAGACTTAATTCCCAAGGTGTTCATTTCAATGTTCATTAATTTTTATTTTACAATATAGGCGCACTAAAATAAATCAACAAACAATTGTGAATGCCCTAAAATTGGATGAACATGGCTAACCAAACCCTAAATGATAAAAATTGAATACTATTATTGTAAAAACCCTAATTTTTGATAACATTATAAAGGAAATTTAATTAGATATATTAAATAGAACAATGTAAATGTAAATTGTAACGGCCCGGAAATTTCGATCCCGAAATTTCCAGATAGTTAGTGAAAGAAGAAGAGATAGAAGAGAAAAGAAACATAAACAAGTCACAGAGACCTCACATTCGCAGCGGATCAAATATAGTATCAAATAAAATAGCAGTTATACAACGAAAACAATATATGTTACTTTACATTTAAATACATCAGAGTTACACATATACATAAACATTGGACCAAACAATCATGTCCAGATACTACAATATCTCAGTAGAAACTCTCTATACGTCTCTGCCATCCAGCTCGCCTCCTGAGCTCCAGAACGTCCTTTCCTGAAAATCTGTAATACTCGGTCTGACCCGAGCATTACATCAAAGTAACACCCGGGTCAGGCTGGAAACCAGCGTAAGTAAACTCATCTTACTAGGAATACAAAAGTATACAACTCTTATAAACCCGGGGTAACTTATATCAGCTTACAACTTTATAATTTGTTATAGACATCACTTATTTCACACATCATTTTCTAAGTACCAATACTTAGATTAAATGGTCCAATTTGCTTAAATCATTCCATACCGGTCTATCGATTTCACATATCAATTTATAAGGAATCGAAGAGGTTTCAGATATTTTCTAATACCCGACTCCGGCCTCTTCGAAACCACTGCTAACTTGACTCAAATTATTCAAGTGAAATACAGTTCTACTTTTAATACAGGATGTCACAGTAATTCATCATCAATAGATAACCACATCTTCATAGTTTAAATTAAACATATCTTATCACATAACATCACAACTACATATTAGGAATAACAATTAATCAAGGGCATTCAATATCATTCTATTTATCCTTTAATTACACTTAAGTAATCAACCCTTAATTTTATTTCACAAATTAATTATCCTTAACCCAATACAGTAATTAACTTTTAATTACTTTATTAATTAATTACTAACCATAATTATTAATCACCCTTGATTAATAACAACAGTAGTTAACTTCACCTAATTACTTCATTAATAAGTTACTCCTTAATTTATTATCTCAATTAATCCCTTGATTAACTACATTTAGTAATTAACTACCCTTAATTACCTTATTAAATTAAATTTCAATTATCCATATTGATTAATCACTCATAATCCATCACATTAAGTAATTAACTTAATCAATTTCATCTTTAATTATCTTTAAATAACTCAATTATCAAAACCTAAATTAATTACACCAGGTAATTAATTATTAATTACTTCCTTAAGTAATTATTCTGCAAACTAATTGCATATTAATTACACAAAGTAATTGATATCCAAAACTCCTTCAATTAAATTACATCAAGTAATTTATCTTCTTGATTACTTCACTAAGTAATTATTCATTTTTAATTACATTGGTAATTACTTTCCAAATTAACCAGTGATTAATTTAAATTAACTAAACTTAATTAATCAAAATAAAATTAATTAATTACAATTAGTATTTAATTTCCTTAATTACTTTCATTAAGTAATTATTAAATAATAAATCAATTAATTACAAAACTTAATTACCTTGATCAGTTAATAAATTCTAAATCATTAAGTTCTAATTAACTTAATTCAATATAAATCACATTAATGATTAAATCATCATTAGCAAAGTATTTTAAAAACAACTTGCTTTTAAATTTCATCTACATTCCGTTTTAAATTAAAATTTAAAATGAATCAAATTTTAATCTTAAACAAGGTTTAAGTATTCAAAACCTTTCAATTTCATTTTAAAGAATTTCCTACTTCTCTAAGTAAGTTTAAAAATAATTTTTCCCCATACTCATTTTAAATAAATTTAAAATATAATTTAAATATTTCAAGTGATTTTGAAAACATTTAAATTCAAATTATGTTTCAGATTCGGATTCAAAAATTTAAATTTAAAATCTTGTTTTAAATTTCATTTCAGATTTATAAAAACACTTGTTATAAATACTAAAATATTCCAACTTAATTTATAACATTAGGATTTATAAACTGATTTCCTTCCAAATCCTAAGATTCAAATTCATATTTGAATTCAGATTTTACCCTTCAGAATTTTAAACTTAAATTTGAATCTTTGTTTTTGAATCTCATTCATTTTTATTTTTTTTAGATTTTTAAAACCTCACTAAAAAATATACTGTAAACAAGTTTCAGATATTAAACATTTCATTTTATAAAGTTTATTTATTTTGAAACAAGAATTTAAATTTAATTTTGAATTAATATTTAAACTTCATTCAGCTCTAGTTCAAATCTTGCTTCCCTTTAATTTAAATTCTGTTTAAATTTTACAGAAAACTGAAACAGTCAGGTTTCAGTGACAAAAACCTGAACCACTGCTGTCTCGAATGCACCCAGACTTGCTTCGAGTCTTTGCTCCCTCTACTTCGAGTCACATACTCGAGTGACCCGAGTATTTCCGAGTCAAAACACCCTGCACCAACAAAAATTCCTCAACACTACAATGGGCACGGTGCACGTGCACCGTGGCTCCGGCCACCTCCGGCCACCCACCAGAACTTCAACACGACGCCGTTCATCACCAAACATGATCACGACCCCCCCCGAAACCACCCACTCGCTCGAATCAAAATCAAGGTCATCTTCTCAAACCTGGAAACTCGACATGGCCTACCACCCAAAACCTGGAACCATCTCGCTTTCGAGCTTCCGATCATCTGAACCTCCACGATTCCGGCCACACCATCTCCTACCTCCCTACTTCCATCCCCTCAAGTTTGGTCACGCTCGATCAACCAGCCCCGACGCCATGATTCAAAGAGTAAAACTTGTTCAAACTAGGTTTACATACTTCAAACGATTGCCACCGTCGCCACCGTGCTCAGACCAACCACCAGACATTTTTCCCATCACCACCTTAGCCTCCTCGATCGCCACGAGCAAGCCCGACCACCCAGATGGCAGTAATCACCAAAAAATCCAAAATTTGCTTTTACAGTTCATTTCAAAACTGCACTATACCCCTGTTTCTAAAAATCTTAATTTTTATTTTAAAATTCATGTTTTTAAATGTTGTTTCAGATCTTAACTCTGAAACAAAAATTTATGAAGTGTAAATTTTCACTATTTTCAAAGTTGATTCATCTGTTAAAAATTCCAAGGATATTTATATATTTTTCTTTCAACTCAAGTATAAGTTAAAACTAAAGTTTATTATGAGCAAAGCAGTTTCATATGAAACTTAAATTTTAAACGGAGACAAGATAACAAGATTTAAAAATTTTTTTAAACCAAAACTTGAGTACTGGAAGGTATAAGCAGAGGATACTCTGAAGGAACAACCGACATACTATACAAAAGTATATATATACAGCAGATGTCATATGATTCACATTCATTTCAGATTAGTTAGTGTGCAACCAAGTTCACCTGCCTTTTTTTTTATGAAGTTACTCACTGTTTCAATCTGAATATAAATTTTCCATTTCATGTTTCTGCCCTGATAAAATTTGCTAACACACACACATATATGCTTAAAATCATTTAAAATCAACATGCACAGGTAATTTCAGGTCATACTTATAAGATCACTGCAAAATTGTTCAAGAATCATAAATTTATCAAGCTTAATCACTTATTGAAGAGGCAGAAAACAATTCCAGATGCATTCATATTCCAGGAACCTGACTTGCATTTGCATTGATGATTCTGGAATTTTAATATGCTTGTTGAATTAAAACTACATTTGCTTCCAGTTTGAATACTGAATTCTTGCATGCAGATCCATCATCATTGCTTAGATTTGAAGATTGAACTTGCAAATTGATGTTGAAGTTGAGTCTTTACAGATTGCAGATTTGGATTTTTATTTTGTTTGCAGATTTTTGAACATGAATTGGTTTTCAGTTTTCTTTAAAATCTGATTTCAGATTCATTGAAGAGAATGTTTTAAACTAAATAAATTTCCAAGTTTCTTCTTACTATATTTTTTTTAAATAAAATGTTTCCAAAATGAATAGAGCAAATGCCACTTGTTATCTTAGGTTTGTAAAGTAATTACAAGTGTCTTCCTTACGTATTAAGAGTTTAACACATATGCAATTTAATATTAAAAGAGATTTTTTTTTATCTTTGTATTTGTCTTTCATTTAGTTAATGCATTTTCTTAATTTATAAATACATGTTTTTAACTTATATAAATAAGACCCTTTTACAAAGAAAACACTATAAAACTATTTGTGTTCTTAATAAAATACATTTTAAAACCAAAGTACAACTTAAGATATATATATATATATATATAGCTATCTTTTGAATCTTAATTTAAATTTCCAAATCCAAATTAAATTTCAAATTCAATTTAAATTTCAAATTTAATTTGATATATATTCATATATTTAAACAAATACAATTTTCAACTTGTATATAATAATTCTATTTAAAAACTATGTATATATATACACAACACAATTTACAAATATAAATATTTATTTGATCATATTCATTTGTTCAATTTATAAATTCAGTATTTTTATTCATTAACCCAATTATATTATTAATTACAATTTCCAGAAACCCGGGTTATTACATTCCTCCCCCCTTTGAATCTTTTCATCCTCGAAAAGGAACGAAACCAGAATTTATTAAATACTTAATATCAGTTAAGTTACCTTTTGATTATTTTTAAAACACTTTAGAAACCTATATAATATTACTAAAATAGTTTTTATAAAAATACTTTTTATAACTCGATGTTTCAACCAGTCCATCCTCGTTCTCATAGAAATTCGGTCATACGTTTATCAGGCGTAAGACTGATAATCTGCAAGTGCTTGGCAGACCCATTTTCAACACCCAGTGAAAATACTTGGAAAATAATTTTATTGAAAATATAGAAAAATAGTTTTGAAAATAGAGGATATATCTTTGGTGAGAATGCTCTGGAAATCATCACCCCCATCCATGGTCACAGTTACATCCAGGGTTACGTTGCCGTCGCAGCAAAAGTCCATGTAACTGCAGGCCCTCAGCGGCCCTCTGATTTTCGCTATCGAAATGAAACCTCTCCACTCCTACATAAGTCGCAGTCTGCCGATATAAAATCAAACGCAGACTGTTGGCTCTCAGCGGCACACACGACTTTCGCTATGTTATACCATAGGTCGCGGTCTACCGATATAAAATCAAACGTAGACCTTGGCTCTCAGCGACACACACGACTTTCGCTATGGTATACTCTACTCAAAATCCCCAGGAACTAGTTTCGTCCGGACTCCTCACAGGATCAACTTTAGAACCCCCCCCCCCTTGGGGCTCAAGGCAGCACCCCCCAATGGTACTCCTGAGAAGTTCATTCCAAGGGAGCGCCTTTTTCCCCAGAGCCATCATCAAAACATTTTATACTATACATATATAGTATCTTTAAATCATACACCTAGTATGATATCATACAAAGCTCCTTTACACAAAATCGATTATCCCAAAATCGATAATTCTCAAACTAGGCTTTCCAAATTCAATATCGATTTTACCTAAAAATCAAAAGCCTTTCCAAATCCATAGGTTCCCAAATCCTTTTTCCAAAATCCTCATATGATCCTTTATATATATATATATTCAGATATAAAATCTTTTAAAACTTTGGATCATTTCAAACTTGTATAAAACTCCTTTTATACTTCAAACATTTTCAAAAATCTTTTTCTTTTGGCAAAAGATTCAACAAGGGAAGTTTCATTTTATAAAACAAAGATATTTAACTTTGTTTACTCAAAATCAGATATTCAAATTTGATTACTCCTTTCAATATAAATTTTATTCAAATCCGTACGATGTACACATATCACTCGTACGCCATACCAATCTGATCGCTCACTCGATCACACAATTTCACTTCCGAACTAGTATCGTCCACCCGACTTCCTAGTGCGGACTCAGATCTGGTTTCTTGATCAGAAACTGTCATTCTCCTTGCATAGTCATAACTATGATAGAGAATATCCAGAACCAATCAACAATCCATATCTAGGTTCGCCTTCAAAAATCGAGTGAAAAATTCCAACTCGGATCGACATAACTATCTCGAAATTCTGTGCTCGAATCTGGATCACATCACTACGCAAATAGAATAACATACGTACACCCTACGTATTTATCCTTATTGGTTATTAGCCAAATTAATTTCATTTCTATTCACATCACTTTGATTTTCATTCACTTACTCACAATTGTTTTAATCTATTTGAATTATCACCTCTATTCTTATCTCGATTGGGTAATTAACCAATAACAGTCTGAACTCCGACCAGTTTATTTACAAAATAGCTTGAAAAATTTGAAAACAGATAAGTAGTTGGAAAAATAATTACTAGTTTGTAAAATAGTTAGAAAATAGTTAAAATAATTATAGAAATTTTAGACCATTGCAAAAATAATAGTAAGATACTAATTAGTTTTGTAAAACAGTTGAAATATAGTAATTAGTTTATAAAATGTGGGAAAACAATTTCAAAAATAATTTTAAAACAAGTATAAGATAGTTTGGCTTTTAAAAGAAAGGTTGTATACATAATGAATATCTTGGAAAAATAGGTTTATATTAAAACAATTTATATTAAAAATAGTCCAGAGTCAAACTGCTCACTTCCCAATCTCCATTCTCATTAGTTCAATTTAAATAACTTCAATTTCCATTGAAATTTGATTCAATCCCCAATTCAAATTGAATTTATTCTCAATTCCTTTTTAAATTTAAATCAAATTCCATTTGATTTTAAACATATTCAACTTTAATTACAATTCCAAATTATTCAAATCAATCCAATTCAATTCATAGTAATTCCTTATCCTTACTTTCAAATTAAGGTGTGATTTTCCTTTTATCCCAATATTGGATATATTACCATTCCCAATTTAAATTAATCATTTAACTCCTCAAGTTAAATTTCAATTTCATATTGAAATTCCCAAATCAGGTTAACCATTCCAACTTTTTAAATGTTTTCCCCAGGTAAATCTTAATTCGCTAAATCCACTCAACCTCATTCAATCCCTAAACTTCACAATAATAATCTTCCCACTTAAGAACTTATCACTTTGGGTGTCATCTCTTATTCCCAATTTAAAACTCAATATTTAGAGTTTATTTTAAACTAACTTTGATATTATGTATATCCACGTAAACTTCTTTTACATACCAAATTACACCTTAAAATTTTAAACCACTTTTTGTTTTTAATTCAAAACAATTTCTTTAAAATTTTCAAACATTTCTTATTTTAAAATAAGATCATATTCAAAGTAGTTTGAATAATATTATCTCCTTTAACTTTTTGAAATCAATTCAAATGTTTAAGTTTAGAATTCAAAACTTCACAATTTTAAATCCACTTCAATTTCCATCCTTTCTAATTTACAAGTTATTCTCATCAAATGGTTATTTCCTTAAAACATTTTATTGTTTATTGAAAAACAATCATTCCATTATTAAACACAATATCCATTCTATTTCTTTTGGTTTGAAACCAATTTTAATTCATCTTATTTTGAAATACTTCTCCAATTCAAGATTTCAATTTTAGTTTGAATCCATTTCAAACTTGTCTTTGATTTTAATTTGGTTGTAATTCTATTACTATTAATTTTTTACTATTACTTTTAATTTAATTAATACTACAACCAATTTTCTTAATATAATAGATAATCTATTTCTTATATAATATTCATTTATTTTCGAAATCATTTAAAAACCTTAATATAAGAAAATAACAAGTACGCTCTCTCATATTATATATACACTCAACTCATTCTAAGGTACGACTTACCCTATCCTAAATGAGTAATCCCAACAGAGCCAAGGTTCTCGCTTAACCTTTTGCTCTAATACCAAATGTAACGACCCGGAAATTTCGATTCCGAAATTTCCAGATAGTTAGTGAAAGAAGAAGAGATAGAAGAGAAAAGAAACAGAAACAAGTCACAGAGACTTCACATTCGCAGCGGATCAAATATAATATCAAATAAAATAGCAGTTATACAACGAAAACAATATCTGTTACTTTGCATTTAAATACATCAGAGTTACACATATACATAAACATTGGACCAAACAATCATGTCCAGATACTACAATATCTCAGTGGAAACTCTCTATACGTCTCTGCCATCCAGCTCGCCTCCTGAGCTCCAGAACGTCCTTTCCTGAAAATCTGTAATACTCGGTCTGACCCGTGCATTACATCAAAGTAACACCCGGGTCAGGCTGGAAACCAGCGTAAGTAAACTCATCTAACTAGGAATACAAAAGTATACAACTCTTATAAACCCGGGGTAACTTATATCAGCTTACAACTTTATAATTTGTTATAGACATCACTTATTTCACACATCATTTTCTAAGTACCAATACTTAGATTAAATGGTCCAATTTTCTTAAATCATTCCATACCGGTCTATCAATTTCACATATCAATTTATAAGGAATCGAAGAGGTTTCGGATATTTTCTAATACCCGACTCCGGCCTTTTCGAAACCACTGCTAACTTGACTCAAATTATTCAAGTGAAATACAGTTCTACTTTTAATACAGGATGTCACAGTAATTCATCATCAATAGATAACCACATCTTCATAGTTTAAATCAAACATATCTTATCACATAACATCACAACTACATATTAGGAATAACAATTAATCAAGGGCATTCAATATTGTAACGACCCGCTAAATTTATAATATTTAATAAATCAAATTTATATAATTTCTAATTTGGTTAAGTATAAAGGTAGAGATTTGGTATAGTGGTTGCAATTTAGTGTAACTATAAAATTTTATGACAATAGATGTGGATAATGTAAATTGTCACAACTTGATCTAAAGCAAAATTTTAAGAAACAAATAAATGTTGAATCTGTGAATGTTAGTTAACTTGAATGGTATTCATTAGTATAAAGGTGCAATTAGTATAGATAGTAATATTTAATGTCTGTAGTGAAAAGGAAAAGGGTCTAATAGAAACATAAAATTTATTTTATGTAAACAAAAGTATAGTTTTGAACAAATTTATGAAAATTAATAGAAACAGTGTTTGTAATCAGTTTGGTTATTTTATATTGAAAGATAGAGATGTGTAAATTCGTTAATGAATTTAAAATGGGAAGGAATGGTAAAAATGAAGAATATATAATAATAAGCATTTGACTCAATTATGGGAATTAAATTATAATAAATGGTCATTTAATAATTTAACGTTCTGTGAGTAATAATTGGGTGGAATCAGTACAAAATTTGGAAATGCATAAACCTCAATAAACATTCTAACTTAATACAATTATGCAAATGTAGGAATTAGTTATAAGCGTATAATTTTGAGTATGATAACTATTAGTATAAAATACCTTTATATTTGAAACACATTGTAAGGCATAATTAATTGAGTTGGGAAATTGAGAATGATTTCAAGGTATATGAACATTTGTGCTACTTAAATTAGAATTAACGCAGTAGCTAAATTTGTGAAATCTAAACTTATGGGACATAGTGTGTAAGATCTTTACTGATAAAAATTTACTTTACATGTAGTGTAAATTCCTAATACAATGAGACTATGGGTTATAGTAAAGTTTTAAAACAAGATTTTATCTATGAGAGTAAAGGAATGAAGGTAATTGGATTTTTGCAATTAAGGAAATTTAAACGTTTATTATTAAGTTAAGTGAGATTTAAGTTGAGTTTGAAAATATTTATGTATGTTAAATTCATGCATTCGGCTATAACGGATTTAATAATAAAAAGATGAAATGGTGAAATCAAGTGGATATAAAGGTGTCAATTTTACATTGAATTTCATATTCACCATAAAAAGTTAATTGACAACAAGAAGTTAATATAGGAATCAAACCTTATTTATTTATTTGGATTTGTTGCAATAGTTAAGTCCATAAATTAAAGTTAAAGCTAATTCAAATTTAGTTGGACCATGGTTGATACAACTTTAGAAAGCAAGATTTTATTTATAATTTGAATATTAAATCCAACAAATGGTATTTAATACATATAAAATGGAATTAAACGTAAATTATTACGTTATTGAATTTAGATTGGAATTTGTAAACTATTGAATGAATTTAATGGATTTATCAAACTGATAGTATTGAATTCATTAAGATTTGAATAAAAAAAATAGTTAAGAGAAAGGAGGGAATGATATTTGAAAACATTGCAATAGAGTTTAATTAAGGATTTGACTTAAATAAATTAAGGCGAATAAATGGAGATAAAGTTATTAATATTTTGGAATATAACTTATGGTAAAAAGTTTATTTGAAATCAAAGGAGTTGGAATGGAAATCAAAAATATTTATCTAATTGGATTTAAGACGAGAATATAAGAGTATAGGAATTAATAATTGAGTTTAAGAATAAAGATTTTAATTTCCAAATAATAAGAAAGTGCGGATATTAACGCTGCAAATTAATATATTTATAAATTTTAATTCATAATCCAAGCTTGTTAAATCAATTGGAATTGATTGAATTATCTAAGAAATGAAATTTGGCCAATATTAGAAGTTGAAAATATAAAATTGGATTTTATGATTTATTTAATTGATTTAATAAACATTAAAAATAGCCATTTTTGTTACGGACTCGGATTTCGACGAAACCAGTTTCATCGGATCCGTAAAGGTGAATTATAATAATGTTTCAAGTTTCGTAGCGATCGGACTTGTCGTTTGATCGTACGGACTCGAAACGCCTTGAAATCAATTTTATTAAAATCAATTTGAAAATCAATTTGGAAAGCTTGTTTTTAGCATAACTTCTTCATACGATCGAATTTGGTCGCGAAACTTTTTCCATCGCGTTCAGAATATTTTAAAACACCTATTTGGATATATAGTTTTAACAAATTCGGTTCCGGAGGCATAGCGGGCTTTTTTGGGCCATAGTTTATTCCGTACGTTCGCGTATCCAGCCTAGCTACCCTACCTCTAGCCTATCTATAAGTATACCGTGATAAACCCTAGCCTCCTTCTTCTGTCAATTGAATATACGTACATTTTCTTCATTCCTTTCTCCTCTCCAATGGTTGAAACCCTAGATCTATCTACAGTTCAAAAATCAAAAGCCAAAACTCAAAAAAAAAAAAAATTCAGAAAATTCCAGTAAAAATATATGTTGAAGTTTTTGGTACGCGTAATCTATTGGTGCAATTCGTTTTTCAATTGGAGCTGTGGTTTGCCCGGAAAAAATTCCAACAGTCCGTGACCTTCCATCATCATCGTCGAAAACTTCGTCAGATCGCCAAACCCTTCCTGGGTATTGGAGAGGGAACCGAGGGGATCGCATCTATGTGGTTTGTGGGTCGAGTTGACGGCTAGATCGTGCTTGACAGCTGATTAGGGTTTCGGCCATACAATGACAAACGGCGGCGGCCTGTAGCTGGAGGCGACCGGGGTGGTACAGGAGAGTGCGGATCGGCATGGGGAGCACGATGGTGGTGGTGGCCTGGGCTAACGTGGCCGAAAACAGTGGTGAAGTGAGGTCAAAAGGCGGTCAACAGCTGCTGGGTGCGAACGGAAATGCCTGGGCATTTTCTCGTGATGGCTTGCGTACTGGAGACGTTGGGGGGTGACGTGGACATATTTTTAGTGAGTATGAATATGTGTCATTTTATATAAATTTCAACTTTGAAATTCAATCATCGTTTTTCGCCATAACTTTCTCATACGAAGTCGGATTCACACGAAATTTTTTTTGTTAGGATCGTATTAAAATTCCGGACTTGATGACGCTGGTTTGGACGAATTCTGAGGCGGGCGAATTTTTGAGTTTAAATTGAATTTAAATTCGATTTAAATTCCAAAGGTGAGTGTTTTAACCCACTCACAATTACTAGAAGCTTTTATGTTTGTTAAATAAATTTTAGAAATGAATAGAAATTTATTTATGAGCTTTTGGGCATGTTATTTCATCCATATCTGTTGAATTGCATTTTTTGAATTTAGCTGTTAATTTAAATTGATTGATTGCATATTAATTGGCTGTTAGAAATTATTGTTTGCATAAGAACTGCTAGTTAACAGTTATGTAAATTATTATTGAGTAAACTGTTAGATAAATAGTTGATAAATTTAATTTGGGAAAAAACTGACAGTTATTACCTGTTGTATATGTTCATAGATATATACTGTTATTGATTGAAATTGGTTGATGGTTGCGATTGGATGATGGATGTTGTTGATGAATGAATGTTTATTGCATATCATTAAATTTGCAAATTTATCATGCATATTTCATTTTTCGGGATTGTGGTTTGAAATGATAAAACCGCAAAGTTTATTTTTAAATTGCGGATTGAAATGATAAATATCCGTATCACTTGACCATAGGATAGAAAATTATATACAGGCACCGCGGTCTATATATAACTATTTTAATGTGATTTCTATGGTTTGGATGGAATACGGTTTATAATAATCTTAAATTTTATACTGTATAAATATTTTTCTTCCGTATTTATGTACATGAAAAGTTGGAAATTTTGAAATAAAAAGGTGTATAAATTCCCTTAGTAAAATGGAAGAAAATTTAGAAAATGGAGTTGGATAAATTTATATCATATGTTTAAATGTTAAGTTTGGAAATTTAAGATATGATATTTATAATTGGATTTTTCCCAAGATAAATTGAAATGAATATTCTAATATGAATTTGAATTGGAAAAATATTCTAATATAATTGGAATCGAAAAATACATATGTTTTATTACTAGAAATTGGAGTTGTTTAAGGATTTATGTGAATATTCAAACTAAATAATAAAACATTTAATTTGTTGAAAGAATATATTCCAATTTTAGTTTTTGAATATTAATACTCCAATGGATTTATATATATGGAAATTGAAATGGTTTTGGAACTTAAGAGTGATATCTAAATTATGGTCTTAACTTTAGATAAAGAAATATTTCCATAAAGCCATATAACTTATTCCTTTACAAAGTGACAGTAAAGTTAAGCCCTTGAAATTCATATACCGTTGAATATCCAAACCATTTGAGTTTTAAAAGTTATGGTTGAAATTATGGATTTCCAAAAATATTATGCTTTGAAAATATTCGATTTTCAGATATTATGAAGTTAAAGCCTTTTTATTATTGGAAAGAAATTATATTTGGGATAAGTGGTAAAATATGGTTTTGGGTTTTGGAATGATATCGTAATATTATGGTTTTGAAATGGATTATATTCTGGTTTTAAAAGTATAAACTGTTTTAAATAACCGCGGTGTTATAATAACGATGGGTTGGCAAAGAGACCGGGATCGGATATGGACATACTCTCTGTCGATACCGAAAACCACTTTGACTAACCGTGTACGCGGTGGAGATTCCAGAATGAAGTAGGTGGTGGCGACGTTTCCTGTAAGGTAAATACGTGGACCCAACTCCCGTGAGTTGGCATAAGGTGGCTAAAACAGGAGCGATCGACGGGTTAATGAGGTCATTCCTCTGATCGGACACTCCTCTTCGATATTATACTATGACTTTGGATTGATTCAGTGGCCACTTCTATTTTTTTTGATTTGGGGAGTTGTTTCGAGGTGGGCGGTTGCTGCGGCTTCGCGTTACCATCGGCCCGGAAGCGTAATTGGTATATCTACCCTGGCATTGCCTAGTTGTGCCGTGTCACCTACCCTATCGCGCCTTGTACGAGTTTGGTTTTCTCCCGTAGCCCGTGTGGTATCCTCTAGTGGCTTCCCGATCAGGAGGGACTATGATATTGGATGGACTACTGGGACTATTACGTGTTAAGGGCTATATGGGTAACCCCTTAACGCTATTAAAAAGTAAGTTTATTTTATAAATAGACACTATTATAATAACGCAATATACGACATAGTAAATAGTTTAACGGATCCTTAGGAGATGTAAATCCCGAGCATCTCTTGAGTTACTGTACTCATATTTATTTCTGTTTATTTAACTCACATAAGATATTCTAGTCTGACTCGAGTGTTTTTGTCTTTTCAAATTCGCTCGGGTCAGTCCGAGCATTTCAGGATAGCAGATTTTAGCTTTGGAGGACGAAGACGAAGAATCAGTATTATTTTATATATAGTATTGTACCACACTCTTTCTATTCCGCTGCATTGCTTGTATTGGTATGTGTAACTCTGATATTTATTGTAAAAGAAGAATCAAGCTTTTGTAAACTGTTTATGAACTGTATATTTGTTATTATATTTTATCCTTCCGCTGTGAGATTCTATTTCGTTTTAATTCTTCTCTTTTTCTCATTTACCCCATAACGATCCGCCCTTCCGTATGGTTTGAATTGGCACGTGTGTCGGTTTTAAAGTGTGCGAAAAGGCGGGACGTTACAGTTGGTATCAGAGCTTTGGTTTAGCGATAAACCTTGGCTTTGTGGGGTTTGACTCTTTGTTAATAGGGTAGAAATATCCTATGGGAGTCGCTGAGTGTATATATAAGAGAGAGCGTACTTGTTAGTATTAATAAAAAGATTTTAATATTGTGTTAAATCTGTTCCGCTTTGTATTTATAAATTCTGGTTGATGCATGGGACGCTATGTCATCAATAGGGATTTCTAAACACTTAATAGGACAGACCGACATAATATTTGTTTTTAATATAGGTGAATGAAATAATTTTGCCTATTATATTTCTATATATAAAAATAGTTTTATAAAGATATATATATATTTGGTTGCTATAGATTGGATGTTAGGCAATAAAAATATTTATAATAACTGAAGCTAAGTGAAATTATAATAAACCAAATTTGGAGATTTAGAACTTAAGTCCGGGATTTTTGAAAATTTGCTTTCAAAGAATTTGTGAAATTTATTGATTTGGTTTATAAGTATTTTCTTATATAAATATTTCGTATAAATTGGAAGAATTGTTTTAAAGAAGATTTTGGAAAAGAATTAAATTCTGTACTTTCCTCTCTGTCGCTGGAAAATAAATTCGGTGATGACGGCCGCATCATCGACTTTCATTTTCGAGTTTCGAAGGGGAAAGGCCACTGTAGTAAATTCTACTGCAGATTTATTTTTGAAATTTTCTAAAAATTTTCTTTTATTGTTCTAAATATAATTAGAGATATAAAAGTTGTAAGAACTTATTTATCTATTATTTTGAAATAGATTAAAATTTGACCCGGTATTTAATTCTAAATTTTTCCGTTAATTAATTGTTTAAACTTTGTTAGTGAAATATTAAGTAAGAAAGTTAATGCTAGGGATAAGGGAAGTAAAAGTTTTTAACTGATAAATAATGGAAAAGATTTATTGAAGAATGAATGAATTGAAACCTCTAATTGGAATAAGAGAATAACTGCAAAGCTATAAAGAGGAATTTGCATACATATGAGACAAAGGGTAATATGAATAAACTTTAAATTTAATTAAAAGAATGGAGATTAAACTTGTATAAGTTCAATTGCAATTTCCTTAACATAAATAACTTACCCAAATATAAAAGTTGAAGTGTTAAATGAGAAACTGGAATTGAATATTTTACAAGTAGGAATTTAGGAAATAATGAAAGAATTTATTGGTATAAACTTAAGTGATAATTGAAATTTTACTCAAATTAAAGGTGAGTATTATTAATAGGTGATTTTAACTTAAGTAAATAAAATGAAATTCTTTAATATTGATGTGTAGGGTTATAAACTTAAGTATGTTTTAATCTCCCCTATTCCAATATAATGGAAAGTAGGAAAAATTGAAATGTCTACAATTAATAGTTAATGGATAAATAAAAAACTTCCACTTATAGGAATGAATGTTAGCAGATTAAGAATTTAAGGGAAACCTTACAAGAGAAGATATTCAAAATATTTGTTGTTATTAATGAGAATTTATTTTATAGACTTAAGTAATAAAAGGAAACTTAAGTAATAAAAATGGAAATACAAATATAATGAATTTGGTGATAATTGGAAAATAAACTTGTAAGAAACAAAGAAATCCCTCATAAATGAAGGAAAGAAAAATCAAAACACTGAATTATGAAATAAATGTATAATGAGATATTTTGGTGTTGATTTGAATTGTTGGTTGATGTATGTTGTTGGGTAAGGAATTATGGAGTTGTTAGATTTACAAATAATCTATCTTTGTTCCATCCAAGGCTGTTGAGCAATGGATGTACTTGATAGTTATTCTTCATTCGTACAACTTCAGAATTTGAGCCGAACAACTAATTATTTGTTTGATTTAATGATTGTTTGTTGTGGTGTGTGCTGTTTGCTAAAATATATGGTTGTTGCATTTGATTGGATATGAATGATTGAATCCACCTAAACATTCACTGTAAAATAAATATTTAACCTTTTAGATTTTATAAGTGAATACAGGTGTTGGAAGCAACTGCTACTGCTTTTGGTTCCAAAATAATAAGCGTATATTGCCCGACAAATAGGTACGTTTTCGGATTACGTTTAAAGCGCTATTTTATATATTTTTCCGTGTGGGATATTTTATTTTGGATATATATGTAATATATTTGTATATTTGGATATTATATTTTCTCCAGAGTCCCTCCATACAAAGGAGACTCTGCCAAAATTTTCCGTAAATTTTGGACTTAGAATTTTGTTGAAAACATTTTTCCCAACTTTAATAATTCAAGTATCAAAGGGTATAATGATTATAAAACAAGTGTATTTCATTAAAGGAAATTAATCCAGTAAAATATTGTTTATAAATTAATATTTGAAATAAAAATGTACTGTTTTATTCTTCCTTCTCCCTTCTTTTTCCTTTTCGGGGACGAAAAGTTTTGAGTGGGGGAGAGTGTAACGACCCGCTAAATTTATAATATTTAATAAATCAAATTTATATAATTTCTAATTTGGTTAAGTATAAAGGTAGAGATTTGGTATAGTGGTTGCAATTTAGTGTAACTATAAAATTTTATGACAATAGATGTGGATAATGTAAATTGTCACAACTTGATCTAAAGCAAAATTTTAAGAAACAAATAAATGTTGAATCTGTGAATGTTAGTTAACTTGAATGGTATTCATTAGTATAAAGGTGCAATTAGTATAGATAGTAATATTTAATGTCTGTAGTGAAAAGGAAAAGGGTCTAATAGAAACATAAAATTTATTTTATGTAAACAAAAGTATAGTTTTGAACAAATTTATGAAAATTAATAGAAACAGTGTTTGTAATCAGTTTGGTTATTTTATATTGAAAGATAGAGATGTGTAAATTCGTTAATGAATTTAAAATGGGAAGGAATGGTAAAAATGAAGAATATATAATAATAAGCATTTGACTCAATTATGGGAATTAAATTATAATAAATGGTCATTTAATAATTTAACGTTCTGTGAGTAATAATTGGGTGGAATCAGTACAAAATTTGGAAATGCATAAACCTCAATAAACATTCTAACTTAATACAATTATGCAAATGTAGGAATTAGTTATAAGCGTATAATTTTGAGTATGATAACTATTAGTATAAAATACCTTTATATTTGAAACACATTGTAAGGCATAATTAATTGAGTTGGGAAATTGAGAATGATTTCAAGGTATATGAACATTTGTGCTACTTAAATTAGAATTAACGCAGTAGCTAAATTTGTGAAATCTAAACTTATGGGACATAGTGTGTAAGATCTTTACTGATAAAAATTTACTTTACATGTAGTGTAAATTCCTAATACAATGAGACTATGGGTTATAGTAAAGTTTTAAAACAAGATTTTATCTATGAGAGTAAAGGAATGAAGGTAATTGGATTTTTGCAATTAAGGAAATTTAAACGTTTATTATTAAGTTAAGTGAGATTTAAGTTGAGTTTGAAAATATTTATGTATGTTAAATTCATGCATTCGGCTATAACGGATTTAATAATAAAAAGATGAAATGGTGAAATCAAGTGGATATAAAGGTGTCAATTTTACATTGAATTTCATATTCACCATAAAAAGTTAATTGACAACAAGAAGTTAATATAGGAATCAAACCTTATTTATTTATTTGGATTTGTTGCAATAGTTAAGTCCATAAATTAAAGTTAAAGCTAATTCAAATTTAGTTGGACCATGGTTGATACAACTTTAGAAAGCAAGATTTTATTTATAATTTGAATATTAAATCCAACAAATGGTATTTAATACATATAAAATGGAATTAAACGTAAATTATTACGTTATTGAATTTAGATTGGAATTTGTAAACTATTGAATGAATTTAATGGATTTATCAAACTGATAGTATTGAATTCATTAAGATTTGAATAAAAAAAATAGTTAAGAGAAAGGAGGGAATGATATTTGAAAACATTGCAATAGAGTTTAATTAAGGATTTGACTTAAATAAATTAAGGCGAATAAATGGAGATAAAGTTATTAATATTTTGGAATATAACTTATGGTAAAAAGTTTATTTGAAATCAAAGGAGTTGGAATGGAAATCAAAAATATTTATCTAATTGGATTTAAGACGAGAATATAAGAGTATAGGAATTAATAATTGAGTTTAAGAATAAAGATTTTAATTTCCAAATAATAAGAAAGTGCGGATATTAACGCTGCAAATTAATATATTTATAAATTTTAATTCATAATCCAAGCTTGTTAAATCAATTGGAATTGATTGAATTATCTAAGAAATGAAATTTGGCCAATATTAGAAGTTGAAAATATAAAATTGGATTTTATGATTTATTTAATTGATTTAATAAACATTAAAAATAGCCATTTTTGTTACGGACTCGGATTTCGACGAAACCAGTTTCATCGGATCCGTAAAGGTGAATTATAATAATGTTTCAAGTTTCGTAGCGATCGGACTTGTCGTTTGATCGTACGGACTCGAAACGCCTTGAAATCAATTTTATTAAAATCAATTTGAAAATCAATTTGGAAAGCTTGTTTTTAGCATAACTTCTTCATACGATCGAATTTGGTCGCGAAACTTTTTCCATCGCGTTCAGAATATTTTAAAACACCTATTTGGATATATAGTTTTAACAAATTCGGTTCCGGAGGCATAGCGGGCTTTTTTGGGCCATAGTTTATTCCGTACGTTCGCGTATCCAGCCTAGCTACCCTACCTCTAGCCTATCTATAAGTATACCGTGATAAACCCTAGCCTCCTTCTTCTGTCAATTGAATATACGTACATTTTCTTCATTCCTTTCTCCTCTCCAATGGTTGAAACCCTAGATCTATCTACAGTTCAAAAATCAAAAGCCAAAACTCAAAAAAAAAAAAAATTCAGAAAATTCCAGTAAAAATATATGTTGAAGTTTTTGGTACGCGTAATCTATTGGTGCAATTCGTTTTTCAATTGGAGCTGTGGTTTGCCCGGAAAAAATTCCAACAGTCCGTGACCTTCCATCATCATCGTCGAAAACTTCGTCAGATCGCCAAACCCTTCCTGGGTATTGGAGAGGGAACCGAGGGGATCGCATCTATGTGGTTTGTGGGTCGAGTTGACGGCTAGATCGTGCTTGACAGCTGATTAGGGTTTCGGCCATACAATGACAAACGGCGGCGGCCTGTAGCTGGAGGCGACCGGGGTGGTACAGGAGAGTGCGGATCGGCATGGGGAGCACGATGGTGGTGGTGGCCTGGGCTAACGTGGCCGAAAACAGTGGTGAAGTGAGGTCAAAAGGCGGTCAACAGCTGCTGGGTGCGAACGGAAATGCCTGGGCATTTTCTCGTGATGGCTTGCGTACTGGAGACGTTGGGGGGTGACGTGGACATATTTTTAGTGAGTATGAATATGTGTCATTTTATATAAATTTCAACTTTGAAATTCAATCATCGTTTTTCGCCATAACTTTCTCATACGAAGTCGGATTCACACGAAATTTTTTTTGTTAGGATCGTATTAAAATTCCGGACTTGATGACGCTGGTTTGGACGAATTCTGAGGCGGGCGAATTTTTGAGTTTAAATTGAATTTAAATTCGATTTAAATTCCAAAGGTGAGTGTTTTAACCCACTCACAATTACTAGAAGCTTTTATGTTTGTTAAATAAATTTTAGAAATGAATAGAAATTTATTTATGAGCTTTTGGGCATGTTATTTCATCCATATCTGTTGAATTGCATTTTTTGAATTTAGCTGTTAATTTAAATTGATTGATTGCATATTAATTGGCTGTTAGAAATTATTGTTTGCATAAGAACTGCTAGTTAACAGTTATGTAAATTATTATTGAGTAAACTGTTAGATAAATAGTTGATAAATTTAATTTGGGAAAAAACTGACAGTTATTACCTGTTGTATATGTTCATAGATATATACTGTTATTGATTGAAATTGGTTGATGGTTGCGATTGGATGATGGATGTTGTTGATGAATGAATGTTTATTGCATATCATTAAATTTGCAAATTTATCATGCATATTTCATTTTTCGGGATTGTGGTTTGAAATGATAAAACCGCAAAGTTTATTTTTAAATTGCGGATTGAAATGATAAATATCCGTATCACTTGACCATAGGATAGAAAATTATATACAGGCACCGCGGTCTATATATAACTATTTTAATGTGATTTCTATGGTTTGGATGGAATACGGTTTATAATAATCTTAAATTTTATACTGTATAAATATTTTTCTTCCGTATTTATGTACATGAAAAGTTGGAAATTTTGAAATAAAAAGGTGTATAAATTCCCTTAGTAAAATGGAAGAAAATTTAGAAAATGGAGTTGGATAAATTTATATCATATGTTTAAATGTTAAGTTTGGAAATTTAAGATATGATATTTATAATTGGATTTTTCCCAAGATAAATTGAAATGAATATTCTAATATGAATTTGAATTGGAAAAATATTCTAATATAATTGGAATCGAAAAATACATATGTTTTATTACTAGAAATTGGAGTTGTTTAAGGATTTATGTGAATATTCAAACTAAATAATAAAACATTTAATTTGTTGAAAGAATATATTCCAATTTTAGTTTTTGAATATTAATACTCCAATGGATTTATATATATGGAAATTGAAATGGTTTTGGAACTTAAGAGTGATATCTAAATTATGGTCTTAACTTTAGATAAAGAAATATTTCCATAAAGCCATATAACTTATTCCTTTACAAAGTGACAGTAAAGTTAAGCCCTTGAAATTCATATACCGTTGAATATCCAAACCATTTGAGTTTTAAAAGTTATGGTTGAAATTATGGATTTCCAAAAATATTATGCTTTGAAAATATTCGATTTTCAGATATTATGAAGTTAAAGCCTTTTTATTATTGGAAAGAAATTATATTTGGGATAAGTGGTAAAATATGGTTTTGGGTTTTGGAATGATATCGTAATATTATGGTTTTGAAATGGATTATATTCTGGTTTTAAAAGTATAAACTGTTTTAAATAACCGCGGTGTTATAATAACGATGGGTTGGCAAAGAGACCGGGATCGGATATGGACATACTCTCTGTCGATACCGAAAACCACTTTGACTAACCGTGTACGCGGTGGAGATTCCAGAATGAAGTAGGTGGTGGCGACGTTTCCTGTAAGGTAAATACGTGGACCCAACTCCCGTGAGTTGGCATAAGGTGGCTAAAACAGGAGCGATCGACGGGTTAATGAGGTCATTCCTCTGATCGGACACTCCTCTTCGATATTATACTATGACTTTGGATTGATTCAGTGGCCACTTCTATTTTTTTTGATTTGGGGAGTTGTTTCGAGGTGGGCGGTTGCTGCGGCTTCGCGTTACCATCGGCCCGGAAGCGTAATTGGTATATCTACCCTGGCATTGCCTAGTTGTGCCGTGTCACCTACCCTATCGTGCCTTGTACGAGTTTGGTTTTCTCCCGTAGCCCGTGTGGTATCCTCTAGTGGCTTCCCGATCAGGAGGGACTATGATATTGGATGGACTACTGGGACTATTACGTGTTAAGGGCTATATGGGTAACCCCTTAACGCTATTAAAAAGTAAGTTTATTTTATAAATAGACACTATTATAATAACGCAATATACGACATAGTAAATAGTTTAACGGATCCTTAGGAGATGTAAATCCCGAGCATCTCTTGAGTTACTGTACTCATATTTATTTCTGTTTATTTAACTCACATAAGATATTCTAGTCTGACTCGAGTGTTTTTGTCTTTTCAAATTCGCTCGGGTCAGTCCGAGCATTTCAGGATAGCAGATTTTAGCTTTGGAGGACGAAGACGAAGAATCAGTATTATTTTATATATAGTATTGTACCACACTCTTTCTATTCCGCTGCATTGCTTGTATTGGTATGTGTAACTCTGATATTTATTGTAAAAGAAGAATCAAGCTTTTGTAAACTGTTTATGAACTGTATATTTGTTATTATATTTTATCCTTCCGCTGTGAGATTCTATTTCGTTTTAATTCTTCTCTTTTTCTCATTTACCCCATAACGATCCGCCCTTCCGTATGGTTTGAATTGGCACGTGTGTCGGTTTTAAAGTGTGCGAAAAGGCGGGACGTTACAAATATCATTCTATTTATCCTTTAATTACACTTAAGTAATCAATCCTTAATTTTATTTCACAAATTAATTATCCTTAACCCAATACAGTAATTAACTTTTAATTACTTTATTAATTAATTACTAACCATAATTATTAATCACCCTTGATTAATAACAACAGTAGTTAACTTCACCTAATTACTTCATTAATAAATTACTCCTTAATTTATTATCTCAATTAATCCCTTGATTAAGTACATTTAGTAATTAACTACCCTTAATTACCTTATTAAATTAAATTTCAATTATCCATATTGATTAATCACTCATAATCCATCACATTAAGTAATTAACTTAATCAATTTCATCTTTAATTATCTTTAAATAACTCAATTATCAAAATCTAAATTAATTACACCAGGTAATTAATTATTAATTACTTCCTTAAGTAATTATTCTGCAAACTAATTGCATATTAATTACACAAAGTAATTGATATCCAAAACTCCTTCAATTAAATTACATCAAGTAATTTATCTTCTTGATTACTTCACTAAGTAATTATTCATTTTTAATTACATTGGTAATTACTTTCCAAATTAACCAGTGATTAATTTAAATTAATTAAACTTAATTAATCAAAATAAAATTAATTAATTACAATTAGTATTTATTTTCCTTAATTACTTTCATTAAGTAATTATTAAATAATAAATCAATTAATTACAAAACTTAATTACCTTGATCAGTTAATAAATTCTAAATCATTAAGTTCTAATTAACTTAATTCAACATAAATCACATTAATGATTAAATCATCGTTAGCAAAGTATTTTAAAAACAACTTGCTTTTAAATTTCATCTACATTCCATTTTAAATTAAAATTTAAAATGAATCAAATTTTAATCTTAAACAAGGTTTAAGTATTCAAAACCTTTCAATTTCATTTTAAAGAATTTACTACTTCTCTAAGTAAGTTTAAAAATAATTTTTCCCATACACATTTTAAATAAATTTAAAATATACTTTAAATATTTCAAGTGATTTTGAAAACATTTAAATTCAAATTATGTTTCAGATTCGGATTCAAAAATTTAAATTTAAAATCCTGTTTTAAATTTCATTTCAGATTTATAAAAACACATGTTATAAATACTAAAATATTCCAACTTAATTTATAACATTAGGATTTATAAACTGATTTCCTTCCAAATCCTAAGATTCAAATTCATATTTGAATTCAGATTTTACCCTTCAGAATTTTAAACTTAAATTTGAATCTTTGTTTTTGAATCTCATTCATTTTATTTTTTTTTAAATTTTTAAAACCTCACTAAAAAAATACTGTAAACAAGTTTCAGATATTAAACATTTCATTTTATAAAGTTTATTTATTTTGAAACAAGAATTTAAATTTCATTTTGAATTAATATTTAAACTTCGTTCAACTCTAGTTCAAATCTTGCTTCCCTTTAATTTAAATTCTGTTTAACTTTTACAGAAAACTGAAACAGTCAGGTTTCAGTGACAAAAACCTGAACCACTGCTGTCTCGAATGCACCCAGACTTGCTTCGAGTCTTTGATCCCTTTGCTTCGAGTCACATACTCGAGCGACCCGAGTATTTCCGAGTCAAAACACCCTGCACCAACAAAAATTCCTCAACACTACAATGGGCACGGTGCACGTGCACCGTGGCTCCGGCCACCTCCGGCCACCCACCAGAACTTCAACACGACGCCGTTCATCACCAGACATGATCACGACCCCCCCGAAACCACCCACTCGCTCGAATCAAAATCAAGCTCATCTTCTCAAACCTGGAAACTCGACATGGCCTACCACCCAAAACCTGGAACCATCTCGCTTTCGAGCTTCCGATCATCTGAACCTCCACGATTCCGGCCACACCATCTCCTACCTCCCTACTTCCATCCCCTCAAGTTTGGTCACGCTCGATCAACCAGCGCCGACGCCATGATTCAAAGAGTACAACCTGCTCAAACTAGGTTTACATACTTCAAACGATTGCCACCGTCGCCACCGTGCTCAGACCAACCACCAGACATTTTTCCCATCACCACCTTAGCCTCCTCGATCGCCACGAGCAAGCCCGACCACCCAGATGACAGTAATCACCCAAAAATCCAAAATTTGCTTTTACAGTTCATTTCAAAACTGCACTATACCCCTGTTTCTAAAAATCTTAATTTTTATTTTAAAATTCATGTTTTTAAATGTTGTTTCAGATCTTAACTCTGAAACAAAAATTTATGAAGTTTAAATTTTCACTATTTTCAAAGTTGATTCATCTGTTAAAAATTCCAGGGATATGTATATATTTTTCTTTCAACTCAAGTGTAAGTTGAAACTAAAGTTTATTATAAGCAAAGCAGTTTCATATGAAACTTAAATTTTAAACGGAGACAAGATAACAAGATTTAAATTATTTTTTTAAACTAAAACTTGAGTACTTGAAGGTATAAGCAGAGGATACTCTAAAGGAACAATCGACATACTATACAAAAGTATATATATACAGCAGATGTCATATGATTCACATTCATTTTAGATTAGTTAGTGTGCAACCAAGTTCACCTGCCTTTTTTTTAATGAAGTTACTCACTGTTTCAATCTGAATATAAATTTTCCATTTCATGTTTCTGCCCTGATAAAATTTGCTAACACACACACATATATGATTAAAATCATTTAAAATCAACATGCACAAGTAATTTCAGGTCATACTTATAAGATCACTGCAAACTTGTTCAAGAATCATAAATTTATCAAGCTTACTCACTTATTGAAGAGGAAGAAAACAATTCCAGATGCATTCATATTCCAGGAACCTGACTTGCATTTGCATTGATGATTCTGGAATTTTAATCTGCTTGTTGAAGTTGCTTTTACTTGTTGAATTAAAACTACATTTGCTTCCAGTTTGAATACTGAATTCTTGCATGCAGATCCATCTTCATTGCTTAGATTTGAAGATTGAACTTGCAAATTGATGTTGAAGTTGAGTCTTTACAGATTGCAGATTTGGATTTTTACTTTGTTTGCAGATTTTTGAACAAGAATTGGTTTTCAGTTTTCTTTAAAATCTGATTTCAGATTCATTGAGGAGAATGTTTTAAACTAAATAAATTTCCAAGTTTCTTCTTACTATATTTTTTTAAATAAAATGTTTCCAAAATGAATAGAGCTAATGCTACTTGTTATCTTAAGTTTGTAAAGCAATTACAAGTGTCTTCCTTATGTATTAAGAGTTTAACACATATGCAATTTAATATTAAAAGAGATTTTTTTTTTATCTTTGTATTTGTCTTCCATTTAGTTAATGCATTTTCTTAATTTATAAATACATGTTTTTAACTTATATAAATAAGACCCTTTTACAAAGAAAAGACTATAAAACTATTTGTGTTCTTAATAAAATACATTTTAAAACCAAAGTACAATTTAAGATATATATATATATAGCTATCTTTTGAATCTTAATTTAAATTTCCAAATCCAAATTAAATTTCAAATTCAATTTAAATTTCAAATTCAATTTAAATTTCAAATTTAATTTGATATATATTCATATATTTAAACAAATACAATTTTCAACTTGTATATAATAATTCTATTTAAAAACTATGTATATATATATACACAACACAATTTATAAATATAAATATTTATTTGATCATATTCATTTGTTCAATTTATAAATTCAGTATTTCTATTCATTAACCCAATTATATTATTAATTACAATTTCCAGAAATCCGGGTTATTACATAAATGATAAGAGGATTGAGACATGAATTAATTAAGTAAGGTTTTGCCTGATAAACAAATAAATGGGCTTAAGAATGGGTTTTGGTTAATTAAGTCACACAAGGGTATACGTGGAAATTGCCGTCCATAACTTCCCCTTATATATTTTTGTTCCCACTACTTTCTTTCCATTCACGTCATTTTAAAAACTAAAACACAAATCAAAAGAGAAGGAACGATCGACCATTAAGAGGAAGAAGAAATTCAAATTAAAGCTAGAAAATCAAGCTTAAGGGAATCAATCTCAATCCAATCTCCTTATCTAGAACAAGGTAAATAAAAATTCCATCTCTATTTTGTTTTAAATCTTATATTTTTGGATTTAAAGGTAAATTCATTTTATGATATATTGGATGATGATATGCTTGATTTAAGATTTAATCGATTTAAGCAAGATTGTTTAAAAGGGTTTTTATACGGTTTTAGGTCAAAACCGAGATTTAATGTTGATTAAATGCCATGGGAAAATTTTATTTGATGAGAAATATGATTTTTGAGTTGGTTTCAATTTTGAGAATTTTCGAAGCTATAGAAAGCTTATTATGAATTTTCAAAGGAAAATATGATTATTTGGGTTTGTAAATTTATTATGGAAAATATATTGAGAATTTGGGTTCAGAATTTAGATATGCTAGAAAACATGATTAGAGTGATTCAAAAATTTTAGGATTTTTCCAATGTGATTTGCTATACAAAATAAATTGTTTTAGATGATGGACTTCCTTGTAAATAAAATTTTACTTAGGGAAGGGCTCAATTGATTGAACTAACTTTGGTTTAGATCTGATTACGGGTAGTTAATTTTAGAAAAGAACAGGCAACCAATCTGTTGTTGACATATGGCAGGTTAGTTAGAGAAAAGTTTACTTTACTAAGAACTAAACCAGGTTTTACATCAGAAAAGTGGTTCTCCCTGCTTTGGAAAACACCTTTCGACACAGATGCCTCCACCTTTATCTCAGTCGAAACTAATACACAAGATATCACCCTGATGCTACGTGGTGGATTGGAGGAAGGTGGAAGGTAAGGCGTTGAAAGCCTAGCTTTCAAAGGAGTCATAACCTGGGTTTGTTTTTTTAAAAGAAAAGCGCCTGCCTATGTTTTTTAGCCTACGATGGAGTCAAAAAAGAGGGTTTCAAAAGTGATTTTACAAAGGTTTCCAAAGGGTTGCCATTAACTTAAGATTGTTTTTGATTAGGTTCCTTTACTTATGAAAAAATGTTTCAAAAGAAGGGGTTCTGACCTAGTCAATACTCTGCTGTCGTTCTTTGACCTTTCGAAGGTGTTGATGATATCAATGCTGTCGAAAGGATACTTTGCTTTATAAAGTGTAATCCACTTCCTATAGCTTTCGAAAGGGGTTTGGGTTTTTAAGGTGTTGTTTTCGAAAGGGGTTTCGACATCAACCTTCTAATGTTTTTACCAAGATGTTAAACCTTTCGAAAGAGATGGGGTAGATGCCATCGAGTTTTACCCCATGTTTTATATGATAAAGGATGGTTTCGAAACCGATGCTTTCCCCTATATTCACTATGATCCAAATTATGTTTTAAGTACAAACCTAATACTTTCAAAAGGGGTACTTTCAATGTTTTTGAAAGGGTTACTTTCAATGGATTTGAAAGGGGTACTTTTAATGTTTTTGAAAGGGTTAGTTCCAATGGCGTCGAAAGGGGTACTTTCAGTTTAGTTTCAAAGCTAAGCCTCAAAGTTAAAATGATTATACTTTAATGCATCCGAAAGGTTTTGGAAGGTTGATTTTGAAGTATTATAAGGTAGAAGCCTAATGTTTTTAAGAGCTTTCGGAAGAGGTCATCCTACGAAGTTGAAAGCTAGGTTTTGAAGGTATTGAAAGGTTTTATGATCCAAACTCTATTTTTAAAGAAAAACCCATGGCTATATTTTAAGCTGTCTTTGATAAATTTAAACCCACATGAGTGGTATTGCTATGTTGTTATGTTGCTTCTTCAAATATGAGCATGTTTGGTTTAAAATGGACCCATAACTACATTTTGGGGATAAAGGGCAGGAGAACCAGATAGGTTAACCCAGTAGTGAATATAAATCGATAAAACTCCTGAATGAGTAGAATTACATCTAAGAGGTCAGGAAGACTAGAATATAGGATGCTAAAATATAAAGGAAAGATATTGGAAGAGGCCAATAGGTTCTCAGTAAGCCCATGAAAACTATGTAAAAGGAAAGATATGGGCAGGGACCAATAGGTTCATAATTAGCCCTTGAAAGCTATGTATAAAGCCAGATGTCAAATAGAAAGGTTCATAGTTAGCCCATAAAAAATATTTATAAAGGAAGATGTCAGATAGAGAAGTTAATAGTTAGCCCATAGAAACTATGTGTAAAGGAAGATGTCAAATAGACAGGTTCACAGTAAGCCCATGAAACTATGATTGGATACTGGCAGAGACCAGTAGGTTTGCAGTTGCCCATGAAAACAATATCCAGATGAAATATTAACAGATGTCAATAGGTTCCTAGTCAACCCATGAAAACTAGGGTAAGAAGAAAGGATGTTGGAGTTACCAATAGGTTCATAGTCAACCCATGAAAACTAGGATAAGAGTAAGATATTGGAGTTACCAATAGGTTCATAGTGATCCCATGAAATCTATTTAATTAGATGACGAGTTCTTAAATATTAACCGGTTATTAGTCAGCCTATGTAAACTATGTAATTAGACAGGGAGTTCTTAAATATTTAACCGGTTATTAATCAATCCATGAAAATTAATAGGTTAATAGTAATCCTAGAAACTATAATTGAGACAGGTATTCTAAAAATAAATGGGGATGGGTAATCAAGAATTAATTCATTTACTTTACATATCATTATATTATACTGTTTCGAATTATTTTAACCATTGCGGATTAGGGGCACAATATATGGTTTTATAAAAGGTTTTGAGATACTAGTGAGGGAAAACCCTTTCTGCAAAGCGTCGTGGTCTTATTTGATATCTAAATGATTTGAGATTGTAGATTATTATTCATACTAGGATTTATGTCCGACTCGAAGTTTAGGTTTTCCCCTTAAACTTTTGGGTATTCACTTGATTTTGAGTAGTTTGAGAGTTGAGGTTTTCAGGTACCGTATAAGACGTATAAGCTTGCGGAGACGTGCATGAGGTATGATAGATGTTTAGAGTTCTCTTTCTTTTGATTTCACTGTGTTGTTTATAATGGAAAGGTTGTTATATTGCCTGTATATACTCTAATCTACCAAGGGGCATCTTCATATGTCGCTGTTAGTGTATGTTGTAATAAACATATTTTATCTGAACATGATTGCGAATTTGGGATTATGTAATGAATTGGAAATGTTTTGAGATGAAATGTGATACTTTTTGAAGTTTAAAATTTTCCATATTCATGTGATTTCTGGGTATCAATGAATCTAACTTCGCCGTATTTGGTCGCCGAGATTTAATAACTATAGATGACTATAGCATCCGTAGCCGTTATTTTTGGGACTCCAAGTAGGGGATGTTACAAGTTAGTATCAAAGAATTGGATTATGAAATTTTAAAAGAAATTCAAACCTAATTTTTTTTGAAATATAATCCAATGTATTTGAAATATGATCAGGGTTTGGGTTAACATTATAGTAACATACTTATATTTGATATATGTATATATTTATATAAGTACATGCTCAACTCTCTCTTAGACCGTTCTTCAATATCTTACTAAGACTCGTATGCAGATTTACAAGAAAGAAGATATGGAGGAAACAGAAGAGGAAATCTAGATAGAAGAAGCACCACAACCAACGGAAATGCTTGATCTAATGCGAGGAGGAATCAAGATCGAATAACTAATGCTAATCCAAATGTTGAAGCCAATGTAGGTGCTGAAAATCCACCAATAGATGCAAGGATGGTGTATTATTTGTTAGCCAATCTTTTGCTAGTTGGAGTAGCTAATCTCATGGTTCCAATTATGAATAACTATGTTAAGCCAAGTAAAGACTACGCCAGTTTGGGTGGGAAGCCGTTTGTTGGAACGGAGGATGCTGTTGAAGTTGAGAATTGGCTATTGAGTTGTGATAGGACATGTACGGATCTAGGCTTGGATGATGGGCAAAAGAGAAGGCTAACCTCTAGACAATTGCAAGGGGCAGCGCTTCATTGGTGGACTAGTGTGATCATCGGAGTTTCGGAGGAAGAGTTGACATGAGGTGATTTTAGGAGAAGGTTTGAGTAGAGGTTTTTGCCTGAAGTTGCTAAGTCTTCATTGATGAGAAAGTTTATGGATCTTGTCCAAGGTGAAATGTCAGTGGTTGAGTATGCTGCTAAGTTTGATGAGCAATCTCGATATGGATATTCTTTTGTTGACACTTATGTTAGATGGAATGAAAGGTTCATTCGAGGACTTAGACCCAAGCTTGCCAGAATGATCATGACACATATTTGAGAACCTTCTAATGTGGTGGTGGAGATGGCTATTTTCCATGAAGAGATGCTCCTATTTTAGCTAGAGAGGAGCCGGTTGAGTCCTATTGTCCTTGGGGAAACAAGTGGAAGTTCTTTAAGAAGAAGGGAGCCTAGAAAGTGGATGCTGCCAAGAAGGCAAAGGCTGATTTGGTTTGCTATAAATGTGATAAAAAGGGCTATTATGCAAATGAGTGTCGGTCAGAAAAAAGGAAAAAGGCTGTAGATAAGTAAGAATGTTAGGTGCTTCAACTGTGAGCCAACCTGGGCGGACAAGTGAAAAGCTTTTGATGTGGATCATCAGCTAAGCCTACTGCATCTGATAAGGGAAAGACTGTGATGGAAGGTACGTTTTTGATTCAAAGTATACCAGTTAGAATATTTTTTGATATCGGTGCATCACATTCATTTATACCCCAGTGTTTAATTGATAGGTTATGCTTAAGAACCACATACCTTGTTACTTTCTTAAGGGTTGCGAATCCAGTAGGAGGATATGTAACTCTGGGGATAAGATGTGCCAGTTAGAACTTGATTTTTTAGGTCATAAGTTTGCATGCAATTTGTATGTATATGATTTTGTAGACTTCGAAATCATTTTTGGTATGGATTGGTTGAAGAGATATGAGGCTAGGATATTTTGCTAGGATAGGGAGATATCTTTGAGACACCCTGATAGTCATAACCAAATTATATTCTCAGGGGATAATTCTCACCGTAGTAGTTGTGCTTTGTTGAGTGCAATGGAAGTGGGAGAAGAGCTATGTCAGGTTCGAATAGCAAGAGAATATGTTTTTGAGCTAGTCATAAGATTACCACCGAAACCAGCTATTGAGTTTTAAATAGGTCTTGTGCCAGGAGCTGAAGTTATAAGTAGACCACCTTACAGGATGACACGCTAGAGATAAAGGAGCTGAAGCTGCGGATAGTGGATCTAGAAGGAAGGAATTTTATCAAACCAAGCAGTTTGCCTTGGGGAGCGACCGTGGTATTCGTGAAGAAAACAGATGGGTCGTTAAGGATGTGTATCGACTATCATAAGCTAAACAAAAGGATGATAAAGAATAAGTATCCTTTGTCGAGAATTGATGATTTGTTTGATCAGTTGAATGAGCCAGAGTGTTTTTCCAATTGGATTTAGTGACGGGATTCCATCAGTTAACAGTGGCAGAGGACAGTATTCCTTTGACTGCATTTCAGACTAGATATGATTCTTATGAGTGGTTAGCGATGACATTCGAGTTGATGAATGTGCCTGCTTTCTTTGTGGATTTGATGAATCGAGTCTTCCAAGAGTATTTGGACAGATTCGTGTTGGTTTTTATAGATGAGATTTTGGTATACTCTAAGGATGAGAGAGTATGAAGAACATCTTGGAGTTGTGCTAGAGACGTCGAGGCAGAATCAACTAAGGTGAAGGTTTCCAAGTTTCATTTTTGGAATAAAGAGGTTAAGTTTCTAGGTCATGTTGTTTCAGAGAGAGGACTGCCAGTCGATCCAGATAAGATCGAAGCTGTGAACAATTGGAAGAGACCAGAGATAGTGACCATGATCAGAATTTTTCTTGGACTTGTTGGGTATTACTGGAGATTCATTAAGGATTTCTCGCAGATAGCAGCGCCTTTGACTAAGCTTACCGAGAAGGAAGTGAAGTTTGTTTGGTCTGATAAATATGAGGAAGCATTCCTTAAGTTAAAGCATTTATTGACCATTGCTCCTGTGTTAGTAGTTCCAGATGGTAACCAATGGTTGGTAGTATACACCGATGTATGTGGGACAGGATTGGGAGCATTGTTGATGTAGAAGGGTATAGTCAATTCTTATGCATCTGGGTAGCATATACCGCACAAAGTAAGATATCCTACTCATGGCTTGGAGTTGGCTGCGGTGATTTTTCCTTGAAGATTTCGAGGCATCATATCTTGGGGGAGAGATTTGAGTTGTATGCCGATCATAGGTCATTAAGATACCTATTCTCTCAGAAGGATTCGAATATGAGACATCAAAGATGGCTGGAATTTTTGGCTGCTTATGATTTTGGTATATAGTATACCTAGGGAAAGGAAAAAAGATATCAGATGCTCTCAGCAACAGACATTATAATGTGGTGTCGGCGATGTTAGCAGAGTAGAAAGATCTAGAAGCTTTGGCCAGTTGTGGTGTACCGTTAAGATCGACTGCTAGTTCTAGTCAGAGTACTGTCATGTTGTCCTGTTTAGAAGTCTGACCGGTGTTGATCGAGGTAATTGCTTCTAAGAAAAAGGAGGATCCATTATTGGCCAAGAGGATCAGAAGGCATGAGATTGGAACTGAGGTCAATGACTTGAAAGATTTTTGTCTTGACCTGATAGGATGGTTGGGAAAGAAGGAAATGTTATGTGTTCCATATGTTGAGAACTTGAGAAGAGAAGTTCTAGAGGAATGTCGTCGATGCAAGTTTACGATTCATCCTGGAGGGACCAAGATGTATCAAGATGTGAAGAGGATCTTCTATTGGGAAGGCATGAAGAGTGATGTTGGCTTGTGGGTTAGGCAGCGTGTAAACTGTCAACAAGTGAAAGCCAAACATCAGAAGCAGAGTGGGTTACTTCAGCCGCTAGATATTCCAGTTTAGAAATGGGATTTGATATCCATCGATTTTATTGATGGAGTGCCAAGGTTAAGGAGAGGAAATGGAAGTATATGGGTTATTATGGATAGGTTGATCAAGAGTTCCCATTTCATTCCTGTAGAGTTAACCAGGACGACACCGATTTTTGCGAAGTTATTCGTGAAGAACATAGTTAGACTTTATGGAGTTCCTAGTAGCATAGTTAGTGGCAGAGATGCTTTATTCACTGATAAATTATGGAAAAGCTTATAGGATGTGTTAGGCGCTAAGCTCAAGATGAGTACTGCATATCATCCATAGAAGGATGGGCAGACAGAGAGAGTCAATAAGGTGCTCGAGGATTTGCTGAGAGCTTGTGCATTGGACTTTGGCAGATCTTAGGAGGATCACCTGCATTTGATTGAGTTTTCCTATAATTATAGTTATAAGACTAGTATAGGAATGATGCCCTTTGAAGCTTTGTGTGGAAAGCCATGCAAATCAACTGCATATTGGTTAGAGACTGGAGACAGATTGGTCTTAGGTCCAGATTTGGTTACGATCGCGTTAGAGAAGATTGAGTTGATCGAAGAAAGGATGAAGGAAGCTTAATCCAAATAGAAAAGTTATGTAGATGAAAGGCATAAAGAAGTAAATTTTTCAGTAGGAGACATGGTTTTTATAAAGGTTTCACCGATGATGTGTAGTATGATTTGGGAAATCTGGAAAGTTGGCCCCGAGATATATTGGTCCATTCCAGACTATTGAGAGGATTGGAAAGCTCGCGTACAGAGTTAAGTTGTCGAGCAATATGGCAGGTATCCATAATGTGTTATATGTGTCTCATCTTCGCAAGTATGTGCATGATCCAAAGGCTACTATTCCTCAGACAGAGTTGGAGAATTTGGTAGTGGAGCATGATTTGACTTTTGTGAGACAATCTGTTCGGATTGTTGTGAGAGATGATAAAAGAATGAGGAATAAGATAGTCGACTTGGTGAAAGTTTAGTAGAGCGACAATGAGAAGGACTGTAGTTGGGAGACAGAGGATGTGATTCAAGATACTTATCCTGATCTTCTTTGGGGGTATGTCTATATTAGATTTACAAAGATATTTCCTAGTCGGGTAAACTATTATGGTTGTTAGGAGTCGTTATAGATGATTGCTATGTTTAGTATTTGGTCCTTACTGAATTTCGAGGATGAAATTATTTAAGGAGTGGAGCCTGCAATGCCTTTAATTTTTATAACATTATTCGAGAAATTTAATTAGATAAATAAAATGAAATAATGTAAATGTAAGTGATAAGGGGATTTTGACTTGAATTAATTAAGTAAGGTCGTGCCTAGTACACAAATAAATGGGCTTAAGAATTGATTTTGGTTAATTAAGTCACATAAAGGTATAAGTGGAAATTGCTTTCCATAGCTTCCCCTTATATATTTTCATTCCCACCACTCTCTTCCCATTCATGTCATTTTAGAAACTAATATGCAAATTAAAAGAGAAGGAACGGGCGGCCATTAAGAGGAAGAAGAAATTCAAATTATAGCTAGAAAATCAAACTTAGGGGAATCAATCTCAATCCAATCTCCTTATCTAGAGCAAGGTGAATAATAATTCCATCTCCATTTTGTCTTAAGTCATATATTTTTCGACTTAAGAGTAAATTTGTTTTATGACACACTAGATGATGATATGCTTGATTTAAGATTTAATTGATTTAAACAAGATTGTTTTAAAGGGTTTTTACACGGTTTTAGGTCAAAACCAAGATTTAATGTTGAGTAGATGCTATAGGAAAATTTTATGCTATGGAAAAGATGATTTTGGAGTTGGGTTTCAATTTTGAGAATTTTCCAAGCTATGTAAAGATTATTATGAATTTTTAAAGTAAAATATTTTTATTTGGGTTTATAAATTTATTTTGAAAACTATAGTGAGAATTTTGGCCTGAAATTTTGATACGCTAGTTAACATGATTAAAATAAATTTCTGTAATTTTAAAGATTTTTCAATGTGATTTGTTATGCAAAATAAATTGTTTTAGAAGTGGGACTTCTTTGCAAAAAAATTTTTTTACTAAGAGAAGGGCTCAATTGATTAACCTAACTATGGTTTAGATCTCATTAGTGGTATTAAATTTTATAAAAGAATTTGAAAAAGTTAAGGCAACCAATCTGTGTTGACACATGCTGTGTAGTTAATGCCTCACTATTACTCTGCTATAATCATGCTATATCCCATAGCGTATTTATACCGCTATGATTTTTCCATATAGCCTCGAATATAGTCTTTCCGCTTTAATCCCCGCTATTTCCGCTATATCTTGTTATTCCCGCTATATTCTGTTATTTCTGTTATATCTTCTTTAGAAGAAATGAATTGAAAAATGAAATTTATACATTATAATAGTCATGAAATTAATTTATTTAATTAAATTTTTAATATATTTTCAGAAGTAAAAATACTCTAATATTTTACTAAATTTAATTATGTTTATAACAGTTTTACGTTTATTTACAGTATATTCGCATAAGTTTTTATTTAAGGTTATTTATGTATTGATTTTAATTCAATTGAATGTTAATTTTTATTTAATTACCATTAATATATTTGTAAAAACATCAAGTATGAGTTTTATATGTTATTTTAGAGTCATCCGCTATCCCGCTATATCCTCGCTGTATCTCCGCTATGACTTTTTGCTTCTCCGCTGCATTGAATATGTTGAGCGCTTTAACTGCACAGGACACGTGACAGGTTAGTTAGAGAAAAGTTCACTTTAATAAGAACTAAACCAGGTTTTACATCAGAAAAGTGGTTCCGCCTACTTTGGAAAGCAACTTTCAACAAAGATGCCTCCGCCTTTATCTCAGTCAAAACCTACCATGTCGAAACTAATACACAAGGTATTACCCTGATGTTACGTAGTGGATTGGAGGAAGGTAAGGCGTCGAAAGGCTAGCTTCCAAAGGAATCATAACCTGGGTTTGTTTTTTTAAAAGAAAAACGCACGCTTATGTTTTGTTTTGGCCTTCGACATAGTCGAAGGTGAGGGTTTCAAAAGAGGTTTTATAAATGTTTTGAAAGGGTGCCGTTAACTTAAGATTGCTTTCGACTGGGTTCCTTTACTTATAAAATAATGTTTTAAAAGAAGGGGTTTCAACCTAGTCGATACCCTACTGTCATTCTTTGATCTTTCGATGGTGTTGAAGATATCGATGTTGTTCAAAGGAAACTTTGTTTTTTAAATTGTAAGCCACTTCCTATAGCTTTCGAAAGGGGTTAGGGGTTTGGAAGGAGATGTTTTCGAAAGAGGTTTCAACACCAACCTTCTAATGTTTTTACCCAGATGTTAAATGCTTTCGAAAGAGATGGTGCCGACGCCATCGAGTTTCTACCAATGTTTTCTATGATAAAGGATGGTTTCGAAACAGACGGTTTCTCCTATATTCACTTTAACCCAAATTGTATTTTAATTATAAACCCATTGTTTCGAAAAGGATACTTTCAATGTTTTTGGAAGGGTTACTTCCAATGGAGTCGAAAGGGGTACTTTCAATGTTTTTGAAAGGTTTACATCCAATGATGTCGAAAGGGGTACTTTAACTAGTTTCAAAGATAAGCTTCTAAAGTTAAAATGCTTATACTTTAATGTATTCGATAGGTTTCGCAAGGTTGACTTTAAAGTATTATAAGGCGTGAGCCTAATGTTTTTAAGAGCTTTTGAAGGATGTCATCCTATGAAGTCGAAAGCTAGGTTTCGAAGGTATCCAAAGGTTGTATGGCCCAAACTCTATTTTCAAAGGAAGACCCCATGGCTAAGAAGTTTTTATAATGGTTTTTAGAAGAAGCTGTCTTTGATAAATTTAAACCCACAGAAGTGGTATTTCTATGTTTTGATGTTGCTTCTTCAAATATGAACACATTCACTTTAAAATGGACCCATGACTGCAGTTTGGGGATAAATGGTAGAAGAACCAGATAGTAACCCACTAGTTAATATAAATCGATGAAACTCCTGAATGAGTAGCATTGCATCTAGGAGGTCAGGAAGACCAGAATATACGATTCTAAAATATAAAAGAAAGATATTGGCAGGGGACAATAAATTCTCAGTAAGCCCATAAAAACTGTGTAAAGGGAAAGATACTGGCAGGGGCCAATAGGTTCATATTTAGCCCATGAAAACTATGTATAAAGGTAGATGTCAGATAGATAGGTTCGTTGTTAGCCTATAAAAACTATGTGTAAAGGAAGATGTCAGATGATAGGTTCATAGTTAGCACATAAAAACTATGTGTAAAGGAAGATGTCAAATAGATAGGTTCGTCATAAGCCCATGAAAAATATGATTGGATATTGTCAGGGGCCAGTAGGTTTGTAGGTAGCCCATGAAAACTATATCCAGATAAAATATTGGCAGATGTCAATAGGTTCCTAGTCAACCCATGAAAATTAGGGTAAGAAGAAAGGATATTGGAGTTACCTATAGGTTGCTAGTCAACCCATGAAAACTAGGATAAGAGTAAGATATTAAAGTTACAAATAGGTTCATAGTGATCCCATAAAAGCTATGCAATTAGACAGGGAGTCCTTAAATATTTAACCGGTAATTAGTCATCCCATGAAACTAATAGGTTAAGAGTAATCCTAGGAACTATGATTAAGACAGAGAGTCTAAAATTGAATGGGGATGGGTAATCAAGAATTAATTCATTTACTTTGCATATAATCATATTATAGTATTTTGAATTGTTTTAACCATTATGGATGCAGTAGCATAGTATATGGTTTTATAAAATGTTTTGGGATACTAGTGAGGACAAACTCGTTCCACTAAGCGGCATGGTCTAGCTAGATATCTAAATGATTTGAGATGGAAGATTATTATTCATACTAGGCTTTATGTCTGACTCAACCTTTAAACTCTCGGGCACTCAACTGATTTTGAGTAGTTTGAGATTTGAGGTTTTCAAGTACCCCATAAGATGAATAAGCCTTCGGAGACATGTAGGAGGCATCATAGATATTTAATGTTCTCTTTATTTTGATTTCGATGTGTTGTTTGTAATGGAAAATTCATTATATTGTCTGTATATACTCTGATCTACCAAGGGCGCATCTTCATATGTCGCTCTTCGCATATGTTGTAATAAACATATTTTCTCTGAACGTGATTGCAAATTTGGGATTATGTAATGAATTGAAAATGTTTTAAGACGAAATGTGATTTTGTTTGAAGTTTAAATTTTTTCCATATTCATGTGTTTCAGTATATCAATGAATCTGACTTCACCGTATTTAATCACCGACGATTAGTAACTATCGATGACTGCAGCACCCGTAGCCGTTAGTTTTAGGCCTCCAAGTAGGGGGATGTTACAATCATCTCCTAACAAACAAACAAATCATAAATAACTATTTTAATTTTTGGAAATGTCACCTTTATATATAAAGTATAATCCTAGGTAAATTATTTTATTTACAAATTTTAAAACAATATCATGTTGGTTTTCCTTGTTCAAGTGCTAAGAAAGCCTTATCGATAACTTTGATCAGAAGCATCGACCAGAATTCATAAGCTATTCAACAGACCAATTAGAACAATATAATTTTTTTATAGCGCTTACAAATACACTCTCTCATGTGTACACGCTCAAACACATTCTAGGGTGTCACTTAACCTAATATACTTAATTTACCCCACCATGATTAAGGTTCTCGCTTAACCTTAAGAACTAATACCAAATGTAACAACCCATCTTTTCGAACCTCAAAATTCGACACAGATACATCCACATGTCGATCATCCAAGTGCTAAAAATAAAAATTGTTATGGGAAAAAGTAGAAAAGAGAGAACATAATCTCACATTGTGACAAGTAAAATATAATATACAATAGATCTTTACAAAAGAAAAACTATAATATACATATATCAAATAAGAGTGACTATCTATCATCATCCTAGAAAATTATAACAACATCTTACAATTACTGATAACTACAATAAGAACATAACAGTGAAAGCTAAAATCAAGAACACGTCTTGGAGAATCCAACTCTTCTCCTATAGCTCTAAGTGTCCAGCTAAAGCTAGAAAATATGCTCGGGCTGACCCAAATATTATAAGAAAGTTAACAACCAAAGCAGTCCGGTAAAACCAACATGAGAAATACAATCTAATGAATTCTTATATCTTATAAACCCTTAAAAATAAAAGGTATCTTGTAAGACCATGCTCCACCGACAACGGACAGGTTTTTACCTTACGATAACTAAATCGTTTATATAGAAAATCTGGTGATATTATAGTAATGTCTAGGATTTAAAATAAATTATGAATGTAGCTGGAATGCTTGCATCTCACATTTTGGCATGGTTGGGCACAACTAAGTCCATATGTCACTTATTGCATAATGGATTCCTTTAATGCAAGGTTACTTGGGTACCATCTATCATAGTACATCTCTTGTAACATCCTGGTATTTTCAACTATTCGTATCCTCATATGTCGGACTTGAATTGCTCAAAATATCAGATTGTTAACTTATATTTGGCAAAACTGAGCATATGCAGTAAATAAATCAATCACAGAATCACGGACATAGAGTAATATAATAATAATGCAGCGGAATAGATAAATAGTAGTTTATGAAGCTACTATATAAACAACATAGTTTGAAATAAAATACAACATAATATCTCAAATATAGACTGATGACATCTCTGAACAAATCAACTGGAAAAGCTGAAAGCTGAATCGATAGTTGGATCTCCAAGCGAAGCTCCAAACTCCAAAGATGATTCTCAAATGCTGTATCACTCAGTTTGACCCGAGCGTAAAGAAAAACACAAAAAACTCAAGTCGGGATTAACATTCTTATATCAATAAATCAAACTCAATTAAAGTATCAACTGAGATACAAGTAACCCAAAGGATGTTTGGGATAACCATCCTCCAAAGATCTGTGAAACTATCTACAGTGTAGAAATATACGCTATTAACAACCAAACCTTATTATAACACCGGGGTCATTTCAAAATAATTTATAGTTCAAAACAAAAATATCATTTCCATTTCAAATATATCTATTTTCAAATTATAGCACTTTCAAAGTTACAACACTTTTGAAACCCAAAATACTTTGAAATCATAATTCTTTAAAATAAAATAATTTATAAAATAAAATAGTTTATATCAAAATAATTAGTATATTAAAGTAGTTTATATTAAAATAGTATAAATATATTAAAAATTTTATAAAGTACAATATTTATATTTTCCTCAAGTTTCACAAATCTATTCAAATCAACTCGAATTCCAAATTCAAATTTAATTCGATATCAATTTATAAATTTCAATTCAATTTACTTTCTAAATAAAAAAATTCAAATTATATCGATTTCAAATATAGATTTGAACTACAAACTAAACCATTAATTTTCAATATATTTCAAAGCTTTAAATATTCAACATTTTCAAAACTAAATTTGATAATTTCATGTATATCTTAATTTAACTTCATTATTATTTAGTTTTGAAACATTCACTTAATAAATCCGATATAATTTAAATAAATCCCAAATTTCCTCCAATTTATTAAACCATATATTTCTTTCCAAAACCATAGAAATCAATTTTAGAATACTTATATATAGACCAACGGTGTCAGTATAATATTTTCTATCCTAGGTCAAGTGATACCGATATTTATCATTTCAGTCCGCAATTTAAATATATACCGGTATATATCTTTTCAACCCGTAATCTCAAATTCAATTCAAATGAAGATCGCTTGCGTTTATCATTTCAACCTATAACGATTTTCTCTAATTCTACAGATCATTTGGGTATGTATCATTTCAACCCATAGAGAATTCTAAATTAATAGGAAACTTGCAGAGTGATAACAGATATGATAATAATATAACAAGCAATAACAGGCATATATCATCAATGACAAAAATAATATAAACATCAGGATATGGAGTCATATCTCATGGGTGAACAGCTACAGATAATAGCATGTCAAATATGGCAGTTAAGTAACTAACAACAGCATATTTCAATTGAAATCAAATTTCATAAATATAAGAATGTTAATCGTGAGTGATTGCTCACCTTTCGAGGCCAGATAGATTTGACAAAGAAATGTGCTACGAATCCAAGGACGAATCTCAATACAAGGCAAGATTGAACACGAATCGACAAAGAAGCTGATAAATAGGAATTGACGAAATCAAATCAGAACTAGATCGGTGAAGATAGTTAAGTTATATATATATATATATAATCATATTCTAAATTTAAACACATGTTAAGTTAAATATATATACATTTAAAAAATCATAGGTTCGAATTAAAACACATATGTTAAAATTAAATATATATATATACACATAATATAATTTGAAATAATAAATAAACATATATATATATATATATTCAGCCAAAATATATAAACTCATTTAAACCTAATAAAAATATCCAAGCTTATATAATTTACATAATATAACAACAGACATATTATATCCAAACCTTATACGTGTATACACACACACACACATAAATCTTATATAACTTATATCTATATCAAAGACAAGTTAAATTTTTATAAGCTAATATATAATATAATTTTCTTACAAAACTATATATAACTTATACATAGTTAACAAGCTATATAAACTTACATAAACATATACGACTAATATCTAAAAAAGAATCTGAAGCATATAATACTTATTTATATACTTTCATACAGACTGTATATTATAAAACCAACACATACTTATAAAAAATTCAGTTAGCCGCAAGGTGGAAAAAAAGAGAAAAGAAAAGAAAAAAAGAAAGCAAGCACTCAGATTTCAATGCATATGCAACTATATATATATATATATATATATATATATATAATAGTATATAAACCAAATCCAAAGGTAAATGCGTATGTAGACGATAGACTAAAGTAAACCAGTATGTATAAAAATCTATATACTTAGCATATATAGCTATAAAAGCATATATGTATATATAAAGTGATATGCCAAATATGACTGTCACCTTAAAACTTAGGTAAATACAGCAAGTTTTAATATAACTAAATTGATCTTAAAGTGTATACATATATATATAAACAAACCATCTAGAAAATAAAATATAACACACACAGATATATATATATATATATATATATATATATATATATATATATATATATATATAACTTCTTATTATAACTCTCTTATACTATATACTGTTTAAACTTTATAATATGCATCAGTTAATTAATACAAACTAATGCATAGAACTATTATGTATATAACCTTACATATGCAGTTTACATCAATGTTTAACAAAAAAAATATACTTTATATAACAATAAAAGTTTGTAAAACAATTATATCAGCTACATAAGCTTTTGGCAAAATTTCATATATATATATATATATATATATATATATATTTAATAATGCATTATATATATACCTATATATACATATATATTATTAATATGAAAACAGTATACACTTGTATTACTATATATTTTATGACAGGAAGCACATGCAAGTATATAATTCAAACCTTTATATATACATGTGCCTTTATACCGTAAACTATAAGCATAGTATAGTATTATGTAATCTTCTTCTTCTTATATATATATACTGTAAACGTAGAACATTATAATATATATATATATATATATATATATATATGATTCTATATTCTACTTACAAGTTTGTAAGCACTGTCAGCTAGCAGCAACTGTCTTTAGGAAATATGCATATATATATAATCATGGGTTCAAGCAGAAGTAGATCGAGTCATCAGTGATTGTAACGACCCAGGATTTTAATTAATTTAAATTTGAATATTTAATTAATTTTAAATATTAATAAGTGAAATTTATAAGTCAAATAAATTTTATTTCGAATAATTGGATTTAATTGGATAATTAAATCGATAATTTAATATGTTAAATTATGGAAATAATTGAAAATTGGGTTAAATATGATTCAAAATGATTTGTAAAATTTTATTTTATCATGTTGGAGTAAGAACGATATTTTAGAACTTTTAAAATCGAATTAGGAGTTTATTTGTGAAAATTGAATATTTTAATATTTAAATCGACTAGTGAAAATAGCCAATTTTTGAACAGTCTCAGAATTGAACGAAACCAGTTCCATTGGATCCGTAATAGTTAGTTATTACCGGATTTCAATTTTCGTGTCAATCGAAGTTATCGTTTGTTCGTGGCAGCTCGAAACGCATCGAATTGTTTTTAATATTAATTTGGCGAGTTAAAATAGCCATTTTTCAAACAGTCTCGGATTTCGACGAAACCAGTTTCATCGGATCCGTAATGTGATATTATTGTAAGGTTTCAAATTTCGTGTCAATTGGATTTACCGTTTGTCCGGTACAAATTAAAACGCCTAGAAAATCGTTTAAATCGGTTTAATTTAAATTGAACGTTTATTGCCATAACTCGCACAGATGTCCGAATTAGCTTTCGAAACCTGTTCCATTGTGTCCAAAACGCGGGGTAAACCCTAAAAACGCTGGTTACGGCACGTAAATCGGAGTTCGGAATTTCCGGATGAATAGTGATTGAAAATTCTCTATAAATAGCCCAACCCTTCACAAAAAAATAAAATAAAAAATTATTAAAACCCTAATTTGTTCAGAGCCGCGACCCATAGCATTCAACGGCCAGAAAACACCCAAATTCATTCCTTAATCTCTTCAAATCCGTGAATCAATTCAAAGAACGTTCAACTACGAAGTTATAGAGCACATCGAGATCTTCGTGTTCAACGGTGGAGATCGTGTTTGGAGCTAGGGATCAACGGCAAAATGGAGATGAAGTCAACGTGTTGCGTGCGCGTTTCCCAAGGAGGGAGGAGGCCGAGTTGGCCTATGCTCTGGCCGAGCATGGTGGTTGGGTCGGCCTTCGATGTGGTGTGCCTCGATCAACCTGGAGCTGCTTGTTGATGGCTCGAATTCAAACCCTAGTTCTATGTAAATGGGTTCTTGTGTGCGGCTATGGCCTGTAGATGGAGAACGAGAGGGAGATGGAGGGAATGCACGGTGATGATGGGGGGGGCAGTGGATCCTACGGCTCATATTAGTTTAGGTTTAAAATTTTTAATTAAAGTTGTAAATTAGTTATTAAAATTGTGTAAAACTTCATAAAATCGTAACTTTTTCATACGAGGTCGAAAACGCGCAAAACAAGAAGCGTTGGAGTCGTATGGACGAGCACTACGCGATGAAATTGGATTGGAGTCGTTTGGAGTTAGTGAGAATTTTGGGTAAAATTAAACGTCCGTTTAATTTTATTCGAAATAAATCGCTAAAACGAAATTGAAATCAAGGTGAGAACTTCTCACTCAATCGAATCAGTTTCGATTTTTATTTTAAATGGTTAGATTTAAAATATTTGAATGCATGTTTGAATGATGATTGTTATCTATTGATTGTTAAAATAGACATTATGCGCCATTAGTAAGCGGATGTTATTTATTAAAAACAGATACCGCGAATATTTCATAAACAGTGAAATTGGTATTATATATAATAGCAATATATATATATTAGCATATGTATATATTGGAGTTATTGATTTCCCGCAATTGTTTAGCGGATGAGACCCTATTGCGCCGTCTATTAAGCGGATAATATTATAAATCCCATATACCGCGATAATTCCGTACTGGAGCGGAACTGGTATTGTGCTAATGTTTGTGGATGCAGAAAAACAGGTTGGAGGGATCCAACCTGATTCCTCAACAGTATTTATATGAATTCAGATATTTTTATATTTGATGGATTATCATATCGATATACGATATCGTTGTTGTCGTGATTGACTATTTGGTATGTAGCATCATTGGACCAAATTTTGGAATTTTAAAAGGATTTCAAAGTGATTTTTGAAAGTGTACGTTTATAAAATATTTTTGGAATTGATTCATTTTAAATGAATAAATGTTATACTTTTAAAAGTTATAAAAATTATGATTTTTGAGAAATATAGTTAAAAAACTGATTTTTTGAATATATGAAGCTAATGATTTTATAAAATAGTTAAATCGGGATTTTTGAAATTATTGTGAAAAGTTTAAATATAGGATTTATGAAACTTAATTATTTTATAAATCAGAATGATGAAATTATAAAGGAGATTAAAGATGTTTTAGAATAATAATACAAATTGATTTGTATAAAAGATTTATAAAATGGATATTTATAAATTAGAATATTTTGAATTATAAAACGAGTTTTTATAAGTGTTAGAATGAATTGTGAATGAATTTTATAAATGAATGAAATTTATAGAATTATAAACGGTGAAGTTATAAATGGAATTTTATAAGCAGTAGGTTTATAAAATTTGAAAATTAATTGAAGAATGGATTTTTGATAAATAAATGAATCTTATAAGTTATAAGATTTATAATTTAGAAAGTCTTAAAAGGAACGATTTTGTAAAATAATCGTTTTATAAGTATTTAACTTATAATATGGACTTTTGGTTCATAATTGAGATATAAAGTGAATAGGTTAATAAAGAAAATTTATAAAGAAAGATGTTATAAAATAAATAGAAATGGAATTTATAAACGTTGTTTTATAAATCCGCAAACGACTTATTTTGATAAGTAAAATTGTTGAAACCTATTAATGGAGTTATATTCACGTTTTTGACTGTGAATAATCCTTTAAAATAAAAGGTATATAAATGATGAAATTGGCTAATGAAGTATATTCACGTTTTTGAATAGTGAATAATATGTTAAAGGAAATGTTATAGATATGATGTTTTGAATTGAATTAAAACGATCTTACGATGTTTTAAAATGTGTTAAGATTCAAAACCATAGATTTCAACATTCATTGTTGAAATAGACGTTTTCGAGAAATAGAAGGAAATGGTGGACTATAACACTGTTGTTATAGTAAATGATTTCCGAAAGGAAATGTTTTGTATAGTATTGGGATTTATATATCTATTTTAATTTCGAATCCCTATACTAGTGATTTTGGGACGTCGTAACGATGTTTTACGCAACATTCGTTTTGGCCCAAATAAATATGTTAAGAGAATGATTTCCTTAAAGAATGAAATATATACTTAATCTCGATTTAAGTATATTTGAATATTTTCCAAGTGTTGAAAATAAATGGATTGAGAATTACTTCATAAGTAAGTATGGAAATGTTTTCCAATATTTCATTGAATATTATGAGAATTTATCTCTTTGAAGATAAATTGAAATGGATAATTGAAATCGTATATGCATGGATATTGTGAAATATAAATTCACTATGGAATTTATGAATGAAAAGGAGAATTTGTTTAAAAATAAATATTGATTTATTTTTGAAGTGCGAAATTATATATCTTGTAAAGATATTTTGGAAAATAAATAATTTGGAAAATTATTTGGAAACTGGTGATGTGTGCATATCCATTGATAGTTCAATAACCGACTATCAATATTTCCCTTTGAAAGGGTAATTGATGTGATTTGTTTGAATTTGAATGCCACGCTTATTTTTGAATAAGCGCTCACTATTCGGGTTAACCGGGAAAGGACCATGGGGTCGTATAACCCATTCCGAATATGTGATACGTCGTTATGAATAGCATTGAAGATCGGTGTTGAAGACCCGGTATTTGCGAGAGCGATAGGATGACCTATCGATTGACTCTGCACTGAGTTGCTCCGGTATAGAGTTCTCCATATGTGATGGTGAATCCGATCAGGATTGTGGATATCCGGATTGCAAGGACTTCTTTGTAAGTGCCTTCGGTTCTGTTCGAGCCCGGAACAGACTTGTATGGATTGTATGTCTGACGTTACAAGTTGAGATATAAAGCCGATTTCTTTCAAATATATTTCTGTTGGTGGCGGAGAATTTATTCTCTTAGCTTAACACCCTTCTCTGAGACGTACGAGCTCAGAGGTTATGTAGTTGAAGGTGATCAGCGATATATTCCCAATTTGGTAATGTGACATGCTGATTGTTGCTGTGAAATGATCATTGTGTTGATAATTTGTGATAGGATCATTTATTTGATCGTCTATCCTGGTGATCATTTCTATGATCATTTGTTGACCCAAAGCATGGCTTTTGTATAAAGTATGTTTTTGTGGACGTGACTTCGTCGAGCCTCACACCTCGGGAATGGTCAAAACAGGAAAGATGCAGCAAGGTTATGAGGGATAGCGCCCTTTAGGATATGTGCATTTCCTTCTGGAAAAGGGTGGTATCATGGTATGGAGCCCAGATACTTACTCATGTTGAAAACACTTTATGATTGTGTGAATTGATTACGAGCGCTCGGTGAAAGGTCCCAAAGGACCGGGGGATGGCATATTCGGTCAGTTGTTACTCAGTTAGGGGTAACCCGGCCTTGTGTTGGTAGAGATCCGGTTTGGTTCTCGGGGATGTCCATCCAGAGGCATTTTCATGTGGCAATGGGAAGTTCCTTGGCCTGATCATTCGTTGGAAATCCAAAGAAACAATACGAGACTTGTACGGTTTTAGTTGTATAACCCGCTATGGAATGTGGCGGTAACCTGCTATTGAACATAGTTAGCTATAGTAGGCATAGTTCGAAATGTCTATGCTGGCTAAGATTTATATTCTACTTTCGAAATAAATTTTTCCTACACTATGCACTAATAATAATATCAAATGTTCTTTTTAATACGTATCAAGCATCTTTGACTATCATAAGGAGAAATCTCCTCCGATTCTGCGTTTGCATTGTGTGTGTGTGTGCGGGAGGCCTTATGGTAGTCTCATTTTTAAAAGCATTGCGAATTGACTTTAAAAATATTCCTCTATTTTGATTTTAAAGATAAATAAACTGTTTTGAGTTCTCACACCAGTCACATGACTGACTCGGAGTTTATTGTTTTCCTTCCTAAACTCTGGGTGTCCACCAATTTCCACACGGGCAGTCAAGAGTTAGGTTTATCAGGATATTCTGGATATTCTGGAATTGCTGGAGGCATGCTGGATGGCATGGCGTATTACTAGTATATAGTATTTCTTTTCAGCTGCACTGTTTGTTGTTTGTTGTTGTTGTACACTCTGATGATATGATGTAATGAAATGTGATGTAATGTAATAACTGATATAGTTCTTTGTTTAAAGATTATTCATTTATTATTATATGTTGTTCCGCTGCGAATTGTGAGATTCTGTTATTGTCTGCTGTTTTCTTATTTTCTATTCTCTTTCCTCCCTATTTTCTACCTTCTTCTCTCTTCTTCTTTCTTTTTCTTCTTCTTAAACCCTCAGTGTTCGGTTTTCCGTCGTTCGATTGCTCGGCAGTCGATAAAGTGAGTATCGATGTTGAATTTTCGAAAGTTGAAGAATCGGGTCCTGACAAGTGAAGGCCAGGCGAGTCCGGTTCGTGTGGAGGCTTGCGGCAACGTATGGATGACGTGGCGGATGTTCAGGCGACAAGAAGGTGGGGCGGAGTTACGGTGGGCGAAGCATGTACGGAGGGTGAGGGTAGGTCGGCGTTGTCCCGAGTTTGAGGAGATGGGGCAAAGTAGGAATTTATATATTTTTTCTCTTATAGACATGGCCAATCAAAAAAGGAAAGGGGAAAGGAAGAATAGAGAGGAATGGAGGTTGTAAATGGAGGACTGCTACCAATGTAAAATATATATTATTTCTAGCAACAGTTTAACAGTGAACAGTACTATCGAAAGTCACGCATCCAAATATAGCAAATATAAATGCAAACAGCTGGAATAATTAAAGGCAATGGCTGTTTGATTGGACGGGTAGATAATGAATGCACACAAGGAATTAAAAAGGCTCAAAATGTTTCAAAATGAGTACCTATACAGCTAATCGCTTTGCGGTTTCGCTGCGTATCGGACTTCAAACACAAAAGTCAAAATGGTATACAGATATTGATGGTACGATCATCCTATCAAAAGTCAATATCCGGTACCGAAAAATGCTGCAAATCTGTCAGAAATAAGATAAACGGAGCAATAGCGGTCAAAATTTAGAGAAATGAAATATGACGCCTCACTCGGAAGATGATTTAGAAATTTATTATGTAAAAATATTCAGGTTTGGAAAACATTTTATTATCATAAAATATTAACGGATTTAAATTTTAGTAAAATTGTGCAAGAAAATAAACTTCCATATTATTTGATCAAAACTTACCATCTGCTATGTTTAAACAGACGTATTCCAAGTATCAAATTTATATTTCAAAATTTAAATATTTAAAATTCACAAAAATTTCAATTTAATTACATTATCAAAACCATTAAAATTTACAGATCGTTACACTCTACCCCACTAAAAACTTTTTGTCTCCAAAAAGGAACGAGGTAGGAGAATATAAACAACCAGAAGAAAGTGGATTGGAAAAAACAAAATAAACAATTAATTTAAAACCATATAGATTTCAATTTAAATTAATTAATATTTAATAATTTTGTTAAACCTATTTTACTATATCCATAAATAGTCATTCGATTCAAATATGTTAGTTCAAACTGTTTCCGATCATAGAAATTTCATTTTGTTTTAAATTGATTTCCATTCACTTATTCATATAAAGATCAATCCCTTACATAAAACACTAATAATTTACTATTAAACTGTGCAGTATATAAATAAACAGTATCTTAAATATTTTAAATTATTTAGAAAGAAAGAAAAAATGATCAAATTATCCTCTATATAATACTTTTATAACTCGATGTCTTAACAGGTTTATCCTCGTTCTTGCAGACTTTGGCCATGCATTGATCAGGCGCAAAGCTAGAATCCTCCAAGTACGTAGTAAACCTGTTTCAACACCCAGCGAAAAATACTCGAAAAATCTTCAGAACCGATATGGAAAGTACAATCCAACAAATCAACCGAATCAAATCAAATAAAATCATGGATCGCAGATACACAATGGTACACCAGTATCCCCCAGAAACATCCGTAGCTTTTAAGCAATCACTGCCTTGCGAATTTCGCCATTATAACTAAAAAAACTGTAGACCGTGGATACATAATGGTTACGCCTGGATCCTCCAGAAAACATCCGTACCTTTTAAGCAATCTCTGCCTTGCGGATTACGCTACGAAAAAAAACTATAGGCCGTGGATACACAATGGTTACGCCTGGATGCCCCAGAAAACATTTGTACCCTTTAAGCAATCTCTGGTTTGCGGATTACACTACGATAACAAAAACCTTTAGACCGGGGATGCACAATGGTTATGCCTGAATCCCTCAGGAAACATCTGTACCCTTTAAGCAATCTCTACCTTGCGAATTACGCTACTGAAAACGACCATAGATCGCAGATACGCGATGGTTACGCCTGGATCCCCCAGGAAACATCCGTACCTTTTAAGAAATCACCGCCTTGCGAACTAGGCTATGCAGTCGAGTTTGCAAGACCATGGGTAACGCCATGGAATTCGAAGGACACTCGAGTATCATATCCGAAAAACCCAAATCAAAGAGAATAATATCGATAGAATGAATCCAACATGTGGCCACAAAAAGGATATCAAGCAGAAGGCACTTTCCATATCTTTACTTCGAAAATATGTATCATATCGTACCCTTTCAAATCAATTTCAAATACATACTTATATAAAGTCAATTATATATAAGATTTCATTTTCAAATCAAAACTTTCCCAAATCAATAGTATGTCAAATCACACTTGTATAGACTTCGATTATATAAGATTTCGCTTTTCAAATTGAGTACCTTTCCAAATTAATAGTTTCGAATCAACCTCATACTTATACAAACCAATTTTTATATAAGTTTGATAACTCCCAAATCAAGTATTTAGTAAAATAAGGTTCTCAATTTCAATTCGTTTCAACATCTGTTCAGTTTCAAAATCATATATGATTTCACCAAATTATTTCTTCCAAATTAAATATCTTCAGTTTCAAAGTTTCCGAAATAATAGGTTTAGAAACTATCCTAGTTTCCAAATCAACATAATTTATGTTAAACAAATTCATTTCCAAAATCATCATATAAATACTGGTTTTAAATTCCAATCTATTTTCGAAGGAAAATATTTTTCCCAAAATCAATTATACCCAAAAATGATTACCAAGTTTCTAACCATCCCTTTAAAACCTTTGAACTATTATTTATATTTGAAAGATCCAATTTATCTTTTGAAAATTATATATATATATATATATATATATGGTTTTATAAAAGATGTTATAAGTTAAAAAACATTTAAAACTAAATTTAATCAAAACATTTCAAAACTAGTATGTATTAGTGTAGTTCAAAGTAGTCTTATTCACTTACTTAACAAAATAGTTTCAAACTTATTTAAATCATATTACTTCATACTTAAAAAAATAAACTTATATACTTTATCAAATAATTTATACTTTTCGAAATTAATTAGCTTTGAAAATTAAACCTCGATTTGGAAGTGTTCGAACATTCAAAATAGTCAGAGAAATCAATTTTCCAATTTAAGAGTTGGAAATCAGCAACCAATCAGTTAATCAACTTCAATAGATAGGGTTATATTAAAACAAATTCGAAACACAAGGATTGAACACCAGGCTTTCTTCAAATCTTTCAAATATATATACGTGCATCTTTCGAATATCAAATCATACTTCGGAATTTGAAATCAAAATTGGTTTCACAAAATCAATCGCATAGCAAAGCTAGTAAAATGGCCTCTTCCTCACTCTGAAACTTGAAAATCAACGTCAATGAAGCGTGCACTCATCACCAAAATTATTCTCCAGCGACATAAGTGAGTTTTGGACTTCTACTTTCTTGAAGGTTCTTTGAAATTTCTTCGAAATCATTGGAATTCATTCGAAGTCATTTGAAACATTTCTTATTCGAAAAATACATTCAAATCATATTATTATATATTTTCAAAATCTTGAAACCAATTTCAAAATACCGAGATTCAATTTCTCGAATTTCAAATTTAAAACCCTTCAGTTATTAAATCATTTTTATATAAATCAATTTCTAGTATAATTTTCAAAATTTCAAATCCTTTCGAAACTTCAAATTCTCGTTTTTTAAAAGGTATATAATCCTTATCGAAAACATTTTCACTTTTATATACAGAATATAATCATACTTATCAAAATAATAATTTCGATATATAAAAAAATCTCTAAAATACAAACAAAAATGATTTTTCAAAGGATGATTCAAGAATGGATTTAAAAATAAAGATAGAGGTGCAAATTAGAGGAACTCTAATTAAATAGGATACTGATTCGAAGATAGGCTCGAACGAAGATACGATAATTAAATTACAGAATAGATGATGGATATACTTATATAAATCACGGCGACTTTAACCAGGTTAACCGTGACTTTAGGAAAATGATCGATGCAGAATTCTAAGGCGAACGACATTCGATCGCCAGAGATAGAATTCGGCATAGCAAGACATAATAGCATCTAAACCGAGGGTTTAGAAATCTCCTGTGAATCTATGCCAATTGTAAAGGAGTTTCACCCTTTTACAATTCGAAGTGGAGTTATGGGATGCTCTAGAATCAAAAGAACACAGATAAGGGAAAAAAAGAATGGAGTTCAGCACAAGGGGGAGAGTTCCAAAATTCAAAGGAAGCCAAATCAAAGTGGAAGAGATTCAAGCATGAACGAAAGTAATTCTGTAATTAAATCTACTACATGTGCTAAGTTTTGCCTAAAACCTGGTTCTGATAACAATTGTAACATCTCGGTATTTTCAACTATTCGCATCCTCACATGTCGGACATGAATTGCTCAAAATATCATATTGTTAATTTATTTTTGACAAAAGTCAGCATGTACGGTAAATAAATCAATCACAAAATCATAGAAACAGAGTAATATAATAATAATGCACCGGAATAGATAAATAGTAGTTCATGAAGCTACTATATAAACAACAGAGTTTGATATAAAACACAATAAAATATCTCAAATACAGACTGACGACATCTCTGAACAAATCAATTGGAAAAGCTGAAAGCTGAATCGATAGTTGGATCTCCAAGCGAAGCACCAAACTCCAAAGGTGAGTCTCAAATGTTGTATCACTCAGTCTGACCCGAGCGTAAAGTAAAACATAAAATACTCGAGTCAGGATTAACATTCTTATATCAATAAATCAAACTCAAGTGAAATATCACTTGATATACAAGTAATTCAAAGGATGTTTGTCACAACTATCCTCCAAGGATCCATGAAACTATCTACAGTGTAGAAATATACGCTATTAACAACCAAACGTTATTATAACACCATGGTCATTTCAAAATAATTTATACTTCAAAACCAAAATATCATTTCCATTTCAAATATATCTATTTCCAAATTACAGCACTTTCAAAGTTACAACACTTTCGAAACCCAAAACACTGTGAAATCATAGTTCTTTGAAAAACCATAACTTTGAAATCATAACTTCCGCCACTTAAACAGTTTAATAATAATATATAAATAAAATAGTTTATAAAATAAAATAGTTTATATTAAAATAATTAGTATATTAAAATAGCGTATATTAAAAAAAGTTTTATATTAAAATAGTATATATATATATATATTCAATAGTTTATAAAGTACAATATTTATAATTTCCTCAAATTTCAAAAATCTATTCAAATCAACTCGAATTCCAAATTCGAATTTAATTCAATCTTAATTTATAAATTTCAATTCAATTTACTTTCTAAGTAAACAAATTCAAATAATATCGATTTCAAACACAGATTTGAACCACAAACTAAACCATTAAATTTCAATATATTTCAAAGCTTTAAATATTCAACATTTTCAAAACTAAATTTGATAATTTCATATATATCTTAATTTAACTTCATTATTATTTAGTTTTGAAACATTCACTTAATAAATCGGATATCATTTAAATGTACCCCAAATTTCCTCCAATGTATTAAACCATACATTTCTTTCCAAAACCATAGAAATCAATTTTAAAATACATACATACATACATATACTATAAAGCAAAATCTTGGGATAAACGGTCAAAGTGAAGCCTTTTATAGATTTTCGAAAATACCCTTTCCATAATACTCATGACCTTATAGTAATAGAGGCTCCTTTTGTCATTTTTTACCCCACGTCTCTATTTCATCCAACCATGTCTACAACTGCACCCAACTTCCCACATTATCTGTAACATCCCGCCTTTTTGTGCGTTTTAAACCGACGATAAACCACATCCGTCAGACCTAAACCATATAGAAGGGCGGATTGTTATGTGGTAAATAAGAAAAAGAAGAGAAGGAAAAAAACAAAATAGAATCTTGCAGTGGAACGAAAAAATATAACAATCAAATATACAGTTTATGAAGCTGTTTTGCAAAATATTTGATTATACTTATACAATACATATCAGAGTTACACTTACCAAAGAATATTAATTAATGCAGCAAAAACGGTAGGAATGTGGTGGAATACTATAATAAGCAATAATAATATAAATCTTCGTCTTCGTCCTCCAGAGCTAAAGTCTTCGAATCCTGAAACGCTCAGACTGACCCAAGCGAATTGAAAAGATAAAACACTCGAGTCAAAACTAAAAAATCTTATGTAAGTTAAATTAACAGTAAATGATATGGGTGAAACGGCGTCAGAGATGTTTATGGGATTTGACATCTCCTATCCAGTGTCTAACATGAGTGCGATAACTTAAGAGATGTTCGGGATTCACATCTCCTAAGGATCCGTTAAAGTATCCACTATGTAGTAATATGCGCTATTATAATAGTGTCTAACATAAAGTATAATATACTGAAAATAGCGTTAAGGCTTTACATTTTCCAACTTAACACGCTTTTATATTCCCATAGTCTATACAGTACCGTAATCTCCCCCGTACTGGGCATCGTCAAAGGGCACTCCATAGGTATGGTACAAAACAAAATCGTATAAGGCGAGTTAGGGTAGGTGACACGGCATAACTAGGCAATGCCAGGGTAGATATACCAATTATGCTTCCGCGTTAGTGGTAACGCATAGCCGCAGCTACCGCCCACCTCGAGCCACACCCCCAAATCAAAGAAATCAAAAGTGGCCACCGAATAAATCCAAAAGTCAGAGTAAAATATCGAAGGGATGTGTCTGATAAAAGGTGCTACCTTCTTAACCCGTCAATCGCTCCTGTTTTAGCCACCTTATGCCAACTCACGGGAGACGGGTCCACGTATTTACCTCAAAGGAAACGCCGCCACCATCATACTTCATTCTAGAATCTCCACCGCGTACACGGTTGTTAAAGTGGTTTTCGGAGTTGGCAGAGAGTATGACAACTTTCGATCCCGGTCTCTTTAACGACCAAACGTTATTATAACACCGCGGTCTTTTTGAAATAGTTTATACTTTTAAAACCAGAATATAATATCCATTTCAAATTCATATAAATACAATATCATTTCCTCTTTTTAAAACCCAACTCAAATTTGATATCATTTACAAATATCCCTTTCTAAACCATAACATTTCAAAGTTATAATATTTCGAAACCAAAACATGAAATATAGCCTTTCAAGACATAAAACTTTGAATTTCATAACTTCGAAACATACTACACCACTTAAATGGTTTAAATATTTAATTACTTTATATAGTAAAATAGCTTCTTCGTCTTCACAAATCAATTCCAATATGGATTTTAAATTCCCAAATAAACCAATATAATTTTCATATATTTCAAAGCTTTAATTATTCCACCATTTCAAAACTTATTCTTTGATAATTTCATATATATCAATTTCAACTACTATTATTTAGATTTGAATGTTTACTTAATAAATCAAATATTATTTTAGTAAAACCCTTAGGCTTCAAATAACTAGATATTCTTTCAATTACATTAACTTGATAATATTCAATTAAATCAATTTGATATTCATTTAAATCCTCGAAACAAAATCAAGTTATAAAATCATACCATTTAAATCTTAATTTATTTATATTTCAAATCAAATTTTTCGAGGATAATCCTTAAATCTTAAATTCAAATCAAATTCACATTTATCTTCCAGCCTTAATTTTATTTGAGTCATTATAAACTCTGTATACAATAGAATTTAAATAGATACTTAACCATATATTATATAAAAGAAATTCAAACTTTATTATTTAGCTTATTTTATAATTCAAAACAAATTTATACATAACTAAATCAGTAATAAAATAGCATTTACATAACATCTAAAATAAATATCTGTATAGCCCATATATTTCTTTACAAAATCATAAAAATCATTTCAAAAATAATTTTATATATATACCACAGTGCCTGTATATAATTTTCTATCCTATGGTCAGGTGATACGGATATTTATCATTTCAATCCGCAATTTAAAAATAAAAAACCGGTTGTATATCATTTCAAACCGCAATCCCGAATCAAAATAAATGCATAACAACTTGCAGATTATGATGATATAAATAAACATCCATTCATCCATCATAAAATCATACATCCATCAAAATCATCAAAAAAATCAATCAATATCGATATATAACTGATAATATATAACAGGTAATTAACTGGCAGTTATATTCAATAATAAATTAAATGACGATTTAATTTCAATAAATGCAATTAACTGAGATGTTGATTAAAAATATACGAAACAGCCATAAATAAATGCATAATCACAACATAAATTAATTTACCAAACATAAGAAATTTTAGAAGTTGTGAGTGGGTTAAAACACTCACCTTTTGAATTTAAATTGAATTTAAATCCAATTTAAACCCAAAAATTGTATGGTCTCAGAATCTGTCCAAACCAGCGCCAAAGTGTCTGGAATTCCAGTACGAACCTAGCGGAGAAAACTGCGCGTAAATCGGATATCGGATGCAATAGTTATCATCGTTCAACGATTTGAAATTGAAATTAAGAATAAATAGAAAGAAAACAAATCAACACTTACAAATCTGCCACGTCAACACGTAAGCGTGCGTGCCCAGAACCCAATCACGCAGATCGAACCCTAAACCCTAGAGCCGCCACTGGTTCCTTAATTTACACGCCGCCCACGGTCGCCTTCGCCCCAATCGAGCAACCCAGTCACCAAGCCCACGTCAAGCAGAACCTACATGGCCCACGCACGGCCTCCACGGAGACCCTTGTGCGACTGCGACTTTGCACCCTTTCACGCAATTACCTATGAACCAAAGCCCCCTTCGACCAAACGAAACCTATGGATGAGCATGAGTTGACCTTCTCTACGCGACCATACCTTCTGATCATCACTAAAACGAAGATCCGCCGTTGAAATCAAATGCCTACTAACGGACGGCCGAAAATAAAAGCCTGAATTCTGGTCAAATGATAATCTGAATCGAAAAACGAATTACAGAATTGAGATACGTTCATTGCGAGCTTCGATATAATTTTTCTAAATTTTTCTGAGAAAGATTGAAATTTCACTTTGATTTTGAATTGGATTTGTATTTGGGAATTAGGGTTTGCAGCCATTGAAGTGAGGAGGTGAATAGAACGTATAGAAATGAGGAACAGAGGCTGCTAGGGTTTATAGCAGGATATATATAGGCATGGTAGACATTTGAATGGATGGATAAGATAGATTTACGTGCTAACGCTAAAGTGGCCTAAAAAGCCCGTTTTGACTACGGAATGAAGTTGAGTCAACCCATATATCAAAATAGACATTTTTAAATATTTTAAACGCGATGGAACAAGTTTCTAGTCCAAATTCCATCGTATGAAGAAGTTATGCTAAATTCAATATTTTCCAAATTGATTTCAATTAAATCAATTTCAAGGCGTTTCGCGTTCGTACGATCGAATGACAAGTCCGATCGTTACAAAACTTGAAGCCTACAATAATTCACCGTTACGGATCCGATGAAACTGGTTTCGCCGAAATCTAAGTCAGTGGCCAAAATGGCTATTTTTACGTTAATTAAATAATTTAATAAATAAATTAGAAAAATAAAATTTTAAATTTCAATTCTATTATTAACAATTTTATCACTTTTATATTTCTTAATCATCTACAATAATTTAAACAAGTTTAGATGTCAATTTAAAGTTGATTAATCTATCAATTGCAGTGTTAAAATTTTAATTTCATTATATTCAAAATTATAGATTTAATTTCCAAAATTCTATTTAATTTACTTGCATTCTATTTTTCAATTCATTGTTATTAACTGGATGAAATTTAACATTGGATTCAACATCTATTACATTAATTGTTGATACTCGAAGATTTTGATCAATGACAATGTGCTTTAACAAACAAGGAAGAAATATATGCAATGCTAAAGGAAGATCGATGAAGACCACACAAACATAAAGTATGTTTTTTTATATTTATATGTCTTAGTCTAGATTTATTGTTAAAATCTATCCTCAAGAGGCTTGCACGAACACTAGAAAACATTGTATAAAATTCATTTTCAATTAAGTTTTCACTGTGCATATTTTATAAGTTCAGTCGACTGAACAGGAACAGCCAGTCGACTGAAGCTGGAACAAATTTATACACATGCACAGTTTCTGTCGACTGAATTTCCTACACAGTCGACTGAATTTGCTCCCGAAAATTTTACTTCATATTTTCAGTTGGCTGAATTCCCTGCTCAGTCGACTGAATTTGAACCTGCGAATTTTCTCTGAAAAGACACCTTCTTCCTCCCAAGAGTTGCAACCATTCATCAATGGAAATGGAAGCATCTCTTGTTTGCAACCTTTGACAACATATGCACCTCTTCTACAAGTATATATACATGATTCTAACATCATTTAATTCACCGAATTCTCTTACTTTAATCTTACTATTCTCTTGTTCATATTCTCTAGACATTCTCAAAGCAATCACCAATCTATTGCTTGAATCACTGTTTTTGTTTATAGCATTCTTTTGATTCATAGCAATTCATATTTCCTAAATCTTCACAAACACATTGCATACTCTCGAGGATAAGATTATAGGAATATTGTACTACATTAGACTCATTAGTGTTGACAAGAACACAACAAGTCGAGTATTGTATTTTAGTAATTGAGTTGAAGTCCTCTTCGGTAGTTGAGGCAAGAAATCCCGTTCGGTTGTTCGGATAAGTTGTAAACCTATTCCTCCGGTGAAGTGAGGGTGTTAGTTAGTGAAATTCCTAAGTGAAGCTTAGGGACTGGACGTAGGACGAGAGGTCCGAACCAGTGTAAAATCATGGTGTTTCCTTGCATTTACCTACTTTATCTACCTAGACTATTCCGTTATTCCATATTACACGATCCTACCGCATAGCCTCTTTCAATTGGTATCAGAACAAGGCTGTCCTATAACCATAACACCGTTATTAGACATATTGATAATATGGAAAATAACGCAAGTACAAGCACAACAACTGCCTATAGTTCTACATTTGCGGAAGGACAATCTACCCAAAGACCTCCTCTATTCAATGGACTAAACTATAACTATTGGGCTACAAGGATGAGGATTTATATGCAAGCAACAAGTTTCGAAGCCTGGAATGCTACTCAAGCAGAGTTCATTGTACCCTCAACCGATTATCCTACATGGACACAAATTCAAAAGAATGAAGCTAGTGCAAATGCCAAAGCTATGAATATGCTATTTAGCGCCCTAGATAGAAATGAATTCAACCGTGTTAGCATATGTACTACTGCATATCAGAATGGGAAACACTTAAAGTCATACATGAAGGCACAAACAAGGTTAAACAAACAAAGATATCCATGCTGAAGAATCAATTCCAAAACTTTAGAATGCGACAAAATGAATCTATCAATGACATGTACTCAAGATTTCAAGACATTCATCATGCTCTAATCGGACTAGGAGAAAGATACACGGACTTTGACATTGTGTCTAAAGTTCTAAATTCACTCACTGATGAATGGAAGAGAAAAGTACTAGCAATCGAGGAAGCAAATGATCTATCTACAATGAAACCAGAAGAATTGATTGGAAATCTTATGTCATATGAAGTAAATATGCAAGCTAAAAAAGATCAAGCTCGATAAAGAAAGAATGTTGCTTTTCATGCGGAAAAGGAAGAATCAGAGTCTGAAGATGAGGATCTAGCATTTATAGCCAAAAATTTCAAAAAATTCTTAAAGCATAGAAAAGGAAACAAAAAAGGATTCAAAAAGAATTTCTTGAACAAGCCTTCATCCTCAAATATAGAATGCTCAATTGTCACAAGAAAGGACACATGCAAAAAGATTGTCAAGAACAAATGATGGAAAATCAGAAAAACTTCAACAACAAAAACAAGAAGGATAAATTCAAAAAGAAAGCATTTTCTGTAACATGGGATGATTCAGATTCATCTTCATCCGAAAATGATAGTGATAGAGACAATGAACAGGCAAATGTATGCTTCATGGCTCAAGAATCTAAGGTAAATAATTTAACTTTCGACGATTTAATTGAAGTAAACACTGAACTTTTAAGCACAATAAAAACTCTTAAAAAGAAACTCAAAGAAACTCGTGAAAATCAAAACAAAGCTGAATTTGAAAGGGATATGTTAAAAGATGAAAAGAAAATCTTAGAAGAAGAACTTGAAAAAGTTCAAGAATCTCATTCAAATTCGAAAACTCAATTATCACTTTTATGTCAAGAAATTAAAACTCAAAAAACAAAGAATGATATAATTGTTTCTGAAAATCATGAGTTAAAAACTAAGATTAGACAAGTTGAGTTAGAAAATAATAGTCTTCAAGCTAGATTAGATAACATCACTAAAAATGTTTCTAACTTTAACAAAGGAAGAGAAAATTTATCTAAGATTTTAGAAAATTCTCAATCCTCTTCAAGTAAACATGGATTAGGATATAAAAAGGAGTCAAAAATTCATAAAAAGAAAAATACAAATTTTAAGAGGAATATGGATTCAAAACAACAAATATTGCTAAAGAAACCTATTAAAACAAAAGTAGAAAACAAGGTAGTTAAAATTTGGGTACCAAAGACTAACAATGTATTAATAAGAAATAAATATATTAAAACATTTATGGATAATGTTCATCATAATGAAAACTATATTTATAAAAAAGATACTAAACCAAATTGGGTTTGGTTTCCTAAACTCTAACCTTTTAGGACCCTATCAAAAGGTGGGTACCAATAATTTCATATTTATTTTCAGGTCCACGGCAAAAAGAAGAAATGGATATTAGACAAACACATGACCGGAGACAAAGATATGCTTACAAACATCACATACTTTGATGGTGGCTCGGTTACCTTTGGAGACAATTCAAAAGGCTATATCATTGGCAAAGGAGATGTGAACAATTACGGTACATCAAATTTACCTTTTATAACAAATGTTTCATTAGTTGAAAATTTAAAACATAATCTACTTAGCATAAGTCAACTGTGTGACAAAGGTTTTAAAATAACTTTCTCGAATAATAAATGTAGTATTTTTGATCAAAACCAAAATCTTGTTTTTGAAGGAAATAGAGATAGAAATATTTATATTTTAAATATGAATATTAATCATAATTCAAGTATGTGTTTACTTGCCAAAGATAATGATCCTTGGTTATGGCACAAAAGATTTTGTCATATAAATTTTAAAACTATTAGAAAACTTTCTAAAAATGAATTAGTAAGAGGTTTACGAAAAATAAACTTTAAAATAAATAATCTTTGTGATGATTGTCAAAAAGGAAAATTAACGAAATCATCTTTAAAATCTAAGAAAAATATTTCGACTTTACAACCATTAGAATTACTACATATGGATTTATTTGGACCAACAGAAGTTCAATCCATTAATAATAATCGATACGTATTTGTAATAGTTGATGATTTTTCGAGATATACATGGACTATTTTTATGAAAAATAAAAGTGACACTTTTGAGTATTTTAAAACATTTGTCAAAAGAATTCAAAACACTAAAGATTTGAAAATTAAAAATATTCGAAGCGATCATGGAGGCGAATTCGAAAATGAAGTTTTTGAAACTTTTTGTAAAAAGAAGGGAATATATCATAACTTTTCTTTTCCTAGAACTCCTCAACAAAATGGAGTTGTAGAAAGAAAGAATAGAACATTACAATAATGCGCAAGAACATTATTAAATGGATGTTCTCTACCAAAACATTTTTGGGCAGAAGCCGTTGCTACTGCATGTTATGTATTAAATAGAATATCAATTAGACCATTAACTAAAAATAATTCTTATGAACTATTTAATAATAAAAAGCCAAATATATCTTATTTCAAAATATTTGGATCAAAATGTTTCATTTTAAATACAAAAGTTCAACTAGGAAAATTCGATTCAAAAGCCGATGAAGGAATTTTTGTAGGATACTCAGAACGAATTAAAGCATATCGAGTATTTAATAAACGAACAAACTTAATTGAAGAAACTTTGCATATATCTTTTGATGAAAAATTTAATAAAAATTTAAATATAAAAGATGATGAATAATTGATAAGTATAGAAGAAACAAACCTTGAAAATAATAACAATGAACTAAGATCTCCTCCTAGAATATTACGTGATCATCCAACTCAAAATATAATAGGAGAAATAAATTCTCAAGTTAGAACAAGAAATCAACTAAATCCAACTCAATAATATGATTTTTTTTTGAAAAAAAGAGGAGGGATGGGCATGTGTTATGGGAAGCTTTGAAGAAAGATATTTTTCAAGCTCTGATGTTTCAGCCCTCTTTTCCTTCTGTTATCAGAGATGTGTGGAGATAGTTCGTGGTCTTGGTGGTTTCTTCTCTAGTTTGCTCAGTGTGCCTTTTTTAATTCTTCCCTCTTGTTCACCCCAGTGTGTATTTTCTTGCTTGCTTCTTCTTTTTGAACAAGCGTTGTATTTTATTGTTTTGTTGCAATAAAATAAGGTAGGGGTCCTGTTAACCCCGCTAGCCTTTGCTAAAAAAAAGGGTCATGTAGCTTTCATTTCATCAATAGAACCTAAAAATCCAAAAGAAGCATCAAAAGATGATTATTCGATTATCGCAATGCAAGAAGAATTAAATCAATTTGAACGTAACGATGTTTGGGAATTAGTTCCCCGTCCTAATAATCAATCAGTAATTGGAACAAAATGGATTTACAAAAATAAAGTGGACGAACAAGGTAATATAACAAGGAATAAAGCAAGACTAGTAGCACAAGGGTATAATCAAGAAGAATGTATTGATTTTGAAGAAACTTTTGCTCACGTTGCAAGACTTGAAGCAATACGTATACTATTAGCCTTTGCATGTTTTCACAATTTTAAACTTTATCAAATGGATGTTAAAAGTGCATTTTAAATGGTTTTATTAAAGAAAATGTATATGTAGAATAACCTCCTTTATTTATACATGAAAAATATCCGGATCATGTATTTAAATTAAAGAAAGCACTATATGGTCTTAAACAAGCACCTCGTGCTTGGTATGAAAGACTTAAAAGTTATTTATTAAACTCGGGATTTAAAATTGAAAAAGTAGATCAAACGCTTTTTACTAAAAATACTACCAAAGATATTTTAATAATTCAAATATATGTAGACGATATTATTTTTGGTTCAACAAATGAAAATTTATGTAAAGAATTTTCAAATATAATGACTAATGAGTTCGAAATGTCTCATATGGGAGAATTATCATATTTTCTCGGACTTCAGATCAAACAATTAACAAATGGAATTTTTATAAACCAAGAAAAATATTGTGCTAATTTAATTAAACGATTCGGCATGGAAAACACTTCTGCTAAACCTACTCCTATGAGTACCACTACACATCTCGATCGAGATGAAAATGGCAAAAGTGTAGATCAAAAATTGTTTAGAAGTATGATAGGTTCCTTACTTTACTTAACCGCTAGTAGACCTGACATAATGATGAGTGTTTGTTTATGTGCACGTTTTCAATCCGATCCTAAAGATTCACACTTAAGAGCAGTAAAACGAATAATGTGATACCTTAACAAAACTAAAGATTTCGGTCTTTTCTATCCAAAGGAATGTCCATTTGAGTTAGTATCATTTAGTGATGCTGATTTTGGTGGATCTCGAACAGATAGAAAAAGTACAAGTGGTATTTGCCATTTCATTGGAAAATCACTTGTATCTTGGTTTAGTAAGAAACAAAATTGTGTCTCGCTTTCCACCTGCGAAGCAGAGTATATATCAGCTGCTTTAGCTTGCACTCAAGTTATATACATGCAACAAACA